>JAUMJL010000735.1:0-2400000 GCA_033558185.1 Dromococcyx pavoninus
CCTTTCTCCTTTCCTCTCTCCTTTCTCCTTTCCTCTCTCCTTTCTCCTTTTCTTTCCCTTTCCTTTCCCTTTCCTTTCCCTTCCCTTTCCCTTCCCTTTCCTTTCCTTTTCTTTTCTCCTCAAAGGCATACAGATTCATTTATGATGCTCCCTCATGGTGATAGCTGCAAATGCCATGCCACCAATGGGATTCTCCAGGCCTTCATTCCAGAACATCTATCCAGAAACAATGTGTCTCTGTACTAATCAAGTCAGTATAGGAAAAGAGGTGCTAGAATGGAAGGGACAGACATCAGACTTCTTTCCTGTGTAATCCAGCAGAAGCTCCTTCTTCTTTACATAGTCCATAACACATACACAGGTTTATCATAGGAAAGCATATGCGAACATAGAGGAATATATAAAAGTTTGCAATGACTTAAGTGTAGCTGTATTGTCCCACTAATAACTGCCTTCAGTTCAGTTATTAGTGAATATATAGTTCATACGTAGTTATGAATATGAGTAAAGCATATAGTGATACTTTCCCAGAATACTTTCCAAGACTCCAGCAGTTACTGATGCAGTATACATATATCACTAGACTTGATGACTTTGCTTTTTGGAAATTTTTGATGGATTTTAGTCTATCAATATCACAGTATCACAGTATGACAAGGTTGGAAAGGACCTCTGAGATCATCAAGTCCAACCTATAACCCAACACTAACACCAACCATCATCTAGACCATGGCACTCAGTGCCACATCCAATCTCCCCTTAAACACCTCCAGGGTCGGCAACTCCACCACCTCCCTGGGCAACGTATTCCAATAGCCAATCACCCTTTCAGTAAAGAACTTCTTCCTCACATCAAGCCTAAACTTTCCCTGATGAAGCTTGAGTCCATGCCCTCTAGTTCTGTCACTGGTCACCTGAGAGAAGAGACCAACCCCTGACCGACTACAACCTCCTTTCAGGTAGCTGTAGAGAGCAATGAGGTCTCCCCTGAGCCTCCTGTTCTTTAGACTAAACAGCCCCAACTCGCTCAGTCGCTCCTCATAGGGCTTATGCTCCAGCCCCTTTACCATCTTCGTTGCCCTCCTCTGAACACATTCCAGTATCCTGACATCTTTCCCAAACTGGGGGGCCCAGAACTGTACACAGTATTCCAGATGAGGTCTGACTAGTGCCGAGTACAGGGGGACGATAACTTCTCTGGTTCTGCTCACCACACTATTCCTGATGCAGGCCAGAATGCCATTGGCCTTCTTGGCCACCTGGGCACGCTGCTGGCTCATGTTGAGCTTCCTGTCAACCAGCACTCCCAGGTCCTTTTCTGCCTCACTACTCTCCAGCCACTCTGTCCCCAATCTGTAGCTCTGCATGGGATTGTTGTGTCCGAAATGAAGTACCCGACATTTGGACTTATTAAACATCATCCCATTGGAATCGGCCCATCTCTCCAATCTGTCCAGGTCCCTCTGCAGGGCCATCCTACCTTCTAACAGATCAACCCTTCTTCCCAGTTTGGTATCATCTGCAAACTTGCTGATGATGGACTCAATCCCCTCATCCAGATCATCTATAAAGATATTAAACAGGACCGGACCCAACACCCATCCCTGGGGGACACCACTGGTGACCGGCCGCCAACTGGATGAGACACCATTCACCACCACTCTCTGGGCTCGGCCATCCAGCCAATTCCTAACCCAGCACAGAGTGCTCCCATCTAAGCCACGGGCTGACAGCTTCTTTAGGAGTCTACTGTGGGGGACAGTGTCAAAGGCCTTGCTAAAGTCCAGGTATACCACATACACAGCCTTCCTCTCATCCACCAGGCGAGTCACATGGTCATAAAAGGAGATCAGGTTGGTCAGGCAGGACCTGCCCCTCCTAAACCCATGCTGGCTGGGCCTGATCTCTTGACCGTTCTGCAGGTGCCGCATAATTTCACCCAGGATTATCTGCTCCATGATTTTACCTGGGACTGAGGTCAGGCTGACAGGTCTGTAATTACCTGGATCATCCTTACGGCCCTTCTTATGGATAGGCGTCACATTGGCCAACTTCCAGTCTTCTGGGACCTCTCCGGTGAGCCAGGACTGTTGAAAGATGATGGAGAGCGGCTTAGCAAGCTCATCCGCCAGCTCTCTCAACACCCTAGGATGGATCCCATCCGGCCCCATAGACTTATGAGGGTCCAAGTGGCTCAGCAGGTCTCTAACTTCCTCCTCATGGATTGCAGGAGGGCCAACCCTGCCCCCATCAACCACTTCAGAGGACCAACTGTCAAGCAGGCTGACATCCTTGCTGTTGAAAACTGAGGCAAAGAAGGCATTAAGTACCTCGGCCTTCTCTGCATCAGTGGTTACTATATTTCCCTCCACATCCAACAAGGAGTGGAGGTCGCTGCCACCCTTCTTTCTACCATTGATATATTTATAAAAACTCTTCTTATTATCCTTTACAGAAGTGGCCAATTTGAGCTCCAGCTGAGCTTTTGCTTCCCTGATTTTCCTCCTACATGACTTAACAACATCTTTGAACATGACGTGGCTTACGTCCCCTTCTTTCCAACGACCATACATCCTCTTTTTGTTACTTAGTTCCTTCAGAAGCTCCCTACTCATCCAGGCCGGCCGTCTGCCCCTACGACTCTTCTTACAACACATGGGGACAGCCCGCTCCTGCGTCTTCAAGATTTCATTCTTGAAGTGCATCCAGCCTTCCTGGACCCCCTTGCCACTAAGAACTATTTCCCAGGGAACTTTCCTGACCAGTTCCTTAAATAATCCAAAATCTGCCCGCCGAAAGTCCAGCATCGATGTTCTGTTCCTGGCTTTTCTTTTTACATTGTTTAGAGAGAACCTGATTATCTCATGATCACTACACCCCAGACAGCCTCCGACACCAACATCACCCACCAGCCCTTCTTTGTTTGTAAACAGCAGGTCAAGAAGAGCCTCACCCCTGGTGGGCTCACTCACCAGCTGCGACAGAAAGCAGTCCTCAATACACTCTAAGAAACTCCTGGACTGCCTCCTCTCGGCAGTGTTAAGTTCCCAGCAGATATCCGGGAGGTTAAAGTCTCCTAAAAGAACAAGGGCAACCGATCTAGAGGCAGCCTCCAGCTGCTTAAACAATAGAAGATCCACCTCCTCATCCTGGTCGGGCGGTCTGTAACATACTCCAACCAGGAGGTCAGACCTGACCGCCCCTCTGACCCTTACCCATAGGCATTCAACCTGGTCATCACCGATCTCGACTTCGACAGCATCCAGGGTTTCCCTAGTGTAGAGGGCCACCCCTCCACCCCTCCTCTCACGCCTGTCTCTCCTGAAGAGCCTATAGCCTTCCATGGCAGCACTCCAGTTATGAGAGTCGTTCCACCACGTTTCCGTGATAGCAACTATGTCATAGCTCTCCCGCTAGACCAGGACTTCCAGCTCCTCCTGTTTGTTTCCCATACTGCGTGCGTTTGTGTACATGCATTTCAGCTGGGTTACTGATGACACCCTTTGAGATGGCTCATCCTCCACAGGAACATCTTTGGTGAGCCTAGTTACTCCCCCCTCCCCCTCATGCCTAGTTTAAAGCCCTCTCAACAAGTCCTGCCAGCTCCTGAGCTAGGATCCTTCTACCCTTTGGAGTTAGACGAGACCCATCTGAGTAAAGCAGGCCAGGTGCCGTAAAGGTTTCCCCATGATCAAAGAACCCAAAATTCCTCTGCCGGCACCAGCCCCTAAGCCATTTATTTACTGCATATATTCTCTTGTTCATATCTGTATACATCCCTGCCACCGAAGGAACCGAGCAGAACACCACCTGTGCTCCTGCCCTATCCAGTGACCGTCCCAGCTCCTGGAATCCCTTTTTGACTACCCTTGACCCTCTTTTCGCTAGCTCATCTCCACCAGCTTGTACCACCACAAGCGGGTAATAATCTGATGGTTTAAGTAGGTCTGGGAGTCTCTTGGCAATGTCGTGTACCCGGGCTTGGGGAAGGCAGCAGACTTCCCTATGAGTTGGGTCCATCCTACAAATAGGGCCCTCCGTCCCTTTCAGAAGGGAGTCTCCCACTACAATGACCCTCCTTTTCTTTTTCTTACTTGAAGTCCTGACCTGTCTGACGGGCAATGTGTGGTTAACAGCCTCCTCGGGTGAGTTCCCTGTCACACTATCCTCCACCTGAGCATCAAACTCCAACACCCCAAACCTGTTTTGTAGGGGCAGTTGGAAAGGTGGCATTTGAAAGGGAGGTCTATAACCCCCACGAGAGCAGACCTGCTCCCAGTCCTCCTCACCAACCAAGTCACTCCCCTTATCCTGTTGATGAGGAATATGGCATTCCTCAGCCTCCTGGGGAGGATTACTGGGAGGAGAGAGGGTTCTACTCCACCAGTCTATCTCCCTTTCACTTTCTCGAATACTCCTCAACCTCTCCACCTGGTCCTTAAGATCTGCAACCATAAGGAGCAGATCTTGAATCTGTTCGCACCTCAAACAAACCTTTTTGGTATGGTCCTCAGGAACCACAAGTAGGCTTAGACACTCCCTGCAGTCCCGAGTCTGGGCAGCGGCGTCCCGTAATAGCGGTTCTGTTTGGACGCCTACACTCCTGGTGGAAGAGGCTTTACCACGCCTGATCACCATTGCTGCAGGGGACAGGGAAGCCAACCACCTGCCAGAGAGTGCCTGCTTGCCCTAACTGCCGCGCAAACTGCCTATTCCGTGACCCTGTGTACTGTGACCCTGTTCGCCGCGCTCCGGTCGCTGGCGCTCCCAGGGAGATGTTTAAATGCCCCGCGGCTTCTTCCGGGACCGACCCCCTACCACGCGGTCGGCCCACGTGACAGTTGCCGCTTCTGGGGTTCAGAGAGAGTCACCCTGCCGGGGTCCTCTCCTGAGCTTTTGCCTTCCCCTAGGAACTCTCCAGCCGCCCAGATTGAGCACCCAGCTGCAGTACTCACCGTTCCTGCCGCCGGTCACGCCGAATATGTTAAACTGTTTCTGAATGTTCATAAACTTTAAACATTTTTCTTCTGAGAAATGATTATTATTTTCTCAGAAAACTTGTGAAGAATGAAAGGTGAAAAAATTCCTTTATATCTCCTCTGCCCAAAAAAATTGTTTCTCCTGAAAACTCCTCAATGTATGGTTAAAATGCATTCAATCAGAGTTTTTTCAGAAGAACCGAGAGTTCATTGAAGAGGTTGGTTTAAGACAAAGAAAATAAAATATGCATAGAAAATGTGGATATATATGTCTAATGTGTCCAGAATTCCTTAAATTTCAAGGATAGGTAAATGCCAAAAAAGTCAGTTTAAATTAATTTTAACTTCTCAGTTTTGATTTACTTAACTGATATTTTTCGAGATAATAACAGTATACTCCAAATTATTCAAAAACATACTGTGAATCTGAATGAATTATTTTCATGGAAGAATGAAGCCAAGTTACTTTGACTATATACAGACAAACTGGAGCTTGTTCAGTCATTCTTATAGAAATCACAGGGAAAGCATCCATTTTATTAAATACTGAAATAATCCCATTTGTAGTCATCTCTTTATTTAAAACCAAAACAACAACAACAAAAAAACAGAAACACAGAAAACAAAAAAAAACCCAAAACAAGCCAAAACGAAAAAAATATCAAAAGTGGAAGGGGGATCTCCTCTTACAGTAACTAGTGTATGAGAGAAGCTGTGCTTTCCTTTCCTTTTAATAGACAGAGATAGAGGAATTGTTTATCTCCATTTTTATCTCCTTCAATACCTCCCAGCCCATCCCACCTTTTACCACTTTGTGTATAACTGTCTCTACATTTTTCACCAGGAGATAGCTGACCTTTTTTCAAAAGCTTTGTTTCTAATGCCAGGAAACACACTGCTCCGAAGACTAACTTATAAATGACAAATATTAAATGTTTATCTATATAATAACATCTCCAAAATACCACTTTGTAGAAGGTAATCTTGTAAGACTGATCTCAGTTATTTAGTACACTTGTCAGTATCGAGGAATTCCGGAAACATGAAAACCCACTAGGAACTGGCAAGAATTTCAGTAATCTTTATTATTTCTTTTTCTGTTCATTCCTATTGATGCATGAAGAATAACAGTCTCAAGTAAAAGGGCCATGAACTATTGCCTCCAAAGAAAACCCTTCTTAAATTCATCCAGTTTCCTCAATATACTGGTTTTGCCAGTTTTCACAAAAGCCTAAGGAAAATCTTCAGTATCTGTTTCAGCCAACTGAGTCATATTTTGCTTTAATATTTATATTATTTATTATTCTACAACAGTACACAGTATGTCATACTTCAAAAATAGTCAGTATACAGAAATAATCTTTTGAAGATGAAAGGTAAAATAAAAGGAACATAAAATCAACTCTTTCCATAAATATACTCAGTACACTATTTCCAATATCATATACACTATCAGCATTATTTTCTTATTTCTCCATGAGTTCACTCCTGATTCTATTATATCTGTTAATATATAATCAGTTAATATCTGTTAATATCTGACCTCCCTGACTACCAGTCTCCTAATGATGGAACTGTTCTGAGCAAATATAAAAACAGTGGTTTCCTTGGAAACAGAAACTATGATATAGTATGTAAAAGATTTTAAAACATTTCTGTTCCCACTTACTTCCAGCCAGTAATTTTCATATTTTTTTCAGATAAATGGAAGAGTCAACACTTTTTTCTGATTAATAGTAGCACTCTTAAAATGTCAAAGTACAGCTATTCTTTTTCCCCACCCCACATGCTGTTTATCACTTCTACTCTTACATGAAGCATAATTTAATTTTTAGCAACACACTTTACAAGTATAAAAAGATGTGTTAGCGCACTTTCAAAGTGCACATTTTCTTAATTTTCAGTGAGAACGCCGCTATAAACCAAACTGTCTATGTAGACTTGAACAATACAAGTGCACTAAACGGAACTTCTAAAAATTTTAATTTAGATCCTCTATTAGGATTGTTTTACTCCCTCTTTAATTCCAACTAATTAGAAACACATCTGTTAAGGTTTTGCAGAAGTTTGATGAAGGAAATTCAGAAATGCCTATTGCTTCACTCTGAACTCACTGCCCAGTAATTACCATGCGCATTTAACAGAGGCTTTCTGTCTTTTGTCAGTATAGTCACCTGATACGGTTCCCGAGAGAGAAACATTGTGTTTCTGGATGACTCTTGAAACAATTGCTAGGTTAGTATGTGTATTTATAACCTGAAAATCAGGCTTACTAATTGTAAAAAAGTGGTTACTGAATTTGCATATTGATGCACAGTAGGATAAGTAGAATAGTGTTCTAATTTTCTGAGTAAGCTGTAGCACCCATTTTAAAAAAATAATTTTATTCTGAAAATTACAACTTATATGGACACTATGCTTTGAAAAGATGGGTTTTAATGTTTAGGTTAAATTCTTTTAATTGTTTTTGACATTAACTTTTCTATTTAAAGGTGCATTTCACTTTTAGAAACTTTCTTTTTCATTTTAGTTAATGTATTTCTTTTGTCTTTTTTGATTAAAACCTTTAATTTTACATCGGTAGCTTTTCATTGATTGGGAGGATCTAAAGACTGTTTTTTCCCCCTTTTTTCTAGTAGAGCTCAACTTGAGTTATTCTTGATTCATATTACTTTGAATTAAAGACAAATAAGGAATTCTCAGTTTAGCAGGACAGACAGACTTTCATCATAGAGAAATTCTTTAATATAAGAATTGCATTTACTGCACACTCTATTTTCTTTACTTGATTATGCTAAAGCACTTCCCAAGTAGTCATTCATTATTACATGCAAAGTATAAGCTAATTAGTAATACTTTCTATGTGTGAAGATGAAGAATTTCAGGTCAGAGAAGCTAAGTAACATTGGCAACACAATGTCAGTATCAGAACTGAGAATTGTATGATAGGTGGAACAACAAAAGATTTGCTTCCTCAATCACCCACTGAAACCAACATTTTCATCACTAATCCTCTTTTCTAGTTTTTGTTGTGGTTTTGTTGTTTGTTTGGTTGCACATATATTAGAATCCTGACTGATCTTTCTGCAAATTATTAAGACGGGCAAGGTAAATTGGTAGTGAGAAATATTTGTATTTCTTTCCAAAGTTTACAAACTCAAGATAAAATCTATTTTTTAAATAAAGCTAATTGTTTCCTAGTCTTTCAAATATCTTTCTTCCTTTTTTAGCAACCATTATTTTTTTCCATCAGTCTTTTTTTACAATACGTAGTATCCTTTGGAAACACATAATGTGCCACATAGTGTTTGTCAGTTTCCGGAATCTGCCATCCTAATGCCTACTGATCAATCCAATGAAATAAATACCTTCTTTTATTTTGCTTTATTTTTTTTTAATCTATAAAATTATTTGTTTATTTAGGCTAAAGAACGTATTAATGTCTTTCCAAAGACCAACTGCCTTCAAACAGTACATCACATCACTCCAGCACCATAATGGCAAGACATTGTCTTGTTTCTCATTAATGAAGGAAAAAATTTAGTTCGTTGCACTGTATTGATTTCCAATCTTGTTCTCAGAAGCATTAGTACTTCCTTACAAACATAGTATGGATAGTTTCTACACTGTATGGGTTGTCAGATCACTCCTGTAGGTGAACGATTAGTGTTTCTTTACAAGTCACTATCTTTGTCAAGCTGTACCTCCAGATCATTTAAAGTAATTCTATAAATGAATAACAAGTGCTGAAAATTTTAAGTAAGTCAACTGTGAGAACATTTCTTGATAGAAAAAGAAGAAATATCTGAAAAACTAAGAACACACTGCTAGAGTCCTTCAAAGTGTCAGCTTCCATGCCTGATATGCTAAAAATTCTGTTATTGAACTCTATCACCAAATTGTGCAAAACAGTTAAGACTTTTTAAATTTTATTATGTAAAGCCAACTGTCAAATGTAAATTGTTTCTTTTATTTAAAAAGATGATGCAAATTGCAGAGATTTTTTTCCAGAATGACTGATTAACTTTTCATTAGAAAGCATCATCAAATAATATAAATTATTTGTTCTAACAATTACATGATTTCTCTGACTTCAAGAGAGAGTAGTTAGTACATCACTGTTATTTCTTCTCTAATTTTCAGAATCTGTTAGAAGCACATTCATCCATGCTCACCTGCTAAAGTAAAGGACAACACACATGAAGTCAAAGAGATTGTTTTGGTATGCTTACCAGAATTCTTGGACATCATTTGAAAGATTCTGAAATCATACATCAAAAGTCAATCAGTAACTGATGTGCAGGCTGCGGGTCCTAGACAGTGAAACAGATAACTCATAGTCTGTCTCAAAATTAATCAGAAAAATGGTTGTGAAATAAAACATGAGTGTACTACTGTTGTCCATTTTAGACGTATTTTAAAGCAGAATCTCTTTTGATAGGGCATACTTAGTGCTGTTAGCTTGTATGAACTAAACTGGTTTCAGATGCCTTAAATCTGTTGGTTTTTTTGGGAAATTAGGTTTTGAGCTAACTTGTGCTTTGTCATAGTAAAAATGAAGAATAAGCAAGCAAAAGGTCACATTCCAGACTCAGATAAGAAAACTAACTTTTTAATGCAATCTACTATCCATTTTGTTTGTAATATTTACTGTGGTAACTGAAATTTGTCCTTGTAGTGAAAGTTGGAGCCATTACCTAAACTAAAACCTCCAGACAAATCTGGTACAGGGGAGCTTTTGTTTTATTTTGTTTTGGTTTGGGGTTTTTTTGTGTTGAGTTGTCAAAATTTAAAACTAGTCATATAATGGTCAGGCAAGTTGTGCAGATTTCTGAACTCAGAGAGACAGCAATTATTAGTGAAAGCTAAATTTCCAATAAATGGAGCAACTGTCAAGTCTCTACATTAAAAAGTGATGAAGTTATGGTAACAGTGCATGTACTGTTGTCATGAAAACTGTTACCAAAGCTGCATCAGAGAACCTGTGAAATGAAGAATCAAAACAACGGAGGAAGGATAAGGAGGAATATTTGAGCATCATTACAAACAAGAGAAAAAAATTCTCCTCCTCTACTCTGCTTTCATGAGACCTCACCTGGAGTACTCTGTTCAGTTCTGGAGTCCTCAGCACAGCAAGAACATGGACCTGTTAGAACGAGTCCAGAAGAGGGCCAAGAAGATGGTGAGAGGGCTGGAGCACCTCCTATACAAGGGCAAACTGAGAGAGTTGGGAATGTTCAACCTAAAAAGGAGAAGACTACTCGGAGACATTTTAGTAGACTTCTGTAGTTAAAGAGGGACTACAGAAAAGCTGGAGAGGGGCATCTTTATCATGGAGTGTAGTGACAAGATGAGGGGCAATGGTTTTAAGCTGAAAGAGGGTAGATTTAGGTGAGATATTAGAGAGAAATTTTTTTGCTGTGAGGATGGTGAGGCATTGAAGCAGATTTCCCAGAGAAGTCAGGGATGAATCCCTGATGCTTTTCAGGGCCTGTGTTAATGATACTTTGAGGAACTTGTTCCTGCCCATGCCAGATAGGTTGGAACATGATGATTTTAAGGTCCCTTACAGCCCAAACCATTCCGCGATTCTGTGATTCTAAGTGAAAAATTGGTCTGAAAAAAAGAGAAGGAATTGGAGTTGAAAAGAGTTGGAGGGATTGGAAAGGATGCAGAAGGAAATTCCGAAGGAACTTAAGTTAAACAGAAAGAATTATGGTAAATTACATTCAGCTGTACCAAAAGTCAGAACTGTCTCTCTTGGAGGAACACTGGTGTTAGTAGATGATAATGAGGTGGAAAGAACATTAGTGAACTGAAACTATCACATATTCTTTTTGTCTCATACTGTCCCTAATATAGAAATTAATATCATATCCTCCCTGTGGAAGGGAAGTGGTTTTGTTTCAGATTCTTTGAAAAATGGTAATAACTAAAAGATTTCATTAAAAAGGACTTTGGCTACAAAGTTTAAGTATAAATATTTCAAAGGCCAATCTCCATTTTTGCTATATTAATTCAAAGATGGAATAATATATTTCTGATACAACAATAAAAAAAAGGATCTGAACAGTAACTGGGTTAGTATAGAGTATTTGGTCTGGTACCTAAGCTGTTCTCTCTGCATATTATCAGAACATAAATTCTCTGTTCTAACATCTTTCAGTGCTGTAAATTCTCATATATGAACACTTTCTACCTTTGCTTTGATTCTATTAAATCTTCAAAGGTTGTCTATGTATTTTTCAGTCCTAGCAGGAGTTCTTGAAAGTGTAACATTTTTCAGGGTAACATACTAATGTGATGAAGAGAAAAAATATCTCAAGTTACTGATTTCTATGGAGGCTATTATTTGCCATCATAAGTTTTGAATTGATCAATGATTACAGGATGACAAGTGAATATCAGAACACAGTAATTCAGCTTTAATTTGTTCAAACATTCTAGTGGATATGCTTATAGTTTTTCACCCAAGGCAACCCTGAGGCAGCCTTCAGGATATGTTTTCAATCCTGCAAGGCTGCATGTCTGACTTCAGGTGGAGTCAGCAACTCACTGTCCCTAGTTTGTTATTTGTTATAATTTTAGCATGATTCACTTGGCGCTATTTTAATATAGATGTTAGATATACCAAAACCTATCTAGAAAGACATAGCCAACAGACTTTCTTATAAGTTTTCACAGAATTCTGTTCATGATTCAGCTGGAAATATCACCCATTCAGTTTATGCAACAGGGGACAGCCATTTAGTCCACTGTTACAATTCTAGCTTTTGCTGATGTATCCCACGAGTTTTAAGTAGTGAATAAGCCTTGTGCAAAGTTTCTATGTATGAATAAATTTCATAGAATGAGGACTTAAAAGAATTATTTGTAAGAGAAAACTGCTTATATGTAGCTCTTTTCTTGGTAAATTATTTGCCAGTCTATCATGATTTCTTTTTAGCAGATCTGTTATTTTTCTTCTATAGACTTCATGAAAAACAGTTTGTTTGTACTGTTTACTGCTTATGTTAAGACACAGGCAATCCTTGCTCACAGGGTATTATTTCCTCTGCATGACTGGGACAATGAAATATGCTAAATTATAGAAAAACACAAAACCCACAATGAACATATAGCAGACAGTACTGATTTTCCATCAGATGGATATTTCTGCAAGAATGACTGAAAATTTCAGAACCAGAAAACATATATTGGGTTTTTTTGGCCAAGTTTCAACTAATTAGTTGTAACAAATCACATAGCCTCAGAAATTGTAATGCATTTAGTTTTTATTGAGAGAAGATATGTATGAGTTTTTTCCTCTCTCTCTTTATTTTTTTTTCTTTAAAGTCACCTTTCAATGCGAGTTTCAGTTAAAAAACTGAACAGGGAAGAAATGGAGGCAAAACAGTTATAATTTAATAAAAATAAAAAAGGTATCCTTTGGTTTTTTTTCCTAACACTGGAACATCTTTAATGAATGAGAAAATTCTTAAACTTATTAGAAATCTTCAACTATCAGTGAACATTTCTAGCTGAATTAAGCAATGAAGAATGATGTAAAGAAACTCGTGTCTCTGAAGGCTGTTAACTCTCCATAATAAACCAAATAAAATGACACTATAAGTTCTCACATGCATCTACATTACTCACAGAGTAAAACTTTTTGGGATTCATTCAAGGAAGATAAATGTTCTCATTTTTAAAAGTTGAAAAGGAAAACAAGTTTACTGCTGTATTTTCTTCAGTATTAATACATATGTAAATGACTATGACACCTGTGTGACCTTGTTTTTATCTAAAAGTGTGGCAATGAATTCTTATGGGAACATTTTTTTTGGTTTCATAGTAGAAACTAGGTTTTCTTTTAAGAAAATCTTATAAGAGCATGTAAAACCGAGGTGGAGCGACTTTTCCATGGATGAGATCTGCATAGCATGCAACATGTTGATCAGAGTCCTGTTCAACACCTCATAACTTGGGCCTCCCTGCAAATGAACGAACTCAAGACTAACTCTATCATCTTTGCTTTCTTTATAATGTTAAAAATATCTGATGACTATGGTTATAATATATAATAACTAATAAGTTTTATGTTAATAAAGTTAATAAATGGTATTTAATCAATACCTTAAGGAATCCAAGGATGTTTCTTACAGGAAACATGATGAACTAGGACTTTCTGTTGCAAAACTATTCCTCATAGATAAAACCAAGCAGTATGAGGATTAAAAACACAGTTTAAAATAGAGAGAGCAATGGCTTTGACTTTTGAGATCTGAATAAAAACTTAGGTGACAAAATTCTTTTTCTGAGTCTGTAATCAATCTTTACATTGGCCAGTAGGAGAATGGCAACCCTAGAATAATAAAAACGAAAGAAACATAAAAATTCAGATCCCATAAGAAAAAGCCAATTTACTCAATCACATAAGACTAAAAGTTTTTAAAATATAGATAGTCATATAGGAAGATTATGTATACCATAAGTAAATGAATGGGTTGAAACAACAACTCTGAGGTAGGGATATACTGCTAGAGTGTGACACACAAAAGAGAAGTAGATGAAAACTCTGAAACACTGTGGTTGCTCTTTTCTAAACTTTTATTTCAAATTCAAAATCACTATATGAATGATGTTGCATTTCAAAAATTTTCATTTCATTTGTATTCACAAGATCATAGAAGTACTTAAAAGATGTAACATTTAAAATAAAGAAAAAGATCCCCTACAAAATATGATTAAACTAATTAAACCCAATGCTGGCATCCTTCCTTCAAAGGAAGTTTAGCCAGGAAAGGTCCCTAGGCAATAAATTATGGGAAGATAATGCTAATTTCAGCACACAGTAAGTGACAAATATAGTTAAACTCATATTATTATCTATGACCAAACTGTATGTCATAAAAAAATTAAATTGGCAGTATAAAACTGGAAAGAATATTAGAGAGATCGGATTAAAATACATGGCAGTAGTAGAATACTTCAACATGTGTTTTGTGGGCAAATACATATGCCCAGTATATAATCCTGACATGGATTTCGATTATTGTAATGAAAATTGCCATCACAAACATAGAAGGAGCACAGGTTAGATGAGAATTGTATTCCAACAAACCAGAAAGAAAACCACTACTGGAAAAAGAAATTGAGGCAGAGGGAGCTTCTGTCAGAAAACAGAGCAATGCTGATGAAGGACTAGGAGCACCTTGAACTGACATTTAATCAGGATCGTGTTTTTTCTCCTTTGTATGTTGTAACGTCAAGAAATTCAATTAATCTCTTCTGGGATGGAAAAGAAATCTGAAGTGTAAGCACAGTTTTCTTCTAGTTGGCTCCAATTTGTTGTGAGTTTTCCCTTCTGTTCTTAACATACATATATTGCTGTAATCAAATCTTAAGCATAAGCACGTACTTAAGCCCATATATTTTGTCTTTAACACAGCAACATCAAAGGTCTTAAATGAAGAAATAACTTCGAATAAATCTTAGCAGCTTTTGACTGTCTAAACAAAGGTATCTCGTGTTATGATCTGTTGAGCATCTCGCCAGGGCTTCAGCTGCAGCTTCAGAAGGGCACACGTCCTCCATGAAGACTGTTTTGCATATGCCAATAGATGTCACACGACAACAAAGACCATTTTGAAATAGCACATCTATATTCAGGCAAATTAATCTCTTCCTATCTGATTTCCATGCCTAGACAAAATAGTTGCAAAAACCATGCTTTTAGTGTTTGTGTGTTTTATGTGTATATGAACATTTTTTTGCTAATCAATTGTTTTGTTGAGCACTACTGAAATCACTGTTATCAGCATGAAATAGTGAAAAGCTGATGAGGTGGAGTAATTTGTCCCATTCTTGGTTTTGTTACAATGCTGAACATGCAGGAGTATAACCCTTTAACTTTCAAACAATCTTCTTTCCCACTTGCTGTTATAAAATGAAAAATGTTTCAGTGTTCAGCAAAGATTTATTGAGATACTAACTCCAAAGTCAAATCAACTGCAGAAGGAATACATACATATATAATGGGGTTAAAATCCTGAGTGCTGTGGCCTTACAAATATATTTTATTGCTTGATGTTAGAAAACAGTCCCTACAGAGCACTTGTGCATGTTTGAGGAAAAGAGATTTTGAGAAACTGCTAAAGTTACAGGGAAATAAAGAAAGTGAAGGGAAGGAGAGAAGGAAATGTGAGGTCACATAATATTACCTGTTTTTCTTCTCAGAGGAAATTATCTGGTTCTTGCATAGCAAGGGACAGATACTGAGCGAGGAGAATTAGGATGACTTGAAGAAGAGAAAGTATTGAAATAAAAAAAAGGATTAACACTTAAGAATTCAGTGGTGGAAATGGAGTAGATCATACATATTCTAGTATATCTTCCCCAGAGGGACAGAAAAAGCAGTATTAGTGATGTGACCATGTGGATGAACTCTGAAGTAAGAGAACTGGACAAAGAACGAAGGGTTTAGAATTAAGAAAGCCAGAAGAGTCAGTCATCCTCTGTGACAGATGGTAGAAGTGTTTGATTTGTTCATCTACAGCAGCGGTGTCAAACTCACGGTCTGAGGTTGGAATCCGTCCCTCTACCTTGTTTTATCCAGCCCAGCACCTTGTGTCTACCCAGCGGCACTGGCGAGCTCCTTGCCCCTGTGCTCCTGCTAGTGTGTTGGTCATGTGTGCAGTGTATGACGTGCATTACACTGCAGGAGTAGGAGAATGGTGGGAGCCATGAATTTGACACCCCTGCATAAGAGAAAAGCAAAACCAGGTCAAGAACAATGTTGAAAGGGCTGAGCAGAGACATAATTAATACAGATAGATTAGAAGTCCACTGAGAGTTTGGTCAGACCAGTATTCAATTTTGAAGGCAGATGAAGGAACAAGAAGTGCCAACTTGGCACTGCAGTGTTTCTGCACTGATTAAGTACTTTGTAAAAATTTGGGTACTTACAGGTACCCAAGAACTTCACTCTGGGTTAAGTGTGCGCTCTGTATGTGGCTTAGTGAGGCCTATATAACAAAAAAAAAGAAAGGCTACTGAGACTATGATCATTCGCTGACAGTTTGTACCCTACAAATTTTTAAATATATTGCACAAAATATGTATTATGTGAATGAATTGTAAAAATAAGTAGGTTTATTAACATTTGATCCTTGTATCTTTCTGTGTTCATAATCTGCAATTACATTCAAATGAAGATCATTCTTTCCCTAGGAAAATTAATAATGAACATTTGGGGACAGGAAATATTTTATATTGTTTTCTCAGTAACCAAAAATACAGTTACAGAAAGCATTTTTGCATCGTTATTGAGTCTGTTACAGATTATCTATAGCCATGTCATACATATATCTCATTACAGCCACACACTCATAATAGAATAAATAAAATTCCTCTGTTAAATTATGTTCAACTCTTTATTTAATATCAAAACCACGTAATGTCATATTTGTTTCATATCACCAACTCTCTCTAAATCACGGAATCATAGAATCTTCTGATTGGAAAAGGTGTCCGAGTTCATCAAGTCGAACCATACCCGTGCCCTTACTAAACCATGTGTCTAAGAAACTCATCTACCTGCCTTTTAAACACCTCCAGGTATGACTCACCCACATCCCTGGACAGCCTGTTCCAATATCTGACCACCATTTCAGTGAAGCAGTTTTTCCTGATGTTTGATCTGAATCTCCCCTTGTGCAACTTACAGCCATTTCGTCTTGTCCTATCACTTGTCACTTGTGAGAAGAGATCAGCACCCATCTCGCCACAACCTTCTTTCAGACAGCCGTACACAGCAATGAGGTCTCACCTCAGCCTCTTCTTCTCTAGGCTAAACAACCCCTTTTCCCTCAGCCACTTGTTCTGCAGCCCCTTCACCAGCCTCGTCACCCTTCTCTGGACGTGCTCCAACACCTCAATGTCCTTCTTGTACTGGGGGTCCCAGAAGAGAACACAGTATTCGAGGTGTGGACTCACCAGTGCCAAGTACAAGGGCACAATCCCCTCCCTGGTCCTGCTGGCCATGCTGTTTCTGATACAGGCCAAGATGCCATTGGCCTTCTTGACCATCTGGGCACACTGCTGGCTCATATTCAGCTGGTTGTCAAACAACACATCTAGGTCTTTCTCCTCCAGGCAGCTCTCCAGCCATTCTTCCCCAAGCCTGTAACACTGCATGGGACTGTTGTATCCCAAGTGCAGGACTTGGCACTTGGTCTTGTTGAACCTCATCCTGTTGGTTTTGGCCCATCAATCCTGTCTGTCCAGATCCCTCTGCAGAACTTCTCTTCCTTCAAGCAGATCAATACTGCCACCCAGCTTGACGTCATCTGCAAACTTGCTAAGGGTGCACTCAATCCCTTCATCCAGATCATTGATAAATTTATTGAACAGGACTGGACTCAGCACTGAACCCTGAGGAACACCACTCGTGACTGGTTTCTAACTGGATTTAACTCCATTTATCACAACTCTTTGGGTCCAGCCATCCAGCCATTTTTTTTACCCAGCAGAAGATGTGCCTGTCCAGGCCAATGGCAGCCAGTTTTTCAAGCAGAATGCTGTAAGAAACAGTGTCAAAGGCTTTAGTAAAATCCAAGTACACCACATCCACAGCCTTTCCCTTTATCCGTTAAATGGGCAACGCTGTCATAAAAGGAGATAAAATTAGTCTGGCAAATGTAATATTGTTACCATAATGTTCCTTGTGCTTTGATTACCATTCACTGGCAGAATAACTTAGTAATTAGCCTTGAGGTCAAATCTCTCAACTTGACTCATTAATTAGACGTGGATAAAAATGCAGTTATATTTATTTTTATACCTTGTTAAATGTGTAAAGCTGTATTGGCTTTGCTTGGCAAGGTTTTTGGTGGGGTGGGCTGCAGGGGGCAACTCTGTGAGAAAATGCCAGGGGTTTCTTCCTTGACAGGCACAGACAGTTCCAGCCAACTTCAAAATAGACCCACTGGTGGACAAAGCTGAGTCTATCAGTGATGTTGGTAGTGCCTCTGTAAAATCATGGTAAAGAAAGGGTATAAAACATTGCACAATATCAACTATGAGAGAGAAGTGAGAAAATGTGAGAGAAACAGCCTTGCAGACACCAAAGCCAGAGAAGTAGGGAGCAGAAGTGCTGCAGCCACCAGAGCAGGACTTCCCCTGCAGCCCATGGAGAAGGCCATGATGAGCACTTGTACCCTCCTGCAGCTGATGGAGGAGCACAGTGGAGCACATATCTACATTGTGGCCTGTGGACAACGCCACACTGGAGCATGTAGATACACCTAAATGAAGCCACACACGGTGGACAGTCCACACAGGAGTAAATTTTCTGGAAGGAACTGTGGCCTGTGGAAAGGAGCCCACACAGGAACAGGTTTCCTGGTGGGAACTGCAGTCTCTGGTGTACCACTTTGGATCAGTCCATTCCTGAAGGACTGTACCCCATGGGAAGAAGCTGAAGAACTGCAGCCAGTGGGAAAGACCCACACTGGAGAAATTTGTGAAGAGCTGTATACTGTGGGAGAGAATCCCATGATGGACCAGGGGAAAATTGTGAGGAGGAAGTTCCAGAGAAGGTGTTATGAATTGACTGCAATCCCCATTCCTCATCCCCTAGTACTGCTTGTGGGGAGTAGGTAGAGGAGTCAAGAGTGAAGCTGAGCCCAGGAAGAAGGGAGGAATGAAGGGAAGATGTTTTTCATTTTGTCTTTATTTCTCACTATCTACTCTATTTTAAAAGGACAATAAATCAAATTAACTTCCCCAAGGTGAACCTGGTTTGCCTGTGATTGTAATTGGTAAACAATCCCCCTGTTTTTATCTCAACCCACAAGCTTTTTAATTTTATT
The DNA here is from genome assembly GCA_033558185.1 of Dromococcyx pavoninus. NCBI lineage: Eukaryota > Metazoa > Chordata > Aves > Cuculiformes > Neomorphidae > Dromococcyx > Dromococcyx pavoninus. The sequence continues at coordinate 18,833 of JAUMJL010000735.1, forward strand.
TCCTCTCTCTGTGCTGTTGAGGAAGGGGAGTAAAAGAGTGGCTTCGTGGGCATCTGGCAGCCAGCCAAGGATAACGCACCACACTTGCTCTTTACTCCTTAATGAAAAAAAGCTGACTAAGAGTAAACTGATTATTAACAAAATAATCAGTGTCATTTCTTGGTAGCAAATCAATCAGAAATATGTTAATTACATATGCTCTAGAAGACTTGTTTTAATTTATTAGTAATTAAAATGAAGTATGAATCAAACGTTGAACCTAATAGCAGCCAAAAGGCATAACTGCTTATTTCGCTTACTGAGTTAAGATTGCTTATAAATCATTTCAGATGTCCAGAGCCCTAATGGAACACTATAAGGAGTATGTTGAGACATTCCATCATGAAATGCTTAAAAAAGTAGCATGAAACAACTACTTATACACAAAATGATGGAGTGTAAGTCCATATCATTCATATCAGTGGTAATATTTATTCACCTAGATTATTGACCCAGCAAATAAACTATCTGTAAAGAAGTTTTTCTCAAATTCTTCCTCTTGTATGAACCCAGACCATTTCATAAAAGTATATATGTGTAGTTATGCACAGCCTGGTAATTAATCGAAACTAAAATGGAGTCAGTTCGGGACTGGGATAACAAGTGATTGATGGATTTCTTTCCCAAATCTGTCTTAGTCTACTCTTCCAACATACAGATGCTGACTCACTGAACACCTTTAAGCAGAAAAGGATTAAAACCTGAGGTTCCCAGCTCCTGAGGAAACATTCTGCACAGTGAGTAGGCAAGTACATGGAATATATGTTACTTTATCCTTTGCAATCTGAAGAAACCAGTTTTGATCAGAACATGACAAACACGTGGAACTTCAGGTAGAGTGTAATCTTTTCACTGAATCCTAATACAGAAACATAAATTCCCTTGTGAAAGATAAAAGAACTTAGAGGAAAAACTTCCGGTTTTTCAATACAATTTCCTCTCTCATTACAAATGCATACAGTGAAAACCTGCATAGCTTACCCCTTACGTGCTACTTACTAAGATATCAGGACAATGGATAAGAGTCAGGAGTAATTTCAGACATCAGATTCTCTTTTACTATTAACACAGAGCTCATTATATTTTTTCAGTTTTGTGGAATCTCATTATAGAAGTCCCATATATGTGGCTTCTGATATATTTTTCTCTGAGAAACTTTCTCTGTTAGATAGACTTTACTCTTGTATTCTGTGATCTCAACAAGATTTATCTGGCTTACTCCCATTATAATACTCTTTTTTAATGTAATTCTTCTAATGATTTAGTGTAGCTTTTAATTATTAATATTTTATTATTTTAATTACCCTGATTTTTATTTCTAAGTCCACCCTTCTATTTCCTCTTTCTTATTAATTTTCCTATTCTAAATCAATTCAGTTTGCCAATATCCTTCTAGAAATTCAGGTATGTCTGTGTGCAGAATATTTGGTATCAACTTCTTATTCATTACCAATTCATCATCACGGCTCACCTTGAAGACCCATTGTCTTTCATTGACTCTCATAACTGGAGTGCTGCCGTGGAAGGCTACAGGCTCTTCAGGAGAGACAGGTGTGAGAGGAGGGGTGGAGGGGTAGCCCTCTATACTAAGGAAACCCTGGATGCTGTCAAAGTTGGGTTTGGTGATGACCAGATTGAGTGCCTATGGGTAAGGGTCAGAGGGGCAGTCAGGTCTAATCTCCTGGTTGGAGTATGTTACAGACCACTCAACCAGGAGGAGGAGATGGATCTTCTATTGTTTAAGCAGCTGGAGGCTGCCTCTAGGTCGGCTGCCCTTGTTCTTTTAGGGGACTTTAACCTTCCAGATATCTGCTGGGAACTTAACACTGCTGAGAGGAGGCAGTCCAGGAGGTTCTTAGAGTGTATTGAGGACTGCTTTCTGTCACAGCTGGTGAGAGAGCCTACCAGGGGTGAGGCTCTCCTTGACCTGCTTTTTACAAACAAAGAAGGGCTGGTGGGTGATGATGTGGTCGGAGGCTGTCTGGGTTGTAGTGATCATGAGATAACTGAGTTTTCAGTAAACAATGTAACAAGAAAAGGCAGGAACAGGACATCGATGCTGGACTTTCGGCGGGCAGATTTTGGATTATTTAAGGAACTGGTCAGGAAAGTACCCTGGGAAATAGCTCTTAGTAACAAGGGGGTCCAGGAAGGCTGGATACACTTCAAGAATGAAATCTTGAAGGCGCAGGAGCAGGCTGTCCCCATGTGTTGTAAGAAGAGTCGTAGGAGCAGACGGCTGGCCTGGATGAGTAAGGAGTATCTGATGGAACTAAGTAAGAAAAAGAGGATGAACACCGTTGGAAAGAAGGGGACGTAAGCCAGGTCATGTTCAAAGATGTTGTTAAGTCGTGTAGGAAAAAAATCAGGGAAGCAAAAGCACAACTGGAGCTCAAATTGGCCACTTCTGTTAAGGATAATAAGAAGAGTTTTTATAAATATATCAATGGTAGAAAGAAGGGCGGCAGTGACCTCCACTCCTTATTGGATGTGGAGGGAAATATAGTAACCAAAGATGCAGAGAAGGCTGAGGTACTTAATGCCTTCTTTACCTCAGTTTTCAACAGTGAGGATGTCTGTTTGCTTGACAGTTGGTCCTCTGAAGTGGTTGATGGGGGCAGGGTGAAATGTGGCCCTCCTGCAATCCATGAGGAGGAAATTAGAGACATGCTGAGCCACTTGAATCCTAATAAGTCTATGGGGCTGGATGGGATCCATCCTAGGGTGATGAGAGAGCTGGCGGATGAGCTTGCTAAGCCGCTCTCCATCATCTTTCAACAGTCCTGGCTCACTGGAGAGGTCCCGGAATACTGGAAGTTGGCCAATGTGACGCCTATCCATAAGAAGGGCCGTAAGGATGATCCAGGTAATTACAGACCTGTCAGCCTGACCTCGGTAACAGGTAAAATTATGGAGCAGATAATACAAGGTGCAATCAAGCGGCACCTGCAAAACGGTCAAGAGAACAGGCCCACCCAGCATGGATTTAGGAGGGGCAGGTCCTGCCTGACCAACCTGATCTCCTTTTATGACCATGTAACTCAGATGGTAGATGAGAGGAAGGCTGTGTATGTGGTATACCTGGAGTTCAGCAAGGCCTTTGACACTGTCTCCCACAGTAGACTCCTAGAGAAACTGGCAGCCCGTGGCTTAGATGGGAGCACTCTGTGCTGGCTTAGGAATTGGTTGGATGGCCGAGCCCAGAGACTGGTGGTGAATGGTGTCTCATACAGTTGGTGGCCGGTCACCAGTGGTGTTCCCCAGGGATCGGTATTGGGTCCAGTCCTGTTTATTATCTTTATTGATGGTCTGGATTAAGGGATTTAATCCATCATCAGCAAGTTTGCAGATGATACCAAGATGGGAGGAAGGATTGATCTGTTAGAGTGTAGGATGGCCCTACAGAAGGACCTGGACAGACTGGAGACATGGGCCAATTCTAATGGGATGATGTTTAATAAGTCCAAATGTCGGGTACTTCATTTTGGACACAACAATCCCATGCATAGCTATAGACTGGGGACAGAGTGGCTGGAGAGTAGTCAGGCAGAAAGGGACCTGGGAGTGCTGGTTGACAGGAAGCTCAACATGAGCCAGCAGTGTGTCCAGGTGGCCAAGAAGGCCAATGGCATTCTGGCCTGCATCAGGAATAGTGTAGTCAGCAGGACCAGAGAAGTTATTGTCCCCCTGTACTCGGCACTAGTCAGGCCTCATCTTGAATACTGTGTACAGTTCTGGGCCCCCCGGTTTGGGTAAGATGTCAGGATGCTGGAGTGTGTGCAGAGGAGGGCAACAAAGATGGTGAAAGGGTTGGAGCACAAGCCCTACGAGGAGCGACTGAGGGAGTTGGGGCTTTTTAGTCTAAAGAAGAGAAGGCTCAGGGGAGACCTCATTGCTCTCTACAACTACCTAAAAGGAGGTTGTAGTCAGGCAGGGGTTGGTTTCTTCTCTCAGGTGACCAGTGACAGAACTAGAGGGCATGGTCTCAAGCTTCGTCAGGGAAAGTTGAGACTTGATGTTAGGAAAAAGTTCTTCACTGAAAGGGTGATTGGCCATTGGAATGCGCTGCCCAGGGAGGTGGTGGAGTCGCCAACGCTGGAGGTGTTTAAGGGGAGACTGGATGAGGCACTGAGTGCCATGGTTTAGATGATGGTGTTAGTGTTGGTGTTAGTGTTGGGTTATAGGTTGGACTCGATGATCTCAGAGGTCCTTTCCAACATTATGATACTGTGATACTGTCTTTAATTTTCCATCCCTTTTATCTCGGGCGTGACTTAGCATTGCTAACTTCCTTATTCATCCACTCTTTTGAATAGAATTTACAAATCACTTTTCCAGAGGTTTATAGTTTTGTTTTATTCCATTGATATGATGATTAATTTTGTATTTTAACTACTGTTTTCATAAACATAGTACTTAGTAATAGTAATAGTAATAAAGACATGGTAATGCTCTTTGATAAAATAACTGACTTTCTAGACAAAAGAAACATGGTAGATGCACTTTATCAAGAATTCAGTGAAGTGGTTGATACTGTTCACTCAAACGACACAGTTTAACAACAGGGAATAGAGTTTAACAAAAAGAATTGTAGAAATAAACTAAAGACAAGAAGTACTTCTTAAGGGAGATCTACTATTTTGTAGTGAGATTACTAATGTAGTTCTCTGAGGTCTTATCTTGGAATGGATTTTATTCAATAATTTTGTTAAGATTTTGCAAGAACTGTAGGAAAGAATGAGTTTGCAGATAACCACACATGTAAACACACCATCAGCACAGAGACATATTGGAATAACATAAAGGGAGAACTGGCAAAAGGAACGGAAAAGCTGTGAAATACAATAGTGAAAAGTAATGCAGTTAGGGACTCAATGAGGTATTTTTTGTTTGTTATAAAAAACAAGATTCATTAACTGAAAACAGTGAATGAAGAGAAGCTGGTGGATGCAGTTTTTCTGGATTTTGATAAGGCTTATGGTACCATCCCCCGCAGCACACTTAGGGACAAGTTGATCCAACTGAGGGATGAGAGGGTTCACATCATGCTAGGTGAATAACTGGCTGAAGGGCAGAGCTCAAAGGGTTATAGTGAATGGGGCTACAACTGGCTGGTAACCAGTCATCAGCGGTGCTCCTCAGCATTCAATTCTAGGGCCATTTCTGTTCAATGTATTTATCAATGATCTGGATGCAGGAGTTGAACACACCATTAACAAGTTTGCTGGTGATAGCAGACTAGGAGGTGCTGTTGACTCTCTTTAGTAACAAGATGCTTTGCAGAGAGATCTAGACAGATTGGAGCATTGGGCAATGATCAATGGGATGAAATTTAAGAAGTCAAAATGCTGAATTCTGCACCTAGGAAGGAGTAATGTGAGACAGAAGTATAAATGGGGAGATTAGCTGGACAACAGCCCTGATGAAAGGAATCTGGGAGTGCTGGTCAACAGCAGGCTCAATGAGTCAGCAGTGTGACCTTGAAACCAAGAGAGTGAACCACTTGATTAATCTAGTCGTTAAGAAGTCAGGGCCATAAAGGCAACATCTCCTGTGCTTGATTCATCAGACTACCTGTAGGCAGCTTTCATAGAGTGTGAAGAGATGCCCTCTTTGGTATGTCTCTTCTAGTCTCTTTATTTTAATTGCTTCAGTTAGTCTTGATTATGTACAAACTAAATGTATGATATTCAGAATGTAAAAGTGTAGATGAATCTTGAGTCTTGTTTGGAACACTCTGAAGACTGAGGGAAATGGATGATACCTGCAAAATATGCTTTAGAACTGAAAGCCTTGGCCATGAAGGATGCAAGAATCAACTGCATTATCACATCAGTATTAAAGGATAATTTCCATTGAGTGCATCTTTACTCTTTGTACTTAAAATATTTTTTACTCTATACAGTCCCATGCTGCAACAGTCCCCTGCTTTATACAGTCTCCCTCTCTTCATCTTGCTTTCGTAGCCTATCCATTCATTGTGTTATACCTTGACTCTACCAGTTATTTGCAGTCAGAAAAAAGTCAATTTCTTAATATAGTCACATCAACCTCACAAATTATGTCCTGTCATCTAGGAATTCTGTTCACACAATAGAAATACTTCTCACTTTGTATCTCATTCAGTCTAGCCATTTTCTCCTTTAAAATAACAACAGAATACATACTCAGTTTGGAGCAGGTATCAGCTCCAGTGTTATTGGTTTAGTCTACCAGCTGCCATTAGCAGATATTTTAATCACTGTCATTTTGAGTATATCACTGGTTTACATTTACTCTTTTTTTTTTTTAATAAGCTATTTGTTCAGGGTAGAAAAGTGAGAAATGGAGAAAAGTGGTGCACCTAAGTTAGAATACAAAAACCAACAACAATCAAGTAAACTGCCTAAACAAATAACTATGCAAAATAACTAAAAAATAGTTACTTTCAAAATTTATATTAAATTTTAGTTTACACAGATTTAAAATTTTACAATGATTTTTTAAGAAAACCTGAATTTTTCATTGAGAAGGAATTTATGTGGAATATTTTGATATTCTTAATAATAAATAAAACATCTTGAAGAGATGCCAATAAGAATTTCCACTCTCCACATTTCTTTATATCTATAAATCTCACAGGCAGAAGATTTGAGTCTTATCTTATAAGTTAAGGAAGAATTACATGAACTTGACTTCTAGTTTTGTACAAGAACATTGATCTCTAGCACTGATTTGCTTTCTTTAGTCTGTTTTAACAACTTAAATCCACTGTCACAGATATGTCATTCTACTTGATATTCAATTTGTTTAAAGATAAAATCCTACAAAGTGACAGATCTTCTTATAAGATTTTTTCTGCTGTCAGTACTATTTTTTTGAATCTGATTTTGGTTTTGGAAAATAATCAATTTAATTTGTGTGAAAAGTGAACCAGACCATTTTTAATTGTGCAGATTTTGTTAAAATTTTAAAGAACAGTAAATATAACTTCATAAGGTCAAATTTGGCTTTTCTCTTCAGTCTGATTTCAGGAATATAATCACTGTGAATATCACATGAATAATTGGAAAATATTGTAAAAGACAAAATTCCACTGCCAACAAGGTGACCTCAAGAGGCACAGTACCCAACAACGAACCTGTCATTCAAATCAAAGAAGTCGACCGCAGCAGAGTGATATATTTATTCTGCAATCTGTAAGTGAATCGGAGATCACAGGAGGGTTTAATTGGTGAGACAAGAGTGAAGGAAAAACATACCCACAGGAGTCTATAGAATAAAATCTATACTTTTTCAATAGATCACATCTTTTGCCATTGAACTTTCTCTCAAAGTATCTTTTTCCACCTTTTAAAAAAACAAAAAAGAATCAATGGTAATAGCACATAGAATACTTCCATGGTAACACCCCTAAAATCTAAGTCACTCTTTGAGATCAGTTTTAAATCCTAGGTCTTACTTTCCTATTTGGAGGGAGAAATTACCTTGTATTTTTTCACATTTTAAGGTTGTCTGTCTAAACATTTTATACTGCTTTGTCTGGAAATATTTTTAAAGTTTTCTCCCTCCACAGTTTAACACAAGCAAACTTGCAGGTGGGAAAGAGATATAAACAAAATGAAAATGTCTTTTGACTTTGAAAGTTAACCTTCTTCAGACAAATCCTTCCAGGAAAAGTTCTGACTGCATTCAGCTACCTTTAATAAGGGTTTTTTTATGAATGTCTCATCAATTTCCCTGCATTATATTTGTAACTATTTACTTCAAGTAGAGTAAAATAACTTCTACTTATAGAACATGTAATTAAAACCCTTAAGGCAAAGTTTTTGATTCTTTGTTCTCCTTTCTTTTATGGAATTTGAGAAAAGGTAGTGTTTGAAGGCTCATGAGAAGCATTTCCACATTCCGTGTATTAACCAGTCATAAACGTGAATCTTAATCTTGTGTAAATTAGCTTTCACCTCTCAATATTGGTCAAGATTCCGGATTTGAAGTATACCAGCTTTGTGAAGCATTTGCATCTTCTTCAAAGAAAACAATCAGTTCTTTTGACCACATACAGACCTAATTACTTAATACGGAGAAACTACAAATCATCTTGACTAAAGGAAAACACTATTGCAATAGAAAAATGTTTTCAGCTTCTACTTATTTATCTCAGTGTTAGCCACTACCTGCCAGACTGTTTTCCACTTTGTTCATATTGATCCTCAGCCAATATTCTCATTAGAAAAAAAAAAGAGGCTACAGAATTTCCGTCTTGAAGCGGTTAAGATAAAAAACAGAATTTCACTGCTTGGAGAACCAGTGAAAATTCTGTAGTGGTTAGAAAAATTAAGCTTCTGATTATATCACAAATGACTTTCAAATTATTTCTGTCTTGCAGAAAATGTTCTTTTCTACCCGTTAAGAAAGAATGATAAAAATAGAGGTGGAACAAAGGAAAAAAACAGATTTTATCCTGCAACTTACTGTTAATGTTCTACCAACGCAATAATCTAGAAGAAGTGAAGAAATTATTTCTGATAATTCCTAAAGTAAAATTTCATTTTTTTTTCAAAAAAATGAAAATGGGAGTGAAAGAATGATAAAGTAAGAAAAGACAGAAAATTATAATCAGCAAGAGGACATCTAAAATTTTTTAAGGATATATGCTCTTAAAAATGGTTGACAGACCAAAATAGTTATAAATCCAAAATAGGAAGTAAAATACTCTAAGGCAGCCTTAAAAACAAAATATATCAGAACACATAAATTTTATCCCATTTAAAAAAAGAAAAATATCATTTTGATCAGTAGGTTAACTGTATCTTTTATGTATGATAACACAAATATACTTGTTCAGAGATTTTTTTGGTGAATACATTTCTACACTAAAAAATAAATAAATCTAATACAATCAGGACGCCATTGGCCTTCTTGGCCACCTGGGCACACTGCTGGCTCATATTCTACTAGCTATTGACCAGCATGCCCAGGTCCTTTTCTGCTGGGCAACTTTCCAGCCATTCATCCCCAGGCCTATAGTGTTTCATGGGGTTGTTGAGGTCCAAGTGCAGGACACTTAGCCTTTTTGAACCCCATACAGCTGACCTCAATACATCTATACAACCTGTCCAGATCCCTCTGTAGAGATTTCCTTCCCTCAAGCAGACCAATACTCCTGCCCAGCTTGGTGCAGTTGACTTCTTTGATTTGAATGACAGGTTCACTGTTGGGTACTGTGCCATTAATGAGGGTAACAGAAACACAATCCCCTCATCATTTTAGAGTGAAGTAAATGTACTTAAAATTTGAATCTAATAAAAATTATCAACTCATAACAGCCAGATCCATGTCATGTAACTGCAGGTAATTAAAACCTAATTGTCTAATTTAAAAGAGCCATCTAAGCTCTACTTTTACTCATAGATAACACGCTTTAAAGATGTCAGATGTTTACCAAGCTGATCTCTCACTCCACCTCCTCAACAGGACAGAGGGAGAAAAAAAGATTAAAAAGCTCATGGGTTGACATAAACCCAAAGAAATTGCTTATAACTAACTGTCAAACAGACTTGGTGAAATCAGTTTAATTTAAAATCAATTGAAAATAGAGTAGGATGGTGAGAAGCAAAGATAAAAAATAAAAATAACTTCCCTCTACCTTCCTTCTCTTCTTCCCAGACTCAACTTCCTTCCTTCCTTCCTGACTCTTCTACCCCCTCCAATATTGAGCAGCAGAGGGGGGATGGAGAAAGGGTGTTGTGGTTAGTTCATAACAATTCATTTTGTTGCTCTTTCCTCTTCACACTTTCCCTCTGCTTCACTGTGAGATACCTGTCACATGATACAGCCCTTCAGAAACTTCTCCAGCATGGGTCATTCCTATGAGTTATAGTTCTTCAAGAATTGCTCCAGAATGGGTCCTCTCCACAGGCAGCAGTGCATCAGGAATGGACTACTTCAGTGTGAGTTCCCCTGTGGGGTTCGCAGCTAGAAAATCTGCTCCTGTGTGGGCTTCTCTCCCCAGGCTACAGTTCCTGCATTTTCCTAATCCAAAATACAATTTTCCTAATCCAAAATATAAAGTAAAACTCAAGAAGTTTGGATCTGCACCTGTGTAGAATAATAATTAAAAAATGCTTTCAGGAGGACTATAAAGCAAATTCACCAACTCCATACTTTCACAGAATTGTGGTTTAAAGAAAGTTTTAGAATGTGTTTTGTCTTCATAAATTCAGTAACATGATTGATAGTGTAGCAGCGCTTTCATAAGAAGCATGTTAGTCACAATGAAAATCTACTATCACAAACAGTACATTGTCAAATCAGGGAATTACAGCTCTAGTGGAGTTATTCAGAAACTTTCAGATGTACCTGTCATGACTTCAATGCCAGCTGGAAATTAGGACCCCTCAATCCTCCTCCTCCTCTTCTGTCCCCAGGGGAACGGTGAGAAGAATCAAGGAAAAAAGGAGAACTCGTAGGTTTAGATTAAGACAGTTTAGTAAGACAACAAAGTAACAGAGAATAAGAATAATCATAACCATAGAAGCATAGAATCATAGAATGATTTGGGTTGGAAAGGACTTCAAAGATCACCTAGTTCTCACACTCCTGCCATAGGCAGGGACACATTCTACTACATCATATTGCTCATAGCCCTATCAAACCTAGCCTTGAACATGTCCAAGAAGAGGGCATCCACGACTTCTCTACACAACTTGTTCCAGTGCTTCGCTACCCTCTAATTTCTTCCTAAAAAAATTCCTCCTAAAATATTTCTTTCTAATATCTCATCTAAATCTACTGTCTTTCACCTTAAAACTGTTACACCTTGTCCTATGCCTGCACTCTTTGACAAAGAGCTCCTCCTCAGCTTTCAAGTAGACCCACTTTAACTTCTGGCAGTATGCTATGAAATCTCCCTGGAGCCTTCTTTTCCCTAGGCTAAACAAGCCCATCTCTCTCAACCTTTTCTCACAGGGGAGGTGCTCCCACCCTCTGATCATCTTTGTGGCCCTCCTCTGGTCTCACTATAAGAGATCTATGTTGTTCCTGTGCTGAGGACTCCAGAACTGGATGCAGTACTCTCCATGAGGTCATACGAGAGCAGAGCAGAGGGGCAGAGTCACCTCCCTCAGCCTCCTGGCCACGCTTCTTTTGATGCTGTCCAGGTTACAGTGGTCTTTCTGGTCTGCAAGTGCACATTGCTGGCTCATGTTGAACTTCTCATCCACTAGGACCTCCATGTCTGGGCTATTCTCAACACATTCTCCACCCAGCCTCTAATTGTTCTTGAGACTGCTCTCACTCCAGTGCACAACCTTGCACTTGGCCTTGTTGAACTTCATATAATAATAATAATAATAATAATAATAATAATAATAATAATAATAATAATAATAATAATAATAATAATAATAATAATAATAATAATAGCAACAATAACAATGACTATATTATAAATTATTATTATTATTATTATTAAATAATATGCAAAACAAGTAATGCGCAATGAATTACTCAGTACTTGAAGACCTATGCCTAGCCCCAAGAATGATCTCCAAGTAGTGAATCCTGGCTGCTGGTCAACTTCCTGTTTATGTACTGAGCATGACATTATATGTTATCAAGTATCTCTTTGGCCAGCTTGGGTCAGCTGCCTGGCTATGCTCCCTCCCAGCTACTTGTATGTCTACTCACTAACAGAGCACAGGAAAATGAAAAAGTCCTTGATTTCTTAACAAGTAGAAACATCAGTGTATTATCAACACTCTTCTTATACTAAATCCAAAACACAGCAGGTACTGGAAAATTGACTGTATCCCAGCCAAGCATAAGCATTACCTGGCAACAACCAAAACAATACGTTTTAAACAATATGTCAACATTATTCTCATGCTTAATCCAAAACACAGCAGCTACTGAAAAAAAAAATAACTCTATGCTAGTGAAAACCAAGACAATGTCTCATAAAACACAGGCCCTTCTCTACTCTTTTTCCCTTTTAAATTTCAATTTTTTATCAATTGATGGGAGAGCATTTATAAATGTTCTCATGGTCTTTGTTCAGAAGTAAAACCAGTCTGGGACTTAGAATAAACTTTGATGAAACCTTAAGACATTGGAAATAAAAAGAATATTTTCTCAAAGTTTTATAAAATGTGCCATGTTCTGTCAACTATCGCAACTGTTGTAAGGTGTTAAATACAGGCATAAAGGTTACATTTTGTTTTGCTTAGAGAGAACTTATGCTTCTAGAGAAACAGAAGAATCAATCCATTGCTTTACGTAACAGTGAGTTCATGTTTTTTAGAGGAACACTATCTTTTGGAAGAGATTTTGTTGAAACTGTTTTCAAATACTGAGAGGAGAAGCATTTATTCAACCATAAGGAAAATCGTCTTTATAAAGGACCTGGACATTAAGTTCCAAATATCATTTACTCTAAAATGCATGCTAAAAAATCCCTCACTGAGGGATATTTATGAGCAACACTGCATTTCTGGTTTTACAGTATTGTTATATGTTATAAGCTTTGAGAATAAAACCTTCAGTTTACTTATGAAAGCATTCCCTGAGTAAACGGTGTACAGAGGTCAAAGTGTGTCTTAAAATACTGTAGGACCTACGTTTTTTACATTATCTTGGTAGTATTGGCTTGTATTCTTCCTGTCTCAAAGTACAAAGGAAAGAGAACAACTTCACTTTCAAGCATTTTTTTCCCCTTTCTTTTCCCATTCTAATCAAAGCAAAAAGCGGAAAATGAAAAATTGCTTAGAGAATAGATTTATCTTTGTGCAAAATCAAACCTCAGAGCTATATTGCCCTTGACATTTTTTCCTAATTCTACTGTTACAATTCTGTTATCATTTTCTGCTAACATAATGGCGTTTTCATTTGTAGAAAAAGAATAATAATAAAAAAAATCAGAACACACTGTATAATAAGCCACTGGGGCCACAAGGCATCTTGTAATTTGTAAATCAAAATGTGGTGGTGACAGTATTATATGAAATAAATTATGTTAATATATAAACTACCAAAAAACCTTGCTAAAATGTCCCTTTATAACATCTACCCATGCTCATAAAGTGTTTTATAGTTTAATGCTCTTTGTGTAGCTGTCTCAGTGCTTATTCACAGCTACTTTTTCAGGTTCATATCAGAGACGTTAACAGGCAGTTTTGCATAGAAAAGCCCAGAGAATTCACATGACCTTAAATGATATACTAGAGGAAATATTTCATCTTTACTAACCTCTTTTAGTATTTTTTTTCAATATCACAATTTATTCTTTAACCCTGAAAGACTTTGGAACTTGCCATTTCCCTAACTTGAAACAAAAAGGCCACACTGAAGGCCCTGATTATTCAGCATCATATCTTCTATAAACATCCTTTTACATACCTTCTTCTGCAGACTGAATGTTGCTTCATAATTTCTGTGCTTTTTCAGCTAGTATATCGAAGTTTCACAGCAAATGTATGAATACTAATAGCTGTAATGCCAGTCTTGTTAACCTTAATGGTAAAATACTCATTAACTTCAGTATGGTTGAGCTGGTTTGTGCTAGCTTTCCCAAGCTCTCCAACCGCTCAGTCTGCCTCTCTCCCAAAACTTCCCCCCTTTCAAAGGTAAAAAAAAAACTATGGAAGAAGCCAAAATCACACTAAATATATGTATTTCTGTATTTTTCTAAATACAAAGAACTACACCGCAAGGATATGCAAAGGAAAAAGGGAAATGGAGAGGGGAAATGGGACTCAGTAACTAACAAAGTAAAGAATTAATGAAATCTTACCACGCCACCTTCCCCGTGGAGAGCCAGAAGACCAAATCTGACCTGTTAAAAAATTTTCCGCAGGCTCGACAGTAGACAGGACCAACGCAGGGACCTTCTGCTCCCCAGCCTTGCTGGAAGAAGAAGAGAGTGTACTCTCTTATCTACACCCTATTTATATGTTGGGTTATGTTAAAGGAAGATATGGAACACTTCCGTGGATCAAAAGTCAATCCACTACAATGTACTTTTCTTAAAAAACATTTTGAGAGACATAATTTGACATTTTTTTCTCCTTCTCTTCCTAGAGTGTACTTGAACATTATAGATTTAATCTTTTAGCTTATCTCTTCAAATTTTTTCCAGTATATTTCATAATCAAATAACATATTGACAGAGACAGACTTGGATGAAATAAGAATCGATTGATTGAACATTTTTTATAAACATACGACAATTGAGAGTATTTTTTTCACATCCACTAAGAGACAGATATTTCTAATTCTCCCTTCTGTGTATTCAAGTGTAAACAGAGCAAATTTTAATAAACATAAACAAAAGCAGAATTTTAAAAGTATCTCCCTTTTTTTGCTATAAAAATAATCAAGTTAAATCGTAAAGTACAGTTGTTTCTCCTGCTCTAATGAAAAGTAACAAATGCAGTCATAGTGAGTTAAAATTATGGCATGGAGAATGAACTCTAGTCGTAGCAAATGAAAAATCTTGGTGATATATGTTTACACCCAATATTGGTGATATATGTTATCTTAATGTTACATACTCAATGTTACATCAGATGGAAAGAAACATTAGACATTAGGAAGAAATTTTAGACATTAAGAAGAAATTCTCCACAAAGAGGGTGGTGAGACACTGGAACAGGCTTGTCCAGGGAAGTCATGGATGCCCCTTCCCTGGAAGTGTTCAAGGCCAGGTTGGATGAATCTTGAGCAGTCTGATCTGGTGGGAGGCGTCCCTGCCCGTGGAACTGGATGGTCGCTAAGGTCTCTTCCAACATAAACCACTCTATGATTCCATGAAACTGGTGTACAAGAAGACCACAAAGGAAAAAAAATACAATAAAACATACAATTGTCTCTCATGAAAATAAATGAGGCCATTACTTCCAACCCTGCTCATGGGTTCTAAATAAATTATTTATTAAAAAACCCCTAAGAATAAAAAAATATTAAAAGTTAATTCATATATACTGTTAATATACTTTTGATGCTGACACCACATAAAATTATTTTGCTGCAGAACCTGATCATGATACAAGAAGAATAAGTTTAATATATTGTATTCAGGAGTTTAAATCCACCTTTCGCAATGACCTTTAAATTCTATAACTGGAGATGTCTAAAGAAGTTGAGTGTCACTTGAAAATATTTGTTTCAACATTTAAAAACATTTGTAGATGAACATGTAACATCTCGTCAGCTCTTACTGTCCTTCGCTTACTCAGATTCATCATGTCTTGGTCTGGATTTCTATGCCTTCTGGAATGGTACAATCTTTGTATACATTTGTTCAGGAAACAAATAATTCCTTTAGGAGGGCCTTTTTAATTTCCTGGAAAAAAAACTGTAATCAATGACATCATAATTACTAAATACAATGAAATACTGCATAGTTGATACAAAATAATGCATCATGTTTGACAAGTATTATTAAGTCTTATTCCATTATTGTAGAAAATATAAGATTAAATAACAGGAATTAACTTTGGTTAACAGACTATAAAGTTACTAATGTAAGAGTCTCCTTCCTGAAATTTAATTTGTAATAATTAGGAGGTATCCAGAGTTATCTTGGATTGTGTTTCTTTATAATAAGTTTTTTATATTAGATTATTTCTTTTCTGTTTAGGAATGGCTTGGTATTGCACTACTTCAGTATTTGACGTATTGCTTGAGTTTTTACATATCAAACATATTAACAATTTGCTTTATATCTAGCTTTACACGTACACTCTCCCTCTCTCTTAATTATTTGCTTATATGTGGCCAGGGAAAGAGCAATGCTTTGCTTGAATTCTTCCTGCGATCTGCAGTGAGCCAAAGAAATGCTAAACAAGGCCATATTGCTTTATCTTTCTCGTTTTATTGCTGGTAAATATGTATCTGAAAATAAAGTGTATTTCTCCTGTTCAGACATGTTGACTGGGAACTAGCCTTCCACATGCTCTGAAAACATGGAACAGCTTGAATATTGCTTAATCACCGGAATTTCTCAAAACACTTAGAAAATAAATCATCAAACAGTGTTTCGGGCTCCATTTAGGGGTGCACACACACACACACGCATTACTTTCAACATTGCAAAGTGATGCTCACAGATTATTTCCAAAATTGACTTTATTTTCCTTTTTTTAAGGAATCCAGTTCATTTTAAAAGCCAACCACATAGTGATAGAAATAGAGGAAAATTGCAGTCATTAAGCACAGAAAAGATATGTGTGCACAGGCTTTAGTTCAACATGAAAATTAAATCCAAACTATTACAAACTAGATCTGGGTTTTAATGTTAATTGTTCACATGCCCTCGACAGAAATTATTCACACTGATGTACCGCATTAGCCAAGCTTGTCAATTCTACAATTATTATTTTTGTTGTTGTTTTTGTTGTTGTTTTGTAAATGCCATCTCACTTTGTGTCCATTGTGGGAATTTAAGTAAGCTGCTTTAGTTGTGAGAAAGTTCTGAGCACAACATTTAAGGCTGCTGCAGCAGTTTCATGGATCATTAACAATTTGCTAATATTGTTTTAGCTTGCAAATTAGTGAAGCTTAGTGACTAAAGAAAGGTTCCATAGCTGTCATCAATCACACTAAAATTCTTCATGCATGAGATGAAAAAAGATTTTTAGCCTTTGAGGCTCAGACAGCAATTACTGTAACCAAAATACAAAAAAAAATGTAGGGGAAGGAGCGAAGAGGCGAAAGCAAGCTTTCCTATATAAAATGCTGTTAGCAGTTCTATTAAATCTATTTCTTGTTGCACTACAAAAAAATAACAAATGCTGTGTAATCATGCCTTAACTTCTTGCTACATTTATGAAGTGACAAAATTTAGAGGGAAAAAAAAGAGGACCTTTCCTAGCAAAGTGCAAGACTTTTGTGAAGAAAGAAAGAGAAAAAAAACAAAAGCAAAAGACAAACAGCCCAAACCCCAAATCCTGGGAGTTTAGAAATATATTTTCTTCAGCCATCCTCCCACTCTTTTTGTATTATTTGTTCTTCTTGAACATTTGAGTGACCAAGTTTTTCACACGGGTAGTCTGAGAAACCAAATCCTTAGTTTCCATGCATTAATACTCATAGACAGAAAATTTTAAACATCATATACACTCATCTTCAAGGAATAGGAGAATGTCTCGCTTCTCAGATTCTCTTGATAAAGACCTACAGCAGTAAAGGTAAGAAGCCAACAAGAAGTTTCTGGGGACCACTCAACAACGAAATTAAACTCTTTTTATCACTGAATTTCTTAAAGAGCAATTAGCAGATTCAGTCCACATACTGTGAATTTACAGCTCCCTATGGAGTTTCCTTGCCTGCCTCTCCAGCAGAGCAGAGGGCAAGGACAGATTCATTATACAGAGTGGCAAGGAAGGATCTTCAGTGAGTCATGCTACTCTATCACAACATAAGTCAGTACGCAACCAGTATCTTCAGCTTCACTTATACCAGCAAAAAAGAGATTTCTGATAAGGCTGTTTTTTTCATTTTATTTTTAACCAAGATTTCTCACTCCAAAATACTTTTCCCTCATCTATCAGCTTTAAATTACTTCAGCTACTCTCTTTTCTTACCGCCTATCTGCACACCTCCTCACAGCCTTTTCCAGTTTCACACTTTTGCAAAACTTCCCATCAACTCTTCCCCTTTCCGATTACTCTTCCCTGTCACTTCTGACATCCATCTTGATCTCATCTATCTCATCGTAGCTCAACAGTCCTTTCTTTCAAATATTTCCCTTTTTATGGACGCTCATAAACTATCTCTCTATATCCAAACTGCATAAAGAAATAGAGAATGCCTAATAAAAAGTGACAACATTATCGTTGTCATAATGCTTTTTGTCATCTTCAAACTACATGCCTCAAGGTATGTACAGGTTGTTTTTTTGCTTAGAAATTGGAAATGCATGCAGAAAATGGCATGTGCCTGTATAGCAACCATTGCAGTTCTCATCTGATGCAAGCTTAAAACCCCCACATCTGATAGAGAGGTGAGAACAGGCATCATTCCAGCGCCATCACATTTTGTAAAGTTCTTTCAAGGTCACTGGAAAGAAAGACTTAAATTTATCAAAATGCTTTTTGGGATCAGAGTCTATGATGTTCTTAACATTTAAGAAGAGATAGAACTTAAGTTTCAGATACATCCATAATACTCCATCAACAATCCATAACTCAGCAATCAAGATCACGCATAAGCAGGAGTAACATATTGATAGAGAACACAATTTTATCAGTAGATGAAAAAAAAACAAACCACAAAACCCAGGCTGGTATAGACGAAAATAAGGAACTTTTAAAATACAAATATTCTTTTTTTAATGGTTTTTGGAGCCTGTGTTTACAAGACATTGGCTCATTTTACTTTTTTCCTGCCTCTTAAAATATGTAAGTTCCTTTTCTTCTCCAAATCATAGAATCATAGAATCTTCTGGTTGGAAAAGACCTTTGAGATCACCGAGTCCAACCGCACCCACCATCTGCTAAACCATGTCCCTCAAAACTTATCTACATGAGTAGATCAGGTGGTTTATCTTTCTAAGGAACAGAAATCATATAACGCAATTTATGTGATGAACCAAAACTCAAAGCAATTCCTTTTTATTGGGCAACTTCAAAATTTTCACAGTCAATCAATACGGTAAGAAGCCAGAGGCAAAGAAAGGGACAATAAAATTTTATGAATAAGAATCAAAGGTTTTGGTAGTTTATTTGATAAAAATTATCTGCTTAGCTTTGTTTTAAGATATTAATTAATTTAATAAGGTAATAATCAATTTTATCAGATAGAAAAAGCTGATTAATCATTATTATAGTAAGACTTGCAGTTCAGTGTTTTTAAATATATGTTTTAAAATGTTAAAAAAGTTATTAGCTCTGATTTCAAATTCAGCTTAATGAGAAGGGAATGAACTTCCAATTCAGTAGTGCCATCAAAATGCAAAGTTATCTGTGTTACACTCATGTCAAGTAATGCAAGTTAATACATGGCATTAGAATCTTACACTAGTCTTCAGTTTTATGCTAAAGACTGCTCCCAGTTTACTTGATGATACAGTAGATAAGCATGGCTGTCATATTGCAATTGGCAGATGTGAAACTGGATTTACCTTCATCGTTGTACCAAAAGTCTACAGTACCAAGAAATCTGGCAAGTTTTTAATTAAAAAAGGGTCATGATTTCAAGTAGTTTTTTAAGCTTCTCTAAGTGATGAATTTTGAATCTGGAAATATGTAAAAAAGATTAAAATACTAGCACTTACTAAGCCTGTGAAGAGCAATACATAAAATAATGTTTCAATAAAGGTTTTAACTGGTTTTTAATATTGTCCCTTTGAAGATAGTTATGCGCAAAATGGGCCTGTGAAATCAGGTGATTGCATTTTAGCATTTCACCTTGATTGTAAAAAAAAATTATAGTATAAAAAGAATCTTCATATGCCAAAATTTTAGTTAATCATATTCTGTGTTTCAGAAAGTCTTAAATTGTACACAGATAACATATTTTCTTGGTATGCTAATTGTTAATCACACTTCTGGTACTGTAAGCCATATATATTTCTAATTATGACATTTATAATCAAATTATCCAACAGAACAATTATTATGGCTAGATTTATTTTATACCCCTACTGTAACTGAGCAACATAATGCAATAAATCAACAAAAAAAGTAATAATTTATTGCTGTTTCTTTCCATTTATAAAGACATTTTTTTAATGAGCTTGAAAAAATGAGTTATGAGTCCTACTTTTCAGACTTAAATTTCCTTTAAAAGTTAATTTAGGAACACTAGATACCTAAAATTAAAAATAAAAGATAATAATAACTCCAAAAAAAAGACAGAGAGAAAGAAAGCACTTCTCTAAATATTTCCAAAAGTGTGGCTTTTACTTGTATTTACTAGTGTAACAAATCTGGTGTTCTGTTTTACTTAACAAGAATATGGCATATGTTCTAGCAAAATAATTTCTTTTGCAGTCACCGTATCTATAATGGGGGATTAAACCTTTTGTCTCAATAAATAAATAAATAACCCTATATTTATTAATTTAGCATAAAACAAAAATAAAAAAGAATGTGAGGTTCTTTAAATATATTACAGATTCCCCAGTTAATATTTCAGGAAATGATTAGTCAAACAGTTCCTTCAACAAGGGTCGATGAAAATATCTAAAATGGTAACCAGTAGAATTATTTTAATTTTATCTCTGGGTTGTAAAATTTATCTTTCTCTATTGTCTTTTCTTAAGAATTTATTTAGTTAAAAAGATTCACATCTAAATTATTATACAACTTTAAATTTTTACTATAGTAGCCATGGTGAGAACTTCTAAAAAGAAAAAATACCCCTCCACTTATAAGTTGATTTTTCTCCATGTCTCAGCTCCCTTGAATGTGGAAATGGTATGGCTTCATCCTTAGTTTAATGTTCAGTGATGTAGCTACAAGAGGAAAAAAATCTTGCTGAAAGTGATAGACTATTAGCACCTGAGTCCTTACCTTACTCTAATTATTCACTTTAATCCCATTTTAACAAACACTGATACAGCTTCCTTATTTATAAAACTACAAGGAATGTAACTGGGAAAGATATTCAAATTCATGAACTGAAACTCTTAAAGCTGCATAATGATTTCATATCAACTATTAATTTCAAACAAAAATATTTCCAAATTGATTAGACTGTTTTAAAATTGTTAGTCAACACGCCTGGAAGTCCATGATGTTGTTATGACAGTCATTTTAAAGCCAAGAAAATATTTATTTGCTATATGCTTGAAATGGTCAGAGAGAAAAGTACTTAGACAAGGACAAAGTACGTAATGTTTATATAAACACAACAAGGTAAAAGTTCAAATATTTACCCAAATAGAAATAACATTTGTCTGTCATTTTTCAAATGTCCTTCTGATGAAAAGAGCATACTGAAGTATTTGCGATTAATTTGAAGAGGCAGTAAATCAGTTTTTCACATAGACAAGTGAGACTGGGAATGTTTCACTCAGATTGGTTTGTTAAATATTTTGTAGATCAGTTTTCTCCTTCTATTAAATTGTAGTGTAATCATCACATGCTATTTTCTTTACTGTTGAAGGAACATGTCAAGAAGCTTTTTAAATTAGATTATATCTAGGGTAGATAATTTATTCATCAGCATCATTTGGTTTCTGTATCTGTCTTCAAGATCTATTGTAGCTGATGTGATCCAACGGAATCATTATGATGAAACAACAAACCTGGCAATCTGAATAGAATAATCCTTAATGTTGACTACTAGAAGGTATCAATTGTTTCTTGTCTTTCATAGGAAAAAAAAATCAAACCCAACTAAAAAAAAAAATCAGAAAAAACCCCCAAACAACACAACGTGTCACACAAAAGCTGTTGATTACAAAAGATATTTTCATCATATTATGATTATACCAGATCTGGCTGGAATGGAGCTAACTTTTTTTCACAGCTTTGTATTTGGGACTAAACAGTGGTGATAACACACCAATATTTTGGCTCTTGCTTAACAACGTGCTTAACAATGACAAGACTTTCTCTTTTTCTCACTCTGCTAAACCTGCCTACTCAGCCAGTAAGCTGGGGGAGGGCAAGAATTTGGGAGGGGATGCAGCTGTGACAGATAACTCAAACTGACCAAAGGAATATTCCATGCCATATGACATCTTGTTCAGCAATAAAAACATGAGGGTAGCTGTTGCTCAGAGTTTGTCTGGGCATCCTTTTGCCATTGGAGATGGTGAGTAATTGCCTTTGCATCTTCCTTTCCTTTCCTCCCCACTCCCCTTACTCCTTCACTTATTAAACTGTCCTTATCTTGGCTCCTGAGCTTTCTTGCTTTTGCTTTTCCTATTCTCTTCCCCAGTCCTGACGAGGGTAGGGGTGGGAGTGAGGGAACATCTGTATGGGTGCTTTGTTGCTGGCCAGAGTCAAGCCACCACGATTATACATATGCTTGCAGGTGTTAAATATCTGTGCCAATATTGTGAATTATATTGTGATCATTCTGTATTTTGGTCACTCAGCCACGTGCCGACCTATCTTAATAAACAGTTTCAGCCAGATTTATCTGCAATGGCTTTTGAGCTGTAGTTTTTGAGGTATTCCTGCTCACTGTTTAACAGGACACCACAGGACCATCGAACTACCATTGAGTCTATCCAACTCTGGGAAGAACTATTTCCTGGTTTTCTATAGGGGACATCCTCATTGTAAGTCTTTTTGCAGTCTACTCAAGCATCTAGCTTTTTGCTCAATAGTTATTTTCTCTATTAAGAAAATTTGAACCTTTATCTGTTGTGGGGAAGATAAATACAATCTTCCTCTTCAGGTGTGGAAAGGTTTTTCTCTCAGTGCCCAAAATTACATCGATAAAATCTGACCCCTTCCAAATATTGTGATTGAAGAGGAAGATATTTGGAATAACTGAGTTGTTTGCAGGCTCATGGGAGTCTCTTCTAGATGCAGATAATGCTCATGGTTTCTCAGAACAGTTGTTAGTTTGTCCATCATTTCAAAGAATATCTCACTCTCCAAACACTTATAAGGGCTCTTTTCAAGAATTATTCTGCTTTTCCCTGTGAGATCACACGAAAACCATCCATCTCTTGTAAAGGTCTCATTTTATTTTTGAGAAGTGAACAGAAATTAATTCCATTTTCAGCCTCTCTTGAGAACAGTTGTATACATATTTCATTGTTTGAAAACAACAATCAGAAGCCACTCATCCATTTGTATCTCAGAAATCTTTTGAACAGGATCTTGATACCTGGAAGTATATTACCTATCTATCTGCTAGCTTCCTGCCTAAGTCAGGAACAACAATACTTGCAGCAATTAATACGAGTCAGGCACAGTAAGTACAGACTGTAAAAACCTTAACTGCTGTCATAGAAGTAGACAAAATATGACCTGCCAGCTGTCTCAAACAACAGAATAGTTTGGGTGTGCTCAAGAAAATAGATAATTAAATGATGAAAAAAACATTTTGATCATTAACAAGTCCAAATGTGTCCAGATATGACTGGAACAAATTGTGAATGCCAAAAATGGAAACAGTAAGTAAGAAAAAGAAAGTATAATTTGAATAGATTAATCACTAGAGAGATTTTGTTTATCCAACACTATAGCTCCAACACTATAGAAAATTAAGAGTGTTAGGGGTAGTCAGAGTACCTGAAAGACCTTGGGGATGGGAGTGGGATATCATGACCATGTACCATGAGCCAAGACCATCTCTGAAACTTCTAGACAACCAAGGGAACAGATGAGAGCCCAGGGGACCCCATGACTCGCTCAGTACTACAAAAAGAACACTGATTAGTCCTACTTCTGTCTGGGACCATGGCATCTCTCCCATGAAACAGATAAGTCATCAATTTGTAAAAGTGAATAAATCTATGATTAAAGATTTTTGGTATCCAAATGCCTTTAGGCTTCAAACTGTCATTGTGCATTGTCAAATTGCAATAATGTGCCTACCTATTTCTCTCATGAAGCACTATGTTTTCCAATAAAACATTTTCTTTTCAGTAAGAAATGTGAAAGTTTTCAAAATTAAGATGTGTAGGAGGAGTTTGCTTGGTTCTCGTATCTGGTTTCTTATGCAAATCCCATTTTCTCTTTTCCACCCCTGTATGAAGAAGATTTTTATTCCTTTTTAAGATTCTTACTTTTCTGTCATTTCAAGATCCCTACAGCTAGTTCTTTGGTTTCAGTTAACCAATTGAATATAAGCAATTACAGAGTTTTGATCCTTGTTTAGATGTGTTAGGTTAATTCAACTGAGATCTGTTTAAATATTTTTAAGATGAGATGTGGTGAAATAAGTTTCCTTTTATACACACATACTTGAAGAAAATTGAAAAAACTGTGACATGTTAAGGATAGATTAGGAAAAAAGAATAGCTTATTCATTGTGTTAGTAATTCATTATTTAATTAAGTATTGATAAACAAATCCCTAAAGGTTTGAAATTCTCATTTAAGTCCTTTAAAAAAAATTTTATCCATAAACAAAATTTTCATGAAACCTTAAATAAATAATCTTAGAAGTCTAGGTGAAAAAAAAGAATGGCTTGGCAAATATTTAACAATGGAAGAGGTCAAGAAATCTGTTTTTGAAGGAGAAACTAGGATTTTTGGCACCTTTTAGATTCCACAATGATTAAACATAGTTATGATTTCTTTATCTTCATGTTAAGTAGAGGAAATATTTAGCCAAGTAGAAACAGTCTTAAGAAGGAAAGCTATGCAGTGGAAACTTTGAAACGTTGTAGTAAAATACAGTAATATTTTGTGGGTTTATACTAAGCTGATCTTTTTAAGAAGATGGCTGTATTTGGAATGTGGTACAATTATAAAAACAAGTGAAGGCTACCCCTGCAGCTGATGAGAAAGGCGAAGGAGAAGGCAAGGAGAAATTATGAAATTAATATGATATATATTTATCTACTGGTGAATGAGGAAGATAAGAAATGTCTGAAGCCATGAGTCCAAGAATGTGTTTTTAAAGCAAGTATAGTTTAAAATATGATTTGGTTATGGACTAGATTCAATCATAGCACATTCATCACGTAACTAGACTGATTATTCACACACAATTAGATTTAGTTAGGATAGGGACTCTTACAGACACTTTAATCATTTGCTTCATGAATTGAGAAGGGGCATGCATTTGATTTACTGTCATCTGCGTTGGTGATAAAGATCAGCTAGTTGATAAATGTTGCAAATGAATTTGCTGATCGAAGCTATCCTTTCATTTGTTTTGCCCAATAATTAAAGATTAATTAAATCAGACATGCCTCTAATGAAAGGCTCTTACCTGCAGTTTCCTTCATCCAACTGGAAAATACAAAACGGACCAAGGTGAAAATTCTTTAGAGAATGAGAGCTTAGATAAACAGAAAATGGAATGTTTACATTGTTCTGAAACTATTGATGCAAGGAATGTATAACATTTGCGTTCTGCCTATTTAGAACAATATTTACTTTTGGACCTGACACTGGTAACTTTCAAAAATGAGCACACAATCAATATAGAACTTGTAAAGCTTTTTTTCTTTTCTTTTAAAAAAAATGTGGAAATGAATTACATGTTTGACAGAAGTAAGCATGAACAACAAGTAAGCATGAACAACTTCTATATCTACTTGTGATGCAGAACAAGAGCTTTTCTGATTAGTAAACAGAAAGTAGTTACTTATTAAAGGAAGATTTTTGAAATCACATGTGTTTTTTTCTGGTTCAAGTGCTTCAGGGCAGCCAAGAAGGCATGTTTGTTTGTCACAATCAATGCCCTAAATTAATCCTCAAAAATATTACAGTCCTCTAATAATTAAGTAGGTTTGCTCAGATATCAGACTTTCTACTTAGGAACTTTCAATTAATGTGAAATCTGTTTGCACATGTGTGTATGTGTGTTGGACGCTGCTGGTTGTAGCATCTCTAATATTCCCATGTGTTTTCTCGTATTGCTGTCCCAGAAGGTGTCTGCTCTACTCTATGATAGCTTCACTATCACAATACATGGCGCCAAAGTTCAATTTCTTAACTCATGATTTAAACCCTTATCTTTAACATAAAATCAACCAAAACAAAAGTAGATAAAACAAAACACTTGAAAAGCATGAACAGTTTTTCAGGATGATTTGGTGGAAAATAAATCAGCTTGCCAAGATTATTACCAGTTTAAAAACTATTATTTCAGGGATTTTTTCTGGAAGATGCAGGAAAATATAAATCTAAGATTCAGTAATGTGAAACATAAGAGAGACATGTGAGCTAAAAAAATGCAGGATGGAATATTTACCTACAATGTATTTCAGACACTTATTTTCAGTTGGGGTGAATTGCCTCTGTAGGTAGCAGTCAGTGTGAAAGAAAACATAGTTAATTTGAAACCTAACTTTTAGATGTCATATGTTTCAGTCATAGTGGTTTTGCTGAGAACAGAAAATGATGAAAAAATGGACTATTTCTTTATAAAAGTAATATAGATACAAAGCCAACTTTTATGTAGCACCGAAGTGTGCTCTGATACGAAGACAAGAAGGGACTATGTAAATTTTTCTTCTTTTTTTTACGACGCATTTAATTTTTAAAAGCCTCTCATATTTGACAAGGTACCTAGGTAAAACACTTAGCTGCCAGTAGCCATAGATTTTGTTCATTAATTATATTATTCGTTTTAAATGATAAGGAATCTACTAAATCAAATAAAGTTATCCACGTTACAAGTAATACAAGCTATACAATAGTTATGATTGATTTTAATAATTAAAACACTAATCTCATGATAATTCTATTTATTCATAAATTACAGTAATCATGAGTATCCACAATAGTTTTCAATCACATCTGAATTAGAAGTAATCACACGCTTTCCCAGGGTACCTCTCTAGTTTTATATTCCTTGGGCTGTTTTAGGTTTCCGCAAACGACCAGAGAACTGACAGAACAAAGGAGGAGCATCTTTTAAACATAAGTAGTACAAATAGACAAAACTAACTTTGCAAAGATGTTAGAATGTAGAGTATTGTAGTCAGGGATACTGTCAAATTTTAAAATCGTGTCTTGGATTCTCCCAGAACCGCTGTCATGGTTTGGACCACTTTATGCGACAGATACACAGTGTGGAACACTGTGAGTTGCTAGTAGCTTTTCTTAACCTTCGGATTCCTGAAATTATTAGCCATGCTATGGTTGTGCGCTATGCCACTGTGTTTGTTTATATGAAGGCACACATCTGGCCCTTTGTGTGATTTTTTGGCTGGAAATATGATACTGAATAGAAAGACACAAAGAAGAAAGAAAATGCATAAGTATTAGGAAAATCATTTTTAACTATTGCTAAAATGTCATACCTCTGAAACATGAACAATAATTGTAACTGCACACAGCACGTTTTGGCGAGCATTTTAAATCACATATAATTTGCAGCCATAAATCAGAATACTTTCAAAATTTCCAGTAGGATAATGGTAGAATACACCTTAAGACAAAATCAGGACAGTGACTCAATAGGTTTACATCTCCAGATATATGTTTACCTTGTTCTTCCAGACTTGCAATTTCTGATAGCTTGAGTAAAAAGCCTTCTAGCGTATTTTTAACAAAAACTGATCTTGAAAATTTACTTGTAAAAAAACAGAGAGAGAGAAATTGAGACAACAGCCCTTGTGCCCACCAGAAAAGACTATAATGGGAATTAGCGTTAGTGGAAAACATACCTCATGTCTCCCATACTATCTCAGTTGATTTGGCCTTTTTCTGGTATTAAGACACCCTTGGTACTGATGTTTGTGTTTCAAGTATTTGCCTTTGTTGTCTTGATGTCTCTGAGAGGTTGATTGACTCATTTGGTGACAGAAATCCTTCCACATGGTTATTAACTCTTTGCCTATAAACATTGCTTTCACTTTTGTGTTGGATAGTTGATTTTGAGGATTTTTTTCATCTTCCATATGCTTGCTTTTCTCCTTGTCATGTCTGCTTAAAAATTCTGAAGCAAAATGTACCACAGACTAGAGTGAGTACAACTTCAATATTGCAATACTGACTTCAAATAATTTCAAAACTCTTTTTTTGTATTAACAATCATTCTGATTTTAATATTTATAAAGATATAAAAACCGAATAAAGAAAAACAACCTAACATTTATTTAAATAAGTTAAAAGTTAACGAGGCATGAAAGAAAAATATTAATTTGAAATTAGATTTCTTTTATAAATAAATTTTGTTCTGAAAGATTTGTCTAGAAACTTTAAAAATATCCTTCAATTTTCAATCAAAGCTGGGATATGAGAAAAGGATGCAACTCCTCGCAAATTCTGTCAGTTTTACTGACACTTCAAGAGTGTTTGTTTATATAAAGGCACACATCTGGTCCTTTCTGTGATGTTTTTGGCTGGAAATATGATATTGAATAGAAAGACACGAAGAAGAAAGAAAATGCATAAGTATTAGGAAAATATTTTTAAACTATTGCTAAAATGTTATGCCTCTGAAACATGAACAATAATTGTTTACCTGCCTCCAACAACTGTCACATCTGTGTGTCATAGTAAAATGATACATCAAAGACATCAGAAGTCTCTCAAAGTTCTTTATGTTTTTCTATTGCGAAACCCTTATGTTTTCCAAATATGACGGTAATTTTGCTTGTACTCTTCTCCCTTTCCCTTTTTTCTTTTTTTTTTTTTTTAAGATTTGGCAAAACAGTTCTACTCATACTTAAAAGGCTAGTGCTTCTCCTAAAACTGCAAACAATAATGCCTGTGTTACTTTCCATAGCAGTAAGACTTGCTGGCCTCGCCTTCCTTTCTAGTTATGTTTCAGTCTGAAGCAGACTTCCTAAAAGTTACATTAGCTGAGTATGAGAAAACAAGACATTGCAGTCATAGTGCTCAAATTAAATTAATTCATATAATGTAATTTGTTGATCATTAACCAATAAATATTTAATATACACAAATTTGTTTTCTCTTCAAAAGATAATCCACTCATTCTACAAGTTTTTTGCATATGATATTTCTCTAACTTGAGCTAGAAAAGTCTGTACACATATCCTGTTTATTGAAATTTATCTTATAGAATGATAGAATCATGGAATGGTTTGGGTTGGAAGGGACCTTAAAGATCATCTAGTTCCACACCCCTGCCATAGGTAGGGACACTTCCCACTAGACCAGGCTGCTCAAGACTTCATCCAGCCTGGCCTTGAACACTTTCAGGGAGAAGATATTCACAGCTTCCCTGGGCAACCTGTTCCAGTGTCTCTTCTCCCTCATCATGAAGAATTTCTTCCTGATATCTTATCCAAAACTTCCTCCTTCTAATTTAATGCTGTTCCTCCTCGTCCTAACCCTACTTGCCCTTGTAAAAAGTCCCTCCTTTTTTGCAAGCCCCCTTCAGGTACTGGAAAGCCACTATAAGGTCTCCATGGAACTTTCTTTTCTCCAGTCTGAACAACCCCAGCTCTCTCAGCCTGTCCTCATAGCAGAGGTGCTCCAGTACTTGATCATCTTTGCAGCCCTCCTCTGGATCCGCTCCAGCAGTTCCATATCCTTCATATGTTGGGGATTCCAGAACTGGACACAATACTCCAGGTGGGGTCTCATGAGAGTGGAGTAGAGGGGGAGAATCACCTCCCTCAACCTACTGGCCACGCTTCTTTTGATGCAACCTAGGACACTTTTGGCCTTCTGGGCTGTGAGCACACATTGCTGGCTCATGTCAAGCTTCTCACAAACCAGGAACCCCAAGTCCTTCTCCACAGGGCTGCTCTCAATCATGTCAACCCCATCCTGTGCTGAAACTGCAGATTGCCCTAACCCAGGTGTAGGACTTTGCACTTGGCCTCGTTGAACCTCATGAGGATCATACAGGCTCACTTGTCTAGCTTCTCCAGATCCCTGTGGATGGCATCCCGTTTCTGTTGTCTCTTACAGAATGGCTTAGTAGAAAGATGACCTGTTAAGTCACCTTGTCCTTAATACTACCCAATGAACTGAATTCAAAAGAGGAAAAATATGAACTGTTTGAAATTATATTAAGGAAGTCAGATAATTAGAATTTGTCAAAATATGGTATTTGATTATGTGTGCATGTGAACCTGTTACATGACCAATTATTTTTTCATGATCCTTTCTAGCCTCTTTCAGGCCTTTTCTAGCACACAAAAAAAAAATCTCCAGAATATTGAAAAGCTTTAACCAAAACAGATGACCAGAGGCCAAAGGTTATCCTAAAAGGAGAGAAACAAAGACCAAAATTCCTCATGTAACAAAGTGACTGTCTTTCATAACATTGTGGTTGTTTTCTAGTTCGGTGTTAAAATTTGACATGCTGTTATACAGCACACTGAAGGAATAAGAATAGATCAGCATAACATTGATACAGCAGAGCATGCGTGATTTTTCTCTTTCCTGGTTAAAAGTCTTGGATTCTGCTCTGACTTAAAAGGACAGATCTCTGGTCTGTCCTGGGCTCACTTTGATTGGAGCTGGGCTGAGCTGTTTTTAGCGCCTGGGCCAAGTGCCTGTTGCCTCCCCTGTCTGAGCCTGAGCTCTACCAGTGCCTCCACAGGAAGGGTCTGGCAAACCAGGGAGGTTGTTGCCCAGCAAATGAGATCATCTCCTGTGGTGGAGGAGCTGAACCTTGAGAGGTTGTGGGGCCACACTCAACCCTTATCTGGAAGTAACCAGAAGGCAGCTGTCCTGGATGACATATTAAAATATAACAAATCTTATTCCAGGACAGAGGGATTTCAAACCATATTATTCCTGGCAAAGAACTCAGGATTATTGTCTTTTATCTGTACTTCTCGAGGAGGCTGGCACCATTAAGTTTAAACCTCCAGGAACACTGGAAATGTAAGCGCAGCACCAAGTGAACAAGGGTAGATAGGAAGAGTTTGAAGCAGATAATTAAAAGCGTTCTAGGCTTTTCTTTATCAAGTAATTTGATTTGTTACATGGTTAAAACATTAATTGGATTAACACTAAATGTTTAGATCCATATATATGTTTCTTTTTTCCCAGAACAAGTTCTTGAGTGTAGCATTGCTGGTGGTACTTGGGGATTACCTGACAGAACCTCTTTCTGCATAGAGCAAAAGGATTCTCATGTTGCAACAGGAATGACGTGAAAACTTCAGTAGCTAGACATAATTTTAAAATCCTAAAGATAAAACATTCTCAGCAACAAGGTTTCAGTATCAAGAATAAAACAGTACTAGTTTACTGTTTCCTCATGAGCCGGTTTGAGCTAGTTTTCCCAAGCTCTCCAACACTCAGTTTAATCCCCTTTCCCAAAGCGTCCCCCTTTTCAAAGGAAAAAAAACAATAGAAAATCACATCTATATATATATATGTATTTTCTAAATATAAGGACTACATAGAGCAAGGATATCATGCAAATGGGAAGAGGGGAAGGGAAATGGAAAAAAGGACAAAAAGGAACTGAAACAAAACAGATATTCACAATTGTAACGACCGGTAACTAACAAAGTAAAGAACTAATGAAATTTTACCACCTCCCCCGTGGAGAGTTGGATGGCCAAATCCAACCCGTTAAAAAATTTTACGCGGGCTCCAGCAGCAGACAGGACCAACGCAGGGACCTCCTGCTCCCCAGCCTTGCCAGACAAAGAAGAAAGGGTACTCTCTTATCTACACTTTATTTATATGTTGTGTTACGTTAAAGGAAGATATGGAATACTTCCATGGATTCTGACCTCAGTTGTTAAGGAAGGCCTGTAAAGGCCATTTTTTTATGGAAGATAAGAAAAATCCAAGGGTCAGTCCACTACTGAGGGTAGGAAATATCAAGGGAAGCTACACAAATCAATTGGGAAAAATGAACAAAGAAACAAACAAAGGAAATGTAATGAAAAAAAATGCCAAAATATAATCATATGCGCTACTCAAAGAAAGTAAAAAATTCACAGAAAATATAATCTTGGAAATACAAGCATAACAACTTATTAATAAGAAATAATATTTGATAATAAATATTAATATTATTAACTTACAGTTAGTCCCATTTTTAAGGATTTTTTTTAATAGATAAGAAATTCTGGGTTTTTTCCACACAGTACATGTTATTTCCAATACACATGTTCAGTCATACTAAAAAACTGTGGAAATGTTTCCTAGTTTCTTTCTCAACAGTTTAAAATGCTTATTACCAGTTTTGATTTTTTCATTCATAAAATCAAAATTCATTACTTTAATCAAGCAAAAAATGAATTGAATTTGCTTAATTTAGGAGTATTTCCATGGGAAGGAGAAATTAAATTTATACAAACCAAATAAGGAAAGAAAAACTTACTTTGCTGAAGTAAGTAGGAATTAAACAGAAAACAATGTCTGCTCAAAAGACTGAAAGCTTTGACCCAGCCATACTAGTCTTTTTTTTCTCAACTACTCTGCTAGTATTTGTATAGTGCGTTTGCAAAACTCCCACATACTTCCCTTAAATAACATATATGCTTATTAAAAACACGCTGAAAAAGCAGACTCCAATTATGTAAGTGTACAGTACTTAGGACAACAGACTTAAAAAGTCCACTTCTGTGCAAAAGCGCATATATCAGCTGAGGTTTAATGCATGAGAATAATTCGTAGGGTTTTCTACCAAATTGAGAAATCACTATGTGTGTCCTTAAGACAACAAGATAGAAACTCTTTTTTTGTAGCAAGAATTTTCTGTTCGAAACAGTAGACAATTAAATGCTGAATGTCTTCAAACCTTTTGTACTGCTAACATGTAGAGAGCTTTATTTAGCTCTACAGTGTAGATAATTATTTGAAAAATTATGAGAATTTTTATGTATGAGAAATGTTCACAAACTGTTAATTCCATCTTTCTACTTCAAATAACCTCAAATCTGCATTATCTCCATTATCTTCTCCATGAACCTGGCTCATATGTGTATATATATATATGCACATAAAGGCGGATTTAGAGTTAGAGAATGTTGACTCAGATATTCAGCAAAAATAAAAAGAATAATATGCAAAGCATAGGATATTCCTAAAAGAATGTTAATGTAGTATCACCAATTTCTCATCAAATCTTTATGTCCCTGAAAGCAGTCACACATGCTGCAAACTTGCTGTAGAAATGTAGTCCTTGTGAGGTCATCACGATGTAGCTTGTATGTTTTTAAAAGGACAGATAAAACACTTTCATCTTGACACTGTAGGCTACCTTGAGAACAGGTTACAAGGCAATCACTATCAATGGTATGAATCAATAGAAAGAAAAATCGATAGAGAACAAGAGACATCGCCCTTGCATTATAAGCCTCCATTTTTTGTGTCCTGAGTACACATTAATTGACCCAATGGTATCTATTTTTGAACACTAGTTTTCACCATCAGTAGAAAAAAAAATCAGCCTTACTTCCTGAGGTTTAAAACCCACAGAATGGTAGTTCATAGCATAAGAAACTGCCGTGTGTGCTGACTTGCAGCAGAAAGATGCAATCCACTTTTGAAAATATCAGTATTGTGCATTTATATCTTTCAGGTATTCTGAATTAGAAGTCTCATTGTATGCAAATAAACACATAGGTGACCCAAAAGAATAAGTAGATAGGTAATTTTGTGAAAAGATAACATAATCTATTTTCTATGCTGTTGTCCTGCATGATAAAATTTTGTTTGGAATACTTTTCAATGCTATTTATGTTGAATGATCTCTGTAAAATTAGAAATATAATTAGAAATTTTAATTTTTAATTAATTAATTTAATTAATTAATTTAAATTTTAATTAATTAATTAAATTTAATTAATAATCCAATTACAGAACTGAAAACCACAATAAATAAAATAATAAATGAAATAAAGCTGTGTCTAGAGTACACTGTGAAGCAGTGGACAGCTGCGAATGCCACAAAACCTAGAATTTGCACTGACATGGTGATATCAGGATGCCTGATGATCTGCTGAGGGCTTCTCTTGTAGTCCAGGAAAGACCATTACCCCACTCCCACCCTTGTTTTCTTGACAGCAAGACAGGATTTAACTCATGTAGTATGGATATAACAATAGTTTATTGAACTGCTCCAGCTCTGATGATCAACCAAAGGGCTGCCCTGCAAGTACCCCCTGAAAACACCTCTCACACAATTATGAACCTGATTACTTTTTTCCCATTTATTGACCCTTCTTTCTATCATTCTTGTAACTCCCTTTTTTCATCTCAGTGTCCTTACTGCCCTAATAAGCAACATACCTTAATTACTTTTTGCCCATTCATTCCCAGTTTTTGTAAGTCTATACTGAAATTCAGTATTTCTATATTACTTAGGTAATCCTGGCTCTATATCGTACAACTGATGTGGTTACCTAGGTACTCTTGGCCTTGCAACATTGTGTTCTCCAAAAAGGTCCCTAATGCTTCCTTCCAAGTAGCTCAACAGTTTATCAATCTCGCACATCACTCCTGCTTACCCTGCTTATCAGAGGAACACAGCCATTCTCCAGTGTGCTACCTGTGAGTGTCATCAGATTCCCATTCTATTATTTAAGTTCAGAAATTTATCACATCATATCCAGTAGTTTTCGTCTTCATTTATTTTAACTACATGCCAAAATCTAGTCATTGGACTAGTAATTTGCTTGCAACAGGGTCCTTTAAATAGTGCACATGTAAAATAGCCTAGTTGAGA
The DNA here is from genome assembly GCA_033558185.1 of Dromococcyx pavoninus. Taxonomy (NCBI): domain Eukaryota; kingdom Metazoa; phylum Chordata; class Aves; order Cuculiformes; family Neomorphidae; genus Dromococcyx; species Dromococcyx pavoninus. The sequence goes on from JAUMJL010000735.1 coordinate 53,062, forward strand.
AAAACAAACACTCTGTGAAAGTCACAGCTTTGAAAAATAAGGGCTTCTGGAAACAGGAAAATATTTACATTATTTCGAAAAAATAATGAACTTATGTGTTTACCTTGTCTTAATACACAGCCTGAGATAAAGAGTAATTGCTAAAGAAAAAGTAAAGAAAGATAGGTAGTGGACTGAATGAAGAGCACAGAGATCATGAAGGATCAGCCCCCCGGTTTCAATATGCTGTTTGTTCAATAATAGGAAATTCATATAACACTAGGGTTTTAAAATAAAGTAAAATGAATAAAAATAACAACAACAAAAAAAGAGGAAAAATAATATGCTCAGTTGCTACGGTAACCCAAACTTACAGTCATGAGTTTGAGTAAGCTGGAGACCAAGTTATCTACCAACATTACCTGTTGAATTATCATGAACGTTATTATATCTACATCTAAAATCAATTGCAAAGAGAGGTGTTCTTTAAGACACTTGCTGTTATTGCATTATTCCAAGGAATCCCTGATACCGTGTTCACCTTCTAACAGGGTAACCTAAACTATCTTTCAGGCATTAGGACTCTAAATCTTAAATTTTGCATAAGTTATACCTTACTCATGATCTGAAGGCAGAAAACCCTCTCTGATATCTCTCAGTAATTCATTCAATAATTCATGGCATAGATTACACAATCACACACCAACTTAAATTACAGCAGCTTTGTTCTAGAAGTTGGATTTTTCAAGAATTATCTGCTGTCTTCAGCTGAACTGGATGTGTCTGTTCCTGAAAAATACATACCATTGTTTATATCCAAGCCTTTGGACAAAATCTTGGTCCTGAACACTCTGTCATTTTATGAACATCTCATCATTTTTCTGCACTAAATCAGCCATAAATCACCAGTTAGGATTGTCTGATGGCCCTTTAATCATCACCAGAGAACCTAAATAAAACAACATTGGATTCCATGGTTGTCCTATAACTTAAGCATGTGGATGTTATGGATAGCATGAAGAAAACAGATTGATGATACATAAAAGTGATGGCAATAAAAAGACCTCATAACCTATAAAACAAGATGATAAAATAGTAAGATTTCTTTTTTTATAAGAAAGTTGTAAGTATGAACAGAAACTAATTTACCTGAATTAATGTATTTGGGTTTACATGGTAAACTTTTGGTAGTGGGGGAGGGGGAATATGGGCTGTAGAGGTGGCCTCTGCCAGAAGAGGTTGCCTCCATGTTGGACAGAGTAAGTTCCAGCTGACTCTAAAACAGACCCACTACTAGACAAGGCTGAGCCTATCCGTGAAACTGATAGCAGCTCTGTGCTAACATGTTTAAGAAAGGGTAAAAAGTGCTGTGCTGTAAGAGAGAGAAGTGAGAAAAATGTGAGTAAAAAAACCTTGCAGACACCAAGATCAGAGAAGAAAGGAGAAAATGTGTTCCAGATGCCAGAACAGAAATTCCCCTGCAGCCCATGGAGAAGACCACGGTGATGCAAGATCCCCCCCTGCAGCACATGAAGGACTACAGTGGAGCAGATACCCACACTGCAGCCTGTAAAGGACCTCATCCTGCAACAGATGGAGATGCTCTGAAGGAAACTGCGGCCTGTGGAGCTCCCACTCTGGAGCAGATTCCTGGCATGAACAGCAGACTGTGGGGATCCCATGCTGGAGGAGCCTGTTCCTGAAAGACTGCAGCCCATGGAAAGGATCTATGCTAGAGCAGTTCTTGAAGAATTGCTGCCCATGGGAAGAATGTTGGAGAAGTTTGTGAAGGTCTGTGTCTCATAACCCAAGCTGAAGCAGGGGAAAATTGTGAAAAAGAAAGAGTGGCAGATGTTAAATGTTATGAACTGACTGCCCCAATTCCTTATTCACTTGTGCTACTAGGGTTGGGAAGAGGTAGAAGAGTCATGAGTTAAGTTGAACCTGGGAAGGTGAAGGAGGTATAGAATAAGTGTCCTTAGTTTTATCTTTCTTTCTTACTATCCTATTTTATTTTTCAATTGACAAAATTTAAATTACTCTTCCTCCAGTCAAGCCTGTTTTCCTTGTGATGGTAATTGGTAAGCAGTCACCCTGCTTTTACCCCAGCCTATGAGCATTTTTTCTCCTTTTTCCAATCCACAATTCTGTTGAGGTGAGGAGTGAGAGAGCAGCTTGGTGGGTTTCTGGCAGCCACAGTTAACAGACCACAGATTGTCAAAATGCAGTTCCAATGATGTCACTTTATCTACCATGAAGAAGCAGAATTCTATGGGGAACAAAGATGACATCAAAACAGAAATCTCAGGGAGGAATAAACACTCTTCAGATGAGGAACTGACATGGCCTTTCTTCATTACTATATTAAGTCCTAAATTTTTCAAAATACGTTTAGTAATGTGAGATATCAAAATGTCTTGACTATGGACTAAATATTTTCTTTTATCATATGCAATTTTCTGCAATTCTTGGTATTACTGGTTTCATATAACAGAAGAACAATTTTTTGCATGTCTCTAAATCTATATTTTAAATTGCAATATTCACTGCAAAAAGCAAAACTTGAGCACCACAGAAACAATGACTTAACATATCTTCCCCAGGTTCATATCTCACTATGTATCAATCTTCAGAATTGCTCTTATGGTAATATATATTATCCTGCCTTAGTGATGTGTTTCACTTGCTATCACTGAGCAGCTCTCAAGTAGTATGAAACATGAAAAAAGAAGGGTGTAACCTGTTCATGCCAGGAAATATTTTATGCCTGGTGCAACAACAAATGTTCGTGTCTAATCTTACAGCATAATTTAGCCAGTTATTGCTTAATATTGTCAGAAATTTTTCTATTGTGTTTAAGTAAAATCTCTCCATGCCTGGAAGCTCAGAATTTTTTCAAACAATAGGTTGCTTTCAGGCAAACTTTTATCATGTCTCTGGTGATAATTCTAAAGACAGAAATTTTTGTGCCTTCATAAAAGTACCAGTAATCTAAATAAAAGATTAAAAATAAAGAGCATAAATAAAAACATAAGACAAGTTGAAAGGAAAGCAATAAGCCCATTTCTGGTTTCTCAGAATATTAAATACAGTAAAGAAAATGTTGAAGACAAATACAAATACAAGCAAATAACCATTAGCTTTAGACATTCTCTAAGGGATGGTTCATCAGACAACAAAATACTGGTATTAACTGAATATTAAGAAAGAATTTAAGGATAATATTTTCAATGTCACATCAAGTCTTTTTTTCAAAATGTCTTCATCACTTGATTTTCTGGGAAATTAACCGTTGAAAAATAGGTTTCACAGACTAACACCAAGATTTATTTGCTTTTATAAATAAGACTGAAGTCCTTTAGTATTTACTACTGAGGTGCATCATATTTCTGGAAATGACTGAGAAAGTTCCATGCTTAACAATTTGAAGTATATGGAGGCTTTTTAATGAACACTTAAAAAATCTCCTCTCTCTAACTGCTTCTTAAGATGCTTATCCATACACTCACAAATCACCCTCCTAGGCCCTATTAATTTGCATCTGTCTGAAAACAAGTTCATTGGCTATCATTAGACTTTTTTTTCCAAAGGGGACTTTATTTTGTGTGTTTCTACCACTTTTATCACTCTCTTAGCTTTATTGAGGGGCAATAAGGGAGGACCATACATCCCATGTGGGAGACAAATAGGTCCTCCTTTCATTGGAAGACCGGCATAGTTGTTATTAAATAAAATAGTCCTCTTGCAGCTCTTACTTATACCTGTAATGGGCCCGCACGTCCATGTTTTATGATCAGAAATATTCAAAGTCAATGTGAAAGCACCTTCACCTAATGTAACCTGCACTATTACTGGAAAGATCACTTTTAATCATTCATTTATGATTTTCTTTTCATCTAGAAAAAGAGATATAATCTGGGAACACAAGAAAAAATTGTTCTTTGCTAGAAGTGACTGATGTGACTCTGAGATCATTAACAGATGAGAATGACAGCTAAAAGTAAAGAAAAAAAATAAACCAGGAACTGTTTTTGATTTTTAATTAATGTAATAGCACTTCTTCCAGTAAGAAGAAAATCTGTCTCAAAACTTGTAATGATATCAGCCTATTACTGCACATGCCTAAGATGAAAGGGATTGGACAATCACATGATCTTGGTTAAACTACATAAATAATAAATTTTTAGAATATTTCTGTAAGGATGGTTTATAAAATTTATTCCTAATCTTTGATCTTATACACTGCTTTAATTTTTAAATAATTGAAAATAACACTCAACAAGTCTAAAAGTTACTATGCAACTGTAGCTCTACATATTTGCAGATTCTTAAAGCAAAGGAATCACAGTAAAATTCAGTATCATATCATCATTCAAGTTGGAAGGGATGTCATGATAACTCTAGTCTTTCTGTCCAGAGTAGAGTCAACTCTGTTTTCAGACCTCAGCTCAGGTCTTTATCCAGTTTGGTCTTGAAAGCCTCCATTGCCTGGTTGTCCACATAGGGAAAAATTTTCTCCTTATATCCAATCTGTATCTCTCTCATATCAGTCTAGCTTCAGTTTCTCTTGTTCTGCCACTATGAACCAGTGTGAAGAGGCTAACACTAATTTCTCAGTATCTTCCCCATAGGCTCTGGGGGCAAATGCTCAGTCCTGAAGCTGTCTATTCTCTACACTGGATTAGGTCAGCTCCCTCAGGTTCTCCTCGCAGGGCAAGTGAGTCAGCATTTCATCATGGTGGCCCTCTGTCAAACTTTGTCCAGTTTATCAATGTCTGTTATTGGGTACCCAAATTAATAATAAAAATACATACATATAACTCATTATATCGTTTGTGCTATATTTACTGCATCTGTGAGAATGGAAATACATGACTTTTCATGACTGTCTCAAAATCTGCCTTCCTAGAATCACAAGAGTAGTCCAAACAGCACAGATACAACAATCTCCACTTATTATATCAGTCGCTATGTATACTTTTACTGCTTACTGTACAAGACTTTCTACAGAATTGGCCTTAGACACCTCAGAAGAGATCTATATTTTGTACTAAATATCAATAATGCTTAGGTCTCTCACTCTAAAATTCAAAATTTTATGAAACTTAATGATGTCATCTTTGACTGCAAATATGAAAAGTTCAGGTAAGGATCATTAGAGAGCTTGAATATTTCCAAAGCTGTTCTAAGTAAACTCATCAAGAATGCACAATTTTACATCTGAATCATACAATCATGTATGTTGGAAAAGACCTTTAAGATAATTGAATCCAACCATAAATCTAACACTGTCGAGTCCACCACTAAGTCGCGTCCCTAAGTGTCACATCTACACGTCTTTTAAATACCTGCAGGGATGGTGACTCAACCACTTCCCTGGGCAGCCTCTTTCAATGCTTGACAAATCTTTCAGTGAAGTAATATTTTGTAATATCTACTTTAAACCTCCCCTGGAACATCCTGAGGTCCTTTCCTCTTGTCCTATCACTTGCTACTTGGAAGACGAGACCAACACCTTGCTACAACATCCTTTCAAGTAGTTGCAGAGAGCGACAAGGTTTCCCCTCAATGTCCTTTTCTTCACTGAAGAACCACAGTTCCCTCAGTGGCTCCTCATAATACTTGTTCTCTAGACCCTTCACTGCCTTCATGTGGAACATTCATTCTCAAATGATTCATCTAAAATCAAGTGAAACTATCACTTTGAATAAGTATTTTTTAGAGTATCTAAGATCACATGAGCTCACAAGCTCAAAGAAAATCTCTGTAAACTCAGACAGGAATAAAATGTTTATGGAAAGACTTTTTACAATGCTGGACCTGATGATTTTAAAGGTTTCCTCCAACCTAGATAATTCTATGATTCTATGACTATTTGATGTACAGCTAAGATAATGTAATACAGGTGTGAAAGTGTACGTCTGGAATATTTGCAAGTGAGTATTGCTACACTGACAAATGGGTTGCATACAATAATATATGGTTATACACAGTTATGTACATATGTGTTACTACTTATAACTACATACAATTATAAACTCTTTAATCAACACATGTAAGCGACAACTGTCTATTCAGTTTACCAAGAGAGAATATGACACTAAGAAAGATGTGAATTTATCATCTATCATGTCACTGACTCGTGTCTTTCAGATTTTTACAGAATCACAGAATGGTAGGTTTTGGAAGGGACCTTTGGGGATAATCTAGTCCAATCCTTCTGCTAAATCAGGTTCATGTAAAGCAGGTTGCACAGAAATGCATCCAGGTGAGTATTGATTATCTGTGGAGAAGAAGACTGAACAACCTCCCCATGCAGCCTGCTCCAGTGCTCTGTCACCCTCACAGAAAAGAAGTTTTTCCTCATGTTAAGGTGGAAGTAGACTGATATACTGCAGAAATAAATACAAAAATCCCTTGGATTAATAAATAAATTATACACATTGATATTAATCAACCTATTTTGTACACTGTATAAATATTGAGCTATTTCTTCATTCAGTGAAACTTGAGTGTGTGTCACTGCAGCCACCTGAAGAGAACTGTAGGTCTTTTAGTGACAAAAATTTCATGTAACTGCTACTGTATGCTATGTGTGGCCTTCAAAGTGGTTGAAATGTAATGTAGTGATAGAATACACCTAGAAGTTTATTTTACAGTTATCATTAATTTAGAAAATATGTTCAAGCTCATACTTAAGAAACTTATTCAACTTTGTACCTAGATTTCCCACTCATTCAACTGAATACTGGAATTGCAGAATAACCAAGGAGTATTTCAGTCATATTTGTATACAAATATGTATGTGTTTTTATACATTGATACATAAATAAGAAGAGAAAGAAACTAGATGATATTCTAAGAATAGTTATCTAGCTTGAAATTCAGAAGATAATCAGAGATATTTTATTTTCATCAGTATTACTGTGTTTGAATTCTGAATAGAATTCCTATTCTCAGTATTTTCATGTTACTTGATTTCCAAATTTAAATGCCTGACAGAAATATTTTGCATTGTATGTTTTATTGTACTTACTATTTGCTGTTCAAGGAATCATTTTATTTAACAGCCTAACTTCACTATGTTGAACAATATTGTTAAGAAAGGTAAAACACGGAATCTTGGGAAATACTCATATAGAAAATTACAGTTTTTCTAAGGTATCCAGAACTGGTCTGCCACTTTGGCTAAGCAGTATAAACATTTAGAAAGGACATACAGAATAGTTACATTTTTCCCCAAATAAATTAATTGGAAGAGAGAGGCAATGAGGCCATAACCTTTCTCTATCATAAAAATATGTAAAAAAAATAATAGAAAATGATTTCTAAAGGGCTCAAAGAGAATAGAGCACAGACTATTACCAATATAAGTTTTTCCACGTATAAACAAGTCTTTAGCAAGGCAGTGCAGCAGAAATGAAGATAAAACAGCTCAGCAAAGACAAAGCTGAATAGTACAAGAAAGAAAGAGCTCACTATAAAAAAGTGCACTACATTTTCAGCTAATATAAACTAACATAGTACCAATGACTTTGATGGGCCAGTATTTGTTGATTTATTCTATTTGAGAAAGCAAACCAGAAAGAGAATTGCTATATAAGCAGTATAACATTTCATTTGTACTTAGAGGAAGAGGTAGATTGTCATTTATTGCCAGCTGGAGAACAAGTAGAACATTCAGACTTGAAAAACAGAAATGTATTTTGTCTCTTAGTCCTATAAAACAAAAAAACCCCTCACCTCTCAATGTAGAACACTATAAAAGTATATTCTGATATGTGACCAGTAAAACAAGTTAAGTATTAGTTTTATGAGGAAAAGCTTGTCTGCTTGATTAAACGTGGTTTTATGTTAGTAATCCATTGACAGCAGTTGCAAATTATCAGGGTTCTGCCTCTTCTGAACCCACAGTTGCTTATTTCCCAGGAAAGATTACCACCTCTGTTCAATTCCATTTCCGTGTTACCTTACAGTAACCTACATTTCCCAAAGTTGTTCAATAAAATACATAAAAAGTTGCATGTGTTTTACTTATAAAATGGCTTGTCTGGTTTATAGCAAGTCCACACAGCTGAATCAGCACATTTAAGGATGTCATGAAATCTTACAAAGAACGGGGAGCAAAATATCTTATATTAGATCCTCTTCCAGTGGAACAGTAAAGGAGAAGGGAAGCCATAAATTGAAAATGTAAGCCACAAACAGAAAAAAACATGGACCATGTCACAAATTCCATGTCTTTTACAGCTGTAAGAAAGCAATCAAATTACTCTGCACATATCACCTCCCCAAGTGAGTCAACCCATATATCCAGGAGTTGGAAAGCAATATTAGGAAGCAGAATCTTCTCTGGTTTGGATGTTAATTGTTTCACAGGATCACTGATCTTAAGTCATGTGCCTAATGTCAGCAGCCAGACTTTTTGAAAGACTTTATTACTACTACCCTACATTTGTGGAAGGAGAAGTTATGTAATATATGCATTTAATCAGCAATACAGCTGACAGACATATCTCTACATATAGAACGTGTTTCAGGCAGCACTTAAACATCTTCTTCAGTCACATCCTACAGTGTAGTTGTCACAGTGAAAATATGTTAACTGTAGCATATAATAATCTTTGGACCTTGCACTCATTCTTTCAAGATAGAGCGAAGATTACCCTTAACAGCTTAAAACAACTTGCCAAAATATCACGTAAAGCAGTGATTCAAAACTAATTATACATTTGACAAGTTTTAGAAACAAATGGAAATTGTCCCAAGAATGTTGAGAAGTATAAGATAAGAAAGGAGAGCTGTCTTCAAATGGTTAGTATCCAGATCATCATTCTCTTTCAGAAGATTAGATATCAAATGGAAAATATTTACGTCATATTTCTAAGTCATTTAGACAACCCTCAAAATGAATTTTTGAAGCTAAAATAAGATGGTTTCATAAAATGCATGTCACAACTTTTTTCAAATGGATGTGTGTTAAAGCAAATCCTTCAGACACACAGTTCTGTATTATGCCCTAAGCTTACACTCAAGAACTGCTGGCACCACTGCCAGAGACGACTTTAATATTCATCTGGTACATAAATAGAACAGCTGCAACTGAGGCTTTTCAGAGGATAAAAGTTCTAACAGCCAATTATTTAGCTAGTTTTCCATGCTGTTTAGTGATTTTTAAGAGGCCCTATTGCTCATCTGCTGTAAATAAAAATCTGAATCACTTGGATAAAAAATGGATCTCAGCTTTCATTCATCAGCCATCACAGAATCACAGAATGTTTGAGGTTGAAAGATACTTATGGAGATCATCCGGTCCAACCTTCATGCTTAAGCAGGGCCACCTAGAGCCATTTGCCCAGGACCGTGTCCAGATGACTTTTATACATCACCAAGAGTAGAAACTCCACAACCTCCCTGGGAAATCCTTGCCAGTACTCAGCCACCTTCACAGCAAAAAAGAATTTCCTAACTTTCAGGTGGACCCTCCTGTGTTTCAGTTTGTGTTCACTGTCTGTGTGCTGTCACTGGGCACCACTGAGAGGAATCTAGTTGCATCTTATTTGCACCCTCCCTTCAGGTATTTATATACACATTCCCTCTGAGAGAATGCATATATACAAGATTTCCTCTGAGCCTTCTGTTCTCCAGGCTGAATAGCCCCAGCTGTCTTACCCTTTCATCGTTTGGGATGCCCCAGTTCCTTCGTCATCTTCATGGCCTTTCACTGAACTCTCTCCATCATATTCATGTCTCTCTTGTACTAGGAAGCCCAGAACTGCATACAATATTCCAGGCGCGGCCTCACCAGAGCTGACTACTGGGCAAGGATCACCTCCCTCGACCTGCTGGCAACACTTTGCCAAATGCATCCCAGGATACCATTTGCCTTTGTCACTACCGTACTTTGCTGCCTTATCTTTAACTTAGTGTCCACTGAGATCCCCAGATCCTTCTTTGTTGAGCTATCATCTGGGTGGCATCCATCACGTACTTGTACGTGGGGTTGTTCCTTCCCAGGTGCATTATCCAAGTGATTTTTGCCATCTAGCACTAATACCATAAAATCTCATGAAAAAGTGCTGGTTTTTACAGCATCCAGGATTTCCAGATTACTTCCTGGTTAGTAGCGGTCAGAGCCAGGGTTTACAGAATCATATAATCACAGAATCATAAAATTATAGAATGCTTTGGGTTGGAAGGGACTTTTACAGGATGATCACCTTTTATAACAATCCAGTGTGTATTCAGCCCAGAACGACCAAGAAGAAATTTCATCTATTTCCGTAAAATAAACATGACAGCCATTCTCATGTCTCTGTTTATAGGTGTATTACAAGGTTTTCAAACCTTATCAAAGTTTACGAAGTTATCAATTCAATTAATACAGACAGTGAGTTATCACTTCTTTGATGAAATTTTTCATCCAGAGCTGAAATCTTGAAATCCACAGACAATATTTCAGTGTCGGTGTGAGAGGGCGATAAGGTGGCTCAACAGTGGGAAAATATGAAAAAATGTCTCTCACACAGGTCTTATTCTGGTCTCTGGTAGCTAGTTTCTGGATGACATACACATATATCTTTTTCTACGTTTTCAAATGTACTGTAATAACAATAAACACCTTCTAATTTACTATTGAATTCTCCTAGATCTAAAAAAAGGAAAATAAACTTTACATTTTTATTAATAATACATGTATCATTTTGGAAGTAGTAAGTTCCATAGTTTAAATAAAGGCACTAGAGTCCAATATTATAGTCAGTCTGGTGTATTCACTCTGGTTGTATTTAGTATATTTGAAGATCAGTCTATAGAGAAGCTGAGAGAACTCAGAAAGCTTAAACAGTAAGTCAGCATTCAGATCATGTGTCTCTGATTGTTTATATTGTAGACTGAGAAGAGCAATTAGGATCGAGCTCTGTGTGAGTAATGCGTCTTGATTACTGCTAGCTGACCAGTGAGATGTGAAGGACAACCTAAAAGTTGGCAACTATGATTAGAACTGATAAGTTTTATTCCTGCAAAGAATAAAACCAGACTAGTTTGTTTTCTTCAGACATATTTGTACTGAAACTGAATTATAAGCGCATGGGTTTGTATGAATAAATAAGTGGAAAGCATAGTGAACATAATCATGTTTCAGTTATTCCTTGATTCACTATATTATAGTCACACATATAAACTCACACACTGGATATTCTTTATGCTTGTTTCGTAAACTATTGCTGTTGACAACATTTCTGAATGCACCTTCATTAAATTCATCACTTTGAGAAAATTCTAAACAGTCATGTTTTGTTTTTCTTCTCAGACAACAAATAGGATGAGAGAATTGACTCGGTTTATAGCTTTTTCTAATAAATATACTATTTTTCATGTATTATACATTTTGGGGGGCCTGTAAAAAAACAGGAAAGATGCAGACAATGAAAAATAGAAATTCACAGTTTGTTGGAGTTTGTTATTTGAGGAAATATGCGGTTGTGGTTTAAGTAAGGAATATCTGTAGCTTCTTTCTTTCATGCATGTATTGAAATAAGTGAAGGAAAAATAAATTGGTGGAAATAAACATGTAGTTATTACTGCAGACTTTGTAGACAAATATGAGGGGTGATGGGAAAGTTGTCTTAGTAGGTTTACAATGCTTAGTGGTCATTTTTAAAAAAGGTGAACTTGTCATTCTATAGTTTGTGTTCAGAATTTACAGTATCTATGTTTTGGGGAATATACAGTTCAGAGATGTATAATGATAAAAAGCAAATTAATTTATTTGTAAATAAAAACAGACTCTATGTTCTGCTGTAATCTAATGAAGAACAACCTAGAAGAATCTTATCTGTAGTAAAGTTAATAGTTCTAAATAATTCAGAAGAATAGAAAATAAAAACCTAAGCTAATTTTTTACAGTAATTTTTGTAGCCAACACCTCTTATCTCAGATAATTTCTTTTCCTTGACTAAGCAGATTGAAGTTGCACTGTAAGAAAGGCAAGCAATGGATGTTTAGTTTTGGCTTTTAAAACCAGTTCACTTGATTTGCATTTTAGAAAAGAAATGTTTTCCAGATACTAAGCTCCCAAATTTAACATTTATTAACCAGATCTCTTTGAGTTCAGAGAAAAAAATGGACGAATAATGTGAGATCATAAGGTACTATTACTACCAGGATAAGACTTACTCCCACACATAAAAAATAGTGTGCATTTTTTAGATGGAAGCAGAACAGCAAAGAAGAAATAAGTGGTAATTTTAGTTTGATGATTGCATCCAATGATGACTCAACAGAAATCGTGTAAACTACAACGGAGACAGTGAAACTCAGAAGCTATGTCCAGATTATTAGTGTAACAGCAAATTCATCATAAATCATGCAAACACTAAACTAGACAGCAGAAAAAATCCTGAGCCTGAGCATTTCTGCATTTCTTTTAGTAAGAAACCACTTTTGATCAAAAAGATAAATCTTATTCTCTAACTTTATCTTTCTGTAGGTAGTATCAGAAGGCCTTGGCTTAATAGAGAGAAAATTCTGGGATGCTTAAGGACTGATTATTTATTGTCTATCTTTAGATCAGATTGTAAGTTTATACCAATGTCCCTGATACAGATGTCCAAACACTGATAACAGAAAACATAATCAATATACTTGGTAAATATTTATCTTCTAGAATAAACTGGCATTAACAAATCATAGGAATTAAAACTAATTTATAAGTGAGTAATTTGCACAGACTAAGTACAACCGTCCAATGTTATCAAGGTAGATCTCTGTAGCTCTGTGCACTTAAACACTATGTTTCTTTTTACATTTGAAATACTGGTGACGTGTTTGTCACAGTATGTTTGAGTATATCTACATCAATGTTTATCTCCGTCTTTTCTATGGTATCTCCCACCAAAGAAGAGGAAAGTTTGAAATAAGCTTGTGATTTGCTATTTCAAAATAATCCTCAAACTCTGAATATTGTCTGTTGTTCCTAGGATACATGCAAAATTCCTGTTTGATCTTCTGCACTGGATTTGGATGTAGGAATTATTATTAAATAGATACTATTTCTCTTATTGTAAATTGAGTATTTTGTAACATGAACATTGTTTGCCTCATAATAAAACATTAAAAACTATTTTCAAATATTCTTAATTGAATTTGGGGATTAAAACTTCATTTTCTAAAAAAATAGTTACAAAATATATCCTTCTGAAGGTTTCAAAAGAGCAAGGAAGCTCTTTTCAAACAAATCATCAGACTCTTGGTTTAAGGTTATTTTTTTTTTCCTTTTTTCTTTTTTGGGATGGTGGTGGTGTAGTTTTTTTATTCTTTTTAATTTTTCCCTTCTGGGTTACCTTTTGCAAACCATCTCTTGTCTCATACCATCTTCCACTACTAAAAATGTAAATAAAAGAATGACACTAACAGATATATTAGCTGGCCATAAAATGTGATATTCAGGACCTTCTTTCCAAATGAATATATTTTCTTTTGTGGATGGGACTAATTCACAATTCGAGGTAAATGGTTCTGATACTAAATATTTTTCTCCTGAGATCTGTCTATTCGTATCTGACTGCATTGAAGACTACTTCTTGTGCTTTTTTGATTGTGAGATGGTATTTCTATTAATTATTAAAATATATGGAAAAATAGAGATGACTCTCACTGGATCTGGAAAATTACAAATTTTAATTGCCTAGGGTAACAACTTTCAATTCTTAAGAATACAAGTGCTTCTTTTTCAAGTCTAACTCCACATTCCTGAGACTTCTTTTAATTAAGATTCTTTAAGGGTCAAAGCAGAGGTCAGAAATATTTAATAGTCTACATCATTATTTCAACGACTAACATCTGGTCAGATATGCCTTATTTGAGTCAAGTGGTCATAATTTAATAAGAATAAAAATTTATTTTTTCATATACTATTAACATAAATATTAGACTTCTATTTTCAGTCAGAGTGATATTCTATTGATGAGTAAAAAAAAATAATTTTCTCACTATTCAACTATTATTCTCGTTACTATTAATTTACATTAACCAAGATATTTGGATTTTATCTCTTCTATGGGAAGAGTACTTTTTTTATAATTTCACATTTCTCTCACTAAAATATAGACCTGTGAAGAACTAAGTTGTTTCTGGTAAAAAATTTGATCCTAAAATTCATAGCGGTCAGTGTGACAAGTCATATTTTAAACTTCTCAGAATAAAGATATTTCTACATTAAAAAAACTTATTCTATATTTCCTTTTGTTTAATATAAAAATATATACCTCTATGTTTTCATTTTAAAAAGCAAGATAGTAAGTGCTTACTGTAGTTATAAAATGGTTCACCTGTAAAATAGTTACTAAAGGATATATAGAATGGAAATCATAATAACATATGTTTATTATCAGTTCAGAAATTAATTTTCCTCCTGTATTGAATTCTAGATATGATATAATTGATTAACCGGATTAAAATAGTGATTATTCATCAATAATAAAAGGACAAATTCATTTTAAACTAATAATCTAACATCAAATATTAAATTTCATTATAATATTGATCAGAACATCCTTTATGTTATTTAAAGAAGTCTATTCTTCCTCAGAATAAAAAGTTACAAGACATAACATAGCTGGATATTCTCTTACAGGGAGAGTTTTTCTTTTGACTTATGATCGTATTAAAGTTTCTGAGTTACAATAGTAAGATTCACATGAATGTTATCTTTCTATATGCCTTCCATATTTTCATTCAAAATACAGTATATGGAAATTGTAGATCACACTGTCAAATGATTACTTACAGAGACATTGCTAGCATTCTGAATTACAGATTTCTGTGGATAAAAACCATCCAGAGTAAAGAGAAAAAAACATAACAAGATTATGTGGCAGGTTTATCATAGTGAATTATAGTTTCACTTTGTCAGCTGTAGAAATAGAAGTAGTACTTTATTTCAGTTTAATCCTAGTTTTCTCATTAAATTTGGTAAAAATCTTTAATATTATATTTTTTTATCTATCTAAAAGGTCAGATTTAATCATAAGATATGTGTGGTTCAATATCCTCTTTCTGTCAGTAGCAGATGCTTAAGAAAAAGACTAAAAGAAAGTGGATATCTCTTAAAGGAGGTAACTTCATTAATATCCACTGGTTTTAATCTATTAGTGATTTAAGAACTTCCAAAGCCAGAATTATGCCAAAACAACTCATGATAGAACTTTTATAAAGACCTTTCAAACAATACTAGAATATTGTGAGGTACATTTCTCTCCTTAAATCTGTATTGCCTCTACCTCTGCGCAAAGTATTTATTTGGGCCTGCTGCTTGCCTTACTTACTATTGGTTCTGTCAATTGCTGAGAATGCAGCCCTAAACACAGCTTTTTCTATTACTAGTAAAGGGTCACGAGCTCTGCACTGACCCGACAGGTACTTGACCAGAGCTGGCGTTAACTGGTTTTGATGTCTGCCTCAGGGCCAAGTGGCTGTTGCTGCTCCCCCTGACTGAGCCTGAGCTCTGACAGTGTCTCTATGGGTCTGGAAAATCCAGAGTCACTGACTGACAGACACAAGCCCACGGAGGGTGCTGAGCCTGGGAAAGCTGCTCACACTCAGCTGGGAGTAGCTAGAAGTTAACTGCCTAGGTAGAAAAAGTTTAAAATTCAAGCATAGCCCAAGGCAGAGGAGGAAGCCTTCTTCCCTACCCAATCAAACTTCATGCTCTTCCCGCCCAAGATCTCAGGGTGGTGGTGGCAGCTGTATGTCTTCTGTATTTCTCTAGGCTTCCTGCCAGGAGTTGAATCTCTCAGCTTCAAGACCCCCAGGGACACTTGAGGTGTAAGCACATTGCTACTCAAATACTTTGTCTTAAATCATTTGTTTTCACTCTCACAAGCAGCCCAGCTGCTCTTGCTGCCCAGAGAGGTCATGCTGCAATATTGCTGGTAGGGAGCACAGGAGCAGAACTGTATCTGAGATTTGCCAGAGAGATTCCTGGAAGGAACATCCTCCCCACCTCAGTTCCAGAACTTTCCTAGCTGAAGCTCTGCACAGGCCTACCAAAATCTATAAACAATATTCTGCAAGACAGGCCATTTGCACGCCTGCCATCCTGGGAGGAGAAGAGGACCAGAGCCCAGGTGGTGTCCTTGCACTTTTCTCTCTCTCTTCCTTTTCCTCTTTCTATATTTTTCTTTCTTTTCCCTTAAACACATTTAGCAAGCTAATGCCTATCTTATCCCTAAGAATACCTGTACAAATAAGTTCCTTTTTGGATCAATCTTTTGGCATCATTTGGCCTCCATTTAGCCCAGTGGGTACCGAACTCATAAATTTTATGGGGAGACCCAGGGTCTTAGCCCAGCAATCCTTGAACTGCCCCTATGGAAAAGGAGTAGATACCAGGAAGGCGCAGAAGACTGCATTAATGAGGCTTAACATTAACTGGACTGAAAACAAATTCCTAGCTCCATATATATAGTGAGTTTCATAACAAGATTTTCAAGGTAACAAGTACAGAGATCAGACCTGAGGACTTTTTAAAAACTGACATTGCATATTAAACATTTAATTTCTTTGATACCAAGCCTGATTAAAGAAATAACTCTGCTTCACAGTAAGCACCTAAGTAATTTTATATTTGAGTTTTCCTGAAATTTGATAATTGATACCTTGTTAGAGCAGATCTTTTTCTTTTAGATACTGTTCTTCTAGGCTAAAAAATTGAAAAATAAAATTGTGGAGTGATTGTTAAGATGATTTTAATCTTTCATAATAGTTCTGTAGGAAGTGGTAGGGTTTTGAGTCTATCTATGAAGATGCAGCATAGGTCAGAAAATGTAAAAAAATGTCTGCAGACTTAGAAGTTGCCATTATACTTTGGTCAGACTTATTTTACATCCTTGTATCGTTTGTTATTCTGAAGCATGTGTTTTCAGACACATTTCATTTAAGCCTTCTTTTAGAATGAAAGAATACTAAAGAGGAAAAAAGAGAAAAAAAGGAGACATGGCGCAATAGTATGGAATAATTAATATGATCCATTCATAGCACAGTACTGTAGGAATAATGTATATAGATAATTTCCATGGACGTTATAGAACATCCTGAGATAAGCAGGTGTTTTGAAGGATGTATGTAAACTGTTTGTTCAGAGAGAGTACACATAGCATTCTTATTGGGTATTTATTGACTCATAAACTTGATGAAGGAAAAAGACTTTTTAACAAAGGTGACGAGTAATCCCACTGAAATCCATAGAATCAGACATATGTCTGAAGTCCAGTGTACATTTCCTTCGTAGTATAGGGATCAAGACATAATTTATATTGGCTAATTATGCTGGAACTTTTGGGTTACTTTTGTTGGGGAACACAACAGGTTTTTTTTCTTTAAAAAAAGTTTGGTGGCTGAATACTTAAAAATGTAGTAATAGGTGTAACAGTGCTCAGATATAAACAGAGTGTTTGACAAATAGCTGCATCACTATCAGAGCTTAGTACATTATTAAACGGAGTTGTAAGGCTTATGTTCAGAGACCTTCAAAAGTCAATAGAAATAAGGGAAACACAGACTTATCAGATTATAATTTTCTATTCTGATTCACAAACATCTCTGTTGGTTTGATTTGGTTAGTTCTCTAAAATTATTATTATTTAAATATTTTTTAAAATAGTTAAATGGAAGTATTTCTGTGTGCTTTTTGTTTCCCAAGATCACATGGATAAACTCTTTCTAAAGAATCGACTAACACCTCTAAAGATATGGAGGTGAAAGCTCCAAAACTGTTTTCTTTTCACCTCGGCTTTCAGTGATCCTTCCATTATTCCCATTACTGTAAGTGTTTCACTCAAGCTGCAGCTCTGAGGAAAAACACATTCCAATATCCTGATGGTAGTATTCCTACTTCATTCTCTTCCCAACAGATCAACAGAGTAAATTGATAGATACAAGGGCAAACTGTTATTTCCCAACATTTTAAGTGGGTTTTTTTTACATAGTTCATAGCTGCATGTTACAAGAAATTTTGACCAGCCCTTCAATCTATGGAGCAAAGCTGTTTTAAAAACCAATACAATTTAGAACATTTCAGTTACCAAAAATGTTGTCATATATACCTTTATATATGAATGTCTATAGAGTATACACAAACCTCATGTTTATTAATTACCAGCTGAACAAGCACAAGATTGCTGTTTCACTCAGAGAGAACAAAATAACATTAAATTAGTGAAGTATATCAGTCAGGTCGTGCTATCACTATATTAGGATTTTGTTGATGTTCATGACATATTTCCATGTATGCACTACTTCTTTAATAAGTAATACAGAGGCTAAATAGCAGCTGAGTAGCCTGTTGAGAACAATTAACTCAAAGCAGATGGCACTACAAATACAACTTTTAAAAGCTGTTTTCTTGTTTGGGATTTTTGCCTTCCTTGTTGATTTTGCCCCTTGGGTGAATTAAGGTCTTTATTGATAGATTTAAAATTTCCCTGACATTTGATTAAGCAAATTTCATACAGAGACTGTATTAAATTTTAATATCTGTCAGAACTGAACAGCAGTTTCTATCGGATGTTTTCTCACCATGTCTACTGTTATCATATAAAATGAATGATAGCTCAGCAAGTACTGAGAAAGCAGTACAAGCACAAAGACCTGGAATAATAACAACTTTGAAACATTAACCCTAAGGGCCAACAGTCCAACAGTGTCATCTCCAAACAGGATGGTTAATTTTCAAAGGCATTAAGAAATATGGGAAATAATTTCACTGAGCAGCATATAGAATACATTAATTTTTTTTTTAAGTGTTTGACACATCTAACTGTTGATCCTTCAAGAAGCACCATGCGTTAATGAAGGCTGACACACTTGAATGAGGTACTTCATATATGTAGACATCTGCCTGTCAAGATTTGAGGCAGTATTTGTGTGTCAAAATATCAGTGAAGCATCTCTTACGTTGTAACTAAGGCTTGAGAGACAAATTGGTGTTGAAGAAGGTGAGTTCTAAACTAAAGGGACCAGAATTATCCTCAATCTGTTCACAGTTCTAATCACAGCATCATAGTATCATAGAATAGTTTGGGTTAGGAAGGATCTTTAAAGGTCATCTAGTCCAATCCCCCGGCAATAAGCAGGGACATCTTCAACTAGATCACGTTGCTCAGAGCCCTGTCCAAACTGACCTTGAATATTTCCAACCGCCCTCCTCGTAAAATATTTCTTCTGTATAACTAGTCTAAATCACCCTTGTTAAGTTTAAAACCATTATCTCTTATCCTATTGCAGCAGGCTCTGCTAAAACTTTGTTCCCATGTTTCTTATAGACCTCCTTTAAGTACTGAAATGCTATAACAAGGTCTCTCTGGAACCTTCTCTTCTCCAGGCTGAACAACCCAACAACTCTCTCAGCTTTGCTTCATAGGAAAGGTACTCCATTCCTCTGATTATATTTTTGGCCCTCCTCTGGACCTTCCTCAATACTTCCATATCTCTCTCGGGCTAAGGTCTCCAGAGCTGGATGCAGTACTCCAGGTGGAGTCTCATCAGAGCAGAGTAGAGGGGCAGCATGTCCTCCCTCGACCTAGTGGCCACGTTTCTTTTGATGCAGCCTA
This sequence comes from Dromococcyx pavoninus, assembly GCA_033558185.1. Taxonomy (NCBI): domain Eukaryota; kingdom Metazoa; phylum Chordata; class Aves; order Cuculiformes; family Neomorphidae; genus Dromococcyx; species Dromococcyx pavoninus. The sequence continues at coordinate 72,651 of JAUMJL010000735.1, forward strand.
GGATAAGATTGGCGTTATGGGCTGTGAGTGCTCATTGTTAGCTCATGTCCAGATTTTCGTCTGTCAGTACCCTCAAGTCCTCTTCACAGGGCTGCTCTTAATCCCTGCAACTCCCAGTGTGTACTGATTTTGAGCAGGGACTGCCCTGCCCCTGATACAGGACCTTACATTTGGCATTGTTGATCCTCATCAGGTTCAATTCAGCCATCTACTACAGTGTTACATTAACCATGATTTTTGCTGCTCCTTTAGAATAGTGCTCAAAGGAGATTTCATTAGAGGTATACATACGGACTTTTTAAGTATCCATATGCATACAGAGTATTTCTTCCAAGTAAAAAGAAATATATATTTGTACAGGCATCTGCTTTTGTAGAAGCTTGAAATACAGTTCATTTTATTAAGTTTAACAAAAAGAAAACCTGGAAGAAAGCTACTGACACTGCTCTGAAAGAATCATCAAATAGAAGACTGCTTTATCAAAACTTAATAACTGAAACAACTTTATTGTTGTTTAGTTGAAAGAGTTGCTTGGGGTTTTAAAGGTTTTTTTATTTATTTGTTGGGGTTTTTTTCCCTAATCATTTCACTATAGTTTTCTGTGTCCTTCAGCTTCCAGGTTTTTGTAGATTCTCCTTTGGGTTTGGCATCAGCCATACTGTTCATCACCTACTCTTAACTAAAACTATTTTGAAGTAGCTGCACACAGCTCACTAGCAAACCTCTGATCCAGCCCGTCCAGATGCCTCTGCAGAGCCTTCCTACCCTCAAGTAGATCAACACTTTTACCCAATTTGGTGTCGTCTGTGAACTTGCTGAGAAAGCCCTTCGTCTCCTCATCCAGATCATTGATAAAGATATTAAACAAGACTGGTCCCAATGCTGAGCCCTGGGGAGAAACACTTGTGACCAACTGACAACTGGAATTATCTCCATTAAATCACAGCTCTGGGCTAAGACAGAATGCTGTGGGAGACAGTATCAAAGACTTTGCTGAAATCAAGGTAAACAGATCCACAGTCTTTCCCTCATCCTCTAGGCATGTCAACTGGTCATAGAAGAAGATTAGGTTGGTCAAATAGGACCTGCTCTTCATGGATCTGTGCTGGCAGAGCCTGATCCCCTAGTTGACCTGCACATGCCTGGTGAGCACATTCAAGATGAAACACTCCATGATCTTTCCTGGTACTAAGGTGAAGCCTGTAGTTCCCTGGATCCTATTTTTAACCTTTCATGTAGATGGGGGTCTCTTCAGCAAGCAGAGTAGAATAAAACTTTATTTTTAATGATGCTTAGGGAAATAAAAGGTTTATAATTTCAGCACTCTTCCTGAATTTTCCTTACGAGGGTAGCAGATAAGGTACAACCGTACTACTGCTATATCATTCATCTTTGGACGTCTTAAAGAACAAAACTGAACCTTTGTTACTCAATCAAAATGCACTTTGCCAGTTCTTCAGTTTTTATATATCTTCATTACATGACGAAGATAATATAATATTTATTTGTTCTACCACCAATCCTTTTCTAGATGACGTAAAAGCACTACAGTCCTGCCTAGATGATACAGGGTATAATTTTGTCAACATCTGTATTATTCTCTTAAATTTTCCATCAATTCCACTGTTTATAGATAAATAAAATATAACTTTACACTTATTTTAATGCATATAAATGAATAAATATGTTATATATATGTAATATATATGGACACACAATTATTATAGCACTGGTCACTTTTTATAATCTTTGACATTGATCTCAGGTAACTGCATTCCGGTCAAATCTCTGCTAATCACAGCTAAGTAAATGGCATACTTATCATAGAATTATAAAATCATAGAATTACCCAAGTTTGAAGGGACTCAAAAGGATCATTGAGCCCAATTCCTATCCCTACACAGGACAGTCCCAACACTCACACCATATGACTAACAGCATTGTCCAAATGCTTCTTGAATGCTGGCAAACTGGGTGCTGTGACTACTCCCTAGGGAGCTGTTCCAGTGCTCCACCACCCACTGGGTGAAGAACCTTTTACTAATATCTAATCTAAACCTCCCCTGGCACATCTTCCTGCCATTACCTCTAGTCCTATCACAGGTCACAGAGAAGAGATCAGCACCTGTTTCACCTCCCTTCCTCGTGAGAAGGTAGTAAACAGCTATAAGAGCCCCTCTCAGTCTCCTCTTCTCCAGACTGAACAAACCAAGTGACTTCAGTTGCTCCTCGTATGACTTCCCCTCTAAACCCTTCATCAGCCTTGTGGCCTCCTCTGGACACTCTCCAGTAGTTTGATGTCCTTTTTATACCGTGGTGCCCAAACTGCAGACAGTACTCGAGGTGGGGTCGCAACAGTGCAGAGTAGAGCGGGACAACCGCCTCCCTCAAGCGTTTGGTAATGCCATGCTTGATGCACCCCAAGACACTGTTGGCCCTCTTGACTGCCAAGGCACACTATTTTTGAATTAGTTCACAACAGTTCATAAAACATGGCTTGGTATTTTACCAAAATTCTATGTTTTACTGAAACATAACTTCTGAAAGTATTTTGAGATTCAGACTAGACTAGCAGACTGCTTTACAAAATTTCAGATGTTTCTCTCTCTAAGTGAAGGATATTATTATATCCTTCTCTATCAGTTAAGTTCCCCCTTGGTTAAGGGGAAAATACTCAAACTCAATTTGTGATTTACATTGCAATGGCAATTATTTGCCTCTCTTTAAAAAAGAGTTACTTATCATTGCAGCAAATTCTTATTACTGTTTTTATAACTTCATATGTTTGCTTTCGATGACTTCTGTAATGTGTATTGCTCATCCTATTTAGCTTATCTTAAGAAAATTAAGGAAAAATTACCAACTAAGTTCTATAAATATTACATTGCAAATGCAAGTAGTTGAAGACCACGTTAACAGCAAAATGTTTGAAGGACAGAATGGATACAACAAAATACAGATACAAGACCACATTTAATCTTAAGGAGTAAGAGCATTAATAATTTTTAAACAGCTGGACTTCAAAAAAGCACGTATACCTTTATTATTCATATTCATTTTATGGACTCTTTGTGAAAAGGTGTAAGGACGTTACTGCACTTGATGTAACGCCTTTGTTCTGAAACCTGTGAGCTTTTTGTTAGAGACTTGTTGAAAAAAATATTTCAAGGTATCTGCTACTGTTTCAGCATTAAGAAAAAAGAAGTGGATTCAAGTGCTAAACCAGAATGCTTGTAAGAATTGTTTTTGTATGGTAATTTTAGGCAAACAGAAGATACCATACAGTTTTTACAAGCAGATGGAGATATAATAATAATAATTTAGTCTGCAAGATGGGAAGAGACAGCTTTCTGGAATATATCCACTGATGAATCTCTATCAAACACTCTTGAAGTGCAGAAATAGGATTTGCCAAGGAATTATCAGACTAAAGTAGCACTAAATCTGTGTGTTGTCTGCATAACAATGATATTCAAAGCCATTTTAGGTATTAATGTCAGTCAGTGTAACCACAGATAGAAAGAAAGAGTCTTAGAAGTAAAATTTTAAGGTGCATGTTACGAGGAATTCACACAAATCCTGTTAGTCATAATAAGCAGGATTTGTGTGTTTATCTCCTGTGCTTTATATATGTGGCTAATTTGTTTTGTAGTACATAGGGATTTGCAGAGTGGAGACACATCAAAATTTTCGGAATTAGACCTACTGCACAGACACAAGTGATATTTACAGGAAACTAATATAGTCTGAGCTTAGTGCATTTATGCAATATAGTTAATGTGCATCCTACACATCAGAAATATTTATAGTGGCTTCACATAACACACATGTAATGAGTTCAACACATCTGTACAGGTATTTTATTTAGTGCATGCAGAGTGGTTACTTATCTAATGGAGAAGAAAAATAACTATTCATCCTTACAAAACAGAATTACCATCCTGGTGGTGTCTGGTAGAATTATTCATGATGGGAAAGTTGTTTCTTGGAAACTTCAGGCAACCTCTGATATTCTTTAGGGAATAAATTCATACAAGTCCTGTACCGATTGCTTCACACTTTGTACAAAAGTAACTCACTGGTTAGGATTTCTAACATTCCAACCTAAAACCAAAATACATGCAAAGGTGAAAAATAGAGAAAGAGGTGTGTGAAATATTTGTAACTGATACTATCAATAATGTATTTTCAGGTTGTTAAATTACCCTGGCTTTCAGATTGTGTGGATTACAAATAATAGTTGGTTAGATGAGTTTTTTGGTAAGAGAAAATGATCGTATGAAGATTCTATCACTGTAAATATTTAAGATTAATCAATGAGAGGTAATTTCATGTATTTAGAAAAGATGTGAAGAGGCCTCTTGATATGCATTTCAGCCTTCAGTTCGTGCAATCTGTTCAATTTTTGTTCTTCTCTCATTTGTAGTTGTTAGTGTGGGATTAACATGAAACTACCAGAAAAAAAGAAGATTAAATAACTGCCCTCACAAACCACATCTGAGACCAAGTATTTTGAGGAAGAATAGAAGTTCACAAGAGACTGGCATTGCATTGTTCTTAACTGAATATGACTTCGGGTAACTGCAGCATTACTCAGAAATATCTCTAAATTCATGATGACATTGTGTGGTGGTTGGACCTTGGCTAGCTGCCAGGTGCACACCAAGCCACTCTATCGCTCCACCTCCTCAACAGGTCAGTGGGAGAAACTACAATAAAAAACTCCTGGGTCAAGATAAGGACAGGGAGGACACTCAGCAATTACTGTCACAGGCAAAACAGACGCAACCTGGAGAAACTAAATTTATTGTCAATTAATCAGAGTAGGATAATGAAAAACAATCTAAAAAACAACTTCCACTCTTCCACTCCCTCCTCCCTCCTTGCAGAGCTCAACTTCACTCCTATCTTCTTTACTTTCTCCCCTTGAGCTGTAGAGAAGAATGGAGAATGCGAATAGTAGTCAGTTACAGCTTTGTCAATCCTTTCTCCACTTGCACTTTCCCTGTTCCAGTGTGGTGTCTCTAAGGTCATCCTTCCCACAGGCTGAAATTCTTCAAGAACCGGTCTATCAGGTGTCCTTTCCACAGTGTGCAGTCCTTCATGAACAAACTGCTCCAGCGTGGGCACTCCACAGGCTGAAATTTCCTTCAGATCATCTCCACTTGTGGCAGCACTGGGTCCTCCACTGGCAGCAGTGCAGATATCTACTCCACCATAGTCCCCCATGGGCTTCAGGGGGACAACCTACAACACTCCATCCTTCTCCATGGGATACAGAGGAATTTGTGCGCCAGCACCAGAAGTAATTCTTCCCCTTCCTTCTTCACTGACCTTGGTGTCTGCGGGAATGTTTCTCTTATTTTCTTGTTCCACTCTTTCATACAAATATAGAATGCTTTGGGTTGGAAGGGGCCTTAATGATCATCCAGTTTCAACCCCTCTGCCATGGACAGGGACACTCCCACTAGACCAGGCTTCTCAAGACGCCATCCAACCTGGCCTTGAACATTTCCAGGGAGAGGGCATCTACAACCTCCCTGGGCAACCTGTACCAGTGCCTCACCACCCTCATCATGAAGAATTTCTTCCTAATGCCTAATCTAAATCTTTCCCCTTCCAGTTTAAACCATTCCTCCTCATCCTATTAATTCTTGCCCTTGTAAAAAGTCCCTCCCCAGCTTTCTTGTAGGCTCCCATCAGGTACTGGAAGGCCACTATGAGTTTCCCCCAAAGCCTTCTCTTCTCCAGGCTCAACAACCCCAACTCTCTCAGCCTGTCCTCAGAGCAGAGGTGCTCCAGCCCCTTGATCATCTTAGCTGTCCACTTCTACACCTGCTCCAGTAGTTCCATGTCCTTCTTATGTTGGGGACTACAGAACTTGACACAATACTCCAGGCAGAGTCTCACAAGAGCAAAATAGAGGGGAAGAATCACCTTCCTCCCTCTGCTGGCTATTGCTCTTTTGATGCAGTTCAGGACCTATTTGGCCTTCCAGGCTGTGAGCACACATTGCCAGCTCCTGTCGAGCTTCTCATCAATCAGCACCCCAAGATTTCTCCGCAGGGCTGCTCTCAATCACATCCTGTCTTGATACCAGGGATTGCCTAAACCCAGATGTAGGACCTTGCACTTGGCCTTATTGAATCTCATGAGGTTTAGAGTTGCTGTTGTCTTGCAATAGCCGCACTTGCATCACTTCCCTCTTGCCCCCCACTGTCAAAACCCTGTCACATAAACCCAATACACATTGTTAACTAATTTCTTTGCTCCAGAAAGTTGAACATATATATAGGGAAATAGGATAAAAGAGGTGAGTTAGAAAAATGATTGATTGTTCCACATTTCATGATAGCAATGAGAGGGAGAGATTAAGCATCTCTTAGCAGTTAGAGTGCCAATAACAGAACAGGTGCTGCTGATCTTCCCTTGACAGCAAATAACAGTATTCCTACTTTCTTTCTCTTATCAGGGTACTACATGGAGTATTGTCCTTTCACCAGAGTCAAATGGTTTTATGGATTGAGAAGTGGACAGAACTTCAATAACAAATCATTTCCAAACAGTAATTTCTCTTTTTCATTATCAGTGGTATACACTTGATTGACAGCATCCATCTGAACACAAGTATGTTCCCAGAGTTTTTGTGCTGCTCTCAGTACAATTTGTGCACACGACCTCTAAAGAATGAGACAAAGTGAGGACAGGAGTCTCATTTGGTTCCTTATTTTATTGAGCAGTTTTTCTGCCATAACTGTAAGCTTTACACCACAATCATTCACAGCCTTGCCTGTCAAATGTCTTCAGGTGTAAATAATACATCTCTTGCTTGCTTCAGCATTAACTGTTAAATTGTTTCACTGTGATATTCTAAGCCTAATAAATATGATAACTTTTTAAGTGAATTCTTGCTAGTACTAATCTACAACTATTAAAATGTAGTCAGTATTTGCATTATTTAGTATTATTAGTTAGGTTAACTGATAATTGATCTGCACTGTTCTTATTTGTTTTCAATGTCATGCACAAGTATATAGGTTTGTTCAGGGTGAGGTGTAAAAAATCATAACAGAAAATCAAATCTCTACTCAAACGCATGCTTGTGAGAAATCACTTATGGTCTCTAAAGCTGTATTGCTTGTTACTGGCAGAATTCAAGCCTGGAAAAGTTCAGTAGTAATCTATGTTTCTTGTTCTTTTATTTTTCTATGTTTAAAAATAAAACCTGTTTACATTTGTTGCAACTGAAAGGGTTACCCAGCCTCCTAGTGAAAGAGATCTTAACTGTGTGTTTATAGGATTGCATAACACACATGAACACTAAAGCTTTATCCTCTAAATTTCTCTACGTTATTAGATATTATCACAAATACAAAAAAATCACTTCTGACAAGTATATCTATGATTAATGAAGCAAGTCTATACATATCCATCTAGTTATTACAAAGTATTATCTGCAATCACTAGTATGGCAACAATCAATAAGAGTGGCAGTCAATAATAATAACAACAATAGTTATTTATTAGTAATAATTAATAGTATTACAAAAGTCAATAATAACAAGAATAAATAACAGCAGCCACAAGTATATTTAATGTTATATATTACTACAAACTAGTGACTAGTAAAGTAACTTAATACTGTAATAGCAGATATGCTTAGACAGATCACTTTTATAAATATATACAATATCAAATGCAGAACTCCAAAGGAGGCCAAACCATCTCCGAGGGGCCCAACAGTCCCAGAAGTTTGAAGACAAACTGAACTGACCCCAGAGGTAGTCCCAGAGTGAGACCAATCCACACAATAGAGTTTGAAGTCAGCCAGGTGTCTCCAGCAAGGGTTCAAGATCTTATAGAAAGTTCTCACAGACCTTTTTAGGAAAGGGAAAAGTATGTGTAGGATAGGAAGTTCTGAGAGAGAGAAGCTCCATTTTGGACAAAAATTAAGACATTTTTATACTGCAGAGACATAAGAGTGCATAGGACACTACCACTTCAAACAGCCAATAAAAACAGTTAATTTCTATTTTTTCACCTATAACCCAATAGATGGTGATGGTTTTTGTTCTATCAGGTCAATTTTTTATTTTTCAAAAATGTATTCCTAGTCTTGCAGTTAGAATAGCTAATGGCAGTTACTGATTCTTACTTTCTTATTATGTTTTCCCCTTTTTCCAAATTATTTTCCACATTTTCAAGCTATTAGTTGATGTTACAAAAACTTCATTGAAAATGTTTTTTTCTTACATTTCTCTACTACTTATGGAAAAAATGATGCTAATACAAGCTTTCTTCTGCCCTTGTCTTTAAGGTATGATATGACCTTTTCCCAGATGTTTGGAGATCGTTCTTCGTTTCAGGCAATATTTCAGCTCAGTCAACATTTTTTCCAGAATGGTTGACAGAGTCCTCCCATTTACAATTAGTTTAAATTCTGATTTTGCATAACTAAGTGATGGTAAGTGCTGCCTTACTTTTCTTACCTCTGAAAGGCATCATAAAGAAACGGAAAAAATCCCCCAAACTAATGCAATTGCTTATGGCCAATATGTCCAAGCTAGTGAAAGAATTGAGAATTAGCTTAAACCAACAATCTATTTCAATAATTTGATGGGGTTTTTTTCAACTGAAGTCCCATAAGGGAGAAAACAAAGAGATGTCGTTGTCATCAGTACACAGTCTGAAAATATAATGATACTTTTCAGTCACTATGCTACATAAAAGATACATATTTATTAACAATATTCCACAGATGTCTTTAGTGTTCACACAGAGTCTGTAATACTCTTTAAGAAAATAAGAAGTACGGGATACATTCAAACTACCTATAAGAATAATTGTTGGCAGGGACCCCTCAGAAATTTTTTTGTTGTACGCCTCAGAAAGATTTCTTTTAGTAGATATTGGTGGATGTCAACTGAGAATGAAAGAAGATTCTTATGATAAGACTATTGTAGAATGTAATGATGAAGAATCATAGTTTTTCTTGCAATTAGGCATGAAATGCCACACTAGAAAATCGTATCACCCAGCTTCATAGCATAAATCAATATTCAACTTGTTTTCAGAATTCAGCATAGAAGAAACTATCTTTCATAGACTAATGTAAACAGTTAAGTCTTAGACACTACTAATGCCTCTGGATTCAGATCTTTTTGGTTATTAAGAGTTTTCAAGTCTTAGAGCGATTTTTCTATAGTAGACATTTTTAAGTTATATTTTAACATTTAATTCCTGCAAATGTAGGGAAAAAATTCCTTGCGTGTTTCTAGTTCATATTCAGTTGAGATCAAACAGGGTACTTAAAACATCTCTTAGCACACCTTTGTGAGGAGATTATTAGTGAGAGAAGATTTTTGATAAATTCCTTAGCCCTCCTAAACTGGATGTAAATGTGACAAAATACACACTTCCATCCACTTACTCTTCTACCAGTCAGAACAAAATGACTATGAATTCAGAACAGGATCTTGAAAGAAAAGACTCCTATTTAACATTTCTGTGGATTTATGCTTTAGCATTGAGTAAAAGTTAAATATATATTAAATAACATGTTAGATTAAGGACTAAAAGAGGAACCTTGAGGAATTTTAGTGATGCTTCTTAGTTTGTACTACTCCTAACTCAATAATTTTCTCTATATTTTCCCTATAAGTTATATTTTCACTAAAAGTTATTTCACTATTTTCACTGTAAGCAGAACAAGAACTTTCAGCAGGAAAAGATTCTATAAAAGCAAAAAGAAAAATATAGATGTGAAATTTATTGGCAGCTGCAAATTTAACTGAATTTTTAAAACTAGACATGCAAGACTAGCTCAGAGGAAGTGCACATCCATGCAAAGTTTGAAAAGTTTATTACATAACAAAAGCATTTCAACTACATATTCCAGCCTTCAAAAACACTGAAACACCAGAACAAATATATTTCCCATAAAAAGGTATATGCTTTCCAAAGTTCTGATAAAAACATAGCTGTGAAACAGGATACAACAAAACTTAACTCTATAGAGAGAATTTAGGATGCGTGAAGTAAAAAAAAAGGCAACTTTGTTGACAAGTATTCTGTGATCTAAATTTAGTGGGTAACTGACTTTTAAATTAATTAGATTAATTGTACAAAGCAAGTGATCTCATATTGTAAAAGGTTATCTCATGATAGATATGTTTAATTCCTTTTAGATAGGAAAATTAGATATGAAAAGGTCATAGAAATATTTAAACATAGTATAATCAGGTAATTAAGTCAGATAATTTGGATCACCATTGAGTCATTGAAATTCATGCTAGTAACACCTGATTAAAATAAATACTTTTTTATCCCTGCATAATTGTCTGTTTTGGTGAAAAAACTAGCTCAGTGGATGAGGGGAGAGCTGTGGATATGATATGCCTTGATTATAGCAAGGCATTTGATCTGGTCTCTCACATAGTTTCCTTGTTAATGATATGGACTGGACAAATGAATAGCAAATGAAAATTGGTGGAAAACTGACTAAACTGCTGAGCTCGAAGGTTGGTTGTAGTTAGTGGCTCAAAATCAGACAAGTGGAGTTCCTTGGGGTCAGTAATGTCTGCAATGTCATTAAATATCTTCATGATCAATCTGAGTGTCAAGATTGAATACACGCTCACCAAGTCTGTGGCCGAAATCAAATTGGGGTAAGAAATAGATAAGATTGGAGAGAAGAGTCACCACTCAGAGTGATCTCAGCAGGCTGCAAGATAGACCAACTAGAATTGCATAAATGTTAACAAAAGTTTATGTGAAGTCCTGTACCTGGGACAGAATAATTATAAACTCCATAACTATAGGCCAGGGACTGACGGCTGAGAAGCAGCTCTGACGAAAATATCCTGGGATTCTTGGGAGACAGTAAGCTCCACATGAGCCAGCAGTATGGCCCGGCACAAAGGAAGAGCAACAGCCTCCAGGGATAATCAGGGGCCTTGGAAAACCAATCCAAGTCTTTGCTTTCAACAGAAGGTTGGAATGGATGATCTCTGGAAGTCTATTCCAGCCTAGATTTTTCTGTGATTCTACAGTGAATAGACACCTTTTCCTGTCACTGCATCCCCAAGAAAATTCTGGCTAAATGTTTGAAGACAATAGAAGATTTACCCTTAACCTTCTCTTCTTAAGATTGGAACAAGACAGTTCTAGGAGTCCCTACTTGTACAACATGTACACCAAACTCCTAACTGTAAATAAAGGGGAAGAATCTCTTTCCTTGACCTGTTGGTTACACTTTTCTTAAACAACTTTTATCTTCCCTTACTAAATCTGTTCTGGCTTTTTCCAATCACCTCCCCAATCACCATGTGCCTGGTCCTGACGTGCAAAACTATTTGCTCCAAAATCCTCATAGGGATTGAAATGGAGCAGCCCAGCCTGAAGCCATATGAATCCTCCTTCATGTCATTCTTCAAGCAGGATTTGCCTTTTTTTTGCAGCCGTCAGGAACCTCCCTTGATTACCGTGACCTTCCAAAACTGATAGTAGGCTTACAATTATATCAGCCATCTCCTTAAGAAACCTTAGATATATAACATGTGATCCCATGAACTTCTGTATGTTGAATTTTCTTGCATGGTCCCTGCCTTTCTGTGCTGTGAATAACACTTTATTCCTTCACCAATTCACTGCTTCATTCTTTTCCACTCAAACAATGTCTCCATATTTCTCCAGGTAAACCATATCTGCTTCTGCTTTCTGTGCTCTTCCTCTCTGTATTAGAGTTTATTAAAAAATTCTTTCTTTAGCCATGCTGCCTTCTGATACGTCTCCCTTACCATTTCCACATCAGAATGGACCATTATGTGTTTTGAGGAGGCTGAAGACCAGCTAGACCTTCTGGACTCTCTTAGATCTGTATCACTCAGGAAAATGCCAGGAAAATCACTGAACAAGCTCAGATCTGCTTTCTTAAAGTTCACAATTTTAATACTATTCTTTGTCTTCCTTGTTTGTCTCCAGATTTTAAGCTCTACTTGTTCATATTTGCAGCTTCTAAGGCTACCATTGGTCTTTATTTCCCTGATAGGTTCTTCCTTACTCCTGAGTAACAAAATCAGTGAGGTTTCTCCTCTGGTCACTTTGTTAATTGTCTTCATCAAAACGTCTAGCAGTCAGAAGCACATGTGATTAAATGACTTTAAAAAAATATTCATGTCTAATGCCTGATTAAGGCTTCTGTATTGTGTGTCCCTGGCCAGGTGCTAATAAGGGAACTACAGAGGTGGTCTCTGAGAAATGGCAAGGGATTACCTCATGCTGGCTTCAAAAAGACCCACCACAGGACACAGATAAGCCTGTCGGCCAAGGTGCTGGCCTCTCTGTGATAATGTATTTAAGGAACAAAAACCACTGCACAGCAGTTGTAAGAGAGAATATTGTAGACACCCAGGGAAGGAAGGTGCTTCAAGTGCTGGAGCAGAGATTACTCTGCAGCCTATGGAGAAGATTATGATGACACTGGTTTTCTTCCTGTAGGCCATAGAGGTCCATGCTGGAAGAGATATTCATACTGCAGCCAGTGGAGGACCTCATGCTGCAGCAGCTGGGGATGGCCTGAAAGAAGTTGCAGCCTGTGGAGAGCTCATACAGGAGAAGGTTTTCGGGTAGGAACTTAACCTATGGGAGAACCATACTGGAGCATTCCATTCCTGAAAGAACACACCTCATGGACAGTACCCATGCTGGAACAGTTTGTGAAGGATTATATCCCATGGGAGCAACTCCATGGTGGAGCAGGTGAACACTGTGAAAAGAAAAGAGCACAGAGATGGCGTGTTATGAATTGACTTCAAACATAATTTTCCATCCACCTTGCACCATTTTTAACTTTTGCCTTTGTTTCTTAACATCCTACTCTATATTTAATGACAATAAATTAAAAAAATCATCCCCAAGTTTAGTCTATGATAGTAAGTGGTAAGTGATTTTTATCTCAACCCAAGATGTTCCTGTCTTATTTTCTTCTTCTGGGTTGTCAAGTAGGGATAATGAGAGAGTGGCTAGGGGTAGGGGCGGGGGGAGAGTCTGGCAACCAGCCAAACTAACCCATCAAAATCTAGCTTTCTTATTTATAAAACCAAGTAATAAATTACTGATGTGTGGGGGTTTTGTTTGTTTGTTTGTTTTTAAATAGTCTTACTGTTCATTGTTCTGTGTTACTATAAATTATTCTATGACCACCTTAGGGTCAAAACAGTTATATTAGGTAAAATAATCATATTAGCAGTACTTGTAGATTTATCTTGGGGCTGTGGGGTTCTTTTTTTCAGTAAGATATGTAATCATACAAGAGTACTCTTAGGAACATTTTTGTGTTGGAAACTATCATTGTTTTACAACAGAGAAAAAGCTCAAGTTATCAGCAGACTTCATAAATAAATAAACTGTTTTGAAGCTCATTGTGGCCTTGGAAAGTATCAACACCAGCATCTTCTCTCTTTTCACAGTGTCATAGCCGATAAAAATCTACCTGGGGATCCACTTTAATTTGGTGTATCAGTTTCCAAACATGTACAATGAGTCAAATATTTTTTTGTAAATCACAGGTTTCTTAAAAGGTAAACCACATGAACAGTTTTAACTGTATTATTAAATATGGTTAATATCCTTAAGAAAGGATGGTGGGACAAAACTCTCACTTTTACTTATTTTCTATTTTAACATCAGATTAGTTTCAGGTTGATAAATTATTTTGCTTTGAAAATAAGAGACCGAGTTATTGACTATAAAGTAGGAAACAAACTGGGGAAAGTATAAAATGATAAACAAATTGGCGAATGACAATCTATCTCACAATCACTTACATTTCTGAAGTTGCTTTGGAAAGATGCTTTTCAATTCACACTTTAATTTTTTCAACATTAACACTGTCTTGTTATTATTCTTGTCTTGTCTGTCAGTTTTTCTTGCCAGTAGGAATTAAGTCTCAACGACTTACATAGCTTACACAAAATATATCTACGCTGATTCACTTTGTTGTTTCCACCTCCTCTCTCCTGTCTTTTCTTTATCTCTTGTGTTGTTCTTTTCCCAAACCTTTTTAATATAAATGAAACATTCAATACTTGGCCTTAGGGCTGACTCATTGTAAATTAAGCATTCTGTTTTATCAAGTCACTATCTGTACAATAGCAAGACTTGGGTCAGCTGACTGAACACAAGCACTAGAGAAACTGACATGCCCTATGATACCCAAGGGTACTTGATTAGGGCTGTCAAAAATGAGGTTTACACAAACCCCACTCTGGATGGCAGAAAAGGACAAAGCAGATAGGCTATCCTTGGACAAAACCATATGGCAATACACATTCATGTTTAGGCAAGTCAGTCCCCTCCTTGTTGTCAGCTCTCACTGAAGTAGAAATCTAAACGTGGAAATAATTAAGGAAATCTTAACCCTTCACAGAAAAAAAAAATGAAGAACTAAGCACATAATCGGAGTACTTTTTATGTCTACATAAAATAAAAAAAAAATAAAAGTTTTTCTTTTTCTTTTTAAGATAAGCTCAAAAAAGACTTTTATGACCATGCAATTTCATTCCTCCAGGATGTCATTCATCTACTCCCCACCTACATCAAAAGCCAATAGTCTGAGCTCAGTGAAAATTTTAGATTTGGTATGAAGAGACAGCAAACATGTGTGACTTACAGATTGAAATAATTTTTTAAAGAAATATTAATTTGTATCATTCTTTCCCTTGACTTTAAGCCTTGAATTTGAAGATCTTGTCTTTCTTAATTCCAGTTATTTTCACAGATCTACATATGCTTTTATCTATTTTCCAGTGGTTTTCAAGAGGCTTTTTTGGGTTCTATGCCACAATTTAATGTTCTCTGAAACAAAAATGTGCCTTGAATTATTTTAAGATAGAAAATGCTGCAGAAAAATGGAGTTCAGTTTATGTTTGCTTTAGAGAGCGTTGCACACATTCTTTTCTGTAATTCAAAATCAGATGTACAATAGAGGTTTATACTTACTGTGTATTTATGTTAGTACTTCACCTGAGATATACTTAGTCCAAGATGGAAACTGACTTCATATATATTTTGTTCCTCACAGAGAAAGTTCTCTGCACACATCTCCATTCTCCCCCTTACTCTAGAAACTCTTGAAAGTCCTGTCTTGATATATGTAGAATGCATTATTATTATGAACTTCATAACCAGTTCCTAGATCTCTTCTCTTTATCTGGCCAACAATTTCTCTGTATATTTTAACACTTCAATAATGTCAATAAAAATGTTTCTAGTGTATCAGTACTGGGGCCAAACATAGCTGTTTCGAGACGTACAAAATAACTTCAGAATCAATCTTATCTCAGAAAGCACTGGAAGGATTTCTTTTACTTTAACTTCAGTCAAACTACTTATCAAAAATTTGTCTAGATATAAAATATCTTTGCAAGCAGGGATCTTGGCTACATTCCATATGAAATTGTCACTTCACTCATTTACTTCTTCATGTTTTGGTACATAATCTGTCTCCATAGCTTCAAGGAATATTAAAAAAAACACAAAAAAGTAGAGCAAACAAAGGGAAAAAATCTCCATAAAACACCACAACAAAATTTAAGGAGAACAATATAGGATGACCTACAGCAGAAATCTCTGAATGATAATCTTCTATAGGTAGAATCCACCCATCATGATAAAGGAACCTTCATAAGAAAACATCAGTTTTTTATTTTGTTAGAGTGACTAGAGAAAGGGTACCTATATTTAGCCTTTTTTTTTTTAAAGGGAAAGAATTAAACATTTATCTAGTTGGGGGACTGTGTTAAATCACACAGTTTATGACTTACATAAAGTTAATGCCACTCTCTAAAAAACAGAAATTCAAAAGAAATATAGCCTAACATGTACAATGTCCTCATCTACTTGCCAACTAGTGTTATGGTTTGAGTTAACTGAGTTAATTGAGTCAAACCGTGATAACTAGAAAGTGGGTGATCCCAGTGGTGTGTTATTTATATATTTATACTCAAACTACTTCTAAATGTATAAAAAACCAAGACAGAATCATTGTGTGAAA
The DNA here is from genome assembly GCA_033558185.1 of Dromococcyx pavoninus. Taxonomy (NCBI): domain Eukaryota; kingdom Metazoa; phylum Chordata; class Aves; order Cuculiformes; family Neomorphidae; genus Dromococcyx; species Dromococcyx pavoninus. The sequence continues at coordinate 88,705 of JAUMJL010000735.1, forward strand.
ACAGCAAAGGAAATAGTTTTGAACTCAGCAGCTTACTGGCCCTGGTTCATTACTGCTCTTTCACCTCTCAACAATATTTCCTTTTGCTAAGTGCTGTTTTCTTTTGCCTTGTTTATTCCTCTTCCTACTTAATATAAATTAAATAAAAAAGTGGAGAAGCTCTTTCTTACATTTAGCTTTATTTAATAGTAATATGTACTAATGTACAGTACCTTTGTCAATTTTTTGGATAAGCATTACATGATGAAGAAATTTGTTCCTTGTGAACATTAAGAGTCTAAAACATCTGCTGGAAGTGAAATATTTTTTTCTATATTTTTATTTACATTACCTTTACTAAAAAAGGTTTCACATTTCGTGCCTTGGTGCATTTAAAGTTGTTTATTACTCTATTCTTATCACTGGGGAACATACAGAGTATTCCTGTCAGTTATTTGTCTTCAAGGACTTACGTACTGGACTTGTAGAAGTTTTTACAGAGGATAATATGTCTTTTTTTCACACCACCAGAGAGCACTGTTGGATCATTAAGACTTGGCATTTTATCTTTCTAGACATTAACTAAAGCATGAGAACCAGCTAGACAAATAAAACTTTGTTAAATATTCTTTATTCTTACCATGTGACAAATGTCACCAGCACATAAGGTGTAACAAATCTATAGGTCTTTTAGTGTTTGTAGTTCTGCATTCTTTCAACATTCTTCTCTTCTAAAAAAATTGAAGAGACTAATGTTCCCAAGGTTGCAACTAATGATACAGTTTGTGCCATCAACTTTAATAAATATTTTTTTTCTTAACTGTCCAGTGGCACAGCTGTGAGCTGTATCACAAGACAACTGTGAAGATCATTTCTAGTTTCTCATCCTGGGAAACAAAAAAACCTCCCTTAATGCCTCAGTCACTAATTTTACAAGAAGTTGAAGACCATGTTGCAAAAGTACCTGGACACTGTATCAATTAATACACCTTAGCAGAAGCCAGCCATTCTTTAAACTTTACAGGTAAGTAATGCAACAGTCATGGCAAAGATCAAGGAAAGTGTGTTCAACTATTAAAAAATAATATGGCACCTTCGATGAATGAGAAAGAAGGTGGTAGCTTGGTCTTCTGACTTAACTTTCTGCCAAAACCAAGGACTACAACGAAGAATCCAAATCTTTGGATTAGGAATTCATTCAGTCTCTCTGCATGTAGGTATATGCATGCATGTGTATGGCTACACACATATATATAAAGCCTTATATAGAGTAAACATATGTATAACATACAAATTTACTTAAAATTCTGTTCATTTTGCAAAGAAGCTAAGCACCTCTCTCTATGCAGGTTGCTAAATGAAACTTTACACTAAATTGACCTAGCATAGGTTTGAGGTTTTTTTTCACAATCCAGAGATGGGCAACAAAGCTGGTGAAGGTTTTAGAGCACAAGCTTTATGAGGAGTGGCTGAGGAAGCTGGGGTTGTTTAGTTTGGAGAAAAGGAGACTGAGGGGAGACGTTACTGCTGCCTACAACTACCTAAAAGGAGATTGTAGCGAAGTGGGTTTTGGTCTCTTCTCCCTGCTAGCTAGAACAGGAAAAGGGGAAAAGGCCTCAAGATGTGCCAGGGGAGATTTAAGTTACATATCAGGAGGAATTTCTTTACTGAAAGTGCTGTCAAGTATTGGAATAGGCTGCCCAGGGACGTGGTCGAGTCTCAACTCTTGCTTAAAAGACAGCTGGGGATATGGTCTAGCCAAAGACTTAGCATGGTTCAATTGATGGTTGGATTCGATGATCTTAAAGGTCTTTTCCAACTGAAACTATTCTATGATTCTGTTTAAATGAACTACTAAAATGACTTAACTACTTAGCACTTCATTGTTAGAGGATTTAGGTTTGAAAGATGCTTTAAGACACCAGTTAGAATTTTTCAAAGACAGGGAAATCCAAGATTATTTAAAGTCCTAACTTCTACTTAGATTCCAATCTTCCCATTTAAATTTAGATGTCTATCTGCATTTTTGTTTTGAAGCTTGATGATTAAAAATTTTGGAAAACCCAAAATAAATATACTGCGATGAACTACGTTATGAGAGTTCTGGTGTAAATATATAAAAAATAAAAATTTTTAGAAAATCTCCTAGGAAATTAAATGTGTTACAGAAAAAAAACCTCTGAAAAGGTGCATCTCGTACTTTTCTTAAACATAAACTTAAAGATATATTTATTGCATTGAGGAACATTTTATGAGAATTCTACTTTTCTTATTCTACTAGAAGAAGATAATCTAAAATGAACAATAACTAATGCCAACCTTGATTACATATAATTTTTCCTAGATTTCATTTTTAATATGAGGAAATTATTCTGAAATTACAATATAATAGTTCAGTGTTAACTAGAATTTTCTCATCACTTTGATAATTGGATATTGAAATGTATAACTATCAGTTCTACTAATGATTTCTAAATTCTAGTCGTAGCACACAACTTCAAACAAATCCTTCTTTTTTTCTTTCCTTAGCATACCTTACACTCATAGTAAACGCTGGAATAGAACTTAATGCAAAAACATATTCCTGTGTTTCAGAAGTACAGAGTTAAAAAGTCTTTTCTATTGCTGTATCTGCAAAGGAAGAATTATTCCTTCCTATCATTATAAAAATTACCCTATAATGAGCTTTCTCCTGTTATCCAAACCAAGGTGGTACAGACTATACTGAAATAATCTGAGATTTTTCTTCAGCTCAGAGAGAGTGATAGAAAATGCATGTTTCCGTGATATTAATTCTTATCCTTCTTCTCCAGACTTTACGCAGATAAAACATGTATTGGAATTTTCGCTTGGGTAAGGACTTTAAAATATCTATATATTCAATGAGAAACAGAACAAATATCATAATCCTCTTAACCTGCTTTCTTTATTATTGTATTCTTCTGCTACTGCGTTTTTCTCATATCTATATCATACATTATTTATATATAAAGTTTATTCTCATGTTTTAAAAATAAGTTAACCTCACAATATTGAAATATATAGTCTGTAAATAACAGTTCCATATAAAATAATATTTTAGAACTTTAACATTAGTTTTATAAAGATATTTTCATGGGAACAAATGAGAAATTGGAACAGGGGTGAAAAGAACAGAAGGTCTTGGGGGGAGGGGGTTCTTGTCTTAATTAATTTGATCTTTCTTTTTACTCATTAACAATTTTTAGATCCTGTATGTGTCATACTTATATTGATTCATTATATTAATGCAATATTAGGATTCCTGCTGTGATTTAAAGAAATTTATTGAGAAATCTAGACTAAAGTGATCTTGACTGATAGTGTCTGTGCATAATCCAATTTAAGAAATACTTGTTGTAAATCAAAGATCAACAAAATGATTGGATTGTCAACTAGAGTAGGAAAGAAGAAACAGGTAGAAAATCTTATTTTATTACTCAGGGCCTAATTTGAACATTGAAAACTTGTATGCTGTCACTGACCACAATGTAAATTTCCAGGATGACCTTGAACTTATTGTTTGGAGTCAGTTATTTAAAATGGTTATAAAAGAACAACAACAATTTAGAATTTTTTAAAACCGTATAGATAATTTCTCATAATGGAAAAAGAGAAACAATATAGAAGAAATAGTTTGCTTTCTGGTGACAAATGAAGGATAATACACTTGGATGCACGTGCAGATATGGTATCCTTACAGCAAGTTAAGTGCACTAAACTAAAAAAAATACTGACAGAAAAGAAATGTTAGCCATAACTTTATGTTCCATGGCTCATTTTAATTCAATTTAGGAGTTGGCATACCTTTTCTAACAGTGAAGGTGATTAACCACTGGAATAATATACTCAAAGAAGGTATGGATTTTTCATCTTTTGATGCCTTATAAAGAAGACTGACTACCTCCTGAGAAGATATATTTTAATTGAAATTCAGAGTTCTTGTTGTCCAAAGTGTATTATTTCCTCATAATTATATAATACGGTAAAATTTAACATCCATAACCTTAGGATATTTTAACCTTGAAATCTCTGTGACTGCTATAAGGTAACAAGTGAAGTCACAACAATAAAAATATTTAAAAATTTAGTATACGTGTGGTGTAATATATTGCACTGTCCACTTCTTTCTAGATTAATTCTAAAATTTTAAACAGAGAGTTTGAGATTAATAGGAATTGTGGTTGAAATCCGAAGGATACTGTTTCAATTTTGTGTGTTCAGAAAAAAAAAAGTTTGCTTCATGACATCTCTTCAAAAGCCACATGCAATTGTGTTCAGTAGAATTTCAATTCAGAATCCTGTTTCTTTTAAACAACACAGCCTCCTACACTACAGCTGTCACAGCCCTTAAGTCTAGTAAGCTATTATCACTAGATGACAGCAGTCTTTAGAAGTACATCCCACTGCTATGAAGCTAGTTCTAAAGACGATTCACATCCTATGACAAGATTTATTCAATTTGTTGATATAATGGGCTATATTCTAAAAGATTTCACATCCAAGAACCAAGAATTTTCTGCCATAGGTTATTATACCTTCTCATTTTTACTATGTGTGATTACAATATCTCTTACATTAACAACTCAGGTTTTAATATCCTCCCCTAGTAATTAATAACTAGTTGCAATAAGGTCTGAACCCTGTACTGTTATAGTATTCTGTGGGACTGATAATTTTTTGACTTAGTAACTTCTATTTCATTCTGAAAATCTTTTTTCAGTAATGCCATTGACATGAAAATTTCCTCCACATCACTTATGAAAATCAAGTATTAAAAAGAATACATGCAATCATATTTTAATCCAAAACCATTCTTAGTAAAACATTTTAATCAAAACTCTTTCATAATGCTGGCAAAAAATAGGACTAGATTTATGAAATAATTTAAATGACTTGACAGTAAAAATAGGTCAGTGGGGTGCAAAAATCATATATTTCTAATACAGCCTTTCATTCCAACTAACTTCATCTTTTGCTTTGAAATTTTGCATTCATTGGACACTTGCAAAATCTTTAAATTAGCTTTTACTCAGTAAGCCGCTCATACACTTAGGTAAAGACCTTCACCTTGATTGCAAAACCTGCTACCTTTAACCAGATATATTTTGAAAGAATAAGAGAAAGTGCAATTCACACTTGATGTAAAAGTTAAACTAACAGCCTTTCCAAGAAAGCAACTACATCCACTCTGTTCAGAGACCAAAGCCTTGCCAAAGCCCTTTTTTGTGTGTTTGTGTTTAAGTCCATAATCCTCTCTGAAACACTAAAACATGTTATGCACTCCCTACTCGTCTCTTCTGCTGCTTTGCTCACCATCTCTATTTCTCTTAATACTTAAACAAGAACAAAGCTCATCATCTTGGTCATTTTAGAAATCTGTTAAATGAATTCCTGTGGAAGGATAATGAAACATAAAATGCAGAGAAGCATAGATCCACTGTGAATAAAACTTTTAATGCATGCAAAATTCTAAAAGATGGTAATAAAATTTAAAAAAGGTAAATATTCTAACCATCTTTCTGTTCCTGCAGAAAAAAACCCTCATTTATTACAACAGCTGCTTCATTTCTTTTAGTTATGCTTAGTAGATAATCTAGTTACAGGAATGCATAAAATTTCCCATGACAAAAAAAAAATTACCTTCTACGAATATTGAATAAATTCTCTTGCAGAGCAATGAAACAGCCCCAATCCTTAAACTCCTCTTTTACTTTGTCAAGGTTTTTCATTCTCCAAAAGATAAGTTATCTTTAAAGATGCCAAATTCTTGTGCATAAATCCCTTTCCTAGTGCAATGCTTACTTCTGTAAGTTGCTATAAATCTTCTGTAACAAGCTGAGCAATAGAGAAGAGCCTAAAGGAAGTTAAATAACCTAAAGAAAAGAATTGGCTTCCACAAAAGAAAAAAAAATCATCTTACAGATTAAAGTACATTAGAATGTATAGTTGAACAATGTACAAATTCAGTTCTATAACTGATCGTGCATAAATTTCTTTTGATACCAGTTGAGGTCCACTGAAAAAATGTATTCTACACAGCTAGAACTCACCATAACTCTTTGTGAACTATACAGGGAATACATCTGTGATTTGTCTTAAACTTTTAATGAATTGGAGACGTTTCCTATTTTGCATGGACCATGTCACTCATTTATAAGCATTTTTATACCCTAATCACAGGAATAGTTCAAGCGGTCGCTAGCACAAAATATTTTGTACAAAAAATTCACACTTCTATAGTTAGTACTTAAGGGATGTGAATAAAAAGTACCATTTTTATTAGATAAATATCTCTGAAACAACATTTATTTGTGATGACTACTGATTAATTATAACTGTAATTTTTTTCATATCAGATTGATTGTTTGACAGTAGTTGAAGACAGTACCATTAAAATTGCTATATGAAGGCCCCTCATTTGCCAGTGAGAACTACCAGACTCCTATGATCATGATGACACTACTTTCACCACCACTCTGCCTCTTATCTCTTGAGCTACTCCCATTAATTCTACAAACATCTTCTGAGGAAAGAAGATAGGCTGGCTACTTAAACCTGGAACAGAATACAGCTCTCAGAGGGAGATATCTACTCAGAAAAGACAATTTTGAATATCTACGTCAGGCTAAGATCAGCCATCCAGGAAGATTTTAGGCTTAACTTTCTTATCCAATCATCGAGAAAGCCCTACAAGCATACAAAGAGAGTTGCTGTCTGATACCTAAGAACCAGATACTCACTGATGAGTATCAGGTGGCAAATATTTCATCCCTGTTTTTTAAAAGTCTGTGTTTATAACAACGTTGTTGTTATTTGAGAAAATACATATTTTTAATATTTTTATGATAGTGTATGCTTTAAATTCTAGCCTTGGGTTGAAAAGTCAAATTATTCATTTTGCAAATTCCATTTTTAGAATGAAAATCTCCACCTGTACGTATTTTACCAGCATACACTTTTTAAAACAGCTGATCTATTCCTTTTTTATTGTAGTAATTTTTTTATCAACATCAGATAATACAAAGTTAAAAATTACCTTCCTTTATGACTCATCATTTCTTTTGTATCCATGATTTTTCTGTATGACTATTTATTGCTCAACACAATGAAGTAGTTGTGTCAGGCACATTTGATAGGTGTAGCTGATACTGTAAGTCATAGATATGTATGGATAAATATATGAGAAATACATTAAATTGTGTGGTTATTTTAAAAGTTCCAAATCAAGGATATAAGAATCTGTGGTTTAATAAAGACAGCTTAATACACTGAACTTTATTAGCTACAATGTTTACTAAGACAGAGTTGCAATGTACACTGACAATTCTTTCATACTTTTATGCATATAAGATGCCAGAAATAACTCATTAGTTGTCACTTTTGCCTAAGTGAAGCAAATGAAGAGTGTTGTCTATTGGCTTTACTTCAAGGACAATTCACCTACTACATATAAAATATTCTTGCAGCTCTTGGTACTTAACCTATACAGTTTCTAGATGTTTTATGTCTACTGCAGAGGGTGCAATCTAAAGCAGAAATCATAATCAGTTTGTAGGTATTTTGATACCTAACAAGTAAGAGGTAATTCAGGTTCCTAATGATATAAAATTTGCAGGACAGTTAACACAGTTACAGAATGGATCTCCCTTTTATTAACTTTTAGGGAGTTTTCCAGCGACATCACTAAAATCACATAATGATCAAATTCCATCATTGCATCTGCACTAAACTCCATATCATTCTGTAGTATTAAAAATTTACTAGAGTACCAGAAGTTCTCATTGCCTGTTGAACTCAAATCTATGAGTAACTGATCTTGAATTTGCTACTCAAGACAATAAGTCATTGTAATAGCAATGTCCTGGTACTGATAAATATATGTTTTTTCAAAGAAGTTTAAAAAGCTGTTTGCAAAATTTGCAGAACATTTAAGTCCCTTTCCTGGTTTAATACGTATGTATTTATGCATTTGATATTAAGCAAAGACATTCCTTTTCATTTGATAGGCTTATATCTCTTTGTATGACAGAACACACAAGTTGTCTCAGTTCACATCATCCAACAGTTGAACTTGTTATAAAAACATACGTGTGACACCATTGCGTGACAGAAATCCCTTCTTCATGGTAGTTGTATAGTCACTAACTTCTTTGTCCAAAAATCTGTTGTCTCTTCCCTAATAATATAATAAAGAAAAAGATCTGGATAGGTTTATTAGCAGTTTTGCAGAACAATCTGATTGAGAATTTGTAAATTAATGGGGGGAAAAAAGGCTTAATTCAGTTTTCTATTAGCTTCCCAGAAGGCAGAGAGGTCCACAGCATGCATTACTATAAAACTTAGTTTGTGGTAGTTTTTAAAGTTTGTAGTGTTTGGTGGCAGTGGTGGTGGTGGTGTTTGTTTGTTTTAAATATAATAAATAAGTAAGAAAATAGCACATTTTAAACTGTGACAGAAATGTGCAAGGCAACCGCAAAGTGTTCTTAAAAAAAACCAACAACCCAAATTTTGAACTAATCATGTGAAGGCTTCACAAAATGATAAGATGTTACCAATAGCACAATGCTGAAAAGGAAACTGTCTGGTTATTAGAGAATACAAATACCAGCATAATTTTGAGCTGTTTCTGTTTGAATTATACAATCATGTCACAGAATGGTTTGGGTTGGAAGGGGTCTTAATGATCATCTAGTTCCACCCCATCTGCCATGAGCAGGGACACGTTCCACTGGATCAGATTGCTCAAAGCCTCATCCAACTATTTTTTTAAAAAAAAAAAAGAAATAGAGAAGAAATTAGTTATTTCTTCTTGTGATAAGTTGGTAAGAACGCTTTGATATACATGTGCAAAGCATACAGAAGAAGTAATGTATGAATAATAGCAAAAATACATCCAACAACTGGAATTATAAACTAGAAGTTTGCTTAAATTTCCAGAGAGTAACTGTCTCTTTTGGGGATATTTCTATATGCAAAAGAATGACTTCATGGCTTTAGCCAGAACTGAAAAATGCAAAAGAGTCTTTGATATTCTGATCTGGGTCACCTTGTTTTCTGCATTTTTCTCTTGATCTGCACTGGCTTTACTAACATCTGAGTCTTGTTTTAAGCTTGCTGATTACATTGAGTTTGTATTTGCTATGCAATAAGCTGGCACTAAGAAGGATTCTGATCTTTAATCTGGTTCAAGGGATTCTAAGCAGCTCTGATTGCAGCTCTAGGCAATACATGTACTAAATGAGATTGAAGGACAAATTAAAATAAATAATGTTTGAAAAAAATCACTTTGTTCTGGTCAAATGCATTTAACAATTACATTTCCACTTACAAAGAAGGTTTTAAAGAGAAGTATTTTATTTTTTTGATGTAAGAAACTTTTTCCAAATAGAAAAAATAACGTCATTAAAGTTGTGTTTGTCCTGTATGTATTACAATAGCTTCAGAGCTTTTGGGTAGAAAGCTGAGGAGAAGTCAGAGATCTGTAAAATATATCACTATATTTATTGCCAAAGGCAAAGCATGGGAAATCATTTAAGGCTTTCTTAACTATCATAGTTCACTTGTGTAATGATTTTCTAGGCCTTTGACTAACAGGAGCCCCTGCAAACAAAACATATCAAATTCATATGGTGTGCATTGTTCTAAGAAATAAAGTCTAGTAAGGAACTAGCTAGAGAAAGAGCAAAGAACAGAAGATTTATTTGATTAAATTATTTTAGTAGTCTTCCACCCACCTATACCTACATTTCTTAGAGTAACTATTCATAATGTGTTGCTGTATTTGAAGAAAACTAGTCAATATGCTAAAAAAGTTGTTGAATACTACAATAAGGGGAAAACTAGAAAGCACAATGCATATCATTTAAAAAAAAATATTACTCCAAGAAGAAACATAGTAGAATAACTAAGATTTTTCAGCATATTATATACATTAGACAGGTAAAAAAACATGATAATCTGATAGATGAAACCTTGTTAGACCACAAGTCCAAAAAGAAAAATATAATTGTAGACTTTATAAAACTGTGAGACCTATAATTTTAAGTTCATCATTACTTCTTTGTATGTGTATGGTTGATAGAATTTAATGTCCATAAACATGAAAAGACAAAGCAGCATATGCACAAGTTCAGAAAGGAAGAATGTTTACAGAATAATATCTAAATGATCTTTTCCGACTTCTTTTTTTTTTTCTTTTCTGTTATTTTAAGATTTAAACTCATAGTTTCCGGGAAAATTCCAGGTTGTTTCCAGTACACCTCAGTGATAAGATCCTGGCCATATTTACATTATTACTAAAATTTCTATGATTTCAACAAGGTAAATATTTAATCTGTGTAGGATCAGGAATTATGCAACTCCTGTATATCACTTTTCATATACTGTCTCTCACATATAATATTGAAATACCTTAACAGAATTTCACCATAAACTGCAAGTGCTCAGAGAACTCTAGTAGCCTGGATGTTAATTATCTGCAAATATTCCAAAGTATTTTTCTAAATACAGGCTTATACTGTTCTTTATGTACCCCTCCCCACCCCTCATCCTCCAACTCCAAAAGGGAAATATGAAAAAACTTCTGCTTATAAATGAAAAGAAGTCTTTCTCTTATTGAAGTTGAACTTTTCTTCAGTTGTGCCCTGTGAGGGGCACAGTGCATTCCCACGTTGCTTTTTAGGAAAAAAGATAGGATTAAAACTAGAAAAGTTCTTCCATTATGGAATGCACATACTTGTACTATACATTCAACTGGTAACTATAGTACTATCATGACGACCTTATACTTGTTTTGTCTCTTTTACAAAATTCAAAGCACAAATAAGATTACAAAAGCAGCATTTCTCCAGCTACTCCTAGCAGCTTTTCTGTTCCTTCTCTCTGCATTGATATTTCACCCTGTATTATTGGTCTGGGTTATTCTGTATTCTAGTTTATGTTGCACTCTGTGAATCTGAGGGACCTCCATGCATCGCTTTGGAGAAAAAAGGTTTAGCTTTAAAAGCTATTTTTTACCTCTATAAATCAAGTAAAAAGGCATTTTGACTCATCTTGGAGAAAAGTTTTGATGGTCTATTTAAAAACTGTTGGGAAAAAATGTACATTTCCTCTAAAAGAGTTCCCAGTAGCATGAGAAATAGTTAATACAGGTTTAGAGCTTACTTCCCTCAAGTTGATTTCAAACTGTGCTTCCCTGTAAAATATTTGAACTATACTGTACTGCAGTGCAGAATGTGTTAAACAGGCCTTAAGAGAGCTGTAAAGGTGGTGTCTACCTACAGAGAGAAAACAACAGGGTTTTGGGACAGAGATGCCTAGGTGATATGGCCTTTTATCAAGGATTTTGATCAAAGGAAAAGGCTACATAGAAAAGAAATGTAAAATAATTCTGTTTCCTGAAGAATGGGAAATACTGACACAATGTCTCTAGCTCACTTGAAGGCAAACAGTAGCTCTCCTTCAATGAATAGTAAATATTTTGAAATGGTTTAGGTAAATGTAGAGAGGTCAGGGTATTGTGTGAAGAAAGAACAAAGTGATAACATATGGGAGATGAGTGTTTAATTCTCCATAATATATCAGCCAGATGAATAACATAGAGTTGGTTCACCCACATGACCAAGTTAACAGGATATACCAAACATGGGACTCTTTGACGCGGCAGTTAAGAATGCACATGTCTGGAGTTGATAACCAAAGCTTCATACCAGTTTGATGGGCTAAAAAAGGGTATCGGAACCATCAAGTAGCATGGGGATAAAGGCTGATTAACAATCTCATTCATAGAATTCTGAGAAAGAAAATGAGAGATCTTCATTGAATGCTCATAGAACATATGGAATATTGTAACTTTATGTTATTGATGGAACAGTTTTGCATTTGGAGTAGTTCTGCAAGTTTTTAATCAAATACTGTGCCTTTTTATGTGAACAAAAGTATTCAGTGACTATCTTTTTTGAAATGTTCAGTCAGATTTAGTAATAAAGTGTAATAGGTCTCCTGGAACTTCTTCCATAATCCAGAAAATATTTAGTGGTCTTTTAGGATTTTTCTTAATATTGGGAGAGCATATCAGACGATCACTTGCTGGTAAATATAACTAATATTTCATCTTGTTTGATAGCACCCACATTGTTTGATAGCTTGTGACATCTTTGCATTTTGAAAAAGGCTTGTGAGTCCCTCTGCATTGATTAAAAACAAACATGAAATTTTTTTGTCTGGTTTATCATAATGCATCCAAATCAGCACAGTTTAAGTTTATTAAAATAGCATACTTTTACCTGCACCATAAATAGAACTTTTCTCCTATAGAAAGATAGACTATACCTTTCATCAAGTATTTCACGACATTTTGTCAACAATTTTTGTCAGGAGACAGGAACCTGAACCAATAATTATGGAGCTGTTTTTACACTAAAGACTGTGGTTTCTATGAAAAAAAAGGAGGACAATAGAGAGAAAACATGGTATAAAAGTTTTAATACAGCTGGGATGAAGAAAAACATAGTCAATGGTGAGATTCACTTGGTTAAAGTAGAAGATTAAATACCCCTTATAAGCTATATCAGTTTAATCCCAAGTTCATAATCACAGAGAAAACTATCCTTCTAAAATACAGGAATATAATGCTAATATTTATATTTTAATACATTTTTTCATGAGATTCATCACCAACTATATGGCACACTATATATGAGTGCTATCATTAATCTAGCAATACTTCTTGTTGAGAAACGTCTCTTAAACAAAAGAAAAAAACTTGCTACCTTATAAAAATCAATCAAAATACTAATGAAACTTGTTTTAGATTGCACTAGTGCAGGACAGGTCTGCTACAGGACGTAAAACTATTAATCCCTTTTCGTAGAGGGGGAGTGCAACATCACTCCTGAGCTCATTGAGAGGGAGAATGGAAGGGAAATGCTTTACTCACCAGACAGAAAGATGTACAGTCACCAGAGAACAAAGTTTTTGCCCTTTCCTGCTAAAGTCTGTTCCCAGACTCTCCTGCTTCACTAGCACTGTTCAGTAAGCCACCAGATTTGAAGTATAGTCGATTTCCAGTGCGGTAAGTCCTAGAGATCTGATTTCTCCGCTGTGCCTGCCTTATGGTTGATTGTTTATATTTTAGAACACATGGACAAAATACACAATGATCCATCTGATGTAAATCCTACCATGCGGCAAAAATGACAGAAAAGTGACATGTCTAATAGCTGAATCCTAACTTCTTTCAGACTTAATAGCTTTCAACAAATGAGAGAGCGATATGTACATCACAAAGTTTGACTAATAGAAAAACACTAAGAATAAACTTAGCTTATCTTCAGAAATAAAGTTCCCTTTCCAAAATGTGTAAAGATTTATTTTCCACACATAGCCTAAATTAATTTAATTTCTTGGATTCAGTTATGAGTTGTTATAAGAAAATTCTTTTAAAAAGTCTTGCACCTATGGTTATCAACTGTGACAATGAAGTGTCAAAATGTGCATGAAAAATATAGCAGTTAATTTTAAACTCTTGCTTTTATGCAAGACAAGTCCATATGAAACAAAATTTCTCTGTTGAGGATAACAAACAGTTTTCAAATGAATGAATGGAATTTAGGTGAATGTATCAGCTGCAGTACGCAAATGGTTTATGACTCATTGGGAAGTTGTTACTTTAAATATTCTGTTGTCTGCCTTTTCAAGAAAATGGCAGGAAGCATATAATTTCGTTTTTTGAAGATTCATAATGCTTCCAGTTTTATTTATTGCAAAATATTTTCATATTCCAGTTGTAATCTGTAGCAAAGATTCAAGAAAAAAACCTTTTTTTTCAGTATTAGTACAGGTATTTGAAAGCAATTTTACAATGGAAGTGTATTCATGAGTGACTTGAAAAAAGGCGGTATTTAGTTTCTCACAAGCTGAATTTTTTTCTATTCACAATATGATGACATAACAAAATATTTCTGAACCACTTGAAAACAGCATGTTTTCAAGTTTTAAGAGAATTTAATGAACGTCAAGTGATTTAAGTAATGAATTGGACAGCAGTAGGAGTAAATGATGAATAAGAAAAATTTAGGTCATTGAAGTTATGAATTAGCAGACATATTTCAAAATTGTTTTGTGGGTACAATTTTGAAGTGGTTATCTGTAAGAGGTATATTTAATTGATTAATTAATTAATTGCATAGATACACATTTCTTAAATAAATAACTTTATCGAAAATAACTTACCCTTACCTCTCATGCAAAATGTAGAGATATAATAATAGCTCTCCTCCAGCTAATCTTGATTCATTCTGCCACTTTGTGCATAAGTGGTAGAACTGGGACCATTTTATCTTTTTCTAAATGTCTTTTGAAGTTTATAGTCATTGAAAAATCCATGCAAATAAATTGGTGAAGTAAATGATATATGGAGGTTTCACACAGAATATCAAAGCTTTTTAGTGGCTTAAATCCCTCTAGAAGCAACAACAGACAGTTTGCTAAAAAATGTCTAAGGTATTTTTTCCCATTCGGATGAATGAGTTGTGAAACCCAGAAAAGAATAGATTGAGATCAATTCATAGTAGCTCTGATACTTTATGACAAGAGATGTTAGGAGTTAGCTTGCTTCCAGCAGTGTCAACCCATGTTTTTTTACTCCCAGCCACTGGAGCCCTGCCCTGTTTCCCCACAGTCCACAGGTCTCTGCTCTAAGGGACACAGCTGCCACTTTCCTGTTTGCAGGTTCAACCAGTAGTGAAGCTCAGCATGTATCCCAGAGACAGACAGACAGACACAAGCAGGACACTGACATGGCCAGTCACGCACACTGCCACAGACAAGGTGTCACCTTCAACAGCATCTGCCTCCAGGACTCGCATAAAACACAAGCACAGACAGCCAAGTCCCCTCATTTCAGCATGGGCTGGCAGAGGCAGGAGGTTACTAGTGCAGCACACACATGACACTCCCCAGATTCACAAGCACATTCACATTCATTGATTCCCTGAGTAACAGTATGTCCTCTCTGTATACTCAGCACCTCTGTCTGCAATCCAGGCCTCCTTACCCACCTCACAGGTCCCCTATTCACCATCTGGTCCTGTTTGGTCCTTGCTGCACACGTGCAAGTCATACACTTGTTCCAGTGGCAACCAGGAGTTGTGGGTCCCCGGATAGCACCATGGATCTTCCACCCACTGCCATACCTCTGCCTCAACTTGAGGTCCCCCTACTAACTCACTGGTCCAGCTTAAGGTTAACCAGCGAATGCAGGTGAATTCCCTACCCAGGACTGGGGAAGATAAAGATGCTCAGAGCCCCAGCACAGCAACCAGCACCCAGCACATGGACTGTGTCCTGGGGTCCCACTCCAGCTGCCAGCACTGAGCTACTCAATCACAGCTGTCACTCCAGTAGCTGGTTTATGGTACATGCACTGTTCCTAGCCCATGGCTGGATGTTAAAGATATCCACTTGCTCCATTAGCTGATGCTGAGACTCTGTTTGCTCCTGTAGCTGACACCACAGACAAGGAGAACTCACAACCTCAACACGAATCTAGTAGCTGGCACCAGTTTTCACATACTCACACAGAGGTCTCACCAGTATCTGGCACTCTGGCCTTGCGGCACACACACATGGAACAGAGAGTGAGATTGTGCAGAAAGACAGTCAAGAAAAAGTTTAAGAGGACAAAAGAAAATAGGGTAGACTGTGGTGGTCAAACATAGGGCTCAGCCAGACAAGTGTACTGACCAGTACCATTTATCATGCAACCAGACTCCTTTATACCACTTTCTGCGTGTTCCCTACTTTCATAGAATCACAGGATGGTTTGGGTAGGAAGTGACCTTAAAGAACATCTAGCTTCTATCTCCATGCCATGAGCAGGGACATCTTCTAGTAGATCAAGTTGTTGTTCAAAGCTTCACCCACCTGTCCTTGAACGCCTCCAGAGATGGGGCATCCATGACTTCTCCAGGCAACCTATTTCAGTACCACACCATCCTCACAGTAAAAAATTTATCCCTAATATCTAATCCAAATCTACCCTCTTTCAGCTTAAAACCATTACTGCTTCTCCTATCAGTACTCTTCATTCCTCCCTGATTCACTTCCCAAACATGTTACCTCATCACAGTCCCATTGATCACCTCAAACATCCTGATTCCTCAGTGCATCCTAACCATTTGCAAAGGCCTGGTGCTTGAGACTGATGCTAGTCCATTAATTAGTGCAACTGACCAGGTGTGCTTCTTCTCTTTGTCTCTGTATTGGTTGTCAGGTTTGTGTCTCTGTATATTTTGTCTATAACTTTCCTCAGTATCTGGGAGAGTCAATTTATGATTTACACGTGTGTCTTTAACATTAGTCTTGGTGTGACGCTATGTGTGCTTGGGGTTTGTGAATTTTGATGGGGGAGCAGATGCTATCCCTGCCCCCTTGCCTGAAACTGGGCTTCCAGTGTTTGCTGAACCATCTACTCCACTGTGACTGAGGGATTTGTGGATTCTGAAGAGGCAAGAGAGTTATCCAGGGAGTGCAAGCAGCAGCTATTGAACTGAGAGTGCAGGAACCTTCCAGAAGGGACTTCAATGTACGCACCACTTCGAGAATCTTCCAAGCAGGGGTAATGTGGTGAGACACCTCTGTGTGCATCATATGCTAATAAAGGGACAGAGTTTTATCCATAAATAATATCAGCGCCAAAAAGCACACATGCATTCACCCTCTGCCCCATGGACAACATTGCCTACTGAAACCTCTGTTGGACTCATTGGGGTGATGATAATTTTTATGCTAGCTTCCCCTTTTTCTGCTACTTTTCTTCTTTTCTTCTCCCTGTCTTTATTCTCTCTTCAAATCTACCTCACTTCTTCTTATCACATACTTCATTTCTTGTTGGCACTATTGGGTGATACTGACAGTTTCAGGCTGCTGCTGTTTTGTAGGAAGACAGCCTTCAGGTCCTTGTTGTGAACTGTTATGACTTTGAGTGTACTCAAAATAAAGATCAGAATTTTGAGTAGACCCTTGAAGTGATTGTCATCGCTTCCCTGGTTGCCTTGCAAACAATCACAAGAAACCTACCCCAACACCCTCCTACCAAGTTGGGGTCAGGGATTAGCAGCATCCCATTTGATAAAGTCCTCAATCAGATAATCTTATTGCGATAAAGATTTTTATGTTCTAACTACTCTTATCAGCTACTGTTTCTGACCATATTTAATTCTCACTACTACCTAATCAGGTTTCTTTTTCTGTATTACCTTGTTTTATGGCTTTCCCCTTTTTTTTATTATCTCCTTCTGCTCTGTAAAGGCCCTTGACCAGACACCCTGAGCAGACGACCTCACCTTCCACACTTCTTACACTTTCATACTGCTACTGTGTTTGAATTATCTCCTCTTAAACAGCATATTTCAGCCTAATGTTCTTTCTGCATGTATAGTTCAAATGTAAAAAAATAATCTTTTACAATACTTTTCTCACCTTTAAATAATTTTTGACTGTTAACTATGATAGTGTAACTAAAATTTGACTGCTTTATGAAGTAACCATTTAATTCTTTATTTTTAGTAAATGTATTACTTCATACATTCCTACATCCCTCCTTCTCCAATTGGAATGAATATTATTCACTACAAATTTGTTACAGTTTCAAACTTGGACAGAAATGGGTCAAAGGGCTTTGCATGTCACTTAAATAAAATCTCCTCTATTTTAGCTGTGAACTGTATAGTACTCAATTACTTTTGCCTCTCCCTGAGAAATGAATTTTAAAACTGCTTTCATGCAAAATCAATGGTAGTTATCAAAATTATTGGTTACACTATATATTCTATGCCATCCTAAATTAGATACAGTTGATAAAAATATTAACATAAATTTTAAATACGAGATTCACTCTTCCACTTACATTTCTAATTGAATATATGAGTTACCTTAGCTGGCTTGTCGTTACCTTTGGGCATGAGTTTGTTGCTTCACTGGCCAGCCATTGTATTTTACCTGTGGAGGTCTCTACAGGATGTGTCATTAGATTCCCAAGCTGAAAAAAACTCAGACTTTATAAAAGGTGACAGAAGTTTCATAAATCAAGATGTCACATCTTTTTATTATATAGTTTTTCAGCACATGGTATGTTGTTTTGTTTTGGTGGTTTTTTTGGCAGGAGTAAACAAAATTCTAACATTTTCCCATAACTATTTGATTAAACTTTGTGAGTGAATTTTATCACATTATTTTCTCATATTAAAACTAAAGGTACAAATTGAAATGTTGTCAATTAAATATTTAGTAAGAGTATCAACAACTCACAGTGAAGTTGAGGTGGGAAAGAGGAATCGTTTCTTTATTCTGGCACAATTCTTAAAGTAATACAAAAATTAGTCTAAGAACTGATTCTCTGCGGACATAAAAATAAAAAAAACCTGAAGTGTGAAGTCTTCCTGTCTTTAGGAATTTGGGAAAGTAACTAATTAAAACCCAGTTTCTTCCCAAGATGCTTAAATTCATAGGCAGAATCTCTTCTGCTGCTATAATAAGGAATTAGTTGAAAAATTAGAAATGTTTAAAATTATCATTCAGGACTAAAAAGGTCTCTGCTTACTTTCCTATATGAATGCATAGAAAAATAATATGTGTATGCTTCTAAAGAAAACATTCATCAAAACCCCAAAAAGTATGTGTGTCCCAGTGGAAAAAACACTCTCTGCTTCCATCTCCTGGTGGAGACACACAGGCAGAGTTTCATTTGCATAAAAATTTTATTCATAGTTCCTTCCGTGACATATGGGAGTGATCATCACTATACACAAACTCATAATTAGTTGAGAATTGGAATTGCATGGAGAGAGGTGACAAGGGATTTTCTTTCATGTAGCTAAAAGAACACCTGTGAGTTAAGAACTCACAGATGTTCAAGTATCCTACAAGTTATTAGTTTTCAGGCCCTGCATACTATGTTCTGTTGAGAGGTGAAATATAAGTGCTACCTTAAATGAATCTACAGAGGGCAGAAGAACTAACTGAAATCCAGTGATTATTTTCCAAATAGGAAAATAAAGCTGAATTTCACAGCTTCAGGTCTTGCTTATTCAGTAACAACAAAGGAAGCACAGAGCTTATGTAACCATGAAATGTGTTGTTTCTTAGAGGTTTTCTACAATCTAATAGAAATTCCATCCTGGATCAAAAAAACCCCGTGCTAGTGATATTTTCTTTAGAATACTTCATTTTACACAAGAAAATTAGTAGTTCATAATTTCATAAAACTTGAGTAGAAGCTCCTCTTGCTATGAGTATACAGTATTAGCTTGAACTTATTAGTAACTGTCAGCATTTTTATGGAAGAACCACAGACTATGCATCAGTATTATGAAATTTACCTGTTTGGTCCGGTGCTCTAGTCTTCTGATCATACCTGCAAACAATGTGAATGTGCTCCTGAACTCTGTTCAGGAAGAAATCAAGCTGTTTACTTAGCAGAGAAGCAGGCCAGCTGTTCACATCCATATCTACACTAACAGACAATATGGATAATTTTGTTTCTCCTGCTTGAAAGAGTCTTCTAATAGCAAACATTTTTCTCCCCTCAGTGCTGCCCTTCACAACAGCAAATTGCATACTTTCGTGCTAGTTCCCTCAATACACATATCCTGGTTTCAGCATAGTGTTGTAAGAAAACAATCTGGAAAGTTGCTAAAGCCTTCTAATTTTTTTTTGTCTCAGGTATCAGCACACAAAAGCTGGAAGAGATTGGCTACCTGTAGGGACCTTGTTTAGTCTCGAAGTTTTGTTGTCATGAGGATTCTTAACAGTATTACAAGGAGGTCACTTGCCGTATCTGCCATATGGTCAACACACTGCAGATGGTTACTGTTAGTCCAAAAATGTTGTTATGAGCACAGGGGAACACACCATG
This sequence comes from Dromococcyx pavoninus, assembly GCA_033558185.1. Classification (NCBI taxonomy): domain Eukaryota; kingdom Metazoa; phylum Chordata; class Aves; order Cuculiformes; family Neomorphidae; genus Dromococcyx; species Dromococcyx pavoninus. Next base: position 108,620 of record JAUMJL010000735.1, read on the forward strand.
TATGCAGAGCCAAGAAATTAATGTTTTAGCGTTGTAATCAAAATACATCAAATATTTATTAGTCCAGTTAAAACAATACTAACGCTCATAGTTCAAATTATCTAATGAGTACAGAAAATTCTCCTTGATAATGCAGTTAAAATTTTTATTATCTAATAATATTTAACTATTGCAAACCTTTTCTTGGGTGTTGTGCTCGCCTTCCTGACTTTTCCCTAGTCCTAGGTTGATGGTGATAGATACGTCTTCCTCAAAAGGGCGTAGAGGACTTACAAAAAATCATCATTATTTCTTCCTCTAGAATGAGTATGATGTTGCCCTCAGATTTTTATCTGCTTTAAGTCAGTTTTGAACATTTTCTAACAAAATTTACTCCTTTGCTGTTTCTTCATTAGTAAACATCTCCACAATATGTTTTGTACTTCTTTTCTCTTTGTTATCCCTAACAAGAGATTCATCTAACTCTCAGGGCTGTGCTTGTTTAGTGACCACTAATTAAACATTATGATACATTTTAATGATTTCTAATATAATTCTCTATCTGTAATCTTCTACGCTATTCTAAATAGAATAAATATTTTTATTACTAATTATTAATTACTATTAGATATTAAATCTGAGAACTATACAAAGATAGACTATGTTAAAACAAATTTAAACAATGGTCATGTGACTGTTATGCAATTGCTACCACAACGAAAACATGGCAAGGCCAAAACAAGCCGAAACAAGTCCTGAATCCATGCCATGCCCTTTTAATAAAAATGGCAAAATCATATGGCAACATTATGAGTGAATTGCCAGGTGACATTTAAAATATCAACAGTACTGGATGCCAATGTCATGCTCAGTTGACAGGCTCAGCAAGAGGATCTGATGTTCTCTAACAAAAAAATAATTGGAAGGCCATCTCTCTCTAGGTTAAACAACAGCTTTCTCACACAAGATGAATTGTAGAGCAAAATGAAATGTAGTTCCACAAAGATATGAGAGTTAATTTTAGTATTTTCATGTTTCTCACTGTGACTTTCTGTTATAAGGGCCCTGAGAGCACTTGGGGGGCTTGGTGACCTAGGCTCAAGCTCAAGTTGGATCTAGGACTTCAAGTAAACATAAGGGAAGTTGTTGTAAAGAAAGCTAGAGGCTTTGGTGAGATGCAGCCTGCCCCATCTTGATGTCTGCTTTTAACCTGACAATCTCCTGCTGAGCCTTGTATAAACTACAGTTTCCTCTGTGTCACAGACAAGTCCATGCCTGGCTATGCATTCTGCTGATACAAACCGTGCTCTTTACAGCTGTTCTCTGCTATAGAAAATTATCTCATGCAACAATCTTTCGAGGCAGCTGGAGTTCAATTGGGTTATCCGTGGAGGAGCCCAATGTTCCTCCAGATCTGTAACAATGAGCCTAGAACAGGGGTGTCAAACTCACAGCCCTACCCAATGGCAGTGCCAATCTCCTTGCTCTTACACTCCTGCTGGAGCACTAGTCATATGTATAGTGCGTGTGACGCTCATTACACTGCAGGAGCAAGAGAAAGTTGGGAGCTCTGAGTTTGACACCCCTGGCCTAGAGATTTGAATATATCAATCGAAATATATGTAGAACGATTTTCTGCTCCAACTCCCAATATGCTCCATTAAAGGAAACTAAACATGAAAGTGAAAATTCATATGTGTATTTCACAAAATTCTCAAAGAAAATGGCAAAGAAAAGAAACATAACCTTTTAAAGAAGCATATTGTTATATAGCATGTGCTTAGATTTTAATAGATTTTCTATGTAAATATTTCAACATCTTTTCTTCAGCTGATTCAACTCCCAAAAACCAGAACAGGCAATATAATACTTATTGACAAGTTAACAGTAACATATATTCTTGTAGAAATGAGTGAAAACTGAGGTGTGGTTTGTTCGTAGTTTTTATTTCTTTTCAGAACTGAGTTAGTGTGTTATTGGACAACTTAATAATAGATGTCTCTGATAGGAAGTCACCACCGTTTCACTTCCTACTTGATAGGGTCACAGTATTTTGGCAATAACAGAGAAAGTCAGATCCAAGCATCTATAGATGCTCCAGATGGATTTCAGTCAATGGCTGTGTGAGGAAAAGACTTCCAAGCATGTTCCCTGAAGTTCTTTCACTCCACAGTGATGAAATACTGACAACAGCAGGCAGCTCCCACAATGCTGTGCATGAAGAGAGCAGTCACAGAAGATGCCTTAAATAGTCAGTGTCTCAGGCAACATTCACGGTATGAAGTAATTCATATTACTTCATGTTATATCATAATAATGAAATAATAACGCCTTCTAAAAGACTGAAAGACTCTTTCGGAAAACTAAAGCAAAGATCATGTGGTACCCAGAATGTAAAAAGAAAGAGATACACAATGGATTAAAATAATCTAGGGTCTTTGGTGTATAAAGTACATTTGCTTGGCTTCAGAAAAGCCCACTGTGTGGGCTAATGCTTTGACCTCACTACCACTGCAGAGAGTAACTTCATGACACCAAAAAGGTCATCTGTTGACTTGGATAGCCTGCAAGAAACATGTCCTAGACATTAAAGCTCCCCTTCCAAGGTCTTCTCATAATTACGGAAGTGTGATGCAACCATAAGAAATCCAGTTTCCTCTGCTTTCAGGGGTATAGCTTTGAAAAGAATAGAGACTTTCACTACAATTTAAATAAACTTTATCAGAATCACTAATGACTCAAGAAGACAACAGTGGTGTACACACACCTGGTTGATGTTTCAAAGTAGTTGTAATCTTAATAAAGCAAGAAATATTTTTAAGCTGATACAGTTATTTTTTATTTTTACAAACGAAGAACAAAATTAAATGTCATTACACTAATTCCAGGAGTTAAAATATACTAAACATCTGTCCAATGCAAAGTGATCTTGGTAAAAGAAAGATTACACCAAGGGGAATATATATGCTGTTGATTCCAGTGTGCTGCCAGAACATTTGAAACAAGGGTAATTGAACAAGCAGGAAAGCATTGAACAATGTCAGGAAAGCATTTTAGACAGTCTATCCACACAGCCAAAGAGCTCAGTGTGGCTCAGTTTACCATTTACCCAAATGATAGTTCATGCTGCAATGGTTAACATGCTTTCAGTACTCATAAAAATCTTGCTCAATATTTGTGAACTACAACACAGTCTGAAAAAATGTCTTTCACTTGAGAAGAAATAGCCACTATAGATGCTAACAGTATTTTATTTTTCATGGGTTTTTTTAATTGCATTAGCTACTTGTTAGGGAACTTTTTTCATAATTAATGGATAAACTGATGACAGCAGTGTGGGTTTCTTTGCAGATATGAGTAGAAATGATTCACCAGCAGATTTATAACATAAAACAACACTTGGAAGAGAGAAAACTTTTTGCTCTTCTCATTTGCTGCTTCCTACTTCTCTTTTGTTGTCAGTCTCATTGTCAGTCAGTGCACAAAGGTTTTGTTTATGTGATGCTATACCTGTAAGTATTTTTTTTGTTTTCTAGGTCGCCCTGTAGACTTTTCATCACCTGTAGACATCAGCAAAAAAGATGGTGTTTAACAGCTTTTGTAAGTGAACTATTGTAAATGCCAAAAGAGAAATCAACTTTTTCTTGTTTTAGGAAGAAGTCATTGACTCTTCTTGCTAATCTCTCCTTCAAATCTAGTTGGATAATAATAATGTGCATGACAATAAAAGAATGAAAATATCTTGCTTTAGTTTAGCCACTTATTTGTTTTAATATACATAAAGTTAAGAACATAGACTCTAAATGACAGCTAGCTATATAAAGATTTTCAGAAACAATACCGCACCTTTGATACATTTTACAAGTGTTTTTCCTTCTCCTCAATTTAACAGTCTCTTATTCATAATAGGTTTGCATTTATAAATGCCGAGACATTCCATTCCTTCTTAATTTTTTGTTTACATGCACTGTTAACCCAACTTTAAAACTCACAGCATGGATCTCCTCCATATGAATAAAAAAACATAGTCACAGGACATTTATTGTCTTCTTTCTAAGATTTCACTTGCTTTTTGTTATCCAAAAACATTTTTATATCAACAATTGTATATTAAGCCACCGTGACATGGGAATTAAAAAAGAATCACTACAAATGGAATTAAAGGAACCTCTATGAATAATCGTTCCTTCTCTACCATATTATGTGAACTTGAAATAAATCTATAAAAAATTATTCTAAGTTGTGCCAAACTGGTTGTTACAAAGCCAAAAATATATCAGTTGATGCTGGCAATGTAAAAATATTAAACACGTCAAACAAGAATTGTTTGGTTTCAGAATAAGATTTTTATGATTAATTGGCTTTTCAGAAGAATATAATTGAGGTTTATAAATGTCTTAGAATGTATGATTTGCATTTTTTACTTACAAAGAAAGTGATAGTGGATGTAAATATTTTATTGTCCCAATTATTGTTGATCTTTTATTTTGTAATATCCAGGATATGAATAGAAAAAAAATCCTTTTAGTATAATGAATATATAAAACCTCATTTTGTTTGTGATTATATAGCTCATACGCAAACAAAAAAAACCTGCAGAGCCCAGTATAAGTAAATTTTGCCACTCCTAGTAAAAAGCTGTGGAAAGGGTCTGGCAAATCCAGGAGGTCATTGCGCAACAAGCAAAAGTCCCTGGGGGGCTGAACCTTGGCAAGGCTGCGGGGCTCTACTCACTCTCAGCTGGGAGCAGCCAGAAGGCTGTAGCCTATGTTGAGGAAACATAAAAAAAAGACCCAAGATTATCCTAATATTGAGGAGCAGAGGATCTCCACCATGAACATCATATTTGTCTCAGGAAAAAACTCAGACGTTGTTCACTCAACATAATTGTCCTTCTTGAGGAAGATTCCCCTGACACCTTCAGAATAACAAGAGGCATTGGAAGAATGATATAACAATTGATACAACAATTTGTACTGCATTTTTATTGAGGCATTCTTGTTTGTACTATTATATTATTAATGCATAAATGACACCAAAAATAAAACCTTATCTCTGCACATATATGGTGTATACTCTTTTGCTCATAAAAAAAATATTTTGAGTGTTAAATTTTATAGACTAGATCTTTCAAACTTGAACTCACTGCTCAAGTTTACACTATTTTTTCATGTTCAGATACACCAAAATTGAATGAATTTGGCAGTATGTATCAAATAGTTGTCTATTTCTCTTGGTCATGAAATCTCACCAAGTCATTTTTAGATCATACTGCCTCTGTTGGGATCAGCGTGAGTGTGGCCATCCCACACCCCCAAGTCAATAAAGTGGAGCCAGCAATGAGTGGAGCTTCAGAACTTGACTCTTCTTTTATATTTTTGCTGAAAATATCCAGTCAGTTTTATCTTTGTAAATTATCTTCCTTGTTAAAACTAAGCACAGATAGATACTCACTCCTTTTGAATGTCTATGCTCTTAAGAGTCGTCACATTTTAGCCCCAGCCTAGAAAATTTCAGCAGCTAAAACCAAGTAGTTAGACTCCCAGATCTTGCCCCACCCCTACCCACAGGGAAAGGGGAAAGATTTGTGTGTTGCAAACTAAAACTACAGGTTTGATGAAAAAAAAAGAGGAGGAGAATAACTAAAAAGTAATAAAATACAGACAAATATATGAGATTGTGCCCCCACCCCTTGATGGCTATACGTCACCACAAATGCTGTAGAGCAGACACGAGGGAATGGGTCCACAGTTAGGAGGGAGCTGAACTCAGGAACCGGACTCAGGAATGCACAAATCTGGGATTAGGTCCAAACAGGTAGATGAGGTCTTCACTGGATATCAGCCATTGAAAAAGAGAGTGAGACCCTTGTGATCTCTCAGTTTTACACTGAGGATGATGCATATAGGTTGGAACAATCTGTTGACTAGTTGGGGTCACCTGTCCAGTCCACTCTTCACTGCAGGAGCAGCCATTTTTCGCTAGCTTGAGGACTGCCTTGGTATAGGAATAAGGATAAGCAATGGCCTCTCTGTATACCAATGTCCTTTGTTATCACTTCTAGAGAGAGCACTGCCTAAAAAAACCCCATGCAGTTAACTTTCAGAAAATGAAGTTACTTCGACGAGACTTAGCTGAAGTCAGAAAACTAATCCTACTTTAGCTCAAACCATAAAAAAAGTATACTAAAACCATTGAGTTCATGCATGTAATAAATATTTTTGGTCCTGATAAAGTGTCAAATGAAAACAAAAATTAAATACGGTTTTATGAAAACATGTAATTTTGGGGGTTCACCCTTCTAAAACTTCTCACCCATGTCTGTCCTTTACCAAAGATCCATTCTATCAGTTGTCTAGAACATTTTAACACTGGTCATCTACATTCGCTATTGAGCTCCTCAACAATAAAGACTTGTGAATTATTTTTGAGTGCTAACAAGTGTCTTTCCAGAATGGAATGTTCCCAGTACTTGTAGAGCCCTATGGCAATCCAAACTCTAATTTCCTAATTCCCCAGAAAAGCTTAATGTACTGTAGTTCAGGACTAAGAGTTCTACTGGTGTTGCTGAAACTTATTTTTTGCATAACAATCTAGAGGATATAGTGCTTATCTATGATGTGGGCAGCATATATTCTAGGCATTCTTTCTGTAGTTGAAATCTTCACTAGCTGTGAGATGCTGCTTCAATTAGAATGTCTAAAACATTTCTTGTTTGGGTCAGTTAGTATGTCCTTAAAAATTCTCTGGACAGCATGTTCTGTGGTTTGATTGCTCTCTGAATGGAGAAGAAAAAAGGTCTAGCTTAAGAAGAGAGATTCCCTTGAAGATATTCAAGGCTACATGAGAATTTAGTCATTTTAGGGGAATAAACTTGCCCACTGAAGAAGAAAGTTCTGCAGTAACGCAAGCAGAGAAAAAAATTCAACTTACTTATTGATGTGAAAATATAATAAGATAAATGAAAATATGGAAACCAAAGAGCACATGTGCCATTAATTATATGTACCATATATAATATAAACACAAAACTGTAAGAGTTAAGTACGAAAAATTTGAAAATTTTATTACGAAAAGAACCACTATTTTTGCAATCCTAGTGGATGAAGATTTTGGTTTTCCACCTTATATTAGCACTTCTGGAGCCTTGCCATTATCAAAAGTTCTTTATGGATAAAACACATCATACTACGATGCTTAGAGTATATTTCAGTTCTAAAATATGATTCTCTGCAAATTACATTATGTTAATATAAACATACCATGTTTATATTAGTCCTGATGGTAGCGAAGACAACATTTGCTCAGTTCCAGTTGAAAGACAATTCTTCCAGTCGATATCATTGTAAAGTCACCCTGAAATTGAAGAGTTAACATATGCATGTTCATATCTAATATAAAAAGTGAAAATTAGGCCAGAATTTGTTGTTGTAATTAAAGAAAAAATGAACAATTTTTTTGACAATATAAAAGGCACAACAGAATTTATCTTACTGTTTCAGTTTCCCACCATGTCTTGATAGATAATATAATGTAGATTTATTTTTCCATAAAAAATAGGCAGCTATGACTAAAAAATGCTTATATGAAGCATATCCTTTCAGTGAGAAACTAATCAATACAAGTAATTTCCTGGTTAAACACTTCAAATGTTAACACTATCTGTCTGTCTCTACCCATCATTCCCAAATATTAAAATGAATTCCTTTAAATGGTACTCAAAAATGACTGAAGTGCAGTCTTAAATGGGGTGTCTGCCTTAAAATAATCCATTAAATACAGTGTCTGGCTCCTTGAATAGTATAAATCTGTAACTCCAGTATTTGGACAATGATTTAACTGACATGATTTTGTTTTTACCTTGCTGTTTCAATTAAGTGGATAACACTGTACTGCGACATAATAAAAATTTCTGAAATCAATGAATGAAGCAAATGTATCAATGATATTTGCATAATATTATGAATAAGATAAATTAATGGCTACTGCAAAAATCTGACACCAACAGAAGAAAATTAGTCCATCACCATTGTATAAATTATAACATCATATAAATGGCCTTTACTTGTTTGACAGTTTGAGAAAGGAAGTGAATAAATTAAAATGAAAAATAATTCTAGCTCCTTGATCACAATTTGATGGTTATTTATACTTAAATGCGGTGTAAGCAATTTAAAAAGTAAAAAGGACTTGAATTGAATCACTGCTGTTTTCTGAAGGTTTCATGTAAACCAATGAAATAGGTTTATCTATTTAAAGTTGGTATATCCATAGTCGTATTTGATCACAACAGATAATGGAGGATATACTTTTGGTTGATAGTATAAAAATATCAAAATCCTTTTAAGTTTTGTTTTTCAAAAATGTGCCAAAATCTATAGATGAAATACCATAATTCGAAACTCAAGCTATTATGTATGACTGACGGAAATATCAAATCTAAAGCTTCTCTTCTATTTTTACTTTTCCTATCACTGGGACACATTTCTCTGCTACTCTGACTGTTAGCATTGAGCAGATGACACAGTGATGATGAAGTTGGGTGAACTATTCTATTCTATTCTATTCTATTCTATTCTATTCTATTCTATTCTATTCTATTCTATTCTATTCTATTCTAAATGATTTTGCCTATGTGGAAATCTGTTAATTATCTGCAGTGTTTTTCATTTCAAATACATCCCACATAAGAGGAGAGGGGAAACTTGTACATGATGCACTTTCAAGTACCAATGCACCTGAAGGAATATTTGAATGCAACAAAACATACAATACTGAGGACCATAGTTTTGGGGAAAAAAATTCTTAAGGCATCCCTTATTTTCTCTCAATGTGGAAAAAGAAAAAAATATATCTTGCTAAATGCTCTTTCAGTGAGTTAAATTTCTTTTTGCATCAAAATAAAGGCAGTTAATTTTTCAGATTGTAGTTTTGGGAGTTGCTTTCTCAATACATGGAACAAAAGCACACAGTAGACTACCAGCTAAAAATATACTTGCAGGCTTAAAATTCCCTTCTTTACCAAATCAAAATATAACTTGTATATTAACAATTAGGAAAAAAGTTGCATTCCATCATGAAGTATATTCACCAACAAAAGATTCTGGCACTTTTGTTTAGGTCTGACATATACAAATGAGAGAAGTTTGAAGTATTTGCCTGAAAGACATCTAATCTTTGCCCTCAAGGTTAAACTGCCATTTACCTAATGAGTTGACTATAACACGTTTCATACAGACAGTTGGAACACCAATGCAAAATAAATTTCACTAACAAAAGGAATTATGATAATTGTGTAAGGGCAATCAATCAAGTCTCATTTTGCTAATACTTCCTTTCTACAAATCTTCCTGTAGCTTTTTTACTGCTTGCAAAGCAAGGTTTCTGTTGAGTATCAGTTCAATTGCCAGAGTCCGATTTAGTGCACCCAAGGTCAAAGATAATTTTAAATATTTGGCTTTTAGCTGTCATTCCAGATCATACATCACCTTTTCTCTCTCTTCAGTCCTTACTCTCTCTAGTGCAGTGTGCATGTCTTGGATGTCCAGGATCTTTCCGATGTTAGTACATGCCCGTGTGTGGACTTACTAGCAATGACCACCATGTTATTGCTAATATCAAAGTCCATTCTGGGGCCTAAAAGGCTGTATAAACAGTTCTGCTGTGTTTGAAGTTCATGCACGGAAGTCTTGTGCCGCAGTTTAAAGAAAGAGAATCACTAACTAGAATCTGTGGTGGACAGTCATTTTTTGCTTATGCTAATCCAATGAAAAAATCCCATTATACCAGAGATATGTAACATTTCTTGGAAGGAGGGTGATATAAGTTGTAAGAGAAATAGTTCATATGCATATGCTAGAGTTCCTGTTTGTTAGACAACTACTTATGTGCCCATACTGTGCAAGCTCTGAAACCGGATTTTAAACTAGAACAATAAAAAATATGTTATTTTCTGTATGTGAATACCAAATTCCATGTTGAAAATTCTAATTAAAACGGGGGTTTATAACAGTATATATATGCATAAATATTTAAAATATCTCTTAAATTTTTCCATTATCAAACATATACTGTTTGAATAACAATATTCTAAATAATTTTCTTATGAGCTTTTTTATAAGAAACACACACTAAGAAATCTGAAAGAAAAAAATGGTGTTTTAATAGTGTCTTTTATTACTAATTTCTTTCTAATTGCTACTCAGATTTTCTAATCATCTGTGCTCCAATTTCAAAAAGTATTACTTTAAGAATGATACCTGCTCATTAAAAATCAAGTCTGTCTTCTAAAGGTATTGTAATGTGTTCGGAGTCGATTGTGAGCCAGGATTGTTTAATTCTATATAGGTCTAGTATAGTTCTCAAAAGAGATACACAAGGGTATGAGTTAAACAGACACAATCAATCAAATTTTACAAGGAATATATAAAGGGTTTAACAATATATCCAATTATAGCTGGTATATGTGGTACATGTATTATGCAGATTTGATGCCTTAGAGCCATACTTGAATCTTTTTTTTTAAGAGACTATGCAAATATAATGGCTATACCTTAATTGCTGTTGTCAAGTACTGATATCAGATTTATTATTTGTGTATTTTGAGACATTCATTAACAAATGGAAAAATGCTCTGGCATTGCAGCTTTAACATAAAAGACTAAAGTGTAGTAGATGCTTTCATAAGCATGCCTCTTGGCCTTTCATTACATCTCTGGAATAAAGGGGAAACTGACCTACTTAAAAAAGTGCTAAACACTTCCAAAGCAGGATAGCTAACAATATTAATAGTTAAATACACTGGGATGTACAGATTGCTTTGTAACTCTATTGCTAAACACAAGCATGTAGAAACTCCTTCTTTTCAAAAACAGTTTAAACATTCTCACTTAACTTCGCCTAGAATTTCACTAAAAGATGCATAATATCAGTTACTGCAGGATGCTTTTTCCAGAGATTTTTCACTTGGAATTTCGATTTCTCGTTTCAATTTTAGTCATTATTAAAATTAGGGCTTCTAGACCTTGTTAACACTCTGGCTTGGTTTTTGAGACATACCTTTTCTAAAATTCTGGTGTAAAGCCTTCGGGATTTTTTAATAGCTATAAACTCTAGTTTTATAAACATCTAGATATTTTGTATAGTATTGCACCTGCAAGTTAAGTATATTAAGAAAGCTAAATAAAAATTTAAAATTATAATAGGGAAAAGTTGAAATTTATTAGATTTTGATATCACATTTGATATAATATCTGTAACTATGTTATGATACTATTTTCATAAAAATTTTGTGTTCAAGATTAATAAGAGCCTGTACAATACGGAAATTAGAGGACCTCATATAAGTATTTAACTTAAAAAGATACAAGTTTGAAGAAGGAAACAAGCATATGCGAACAATGAGGGAAAATAATATATATTTAATGTAAACATGGTAAATTCTGTATATACATATACATATATGTGTATACATATTTATACACACAGCCAAGCTGTGTGTCTGGTTACTCAACAGTGGTACTGCTCTTGTTATAAGCCTGAGATGAACGTGAAGGCTCTGTCAATTCACAAGCCTATTCAGGATCTCTGAATAAACATGCCTTCTCATTGTAAATAAATGATGTGTCTTGAGGAAAAATATTATTTGAGATACAGTAACTTATGTCTTAGCCATGGATTGCTACTTTAGAACGGAATCCTGAAAAAACTGATAGGCTCTGGATTGCTATTTAGCAATTCATATGGTGTTATGTTAAATGTTTGTGGCCAAAGCAGTATCGATAACGCATCAGTGTTTCAGCTGTTGCTGAACAGTGTTTGCACACCATCAAGGGTTTCTCTGTTTCTCACTCTGTCTCCACTAGTGAGTCAGTTGGGGATGCAGAAGAAGTTTGAAGGAGACACAGCCAGGAGAGCTGACCCCAGCTGTCCAAAAAGGTATTCCATGGCATATAAGGTCATGCTCAGCAATAGGAATGGAGGAGAGGGGGGATGTGGATAGGTATCCAATATTCAGAAACTGACTGAGCATCAGTGTATTTTTGGGAGGTGTCAAGTGATTGCCTTTGCATCATTTTGGGGTTTTTTGTGGGGCTTTTTGTTGTTTGTGGGGGGGGGGTTCTGCTTTTTTCTTTTTCCTCTTTCTTTGACTTTTTAATCTATCACTGTCTCAACTCACAACTTTACTTGCTTTTACTCTTCCTGTTTTTTTCCCCATCTGATATTGGGTGGTGGGTCGTGGTGGTAGTCAGGGAGAGGTTGTGTGGTCCTTAGCTGCTAGCCGGGGCCAAGCAACCCACCACAGGTTATGAGTATTACTAACTGAAATCTTTAAAGAAATGTGAAAAGCCTTCCCTATAAGTTCCTCAGAAATTAAAGTAGTTCCAAATTTTTAAAATACATGCATTTCATCTTTTAAAAATACATGCACAAGGGGCCAATATTTGAATTTTAGAAACATGGTGATTCTTTTTTTTTTTTTCCACTTGGAATGGCTAATTTCTTGAAACTATAGATGAGCTTCTAAACACCTAGGAAAAAAATTGGATATGCTCAGTACTGTCGATACCTATTGAGAGCAAAATAAAAACCCCAAAGTGACAGCAAATTCATTTTCATGTTCATATTCTCATTAAGAACATATATTTCCCAGCAGTAATATCCAAACAGCACATACAATGAAGAAAGTTAGGAAACTCTCACGGTAGAATGAGAATATTGTTTTCAAATGGAAAGACAGTTTCACTGATTCAATGGAGAAAAATGGACCTGAACAAATTCAATTTATGTTTAAACTATAAAATGTAGGAGAGTAATAATAAGATTAAAAACTTTGTCTGAAACATGTGAGTCCATAAAACACAAAAGCTTCAATACTAATGCATCAAACATCTTGTGAGATGATTTTTATAGATTTTCTCCCTTCCAAAGACATCATCAAGTTGTCAAATCTCAAAGATTTCATTGCAAGCTTCTTTGACTTGGTCCCAATAGCTAGATTAAAAAGAAGAAAAAGGAAAAAATTTCATAAGGGATGTGCTACCTATTTTGTATTCATTTCTATCTACTAGAGCTATTAATCTTAGCACAGAAGCCTTTGAACTAGAAATTTATGAGTTCCATTTAAGTAGTGCATCCTCAATATTTTTTAAAAGCCTAACATTCCTGGGAATTCTATTAATTATTAACTTTTGATTGAGTTAATTTTTATATTTTATCTGTCTGCGTAAGAGGAAATGTAACCTGGTTCCACTGCAGCTGCAATCAGGTTGACATTGTGTTTTGCAAATTAAAGCTTAATATTGTTGTTTACTGAAAACTGATGAGGAAGGTGTGTGACTTACTGCTTTAAAACATTCCTAGTTTCAGGAGAATCATAAAGGGAAATGCTAGGAAGATGTACAATATGGTTATATTCTGTTCTAGCTTTTAGATGAAATTAGGCCATTCAGAGGACACTTAAATCTCTATCAGAATTTGGAGCAACATCTTGTTCATGCCTCAGGTTGGTTTCCATCCTCTTCATTTATCCTAATGTGATCCTGTGGCTTGTCTTCTATCCTCTGCTATTTCTCCGACACTTTCTACAGTGCAACTTAGAAACCCTCTCTTGACCCACTGCACAATTCATTACTTTCATATATCTATCTTTTCCTATTTCTCATTTTACTGATCATTCCCCCACTGATTCATCAGAAAATCCTGCTGTTACCATATACTTGTCAAAAGGGCAATGGTAGCCTAAAAAATGGCTGCATAGAGAGAAAAAAACAACACTTTTTTTTCTCCAGCTGATTAAAGTGCTTTGATTAAGTACTGCTAATCTGATCATACTGCTAGACTGTTTTAATAGTCCCTGTGCAGCTGTGGGCTGTCTTTTGCTTTCCTGAGTGCATGTAATTCACTTGAGATAAAAAGGATCCATAAAGTTACCGACAACATAGATCTCTCAAAGACCTACTCTCTCAAATTTGCTTGAGTTTCTGTAAGTGAAAAAAACTTTAATCTCAGGAAAGTCTCAGTGGGTGACTGCTGAGGCTTCTCAGAGACCTGCGTTTGAATAAGTTTATCAGCTTTGAACTCTTGATTGTCATGTGCAGAACCTTAGTCCACAGTCACAATTTCAGATAAGTAACTTCTCCACGACATCTCAAGTCTTAATTTTATCGTATTGATGGCAAGAAAATTGCTAAAAAAAAATGGTACTTAAAAGTCTAAATATGGGGAAAGAAGGAAGGAAGGAAGGAAGGAAGGAAGGAAGGAAGGAAGGAAGGAAGGAAGGAAGGAAGGAAGGAAGGAAGGAAGGAAGGAAGGAAGGAAGGAAGGAAGGAAGGAAGGAAGGAAGGAAGGAAGGAAGGAAGGAAGGAATGTCATGATACATACAGTGACATGATCACAATTTATTATTACCAGATTTACTTTCCCTTTCTCTTAATTAGACTTGGTCTGTATTCAGTTATCCATCTGCATTCAACAAAGTCCTTTAACATGTGATTATATTTAATTATTTACTTAAGTCTAATTGATTTCAATAAGGTTTCAAAGCACATCCTATGTATTTTTAAGATATCTTTATCAACAAATTTGGTACCCATGAAATCATGCTTGATGGGCTACTATGGTTGGCAGTTATATTCAAGAATTCTTCAGATCTTCAGCAACTTCTTCAATAACTGAATATCTCACAGTTTCCAAACTTCATTCATTCACAAATTTTTTTGAGGAATGGAAAAAGCTTTCAGAGAGGAGCTAAGACTGCTCCATGTCAGGCTGTGATAATCTTCATCATTTCTATAGGTTTAGTTATAGATTTTATACAGTCTCTGTAACCAACAACAGAACAATTTGCTAACAGTGTTTTCTACTTGCTGAAAGAAAATATTTTGGTGTTATTTTAAGTGCCCTTTATGTACTCCTTGAAATTTACGAAAACTACAGCAATTGCGTTGGAGTTGGCATTGAATTGTTCTGATTCATCCCAAAGCTAGACAGATTCATTGTTTTTTGTAATAAGCTCTCAAGAATGAAACTGATTGGATTCAGTTTTACCAGTTCCTCTCATTTTTACTGAGTTCACTATCCCCCAGCCCAAAATGATTTGGTGAAAAATTTATCTGACCTTCAGATACATTCGACTGTGCTGTGCACCTTGTTCTTGATATTACTACTGAACACTTGCATAGCTTTTCTGGTGTGATTATCCTCTATATACATTTCCCCAGAAAGAAAGTAAAACTCAAGTAAGATAATTCTTTGTTTAAACTGAAACTTAACCATAATCCTCTGTGTATTTTTTTTTCTTTTTTCCTGAGGGCAGCAGAGGATTAATAGATGTTTCATGTGCTCCACAGACTATCCATTTTCTTCTTTCAAGATACTACTTGATTGCTAAGTAGAATAAGATGATTTTGTTTTGCATTCTACTAAAAACAATCAAAGTGATATCCATTTAAGCAATGAATAGTTTTTCGTAGGCAGCAAAGCATAACTTAATCAGATTTTAAGGTTGAGGAAGTTTTCTGAGTTTTTTTTTTTCTTTTTTATTCCTTTTTCTTTTTTTTCTTTCATTTCTCTCCTTGTGGAAATTTCGAATAACTGAGCAGTTAAAATTCATGATCTACACTTTTGTGTCATTATTATTGCATTAGCATGAAATTATGGTTCTAGTTAGTCATAATTATACTCATAATTATTCAATTTATCACTATAGGTCCTCTCGGAAATTTTATTGGAGGAGTTATTAACATTAATAAATTGTTTTTCTTCATATCCATATTATTAATTCACCTCATGTGTGATATGAACTAGCAGCCATAAAATTATGAACTCTGCTCTCTGTGTAGCAGATTTAGTGATTTTGACTCTGAAAACTTTTAACCAGTTTTCTGGTACAGCTGTTTGTCTTTTTCTCCAAATGTAAACCAAGGGAGATAGGTGGACAGTGAAATATTCGGTCCCAAATGCACCCAAGAATTTTTAAAATTATTTCTTTTAGCATAGCAATCTTTCTGTTTTTCTAAAATTTATCACAAAAAAATTGCACTCATTGCAAAACGTGACTCTTGACTTTGAAAGTACTTTTCTCTGATGCTTTAAACCAAGCCTTATGAGAGGCAGCTGAAGGAACTAGAGGTGTTTAGCCTGGAGAAAAGAAGGCTGACGGAAGACCTTATCACTGTCTACAACTACCTGAAAAGAGGTTGTAGTGAGATGGGTGTTGGTCTCTTCTCCCAGGTAACTAGTGATAGGACGAGAAGAAATGGCCTCAAGTTGTATGAGAGGAGGGTCAGATTGGATATTAGGAAAAGTTTCTTCACCAAAAGGTTTATTAGGCACTGGAGCAGGCTGCCCAGGGAAGTGGTTGAGTCACCATTCCTGGAAGTATTGAAAAGGTGGGTAGATGAAGTACTCAGGGATATGGTTTTAGTAGTGGACAGGAACAGTTGTACTCAATGATCTCAAAGGTTTTTTCATACCAAATGATTGTATGATTCTGTGATTCTATGAAATTTAAATACATGGTCTTTATAGTGTCATAAGGCTGTTTGCAGCTGAGCTGTACCTACAACTGATGTACTATAGCTGCATTAGTGTAATTGTTAAGAAAACATGAAGCTGACTTTCAGAACCTGAATTGGGTCTCTACATAGACCAGCACTATTGGATCTACCTTCACTTTTTCTCAGTCATATTACATTACACATTAATGTATAAATACTTACATATCTGTGTGTATCTATAAACATATACCTATCCTGGCCTCTTTCTTTCCCACTTACTGCCCTTCTGACAATCTTACCTATAACTATAAGGTTTATCATTGCTGCTAATTCTATTACATAATATAAACAAAACAAGAGACTCAACTCTATATTGTCACAGTAATTGGGTCATAGTTGCAAACTTGTTTTTTTCATCCTTGATGCATGTTGATTCATTCTAAAATTCAAAATTACTTAAAAAGAGAAATCTTTCTTGGAATGGAAAAAAAAAAGAGCTGTAGCAAAACTTTTTTGCACATGTTTATAAGAGGGCAAAACCCCAGTAATTTATTACCTAGTTCTGTGGTTCTTTTAGAAGAAATATCTATTGTATTACTGTAAAAATTGATTTTTTAATTGTCAATTCTTGGTTCTTTCCAATATGAGAGGTCAAAATATTGTAATTGACACATAATTTTTCATTTAATAAAACTGCTGGTGTATGTTAGAATTTGACATTGAAGCTAAGACTTCTGGGTTTGGAGCACTTTTTGCTGTTTCGCCTTTCTGCTTGTTTTATTTGAGAAACTTTAATTATAATTTCTAATGTTTTCACATTTAAACAAAGAAGGAAACTGATCTGAAATTCCACAATGAAAAGGTAGATAGGAGAGAGGAATCCAACTAAAAACCTAAAAAACTTTAAGACTTTAAAAATACGGCCTCAAATAACAATGTGTGAAATATTTTTGATGGATTTTCCTGAGTTCTCAAGAATTTATTATCAGGTAAATTAGATATAGGATACTTTAATTAATATTTTCTATGTAAAAGTCTCATTGTAGAGACTGGCATAGAACCACAAACAGATATTTCCTCCCATGTATTTCCACATTGCATGCTATCTGCTTTATGTTGCAAATAATTATTCAGAAACTTATATTTAAGATAAAATTATTGAAAAATCAAATGCAAATCATGATGAAGACATAGAAGAAGCAATAATATTTCTTCTCTACCAATGATGATTGATCTCTAGATATTAACACTGTCTATTCTTTACAAAACCATGACAATATGAACACGAACAGAATAATTAGCATAATTAAAACTTAAAAAACCCACTTCTCATTATTTCAAGTCTTCCATGAATGAGTATAAAGATATTGTGGATCTGCCCTGTTTTGTTTTAGCCAGCTCTGAGGCAGTTACTTCTTAGCCAGAGCATATATGAACAGATATATTTGTACTGTGTTTGCACTGCAAGATGGAAATTTTGTAAATGTGTGTACTCTTCTGACTGACTTTCTCAAAGTATAATCATAGGAATCATCCCAGTGAAGGAGATCTCTAGAACATTTCATATTTAAGAGTAGTTTCTGGAGGATTCTCTGCCAGGAAATTTTTAGATGTATTTATTTTATTTATTCAATCCAATTTATAATACCAAGCTTTTGTTAAACCCTTGTCTGAACTGGCTGAGCCTTGCAACTTTGGGACAGATAAATAAGAACAAATTAAAGATGCTTCTGTAATTGATATTGCTGATAAGGAACTGTTATTGGAGTTACAGATGGATTCAAAGCTGACATTGAGAAAAAGGTATTTAAGTAGTTGATGACTAAGTGCTCATTGAGAAGCAAAGTACAGATCAGGGAATAGCAGAGGAAGCTGCTAGTGGTCAGTTTCAATTTAAGCAAGACAAAGGTAACAATAAGAATTTGAACCTGACTATACAAGTCAATAAATGTCAAAGTACAATCAGGGAGAAAGTGGCCTGTCTTGAATAAGATAGGTAGGAAATATAAAATGAAGGTTAGTTTAGAGGACAAGAATATCAATAGAGATAATTCTTAGGACAGAGAACTGGAGAATACAGATTTAGGAACTGAAAGCATGAAGAAAAAACACCTGCTATACAACCACAGGTGAAACTAAAATTGGAAGGAAAGAGTAAGATAAATGCAAATACAGAATCCACATTCATGCTGCAGAAAACAGATACAGGCCTATCATAAAAGATAAATAAATACAAAGGATGACATACTCCAAGAGTTTAAATTATTTTCAAAAAAAATAAATACAGGCAAGCAATTTGATTGGCCAAGCACAGCAAGCTGTGTAAGGAATTACGGGTAATTTTGAAACCAGATTAAACACAGTTTTCCTAAAGGATGGTGCTAAAGATATTCCAAGTATTCTGGATTACCCATCTGACAATTACAATTATAATTACATGCAATAATATCCCATAATTTGGGGATTTATATTATAGTATGAGACTCAGGCACTTATAAGACATTTTTTCACCCAGCTCATAAGGATCTAAATCTTCTCATGAAGAGCCTCACACTGGAAAAAGTGTTGCATTTGGAGCATTTGAACACAAAGACAGACACATACAGAAACTGCAAGCCACCTCCCAGGACACATTTTGACCTTCCTTTTTGAAATAAAAACATACAGAAAATGGACAACCTCAATAGCCATATAACAATACTTCTCAGTAAAAGTATTAATTTCCTGCTGTAGATAGGGATTCCCAAATGTTTTTTTCTAGCACATTAATAAGTAACAAATACTCTTTTAGTAACAAATATTATTCTACAGCCTCAGAATCTTTTCAGATAACCTGGCAAGCTTCCTCTAAGGTTTGTACAGTTGCTGGCTGGCAATAGGCCTCAGCTGGTGAACAATGATGTGTGCTTTTTATACATATATATATGTTAGTGGAGTGGTAGAAAGAACAAAACGCACTGCAAAAAGTATGCCATTAGAGGAAGAGCTCTCTTTCGGCTCACAGAGTTACTTATAAATAGAAATTGCTCCACTGTGAAGCTCTTTTATGAACTGTTAAATATAGTTTATTAGTGTAGCCTTATAATAAAAACAAATCCCCAAAATGTCCAGCTTGAAATGGGAAAAACTAACGGCTAACAAAGATTGTAAAAAAAATGTGGTACATTATTTTAATTTAAATATTAAAGGCCTTTCCTTTAGGGGATTAAATAACAGTCAGTTATAAGTACGTGCTGTCCTCTGACTTTGATAAAGAATCGAAAGAGTCGCTGGCACCAAAAAAAAGGAATATATTAGAATAAAGAAATAGTGTTGTCCCTAAAGCAACTCTCTCTCTCTCTTTCAAAGAAAAGTTTCTGCCTAGAATGTTCCACCTGACTGACTTTCTTCCAAAGAAAGAACATTCACCTCCAAGGGATTAAAAAATTGTTATAAAAGGGAAAGATGAAATGTTAGGCCCCTGTCAGTGAGGTTTTTAGTGATGAAATCCCTAAGAATAGAAACTATTTACACTTTACGAGGAAAAGAGAATGGCAAATAAAGAAAGCTCCTTCTTTTGTCCTCATTTGCAGTCATTATATTATATGTCTGATATATTAGACTGGGACTTCAAAACCTTGAGCACAAGGCTCACAGGAAGCTTCTGCTACAGAGAAGTGGGCTGTTAACTCTGACAGAAGGACTCCTTTTCTCCCACCCCGCCTGTACAAGGCTTCCTGGCTTCTTTGCAGTGACTTTGTTGCTCTTAAAACAGCTGAACACTGACTTTGTGCATTATTCCAGGCTTCTGTCCATCTCCTTGATAAAACTGGTATCTAGGTGAAAGAAATATCCTGTGCCTTACAAGTTATCTGCTGCATATAAAGCTTACCTTCTTGAGCCCCAGGGTGTTGTCTCCACAGAGCGAGCAAAGCGCCTAAGGTTCTACTGGTTTGGTTTTATAGCAGCACTTCTGCTTTCAGCTTCACAGACCATAGCTGGCAGCTTTTGTATTTCCTTCCTGCTCCAATTGAGTTTAGCATTATCTTAAAGTATATTTACATATATCTTCTGAAGAGTAGGGTATTTCATCTAGGATTTTTTTTACCTATAGTTTTTGTTCTGAACATACCTTATGCTATTTGTCTAATATGCTTGTGGCAGGCTTTTTGCATCCTTGTTCCCAGTACAGCATCTCTTCCAAAAAAAAAAAAAAAGGGTATGCTAAGTGTGAAAAGATTTCTTCATTGAGACTACTGAATGCAAAGAGCTCTCTAAAGCCGTCTCTCTTTCTTTTAGCTGGACAAACACTTGGGTTTCTCAAAATTTCTTCTCTGAGGGTGTTGCTTGAGTACATTACTTCACAAATCATTTTACAGGACTGTAAATTGTGCTCTTGGAAGCACATATACTTGCTAAAGCAAAGCAAGGGGTTTGCTTGGCATTTTATACATTTAAGAACATGCTAGAGACACTGCAGTTGTTAAGATCAGCAGCAGCTTTTATGTGTCAACATTGCATTGGAACTAGGTGAATGCTGTTGAGAGAAATCTCTTTTCTAGGAAGAACTAATTTTATCTGAACTTGTCAATAATGCCTGTGTTCCTCAGTGGCTATTATTCTTTTCCTCAGTTTTGATGGCTAAATGATGACTTCCCTGGGCAGATGGGATGGGCTAAAATATTCCTTACTGTTCCACTTAAAAGAAATACCAGGTCCAGGAATCCATATGGAATAATACTTTTTTTTTGTGGATTAAATTTCAGTTATCTTCTCAGTTTCTGGCTCTTACAAACTCCCAGTCAGTCAGATCTGCAAAACAGATATTTGAAATATTATTTTTGCTGTTAACTGTGGTTCAGAAAAGTGAAGTATATTGCTCTTCACATGGGTTGCTGTAGTCAGTCCTTTCCTGATAACTATTCTTAAAAGGAAGTTGTAGAAATGAGGTGTCCTACAAGATGGATGATGATCTTTTCCTGCTTACTGTAGCAATTGTTGCTTTATAGTCTGACTTCCTCTTGCATCTCCTTGGGATCTATGGTCAACCCAGCTATAGGACGCAGTGCAGCCTAGTGTTCTAGTGTTTCTCCTGAAGTTTTTGATTTTTATGAAGCAGAATACAAATGTAAAAAGCATACAGTCACTGGCATGATGTAGAGAAATTAAAAAAAAGAAAAGAAAAATCAGGAAATCTTTAAAAGTGGAGCAAATAAATGTATCGCTGGCACTAGGAAATGGTAGAAAATATAAATAAAACACTTCATTTTTATCAAATTTTGTGGGACTATGGACTTGCCTGGACTTCTCAAGGCCAATCTTGCAAGGAGGGGCAAACACCAAAGTCATTATGACTTTGCAAAAGGGGCAGTTCAGTTTGAATAATCTTATCTTGTAAGACGTGTATCAGGTGATGGTCTAACACTCAAATCAGCAGAGTGACACCTGGGGTGAGGCAGAAGGCCTCATAGCATGATGTTGTTTCAGTCAAGAACAGAAACACCCCTGAAAGAATGTACTGAGCTCCGCAACCTGAGGGCTTGATGAACTGCCAAGTCTTGCTTCTGACAACACAAAAGGCCTTGTCAAAAGCCAATGAACCCATAATAATTTACTTGGTCTCACCTTACCAACAGCTAGGTGAGGTCCCACCTCACCTCCCCCCAAGCAGGGAGGCCTTTTTTTTAAGAGCTGCGCCTCTGACTTTGTCAGATGTTCCCTGGGAAAATGGCTACTGACTCGAATTTCAATTGCTACATCTTAAATGAGGTCCAAAAAACCTGAGACTAACGTTATAGCTTGGGAACCAAGAGTGGAGGGGAGAGGCAAAGAGACAGTTATAGAACATATCCTAACCTGTCACAGTAAAACAAGGTTCAGCTCAATTTCTTCACTCAGTGTGAGTGGACACTTGTTCAAATATAGAAATTTTCTTACCCTTGGTTGGAAAATGTCAGTGTAAAGGAGTGAACAGCATGTTAATATTGAGCTTTTTGTAAAACATGATGGAAACTTTTAAGTTACTTTTATGTTAAGTTAAGTTAAGTTAAGTCTTACGAAAAGAGATCCCAAAGATCAGCTTGGAGCTCAAAGTAAACCATTTTCTGTCAGTAGATGTGAAATGAAAAACAATGGCAGTCCTCAAAAGCCTTTCACAAAATGATCTGCAGAATTGCTTTGAATGTTGGTAGCATCACATGCAGCTGTGCGTCAACCCAGAAGGGAACTATTTTGAGATGATCATAGTTTATTGATTTGTTAAATAAAAACAGTTACAGGTACAGTCACAGTTTTTTTGTGTAGAACCTCATGTGTGTGAATATATATATATGATCATTGTTAACTGGTTATAACCATCTAGCACTAACCCAGCAAATGAATTTATCAAAAGCAATACCAAACTTTTTAATCTGTTACTTCAAATAAACTATTGTTTCAGCATTGCAAGTGTTTCAGCAAGAGTCCTTCTGAGGGCTTCTGACAGGCATTGAAAGACTGTTTAACTGCACTGGTGACAGCCCATTTGGCTCTCTTGTAGCAAGTATTCTGTCAGCACAAAGCCCAGTCTGACGGGCAGACCTATGGCCGACAGCTCATGAAGGGTCTCACAGGCAACACTTAACTCTGATTGGTAGCTAACTCATATACATATTTCCACAGATTCCTTTAGTCATAAAATGTTCACCCAGTCTGGGACTTGGTCAACAGTCCCAGACTGCAGTTGGATCCAACCACACTTAGGTTTTCCTCTGAAGAGAAGCTTAGAAAACAAAGGAGTCCTTTCTGAACCTCATGACTCAATGAGAGGACATCACTTACACACCTATCAGAGCTTTACTTATTTACGTGACATAGGTACATGGCTTTTGCTTATCTTCCGCCAGCTCTTTTCATTTGTTTCAGAAAAAATTGTGTCTAAAATCCTGGTACAATTTTGCAACAATAAACAAAATACTGCAACAGACGGTACAATGTAAAGAAAGAATCTAGTTTCCAGAAAGATCATAGAATCATAGAACCATCTGGTTGGAAAAGACCCCTGAGATCATCAAAACCAACCGTACCCGTCCCCTTTCTAAACCACGTCCTTAAGAAACTCATCTACTTGCCTTTTAAACACCTCCAGGGATGGCGACTCAACCACATCCCTGGGCAGCTGTTCCAGTGTCTGACTACCCTTTCAGTGAAGGAATTTTTCCTGATATCTAATCTGAACCTCCCTTGGCACAACTTGCGGCCATTTCCTCTCATCCTGTCATCTGTCACTTGTGAGAAGAGACCAGCACCCACCTCACCACAGCCTCCTTTCAGGCAGTGGTAGATAGTGATGAGGTCTCCCCTCAGCCTCGTCCTCTCTAGTTTAAACAGCCCCAGTTTGTTTGTATATAACACAGTACTTCAAAAACATGAACTCAGACATCTGTGTTTTTATTAAAACCCAAGTCTCTCATTAAAGGTGGTTTCTTTACTTCAAAAGTTGATTCTAAGGCCCCAATGAAGTCAATCTGTTTTATATCCTCATTATATTGCACATTAATAAATTTTGTAGCTGCTTGCATATCAGTTGTATCTAACACGCAGCAAGAAACATAATCTTGTGAGTTTTCTATTTACTGTGAATTTCAGAACTTCTTTGAACCCAAGAATGTCAGACTTGCTATTTTTCTCCTCTTCACCTTTCGTATACTTTCTTGTAGTTTAGAACTTCTACCTCATTAGAGGTAATAATACACAAATGAAAATCACAAACATTAAGATTAGTCTATCAGGTATTATGAAAAATAAATTAGTATTTAATTACTATTATTAATATGAAAGAATATTTGGAAATAAAACCCATACAATTAGAGAAATGATCTGATTAGTTTATATCTTTTTTTTTTAAAAAAAAATCTTGTCTTTTTTGGCTGTCCATCACATCTTTTGGAACTTCTCATGTTAAAAATAAAAAACAGTAATAGTATGTTTTGGTGGGTTCTGTTGGGGGGGGGGTTGTTTATTTTTTTTTTTTCTCCTGTCTGTGAACTTCAGATTTTGTTATTTCAGATTTTGGTGTGTCTTAAATAAATATATCTAAAATATAAAAAAATGTGTAATTTGTATTTCAGACAAGACTTGAAAATGACTAATAGTAACTTACCATGTTACATTGAACATTTGTATGTTACATTGAACTTTGTATGTTGAATGGCCTTTCAGTGTACAAAATGATAAATTTATAACATAAAAAGTGTATTTACTTTTGCACAATTCTTGCTTGGATCAACATATTTTTATAATTGGCATTTCAAAATAATATGAAAAAAAGGTAGACCTAAGTAGATCCACTAAAAAATTACAAACACTTTTTTTTTTGTCAATGCAAATGCAGTTTTGATGCTTGATCTAGTTTTGAAATTGTAGCATTGAATTGATAATGGCAATAGCTTGAAAAGACAATAGTACTTTAAACACCTTTTTAAGCATATTTGGGTCACAGCTGCCTCAAAAGTTTTTATGAAACCACACAAATGGATATCATAAAAATTCTTCTGCAAATGATGTGATTTCCAGAAGTCAGAAGACTGAATCATGTAAAAAATCAAGGAAGTGGTAATGCAAATATTAAAACTGAAGTCATGGATTGCATACATCTATTTTAAGACTTGTAAGTAGAGAATTTAATATCAGACTATTTTATGTTCTGGAGTTAATCTCCAGTTCCATTATAATCTTTGTCACAAGATGAATTAGTTTTATACAATTTTCTTTTCTCATTATAGTCTTAGACATGAATATAGTCATAAGTCCTTTTCCAAATTAGCAGATACTTTCGGAACTCAGAATAATTCTGCCTCTGATGCTTATATGAAGTAACTCTGTCCAACTGATAGATTTAATCATTTCTACACTACTTGCTCCTGTTGGCATAAAAAAAAAAGTCACCCTGAAGATTTACACAGAGACTGAAAAATAATATAGTTTCTATGTAGCCTTTGGTTAGATTCTCCCTCTGTACTAAATCACAGTAATTAAAAGTAAAAACATCTTAGAAGCAAATCACATTTACTGGATCTTCAGATCTGTGTTCTGTTCTACATTTTCTTCCCAAACATGCCTTGCATTCCCTGCTCCTTACATTTATGAATTTTCACTATCCTTTTAATGTTTAGCTAGAAGATGGCCATTGGAATGCGCTGCCCAGGAAGGTGGTGGAGTCACCGACCCTGGGGGTGTTTAAGGGGAGACTGGATGAGGCACTGAGTGCCATGGTTTAGATGATGGGTTGGTGTTGTGTTGGGTTATAGGTTGGACTTGATGATTTCAGAGGTCCTTTCCAACCTTGTGATACTGTGATACTGTGATGAGCTACTGAGATGAGGGATTCTGGATTATACTTTCTGATATGAGCTGCACTGTAAACAAACTGCTGAAAATAAAACACTACTATGTAATATAGAGATTTGGACTGAGCAATGCCATAGTCAATCCTTGTTAACCTGTAGGGCTTTTTACATCAGTGGACTATAATATCAGTTCTTAGCTATAAAAAAAGGAAATCCACCACAAGCCCTTAAAAGAATTACTTTTATACTTTACAAGTATTGCCTTCTAAACTTGTTAAGGATTTGAGGAACATTTCTGTAAGGGATAATTTTAATGAGAGCCAGAAACATTTGAACATGGTTCAGAGAACAGTTCCTTCACACACTTAAGTTACTTCCCTCATTCTGATTACTTATGGAAGAAGTATTTGTTTCCTTAAACTATTCACGGCTAATAGGAACTGCACACAATTCGTTGCTGCTTAAATGGAAACAATTCCTTATGGTCCTTTCCCCTCTCTATGCAGTCAATGCACACAATTTAAAATAATGAAGCAAAAAGGCATGTCTACGAAAGCACAGAGTATGACAACCATAGGAATTCCAGTGTTTTAACTCTGCTTAATATTACAAAAGATACTAGCAAGTATTTACAGTAGAAAAAGTAAACAGAATGAAATTTAAATTGAATTAACTGCATCTGGATGACGTAATACATGGATGTGACAGTCTGTGAGAAAAAAATAATTGTAGAAATTGGTCCAAATTTCAAATCCTGTATTCCTTTGTGCTCTTTTAAACTAAAGACCATGTGCATATGTTATTTAAACAAAATAATTTCGGAACAGAGAAGAGAAAATTTGTTAAATTACAGGTCTTTTTATTCTTTTAAATCATTATTATCACACAAAAAAATAAAAACTATATTTTGGCAAATCAAAAAATGAAATCCACCAATAAAGTACTACCTAAATGAATCTATGTGTGGGTTTTTTGTCTTATGAATGAGGTCTGTAATATTAAAGTACTGTTAAAAGTGTTCTTTCAATATGTCAACCAAAAAGTTTTCTCCAAATACTTTTTGTCTATTATTACAAGTAAAATAATTAACTTCTTGAAAGTTACTTTGGGCATCTTTTTATGAGAGTTTTGTTCTGGGGTAGATGTGGAACATCTTGTCATAAAATTTGCGACATTCATTTATTCCACCTTCCCCTTCTTAGTTACCTAAGGTTTTTTTTCATATAAATGGTGGTTTTGAGAAAAGATTAAAATCAAACTCACAGTGACAGAGGCAAAAAAACCCCCAAAATCTCATACAATAACACTTCCTTTCTCTGATAGGACATTATATTTTTCCTATTCTGTATTTTACAGCACCATTTCTAAGAATACTCTCACCTTGCAGTCTAACATTTTTCTGTGTGGGCACGTAACTGAGAGCAGCAGCAAGGCTCCTGGTATTTTAGCAGTTTCTATGATGCAGCAGAGAGACAAGACTGTAATTTGCTGCAACACGATGCAACACATTGCATCAGCAAGGAGCATCCTAGTGATCTGCAATGTACAAACTCAGCTCAGCTTGATGTGTCACAGATTTCTGCTACATTGTAGTTTTCCAGAGATAGCTATAATTGTCTGCAGTTAAATTATCTTTGTTCAGTAATATGTGCTTCTTGCCATATTCACAATGCTAATAAATAAAGGATGATCAAACAGTTTCCAGGGCTACTGTCGCTTTTGTAAATTTAATTTGATTCCTCTAGAATCACTGAATGCAAACTAAGCCAGTGAGTCAGTTCTGTCCAATGTCACTCCTAGCATTACTATTTACATTTTCAAAACTTAAACAATAATCAGAAATAGTTACACATTAAAGACTACTTAAAGAATTGGTTTACTGGTTTTGAAGACTTTTATTCTTAGTGGAAGTCATAAATAAACATAAACAAAATAACGTTCTTTTTTATGGTACTTGGTTGAAAATATAAAATCAGTCCTTGAAGGAGTGTAAATAAAATGCTGCATGAACTTCAGTGTTGTTCCACTAACGGAATGATATAAGGATCTTATCTAGTAAGATGTGGGACAGATGTTGCCCACATGTTCACGAACAAACAAAGCATGTCCTACAGAATTCAGAGCAGATGATCATCTCTGCCATCACAGATAGACATAGTACACAGAAAGCGCATAATTAATTATTAAGTACACCTGGGAATTATACTACCATTTGTGACTGGGAGAGGTCAACAGGTGATGTTTCTAAAGGTAGGCCAAAACTTGCTTTCACAGATACATATTAATATTACAGCTTAGTAGACTGAATTAAAACTTGAATGATTCTGCACTTAGCATCTCATTCTAGAGACATAAACAGTCCCTTTGCTCTGACAGGAAGTATCCTTCTCATAGACGTGAATGGACATAAGATGTTACTATTTAGCCTCTTACGATCTCCTTTTACATTTACCTCCAATAATACATAGCCCTGAAAATAAATAATAAATAAACAATTTTATTTAGTTTCCTAAGGAACAGCTACTCTATATAAATATGATCATGAACATTTACATTCAGGTAATTTCCTTCAGTTTTATAACCAGCCTAAAAGACAGAGTGATGCTTCTGTTTATTTCAACATCTAGAGAGATTATTAATTATTGTATTATTACTTTATGCTCATCTATTTTGTCTCTCTTCTATCAGACAGTTATCAGTATTTCCATTATGTTAATAATATAATATTTTCCCATTGTGGCACTCAGCTTAGACACAAATTAGTGGCTTACTCCTTAAAAGCATCCATACATTTACTGCAGCCTCAATTTTTTTTT
This sequence comes from Dromococcyx pavoninus, assembly GCA_033558185.1. Lineage (NCBI taxonomy): Eukaryota > Metazoa > Chordata > Aves > Cuculiformes > Neomorphidae > Dromococcyx > Dromococcyx pavoninus. The sequence goes on from JAUMJL010000735.1 coordinate 137,219, forward strand.
CTTCCCAGTGTGCTTAAAAAGCTATACACCTACTTCTTAAAATCTGCCCAAATAAGTCAAAAGAATTTGGGATCAAAAAGACTTTTGCAGAATTTTAAAATGCATATAATAAGTGAGTTTTTGCTTAGTAAATAATGGTCATTACTGGAAAATAAAATTACTGGTGTCTGTCACGGAAGGACAGTTGACAGAATGGGAGGTTTATGCATTCTGCCATACTAAACTTAGGTCTCCAAAGTGAAAAGAGTTAATGCAACAAGACATGGCCTAATAACAAACATTCTGCCCATGACTTCCCTGCAGAAACCAGCAATAACAGTGCTAACTAATGCCAAATGCAGGTAGTATTTACTGTCTTGGAAGCTTATTTTCTAGCAGTCACCAAAACCCAGCAGATGGCAATAGTTTTTAATCACTAGTTAAGGACAGTGAAAGTAGAGACATAAAAGTCTGGATGGGACTTTAAATCCCATAAATGAAATCATAAGTTTTAAACAGGTAGCTATTTGTGCCTTATTATATGTTTATAATCTTGTGAATATGAGTATAATGTAAACAAAGAGATAAATAAAACTGTAACTATATGAACAGTTTTAAATGTAAGTAGAATTGCAATATGTTGTTCTGGGGAAAAAAAAGATACCTATTTTTGTACAGTGATTTATTTTAACAATCCATGCATAAATTTTTGGTCCACATGATAGCATGATGTAAGAATATTCATTGTTTGTGTTGTAGATATTCCCAAATAAAGACTCCATCTTTTTTAAAAATATTCAAAACATAATAGTTCTAAGGATATAGTCCTTTATAAGTATTGTCTGTTCAATGATAACATCACTCGATCCTGATAATTCAGCAGAAGAAATTTAGTAAAGAAATAGTTTCAGTGAAACCTTATTTGTATTTATTTCTAATACTAACATATAGATTAATGCTATCTCAATACTAGGAGTTAAAACACCCCCAAACAAAGATGAGAACTGATAACAAGTTAGGGCTTCTTTTAAACAAAGGAATTTAGCTTTTAACTAAATCTGTTGAATTCTCATCATTTCATTCTCCTCTAAATATTTAGCTAGAATCAAATGAGTTCAAATAACTTACAGGTAGTTCCAGAACCCATACAACATAACGTTCAGGCTAATAATCCCTTCCATTTTTTGCTGTGAAATTAGGAACAAAGTGCTTTTATTTTTCACAGACATATTATAAAAAGGCATGGAAAGCTCACATTGGACTGATACCGTTGAAGATATAGTCATCTAACTAACAGATATGCAGAAAAAGCTTCTTTTGCCTCAGTCTTTAATAATTCTGGTAGACCTCAGGCTGCCCAGTCTCCTGAGTTGGAGGACCACAAACGTGGTCTGCATTTGTGGACGCTAAATCATAGTGGACCAGCTGTATCAGCTGAGTGTTCACAGGTCCATGGGGCTTGGTGGAATCCATCCTAGAGTACTGGAGGAGTTAGTGGATGTTACGACAGGATCTCTATTGATCATCTACCAAAGGTCTTGGGAGTTTGGGGAGATCCTCACTGAATGGAAGCCAGCCAATGTTATTCCAATTTACAAAAACAACATGAGGGAAGACTCAGGGAGCTACAGACCTGTTAATCTAACCTCAGTTCCTGGAAAACATGTGAAGAAGATTATCTTGTTACTGTCTAAAGGCATTTTCCTTCAGTGTTCACTTCTAATCTGGCAACTTTAATTGGTTCTTAGGTCTTGAGGCATATATTCTTTATTCGTCAGTTCTAAGGCCTATATATTGGCTCTTCAGGAAGTTAACCCCCTGCTAGTCTCAGATCCTGCTGTAGACATGCTGATATCTGCAAGTCTCCTCCTGCCAACGCCACTGAGGACAAAGTATCCCTCCCAACGGGCAAACACCCCTGGGCCCCAGAGCAATCACTTTGACAGAACACATTATACTGTGATGCACAGTAACTTTGATGGAATGATTCTACAATTAGTTACACATGTAAAAATTGCTTAAAACCAACATAATTTTGACATATAGAGAAGTATTGTTGAATAAAAGTGTAAGAAAATATATTTTCAAACTGGTTGTGCTTATATGCATGCGTTTGACCATGACCTAGCCATCAACTAGCATTCATTTTATGTAGTTACATATCAGACACAAAGAACAATTAAAAAAGCCCAAGCAAACAACCAAAACAACCCCAAACATTGACGTGATGTCACTTGGCAGCTACTATTTAGAAATACACTACTTGTACTGCAAGGTGCATTCATCAATGGTCAAAATGATACACATCCAGGGGGAATTCACCTTCCTCTGTTCCATCTGGCTCATCTCTAAAAAGAAGGCACTTCAGTCAAGCTGATTGCCTGAAAACCATGCTACATCAGTGCTGGTTTGGTCACATTAGTCCTATTTCCTTTTCTTCTTTTCTCAGGCTAGAAACGGATGATTCTGAAAGACCATGGCAAACTAGAGGTTTCAGATGCCTTTGAAGCAAACATGACATTTTTTTATAGCCCAGTTTGTAGTCTGGCTGCTTCTCACTTTCCAGTTAGTGAAGCAGATATGAAAGGCTTATTATCATCAACCGAGCCTTCAATATAGCTCCAAATGGAACACTCCCAACTATGCAGGAATTTACTAGTTCTGTTCTTTTTCCCTAGATGCATATCAATTTCTATTATAAGTTATGTCATTTAAACTTTAAAAATATTCTTCTGTTCTTACTTTTACTTCTGGACAAATTTTTGTTCTTGGCAAGGTAATGGCACTTTTGTCATAATCATCACTGGGAATAAAAGTAGTTCCTATGATGCGAAAATTATTTTAAGTAAAATCTTAATATGTAACAGACGGTAATCTATTGCTATTTTATCACTTAATTAAATTGCTATAAGATATGCTGATAAAAGTGTATTCAATCCACTTTTTTATGTGTCAGTTTCAAATAATTTCTGTCTCATTATCAGAGTTCTTCCCTCAATAAATCCAAAGCCTTACACATAGCTAAGAGTTCGTTAACATTTTAAACATTTTTTAATGCATTAGTCTGATGATTTCAAGGGCTACTTGTGTACAGGTTAAAAGTCTTTAACAAGACCACAAGTAAATAGGGAGCTATGACCTCCACCCCTACCAAAGCTTTACTAAAAGCTACCTTGGTGGAACCTTCCTCATGCTTTTTCCCTCTTGCACAGCACAGGCAGACACACCATCACTACCACACACCTGCATGGGCAGTATAGACAGGAAACAGAATTCCAGCACGCCTGCACAACAGTCATGGCAAGTAGAGAGATCCCCATAAGGTAAAAAGTGGTAGAGCAGTTACTACAACACATTAGCGTCTCTAGACACAGCCCAATCTCCTTTAAGTGGTTTGGAATGTTACAAAAAAACCTTCTGGGAAACAGGTTATTAGACTTTATATTGCAGGCAATAGGATGCCAGTAAGAAGAATCAAAGAAGAGTCAGATCTAATTGTCATTGCAAGGTTAGTTGCCATGTTGATGAAAGGACTGTAAGACACCAAGATGAAAACTGAGGAGAACTGCATTAGTTTTGTCACAAGCTAGACAGTCAACAAATAAATAAGCAGAAAGTTTTATGCATGAAAGAGAAAGAGAGAATGGGGGGAGGAAAAAATAAAAGGAAAGAGATAAGGAAAATTTAAAGGAGAAAGGAAGATGAAGAGGGAAAAGGGAAAAGGGAAAAGGAAAGAGAAGGAGAAGGGAAAAGGAAAGGAAAGGGAAAGCAAAAGAAAGAGGAAAGGGGAAAAGGAAAAAAGGAAGGGGAAAAGGAAAAATGGAAGAGGAAAAGGAAAGGGGAAAAGGAAAAGGAAAGGGGAAAAGGAAAAGGAAAAGGAAAAGGAAAAGGAAAAGGAAAAGGAAAAGGAAAAGGAAAAGGAAAAGGAAAAGGAAAAGGAAAAGGAAAAGGAAAAGGAAAAGGAAAAGGAAAAGGAAAAGGAAAAGGAAAAGGAAAAGGAAAAGGAAAAGGAAAAGGAAAAGGAGGAAAAGGAAAAGGAGGAAAAGAAGGAGGAAAAGGAAAAGGAAAAGGAAAAGGAAAAGGAAAAGGAAAAGGAAAAGGAAAAGGAAAAGGAAAAGGAAAAGGAAAAGGAAAAGGAAAAGGAAAAGGAAAAGGAAAAGGAAAAGGAAAAGGAAAAGGAAAAGGAAAAGGAAAAGGAAAAGGAAAAGGAAGAAAAGGAAAAGGAAAAGGAAAAGGGAAAGGAAAAGGGAAAGGGAAAGGGAAAGGGAAAGGGAAAGGGAAAGGAAAAGGGAAAGGAAAAGGAAAAGGAAAAGGAAAAGGAAAAGGAAAAGGAAAAGGAAAAGGAAAAGGAAAAGGAAAAGGAAAAGGAAAAGGAAAAGGAAAAGGAAAAGGAAAAGGAAAAGGAAAAGGAAAAGGAAAAGGAAAAGGAAAAGGAAAAGGAAAAGGAAAAGGAAAAGGAAGCTATGGTACTAATTGATATACCATGTTTTGCATTGTAGGCAGCTCCAGTGAAATGAATGCTAAAGAAATTTTCTCAGTACTAAAGGGAAAAGAGAATAAAATAGTGGACAGAGAGTGCTGTGATACCTCACAATAATACCGCTGACATGAAAAAAAGAAGTATGAGAAGAAAGAAGAGGAAAAAATAACGAATTAAGAAATCAACCGAAATTAGACTTATAGATAGTATCCACTCAAGACTATGTAGACTTTCTTGCAAATTTCTCACCTTTAATAATATTAATCAATGTAATAATAGTTCCAAATATGGTAACATGAAATAATACAAACCCAAGCATACTATATCTATACCAGTGGATAAGTCAAATGTCTATACGATCTGAACATTTTTTTCTGAACAGTATGCAAAAACAATGCGTAGGCTAGAAAACAACATCTAAAAAGAACACTTTCTCCAAGTACTGTCTAGTAATTTGATGCTTCACAATCAAAATGGTTTATAAGAATGGAGAAAACGTCAATAAATTTATTCACTTGACTTGTCCAGTCTTTCCTTAAACCTAAATATGTTTTTTAGATGATATTTTCTAGCCTATACGTTGCTTAAATTTCTATAGAGGAATAATCATGTTCTAACATATGGGAAAATCAGACCAAGGTTCCTCATCACTACTGACCAACATACAGCATGAATGCATGATATTATACTGTTTTGTTTTGATAAAAACACATTATATTTTATAATTTTGGGGCATGTTTCAATGATCTAAAATATTTGAGCTCAACTTCTTGTTAGAAAAATCGTTCTGAAACTTTTTGTGTCACTGAAAGAAACAGATGAAGACTTCTAATATAATAGCAACTAGCAATAGTGCTTTAACCCTCCTGATATTGTAGTATCAGACCAAAATACAGCATGGTTGTAAATTCAGTTTCTATTTCAGATTTACTTTACCATTAATTAAAACACTATTTCCATCACTAGAGTATGTATGAACAGTGCTAAGAGTCATTTAGAAATTTCTGAGGCAGTTCTGTCAGCTGGTTTGGCATGATTTTGTGATTATACTGCTACAGTCCTCTGCTCTCATGCTCTGCTTGGTTTTTAGTGCTAAGATAAAAAAATGAATATCATGGTGTAAAGATACAAACTGCATGAAGTCATAAAGATTTTCTCATTTTTCTTTTTCCTAAACAAGCTTTTAACAGAGTATTATGTTGTCATTTTAAACAAAACAGTAAATCTTCATTAATTCATCAATATGAAACTAATATATCATTTGGAAGAATACCTTTTTAAGAAGGCCTGTATCAAATTGAGGTATTAAGTTGCTAGTTTATACTTGAATGTTGCCACTGGATGCAATAGAAATAATGACTTGAATTATTTTTCAATTTATTACATTTTCAAATCAAAACATGAAGTTAACAAATAATGTTATTTTTCCTGTGAAAAAAATTGCTAAATTGTATTATTCAAGATCAGTACAGTGTCATCAATTTATTAAGTTACCATTACATTTATCATTAGAGCTCAACTGAATGTGACAATTACATTTCCCTGTTCTAGTTGAATGTTTTCTCCACAGCCCATGAAACCACTACAGCAATTGCTGATCAACGAGTAAATACTCAGTAAGTGACTGACTTTAAGGAAGGCATGTTCATAGTGGCTTGATCAACTGTGCATGTTAATTCTGATCCTGACTAGACCATTTATTTCTGGAAGTGTTAATAATAGCAGATAGTAATTATTGCACGGTGAAGGATAGTGCAAGAGGTCAGTTTCTCATTAAAAAAAAGGAAAATTAAGCACATCAGTTTTAAAATAGTCTTTCATCTTCTATTTAGCACTATTTTGGAGAAAATAATACCAACAATGTTAAATAATTTGTGTACCTATAAAGGTAAAGAAGGTCTTTGTACAATGCATTCCCAAAACCAAAAGAAAACATATTACAATTCTAGGATACCTCACAATCAAACATGATGTAACATTAAGTTTATTTAGGAAAGAAAAAGCTTCTTTCATGATACTTTCTTCTAGGTCAGTGAGTAGGTTTCACACTACAAAAATACTAAACTACAAATACATTTCACTGAGGTGAAATTGTCCAATAAAATATCGATCATCTTATCTATTATGGGTCAAAAGTAAATATTTTAATTATATTGACAAATTAAGTGAAACTGCAAAATTTTAACTCTCAATGAGATCCATTCACTGAGAGTGATCCTCAGCAATTCTGTAATTAAAAACTTCTGTCCGGAAGCAAAATAAATACTTGGTCCATATAAAATACAGAAATAATATTGTCTATTTCTTATATTTATAAAACATAATGCTATATGGGCAGAAACACACTGTATTTCGTAAGAGTTAAAAGCTGCGCTCTCTATTAATTAAAATGCAGATAAACTGTCACTCATATACAAGACCATGAATAACTGTGATGCACAGCCAATTGCACCTTTGTATTTCACCACTTAATTTCAACTGTGAATACCGTTTTGTGAATATATTATTTTCCTTCGAGTTGCAAATAAATACATAATGAGAGGTTTTATAGCTATTCACTACTTTAAATTTCAGTAGCCACTGTTTTGTCATTTCAAGTTCAGTGACATATGAGGCAACATATTAAAAAAGCAGCTACAATATATGGTGAAATATTTCCCCCAGGTGTCTTTCTAATTTATGGAATTATGTTAATTGTGTCAGATCTTTCAGTTTGTCTCTAGATCTTAAGTTCCTTTTTTTTTTTTTAACTCACTGGGTCAATTGTTTTATTACGTGTAACCTGAGTAAGCAGTCACACTTTCTGCAAAGAAAATTAATTAGAAAAAAAAATGATAAAATCATATTTACTGTACATGTCAAATACCAGGTTTCTAGCTCATATTTAACTCGTATCCTAAAGCACTATTTCTCCCTTTGCTAACATAGAGTGAATATGGCTAAACACAAATAGATTATCAATAAGTGCATATATCACTAGGACTCTGAGAAATAATGCAGAGGTACTGAAAAGCTATTGTTGACTTTATATTGCATGTAATATATCTCATAGCCTTATCTTTCTTCAGATATCACCCTACTATGACACAGTTTTGTTGCAGTTCTACAGAGAATGACGCAGTTCTGAATAAGCAATGTAATTCGGCCTAGATGAAGGGACCTAAAATCATGCTGAAATATGATTCAACTTCTCACACAGAGGCACTGAGTGTCAGTTGAAAACTGACTGGTTATCTAAGAATTGGCAGGGAAGAGGCAGTTATGAATTTGCAGCAAAGAAACTACTGGAGATCTATGCTGTGCTAGGCACCTCAAGTATGTAAAATGGCACTGTAGCAATGCTCAGGAAAATGAAACCCTAGATGGTTACTTTAACGTGACCCAAATCTATCTCTGAGTTTCATTGACTGTATCGGTGCCCTTTTTTGAATATCTCCATGGCAAGAATGAAGATCTTTTGTGCTTAGGAATCTCATGCAAATACAGACACCTTCATGCAGGCCTACTACTACATGAATCAAAGGCAGTCTGACTCCCAGGTGTATTAAATTCAGGCAGTGTTGACCCTCAAATAAGGATTGTTGACAGAAAATGCTCTCTTCCCTCCCCCACTCTCCTTTCAAATCAGAGGTTTACAGCAGCTAAGACAGGATTGTACAACAGATACTGGTACTTGGAATTAATTTCAATGTTTTAAATCTCCTTTATAATTTTTCACATTTTTTTCCTGTTATGGGACACAGAGATCCAGACAACTCATTGTCAGGAACAGGTTAAAAAGACTGGGATGGGGATTCAATGATAGTAAAAGAGTTTCAGAACCTCTAGTTGTTGTTAGGATTTGGTCAGCAAAACAATGAGTAGTGACAAAAATTTACAGTCTATTGAAAGCACTGTAATAGATTACTGTTAATTTTTAAAAAAAAGAGTAAATTAAACAACAGGAAGATTTTTGTATGCTGTTCAGGTTAATTTTATCATGGAAAGAAAAACAAAAAATAAACCAGAATTTGTCCCTAACAAACAATTAATTCCAAAAGTGGATATTGTCAGAAGTATTTGAAGGTTACCAGAGCACCAGAGCTGTTATGTTGGATTTTAACTCTTACTGTCCTTTTCAATATTGTACAAATATAATTATTTTCCTAGGTGAGAATTGCATCTAAACACAAGTACTCAGAAAAAAAGGTAAAATAATGTAAGTTGTTCAAGTTATTGTTGTTTTAATTATTATTGTTCATAATTTCCACTGTAATTGTGGAACTCATCTGTCAGATCATACCTATACAATTCCCATCACAATGCAAGAGTTAAAGATAAAAAGTTAAAAAAAGACTTCTTTTCACAACAATGACCCTGTATACTAAAAATAAATTAATACAAAACAATACTCAAGAGATATGAATATTACCATAGCCAACAACATACCATCTCTGGTTTTTATTCCCTAGTTGTTCAGGAGTAGTAAAATGCATATTAGTATGGAGATTTTTTGCAATGGAACACACACTTTTTTTGCTAATGAAGCAAGTCTGTCACAGCAACAGAGATGGAAATAAGGGTAATTGGATCTTACTTGAAAGCTTTCAGCTTAAGTTTTGGTCTAGAACTGACAGGTTCTGTCAATATTTACAGAGAGATTTATTGCTATGCCATATATGCTTAGAATGAAACACATTTTTTTACCGTAATAAAATAATTTGCATAGTTATGTCTTATTTTGAACTTTTCTGTGTGTTTAAAGAACAAAAATAGTTTTACTTTTTCAATTGCATAAAATTTACAATTAACTGTAGGATTTGATCTTTAGTTTCATTGACAATAAATAGTTCATTATAGAAACTGTGACAGTTTGTTATTATTTCCACAAGAAAAAACAGGTAGTGAAATTAAGAAAGATGACATAATCTGCCTATTCTGCTTTTTTTTTCCCTAATACTATTAGAACATAACTTAAAAAGCAATTAATAAAAAGACAATTGCAAATGCACATTTTAGCATCTAGGTTCTGCTAAATATTGACACTGTATTTCATTCACAAAAAATATATAATGATAAAAAAATAAACTTTGAAATAAGGGAAGGTAATTTCTTTAACAATTACAGTGTGCCTAATGAGAGCGTTATGTTTCAATATTTTCAGTGTCAATAATTTATTAACAACATGTTTTCATATGACAGGCAGCTGAATATTTCTCTAAATGAACAATGGCTGACAGGAACCTTCTTTCTAGAAGAAATCTGTTTAAGACTTATTTTCAGCATTTATCATGTTTTAAATATAATACTGAATCTTGACCTTTACACAGTGGTACATATGTGCTTTATTTCCATTTCCTTTTAAATTTTTGCCTTGAAATAATAAACAAAAATTATGAATATAAACTGAGATCTTCTATATATGCTTAAAAGGGAAATCAGAAAATTTTAGAAATTCCTTGGAATCTGCATTCATGAAAACTGCAGTATTGATCAGCCACACAGTGAATAATGGCATTCTCTTCTCTGCTTCTGTTTCTAATTTCTACTGATGTTTTATTTTCACTGAAAAAAACTATATAAAAATGTGGATCAAAATTATATTATGGGACATCAATCAAATAAATGGTGACATTTCCTGAATGAAGTTATCTGCTTCTGAAGAAATGTTGGTAACATCCGCTGTAGTATCTGCAGGCTCTCAGATTTAAAATTTGATGGGACCTTTTTTTCATCCAGTTATGTTTATGAAAACACCAAAAGTTTGGTTTGGACTGCTAGGCTATATTAACTGTGATAGATCACAGCTAAGCTATCTGAAAATCATTTTTTCACTGACCAATGTTATTAGCTGAAAAAGCCTGAAGATGAGCTTTTTTAGAGAGATATTTAAGATATGGACATGTGTAAAAATCTGTCTTTCATTTTAAGATGTAATTCCATAGCTCTCAGAGGAGATTTTAGGCACTCAGTTCTGAAAAGTACCTAATTGCAGTTCTCAATTTAATACTTACACTCTGGAGAGAATCTGAGAGACGAACTTGCCTTTATCGGATCCTCCTAACTGGCCTGTTCTGCATAAATGACTTTTGGGAATTGCACACCTGATGTTTTGACGGGGTGAATGCTTACATATTAGTTCGCCCCAATCCTAACTACCTATTTGACATTTAGGTAAACTCTGCATGCATGGATTTCGAAATAATTACAGAAAAAAAGAAGCTTATTAGATGATATCTGCTGTATGATTTTTATTTCTCCCTAGTTCTGCTCCAAGAAAGAAATAAACATATATTGTTTATTTTTGTTTTTATCTTTCAGCTATTTACATATTTTATACCATTGCTTTCAAGTCATAAGGTAATATGTTACTTAGTATGTAAATGTGACTAGATTTTTATCTGTTACATCTGAATTATCAATAATATAAGACTGTCTTACAATGCAAGCAATAGTACAAGCACAAGATGTAGAAATAATTGAGAACTGGAGTTTACGAGAACACAAAACTAAGGGGAATAGAGGTAAACAAAAATTAATCAGATATGTTTGTGAGGAAGCACAAAACAAATCTCTAAGGGTTGCTCTTCTCAATCAGGCATGTATAATTGCATTATTTCAAAACTTGCTTGCTGGCCCAGTTCACCAATATGTTCAAACCTTTCAAAGCTTGCTATTTTACATTGGTGAGACATTTCCATGAATGCACACAGCACAGACATTTAGAGAATTGCTTAAAAATGTTCTTTAAATCTAGCTACATATAAGGGATATCTACTGCTTGTAATGTACAGTGTAAAGTTGATAATACCTAAATGGCAATTGACTATGTTCTCAGAGGAAAGAAAAGGTAAAATGAAGGAAAAGGGAAGAGGGAGGGGAAGGAGAGGGAAGAGAAAGGAAGGCGAAGCAAGGCAAGGCGAAGCAAAGCAAAGAAAAGCTGAACAGTTGCCTTATAGGAAGACATAGCAGTTGCCTCAACCACCTTTGAGAGTGTAAATGTTGTGTGACACTCACTGCTCAATTTAACACTGTCGACTGTTATGATGAGAAAATGCTGAGTATGCTGAGGGAGAGCATAATGTAAATTCATGTCTTATCTCTATCAGCTGTTTTTGCTGATCATGGACAGGCAGTTAAACACTTATAGCCTGTTAACAGAGCTAGAAAGAATGAACTGAAGAACGAAAAACATGCTGGCAATGAGATAGGTCTTCTTGCTGACCAGCGCATCAAAATGGTGCGGCGTGTACTTGAAGATAGCAAATGATGAATCAGTGAATCAGGCTAACAGAAGGACATGAAGAAATTGACAATTCTGTCAGCTAGCTGTTGGTGGAAAGCAATTAGGTTATGATGAATAAGAGAAATAAATCATGCAGAAACAGTGGACATCTAATTATAGGAAACACCCCTAGATAATAAAAAACTGCAACAAACTTTCAAAGAGGAAATACAGATTGCAAAGTTTCCTTTGCAAAACTAAAACAAGAAGTCAGAGAGAAAGAGTACAAGTCACTATCAGTTAAAAACGCTGAGAAACTCCTGGTACCATAGACAGAATAAAATCTGTTGTTGTGTCAAAGGTAAATAAAAGTAAAACAAAGTAGACACAAACACTTGGTCTTTAGGAAAAAAATGCAGTTAACAGCTAAATGAATTAAAAACTAAAGAATCAAACCAAACCCAAACCTCCAGGCCAGTCAAAACGGATCCAGACAAAAGAAGTCTGACAAGCTTTAGTACTGAGGGCGTGCAAACTCATCGCAAAACTTTGGCCTTTTGCTAGCAATGGCAACACTAGATGACTAGGTGACTACCAGCCGCTTTCAGGTTTGTTCAGTTTCTATGTCTTGGGATTTCATGGTTTCCCTCCCATTCCCCATGACTAAATGCCCTTGCAACCTTTTAAAAACAGTTCCAAAAAGGAAACAGAAGAAAGAATAAACCTTCAAACCTGAAAGAGTAAATAATATCTGCATTATCTTTAACTCTTTTACCAAATAGTGAATAAAACAGTTGATAAGGACAAGAGACCTCAGTTTTGTTTCTCCTTTTCTCCTTTTCTTTTTTTTAATTAGTGACTTTGGTCAGGTCCTGCCTTTCTCTAAGGTCCAATTTCTTGTCTGTAATTTTAAGTTGACATGCCTTAACCATGCACTTTTCCCATGTTAACCACAGTGTAATATAGAAATCAGAACCTTACAATACTTTATTTAAAATAAGGTTATTATTTTTTTCTGGCAAAAATAAAGTAATCTGTGGATTTTTTGTTGTTTCATCAGATAGTCAACAAGCTTTTAAAAAGCTGCATCGTAAACAGGATTTCACTGGTGCCTGTAAATCAAATATTTCCTGTCTTGGGGCAGTGATAAGAACCAGTAATCGGATTTTCTTTGACTCTAAGTTTCTTCTCCAGCTTTCTGTTAAGCCTTCCTCACGAATTTTAGAAAAGATGCTATCTAGAGTATTGTCTGAGGAAAGAGGATGTCAAATGATAAGGAATAAATAGATGTTTATTATACAGTCAAATAAAAGGGAATACTAAATAATATATGTATGTGTGTTTTAATTTGTTGAAGACAAGAAAATTTAACAAGATACCTCTTGTCAGACTACGTATAATTATATAGCTGTCTACATATAGGTACGGAATCTGTACAGCGTAGATTACAGTCTACATATACAAATAAAAGGGGAGTGGTATAATGGACACGGTAACAAAGTGATTGAGAACAGAAGAAATAGCACAAAATATCTCCTGCAATTTAGGTAAAACACTTCACGATTGAATACATATTCAGTATTCTAAGATAATTATATAATTACCTATCAGCATTGTTTATAGGAAAAAAAACCCATGAAAACTAACTTATTTTCTTCAACTAAATCCTCACATGACTTCCCTTACAGTAGCTTGTGTGTATACAAATTCTGTGATGGGATCTTCTACTTAGTTCCAGGAAAATATCTAGACCAACCAGTCCACTTCTCTGTTTTCGAAGTGGAACTGTGCTGGGGAATAAGTACTAAGCAACTTGTTATGCACTAACATCTGCAACAACAGATAAAGACTGAAATTATGCACAAAAATATACCTCCCTATCCACACCTGTCGTTAGTGTTTGTCTCCTCCTGGCAGTAAATTTGGCTCCTCTCTGGTTAAAAATGCATTTACCACCCATTACTACAGCGGCAATGTTTCCTCTTATTACTGTTATGCAAACATCCATCTAGGGAAACAGAGTGACCGGGTACTCCACTGAAGTATTTCAAATGGAAACTGGCAAAATTCTGTGTATCTAACAAAGATCAGTTGCATTGCTTCTTTTAAATACACTGTTTTCTTAATTAATGTATGTAAAGTGATTCGGTTAATACCGACCAACAGAGAGCTTTCAACAAGTGAGAATTGGAGCAGGGAGGTGAGGTGGGGGGAAGTAGTCACATATAAAGTGAATTCAAAGGACCTAAGCTTAGAGATTGTTATTTCACAGCCATTTAATGCATTCATTATCTTGCTTCTGCTGTAAAATTCTTGAAAGTTTTATTTTTTATTTTGAAGTGTTAACTCAATAAGAGCAGTTAACTGCTCTTGAATATAATTTAAAGGAAGCATAATGTATGCATGTACATTCAATACTAAATAAATCAGGTTTCAAGGGCATCAATCACCTGTATTTCACATCAACATATGAGTAGGTTGTATTCAATTCTGTATCTTTTGTTCAGAGAAGATAGCAGTAGCAGAAGCAACTGTCAGAAACTGATAATGATTCAAATTGTGCTATCGTGAAATGAAAGGAGTCCAGGAAAATCTAAGGGATTCAAAGACCAGATAAAGTAATGCTCCTACCAGAGCTGCAAAGGTTGAACCAGCTTAATAAGTCCATCATACTGTTACTTACTATAAATTAAAGAAATCCTTTTTTATTTCGCATAGGATATTAGCATTCTTCACTTTCTAAAATGAGCATAGCTGATACATATATCAATAGTTATATCTCTTGAGAATACACATCTGCTTTTCCCACTGGATGCCACTGTTTGATCAAATTTAGGCAAATAAAATCCTGGAAAAATCTTAAAAATTCATATCTGAAAGAAGCCATTAATTCAAATTAAAATACAGATTCTTTAGGAAACATATGAAGCATGTTTTATTAAAATGCCTGGAGCACAATTACTGTGGTTTTGGCATGGATTACACAAAATTAAATACTGTATGAAGAAATAAAAAAAATAATTTAATTTTTACTTTATCAAAAGGATTTTCAAAAATAAGGGCATGATAGGATAACAGAACAAATTACTGCTGTATAAAAGCAAAATGAATTTGTTTAATACCACAGATAAATGTTTAAACATCTTATTTTGAGTATAAGTTTGTAATTTGAAATTCATTGATGAAGAGATTGTCAGTAACATTAAAATATTTCACAACTGGAGTATCAAGTACTTTATTTTTATTATTAATAAAAGTAGCTCGTTTGAACAATTTCAGTTATTTCTAAAAGCAAGTAGTCTAACTTTATTGTGACTCACTTTCAGAGGACATGATCAGTCCAACATGAGTATTTTGAGCACACAGACTTAGCAGTCTAACTCTGTGAAGCTGCACAGTTGAAGTGACAACAATATTTAAACAACGATAGATGTTCCAGTACACAACAAGAAATGGCCTCTAAAGTCTAGGTTCTCAAAATACAATATAATCAGATGAAAAAACATAATAAGAATAAGAACATACCAATAACAGCTGGAGATATGAGGATGCTGTGAAAAAAAAAAGCCTGCAAGTAGATTGAATTCAATTTTAAAAGATATGTCAAAAGATGAGGTATTATCAGAAATTTGAAAACATGCATGGGAGGAAATAATATTGGTGATAATATTGTAGATCTGCCATTTTATCTATATTCCCATATACTAGTCACTTGCAGAGCATCTGCATCTGCTTATGCTTTTGCCTTTGTTTTATATTGTGAACTTTCATATGAATTCTGAGAACATAATACAGGCTTGTTTAAATATTTTATATGAATTCTTTACATATGTATACCTTCCAAAAATGTACCAAAGCTAAGTAATTAGTTACCTTATAATATAGTATGATTTTTTGTGATAAAATGAAGTATTCGTTCCCATTACTCTTCAGCATCTTGTAAAATTGCATCTCATTTTCTTATCCGTTTACATTATAATAGTCCTAGAACCCTGAAAATACATACGTCACTCTGAAATATATTCCTAAAGCTTGCTTTACCCTAAAAAGCAATAGCTAACTCTCACAGATGTGATAAATGACCTGAATGCAAGAATAACAAAACCCTATTGCATCAAAGATGTCTATATACCAAGTCCAGACTTTCTGCAACATTGCAATTCATTATTTAAAGACACAGTTGTCCAAATTGCTTTAACTAAGATTGCACACTAAACCTTGAAATAACTGTAAAGTTTAACTAGAATTGTGTAATACACATTTCATGGTATTTCTTGACAGTGTCTCCCAGTATTCTAGAGCAGAAAACTTTTGCTGTCTTACTTGGAAGCAGACAGAACACTTCTGCTCCAAGGCCTTCTTCAGCAGAGGGAGCGCTGGTACCAGGCAGTTGGTTTGGCAGAGAGATGGAATAGTAGCAGTTAAGAATGAGTAACAAGAAGGAAACTGAGTGTGGGGTAAAAAATGTGGCAGACAGATTCAAAATCAAGAAAAAGGGAAAGATTTGGTAGAAAGCGGCAATTAAAAATAGAGAGGATCAAAGAAGATAAAAATCAAGAAATGAAGTACTTTATAAAAGAGTATTTTAAAATACTTTAACAATAATATTTTGTCTCCATTTATTCTGTGGGTGGATTTGTTGAGATGATGCACTTTCTCAGACAGAACTAATGAGTATGTTCAGTAATTTTATCTACACACATATATACCTGTGTCTGTCTGTCTTTCTACAAGCATGTGTTCGTGTGTATCTAACTCTACCATTCTATATATGGAACACAGTCCCCCTTACCCTATCAAGTTGTTTCTAGCTCTGATTCTCTGATTTATTTTTTTATTTAATTGAAAATTACTGTAACCAAATAATGGGAAATAAAAAAAAAATAAATTAAATAAGAAACTTTGGGCATTCCATCATTTAGAACAATAAAATAAGGGGAGTCATACAACTTGTAACACCTCATACATGTCATTGTGTGGTTAAAATAGAAGTCTTCCAGACACTCATACAAAGTACATTAATATGAGCAGGATTTCTTCACTAAAATTCAAGGAGTTCTGGGAATAAGGCAAACACAAATTGTCACATAACCTTGTACATCTGAAGTTGTCTGTAGTCTTAAACGTCAGCTTTTCATTAGCCTAAACAAAAGTATAATTTACTAAATTACAAATAGTAAGGAGTGAAAAGCATCAGTCTTATTATGTAATTTGTAACTAAATGTACATGATAGTCTAATTCCCCCATTTCATTTCCCTTTTCAGAGAGAAAAGTATGAATAGTAATATGAACAGGAAAGAGAAAAGTAACATGACATGATCTCAGCCTGCTGTATTTGTTAAGTAAATTGCTTGTAATACAAAGAGATACAAAAATAATCAAAAGCGGTTCAGAAAGAACAGCAAAGGTAAAATGTAAAATTTTGTCTGTGGTGTAGACAATTGTCGTAACCTCAGTTCTGGAGACATTAAGGCTTATTAGTCAAGTAATTTATTCGACGGTTTTCAATGAATAGGCAAGTCAATGAGGGACAATGAATCCACTATACAAAATGGATAAATTGAAAGAGTGAACAGCTATTGTTTCTTTAATTCTACTGCTACTAGACGTAGTGGAAGCTGTACTTCAGGATATAACAAAATGCAATTATCCGGTATGTATTTTATACTATTTATTATGTTCTTGTGTTTCTCTGTAAATTATTTACTGTGTGATACAAGTTGGTATTCAGATATATTCTATATAAAAAAAGGTAAAAATCATAGTCATAAGACAATCAGTTAATATGGAGCTATTATAACTTTTGTTTCTGAATTCATATTAGTGAAAGATAAAATTGAAGACAAAATTATTCTAACAGAAAGGATAAAGTATAATTAGCACTGGTCACTTAAGGATGGTGTAAACGATTCATCAGTTAGAAACTTAGAACATGGATACTGCTTTGGAGAAAGAAGCTATCCCTGAGTATCAAGGTAGTAAAACTAAAAGGCCCTGCAGTCAAAAAAGCACAAATCTCACATAAGCACTGGCTCCTGCCAGAGGAGCTTGAAGCATGCAGAGCAAGCTCTGGTGCTCCTGGAACTGAAGGTGCAGACATGGCTACACACTATGTCACTGACTTCTAGCAGTATGTTTCAGCAGTGAGCTGTTCAGGCATGGCAGGAGCTGTGTTGTAAAGAGGGCAGTCCAGGTGAATAGGCCGTAGCAGGGCTGGGCTTCATGCTCAGGGAAATCAGTGCTGTCTACTGCTGCCAAAGCAAGCAATGAGGAGGCACCAGTAAGGATACAGGAACAGGGGAGGAAAAGGAAGGCAAACAAGTTGCTCTTAACTAAACATCAGAAAATACTACTGCAGATTAAATACAGTGACAGATAAGAATGGGGTTGACTTTTCCGCTGAAGTTCATTTAATAGTAAAGCTTCCTTCTAGTCTTAATAATTTACAAAAGCAAAAAGAAAAAGAGGACTTGATTCTGAAAATATGCTTATGAGCAATATCCATTATATAAGTATATGAGTACGTGTTCTGTAGGACTGAACCAAGGCTAGCAGTACCGCAAATGGCCAAAGTTAGCGTGCTGATCACCCACACAATTGTCGAAAAATCCCTTCTTCTTCATGTCTGCAATGCTTAAGAAAACCCCTTTCATATTGCCTTATTTCGATAGTTCCTAAAATGACCTACCTAAAATCAAGCCAACCGTGAAATAGAGCTATACAATCTGACTTGGTACATTCGGTTTATGCACAAAATAATGATAGCTTCTGTACTCTCATTATTTGATAATAAAATTTTCCCTTTGTGTTTTTGCTTTTCTTTTTACTGTTGTCAGAAATACTTAAAGCAAAGTCCTCACTGACCCATCTTGTCATTTAAAGATATTCTAGACCTTAAGTCTCTCATTTTTTGGAGTATTTATCCCTTTTTCTTTGTGTATTTTGTTGTGGCTTTCTGTCATCTCTTGCTTCAAAGATTCACTAAGAATCTTCACCTGCAAGAAAAGAAATTGCAAACAAAGAGCTCTCTCTAGATGATAAATGATGTACAGCTTTTCAGATTAATCTTTTATTTAATGTTTAAAGTAATGGTTAGAGTCAATGTGGTTACAATGCTGTATATAAGGACAGGGCAAAACAGAACAGCTTCCAACTTAGGCAAAGTGTATAGGTTCACATATTGTGCTCCTGAAAATATATACCGATATATCATTATTTTCTTGAAAATTATATATTTTTGTAAAAGTCTGTCTATTGACTCACTTATAATTAAAAATAAGTTTATATTTATCTAAGTTGAATTTGTTACTTTACTGCTCATGTGTTCTATCTGAGCCACAGTTTATTTTAAGGATTCTCAGATATCAAAATTTGTCATAATCACCTTGATGTCAGTGGAGTCACCTTAAGGTTTGGAATATAAGAAACCTCATTTTTTGTCTGAGTTTATAGTTTATAGTTATATGGAATATATATAGTAGTTTATATGGAAGATACAAACTATAATTTTAGGGACTATTATAATCAACTTATGTTCTTCATAGTATTTTTGAAGATATGAAGAACAAACCTTAGGGCCCAGTGAAGTTTAGGATTTATACTAAGGTATTAAAAATTCTTCTTTATCTGAAATCTCTTCGATTCAATTCATGGTTAAAATTAAAATTCATTGCAGGTCTTCAATATGGAGAAATGGACATTTATAGAAGGGGTTAGGGAGAACACATCTCAAGGACTTTAAACTCTAAAATAAATTCTACTCTGTGACCTTCATATATTAAATTTAGTAGGAGAAGTGTTACTACATTTTGGTGATAAAACAACAGCGATTCTCTGTCTGAGCAAACACTTCATAAATGCACTAATATTTTTCCAAAATTTCTTTTCCTATCTTAAGTTACCTTCCCTATGAGAGGTATTGTTTAATCTGCAAGTACTTTAAGATATTATACAGGCAGATAAATTAGCCATAATTCCTGTCCCCAAAGAGTTTCATTACACATAACCACAATGATATGAGAGAAGGCAAAACAAAAGAAAGAATTAGCAGAGGATAAGGGGTGAGAAGGAAGGAAACCAACTATAAAATCCTCCATTTTAATGTCCTTTACATAGCTTTCTATTTCTTTAGATTTTTACCTTTCACAAAGGAATATTACGATAAAAACAGATGGGAACTTTGGAACAGATGAGAAAGCTGTTAACCTGAGGAGGAAAAAAGAGCTGCAGCCAACAAGTAGTGACATCTGAGAGAAGGACAGGTGAAATTAAATGGGTGCCTTTAAAGAGGTTTGCAAGAAAACCAGTTACAGTCAGCAGTGAGGGAGAGATGTATGATATACAAAGCTGATCCAAAAGAATGCAAGAGTCCACAGATTTGAGAGGTTTCTGATTATGAAACCTATCAGGTAGAAGGGAAAAAATGTGAGAAGAATCATCATGCAGATGTGAAGATATAGAGACAAAACAAAAAAAATAGAATATTACATTAATATAAATTTACATTGGGATTTGGAGGATATTTGTTGCAAGAAAGAGAACAGCACTATCAGAAGGGCTACATTCTATGAACATGAAAAGATTCAGAAAAGCAGGCAGTGCAAGTTAGTCTGGTTTCTTCTTATTGCTTTCTCTGTTCTGTTTTTTTCAAACTACCTTCCCCAGTAGAAATTAAGGTCTCCTTCTCTGGGGGACGGATGCTTCAATATGTCATGAAAGCATCTGTGCAAAAATATGAGGCAGAATCTTCAGAGAAGTATTCCCAGCACTACAGAATTAGCTATCAATGTATCAGTGTATTAATATATTTTCTGTTCACAAGTCTTCTTTGGATTCCTGTTACATCTTAAACCATTTTGCAATTACCCATTAAGGAAAGCAGTGAAAAATATAATCTCTCTCCTTTTCCTTTGCCTTCTCTCAAATCACCAAGTCCATTAAAATGTTTTTTGTCTTGATTATATATAGTGCAAACATCATGTAAGTCCCACGGCATTATACAAAATACAGCCATGGAAAGGAACTGTGTATTTCTGTCTCATACAATCCCAGAAACGCTGAGGCTGGAAGGAATCTCTGGAGATCATCTTGTCCAACTCTCTGCTCAAAGCTGGGTTATCAAAAACAGGTTGCTCAGGATCATATCTAGCTGGGTTTTGAATATACTCCAAGAAAAGAGAATCCTCAACCCTCTGGAAAATTTATTCCAGTACCTGATCACTCACAGAATAAAAAAAAGTTTTTTCATGTATTGAAGTGGAATTTCTTGTTTCTTCATTCTTGTCTTATTGTTGAATATCACTGATAAGAGTCTAATTCCATCCTTTTTATTCCTTGTCCATCAGGTATGTATATACGAGTATACTTGAAGGGTAGAAAAATGCACTGACCACTTGGGAGGAATATAGGAATGTTGTGCTGCCATTCAGCAAGATCTGGACAGACCGGAAATCTGGGTGGAGTATTGTGTCTAGTTCTGGGCTCCCCAGTTCAGGAAAGTCAAGGAATTACTGAAGACAGCCCAGCAGAGGGCAAAGAAGATTATCAGGGGACTGGACCACCTCTCTTATGAGGAGAGGCTGAGCGAGCTTGGCTTAGCCTTAAAAAGAGAAGACTGAAACAGGATCTTAACGATGCTTAGAAATATCTAAGGGGCAGGTGATGAAAGGATGGGACCAGATTCTTCCCAATGGTGTTGAGCAACAGGATAAGGGCAACAGATGCAAACTGGAGCACAGGAAGTTCCACCTCAACACTAGGAAAAACTTTTTTATTTTGAGGGTGATGGTGTAAAAGAATAGGCTGCCCAGGGAGGCTGTGGATTTTTTTTTTTTGTTATAGTTTTTGGAGTTTTTGTTTTCTCCAGTATCTTGACAATAACCATCAAATATTGTTAACTTTATGGCCCTTCATTGGACTCTTTCCATTATGTCTCAGTCTGTCTGCCTTGTACCGGTGAGACCAGGACTAGGCCCAGCAGACAGGAAGGATCACCTGTCTCAGCCTGCAGACAATACTCATCCTCATGATGCCCAGGAGGCTGTTGATTGCCTTAGCTATGAGGCTGGACAGTCAACTTTGTGTCTACCAGAACCCTCAGGCCTTTTTCTGTAAAGCTGCTTTCCATCAGGTCAGCACTCAGCAGATACCAGTGCCTGGAGTTATGCTTTAAATTTCCTTTTGTTGAAGTTCTTGAGCTCCCTTTCCACCTCTTGAGGACCCTCTGAATGGCAGTGTAACTATCTGATCTAACCAATACTCCTTCCAGTTTTGCATCTTCTTCAGATCTAACATGGGTGCAGTATATCATATCATACAAATCATTAATGAAGAAAGCATTGTTTCTAGTCTTGACTGCTGGGGCACACCATTACTGACTGCCCTCCAGATGAACTTTCTGTCACTAATGACAACCCTTTGATCCCAGAAGTTCAGTCAGCTTTCAACTCATTTCATTGTCCAATTAACTAGTGTGTAAGTCATCAGTTTGTCAATGAAAGGTTATGACATTGTGTATTTAGCCTTGCTGAAGTGAAGTTATACATCTATCGCTCTTCCCTCTTCCACCCTGCTAGTTTTTTCATTATAGCAGATGATTATCAGGTTGATTAGGCATGATTTCCCCTTCATAAACAACAACTCCCAAGAGCCACCTTCTCCTTCACATGCTTGGAAAACATTTCTAGGATTATTTGCTCCACCATCTTCCTGGGGATTTAAGTGGGGCTCAGCAGCACACTAGAAGATCAGACCTTCTTTCTTGCCTTTCTTGAACGTGACAGTTATCATTATTTTCCTCCAAGCCTTAGGAATCTCCTTCACTTGTCATGACATTTGAAAAATAATTCACAGTAATCTTACAATTCCAGCTTCCTCAGCACCCTTCAGGTCCCATAAGCTTCTGCCTGTCTAGTTTGTTTAAACATTGCTTAGCAATTTGCAATGAGCCATGGTTTTTAACAATGTTATGACCACCTATGTTTTCCTACTACCCTGTGCTTGCATGGTATGACTGCGACCAGGTGGTATTTCTATTTTACCAATAAGTATAGCAGAAAAAGAATGTAAACACAAGAAGCTGCCACTTTTGGTAAATGTCATACTCCACATATTTTCTTATGTCTCTGTGACTCACAGTTTTCCACTGTTTGAAACTATAATATCCATTTGGTCTCTGAGCAGCCTCTGATTGATCACCTTTTTTCCTTCAAAGATATATATAAAGAAGAGTACAAAAACATTTAAAATATTTAATAATTACAGATAGATGTACTTTACATATATATTGATACAAAAATATGCATTTATATATACATTTATAAGGAAATTCCTGGATATTAAAAAAAAAAAATACAACAGTATGTGTGGATCCCAAAGTCTTCTTCACTGCATTTCAACAAAGACTGACATTTTAAAAAATCTTTTTGGTAAAGTTTACTTTCTAATAAACCGCATACTGTGATTTCAAGCATATTTTTGCATTGGATAGATTTATCATTGCAGTTATTCGGGTTTTTTTTTCTGTAAATCAGATCCACAAAATATAACAAGATGTAAAGTATACTCTAAACATTTATATCAGTAGCAAAAGTGTGCAAGAAACTCATGCTGTGTCAATGTGAGATAACACCCCTCCACTGTACAGAAAGAGGAATCCCCTAGGTTTATGTGAGACAGCGAGTATGCTGTTTGGAATACTAGCAAGAAAAAATGGCAACTGGACATTTGGTTCCCAAAAAGTGAGGAACTAAACCAGAAGCAGTAGGGAATGAGCTACAAAGAAGTAGGGGACATGCCCTTTTGCTTCTCATATGGCAGACAACTGATGGCACACCACCAAGTAATATGTGAGCTGCAAAATACTTGTATTTTCTGCTTAACCTGTCCAGTGTCAGAATTTTTAGCCATTTGTTGCGTTAAAATCACTGATGATCAAAAAATACGAAAATGTTGTTAAGCAGCTGGTGAACAAAATGGCGATACCACAAACAAAAATCAAATATAACAGTGCAATACATCCCAAACATAGCAAATTAATTACAATACATGTAATTACAATACATTACAGTATATGGCTCTGTTTATTTAATTTCCTTTATTTATCTTAACTAATCATTTTACGATATTGGAATAAGGAGTTTTACACGTCATTACCTAAAGATATGTGATTATTTCCTTAGTATACGCTTAAAGAAAATAGATATACGTTGAATAAAAAACTTATTCTTTCATTAGAAGTTCAAATTTAGTATGGTTCCACAAAAATTTTTCTTCAAGATAAATAACATCTAGATTTACATATTTTGAAACTAAATGCATTTGCAGCATGGTAAACTATTGTCAAATAAAAATAAATAAATTGTTTTCTCATGTCCTTTTCCTCTACGCCCTCTTCCAAAACTTGTTTTAAGCACCTCTACCTAAAAATAGAAAATGCAGCATCAATGAATGTTCCTGACATAAGGAAAAATAAAATCAACTTTCAGATAAAGCAGATCTGTTTCTTCTTTTTTTTTTAAGATAAAACCAAAACAAGACAGTCATTAGCACAGTGACAGACACGTAACACTTTTGAATAAAGGATCAGTTGCCCATAAGCTGCACATTGGTTTTGATATATTTAGAAATTACTGGGAAAATCTAAATGTAGCAAAAGAAAAGTACTTTCAGAGAAGTTTTTCTTACCCTGTAGGCGGTAATCTATGGACGAAAATTAATGTGACAAAATATTATTGAATATTTTTCACTTGTCTTGCAAAAAGCTTTGAGTTTGCATCTCCTACTACGTTTGCTGTATTTTGTAAGTTGACATACTTAGTTGAACGCAACAGTAATTGTACATGGGATAAGATGGAGTCACCAAGTTACTACTACACTATTGTTCCTGATTGGTGTTATGGATACATTGGTCATGGTCATGGAGACAACGGAGAAGTAGAATGAACGTCCAATAGTCTTCAATCCAGGGAACGAATGCAACTGTTAATACCATCACTAGAGCAAGTGTTCTCTCTGCCAGATGTAAAAGGGAAGCTGTGAAGCTGTGTGTTTTGGGTGTAAGCTTGATTTATCATTTAGTTGTACTACAACTGTAAATTTACGAACAATTTAAAACAGAAGTTGCAGTCATGTTTCAACCTTTAAGACTCAGTACTTTAATGGAACATATCACTAGTTTATTTCCAGAATAACTTAAGAAAATATTTACAACGAAAGTAATTCATAACTTGATATTTTTTCTATGTTACTATTACTAGTAGTTCTTTTTCTTACTCTTCTGGTTAATATAATTGCATGTCCTCTGCTGGACTGATTATTGGCCCAAATTTATCTGACTGCTCTAATGAACCAAGGTGGATTATTAATCATTGTCTCATTACTGCTCAGCTGTTTCTCGAAGGATTACACATTAAATGGATAATGGAATGGTTATTGCCATGGATAAAAGTCCATAACAAATGAGAAGACATAAGAAAGATGGGGTCTGAAGTAAACCTACAGTTTAAGTTCTCTTCTAACCCCACAAACTTTTAAGGGGCAATTCGTGTCTTCTTATGACTTATCTAAGATATACCGTGAGAATCAATCCCAGGAGGAGTTTATTCTTTCAATTGCAAAGGGAGTGTCAGTCAGTCAAATGATTAACTTTCAGGTATCTAAAGAACTCTCAGTTGAATTCCATCCATGAGAGTCTTCCATGCTACTTGTGACTTATAGATTCCTGTCACAAAAGAAACAGATAAAATTCTAAGACAAATTTACACTTTTAGCTTGAATAGAATAGGAAAATGTACCTAGTGGTGAATAGAATTGTAGTTTTCTCAGCAGCTGTGATCTGAAGATTTGCAGGAAAGCAATTGCTTACAGACATAGGCATTCTATGACTATAGTAAAATATTATCAACATGAATCTTTCATATTGACATAGAGGTTTCACATATGGATATTACAAAACATACCAGAGATTTTAATCCCAAGTTTTCCAAAATTAATGTAAAAAAACTTGGGGGGAAAAGGGTAATTCAAGGATATGACAATCAAATTTTACTTATAAATGACTGATTGTGCTTAACACTTTTGGACGCATTACAGTGTCTAAGTTCTGCCAAGATTTTGATTACAAAATCGTCTTAAATCAAAATTACTGACTAATCTTTGCTGACGTGATGTCTTTGTCTTCATTTTAGACTTTCAGTATTTTTGGGTTTACGTGTCCCAAGAGTTTGTTTGTCCTCCTGTTGTCTAGGCCATGAGTCTGCCTGTTGTTATTCCTGCAACATCACACTGAGTGTTAACAGTTTATGGTCCTTCATCTTATCTCCCTGGGCTTATGATGCTCTTTTGTAAGGAAAAAAAACATCTACAAATACTTGCTAGAAAGAGTAAAACCGATCTTAATGTGGAGATTCAAAATGTTCTGAATAGTTCAGTCCTGTCTTTTGCTCACATCAGCATTGCTGAGCCACTCACCTGTGGTAGACACTGCATGTTGAGATATAATTTTACTATACATTCCATGCAGAAGAGCATGGCCTTAAAACTCTTATCTTTATTCATTATTAACTGAAAACTGGGCTTCCGCTACAAAGTGGTTTTGAGGACAGGAAAGGACAAAGAATGACAACATTGTCTGCTAGCATCCCTGAAAGAGGATATCACCCTGAAAGAAGAAATCCCTACTTGAACAAAGCCTTTCTTCCTCCTCCATAATCATTATCCTAGCAATTAGTCAGACTCATATCAGCACAATAATACAATTTAAAAACAATATGTACTTAAAACAATGCATTTGCATAGACCATGAAACTTCATTACTTGTTCTAAGAGGTTTACATATAGAAAAGGAGGATACGAATGTCACAAGACAGAAACCTCTACTTGTTCTATCCTCACCCTTGTTGGTCTCACTCTAATAAGAATTTCTAATTAGGTTGGAAGAGAAATATTAGTAAAACATACATCTACTTTTCTGTCATGAAGGTGTAGAGAGTACTCTCCTTACCTGCCACTACAGACTCCATGACTGATTTGCTTGATAGTAACACATTATGTAAAGTGGATTTCTGAACAGCTACAGGTTGCCTTTTAAAGCTCTGACCCAAGGGGACAAATTTGATTTTAAACTGCTGTATTAAACAACAGATCAAATTAGTCAAAAGCAAAGAACAGGAGAACAGCAGAAGAAAAATAATTTTCGGGTATTTGCCATTAAAATCCTTATGGCTCCCAAGACAGTTTGCAATAGTAAGATACTTTCTTTTTTCACGTCAACAAAAAAGCAACAAAAAAAATCCCACAAAACCTTAAGCTGATGAGAGTAGATCTGTTTAAAAAATCTTATTTGCAAAGATTAGCAAATCAATACATACATCAATAACTGCTTACACTCATACTATTACAGTTTTCCTCTCTATTTTTAGCTGACAAAAAGTTAAGCATGAGAAGGTTTTTATTTTAATTCTGGTTTATGGGTGACACACTAACATGATTTATGTTTTGGTAGGAGCTTTTTAATGAAAATATCAACCCAAATGTGATTGTGACAGTCTAGACTCAAGGTTTATTTTTTAATGTTGTACAATGAAATCTTCATTCAGTATGTGGTTGCTCAGTAAAAGCTGAAGTACAGTTAGCCTGAATTTAATAGCAAGGTGTTCAACTGGAGTGAATCATTGACTTTTGTGACATTATTGAAATTAATTGATTCACTTTGGAATTTAGAGCTCAATCTAAGCTACAAAATGTATTCTAAAAAGCAGAAGCAGAGGGTGGGACAGAGGAATTAATCTCACTGAACGATATACGGCATGTAACTGAAGTATATAAAGTATAAGCCTAATCCTTTCCACAGTTTCTCTAGAATGGTAGGAGAAGAGTACTCTACATCAGCCTTAGGAAACACTAGTTTTTCTTCATACATTATACACAAAGCCCAGAACGAAAAAATGTCATAGTGTAAGTAACTTAGGTGCTTAAATTTCAATTATACATTTTATTCACATCATCATAGAACCTCTTGGCTGAGTGAATACTAAGATTTTATGCTGTCACTCAGTCTTGGGTGTTTATTGGATGCTTTTAAGTACAGGTAGTCCTCTCTAGACCTGCCACTTCATCCTATATGTGCCAACATTCTAGTACAAGCTCTGAAACAAAGGCTGTTGATGCTAATTGCACAAATCATCCGTTCAAAGTAATTTGAATTGAGCACTAACATATTTTTTTTTAATAATGTAAAAAAGCTCTGGCATTGCAGATAAACCTTGTAGGATATGCAAAAAATTACTAATGGAAGAAACTTGTTTTGTCATTTAGATTCTATTTCCTCAGTTAAATAATGTTCTTAGTGGTTGGAACTGTAGGTAGTTTTAAATAGCCTGTACAAACATTGCAACAATTAATAATCAAAATATTGGAATGTTGTTAGTATTTTGGGAAGATTTTTTCTGCTAATATCATACACCAGTAATCATCATCCTAAACATAATTTAAAGAGTTGAAGACAGAAAGTACAAGTCTTCTTTCTTTCCAAGTGTTTTTCTCACTGAGGACCAGACATACACTGTATTTCCTCTGAATGTCATTAAATAACATGCGCGTAGTCCTTGGAACAATCTAGGGAATGCACTGCATCTACATTCCATAGTCATGTAAAATTTTAATTACTTTGCTCCTCTTAATATTATTTTTTATTACTTTCATAAGGATCAAAGAGCATCCTCTGTTGGCTAATACAACACCTGATTCTGTTGTGCTACTAGCTTAATGTAGCATTGTGAATAGGGCAACTCTCAGTGCTACAAAAGGGTACGGTTCAATTTCTGTAGAGGATTTGCTTTCATTAAAATTTCTTTTATTAACATCTACATTCTTCTTACTGAAATGTGATTAAATTCATTTTTAGTTTTAAATTATTTTTATCATATACCTAATTGGTACATCCAGAAGCCTAGGAGCACAAAAATAATAAGAAAGACATTAGAATAACAAAAGAAGTCTCTAGACAAAATTTTCTATTTTTATACAAAAAAGAAAGTCATTATTTTGAAAAAGAGAACTTTAAATTCTGAGTTAAACTTCTAAAGGAAGATTATAATTTGATCTGCAGTTGATCTGTAGTTTGAGCTGAACAAGGTTTGGGTCCAATTTTATGATTAAGAATGGCATTAAGAATGGCAAATACAGCAGCTGTGAAGGAAAAACTTTCACGTTTTAGGACAGAGAATCCCTTCTACTGGATAAACAGGGATCGGCATTTTTCTGTGAGTTCAAGATGAAATGTTGGAAAGGATTACCTTACCACTGTGACTTACTTCTGGATGATCAAGGTCAGCCATAGGTATCTGGTGGGATCATTCTTTTCTATATAGGCCTAGCTGTTAGCTTATTTCATTGTTCCTTCTTCCAGGCCAAGAGTTAAATACTCAAAAAGGCCTCTCAGGTGTGTAAGCAGAGGCATTTACCTACTACCACAAATGTAAATATGTTACGTCATCATCTCATACACAAAATGTAAGTTCAAATTGTTTCACATCAAAAAAGATACTGTAGAATCCAAAGATTCATAAAAGGGACTGAAAAGGTGACAACACTTAATAGAATGACTTTCATTTTTTTACTTAAAATACAGTCAAACTGCAGAATTCCTTACCACAAAGTTCCTTCGATGCTAAAAAAAAATGAGTAAATTAAAAAAGAAATTGAATATTTTATTATGAGACAAAGCCACAGAAAATTACTAAACTTATAGGAACTATGCTGGGTCAGAAAACCCCAGACCTGCAATATATTTGAAAGTATTACAGCAAAGTGTCCTTACATAGGTTTCTACAGTTATGCTGCTTCCTAGGCATCTACTTTCAGATGCCATTGGAGACAAGCTGTGATCTGTACCAGTACAGATCTTGAATGTGCCTTAAACAAGCCTTAGACGCACCATTTTTCACAGACGGGAAGGCTAGCTCATGTTCTAGTAGAAAATAGCCAACTATCTACCAAACATGACTTAAATATAGACTTAATCATATGTGAAACACACAGCTTGTTCACTGTTGGCCATAATGTACTTCTACAAGCAGGTCCAAGACAATGAGCTCATGGCCATCAGAACCTTGAAGACTATTTAATTCAACAAGAAAGAAAATATTGTTCTAGTTTCTTGTTCAGGCTCCTCTCTCTATCTGTATCATCTAATGACACCTGAAACTCTTCTCCTAGGGATTCAGCTGTATTTGATTCAAGTTTTTTGATATTTTGACATAATTTTGATACGGTACAGCTGCATAACCTTGACTCAGACTTCCATGAAAATTGCCAAGTTGTGAAAATAAGACTATGAAAAAGTACATAGAGATATGCAAGATGACAGAGCTAAGATTACTGATACAGAGGTAGTGAAAAGTTCAAGGATAGAGGAGGAATAACACTGACATGAAAATACATAAAATCCTAAGGAAAAAAAAGTGAGTGAGAAGACAACTGCCCAGCAGCACTATCAGCCCATTCAAAGGAGCTATGGAGGTTGACTTGTCTGACCTGTTTGATAACTGCCAAGCCTGCAAAGACAGTTCAATGACTTTATTGAAGGTGATGAATAATATACCAATGGTTAGCTAAGTGACTCCTTTGCCATAAGGATCTTACCATGTGTTAGTCACAGATACCTACATCACACTTCCAAATTGTGTCTAAAGAAATTTTGTGGAATTTCTTTGTAGGAAGTGAAAGGTGCCCAGAGAAAAGTGACTCATAGAAGGCTACGGTATCTTCTGAAAGCACTTCACACTCTATAAGGAATCACATCTTGTTTGATCCTTCAGGTGATGATGTAGATGTTGTAGATGAGTTCCTTAGGAATATGGTTGAGGAAGGGGCCAGGTACGGCTGGACTTGATGATCTCAGGGGTCTTTTCCAGCCTTACGACTCTATGATTCTATGACTTCCCTCATGTGCTCATTAACTCCTAGAAACTAATTTCTAAGTATAAAAAAGGAAAACGAATAAACCAAACACCTCCATTTATTTTAAATTTCATTTATCTACAGCATTATAGGACTTATTTCTTGTGCATCTTGGCTGTAATAGCAAATTTTGCTTGATTTGTAATCCACATAGTTAATGTTCTTTCAATCCTGATAAATGCCGTGAGTTCAAAATCTGACTTGTCTCAACGCATAAAATGCAAATTTACACACCATTGCATACAATAGGATGGAATTATTTTTAATTGCAAATAAAGTTTGGAAAAGCAATGACCATCGAAATTAAGAATTATTTGAACCTTATCTCTGTGGTGAGTTCATAGGCTTTTTTCATGACAGAAACTGCTCTTACAACTAAAGTAGTGAACTTTTTGCTTTTTCTTATTTGAAGGTAGTCTTTTTTTCTATTTTGGTTCTAGCTGCTTTTGATCATCACATGCAGTATCACAGAATCCTTTTAGAAACACAGCAAATGTCTTATTTCAGAGAACTCCCATTTCATGTTTAGGTCAATATCCATTCGATCATGTTCTTTTTTCAATTTAAACATTGAAACTGGGAGATATTTTAAAAAGAAGTTTTTCCTGTCAGTTGCGTATGTCTGCAATTTGGATGATAACTACAGCAATATTTTAGCATGAGATATTGACAAGTATATATGTATTAACTTTTTTTGCTACATGCATAGTTCTATACCAGCACACTTATCAGAACATCTTCACGAATAGATGCTAAATTTGAGGTTTGAGTGTGATGTTTGCAGAGTATATCTCTGAGAAAAAAATAACAGGCAGAGATGAGCTCTTTTCTTCCTACTCCTTGATTTTTACAAAACTTCTGGTCTCTGTAATGAAGCTGTCATCCAATGAGAAACAAATTTTGGCAGTTATCTCAGAGAGAAACATCCATTTGTAAAAGCACTCAAGACTTAAGAAAATATCTTAGTCCTCTCTGTGAGGAAATGAAAACTGTCAAGGTGCTATTTTTGTCTTTTCTGTTATCACCTACTGATGCCCAGATAGTTCTGTAGCTAAGGCTTTCACCTAGGGTATGCACGATTCAGCTGCGACTCTGTTCCACCTAATTTAGATAAGAGATTTCAATGCTCATCTCCAGGATTCTGGATAGTATCATCCGTCAGATTAGTAACACCTGTCTTCTTGAAACAGCTGATCTTTTCTCTAGATTAGTATTTGATGAATTAGAAAAAGTAATCAAGGAATTTGAACAACCAACTCAGAAGAATCATGTTAAAAACCTCATCAATGTCATAATGAGTGGGTTGCTGACAACATAAGCATCAGCATAAAAACATTCTTCTGGAAGTATGTCATACATCAAATCTTTTCATATTGTGCCTAATTTATGAGCACAGGGATTATTATTACCATCACTATAATTAATAATATCATTAGTATTAATAATATACACATTATTCATAGTATTCTGAATTCCCTGAAAGAATCCCAAAATGAAATAGATTGCAAAGCTAATTGTGTGTATTTTGGAGCTACAGAAATAAAAAGAAGGATCAAGAAGGTCTAGAAAGAAGAAAAATAAGACTGTAGAGTTATTGATAAAGGATTTCTGATGAAGGTCTGAGTTTTGCGGGTGAGTTACAATAGAAAGTAAAAGGACGGTGAGCTTAAGAAATGAAGAAGAGGTATGAATCAACCCGGCACATGTATTCAGCAAAGATTCTGAGTTCACACAGAATAGCAAAATGATACACCAGTGAGATTTACATTAGATGATTATAGTACGCAAGATTAAGGATTACCTGAAACCTAATTCTACCTGTTTATGTAGCTGTAACCATGGAAATATAACTGAATTAATGACATTTGAGGTATTTTCACTACATAAATATTTTTTGTATTTAAATACAACTTAATTTTAAGTTAAACATCATAGCAGCAGAAGGTGAGAAAACTCGACTTTAAGGATATAACAGTGCAGTTCTCTATCGTTTTCAGTGGAAACACCCTACCACACCTGAAAAATCAATAAAAGTTAAACATCTTTTTCATTGCTACCATAGGATTATTTCCACAATGTTGCAATGTCTGGTCACAATGCTGACTGACTCTCCCCAGAAAGAATGCTTAATGATAAATTCATAACTTGAAATAAAACAATCACTCCGCGTGAGATCAGAGAAAGCATGATTTGAAATAAAATATTATCTTATAAAATAGTATAGTTTAAATTAGAACTGCATGCTGTACATTTCAATGCAGTGTATTCCTCTGAGATTTTTTTCATTTTCAGTGATTAGAACTACTATAACCTGTCATTTACAGAAAACAATGAAATGTTATACTGGTACTTGAACATTTAGGAATTGCCGGAGATTCAGCTTAGTGATCTCATGGGAGGAGTAACCTACCAAAAGGAAGTTAAAAATGAACACACAAAACGCCACGCTGCTAAACAGCAACCTCGTCTTGTTGCAGCTGCAGAATAGAATTTTGGACATGATAAACCTATCTCCCCTTGCAAATGACTGAGAAAAGGCAGCTGCTGCCCAACATATTTTCTACTGGGCCCATTTGTATATTAAACCACACAGTAAAAAAGTTAAACAAATAACTGTAAAGGAACTGGGACAGGTTTACCTCTGATGTAACCACACATTCCAATTGGTGTACGCTAAAATTTGGGGGTTTTTGTTTGGTTTATACAAACATTTAGTTTGTATTGTTGGCTCTGTTGTTGATACTATTCAATATGCTACAAATCATTCTAGCAAAATATTTAACTGATGCTCAGTCAAAGAGAACTTTTTAGCCAGACTGTAGGAAACCTTTGATCTGAAATACTCTAGTTACACTCTACCTTAGAGAAAAGCAAGCAAGAACTTACCTTTTTTTCATCAGCTCACTACATGACAAATATAAAACAAAAATTGGCAAAACATTGGCTGGTGTCAGCCCAAGCAGCAGAACTAGATTAAAGAAATGTAAAACATTCCCTTTCAACTTTATGTGTCAGAGCTGTTATATTTTATCAAAGTAATTATTGTATAGAATCGTAGAATCATAAAATATGTCAAGTTGGAAGAGGTTCATAAGGATCATTGAGTCCAACTCTCTGTTTTTTGTAGGACTACCTAAAACTAGATTATATGACTAAAAGCATCATCCAGACACTCCCTGAGCTCTGACAGGCTTGGTGCTATGACCACTTCCCTGGGAAGCCTGTTCCACCATCTCAGTAAGAAACTTTTCCTATTGTCCAATCTGAACTTGATGCAGCTTCATTCCACTTCCTCTTGCCCTGTTGCTGGTCACCAGAGAGAGATCAGCACCACCTCCTCTGCTACCTGTTTTGAGGAAGCTGCAGATTGCAATAAGGTCACCCCTCAGCCTTCTCTTCTCCAAGCTAAACAAACCAAGTAACCTCAGCCATTCCTGATAAGTCTTGCCCTTAAGACCTTTCACCATCTCAGTTGCTCTCCTCTGGACACACTCTAATAGTTTGTTGTCCTACTTATGTTGAGGTGCCCAAAACTTTACACAGTACTCCAGGTCACAGCACAGCATAACGTGGGACAATCACTTCCTGCAACCTGCTTGATGCACTCCAGAACACAGTTGGCCCTTTTTTACTGCCAGGGCATACTGTTGATTCATATTCAATTTGCCATCAATCTATACTCTCAGATCTCTGTCTGTGGGGTAGCTCTCCAGACTCATCCTCCAATTAGACCAGATGATCTTTCGAGGTTCCTTCCAACCTGGGCTGTTGCATGACTCTAATTTGTACAGATAACCAGGTTTAACCTATTCCAGGTGGAGAATTCAGCACTCGCTCATGTTAAATTTCATAGAGCTGCAGATTGTCCAGCTTTTAACATCTATCCAGATCTTTGTGAAAGGCATCTCTACCCTTAAGGGACTCTACAGCTCCTTGTTTTGTTTAGTTTAGAGGGGAACCCTCATTGCTCTCTACAGCTTCCTGAGAGGGAGGCCCAAATCTCCCTGGTATCCAGTGATAGGACACATGAGAATGGTTCAAAGTTGTGCCAGAGCAGGTTCAGACTGGACATGAGGAAGCGATTCTTTGCTGAGGAAGTGATCAAACACTGGAACAGGCATCCTAGAGACGTGGCCGATACCTCATGTCTGTTCAACTACGTCCTTAACAATATGCTTTAGCTTTTAGTCAGCCCTGAAGTGGTCAGGCAGTTGGACTAGATGTAGGTCCATATTCTATTCCTGCATCCAGATCATTTATAAAAACAATAAACAGCACTGGCCCCCAAACCGACCCCACTGCTGGCTGGCCACTAGCCCGATATAACCTCTTTTACTATAACTCTGACATTGACTCATCCTCCAGTTCCTCACACAGCTTATAATGGACTTGTCAGATGTATGCTGGACATTTTGCCCAGAAGGATACTGTGAGAGACAGTATCCAAAGCTTTTCTAAAATCGAAAGAACCCACATCTACTGGCTTCCCTTGATCAACTAGATGGGTTAAGCATGACTCTGATCTGCACTGTTAGTAAAATCAAGACTTTTCTCAATCTCTACTCCTTTATTTTCACTTTCTATAGTAGATAGGCTGAGGTGACTAATGCCCTCACGTCCACTTTGGCTCCTGTTTTGCCAGCTCCTGGGGCACCCACATAGTGCCACCAGCAGGGTGGCCTCTTACAGGAATTGAGACAGTCCTGGGAGCCCTCCTCTTTCAGAGATGCCACAGGCAAGCAGTCTATACTCCAGTCAGGAGCTGAATGATTGTGGGCAGACCTGGGTAGATGGATGTGCTGCCGTCAGCTCCCCCACATCCTCTGGGGGCTGCTCTTGCTCTGAGGGGACAGGTGCAGATGAGTGGCAACTGGGATCCCCACGGAGGGTGGCCTCCAACAGGCTGGGTTGCTGCTCCATGTCAGGGTCTGCAGAGCTACTGGAGGTAGTCAGGTGGGGGGCAAGAGTCTTTCTCCCAGGAATGAGTGCAGCCAGCGCTGGCCACACAGATATTGTCCTTCCCTTTAAGCTCTGTACTTTCAGACTACCTAAATAATTTCTGAACCTTGAAATTAAACACACACTTAGAGAATTTTCTGTGGAACACAACCAGTGTTACTCATCAGATTAAAGGATCCTGTTCTTTTCAAATTTGTCACGACTGAGGTATTCCAGGGAAGAAGACAGTGACTGGTAGTTGAGAAACCACTGCAAAAAAACATTCGGTTCGTTGCTAACTTGTGAGAATGAAAATGGTATCCTTCAAAATAAATTTTGTGACTATTGTTCTTTCTAACCCAAATGTGGGGTTTTTTAAATTTTATTTTAAAGGAATGTATAAATAGATCTCCTCACGAAAGTAACCGACCTGTATTACATAATTTAGATGTCTCCCAAAGTTTGTCACATCCATAAATTGAAATGTTTAAGAAAGTTTTCTTTAGTGTGAACATTCTTCTTCCTGAGTTGCACTCATTATCTAGACATCCATACAAATGTGGAGTAGTCTTGTGCTTATTCAAGAATTTTTTTAATCTTCTCAATGATAGGCATATTTATATAAAAATCCACTGTTAAAATTATCCCGTTAGCCATTGAAACTGACTGTAATACTTAATATTCTCTGACAGTAGAGATAAAATACCTGATATTAAGTCAATTTGATCATTTACTGACACCCTCAGGAATCTCCCATTCATGAAACTAAGCAGATGTTTGTGCTATGTAACCCAAAGCGTACCTTAAAGGGTATCTTATATATTTATTTTTTTTTCACTCTGAATCAGGGGTGAATTCTGACTGTGTAGAGGTCCATACACTTACTGGTGAATTCAAAGAACAAACAGTGACTGCACTGATGTAGTTTTGAAATGGCTTTCTAAGGGGTAGTAGACACAATAGATTTTTTTTGTGGCCCCTATTTGTTTCATAGTATTTTACTTCTTCAATCCTACCTCATATTAGAGTCAACAAAGCAGTAGGGATACTGTGTTTATATGCCAACTAACTTCAGTGAAAGTAGTGAATCTTTATCTGAATAGGCAAGTAAAAATTGAAAAAGCTCTTAGGTATAAACTCTGTCTTCTGTAGTGCTTAAATAATAAAAAGACTGCAATAAAAAACAAACATTGCTAGTAGTGATGAAAATATTATACAAATATAAAATAACAGATTGAAGATGAAATAAAATATAAGCAGAAAAGCTGACATATTAGTTAGAAAAAGTGGATAAGAGTGTCAAGGGACACATTATAGGAAGGTTATGCAAGTCAATCCCATAAATGATCGTACATTTTGAAAGGACAGAAGCATTTCTTAAAATGACAGAATTCAATGAATACAACAAAATAAAATCCATAAGGTATTCCTGAATTAATAATAAAGGTTACCCTGCAGCATGTGCAATACTGTCACATATACCATTCGGACATAGCAGATGCTTTGTATACTAAGTTCTCTTGTTTAATCATTTTGGGGAAGGATCCAGATTTCACAATTGAGCACTTCAGTGCTAAATTACTTTTATAACAAGACTATGTGAGTCACGGACACCTAATGTACTTATTGGATATTTTACTTATTCTAGTCAGAGCTCTAAAAATGATTTATTCATCTTACATGAAAGAGACAAAGACTAAAACACATAGAGAAGAACTGGAAACAAATCATTCCTTCTTCCTATACCAACTTTTTTCTATACTAGAAAGAAAGAGGCTGGCACTTGCACTTGGAAAGTCTGGCACTCTGGTCAGCGCATTTAACCAATTTTGGAATGAAAGATGAATGTATTATGTTACAAAAAAATAAATGTAGATAAATATGTTACCCAATTATCAGCACGAGTATCTTCATCCTTGGTTCCAATTACAAATTAAAAATATTCAGACTGAAAAAAGAAAACAGAACACTAAATAACCTCCTGTCTAGCCTCTATGCAAAGACATCTGTCATTCACCTACCACTGGTCATAACATCAGTTCAGTCTATTAAACTCATTGTGGAAAGATAAGATTCTTGAGCCAAGTGATTCACAAAGCAACTTAATTATCACAAGACAATTTTAGAATATACTGAAATGTTATTTTGTCATCTACGTGTTGCACTTACAAAACTTCTCTTATCTGAAATAACAGTTAAAAAACGTTATTCCACTCTTATTGTTATCAGCCGTGTTTCTGTTGCTAAGAAACACAAACACTTTCCATGATAGGTTTCCACCTTCATTTTGTTTCCTATTGGCAAGAACCTATTACTGTTGCACTCTGCATTTTCTGTATCAAAAAGCTCATCAGAAAGGCATCACATAAACTTATTGGACTGTTGACTTTTTCCCAGAGGTTAAGTAGGCACTAACTCTTGTTATCAGCCTGTCCTAATTCTGCTACTTTATTAAACAAGCAGGAAGAAGGGAGAAGAGGAAAACAGAAAAAGGAAATTCTCCTTTTCTGTCCAAGCAGAAAACCTGTTCACTTGTCTTAAACAAAATGCGCATCTAAGCACTTACTGGGTTTATTAACTAGCAATCGGTGAACTACAGGATCCACGCCGCCAATACAACAGATAGACTATCTAGCAAACTTCTCAAAAATCGTAAAACTCCTTTGAAAACCACTCCCAACATACTCCGCACCACCCGCCTACCCCGCACCCCAGGCAGAGGCGGGCGCTCGGGCGCCGAAGACGCCCCCGCCGCCTCGGGGACTAGCCCAGAGGGGGGCCGCCCGAACAGCGCTGCGGGGCTCTGGCGCGGCGCCCGCCCCACACCTGCCCGCGAGAGGCAGCCCACCTCTCGGCATCGTGTTCTCCCCACGGTCTCTCCTCCCCGTATAAATCTTCATGCTCTTTTCATGCTGCTTCAAAGGGTGACCCCTTCTTCGCTTCGAAAGTTTCCTTTTAATTCCCTGGTAGTTGTTATCTGGTTGACAGTCACCTTCCTCTTTAACGTGATCGGTTTGGAGAAAATGCCCTCCCACCCAGTTTTATTTGTCACATGGCTGTTCATGCCCTCACTGCCATCAGAAGTATGCGCTGTGACTGTCCTCTTTTTATTACTACCCAGGTATTTTCGACAGGTCTATCCCACAGTCCGTGTTAGGCCTTGGATTTCTATGTCCTCCTTTCTCTTTTGCCTAGACTTTTTGAACAATTATATATATCAGTTGTGTTCCTTGACCTAAAACTCTCTGTCAAGCCAATTGACTTGTACATTTGCTTATATGCTAAACTTCTCAGGAGCCTGAAACACTTTCTTTTTGTCTGTCATTAAGACCCTTACATGAAGGGCAAGAGTATGTCTTTTATAATTTACTTTACCCACACTTTTAGGCATGCCTACGCTACACGGAAGTGCCACATAAAATAATTGACCACACATTGGAGATACATTTTATTAATTGATTACTGTTAAACTTGCATGAATAAAACCAGAAAGTTTTTAGTTTATTTAAACAAAAGATTACGTAACTGGATATTTTCCCTTCCCATCTCTTTTGATTCTACTTTATAAGGATTGCGTCAAAGAGTTTGAGGTAAGATACTTTTTCAAGGAAAATGTTAACTGTTCTGAAGTGCATCCATGATAAGCACTTTATTTCACAACCATGTTTTATTTAATCCTTTTCTCACGTCACAGTAGTAATCCTATATAAGTCATATTTTTGTAAAATGAGATTTGGTTGCATGTGGTGTTTTTTACTGGCTGAAGTGACAGGCAGTTGGAGCCTTCAGAACCAATTAGAAAGGCTATTGTGCCACACTAAGTGACCTCCCCTTGCATCATTGTATCTCCCTGCTGCTTTCAGAGCTTACTTCCAATATCGCTAATTTTATTCAGATAACACATTTGTTTTCTCACACAAGCACAGGAAGAACATCATGAAAAGCACAGCTGCTCACTGTGTCTGTTTTCCTTCATTCACTAGTTCCCTTTGGCTAAGGACAATGGTAGAACGTGTCACTGTCACAAATAAAAAAGCAGTAGTTAATATGCGACAGAGCAAAGTAGAGCCCATATTTAGCATAAAAGAGTATCTATCAAACACTATGAGGCAGGACTTTCAATTTTTTAATAAATTTCAGGCATCTCTATGAAACTCTTTGCTTTCTGCTTACCTTGTTCCCACATGTCTGTATTGGAAGAGGCCTGGCAGCTCTGTGCTAGAAGCATGGGTGACCCCAGATGTACATATGGTCCAGTGACAGCATGACCTACCGTTCCATGGAGCAGAAACCCAGTAAGTCACAGTGTAATGAATGCAGACACATGACTTGTTCTGCTTTTCTGCAGTGCGTCGAGCACCACTTACATTCTACATTGCTGTGATTTTGTAAGCAGGTTATCTGTGGGGAGAGGAATTTTGTAAGCAGGTTATCTATGGGGAGAGGAAAGGGGAGATTTAAAGCAGAATCTCAGGGAGCACTCTTCTCATCTATAGTTAATCAGCACAGAGCAGCTTACTCTTACCCAGCCTTTAAAAGCTTGGTAATAAGATCTATGGCCTGTGACAAAACAGTATTCTTTCAGTGGGATTCACTGCATAAGAGACTTGCCGTTGTAGCAAAGGGCAAACCCAAGTGAAATGAAAGATGTATTATACTAGACATCATTGAGCAGTACTGGAGGCAGTAAAGCACAATTCCTTCTAGGAACAACTTGTAGTAAACAAAGCAGACATATCTAAGCTAAATGTGGAAGCAAAAGCAAATAAGTTTTCCACAGGAAAAAAAAAATCCCAATTAAAAAAAGCACCAAAAGAAAAATAGTTTTGGAAATACTAGTATATCTGTTTACTTGTAGTTTGTTTTCAAATTCTGTCCTTTCTGCCAGGAAAAAATCATACATCATTGTGAAAGACTACATGTTTTTGTAATACTACAAAGGAAAGCTGTACATCAAACCAGATGAAGGCCTAAATCCTCTTTAATTTGAAGTCAGGGAAAGATATGATCAAAGATAATGCTACATCTTTAACCAAATCTTCGGGAAAAAAATCCTTAAAACATGAATGCATACCTGCTCAAGGCAGAACTGAAATTATTTAATATCGGTGGCAGTTTTAATGGAAACTGTCTGATTGAATAATGTCCAGTTTTTGATAAAATTTTCCACAAAACTGAGGCAAAATCTAAAGACTTGGAAAGGAACGGTTTAGAAGTCTCTGTTTTGCTTTTACTAGTACACTAGAGCAGACCAATACACCCTGTTATATTTTGTATGAAATTTCAAAGAGAGAACAAGATG
The DNA here is from genome assembly GCA_033558185.1 of Dromococcyx pavoninus. Lineage (NCBI taxonomy): Eukaryota > Metazoa > Chordata > Aves > Cuculiformes > Neomorphidae > Dromococcyx > Dromococcyx pavoninus. The sequence continues at coordinate 178,083 of JAUMJL010000735.1, forward strand.
GTAGCCTCCAAATACACCATTCACAGTGAGGAAATTATTATTAGTGTTTACATACTTCGGCAGATAAGTACATTCAAGGGTATATTATCGTCTTGACACTTGCTTATATATATTTATATATATTAATATATATATTAAAATATATCCTCCCCTCCTCTCCTGAGGCAGATTGATCCACCCCTCAAGTCCAAAGCAAATTGGAATTATCACCTTTCACATCCTGTTCCATAGCTGATTTGTTTATCTCTTCTAAAAGGCATAGCTTAATATTAAAGCTCTTGTAGCTTTAATATTATGTGAGAATTATAATTTGAAGTAATCAACAGTTGAAACCTTTACTTGTATTATCATCATTACTGCTATTACTGTTAATGTGTCAAAACCAAATACTTCAATGATGAAAACAGTGTGTTATAAAGTATTTGTGAATGAATTTGCTGTTGGCTCCAATGGGTATGTCAGACTCCAAGACTAAATTAATTCACTTTCAGATTTTTATCTGTGTTACATGAGTTAGATGGAATATTCATAAAGTATGTAGCAATTGTAGCTTGTGTTTTTAAAATGTAATTCCTTAAATTATTCCAATGCACTTACAGTCGTGATGATGACTGCTTTCATTGAAAAGAACTAGAACTGTGAAGGGGTGATGATGCTAATAATTCTGACAAAGTTCGTTTTCAACCTCTGGAGCTGTAAAAGATCCTCAGGCAAATATTCTTACTGTTACTGCATCATGGCAAATTGTTTAACAAGAAAAGATAAGATCTACATAAGACAGCTGGATGTAATAAACTATCCTCAGGGTAGGAAAAGGGTGAGAAGAATGCTTTATGTCTCTCTGCTGTCATAAAACAGTAGGGAGATCAACACATTCAGTTGTTTGAAGAATCTGCCTGTCAGTCGCATATGCATGTCCCATGCCAAGAGGAAGTGGCTGGAATAGTTCTTCCTATATATTATTTGAGCTGTGCTCTTGAGTTATGATTTTCTCCTTAGTTTGTCCCTGAATTTTCATAGGCACCGACATGACAATCATTACTTCAAATCCTAGACATCATTGCTTTAAACTATAGACCTGCAGAACTTTCCAATGGTAAAACACTCTACCAGCAGTAAATGAATAGTACATTCTGTAACACCATAGTGTGGACTTTTTTCCCCACAGGTAAATAAAATGCATTTAAACTGAATTTTAAAATGCATTTGTCCTATATGTAATAATTGAGCTGTTTAGTCTTATAGATAGGCCATAAAGACTTCTGCTATTAAAAAATATAAAATGTGTTGGTGTCTTTTTTAGACAAAACCATTTTGACAAACTGAAATGTAAACCTTGTCTTTTCTGAAGTGTTACTGAAATATTAATGCTAAAGTGAATAAGCCTACTAGAAAACATAACATATTTCATTTTATGGGAGTAGAAAGATAAGAACTAAGTGGATTTTGTGGATTTGGATATAAATAGGAATTCCAAACTTTCTACAATTTTTAACAATGTATTGGAAAGGAAGGATGTGACGGCTAGTACTGTCTTTTAATTAATTCAAGGATAAAGATAATTTGTTACATGCCAAAATTTGATTTTAAAGTTAGTAATAATCTTATAGCTCATTCTTAAACAATTCAGTCTGTGTAGAAAAGCAATAAAGTTTTCAGTTTCATAAATGTAGGTGAATGACAAAAAATACTTAGGAAACTGAAGTTTGATTAATCTCCGCTTCTCATCTTGAGGATAGCTAGGATGAGAGCTTTCTAAGCACAGTTATTTCTGGCACCATCCAAGAAACTACGAGCAGCATGTGACAACAAGACCAAGGAAAATAATCGATTTTTATCACCTGTCAACGCCCGTCTCCTAAAGTTCCCTTTTTAATCATTCCTCTTTTCCCTCTACTAATTTATGAGAATTTTTTTTGGTATTTGAGTGAACTCATGTCCTATCTTACAAGGAAAGGATTCTAAGTTAAAAATCATGCTTCCACACTGTAACTTTTAAAAAAAGCTAGTATGTTAGTGGTAATAGCGCTGTTATTCATTTTCATCAAATTTACTAAAGATCTTGAAATTCAGATGATTTCAAGCAGAACAGAAAAATATTTTCATTTTTCCAAATGAAATTAAAACCTGGAAATATTTCGGTTTGGGTATAATTAAATCTTTTTTTTGTGTCAAAACAAGATAAAAATGTTTTCTTTTTCTTGTTTTTGATTCCAGTGGAAATTCATTTTAAGAAGAGCTGTAAATGAAGAGGTATTTAAAAAATGAACATAAAAAAAATTGAGAAAATTTAAACTTTTATTGAATAATTTTTTGTTATTAAATCAAATTATGATGACAAATGGCATGTTTTCACATGCTTTTAAAAACCACATCTATATATTCAGTGATAGAGTTCAAAATTCTACACAGAAAAATATACCACCTTTCACTAAATAGATAAATTTTTTTCTTCTTAATATCCCATTAAGTGATTTCTTAGGACCAAGCAAGAGATTTAACAAACATATCACATATCTTGGCAATGGAAAGTGCATCTTGGCAATACATGTGTTTTACTGCTTGATCAGCATGGCTTGTCTGTACTCAAGCATTCAGACATACTAATTATTTACTATATATACAAAGCATTAATTGATCTAGTAATAATAGCATATAAACATTAATGAGGGTGAATATTTCTAAGGCACATATACCTAATTTTACCCACATGCCTGGCTGTATGGCCATTCTATTTCTATTTTTATATCAGCTTCATAACTGTAATAAAGAACAGCTTTCAGTGATGCATAAAGTATCATTAGTAATATTTTTCCTGAGAGAATTGCTCTCTCTCACCCTAGATAATGATTATTGTTATATAAGATTTTTTGCAGAATAAAATGCATTACATCCTTGACTAATTATGAACCAAATGACCATTTAGCTGTTTAACTTCTGTAGAACTTGGGAGCTTTGACTCATAGCAAGCATTGGGATGTCAGCTATTTTTTAATTTTCTAAATATTTGTTTTGTCACTGCAAACTTCATTGATCACCTTTTCTAGTAAAGCAGCCACAACAGTAGCTTTTATCAATCCTCTTTTTCGTCTGGACTGTTTGTTTTCTTAGTAAGAGCTGCTAATAAAATATTATAAATAACCTAGGGGGTCATGGAAGGTGTTCTGTAGGAGCCCAGATTAAAGACACTTAAAATCTGACTAGCAAATGTAATACATTTATATTAATTCCAAGGCTTTTGCTCCATTCACGTAGTAAGTACTCATTTTTATGTTCACTTCTCAATTCACACGCATTTAAAAAGACAAATGAGAAACATAATTAAAAAATTGAAATGATGTTGACTTTTTGTTATCAAAAATGTATATCTGAGACAGAGAAATGCACAACGGTCTGAATATCTTAATGTTGTAAAATTTCCTTTAAACAGCAATAATAGCATTTAAATGCTCATGTCATTAATGAGTACCGCAAAAGACAAATCACATTCTGAGTATCCAACATTGACTTTTCATTGAACAAAGTAAATTTCATATCAAGAAGTTAGAAGTGTATTGTATGTTTAAAAAAGTTAACGTTTCTTATCTCCTAGAAAAATTGCCAAACAGGCTTCTACAAAGAATTACTGAATATGTAATTGTTTTAATTCATTTTGCAAATGAGATTACATTCCAACTTCACCCTGTTCCCCCTCCCCATTAAGTACTTTGTAATTACTAAGAATAAGATTTATAAAAGGATTTAATTGCCTATCTCCTTTTGAAATCTCAGCCTTGCTGTGAGTCTGTAAATCACAGCCATTGAGCTTAAGCACATCTTCAGACATAATTATATGTGAGGGTGGAGGTGAATGAACAGAAGCATCCTCTGTATAAGCTGAGGAGGCACCCTGCTTCAAAAGCTCCCCATTGAACACCAGTACCAGCTCCCCAGTAAAAGTGAGGTAGTCCAACTCATTGATATGTGTTTTGTCACAAATGTAATTGCAGCGAAAAAAAAACAGATTTATACTTGGACTGTGCCAGCATGTAGCCTTTTCTATAAATAGCCGGGGGGGTTAAAACCATGCTGGTTGTTTGTAACTAATGTTTCAGTAAGGCATTGTTAATTCTTGGATTGGATGTTTCAGTAGAGTAAGGGCAAAATCTTGGAAAGGTTTTTCCAATTCACAGCTCAGAAATTCCAAAATTCAAATGTTATTTTCAGCTATTTTTCATAGATTTTTCTCCTGTTATCTAGCCTGTATATTCCAAAGGACAAATGGTATTTAGTAGTTTGTGTTGTTGGCACTTTTAAGTTCTTACTTATCTCACCATATTAAACTATATTAACCCTGTACCTCTGTATTGTAGCCTAGCATGTATATATATATTCCTCTGCATATTGCTGTGCTAATCCATTTCATTGTATTAACCCTGTTTAGATTAGTACAATAGAAGTACCTGCATGTGAACACAGCAGTCTGTTTTGTTCAACTGAAGTTCTACTAAGAAAAATGATAACAGTTCATAATGTTAATAAGACCTGAGTTGAAGCAGTGAGATATGAAACTCAGAAAGCCTTCAGTGATGTGGCAGCACTATTAATGGCAGATATATCAGAAGTACTGGAAGTAGCTCAGATGCGAGTTCACTGAATCATAGAATCGTAGAATCATAAAATGACCTGAGTTGGAAGGGACCCACAAGGATTATCGATTCCAACTCCTATCCCTACACAGGACAATCCCAACATGCACACTGTATCTGAGGGCATTGTCCAAATGCTTCTTGAATACTGTCAGGTCTGGAACCATGACTGCTCCCCTGGGGTGCTGTTCAGTGCTCCACAACCCTCTGCGTGAAGAACATCTTTCTAATATCCAACCAAAACCTCTCCTGACACATCTTCCTGCCATTCCCTTGATTCCTATCATTGGTCACTAGCAAGAAGAGATCAGTGCCTGCTCCTTCTCCTTCTCTTGTGAGGAAACAGCAGGTGGCTGTGAAGACCGCCCTCAGTCTCCTCTACTCCAGGCTGAACAGACCAAGTGACTTCCAGCCTCTCATCATATGATTTCTCCTCTAGACCCTTCACCAACTTTGTGGCCCTCCTCTGTGCACTCTGCAGTAGCTTGACATCCTTTTTATGCTGTGGTGCCCAAAACTGAACACAATATTTGAGGTGGGACCTCACCAGTGCAGAGTAGAGTGGGACAATCACCTCCCTCAGCCGGCTGGCAATGCTATGCTTGATGCACCCCAGGACACATTGGCCCTCTTGATTGCCAAGGCAGTGTTGGCTCAAGTTCAACTTACCATCAACCAGAACCCCCAAGTCCCTTCCTGCAGGGCTGTTCTCCAGCCTCTCGCTCCCCAGTCTGTAGGTATATCCAGAGCTGCCGTGTCCCAGGTGCAAAACCCAGCACTTGCCCTTGTTAAACTTCATACAGTTGGCGATTGCCCATCTCTCCCTCTGATCCCTGACTCTCACAGCAGAAAGCAATCCTGGGTGATGCCTTTTCCTCTGGAGGTACACCTGGTGGTTGCTATATAAGGACAGGTTGGCGGTAGGGTGGAAGATTCAGATGATTTTCTGATATAAAAAGGAGCAGGAACAAGAACAAGCCTCAAAAATGTTCAAATGGGGATTTTGATATCATTAAGGTTAGTTTATTCAGTGTGATTAAAGAAAATTTATATGCACCTTTTTCATAGAAACAATTGAATGCTTTAGCTCAAGTACTTGGAATACCTTAAATGACACTAGAAGCATCTGCTTGTAAAGGATGTCAACTCACCTATCAATTTTTTGTGATACACAGATGTAGAGAGATGTTGAAAAGAAGACAACCAAAATGCAATAAATAAATGTATTGTATTGCTTACGTGAAAAGAAATAGAGATAAGTTTCTGTCTGAGTTGACAAGTGGTCTTTGGTTTTTGTAAACACAGTCTTGTTCTTTCTAATAAATGTGTCTAAAAATATTATTATGCCTGAAAATCGTATCACTCAAGCTAAACCCATGTAGAATTTGGAAAGAGGTCCTCTTCTTTAAAATTACCAGCTTACAAACATTTAACTTTTTGATGTTATTTACATTCGCAACAAATTGAAGATACAACTAATAGCAGATGCAGAATTATTTACAAGGTATAATAGAAGATTAAACTGAAGCTCTGAAATTGAACTGAACTGTATATATGTGGTCTGTTCTACTACCTGAAGAGGAGAAAATCAGGTAGAAGGTGGTCAGTAGTGAGTATGATAATAACTGCTTTAAGGTAAAATTGTATTGTTAGTTAATATTTTTGTTCTTCATAACAGTAACATCATGTTTCCCAACTCCTCAGTCAAATTTTATGATTATGATTGTTATTTTTGTTCCCAGGGGTCCAGTTAGAGCTCTTGAAGAACAAATCTTTCATCAAACATTTATGTGGACCCCACAGCGCATTCATGGTCTGATTCCTTTTTCTTTTAAGGTCCTGCTGAATTGTTTACAATGACTTCTCATGGCAAAGTCTAATAATAAGTATATATTTTGTTTAGGACAAATGGATCTGGAGATATATGTACTTGCCTTTAAATCTGAGAAAGCAAGTATATGTAGATGAGTACACCAATAATTCTTCTTGTTCTGTTGAAAAGTAATGTAGTACTTTTCTTGCCATGAACAGAAATAAGGAAGGCACATTTAAAATCAATACCACACCTGTGTATTTAGAGTATTTCTTAATTTAGTTGTGGCAAAGGCTGAAATTTTTGAGAAGTTTTATGTTCTCCGTGTCTATAGATAACTACCTTTGAGTATTTTACCTATGGAAGATAAACAGCCAAACAACAGTAATACATGATCCTTTAAAATTTTTAACATTGTCATAAATATTTAAAGATAAAATAGAAATGTCTAGGACACTTCATTTTATTTTTTACATTGTGATAAATTCTAAATTTTTGAATGGAGGATGCAGAAGTTAATTGGTGAGCAATACTGCCATAAAAAGAACATGATAGTAGAGTGGTTTGACACAGAATTTTTCTTGAATGGTCAATAAATAAAAGTAGATAGGGCTTACTCCTGATACTTGCTTTATCTGCAGTCTTGAAGTGGCTGAAAGAAGGGAAGTATCTCAGCACTAGACTTGTAATGTTGCCTTTGTTAGGAGTGGGATTAATGTGACTGCCTAGTGGACTATGACTTTATAGTAAACAGACTGATACATTTTACACTGTAAATGCCTGAAATGAGACAAATCTCCTTTCATTGTCACAGCTAAGTTTACATCACAAAGGTAGTATGGAGCCCCCCAGAGAAGATCTTAACACTTCTGTAACACATGCTGTAATTTTCAGAGCTAATATTATTCTTGCTTCTAAGGGGACTTATCCTTCTTATGGTAGGCTAAAGAGCAATTTATGATACCTTTGTATGTTTTACTTATGCACATTGGGCTAAACAGGATGAAATTAATTTCCAGCATGTAATATTACTGAGCTTTTGCAGGCATAGTGTGCTTTCATTTCAGGTGCTGTATCTACCTCTCGTTAAGTGTTGAACTGAATCTACATGTACTGCAATACACCTAAACAGATGCTTCATGACTTCATGATCTTAACTCGTGTCATGATCAACTAATTTAATCTATAGTACTAGATATTTATGCAATTGAAAGCACATTTTTATTAACTGAAAACTTGAAATTTTCAAGAACTGAAAATTTTTATTCCCCTGCAAGATAATACGTGATATTTGCAGGTTCTCATATATTCTGAGAGTAGGTAGCCTCTGAAATTGAGGTATTTTCAATTCACAGTGGATAATTTAACTAGAGCTTATAGAAATTATAGCATATCTTGTTCTGAAATTCTTTTTCAGAAGCTAATTACAGTGTCTGTTAAAATTATTCATTTTATTTTAGTCTATTGAAACATTAACAAGCCATTAGTTAAGTCGGTATATTAAAAGAACTCTGACTCAATAATCATTTAAACCTTGCCTCAAAGCTGCCTCTCTGTTTGACCTGCATTGAGTTTCATGCACGTAGCTCTGAGTGTTTGGGACTGAAACTGTCCGGACAGCTTGATTGCTAGGAGAACTTTAACAAACTTTCTGGCTCCTTAAGCCTGGGGAAAACAAAACATGAAATAAGTATTCCTTCAGCAGTTCACAGTAAAATTCATTAAAGAAACTTGCCTTGCATAATTTTGAGTTAGTTTGGAAACTTGCTGTGAGAATGCCCTAAGCTAGCCAAAGCACTGAGGAGACCTGTCTAGGACCTTCCTTAGAGCAAGCTCTCTCTAAAGATGAAAGCAGTTAAGGCAGCAAATATAAGATCACAGTCTTAGAAATTGCTTATTTAAAAAAAACCCAAACAAAAAACCCAAACAAAAAAAACCAAAAAACTAAACCAACCCCCAACATATATTTTATTTGAAACATGTATGATGTACTCCATTTAAAAGGCAGGACATTCATTAAGAATGTGAAGGAAAAGGCAGCTATACCCATGTATATGTCTGTCTTTTTGCAGGAGACAGCGCTTTGAATAAATAGGAAAAGGAAATATTCTTTTTGTTTTAATTAAATGACAATTAAGAGAGTTCCTTCAGGTACTTAAGCAGATGCTTGCAAAGTTATAACTTGATATCATGTTGACGGTCATTATGGCAGCTGTTAGCTTTCATTTTTAAAATTCCAGGCTGCAAGGGTACTGAAGAAATGTTTGACTAACATAGGGTTTGATTACAAAAAATATTTCTTTCTTTCAGGAGATCTGTAACTACTTGTGCAAAGACACATTTAATTGGTATACCTAGGAATAATGCTGGCAACTTTATAACCCTAAAATTACTGAAAGTCAAATTAAATTCCTGAATGTTGTTCGTTCATTACTTAGAAAAATGTCTTTGGAGAAAACAAAATTCATGTGTGATTAGATAGGGCCTTTGCACAGAGCATTAGCTTTTAGTACACTTATGCTGGGTCAGAATCTGACCGACCTTCTTCTGAATGCAGAGGTCCCATGGCAAAAACCGACAGAGGACCAAGACAAACATTTTCTCTCTGCAAAACCCAGACCGGCAACAGACAAGAATCAAGTCTTAGGCAAAACAGTAACTCACACCTTCCCTCCTTACTTTGCAGCATTTACCTTCACTACAGGCTAAGGAGTATGGGTGTGGAGATTTTGGAGCTTTAGTACTTTGTATATGTAAAAAGAATCAAATTATGAGTACTGCTTCATGTGTCCCATCACTTTTTATTTAATTACTTAGACATACATTTTTGTAAATTTTATACAAATATTTACAGACCACTCAACTGTATCTCACCAGAGGAGGCAGCACATCTCTACAAAATTTGTTACATCTCTTCCTCCTTTTTATACCAATCTGATCTGTGTAAACATTAACAAAGTCTACAAAAGATTTTGCCTTTTCTGCCGTAAGGATAAAAAACACAAAAAGCATTGTTTTTTGTTTTTCTCACAGCAACCATCCGGGCACTGCTGCTGAAGCATGTGCAGCAAAAATTCCCAACCAACCAACAAACACAAATCAGCAAACAAACAAAAAAGCCCACCATATTTTATCCTTCCAGTCTGCAGTAATAAGCAAGGGTAGTCACTTAATTTCCTCCTATTTATTAGATTCTATCTTAGGGCAAAAGGAGTAGTATAGGAAATTGTGAAACAGTTGGGGTTTTCAGTTTTGTTCTGTTCAAAGGCTCCCTTATTCCCATTAGAGAATAAAGATATCTTCAAACTTTATTTTTTTACTTGAGACTTCAGTGATACAACTTCTTTCTGAAACCAAAGGCTCAATGTATTATCTATAACTGAACAGCAGATTTTTTTCTCCTGATCCTCTCACACACTATACGATTTCTTTATTATATACTCATATATTTATTTTTTGTCTTTCCTTCATGTTCATTATCATAACCCAAAATTTCATTCATTTACTCACTACTCCTGGGCTACTGTTCCTTGTGTTTTCTCAAGTTTGAGCTGAAAACAAGTTTCCAAGCAAAATGTTCCAAGCTGCTATTCCACTCATCTTCTACCACACATTGCCCATTATTCTACGAAAAATTCCACCTAGCCAGTGGAATTCCTGTCTGCCTTTAAGCAATACTGTTCTGCATGTGTCCACTGTAAGGCTGCTTCTTTTTTGATTTCTTTATTTTTCCCCTCTGAACATGAAGCATAATATTGACTGAGTTTTATTTTATGTATCCATATTCATAAGTTTTCAGTAATTCCTGCATTAAACTCTGTGTGTTTTTTTGTCTCAAATAAAATTTTTTATTTTGGTCTGCTAGCAATGCATCTTCTGTTTTCAAAAGCCATTCACACATTCTGTGCTTCAGACTGGACGTAATTTAGTTTGCTTTAACAAAACTAGATGTGGAGCTCCAATTAGTGATTTATTCCAAATCCTTATCTGAGTTTCTTTTACCCTTCCCTTTTCAGTCTAAAGATAAACCCAACAATATATAAAAAGTGTGGTCCAATTAAATGATAGCAGGAAAATTAGGGGAAGTAAATATTGTGGGGTTTCAAAGGCTTCAATAAACTTCCAGAACTAGTTATTTTCAGAGTGACCATGACCACACACATGATAAATCAAGAAAAATAGCTTTGCAGTATGTACAAATTTGTAAGTCAGTTAAGAAGTAATGTTTTCACTGCAACTTTTGTCCAATAATATATATGGTTTTGTTATGTTCAAAGTGTATTGTCACTAGTAAAAATCATTGTGGTGTCTATCTGTCATAAGGAGGCTGGGAGAGCCAGGGAGTTTGTATTTTTTTGTGGGGGGTGTTGTCTGTGTGGTTTGTTCTGCTTTGTTCTTTCTGAAATATCTAATGGTTTTGCAAGCATGTTTCTTGAGGAAGACAGACAGAGAGGATAGAGGATAAAATGGAAAAAAAAAAAGCAGCTAAGCAATAGGAGAGTTGGTCAATTACTGTAACTACTGTAGCATGTTATCCTATTACTGCTAAGTACAAAAGTTTCTGAGCTTTTGCTTCCAAAATGTCATGTCAGACAAGACCTGGATTACAGCTAAAATTTTTAATCTTCAGAGTAGAGAAGTCCAACATTGTTATAATAGGATGTGAGCAGTGACACTCTATTGTCAATGACAATGCTACAGCTGTGCCGTTAACTTTGGCACTAGCTGCATTTTCTATCTGACATTTGGGGTAGTAAGTTATTTACACTTCATCTTCAGGAAGTGATTATTAACAATATATTTCTATGAGACCATGCAGTGCTTATAGTAGATTTATGTAGTTTAAAATGCGGATATGAAGTAATTTATAACGTATATTCTTGGCATATTCAGTGTTTTGCAGGAACTTCTTGACTAAACAAGGACAAAAGTGACAAAAGATGAAAACCCTTAAGGGCATCGCAAGCTCTGCAGGGCTTACTAGTGGTTCTGTGTTTACTCAGAGTCATTCACAGTGGGATCTAATGAGAATTGCAATACTGGAAAGCAAGAGTTTCGCAGCCTGTTGAAGTCAACAGAAAGATGGATAAAGATCAGTAGGTCTTTGTAGCAAAATCATTAGACCTAAAATATTGGCAAAATTTGAAGTTCTGTGTTTGTATTTTTTCTAAATACGTGCCCTGCTTGGTAACAATTAGACACAGTGGGCCAAATTCTAGCATCTGTTCTTGAAGTCACCTGCCAAATGTGTACCAAATAAAAGTAAAATGTATCTGAGAGAAAGTGTAAACAGGTAGAAAACGTAATTCATAATTAAGATCATTAAAACAGAACTTGAGGAGAGTAATTAATTCTTCTCGTGTTCTTTTTTCTCCTCCCCCACCTTCCCAAGATAAGCAACGTGGTCCTATACAAACATATTTTCTGAACTATTGTATGATAATAAGTAATTATAGGGAAAAAAGGTAATTGAGGAGATTTATGAATTTTTTTTCATAAATTTAATGTCAAATTTAATAAGGACTGGTTAGTATGTATCTGAATTTGATATTTTCTGAACTATTTTATGATAATAAGTAATTATAGGGAAAAAAGGTAATTGAGGAGATTTATGAATTTTTTTCATAAATTTAATGTCAAATTTAATAAGGACTGGTTAGTATGTATCTGAATTTGATTTTTTCTTTTAATTGAAGTGGCTCATCAAAACCAAAATAAATGAGACCTAATAAAAGACACACCCAACCTTCTCTTCTTTGTTTCTTCTCCTTTTCTTTTTTTTTCAATTTTCTTCTCTTTTCTTTCCTCTCTGGGAAAGTGTGTAAAAGACAGATATTTTGAAGTATATTCAAAAATCTTCATCATTGATTATGTCATCCACTGAGAAGAGCATTCAAAATCAAATAGATCATTACAAAAGTTTGAAAACACCCCAAAACAAGCAGAATGCGAGTATTTAACACTGGAAAATGGTAGACTATGCTGCCACCCGAAGGTTCTATTGAATAAGTTGTTTGCTTTTATAATACACTAATATAAAGTTTCAGGTGGAATAAAGATTTAGTTATTTATTCCTTGGTTGGTAGTTTTATTAAAGATTTAATGTGCTTTATTTTAATTCTAAAGTGGCTTGTGGCTCTTTTGAAATAATAATTTTTTAAATTATTAAAACCCACTTTCATATTTGTCTTTGACTTTTGTCAGGTAATGTTTCTTATTAAGGTGCTATCTGTCTTGGATTCAATAATTGGGTTTCCATGTTATATATCTTTTTCTTGAGCAAAGAATATGTAATGCTGGCCATTTCAGTAGAACCGGTGGTATGCTTTTGGAAATAGGAATGTGTATCTTATTAGTTCTCTTTCATTTGTACAGAATGATTGATCTCGGTCCCACTTGATAACTTACAAACAGTTCATCTCCTTAGTTTTAATGGGTGTTTTCTTGTCCACAACATATGCCTGTCTAATTTGCCTAAGTGTGACATATGGCTTTCTCGAATGGTCGTTTTGTCTGGAAGCCTATGTGTTGTAGACAGATTTGGAAATCCTGTTATACTCTTTCTTCTGCTGTGTCATTGAGTGATTGCGTGCTGTAAAATTTGACAACCTCCTCTATCAGCTCATCAGCATAACCTGCAACATGCATAATAATTACAGCTTCATTTCAGGAAATACATGGGAAAGGGTCAGAAATGTTTCAATCTGTCCAACTGCTTCTTCTACCACATCTGTTCTACTTAGTAGCTGGACAGAGTGGGACTGCCTTATAAAATAATAATGCATTTTTGAAACTGGGGTAATCTTTTATGCTGTCACAGCGCTCATTCAGTGTTATTCTATAAGCTGTCTTTCTGAGGATTTTCTTATGAAAAGTGATACTTTAATAGTACTATATGAAAATCATTATGGCCACATTACCATACACATAGCATTGTCCTCCTCCAAGGCTTGAATTAGATCATAGAATCATAGAATTATCTGGGTTGGCAGAGACCTCCAAGATCATCAAGTCCAACCCTTAATCCAACACTATCATGATTACTAGATAATGGCACTAAGTGCCACATCCAGTCTTATTTTAAAAACCTCCAGGGATGGTGAATTCACCACCTCTCTGGGCAGGCCATTCCAATGCCTGATTACTCGTTCTGTGAAAAACTTTTTTCTGATATCCAGCCTAAACCTTCCCTGCCAGAGTCTAAGCTCGTGCCCTCTTGTTCTGTTGCTGGTTGCCTGGGAGAAGAGTCCGAGCCCCACCTGGCTACAACCTCCTTTCATATAGTTGTAGAGAGTGATGAGGTCACCCCTGAGCCTCCTCTTCTCCAGGCTAAAAAACCCCAGCTCCCTCAGCCTCTCTTCACAGGACTTGTGCTCAAGTCCCTTCACCAGTTTTGTTGCTCTCCTCTGGACCCTCTCCAGCACCTCAATATCTTTCTTGAACTGAGGGGCCCAGAACTGAACACAATACTCAAGGTGTGGCCTCACCAACGCCGAGTACAGGGGAAGGATCACTTCCCTCGTCCTGCTGGCCACACTATTCCTGATACAGGCCAGAATGCCATTAGCCTTCTTGGCCACCTGGGCACACTGCTGGCTCATGTTGAGCTTCCTGTCAACCAGCACTCCCAGGTCCCTTTCTGCCTGACTACTCTCCAGCCACTCTGTCCCCAGTCTATAGCTATGCATGGGATTGTTGTATCCAAAATGAAGTACCCGACATTTGGACTTATTAAACATCATCCCATTAGAATCGGCCCATATCTCCAGTCAATCCAGGTCCCTTTGTAGGGCCATCCTACCCTCTAACAGATCAACCCTTCCTCCCAGCTTGGTATCGTCTGCAAACTTGCTGATGATGGACTCAATCCCCTCATCCAGATCATCAATAAAGATATTAAACAGGACTGGACCCAACACCGATTCCTGGGGGACACCAGTAGTGACCAGCCGCCAACTGAATGAAGGAGTATGCCATGGGAGACAGTGTCAAAGGCTTTGCTCAAGTCCAGATAGACTACATCCACAGGCTTCCCTTCATCCACCAGGCAGGTTACCTGGTCATAAAAGGAAATCAGGTTGGTCAGACAGGACTTGCCCCTCCTAAACCCGTGCTGGCTGGGTCGGATCCCATGTCCATCCTGAAGGTGCTGTGTGATTGCACTCAGGATGATCTGTTCCATAACCTTGCCAAGCACTGAGGTCAGGCTGACAGGCCTATAGTTGCCCGGGTCCTCCTTGCAGCCCTTTTTGTGGATTGGCGTGACATTTGCCAACTTCCAATCATCTGGAACCTCCCCAGAGAGCCAGGATTGTTGGCAGATGATGGGGAGTGGCTCGGCAAGCTCTTCTGCCAACTCTCTCATCACCCTAGGATGGAATTCATCAGGTCCCAGGTGTGGATCCAGGTGGCTCAGTAATTCATAGACTATTTCCTCCTGGAACACAGGGGAGCCATTTGGTTTCCTGTCTCTATCTGTGAGTTCCGGAGGCCAGTTATCCTGAGGGGCACCTCTCCTACTGGTGAAGACTGAGGCAAAGTAGGTGTTGAGTACCTCAGCCTTCTCCTCATCCCTGGTAACTATGTGCCCCCCCAGGTCTAACAAAGAATGGAGGTTTTCCTTGCCCCTCCTTTTGTTATTAATGTATTTATAGAAGCGCTTTTTGTTATCCTTAACAGAAGTAGCCAAATTAATTTCAAATTGCACTTTTGTTTCTCTGATTTTCCTTCTGCATGTCCTAACTATAGTCCTATACTCTTCCTGAGTAGTCAGCCCTGCCTTCCACAGTCGGTAGGCTCTCTTTTTATCTCTGATTTCCTTCAGTATCTCCCTGTTCAACCAAGGTGGTCATCTTCCCTGCCGGCTTGCCTTTTGGCTAATTGGTATAGCCTGTTCCCGTGCACTCAAGACTTTTTCCTTGAAGCACATCCATCCCTCCTGTACGCTCCTGTTTTTGAGGAGTGTGTCCCAGGGTGTGTTCTGGACCCGTCTTCTGAACAGGTCAAAATCTGCCCTCCGGAATTCCAGCTCAGAGGTTTTATTGTTGGTCTTCCTTACATCACTGAATATTGAAAACTGTATTATTTCATGGTCACTGTGCCCCAGTTCGCCTCCGACCACTACATCTCCCACCAGTGCCTCTCTGTTTGTAAACAGCAGATCTAGAGGGGCCCCATTTCTGGTAGGTTCATTTACCTGCTGGAGCAGGAAATTATCCTCCAAACACTCTAAGAATGTCCTAGACTACCTCTTCTCTGTTATGTTGAGCTCCCAGCAGATATCCGGCAGGTTGAAGTCATCCACAAGAAGAAGGTCTGGTGATTTTGAGACATCTGCCAGCTGCTTGTAGAATAACTCGTCCCCTTCATCATCCTGGTTGGGTGGTCTATAACAGACTCCTACCAGGATGTCAGTCTTGTTATCCTTCCCCCTGATTCAGGTCCACAAGCACTTAACCCTATCGTTGGTGACCTCAAGTTCTACAGAGTCAAGAGACTCTCTAACATACAGAGCCACCCCTCCACCTCTCCTACCCTGCCTGTCCTTTCTGAAGGGCTTGTAGCCACTTATGACAGCACTCCAGTCATGCGAGTCATCCCGCCATGTTTCTGTAGTAGCAACCACATCATAGCTTTCCTGCTGCATGATGGCTTCCAGCCCCTCCTGTTTATTGCCCAAACTGCGTGCATTAGTGTACATGCACTTCAGCTGGGCTGCTGATTTTACTTTTAATTCAGTCTTATCACCCCTGGGTTGAACTTCAGAGAGCCTGATATCAATCCCCTCCCCCTTCAGACCTAGTTTAAATCTCTCCTGATGAGCCCCGCTAACTTATGGGCAACAACCCTTTTGCTCTGCTTAGACAGATGAAGCCCATCTGATTTAAGAAGACCGGGTAGTATGGAGTTTGCCCCATGATCAAAAAAAACAAAGTTTTGATGGTGGCACCAATCCTTTAGCCACGTATTGATAAGGTAGGTTTTCCTAATTCTCTCCTCAAGCATCTCCCCATTCATTCCAGCCACTACAGGAACTGAAGCGAATACAATCTGTGCACCTGTCCCATGGACTAATCTACCCAGTGCCCTGAAATCCTTTTTGATTACCCTGGCACTTCTCCTATTTATGTCATCACTGCCAGCCTGGATTACCAACAGTGGATAATAATCTGAGCTCTGAATTAGCTCAGGAAGATGCCTAGCAATGTCCCTCACCCTGTCCCCAGGAAGACAACAAACCTCCCTTTGGTTTGGGGCCTGCCTACATATAGGGCCCTCAGTTCCCCTCAAAAGGGAGTCATCAACTATAACTACCCTTCTTTTCTTTCTTACAGCTGTTGTATTTATCTGTCTGGAAGACGGGGTGCAAGAAGAGGGCCCTCCAGACAAATCTCCCTCATAGCTGACCTCTACTAGACTATCTGAGTCTAGGGCCTCATATTTGTTTTTTTTAAGGGCACCTGAGGATGTGATAGGGATCAGAGGGAGTTCTTTTTACTCTCCGAACAGGGACCTGTTTCCATTCCCCTCCACCTTCTCTATTAGCTCTATCTGCCTGATGGCAGGAGAGGCAGGGGTTCACACTCTCCTGCTGACTTTCCTTAGAGATCGAAAGGGTTTGACTCCACCAGTCAATTTCCCTCTCACTATCTCTGATACTCCACAGCCTTTCTACCTCTTCCTTGAGCCCCGCTACCATGTATAGCAAATCATTCACCCGCTCACATCTCGCACAGGTTCCTCCCACACTGTCCTCTGGAGCTACAGCTGCCAGCCTCAATCAGTCTGTGCAGCCAGCGACCTGTATGACTGCATCCTTCTTGTAGGGTTCCGTTTGTGTCGATGCACTCCTAGTGCTAACAGCAGTGACAACTGGCTTTTTTCTGTAAACCATTATCAGCTTTAGTCGAGATAAAAAAAAAAAAAATATCACCTGAGAGACTAACTGCTCCTTGCCTGTTCGCCCTGCCGCGCCCTTGTTTGCCCGCTCCTGTTCGCCGCGCTAAGGTTCGTCGCCTTAACAAACTGCGGAGGTGCGATCTTCTGCGGAGCCACGCTCCGGTCGCTGGCGCTCCCAAGGAGACGTTTCAAATCTCCCACGGCTGCTGCCGGGACCGCCCCCCTGCGCCGTCAGCCACCCACATGACCGCTACCGCTTCTGGAGTTGGGGAGATTCGCGTAGCCGCGGTTCTGTTTTGAGAGTTCACCCTCTCGGGGGATTCGCTGCCCACCTCGAACAAGCACCCAGCTGCAGAACTTACTGTTCCTGCCGCCGATCCTCGCCGAGTTATCAATATAGGATAAAAAGTTTGGTGTAAATGTTCTGTGTAAAATTTAGCATTATTTATTTAGCCAGTTAATATTAAAATTCCTGTCATAAATGATTTGCAGATTTTTAGAGTTTCTGATAGACATCTGCTCTGTTATGAACATATAATCAGGAATATATATGTAGATGGGTAAAAAGCACAATAATTTTATTTGCCTTCTGGAGTATATAAAAATTGATTCCATGAAATGTCTCCAGCAAGTTTATTAACTTTTTGTAGATGTGAAATTGATATAAATTATTCTCTCTAAAGGTTTTGTGAATACAGAAATTGTATTACTACTGTTTAATAATGATAATTAAATAATATTTTCAATGTTTTTCAGAAGGCCATTTTTTGATATAGGCTTAATTCTTCTCTTCAGTTATACAATAACTAGACATGATGTACATCATATGGAGTGTATAATTTGTATTAGAAAGTGTCATGTTATTGCTGCAATCGATGCAAAACTTGTGATTCAGTTTTCTGATAGACATTAGGAAATTCTGAAGAAAATATTACTCATGGTAATTCTTTATATGTCTCTTTACTTTCAAATTCAATTGCTTTCTTTTTTTTTAAAACAAAATTTCAAAGATGACTGTCAGAACTGGGAACAACAAAATGTGATTCATTGTCTGCAATTCATGCCCGTTAACAAGCATATACAAATACTCCTCAGAAATTGTCAGAGCCTACACCCTGTAAAGGGAGGAACTTCTAAGCATACTTGAAATTAGAACCTTTTAGAACAAAAATACATTCAGGGGAAACTTTGTCACAATAAAACTGCAGAAAGAAAAGCTGACATTGCAATAGACTTGTAAGAACTATTTTATAAGAGGTGATGTGTTTTCCATCTAATGAAAAAGCTGACATCAAGGACACTGTCCAATTTGGCATTTTTGTCAAAGGTTCCAGACAAAAAAATAGTTTTTGAGAAAGCAAGCTTCTTTTTCAGATTTTGATTTACACCAAGCAACAAAAATGTTAAATGTTACTGTGTGAAAGGTGATGAAAAACTGTCTTCAATAGGTTTGTTTTCGTATGAGTCTCTGTGGTAGAAAAACAACTGTTGATGTATTTTTCTTTTTCACTGAGACAAAAAGGAAGTCAAAGACAAATAATTTAACAAGATATGTGCTAATGTTTGAATACACCTATTAAAATATATTTATATGCTTTATCAAATAAATGTTAAACAGCGATGGGAGTGAGCTTTGTAAAAATATTTATGTGCAGTTAATTAGTCTGAATTCCCAAGTCTACATCACATTGGTGACCAAATTCTTATTTCCTTAAATTTTTGTTTATATAAGCGAGCATACTAGAATCAAATTCTGATCATTTTTATCTTTTCCTTTTTTTTATTTTTGTTTAAGTGAAGAGTTTCAGACCAGGAACGTAGACCAGGACATATTTTGTTATTCAAAAGTTGCTGATTTGAAAGTATGCAGTTAAGATCTTCCCTTGTATCACGGAGCATATGGTATCTGAGAAACTGACCGTGTGATGTTCTTCAGAACTAAAAAAAAATAAATACTGGTATATTTTTTGATTGAAAGAAAAGCTTTCCTACCCTCCTCTTGTTTGATTATATAGGGATATATAGTGTAGTTTTTCTGCCTCTAGTGTTTGACAACCTCAAAATCTGTCTATGCATATGTGTGCCTCTGTATATGTAAATATATGGTTTTGTATGAATATGTATAGTCACATTTTGAAATCTGGGGACAAAAGTTTTAATTTCCAGTGACCATACAGGTAATTTGAACTAATTTTTCTGGATTTTTTTTTGTTTTTCACAATTTTAGACAAAAGTAAGCTTTTGATGAAGTTCGGAAAGACTTGTGTGGTAGTTTCTGACAAGGATGACATCAAGTTACTTTTAATTACTGTACAGTTTAATATTTTTTCTTTATTTTTTTGGAGATCTTTTCTGGTAGAGGCTGTGCTATAGGCAAATATATCTGATCCTTAAAGTAAACATCTTTCTTTGATTATCCTGTACCCTTTTCTGCTGGAGTAAAATTTCCAGTTGTCATTCTTAGACAAATGTGTAAGTAAAAAATTCATTATGCCCAGAAAATCAGACTGAATTTTCCTTTTTTTATCTTTTAACTAATCCTACAACGAACACTAGCCTCATATCAGATATGCTTGTCAGCAAGCAGAAAAAATATTTAACAATATGACTTTACTTATTTTAAGTATGTTGGTTTCATCTCATCTGATATTTCGTTACACAATATTGAATTCCTTTTTGAGTTATAGGATGAAAGTATATCCCATTTTAATTGTCTTGAGAGAGAAAGGATTTTTTGAGTAATAGTGGTGCTGTAGGTTGGATTAATGACAGTAATTGTACTTTATTTTGATTCACTGATAAAATTTTAATAAGCGTAACAGTATACTCTTAGTTCATACACGTTATGTTCACTATTGCCTGTAACAGGATTTTTAATGTGATGGATGGACCTGTCATTTTTACTAGGAATACCAGGTCCACAGATCCTGAATGTCATTCACAAAGAAACTTTAAAGACAGGAATAATGTATACTAGCAAGTACCTCAATGTTTTCGGTATTTAATTCACATTTTTATTGAAAAAAAAAATCAAATAGCTAATTAACAACCTTTTAGACTTCAAAACATATTTGGGCTAACCCAAACTCTAACTCAAACCATCTACAATTCATTGTAACAACTCACTATCATGATTACCGGGATTCTGGATTAAATTATTTTTATTTCTCAACAAATTTTCATTCATTTTGAGATTAATTGTTAAAAAAGATACTTAAATAGTCATCTTTATTACAAAATGCTTAAAACGCTTAAGGGCAAAAATTAAGGGAAAATTGGTAGTTGGGAATTAGTCACCTTTGTTCAAGCCTTGGTGTATGTCTCTAAAGATCCTGTACTACTCTGTAGCAGACTTAATCAGAAAATTAACATATCGGTGAGCCCTCATACTCCACAATGGGAAAAGCTAAACAGTAACTTGCTTTGTTTATGTGCTGTTTTTTAAAGGGCTTTCACAGCACTTTCCAGTTCTGCTCTTGACTGAAATCAGAATAGTTTGCTTCTGTAAAGTGTTAAAAACTATTGCAAACTTGCTCAACATTAAAATCATAAAGATATTGTGCTTTTCACCTCTACAGTTCCCACAATGATGCCTCTTGATTTAAAAAAGATTTCTAAAAAAGATTTTTGCCTGTTTCCTCAGCAGGAATGTTCAAAATGCCCACATAAATTTCTGCAAGAACTCACTCAAATCTGATCCAATTCATTCTGATTAGACTACCAGACCATTAAGAACCAAGAGCCATACTCTTATTGCTGTTTGCATATAACTTAACAAATATTTGAAAACACTGGCAAAACTTCCTGAAATGTTTTCTCCGTAATGAACTTAAAGCCAAATATTGATCTTCTAATTCCATAAAGAAATAAAAGTTGTTTGGTTTTTTTTTTCATGATAGCTTTCATGGATTGATGCCATTTTAGGTATGTCAGAGATTTTGAAAAGCACCTAAGCATATTAGATATCAAAATCCCATTGATTTTACTCATATGTCTTTGGGAGCTGTGAAATTGAAAATATGACAAGACAGATGATGTTTGAATTACCACAGTGGAGTGACACTTCTGATATTATATTAAAAAGCTGATCTGTTTGGCTAGCAGGGAGTAAAAGTTGGTTGGACAGAAGCGAAAGACCTGTGGAAAGATGGAATAATTGAAAAGATAATCGATGAAATATGTGCATGTAAGGTATGAATCAAAACGTTAATGCTTTTATAAATAAATTATGACTAATACCATGGCAATTGCATAAAGCCAGGATACTACTCCCCAAGACTGTCTCTTTCATCCATTGCGATTTACTTCATGAAAGTTAATAAACAATGACAATTGAGAAAATTAAATAAAAAACAGAAATAAAAGCTTATCACAGGTAACATAAGATGACAATTTCATCCTATTGCTTGGGAGCTAGATAAAAAGGAAGGCTAAAATGTTACCAAAAAAGAGAGGGCTTGGTAAATTTCTCTGTACACTATTTAAAGTCGTCTAATTTGACATGCTGCAGAAATCATATCAGTAGCATCTGAATAAAACAGGTTCATCAGATAGATTTTTCTTTTTATTATTGAATTAAAAAATGTATTCTCTTAGCTCCCAAATAGTATGCAGATAAGATAATGCTAAAAATTTCTCATTTGCTTAAAGCTTTCTTCAATACCAATTGAAATAAAGAATATTTACTATCTTTAAGATCTGACCTCCACCAATTTCAAAGAGCATTGGGTCAGACACTGCAAATTTTCCAGTTGTGGAATTTTTATTTGACTGTAAAACTATCCACTGCACTTGGTATAATCAGTAAGATCTTAAAATTGTAATACCAGTTTAAAAAAAAAACCTGAAACCCAAACCAGTTTTTCAGGATTAAATATTTAAAATAAGAGATCACTGAGATGATTACCTGGCAGCCTACAGACACTGCTTGACTACTACTACCAATTTTTCCCTAATACAATGGTATTTTAAAAAACAGACCAATACACCTATTAAAAGGGGCAAAGCCCTTATCTATCATATTTGAGAAGTTGTGGCAGTCTCGTGAAGTCCCACTGACTGGATAAGGGAAAACATTTTCAAGAAAGATAACCACGAAGGCCCGAGCTACTACGGGGCCGTCAGTCTCACCTCTGTGCCTGGCAAGATCATGGAACAGATCCTCCTGAAAATTCTACTGAGGCACATGGAAAATAAGAGGTGATTGGTGACAACCAACATGGCTTAAGTAAGGGCAAATCATGCCTGACAAATTTTGTGGCCCTCTACGACAGGGCTATGGCATTGGTGAATAAGGGAAAAGTCTACCTGGGCTTGTGCAAAGCATTTGACACTGTCCCACATGACATTCTGGTCAATAAACTTGAGATATGGTTTTGATGGATGGACTACTTGTTGGATAAGAAATTGGCTGGATGGTCACACCCAAAGAGTTGTGGTCAATAGCACAGTGTCCAAGTGGAGACCAGTGATAAGTCTGGTGTCCTCAGGAGTCGGTGTCGGGACTGATGTTGTTTAACATCTTTGTGTCACACATGGGAAGTGGGATTGAGTGCACCCTCAGCAAGTTTGCCAACAAGACCAAATTATGTGGTGCAGTTCACATGCTGGAGGGAAAGGATGCCACCGAGAGGGACCTTGACCGACTTGAGAGGTGGGCTTGTGTGACACTCATGAGGTTCAACAAGGCCAAGTGCAAGGTCCTGCACCCAGGTTGGGGCAATCCCAAGCACAGATCGAATGGTGAATGGATTGAGAGCAGCCCTGAAGAGAAGGACTTGGGGGTGCTAGTGGATTAGAAGCTCAACATGAACCAGCCATGTGCACCTGCAACCCAGAAAGTGAACCGTATCTTGGGCTGCATCAGAAGAAATATAATTAGCAGATTGTGGGAGGTGATTCTACCCTTCTACTCTTGTGAGACCTCTCCTGCAGTGCTGCATTTGGTTCTGTAGTCCTCAATTCAGGAAAGACATAGATCTGTTGGAACAGAGGAGAGCCACAAAGATGATCCAACGGCTGGAGCACCTCCCGTATGAGGACAGGCTGAGAGAGTCAGGCTTGTTCAGTCTAGAGAAGAGAAGGTTCTTCTACTGTAAGGTCAGGGAGACTTTCTAGCAACCTTCCAGTACTTAAAGGAGGGCTACAGGAAGGATGGAGAGGGGCTTTCTATCAGGGAATGTAGTGAGAGGACAAGGGGTAGCGGGTTTAAGCTGAAGGAAGGGAGACTTCTGTTAGATATTAAGAAGGCATTTTTTACTGTGAGGGTGATAAGGCACTGTCACAGGTTCTCTGGAGAGGTAGTGGATGCCTCATCCCTGGAGGTGTTCAAGACCAGGTTGTATGAGGGAGGGTTTGAGTGTCCTGACCTAGTGGAACGTGTCCCTGCCCATGGCAGGGAGGTTGGAACTAGATTATCTCTAAGATCGTTTCCAACACAAACCATTCTATGATTCTATTACAGTCTTCATGGCAAAACATTCAACCCATGAGTTATATGAGATAACTTCATGTCATATGTACTAACTCCTACAAATTATGTTTTCTTTCTTTTGGATGCTTCTGTTATTTTTGTAAAGTGAAATAAATAGAAACTTAGAGAATAGAAACAATTTAGAAATGGGATAAATGCAGAGGGTTTTTTTTTTCCTGACAGAAAGTGCTCCGTATGGCTTGAAATCACAACCTGTTTTCACTACTGTGAGTATCATTTATAAGAAAGCTTCAAGAATGTAGTCTTTAACTAAGACATGGAAACTAGAGGTTCATCCCTTGTAAATGTGTTCACATTCAAATTGCTAATGAGCTGCATCACTGATAAATTTGTCCTGCCCGCCTAGCTACTTCTATTCTGTGAATACCAGGGGATACAAAGGATGTTGGAGGTTCTCATGCTCCTCAGACTTCAACTTGTTTCATCACAGCATTTGTTTGAGCTCAGGGAAAATCCAGATGTGCTGCATTTCAAGAAAGTGTCACACCTTCAGGTTGAATATTTTTTTTTTTTTTCAAAAAAGTCTTTGTAATTTTCAGATAAATCCTTAAAGTTCTGGTTATAGTCTTTCAGTTAGAAAACAGGATCCCTGGTTTTGGAAAATTATCCTGACCTAGCCGTAAAATTATATGTTGGTAGATATCTGGTCATATTTCTTAGTATTTTTTTTTAATTTTATTTTCTGGCTAATCACCTATCTGTAGATATGCTTTCATAGTTAATAGTATCCCAGCTGAGAGAAATACATATAATTGCTGTTTAACAGTTTAGAGATCAGACACAGTTTTCCAAGTTGCCAGCAAAGACAGGAATTAGAAAAATCTATAGATTTTTTTTTACAGTTAATTAAGCATATACAAGGTTTGGGGTTTTTTGTTGTTGTCTCAGGAAAATCAATACAGTTGCATGATTAAAAATTGCTCACTGGTACATTTTTATTTTTACTTCTACCTTCCATTCTTCTGTATGAAATATGAACACATTTTTCTTTATCCTTTTCAGGTCCTTCAGGTTTCAGAATAGCTCTCTGATGCAACAATTAATAGTCAATTTAAATATAAATATCAGGCTATTTCCAGCTCTGGCTAGAATCATTGATTTAATTTCCTAATGACAGAAGAATTAAGTAATAGGCCCTAAGTAGGAATGCAGGCAACCATGTGAAACCATGTGCCAAATTGATATTTCAGCAACTCTGATAACTTATTAGGATGACAGCCATGGGATGTCACAGAGCTGAATGATAAATCTTCGGTCTATTGCTTTCCTACTTCTTTAAAATTATTTTTCTATTGCAAAATTAATTGGCATTTGTGTTGACAGTCAGCGTTGTTTTTATTACTGTTTAAGAAGCTCACAAACTTACTAAATGTTGTGAAAAAGTGAAAGCAAATCATCTTGCAGAATAAGCAGGCAGATAAAGGAGGCTGGAATCAATTTCACATAGGGCGAACCTAAGTCTGACACATCATTTAAGCTCATTTTTAGCAGGATAGGGAGAATTTCATAAAAGAGGAGTAAATTGGAAAAGCAGATTTAGAATTGAAGCCTAAAAGTACAAAATGCCAATAGGAGCAGAACAAATACATCTGAAAGGAGGAATAAACACCTGGCTGCCATGAGGATTTTGAGGACGAAGGGTAGAAATACAAAATAGTCATGAATCTGCTGTGAAATATTCAAGGTTATACGTATTTTCAAGTGATTAAAATGGGTCAGTGAAATTTTAATAAGAATCAATGTCTGTTATACATATAGGTTAGATATTATGATTTAAATGAATGGAGAAATTTTTGAAATAAATCAATGAGTATGCAGTTAAAGTATCTCAGTAACAGTGTTACCCCAGTTTTAGAAGACAAAAAAAAAAAATCTTACCTACTTCCTGAAAAATATCACAGAACCAATGCAACCTTAACAGAAGTTGATGTTTTTCTCCCATTCTTGTTTTTCTCCCATTCTCCCATTCTTATGGACAGAACTGTAGAAATTCGAGTTAGTAACATTAAACTTGCATACACTTCACCATACTCACTTACTCTAGATCTTCTTCCAGAAAACGCCTCAATATCCAAATGAAGATCAGTGACAAGAGGTGACCCTCAGGGGTCCATACGAGGACAGGTGCTGTTGAATGTTTTCATTAACAACATAGACAGCGAGATTGAGTGCATGCTCAGCAAGTTTGCAGATGACACTAAACTGAGTGGTGCAGTTGAGGTGCCAGTAGGCCAGGATGTCATACAAAGGGACTTGGAAAAGCTGTGTAAGTGAGCCTGTGTGAATCTCATGAGGTTCAACAAGGCTAAGTGCAAGGTCCTACACCTGGTTTAGGGCAATCCTTGGATTCAGTCCAGGCTGGAGCCATTCTGTTTGACTCTCATGAGAACTCACCTGGAATACTGCATCCAGCTCTGGAGCCCTCAGCACAAGAATGATATAAAGCATTGGAGTGGGTCCAGAGGAGGGACACGAAAATGATCTGAAGTCTGGAATGATTCTCATACGAGGACAAGCTGAGAGAGTTGGGATTGTTCAGCTTGGAGAAAAAAAGGCTGCAGGGAGACCTTATAGTGTCCTTCCAATATTTAAAGAGGGCCTAGAGGAAAGATGAGGACAAGCTTTTTAGCAAGGCTTGTCGTGACAGGACAAGGGGTAATGGTATTAAACTAAGGGAGGGTGGATTTAGACTGACTGTAAGAAAGATTTTTTTTTACCATGAGGGTTGTGAAACACTGGAACAGGTTTCCCAGGGAGTTAGTGCAGGCGCCATCTGTGGAAGCATTCAAGGCAGGGTTGGATGGGACTCTGAGCAACATAATCTAGATAGAGATGTCCTTGCTCCTGCAGAGAAGCTGGATTAGATGGCCTGTAAAGGTCCCTTCCAACGGCAAAAATTCTTTGGCTCTATGAAACTACTGCAGGTGTTGCCTAAGGAGTCTGGTTTTGGGCAAACAAATGTCTTTAAAGTTAATGTAGACGAGTTGTGTTAAAAATTATACTATATGCTATACAGAAATAGCATGGATACTCCGTAAATGAGATGTGTACCTTCCCTGAAGCATTCCTGTCCCAGAACTCATTTGCAGGTTTGCGACAAGATTTGTGTGAGGGGATCACACATTGTTTCTGCTGCAAGAAGCAACCAGGGACTGGATTGTGAGGATGTACATCTCACTAATGTATAATTGTGAAATATATTTTCCAAGCCCCCTCCCCCTGTCCCAAACACCACAAAATCAAACAAATGAAGGGTAGAAATATGAGTTTCTCTAATGCTGTATCTCTGGGCAGTTGTGACATTTTAGTTTGTGAAAGGAAAAATTACCTTGTAAAATACTGATTCGGATACTTTTAATACCAAATGTAATAAAGTATAGAAGTTATGAAGTTTATACTTTCAGACACTTTTTCAAAAAGAACAAAATACAGTTAGAACTGGTGATTCCCGTGTGAGCTAAAAATAGACTTGTATTTGTAAATACCTAATACATCCAAAGTATCTGAATCTGTTTGAGACATGAATTCTTTCTTCAGATACTGTTATGTCTGCATAAGAATTTTCTCTGAGTAGTAGATAAGATAAATTTTCATCTTAATAAACAGTATTATTTATTATGAATAATTATCAATTACCAGCATAATTCAAAGTGTGAACAGAAGTACTGTAGACTTAACCTTAAAAAGTCAAATTCTGCCTTCAGATACATGAACTTTGAAGGAATGCTCATGGGCAGAGTTTAGGCCCTTATGTACATAGTACCAATTAAGCAAATATATTTTTGAACCTATGGCTCCGTAAAGAGATTTCAAAGTCTTGTGCTTTAACTATACTGTGTGGGGAAAAGGCCTTTGTGAAAGAACTCAAGAGGACTGAAAGTAATTCACTGTTGGATGTAATGATAGTCCTGAGGATTTCTGACAATTTAAGGTGACATGAGTAAAATAATTTATTAGCATATAAATTACAGTTGCATTGATGAAAATAATTTGACTATAGAATTAAACAGAGCGTTGCTGGTGCTCTGATATTAAGGTTATTCAATTTTCCATTACAGTCCACCTTTTCCAGTTGCATTTCACATTGCCACACTTCAAAAGTGTGGATTGCATAAACTGATGTTTGGCTTAAAATTTATTTATTTATTATTATTATTTTAAGAGTTCACCAAAACTGTGAGAGATTTTAATTTTGCTGTGTTTGGGGGAGCAAGATGAGAAGTAGACACTGTATGTAATTTTACCTGTTTGTTTATTTGTTTGTTTTCACATTACTCTTTAGAAAAAGTCTTTTGTAGAACATATGTCATATTAGGCAGGAAAAATTTCAGGGTGTAGATAGTGCCTTACTAGAAATTCTTTCCCACTCAGATTTATTTAAATAATTGGAAATTGCTATTTGGGGAAAAAAAAACAAACAAAAAAATGCTAACAACAACACCCCAAAAATAAACAAACTAAATAACAAGCAAACAAAAGAAACCCAAGACCTCTCAAAACCAGAAACCCAACCAGAAAAACACACAGGAAAGGGGCAGTTACTATTGCATATTGAGTAAAATGAGTGTTAAAGTGCTCCAACTCTGATTTTTGAGATGTCTATTGAGTTTCCTCATCCACCTGGGAAGAAATAAGACCCACATCTTGGGAAAAAATATAGAATCATAGAATCATAGACTGGTTTAGGTTGGAAGAGACCTTAAAGTTCATCTAGTTCCAACCCCACTTTGAACAGTTTTTTGTTTAGGGAAGAAGAAGAAATTAGTATCTCCATTTGAAACTCTTCCATTGTGCACTGAACATGAATATGATTTTCTGGTGTACTCTGTAGGGCTCTCAATAAATGGAGGTTTGTAGGTTCCAATCCCCTGTTAAGAGTCCGGTTTTGTAGTTTAGTGAGCGATCTTTTTCATATAAAATACATAGCCAGTCACTGAAGCCCAGGCATATTTCTTGTTTCTTGGTAGAGAAGCAGCAGCTGATAATCAGTCCCCTCTGGAGAAGAAGAGAATGTGGGTATCATCCAATATAGAAGTAAATCCTATCACAACAGGAAAGCTATTGAATATAAAGGAAATAAGGAACTTTAATTTCCATTCAAAAGTTACAATAAAATCAGAGTTGTCAATCCAGGGCTCTAGGGGAGATGAGGCAGCAAGAAATACAAGGAGAGGGTTTGGATTCTGATTGTCCCAGAGGCAATTAAAGGTGAGCTGGTAGGTAAGAAAGGTTTCAAGATTTCAGCCTTGGCTACTTAGATACATTAGTTTGAGGGATTTAATTTTTTTTTTTCCTGATAATTCCCACTTTAACTTGCTGAATAATGGTTCCATATAAGCAATTAGAAATGTAAGTGTCACTGATTATGGTACTAGTATATTGGTTTTTACCATGGATACTTTCTTTGACAGAAATATAATAGCCTGTACTTCAACCTATCTTCTGCTAACATAAGCATTCATATGATCATAAATGTAATCGATCAGGAAGCCAGAATTAATTTTAAAAAGTCATTCCAAAAGTAAATCTATTGAGACTTTTACTGCTTTCATTTTAATTTGACTCTCTTACCCCTTTGGTTTACCATGCACACAGATGAACGTGTGAAAATTATCTTTTAATTAGTAGTATTACAGGTCTCCAATACATCTAATTTCATCTAGCCTGCTGGAAATAATGTATTAGGTCTCCTGGCGTAACATTTTTTTGTTCATAATGACAGGATTAAAAGAATCGTAAGACAGCTGTCTAAGTAGACTTCTCCATAGTATTTGAAAAAAATTGAAATTTGGATACACAGTGGCAACTGACTCAACTGTTAGTAGATTTCTGGGGAGTTATTTTGCAACGGTGTCCTAGTTTAGCCCTTAGCCAGAAGCTGAACAATACCCATCCCCTCCACACACACAGACCTTGACAGCCAGGGAGGAAAATCAGAAAAGGAAAGGAAAACTAGTGGCTTGAAATAGAACCAATTTTAATAAAACAGTAAAAGAAGAAAGAATACTGATCCTACTATTACTATTAATAAGAGAATATTGAAAATGATATTCAGCCCATCCTAAGTAGTGATCACCGAACCCTCATTCAAATCAGTGAATGCCAAACAGTGAACACAGCAAGCGCTGCAGTTCCAGCTAGTGCAGAGATCGCAGCTCACACAGAGATCAAAGTGGGGACAGGGATCACTAGATGCGGAGCACCAAAAAACAGGACACCAAGAGCAGGGACCACCCCTAACAAATTTCCTAGTTTATACCGAGTGTGATGTTTATGGTGTGGAATACTTTCTCTGGCCAGTTTGAATTAACTGTCTCCTCCCAGGTTCTTGGGCACACTCCCACCTATGAAATGTAAGAAGTTGAAGAAGTCCTTGATCTCCTAACAACAGCTATAAACATGAGTGTATTTTCTACATTCACCTCATACTAAATCTAGAAAAACAGCAGCTACTGAGAAGAAAATACGCATAAACATTACCTAGCAACAACTAAAACTACTATCAAGATTATTCTTGCACTAAATCCAAAACGCAGCACTACACTAGCTACTAGGAAGAGTATTACCTTAATCCCAGATGAAACCAGGACAGTCTCCTATAAAGGTATGATATATACAACTTAAAAGTTACATTTCTGAAGGATTAAGTTATTCTTCAGCATATTCATAAAACAGCATAATAATGTTTATAGATAATTCATCTTTGAGGAATCAATAATAATTAATTTATTTTGTTCATTACATCATTTTATATGTAAGAATTTGGAGTACAGGATAAATTCTAGGAATAATTAGTTACAATTTTATCTATCTTTTATTATTTATCTACAGAAAATAGCTGTAAATAATACTAGGACTTTTTAACTATTTGTGTTAAAATTTTTGAGATGCTTTAATAGTATTTGTCTGCTCTACAATATAAAAACTTTTCAATATTTTTATCTTATTTGAAGATCTGTAACAAGTGGATTAATGGTAACCTTACCACTCAGGCAATATCTTTTTTACAGTCCTTGTAACATACTCTAAAATATTGCATTCATCTTGAGTACTAGAAACAAGGCAGAGCCTATGTTTGCATTTGCATTTGCTATTGCACCTTATTTTGCCAGGAACATAATGTCACGTTTAAAAACTGTAAGCATCAAGTAGCGCATGCCTCCATTGACATGCATGCAGCAGGAGCAGCTTCTTCTCCTTATTTCATTATATAACTATGAGAAGTGACTTAGGAGAAAA
Source organism: Dromococcyx pavoninus (assembly GCA_033558185.1). Taxonomy (NCBI): domain Eukaryota; kingdom Metazoa; phylum Chordata; class Aves; order Cuculiformes; family Neomorphidae; genus Dromococcyx; species Dromococcyx pavoninus. The sequence goes on from JAUMJL010000735.1 coordinate 209,155, forward strand.
ATGCCTATTTTGCTTATACCAGAGACCTTAATTTAAAAAAAAACCCACATAAAATTGTATGAAAAATATTTTAAAATATATTTTTGTTTATCCTGAAAGTATTTCATTTTCAGAACTTTTGAAATGCATTGTGACATAAAAATGGTACTATTTCCTTTTAAATAGCTCAGTCATTTCTCAGGAAAAATAAAATGTCATGAAGTGCTAGACATTTTAGTTTACAGAATCAATGGTTTTCAAGTAGGTTCTAAGATTCTTATAATAATAATGTATCTCATTGTAGTATACCACCAGAAGTTCCCATTTCTATATCATCTGTGAAAAGATGAAAATGCCTTCAACTAATACTACAGTCACCATACTGTTGAATTACGAATTTTTCTTTCAAACACATAAACTGCCAACTTTGCTTATGTGAGCAATATTGACCAAAAACTACATAAGGATTCAAGTTTCAGTTGCGTTCACTAGTAAAAGAATAACTACTAGGGAGAAATAAAGGAGAGACACTAGTGGGAGAACCCTGAGTTCAGAATAGGCACTGCTGAGAGATTTCAAATCACTTACTTGCAATTTATAGAATAGCACATCTTTGTGAATGTATGGAAAATCCTTGTCAGATTTTTTCAGTTGTCAGGGTAACTGGGTTGTAAAAGTAGAGAATAATATTATGCATAAAGGCTTCTATGTTAGTAATACAGTCTAGAGAAAGAACAATTGCATCTTCAAATTTTAGTTCAAAAATGTGTCTGCCACTGCTTAGTCATATGGAACTGTTCTTGAAATATATATAAGAAGTTATGAACTAAATAACCTGAAAAGTGTGTCATGTTTTTTTTTAAAGATGCAAACAAGCAAGCTAAATTAAACAATTCCTCTGTTACAGTATATTTGGTACATTGCTGTGCCGGGATTATACTGATATACTTTTGTTTCTTACACTAATGGGAGTCTTTAAATAAATTAAAACTACAGCCCATAATTTGAGTTATTGAGTATAGCACTTCCTTCAGCAGCACTTCTGATTTTTATGCAATTTCTATCTAAGTTAATCAAAATTACATGAATAAAGGATTGAGTTCTGAGTCTTATGCCTCCTGTAAAAGTTTCCTCCCTATTGACCAGAAAAATAGATGCTGATTCTCTTTTTTTTATCTCTCTTGTTTCAGGGAACTTTCTTTCACCAGAGTGGCATAGCGTTTTTTTTTTTTTTAAAAAGTGCTTTCTAATCTCTTTCTGCTTTCCCCATCTCCATCTTTGTCTAAAACTTGAGGATTATAGCACAATTCTGGGAAGCACCAGACGTGGGATAAAATCCTGGCAGGCTGAAGTGAGAAAAAAATCAAGTCTTTCACCTCCTGGAAAAGTGCACTAACAACTATGCTATTATGAAAATAAGCTGGTGGTAGCAGCACTGTTTGAAAAGAAAGCAGCAGCTCAGCTACTCAGTATTGTGTGAAGTACTTGACCTTGTTACTTTGTGTTAGGGAGTCTCTAGAAGAGACTAAAAGGTCAAGCCCCTGAGGGGACTTTCACACAAAACTGCTAGTTCCTGAATTCCAGTAAGTCACAGACATTTATATGACAACACATTTCACAGCAGTCTCAAGTCTGAGCGACCTACAGACATATTGAGGAAAAAACTTTTGGATATATTAAAAATATATTAAAATTAGTTATTATGAAATTAAGATATCGCTAACCTTAGGTGGATGCTTTGAGTTATCAAGATCACAGTTTCTGACACAGAACACTATACTCTGCCTAGGTAATTCAGGTTCTATATATATAGGATAAGGGAAAAGGGGGCAGGTGGGGTTAAATCTGTGCCATTGTTTCTTTTGGATTCAAATTGCTTGCAAAATTGTTTCCTGAAGTTAGCTAAAATCTTCAATTTCATGACCCAGCTTGCAACTTGATGGAATAAATAATTTCTGTGTATTTTATTAGTTTGATTAAAGTGGCTAATCAAGCAAATATTCACCTAAACAAGCATATTAGTACAATTAATTAAACTAAATACTGGCAGAACAATTTTAATTGAGGTCACAGTAAAGATTGAGCCAATAAATGACTATTTTCAAACATCTAAATCTTCAAATAGAACAGGTAAACACTGAATTATGCGTTTAGCACGAGACAGGGTTATTTCATACTAAGCTTGTTTTAGGAAATAGAAATCAGAGTTCTTAAAACTGGGGGGAGAGCAATTCCAATCACTGCAGTTGCAATTTCCTATTAGAGAAAAACCAGAAAATAATATACAAGGTGTATGTGCTCTTCATATAGGTGTCTGTTCTGAGCTAAGCTACTTGACAAGGGTTTTATTTCCTCAAACAAAGAATCTAACTGCTCTTTCTAGCCATGCTAACTATCCGTTAAACAATATTATTTCCTTATAATAAACTATTTTAAGTAATACCATTTTTTAACTCCTGTGTCCATTGATTTATTTATTGGCAGATGCATTTATTTTAGAAAACTACGAATGGTGGTTTTCTTCTACATACTTGCATTTGTGCAAAGCTTCACAAAAAAAGAAAAGCTGATTAATGGAAAGTTTAAGCTGCTTCTTCTTTGTTTCTAAAAGAATTCAGCTTGTTGATGTTGAAAATCTGTGGGCTGATGTTTGATTGAAACTCCCAGTTGGATTATTGACACTAACAAGACAAGATTTTCATCTGTTTCTCCTCTGGGTGTTATGCCAAAAGAAGGAAGAGGCACAGCACCATTGTCATAGGGAGCCTGGGTGGGGTTGTAACCAGAAGAGACGAACACAATGCAGCAACGTGTCATCTCAAGTTTATTGACTTGGCAGGACACGGAATAGCTGAGGAATGGTAACTGTTCCTGTTCCCTAATGTGTGAGCACACATGCAAATCAGAATTCCAGCTCCTCTGGGACAGTACAACTAGTCTCAGGAGAGCAGGCCACTCTCAGGTGTAAGGTGTCAAGTCTGCAGCTCAGCCCCTGTCCATAGCAGGTCATCCTCAGGCTCTGGCTTTCACAGATATCCCTGAATTCTACCCCTCTCTTTTGAACTATTTATAAGCTCCTTTGAACTACCTACTGTTTTCCATGGTAGTTCACCCACAAAAGATAGAAGTCGTGCACCCCCAAGCCAATCTGCATTTGCTGTGGTTGTTTATGTCACCCTTTGGCTTCCACCAAAAATGTATCTAGACAGGAAATGTTACCGTTGTTGTTCATCTCCTTTGAGATTAATCTGCTTGGTTTGAGCTGAACAGCCAGTCCTTCATCTGGGTAGCAATCCCAGGTAGGCTGCACCCAGCAGTGCTGCTGTCCAGAGACATCCCTTCCATTATTCCTATGAGAAATCCACGTTTAACCTTTCGAGGTTTAGAGACATCAGGTGTGCTAGTTTTGGCAGGGATAGATTTAATCTTCTTTATAGTAGCTGGTATGGGGCTATGTTTTGGACTTGTGCTGAAAACAGCATTGATAACACAGGGATGTTTTTATTGCTGAGCAGTGCTTACATAGTCAAGGTCTTTTCTGCTTCCCACACCACCCCACCAGCAAGCAGGCTGGGGCTGCACAAGAATTTGGGAGGTAAAACAACTGGCACAAGTGACCCCAACTGACCAAAAGGATACCCTATGACATCATGCTCATTGATAAAAGGGAAGAAGAAGGAAAGTAGGCATATTCAGAGTTATGGTATTTTATCTTCTCAAGTTACCTTTACACCTGATGTAGCCCTACTTTCCTGGAGATGACTGAAAACCTGCCTGCCAATGGGAAGTAGTCAATGAATTCCTTGTTTTCCTTTGGTGGCATACACAGCTTTGCCTTTGCCTATTAAGCTATCTTTATCTCAGCCAACAATTTTTCTCACTTTTACTCTTCTGATTTTCATTCCAGCCCACTGTGGGTGGACTGAGTGAGTGGCCATGTGTGGCTTAGTTTCCGGCTGTCCACAACATCAGGCTACAGCTTGTCAGTCTGTTGAAAGATAGTTTTATTTAACAGAATGTACGTGTGATCTGGATAAAAAATATCATAAATAGCAAAGTGATGACTCCTTTTACCAGCAGTCCCCAAGCTAGATGGCAGAAAATCCCTGAATGAAAGTTGTGTAATTATTTTCATGCAGTCTTCTTCTTGCTATGTGTCAGGATAATAAAAAAATCATAGCTTATTCTCTCTACTTCACAGGAAAACTAATTATTCAACATTTGGTAGAATGAACTCTGATAGAAGAAATCTATATGTATTTCATCTCTCCTTTTTATATATGTATTTTGTTTTCTGCAGTCATATCCAAACTCAGATTCAATAATTGCAGAAGAAATTTATTTCAGTAAAGGTTTGGACCACATTTCTTATGCTTGGTCAGAGTTGGAAATCTATTTCAAAGAAATTCAAGAAATCCCATTAAAATGCTGCAATAAAATTATTCTGAAGTATTTAAATTTAGACATCACAAAAGGTACTTTGTCTGTTTCTCACCATTGTATTAGAAATTCCCTTTAACCATCTTCTATTTATTGAGAAAGTATTAAATATTTGCCAAATCGATGAATGAAAATATTTCTATTAATTCAGATCTATTACTATGAATATTTTGAGTGTTTCTTACCTTAGAACTCCTTAAATCATCAAAAGACCTAGTCAAATTAACAATGAAACAAAAGGCCTGCATTTAAATTTACCTCTTCTCAAATAAAATATAGACTTCTTTAACCATTTAGAGAACCAGTGTTTCTTAGGGAAGTAGAAACATTATTTTTTCATAACAAGTACCTCCTGGAAATTATTTTACAGAATAGATGCTTTTGATGCCAAAGAATGAAGAATTTCAAGTGTTTAAAAAAGAGATCAATTCTAGATGGCTGACTCTTAAGTTTCATTGTTAAAAATAAGGCTTTTTTTCCCCCCTACTTCTGCGACTGCACTATAGACAAACATCTATCCTCATTTTGAGAAGACAGTTTACAGATGCTGCTTCATCGGTGGGTTCCTACACTTAGTATGTGCTTATAGCTTACATCTAAAATCTCTCAGCAAAGACCTAAAATGGCATAAAAAGTCAGCATGAATATTGCAAATGTATATACATTACAAACTGCATTACATCGATTCTCTAATATGGACAATGTGTAAAACTAAAGCACACAAATACTCTTTGAATCTGGAGTCTCAATATGTCTCTAGTTAATACCAAAACTCTACTTAGACAGTAGAGTTGATTTGGATTTTCTACTGAATTTCATTTTTTTTTAATCTTTACATGACACTATGGAGGGGTGAAGTGACAATTGTGAAATTCAATTAAGAATTAAGAATAATGACAGTTACATTCTATGTAACCTAAATGTAGTTTATCCTCAATAAGTTTGGTTAGAAGTCAGCTAAAAGTTATGCATACTTTGTAGTAACAGTAGTAGTGAGAGTATTTTTTACTAGTTCTCAATGTCCAGTTGAATTTCAGAGAAGAAGTGCAGCTTTTTAGAGGTAATTGACAAGTATAAAGAAGAGTTGAGAGCAGTAACAAACATAACAATGATGTACATTTTATTTTTTTTTAAATAAAAAGAAGAGTTATGTCATTTTAGAGCTCTTGAAAAATGTGTGTTTCCAGTAACTTTAAAACATGGTAAAGAGGTCTGGAAAGGTTGACCATTAACCAGCAGTAAGAATATGATTCAGTGATTCTGATTATCATCATTTCCTAAGATAAGATATTTCTTTTTCGTGGAAGAGGAACAGACAGGAAGTCTGAAGTTGTCCATGAGGTATTTCTCATGTCAAGAAAAATATTCTTGTGACTTACTAGAATTGTTGAAAGCTATTGCAAGGAGCAAAATGGGACCAATGGAAGGACAGTGAATATGTCTGCAAAAGGGCAAACCTAACAAACACCATCGTACCTCATGCAATGTCCTTCTCTGTCTTACCTCTCCTCTTGGAGAATTATGAATCTGGAACAAGGAATAAATTTTAATCATCAGTAAAGCTCATTTTGGAAAGGCAATGCAATTATTTTTATTGAAATGTTCCTAGTGATATAAACACTTAATAGTAACTTACAGAATTTTCTATCTGTCATTGCCCTGGTTTAGCCCCTGGTCCTGGCCAGGTCAGTAACTAAACTGGGTAGCTGCATACTGATTGAACACACAGAAAAAGAGGAAAGGGAAATGAGAGAGACTTGAGTGTTGGAAACTACAACTAAAACAGCTTTAATGAAACAATAATAATAAAAAGGAAAATAGTTATATTAGTAAGAGAATAATAAAATATATACAAGTATACAAAACCAATTCAGACTTCCGCTATGACTCTGTGTCACCACTGACACTGCAGAGCAGGCATGGAGAAAGTTCCAGACTGGATTTAGTGGCAGATAAGAGCTGGATTCAGGAACTGGATTGGGATCAGGGGCAGGCAGATAGATAATGTCTTCACTGCACATCAGTCACTGAAGTAAAGAGCTTGACCCTTGCGATCTCTAAGCTTCATACTGAGTATGACATGTTTGGAATGGAACACTTCACTGGTCAGTTTTGGGTCACATGACCTGTCTGCTCTTCCCTGCGAGTGTGACCTCTTTTTTCATCCTTTAACTTATGGCATTCTAGTAACCCTTGGGTGATCTTGATTTACGTAGGAATAAGTCTGAGCAAGACCACTTTTGAAATACTCTTCCTCTAAACAGGCAATGACTTTTCTATTTTCACTTGCATTCACAAAGTTTATTACTCCTTATACTCACAATTTAGTTTCAGGATAAAAAACACAAAATGTAAGCAATTTTTTCATCATGACTAACATGGAAACTGTTAACTGAACTTTAACTTTATTGCCTTTTTTTCTCCCTCCCCTATAATAAATATAAAGTAACATATGCCTGATTCCTGCCCTGAAGTAAAGCTGACACTTTTAGCTCTCTGGTCAGTCATAGGTAAGAAGAGGGCAGCGGTCTTTTAAGTACAATTGGTTTGGTAATTTAAAGTGATTTTCAAGTTGGGTTGCAAGTATCGATAACCAGAGGAGTGTGTTCAAACCGAAAGCACTGAAATCTTAAAGTGTGCCTTAACCAACAAACCAGTGATGAAGATGGGATAATACTTGTTTCCCTGTCTCTAACTGAAAATACGTCATTTTGAAAACAATACAAAACCTAAACTAGCAGAGAATGAATAAGTTATTTAGTAATCTGGCAAGGCTACTAAAGGCACTGCTCACTTCCTCATTCTTTTTTGACCATCCTAATATGCACTTCAATATTCTCCTTACTCTCCTCTACCTGTTCTCAGTTAAAAGAAAATGATGGCTCTGATACAGTGATGTTGTAAATGTCACAGTATTGTATGATTTCAGCAGTTCTGAATTTTTTAGCAGTTTAGAAGCTCTGCAGAACAATTTCTGATTTGCATTTCATCACTACCTTAATGGAGGAACAGCAGTGAGCTTGCAAATTAAAGCTTACTATACTAAAGAGTTTGTGCACAAAATTTTGAATCTCTAGTGAATTGCCTGCTGCAACTCTACAAATCATTCTGTCAAAGAAAATTCTGCTGTTAAAATATACATTTAAAACAATACTCCCCAAATGGATAATATAGAGGTAATTTAAAAACCCAAGGTGCATACAAATAATTGAAAAAAAGTGAGCAGGAACTAAATATATCTAAAAAAACTAAAGAAAACAAAAGAAAACGTAAATAAACATTCCTGTAGAAAGAAGAAATATCATTTACTTTATCACCAACTGCAAATAAGTTGCATGTTTTGGGGCTTGTCTTCTCACCGCTTCTGTACACAGTGCTATCTACTAAGGTGTGATGGGGAATTACGGGGAAAAATAAAGACAACTTTATGCCTCATAAATCTCCCACTGAAAGGCAATGAGAAACATGTAATCCTCTGAAAATGCCCAGAAAACATCAAGCTAGGAGCTCTTCATTTCATTTAATAGCATCATCGATTTCCATGGGAAATTAGAAAATAGAGGTCAGTGACAAATGCTATTCCTGTAACTTTTTTTTTTAAATTGAGGAGTTAAATAAAGAAAAAACCAACTTTAGCAGAGTAGAAACCCACTCCAAATGAGTTTGAAACTTCTACAAACCCTGCTATATGCTATGAATTATCAACACAGTAAAAAGACTTATCTGTTAAGTTAGTATCTGTGCATACCTCTGGCAGTCATCACAAATGCTGAGAAATAATAAGCTTAAATTAGTATCTATGTATTAATAAGCAGGGGACATAAAATCAGCTTAAAAGATTCGTATGTTCATATTTTTAAGATTACAAAATGTATACTGAATATACAGTTCAACTCTCTATATAATTAGGAACACAAGCGTTTAAGTGAGATAAAGATGTTAATTAAGGGTTCTGTTGAATAGATCTGTTTCCATTAAACACCTGGGCCATCGTGGATCCCTTCTTCATATGCATGGAAAGTGAAAGAGTAAACTTTAATAGAACAGCATGAGCAGTGGGGTTTTATAGATTTAGTTTAAATTGGGGGAAAAAAATCCAACTAAGAGTCCCAAACCATCTTTCTTCATTGACAGGAAAATCACAGCTATTTATAGATACTGACATATTTATAATGACATTCCCTTCTTTCCCATATGTATGTTTGACACCTCATTTAAAATTAAATAAATACATTGAATTAATTTAAACCTTTGTGACCTTTTATCCTCAGAGTTCTTAATCAAATGTCTCAACTGATTAATGGGTCTTTAAATGATCCTAAATTATATTGCTCAAATCTTGTCCTTTTCCTCACTCTCTTTAAATATCAATTAATTCTCGAGAAAAACTGAATATCACTAAATGTTTTCCAATCCTCTAAGACAAGCCTTATCCTTTAAAGCAAGCTTAGTGGAATATAGACAGTGCAATTTCTGAAATTTTCATTACAGCCACAGCAGCAAAATTGTAGGATGAGTTTTGCTAAAAGGAAAGCACCTGCATTGGTCTTCCTGTCCTCAGAGGACCATATTTCATATAACATATATTGCACAGTTTGGTCCTCAAGATTTAAAACCAAAGATTTGTTCTTTTTGTTTTGTTGGTTTTGTTGATTTTGTGTGTATTGCCAGAGTTGGCAAACTAGCATTTCCTTTTGAAGAAAATTATATGTTTAGAAGATATAAAAATAACTCCAGCTTCTACATCTGAAAATACTTAGTCTTCAATCACTCTGCTGAATTCCCAGTCCATCACTATAATTTAGGATTGATTCTCATTTACGCATGTAGAAAAAGATGCGCTAAAACTTTTAGAACTTTTTCCATCTGTTACTTTCACACTGATAAATAAGGTTTAAAATGTCAAATATTATGCCCTGTTTGCTTTTTCATTTCAAAAAGAGCTTAATTTTACTTAAAATCACAAAAAAGCATATATGAAATTTTTTACAGACACAACACACAAACCTGTGGATCTTCTAATGATCGTAAATTTTAACACTTTTAATTGATCACATATAGATGAAGCTGAACATATTATTGACAACTACACTATTGCCTTTTTTCTTCACTGCAGTAACTCCATCTGTTTGACTATCTATTGAATACTGTGCAAGAAGGCAGAGTATTTGCATAACGCTTGTGGGCCCCCATACCATTCAGATATGACTGTTAAGCATATTTTAGTCATGGCAATATAATTTTAACTCACAGTTCTCTCTTTCTTCTCCCATCCTTTTTCTTTCTTACACAGACCATAACCATGGTCATATTTGTTTATTTATTTGTTTACTCATGTAAATTCATATTCCTATTTAATGTAGAAGCAAAAAATTTTTTAAACATAGCATCAGGAAGACTTTAAATATGGAAAGAATTTGAATTGAAAGTAAGGGGAAAAAGAAGTACTTCTATGAATATTTAATTAGTTAATTGATGCATTTCCAGATAGAAAAGGAAGTATAATGAATATTGATGACTGTGGGCTATGACTCAAATCTATTTTTCTCTTTCCCAGAGGAGCAAAAGTATTTGAACCAATCTTGGCGAAGTTTGCCAAGGAGTTTGGTTTTAAGGTTTGGGGTTTTTTTTACCTACCTTTCTGTGCAATGTACATAAGTGTTATCCTTTCAGATCATTCACTCTTGAAATTATGAAGGAGAAAATCGTAAACCACCATGAACTGATAAACAGAAAGATCCAGCTTTAAAGAAATGAAGGAAAGTTAATCTTTTGTGTACCATAAATTGTGTCTCTCAATCATCATAAGAAGTCCTGGTTCTCAAGACAGCAGTCTTAGAAATTATGTGTGGGTTTAGATAGTGATTTGGGGTATTGAGACACGGTAAGAAACTCAATGTAGTCCCTGCTGTAGCAGGTATGTGAGGAATTCAGATGATCAATTATATTTTGTCTTCATATAATAGTAATTGGAGTTAGATAAACTGTGGTATATTAGCCCCATGTTAGCCTTACTGGGGAAAACCCTCCATTCTGAGTGAAATCATGTTTTAATGTCTAAGGTTATATTCCTTATTTTTTTCTGTGATATTTTAATTAATTGCTAATGAAATTGAATATAAAAGGAATATTTGGCATATTTACTTTTTTAATAATTTCAAATAAAATATGTTATTATTTTGCATAGAATTTCTTTTAAATTTACCGTGCTTTTAAAATATCTGTATTGTTGATTTAAATGCTTTGTAAAACATTTCAAAAAGAGTTAAATGAATATGCACATGCTGAAAGTATTTCACACTCTTTCTTTTGTAATTCTGACACCACAGAGAAACATACTTCAAAAAAGAGTAGGAGGGGAAAACATTTCTTAACTTAAGACTAAGAATTATTTCCTTAATACCACAGAGAATCAATAGATAAATACATTGGTTTGTAGGTGTTTCTGACTGATATCTGGACTATCTTACAGTGAGTTGTTTTGCTGTCATCTTTAGCATGTTTTGAGGGTAAAACCTCACCTACTTTGACTGAAACACAATAAAATACCGATAGTCTTGTGTTTCATTTTAGTTCTCAACGTAAAATCTTTCTGAAGTTTTGTTTAATTCATTGTTATTTTTGTTGTCTGAAGTATGGTATATAATTTTGGTTAATGCACACTTTTTTGGTTGTCCACTATGAGTTACTGAACTAACATTTGTCATTTCAAAATTATTTCTCAAAATTCCCCTTGAGCAGTGATCACAAATAGGTACTAATTTCACATACTGAACAGTTCTGTTTGTTTTTAATTTCCATTATCTGTGCATATGTGACCAAAGAAGAATAAGTTGGGCAGAAATTCTTCTCCCATGGCACTATCAAGTGTTAGTAGCTACTCCCATATCCTTTTATCGTAGTGTCTGATTCATAAATTTTACTAATAATTCCCTAAACTATTTTTCCATACAAAGTGGTAGAGATGAATGTGACTTTAAATATTATGTTGTGCTATTACTGTATGAGAAGTTGACCAGTTAGCTGGATGGAAAATAGCTGTCTTAGAACCAGTAAAACTGGTGGTTTGAATTCAACAAACCCACAACTGCTTTTTTTGTTTTCAAAGACTCTTGAGAACAGAGGGTATGAATAGTTAAACAGAGAAACGATAGATGAGAGACAAGACTAGTTAGGAGGCTTGCCTGAAAAGGAAAAAAAAATGAAAAAAAATTATGAGTACACTCCCCTCTCGCCCTCCACCCCCAACCTCCTCCTCTTGCTGCGTCCAGTCTACTTTTGCTCTCAGGTTGGAGAAAACCTCAAGGGATGGAGACAGCAGTTTGGGAGTGAATTCTCTGATGCTGGATAACAATGTGCAGATACAACTTCAAGTTTTTAACACACTACTTGATTCTGCTCCACAAAAATTACTATTCGAGTAAAAAAAGAAACAAAAACACACACACCTGCCCCCCGCAATTTTGACACTATTAATTCTATAATTTCTTAACTTACTGTATTTAGGCTGATCCTAATGACAAGTGGAGCACTTGCTACTTGTTTCTTCATTTCAGAAGAATCTTATTGTGTGAAAAGACAAAAGGTATTTCTTCTGTATCTATTCTATGCTTCAAGGGAATGCTTTAATATTCACTTTAACTTATTTCATTTGTAAAGTAAATTTATGTACCTTTTTATATTTTTATATTATTTATATATTTTTTCTTAAAAATATTTTTTATTATTTCAAAAGTCAATAAATCAATTGCAACAAAGACAGATGCACTGAAAAATTAAAGTGCTATTCAGATTTTTTTTCAATTAAACATTGTCAGTATCTAGAGAAAAAAGGCTAGCACAATTGTCACAATAATTTGAAACGGAATGGCTTTTGCTTGACTCATATCAAGTGATTCACTTGTGTATTACTTTTAAAGTTTCTGTATGACACTGTTGACATACCATGTTCTTTGATTTTCTTCCTCTTATTCAGAAGTTAAGGCAAAAAGTTCACTTCATAAAATATTAATAGATGCAAATATTGTCTCTGACTTTACTTGATCAAAGTGGTTAGTGTCAAAGTTTAATTGCATTTCATGTGTGCTGGTGACATCTCAAAATCTTTCCTGGATTCAATAAATTATTAGCATAAGAAACAATATAAAATAGGAAAATTCTGTAAACTAATACTCAAGACTTAAATGAAAATTTAATTTATTTAGTCTTCTCCCGCAGCTTCTAGTAAAGAAAATCAAATCTTTAATAGCTCTATGAGGCATGGAATATTAGGCATATTTTTTGAGGGTGTTTTTATGGTTAGACTTAGAAAAAGAGTCTACATTAATTTGAATTAATTCTGTGGCAATCTTGAGACCCCAAAGATTTTTTGCTTCTTTGGATTTTTTTGCAAGACCATTGTAGACCTTGTCTTTTACAGTGGGAAGTCTATTACTGGCCCTTATACTGAGCAGACAGGCTGACACCCAGCACAGTACTTTTTCTTCTATGAAAAAAATTCAGTTATTTTGTTTGCACCTTTATGTAATTGGTTTCCTTCTCTAGTAATTTTATTAGCAGTTTTACTACTATTATACTCTTCCTTCTAATGCCCTCCTGGATCTATGCAAGGGCTTCCTCAGGCAGTGGTGGAATAACGTTACAAAGGGCTATCAATGCCCCAAGGTCTTTGTTGGGCAGAGTGTAACATAGGTAATAAACTCACTTTCTCCTCAGTCTTGTATATAATTGAATTCATATTTATTTGTCTCCTTACCCTAGGCTGCTGCCTTCTGTTTGCTGCTAGCTGAGTGTGAGTATAGCCCTGCAACCTCCCCAGGCTCAGCATACCAGATGCTCTTATTTGTTGGGCAGTGACCACCCAAGTTTGCCAGACCCTTCCCATGGAGGCACTGGCAGAGCTCAAGCTCAGGCAGGTGCTTGAAATCAGCTTGACAACAAGCACTTGGCCCCAAGGCAGGTGCTGAAATCAACTCAGCCCAGCTCCAGCCAGGGTGAGCCCTGGCCAGCCTTTCATACCTTTGATCTCAGCTCAAGGCAGAGCCCATGGATTTGCTAAGATGGCAAAAAGTCACATTCACTCCTCTACAGCACCACATATGGAATTCATTAAGTGCTTACCTTTTTATATATATAAGACTTTTTTTCACTGGAGCTTTTCAACAATCAACTTTACAGTGTGGCTGCACAAATGACTGTGTTAAGATAACTGAGGGAGCAGTGAACCACAATAGATGGTTAGGGATGAGAAGCGGCAGGCAAGAAGATTATTGTAGCAGGAGGCATTGCACTTAGACTGGTCATGTTTCTTGACAGACTGTTTATAGCATTGTGCACTTTTGGGTGTTTGGAGCAGGCTTCATAGAGCTGAAGAAGCCATCAGTAATGAATCTAGCTTTACCTGGCAGTTACATTAAGCCTATGTAATTCATGAAAAAAACTGACTTCTACTGCATACTGCATGAACTTTGAGATGTAGAGATAAGGAAAATCTTGAATTAATTTACTTCTTCTGAAGTCCTTCAATTAATCAGATGAAGCCTGTTCTGTTACTGAATATACTGGTATCTGCTGACATACAAGTTGCAAATGCATGGCAAAGGGCATAAAGTGTCTTGTTAGAAATTTGTGATGAGAATTAATCATTTTGGACCATTTTAATGAATCGTAAGTTCTTGGGAAGAGTCTCAAGATCAAGAGACTTGGAAAACAATACATTGATTTGCCACTGTCTCCTCAAAGTTGTTGATTCATTAGCAATGCTTTCATGGGAACAAATCTCTGATATGCTTCAGAAAGATTGCTAGTGGGTCTAGACTGCTCAGTTAGGAAGAGTAATATTATTTCCCCACAAGAAGACTCTTTCATCATAGTCTGCTCATTCTGAAGAATGAAAAGGAATCAATCCAACAACAAGTTTCTCTTCCGGCTGTCTCTTCAGACTGAATTGTGGCTTTCTTTTTGGATCACTGACAATTGTTTCTGACCTCAAGAAACCAATCAGGGAATGATTCCAGACCAGATTTTCAGATGGAGGTGAAAGCACTTTGACATTTACATCAGCAGCCAGCTCATCATGACAATTTTTCTTGCTTGCAACCAGCTATGCAATCAAAGGGACCATCTCTGCAGTTATTGAGATGTGACTGGCAATGTCAGCTCATCTTTCTCTAGAACATGCTCATGATCTGTCTGAATGTCCATCATATAACTATAAAAATAATTTAGAACTTCAATAGCTAGCACTTATCTCATGCATAGTTTCATTCAGTTAGTGTCAAAGTTCTTGAACAGTAAATGATAAGCACTTAATTCCCATGTGGTTATGTGTAGCAGAGGTTGACTCCAATGCCATAGGGTGAAACATCACAAATGATAATCAACAGTGTCTGTTTGTCATAACAGATAAGTGGAATTGGATGTCAGTCACTTGCTTACATTTTTGAAATGCACTTTGTACTGGAAAGTCCATTTCCATGGAAATGTCTTGTCAAAGAAGCAGAAAGGAAGAAGGAAGGCAAAAGAGATAAGTCTTCACATATCCACTACTAGTAAGAAAAGCATTCAGTAAAAATGGTGTGAGAAGGTTATTAGAAAAAAATGTCCAAACAAACTTTCTTTCTAGAATTGAATCTAGAACTAAAATAAAAGCGTTTGGGCATACATATGTTCTAAGTTATGTCTTTTGTAAATCCAGTTTTGAATAAAGAAGAAAGCACAGCAATATAAGGGAAATAGAACTGATTAAAATAACTTGCTACTTCTGTTGATTGACAACGGGCAATTTGGAAAAAAATTATTCCCATTTGAATAACAGACTAATGAATTTAAAGAATAATTTAAGCACTGTAAAACATTTTCTTTGATGAAACTCTTTCACAATAAGCTATAATTCTCTTTTAAAGCAAATTAATTTAATTTTTATCTATTGAAAATATGATATGCTCTTTGCTACTTCATAACTACAAATATACAATCAGTCTATGATAGAAGTCAATGTAACTGAGTCTTTATGTATTGAAACAATAGTGCAGAAATGTTCACCTATCATCTTCAATAAATTTGCACGCCTCAACCCATCAACTAATAAACATGTATGAAATAGGGAGAGGAAGACAGTTGCAGAGAAACTACTGGTGACTGAAACACCATGGTGTCTACTTGATCAAAAATTAGTGAAGTGTTCAGTGAAGACACATACTTCAAAACAGGCTTAAAGAAAAGAGGCGTGGTCTGGCTGAAGCAAACAGAACAATTCGTATTTTGGTGGAGCTAGAAGCTTCCTGTTTGTAAGGATAGATATTCCTGAGCTCAAATCCATGTCTCCCACTACTTTCATTTCTTTGTAAAGCAATATTGTGAGGTCTTTCTGTTCCAAACAAGTCTCATTCGGCCGTACTTATTTAGAAGCAGGCAGAAATGGAAGTCTGTTAGCTGAGCTGTTCTGCTCCCTAAACTCTGGCTCATGTCTCTTGACACTCTGGCAGATACATATTTAATTGGTATTTAGTAACAACAAACATTAAGTCATAGTTTTATATTTGTCAAAAGACTTTTTTAAATTTTACAATACCTTGTCTCCTCAACTAGTTATAGCTTTGTCAATCAGTGAAATCAGGGAACAAGTTAATTTCAACAAATACGTTAAGCCTTTTGCAAAAATTTCATTGTAACTCAACTTTAATTTTGTCCGAACTGTGGAATACCATCAGTCAGCAGATGCTGTAAAACTAGTTGGCACACAGTTGAAATGCAGAAAAGGAAATACTTTCTGTGCTGTATGGGAGATGAAGTATGTATGTGAACAAAATGAGACTGCAAAAATAATGTCAGGATTGAAGACAGCACTAGACAAAGACAGGTGAGGCAAATGGAAAAGAGCACAGAACTCAAAGGAAGTAGGTGCCTAGAGAGGATACAAATACTAAAATTATTTGTTACTGGGTCCTAAATCGTTGAACAGCTGGATTAGGTGTCTGTGTTCCTGTCTCTTTTTATATATCCAGCAGTTATCTAGATATTGAGAAACTGTAAAATAAAATTAAAGGAAAAGGCAAGAACCCATATGTAAGCCAACAAGATAAAAGTATGCAAAAAGAGGCATGCAAATAAACAGAACATTGATATGAAAAAAAGCAAGTTATCAAAAATAAATGAAAATATTTAGGAAAGGACAGTTACATGGTTAAGGCATCAAATATAAATTTTAAATTAGTGTTTTAACAAGAAAAAATAAGGAAAGCATATTCTGAATCATGAAAAGCTCAGGAGAAAAAAGGATTTTCAAAGAAGAGTCATGGAAATGATTGAAGGGATGAATGAACTTACTTGTTAGAAAAGATTAAAAGGATAAATACAAATAGTTTGGTGAAGTAATTAGGTTAGGGAAGAGAGTAGGACATAATAAACAACTGCAAACATCTGAAGGCAGTTAACACCAAGGAAGGAAAGGAATAATTTAGCCTGTAAGAAGAGAGCATAATTAGAAGTAAAGGAATTAAACTTAAAAAGAAAACAACAATTACACTGAGCAGCAGAAAAAAAAATCTTGCCTATCAGGTAAAAAAAAGGTGGAAGTGAAGAAAGTCCATATCTAAAGGTAAGTAGATAAAAGGACTAGAAAATATAACAGAACGACAACAATTACAAGGCAAAAACTTAGTTCTAAAGGACTGCAAGCAGCTGTCTGAGTACAAAATTGCATTCCGTGGACGTGGTTTACCTTCTAAAAACAATACAGTTTTACAAATAACTGGAAAGTGTCTTTCAAACATCATTTTCTTTTCTTCTGTGGAAATCTTTAGCAGTCCCTATCATCTCATTGAACATTTGTGGGCTGTTTGGTGTGGAAAGTCCTGTGGGACAATAAAGAAAGCTACCTGTACAATCACAGTGATCATCTTCAAGGCCTGGCAAGCCTAGAGTGCATATGTGCAAGAGCTAGGTTTTTTCCTAAAATCACAGAGGAAGCAATGAGCAGAAGCAGGCATGACAGTCTCAAAGCTTGATCTTCATCTTGCTTAGCAGTAAAAATCAGAGCTTTATAGACAAGTAGTGTCAGTCTTCCAGATTTGATTCTGCTCTTCTCTGACTGGATGCACTCCACAGTTCTTTCTGTGACTTTATCATAATCACTGTTGTTTTCTTTCCCATTTCTCCTCCTTTCTCTGTCTTCTTACCCCTCTTCACCCTAGTTTCTTCCTAGTTTCCCTTTTCTTTCCTTGCAAGCACACTAACCTCTCTCCTTTTCCTTTCCACTATTATTTCTCTCTATGTTCCTGCCTCCATTCTCTGTTCCATGTCCCTTAACAACCTTACTGCTGTACTAAGAGTGACATGGCATAAATATCTTGGTATTTCACTCCCTGTCCTGGTCCTCCCTATCCTTCTTTAACTTCCAGATTTCTTCATTCTAACACAAGCTTTTGTGGTAGAGGAAAAGAGACACCAGTACATATTCCTTCTGTGCTAAACATAGGAGTACTGTACTAACGTATATAATTTCTGGTTCAATATAAAAAGTAAAGAAAATATTTAAATTGCAAGCCACAGATCCAATTTTAAACAGCAATTTTCTAGCTCGTTTTCTGATTTTCACAAGAATAAGGCATGTCCTGGGAACCTTCCTGGGACTTAGTTTCTTTTTTGGGGCAAAGAGGAAAACAGGGCTATAAAACAAATAACGTCATATTATTGTGAATTTTCATCAAAGTACAAGTACAAAGTAGCTCAGCTGTTAGGGGACAGTCATTCACTGACATAGGTCTGAGCTCTAATCTGTCATTCTGTCTTTAGCTTCTGTTGCCAAGTTTTCTAATTGGAGAATCGTAGAATCATTGAATCGTAGAATCTTTGAATCGTAGAATCATTGGATCATAGAATCATAGAATCTTCCAGTTGGAAAAGGCCTTTGAGATCATCTAGTCCAACCTTACCCATCTTCTGCTAAACCATGTCCTTCAAATACTCATCTACCCATTTTTTAAACACCTCCAGGGATGATGATTCAACCACCTCCCCGGGCAGCTGTGCCAGTGCCTGACTACCCTTTCAGTAAAGAAATTCTTCCTAGTATCTAGTCTGAACCTCCCTTGGCACAATTTATGGCCATTTCCCCTTGTCCTATTACCTATCACTTGCAAGACACTCCTCATAGGATTTGTTTTCCAGACCCTTCCCCAGCCTTGTTGCCCTTCTTTGCACACGCTCCAACACCTCAATGTTCTTCTTGTAGTGAGGGGCCCAGAACTGCGCATAGTACTCGAGGTGTGGCCTCACCAGTGCCAAGTACAGGGACACAATCGCCTCCCTGGTCCTGCTGGCCACACTGTTTTTGATACAGGCCAAGATGCCATTGGCCCTCTTGGTCACCTGGGCACACTGCTGGCTCATATTCAGCCAGTTGTCAACCCGTACCCCTAGGTCTTTCTCCTCCAGGCAGCTCTCCAACCAGTCTTCCCCAAGTCTGTAATGCTGCATGGGGTTGTTGTGTCCCAGGTCCAGGACTCAGCATTTGGTCTTGTTAAACCTCCTCCTGTTGGTCTCAGCCCATCGATCCAGGCTGTCCAGATCCCTCTGCAGAGCCTCCCTTCCTTCAAGCAGATCAACACTGCCACCCAGTTTGGTGTCAACTGCAAACTTGTTAAGGGTGCACTCGATCCCTTCGTCCAGGTCATTAATAAAGATTTAAACAGGAAACCCAGGGAACACCACTCATGACTGGCCTCCAACTGGATTTAACTCTGTTTACCACCACTCTCTGGGCCTGGCCATCCAGCCACTTTTTACCCAGCAGAGGGTGTGTCCGTCCAGGCCAATAGTAGCCAGTTTCTCAATCAGAATACTGTGAGAAATGGTGTCAAAGTCTTTACAAAAGTCCAGGTACACCACATCCACAGCCTTTCCCTCATCTATTAACCAGGTAACCTTGTCAAAGAAGGAGATCAAGTTGGTCTGGCAGGACCTGCCTTTCATAAACCCATGTTGACTGGGTCTGATCACCTGGCTGTCCTGCATGTGCTGTGTGATAGCATTCAGTATGATCTGCTCCATGACCTTCCTCAGTACCGAGGTCAAGCTGACAGGCCTGTAGTACCCCGGATCCTCCCTCCAACACTTCTTGTAAATGGGGGTTACATTTGCCAGCTTCCAGCCAGGAGTGTTGATAGATGAGGGCAAGGATCTCTGCCAGTTCCCTTAATACCCTTGGGTGTATCCAAGTCTTCTTGGAACATTGGGGGTTCACCTTCACTGTCTTCTGACTCAGGAGGCTTGGAGCACAGAGAACATCTTACCTTACTATTAAAGACCGAGGCAAAGACGGCTTAAGTACCTCTACTTGTCCTCACCCTTTGTTACTACCATTCTCCTTGCATCCAGCAGAGGAGGGAGATTCTCTTTGGTCCTCCTGTTGTTGTTAATATACTTGAAGAAAAATTTCTTTATTGTCTTTCACTGAACTGGCCAGTTGAAGTTCTAGTTGGGTTTCAGTCCTTCTATTTTTTTGCCTACATGATCTCACCTGCTCCTTGTAGTTCTCCTGAGATGCCTGCCCCCTCTTCCAAAACTTTATATTTTACTCTTTTTCCAGAGCTCTCTGTTAAGCCTAGCTGGCCTTCTTCCCTGCTGACTCATTTTACAGCGCACAGGATGGCCTGCTCTTGCCCTGCCAGAACTTCCTTCTTGAGGAGCATCCAGCCCTCTTGGGCTCCATTTTCATTTAGAACCGTCTCCCACTGGACTTTATCAAGCAGCCTTCTAGACAATTTGAAGTCTGCCCTCCGGAAGTCCAAGGTGGCGGTTCTGCTGATCCCCAACAGTCACCTCCCCCACAAGGCCCTCCCTGTTCACAAACAGCAGATCCAGTGGGGCACTTTCTCTAGTCGGTTCACTCACCAGTTGTCTTAGGAAGTTGTCTTCCATACACTCAATGGACCTGCTAGACTGTTTCCTTTCTCCTGTGTGATCTAACAGTAAAGGCAGACAAATATATTCCTGCTCTGTGTTATGGTTTCCCAATGCCCTCCATCAATCCTGATGCTCCTTTTCTTAAATAATAAAGGTTGTTATACTGTTTATCACTATTCAGTCTTACCTTTATATTTTAAAAGCATCCTCAGTTGCACAGCTTTTAAAAATTTTATGCGCACATTTAATGTTTTTTTCCTATAGAGAGATTTAAGGTACAAAATAAAAACAGATATACAAAAAGAAAATTTGTCATCAGTGTAAAGATACTTTTTCACCTCTGTTGATACAGAAGTTTTTTGTACCTTTTTTTTTCAGATGTACTGTAATACTTCTAGATTTCAGAATTATATATAATAACTTCTTAGAAATTGCATACATTGTTAAGATTGATTTGTTAGTTGATGACAAGGTGAATTTTTAAACAAGATTTTCCAGAGTTCCCACTAATTTCACTGTCAAAGAGGCCTCACTGGCCTTGCTATGCTACATAAAAAAACTAAAATGCCTTGTTGTAACATACCAAACCCCATTTCATAGGGAAGAGGGACGTGGTTCAGTGTACATTCCAAATCTCAGGAGGAAGGAAGAATGTGGTTTCATGAAATGGAGTTCTGGGAAGTAAATTGAAGTGAAACAACTAAATGGTTAATTTAAACTAATTTATTAATTCTAAGGCAGTTTACAAATATTCAGTCATCTATTAGAGAAAAATAACTATCGACTCATGGTGAGGCAAAATTACATACATACATAAACCACATAAAACAATAGTGTGACTGTCCAGAAATAAAAATGCAGAGAGAGAGAAAGAAGGATTGGGGGAAAGAGAGGCAGATTAAAAAGAGGAAATAGAGAAATTTTTTGAAAAATAGTTGCATCTTTCTAAGCGTCCTGCAGTGATATATGATGCTGAAATCCTTGACAAGATGGAAATGTTCATGTCAAATAAGGAGACTTCCCTCTTTATGCAATTTGGTGCCAGCTGATCATGCCCTTTTACGCCCACTGGACAAAGTGTCTTTAGGAGGAGTTTTTTGTTATATAGGCTTCCAGACAGACATGTGTAATTTGTTTCAGGAGCATTGGGCCCCCCAAGCCCCTTCTGCAATTGCAGTGACAGATGTGTGACCTCCCTTCAAGTGACTGGACAAAGAACATATAACAAGTGTGAAAGTCAGTGACCTCGTTTTTGTTCTTTTGAACTAACTTCACCCACTTCATCTCACAAATGTGGTTTGAAAATAGTGTTTAAGACAAAACAAAAGGAGTTTGTGGTTTGAAACACAGCCCTTGACACTTTTGAAAGGACACTAAAACAATCTGGCTGTTCCCTTAGTTTGAGCAACTAGAAAATATCTGTAAAAATGCCAGAAACTTTACATATAAAGTCTCTCAAAATTGTTTCAAGTACAATAGATGTACAGATTCTGTCTTGAAACTCTATTTTGCACACTGTAGCTTTTTAAGATCCTTGCCTTAATCATCACTGAAACCCCCAAGATAAAAGACAATGTAAAAGTAGTCCTGGAAGATGCTTGGTTTTGAAAATGGTACTCCAAATATGTAACACAAATTATGACATTATTTTTTCACTTTGTCTTAAATTACAAACCCAAATTAAAACTAGTATTGTGAGTTTCCTGACTCAATTGTTTTAACTCATTTATTATTCTAAAAGTCCTATACATGTAGCTCAGAATGGTGAGCCTTAGCCTAAGGAAAGCAAACTGTGTATTCCTGTGCTCTTTTCAGGGAGTTTCTGTATACTTAAATATATATATACATAAATGTTTATGAAAGGAATTTTTCATAGGATGAAAATAATTTTAAAAGTATTTTTATTTTGCATTTTCATTTTTTATTTGTCATACTTGATTGATGAGAAACTATGTAAAAACTCAGTAATTAAGAAATCCCCCTAACCTTAAATATCTCAGATTCTGCTGAAGTTTCAAAAAATTGTTTCCTTTTCAATTTTCCAGTCTGTCATTTTCTGCTGGCTCAAATAACCATCTTTCTCTTGATTAGATGACTAATAGATGACTCACAATGTGTATTGGAATGAAAGTGATTTTTCATGCTATGGGCTATTTATACAATTTGAATTACTCTTCAGTTGCTCAGTACAGGTCCATTTGGGAACATTAACTTGTTTTTAGTGATAGCTTAAGATCAAACTATAAGGCATGATGACAAGTCTCACATCTGTTAATATTCTATTTATTTACTAAAGCGTGTCCTTATACTCTGTTCTGACTGGACACGTTAGCAGACCGCAGTTCATGTGCTGAAGGATATATAACTATAGAGTGCCATACACACACCTGTTTGCTTTGATTTGACGCTTTAAGTGTATTCAACTATGAATTGACTATCAACATCAGCCAATCCAGCTGGACCAAATAACACTTCTAATCACTTATGAATAAGGTTGATGTAGCACAATGAAGCAGCAGACTGATTCTGCAAATAAAGCAGATTTAAAATTCCAGCAAAGTGGTACAGAGGGAACAGAAGTTGTGTATTTAGTTTATAATAACATAACTTTTTTTTCTCTTGTGAATGCATTTAAATATTAGTCAAATCCTTGCAACTTCCTTCTCATTAAGAGTTATACAGCCCTGTGTATAAGGAATGTCAGCTAAATGTACACTATAATTCTGTGTATGCTTGTGTCATCAGGCAGTTCCACATCATTCTATCTCCATAAGCCAGGTTACAAAGAAAGTGCTAATGAAAATGTTTCTTTATTGAACCACAAGGTTCATCTCTGAACTAGTACATTTATGTTTCTGTCAGTATGACTCTGATTTGTTCAGGGTCACACCTGCTTGTGTCATATATATCAGAGCATATTCTAGGAACACAAGTTATATCTTTAAAGCCTCTTCACCATCTCAAAGATGTTTCCAGCTTTGTACTAAGCCTTCCATAAGTCTCTTCTGGTGCAGGCACTACATGTAATTAGAAAACCAAAAATCTTTTCACTGCCTGATAGTTCTCAGTTGTTGCAATGACCTCTTTTAAAGCTTTCTTAATAAAACTTCTTTATGCCTGATAGACATAAGAGTAGTTTCAAAATCCAGAGGACAGAATGTTGGTTTAAAACCACTTTTAGTTAAATACCTCTCAGATCTCATGCCAAACACATCTTTGTGGGACCAGCAGATATCAGGATCTACATGTTGCTGCTCTCTCCCTTTCAATATTTTTGAGTTAGTAGCAGGAAGGCTGAAACATGTCAGCATCTATTTATGAGTAGCTGCCACTACCTGACCTTTTCTATCCAGAGTGTTTTCTAATAAGTAAAGAATTAACACCCAAACAGTAACAGTTTGTAATTTCCTGTCTTAACTGTGATAAGAGTATTACCCTTTTGAACTGTATCAGTGCCCTCTTACTCATCTGAAAATTATACGTAAAATTAAAATCAGTAGTTGAGAATATAATTTGTTCCATTCAAGCCATAGGAAAAAAAAAATCAGTAAGAGAGCTTGCATTTTCAGACAGCAAATTTCAAAGGCGTGTTGCATTCAGGTAAGTTTATGTCCACCTACATAATAGCTTAAAGAATTATGCCAGCATAAAAATCCTTCTTTCCTTATCCTTGTGAAATTAATCTGACATGACACAAAAGATACCTAGAAGGCAAAGCTTTATATTTGTGTGTGATACATGTTTTCTCTCAGATACTAGGACCCATGGCAGTGGTTATAAGTGATTCATTTTGAAGCAAACTAGTACAAAATTGGTCATTGTTTTTCGGTTGTTTTTTTTACCCCTATTATTTAACAATTATCCTTCATGCTTGTACTAACCAGTCTGATTTAATTCATGTTCCTTTTCACTAAAAAGATTTAATATTTGGTTTTAACATTGTTCAAGCAGTCATTTTGTTCAAAGTTCAAGTCTTCTTAACCTTAAAAAAATCTAAAATAATCATTAAAAGACAATTCCTCCCATTGTTGCTCCCCCCTCTCCCCATCATAAAAAGTATCACCACTTTTTGTCCCGTTGCTGAGATGCATCTGAAGAATTCAGGTTATCCAGACTTTGGCTAGAAGTGAGGATCAAATACAGTTGTTATGCTGGGGAATCTGTGCTTTCTAAACAGCCTATCAGTTTTCATATACGTTTCTTCAGTCAAGAACCTCCTGCAAGAAAACAGTCATAGATATTTTCATGGAGTGACTGATTTATCTTGAGACTTCTCTTATAAGACTCCAAAAATCATGAAGTTTTTCCTATTGCTCTAAAGGATGGTTCTTATTCCTCTGTATTCTGGCATTCAAGAATCCTTAAAAAAACCCAAACAAATAATTAAATAACTATATTGCAAGTGGAAAACCTAACTATGTCCCTCTTTGTGTTTTTTTGACTTTGGGTAACCCACCAAGCCTTTCTATTATTCTCCCTCCAACACAGGACCAGGGGAGAAAACACGATGAAAAAGGTTGTGGTTGAAGATAAGGATAGAGAAATCATTCAGGTGTTACCATCATGAGTAAAACAGAATCAGCTTGGGGAAATTAATTCACTTTACTGCCAACTAAACAGAGTAGGATAATGACAAATAAGAACAAATCTAAACTCACCTTCTTCCCACCCCTCCCTTCTTCACCAAGCTCAGTTTCCCTCCAAACTCTTCTACTTCCTCTCACCTGAGTGGCACAAGAGGAAGAGGGAGGGAATGAGGGTTCTGGCAGTTCATAATACTTCATCTCTGCTGCTCCTTCCTCCTCACACTCCCTCCCACAGGATACTGTACTTCATTACTTTTTCCAAGGTGAGTCCTTCCCATACGCTCCACTTCTTCAAGAACTGCTTGAGTACGGGTCCTTTCCATGGGCTGTAGTCCTTCGGGAATGAATTGCTCCAGTGTGGGTTCCCCATGGGGTAACAGTTCCTGTCAGAAAACCAGCCCCCTATGGATTCCTCTCCATGGACCACAGTTCTTGCCAGGGGCCTGCTCCAACACAGACTTTCCACTGGCTGCAGTTTCTTTCAGTGTATCTCCACCTGCTGTGGCAGTGGATACTGCAGGACTACACCTCCACAATTGCAGTGTGCATTAATCTGCTATAGAATGGTCTTCCATGGGCTGTAAAGGAAAATACGATGGTCTTCTCTATAGGATGCAGGATAATCACTGCTCTGGCACCTGGATCATCTGCTTCTTCGCTGCCCTAGGTGTCGGGACCTGCCTTTCATGAATCCATGCTGGGTGAGCCTAATCCCCTGGTTGTCCTGCACGTCTGGTGAGCACGCGCAGGACAAAATGCTCCATAACCTTCCCCAATAATGAGGTCAGGCTGACAGTCCTGTAGCTTCCCAGATCCTCCTGATGGCCCTCCTTGTAGATGGGCGTTGTATTGAAAAGCCTCCAGTCATCTGGAACCTTCCTGGTTAACCAGGATAAATGATGGAGAGTGGCTTGGTGAGCTCCTTCGCCAGCTCCTTCAGCAGTTCTTAGAACTGCTGCCTTAACCAGTAACGGATGGACTTGTAAAAAAGAACACACAAATCTGAGAAGGAATACAGAGAGCTGTTGCATGAGTAAAACTGACACAGAGATTCACAAGACTTCTTTGCCAGGTCAAACAGTAGCAGCAACAGGTGACACCTCTACCTGTGACAATAAAGCAATAGCTGTTTCTGTGCCAGCTCATGTGTCTGTGTTATGCATGGCATAAGATGTACTCAGTCCTTCAGGAAATAATGACTTAGAACAAAATGAGATGTGTCCCACTGCTGGTGTTCCCCACTTTGCTTTGCAAAAGGACCATCTTTGGAAGCCTAACCTAAGTTACATCCAAAGGCTTGTACATTTTGTCATATTTTACTTTTCTGATCCTTTACGGATTTCTCCTTTCTTGAGATAGGCGGGGGTTTTTTTATCTATCTGTCTGTCTATCTATTTATTTAAAACCAGAAAATTATTTGAACCTAGTAGCTATCTATCTGAAAACAAAGTAGTTAGTGGACTTCTTGTTAGTCGACCACATTGACCTACTCTGAGGAGCCTTATTCAACACCATTTATGAAATCCTAATAGATGTAAATGTTTTTTATATAGACAGTTGTAACTTCTTGCGCTTCTTGAATTCTTGGAACATCACTCATGACTTTTTCAGCAGCTTGCAGTGTTGAGTCCTTGTTAATTTTAATATGTTATCTCAGTAGGTTAGTGTTAACTTGCTCTCTGATCTTCTGATACTGATTCTTCCTTTGAGTTTTGCAGTGTATTAGTAGAAGCTGTGATAATATTGACTTGACATAATTTCAGGCTGGACATACTGTAAATACTGTTCTTCATAGGGGCAGGTAATTTCTTAGTTTCATTCTGGGGGCATAGTTTTATTTTTATAGCCAGATTTATTGTTGTTATTGAAGTTAGGGTATAGTTTCTGGGGATAATTATTCAAATTGTTCATGATAAGTAATTAAACTACAGGACAAAAATTCGAGGGTGTTCTCTCTCATATGTGGAGCTCAAGTGTTTCCTATCTCCAAAGGTTTTCTGTGATGTTTTGTATAACATCTCTTCAATAATCTTTAACCATATTTTCCAATATTAAGCTTTCCTCATAAAAGAACTTTTAATTTTCAACTCTCTTTGTATTGCTGAGTTTGTTGCAGCTAGGAGTAGTAAAAAGGATAAGAAAACTAGCGACAAGCATTTAAATTGTCTGTACTTTTCACAACACTAAAATGGCTTTGTTGCTAAGAGCTGCTCTATCTAGATTTCACATAGTGAGTGGAATTATATATGCTCCATGAGAGATGTACACCACTGGTCAAAAAATAAAAGTCATAAACAATGAGAATGCAGTGGTGGATTCAAGTTTATTTCTTCTATTGTTAGAACAATTTATGTATCATGATATACTTATGTCTTTCACACCAAAAGAGTTATAGCTTTTGAGGGATGAAAAATAGCTTCATATCTAATGGACCTATGGGCTGATTCATGTCAGAATATAGTCAGCATAAGAGTTACTAATATTTGACCTCAATTTTTCAGCTGAATGCCTTGAGTGAAAAAGACTTGACTTCCCACCCGCCCCTTGTATTAAGCTGTTGGGATTCACTTTGCTGTAATTGATTTTAAAACAGTGGTTTCCCACAAGGGGTTAATTTTGCCACAAATGCCTAAATATCAAGATGTACTTGTTACCCACAAAATTCCATGTTAAAAAAAAGATCAGCACTGTAGTAGTCTGTATGCATTTCAAGTTAAAACAACCAACAGAAAGAACGCCAAAATCCAAGAACCTGGAAATCATATAGAACTTATATAATGTAATTAATGTTCTAATTTGCTTTTTTTCCTCTTCTATTTTTTTGGCTTGAAGGGTTTACCTACAAATAATCAATCATTTGTCACAGGTACCTAATGTAACGAGACCAACACCAAATTTCATAATCTCTTAGCATTTTTTTTGGCTAGGATCAATAAAGAAATAGCTTTATAACCAAAAGTTAAATGTGCATGTGTGTTCATTCTTGTTAACTCAATAGAGCTAAAGAGTGATACGTAGCTAGAAATTGTGCATATGTGTGTGTGCTTGCACGTCTGCCTATTCTTTGAAGACTGTGAAAACTAGTATAATTTTTTTGTGATGATGAACAGGAATGCTTTTGTACCAAAAACTTCTTCAAACAACTAGAGGAAGCCACTCATAGCTGTACTTTAACTACCTTGATACCTGCCATAAGGACAACATGGGACATGGGGTTTCGAGAGTTGAAAACAATCTCTAGACATAGTTAATTAATGATCTGACTAAGTGTGTCATTTTATTGAACTTGAAAAGGTCAAAGGATTTTGGATCAGATGCAGTGAGGGTCCTTCCAAACCTCCTTGAGAAGCCTCACAATTCACAGTGTGAAGAACTATTTTCTGTTAGTTAATTATGTGTATGCATATGTATGTGCATACATGCATATATTCCATTTTGCAGATATAAAATATGTAAAAGGAGTTTTACTTCTTCCACAATCTGCTTTTTTTTCCAATTTTTAATAGTTTTCATCCTAGATTTTTATTAGATTTGATTGAGATATATGACAGTCAAAGTTCAGTTTTTCAGATATTCATTTTTTTTACTTTGAAAGCATCATAGAATCAAAGAATGGCCTAACTGGAGACGGCCTAACTTGTCTGCTCAAAGCAAGTTCAATCAGAGGAGGTTGTTTGCAGCTATATCCAGTTAAGTGTTGAATATTTCCTCAGATGGACACTACACAATGCCTTTTGGCAACTGACTCCCGTCTTTGACCACCTGCTCACTAACAAAAAAGTATTTTCTTCTGTTTAAACAAAATTTGTTGTATTTCTATTTGTGCTTATTGCACCTGGTCCTGTCACTGGAAACCACAGGGAAAACCGTGGATCTGCCTTCTTTATACCGTCCTATCAGATATTTATATATGTATTTACATATTAAAGAGTGCTTGAATAATTTATTGTAAAGCTTTATGTTCATCCTATTCTAAAGTTTTATATTACAGCTTTAGATGCTATTTCATTTCAAATAACATATTCCAGACAGTCAAAAAGATGTTATAATCTTGTCTTTTTTGGTAATGTACTGTTAAGTCATGATTTCTATGCCAATTTATTTCAAAGTAAATATTAATATTTTAATTATTTTTTTAAATCCTTTTGAATAGATAAGTAATACTTGCTTCCTTTTAAGTCTGTCAGACACAATATGCACTGACACTGTTGCTCTTAGCTTCAAAAATAATTTTATTTGATTGTAATTAATGTTCTATGTATCATCATAGTAACTGCCAAAATGCCAGCACTCTAACTACCTTTGTTTTATGTTTTACAAAGAGGTACTTTAATCAGAGGAAAAGGTCTGTCACTGTATAATTGTTAAAAGGATAGGAATAAAGCATATTGTTGATCTAATTCTTATGTTGAAGGTTTGTGGCCTAATTTAATCTATTACGAATGCACAGTAAATGTAACGCAGTCATTTTTAAGGGATAAACCTCTTGAAAAAAGCCAAGCAGAAGTCTGCAAATGTGTTGGATGATGGATCTCCTACTTACTATTGATCTCTGAATTCAGAACCAATCCATTCTGAATTAGCAAACATTTTTTTTATATTTTTAGAAAATATTGAATGGCTCAGTCAGTGACAAGACTCTTTTGTCTGTTGCTACTCGAAGTACAATATCAACAACCTACTGCATTTCACCAGAAAAATTATTGTTGTAAAGGCCTTATCTTGTGTGGTGTATCTTGAATGAATTGACTTCACATTCAACTACTCTTGAAGTAAAAGAGAGCTCAGAGTAAACAATCTTAATTTAGTGCGAAAAGTGCTGTAGGAGTTATTATGGTTGGAGATCTATATAGTCTTTCTTTGTATGGATATATTATACATTGTGGTTTGATTCACTGCTGGGGAAAGGATTTGATTCAAGCAAACTAGCTACTTGACCATTATAGCCGATTTCTCGAGCAGCTTCTGTTACATCCCACTCTCTGCTAACACTCTTCCTCAAACTATCCCATTCAGATGACCAGTTTCTTGCATCTCACCCTTCTCTATCTGTTTCTATTCAAGTTTTTATGCAGAAATTGTCACTATTATTATGTCACTAAATTGTTAATCTTCACCTTTGTGGTCCCTAGCCATTGGTCCTAATCTGGATGATATTACAAGAATATCACACATCTGATCTAACTATGCAAGTGGGTATGTACTTAGCAGTATTTAATGAATACATATTATAGGATTTGGACTCTTAGAAAGCTTTAAATATCAAAGGGTTTCCACTCCTAAAAACCTTTCCTTTCAGAAGCCTTGTTTCCCTGGTGAAGCCTATTGCTTCTTCCTTTACACGTCCTTAACAGTTCTTTCCTATGAAGACTGTCATTATACTCCCACAAGACTTGGAAGAACTAACAATAGAGGGCATGAATATAAGAATGCTATTCAATTCACTGATTAAGGACTCTAATTTTAGATATCTACCAGTTCATATCTAGTCGTTTGGTAGCTGTTTCTGCTTCTGTTATAGTCAACAGAAGTTGAGGGTAAGACTGAATTGTGTAAAAGCAGGTATATAGCACCTATATTTTCCCTAAGATGTCCAAGATATCCCAGGTAAGATACATGACATACAGAAAACCTCAGGCCTTCTGAATTAGCAGCAGAATGCTACGCACTATATTCTAGGGCATTTCACATGCCACTCCACTCTTGACTCTATTTTCCTTGTTCTCAGCACAGCCAGTTTATCCTAGAAAATATTTGGAGGTATTATCCCCACATGATGTTTGCTTTAGAATAAACTAAATCCTCTTAATGCATTTGCAAAACAAAGAAACAAGCAAATAAGCAAATAACCCTAAAAAGCCATAAGCAATAAATGATAATGATGGGACACTAACCTCTTTCCTAGGTTTGTGCAAATGACACAAATCCTTCTGCTATTCTCCTGTTTGTGAGGCAGGGGTTTGCATCTGTGCATGAAGAACAACATCCTCTTACTGGAGAACAATCAAAATACAGATGTTATGTAAGAAAAGGAAATTCAGTGAAATGTTTTTGAACTTATCTCATGCTCAATTATAGGAGAGTCAGGCTATGTTTCAGCAGGTATTTCACTCACACTTCTTGTAGTGATATTGACATTCAATAAAAGTATCAATTTTCAATACTAATTTAGTGGGGAAATCCATTCTGCTGCCAGCCCGTAGTCACTTCGTTACAAACTATGACACTTTCAGATAATTCTGTTTTCATAATGGTCATGCACAAGGCCTATTCACATTAACTTTAAGTGCTTGCAGGCAAACAAATAAGCATAGTGAATATTCTGAGAGCATGAAATGTTCAAGAAAGATGTTCTCTGTCTTACTAGTTTTTTAAATCAAACGTTTCTAAAACAAGCAAAAAAAGCAAAAAAAATGTAAATCCTGTAACTGACATACAAAAATTTACTAAAAATGTTCCACCTAGACTTATTCAAAATATGTGTGAAAGCTGAGAAGATTGCAATCTAGGCAGGCTAAAAAAAAATAGTACAGATAAGGATGTCCTGGATATCAAGGGACAGTTATCTCTGCTGATATGGCTGAATATGTCAGAAGCTGTCATCACAATTTCTCAATTACTTGTGTTCAAGATAACATGCAGCTGGACTAGGATGTCCCTCCTCATTCCAGCCAAACAATTCACAGTAGTCAGCCAGTCACTTGCACCCTTTCCCTAAAACTGCTGATCTTCAGTGTCCTGCAAGGACTCAAAAATGTCTCTTTCATGAAGGGCTTCTTAAGAAGCAAGTAATTCAGTTGACAAAAGTGAGATCATCATAAACAAATTACAGACATGACAGAAAGCAGTGCAAGGCTCCTGCTCAAGCAAAATAATGGCAGCAAGGAGAAGAAAATGTTTTCAGAAACTTGAAATGTGTTAATTAAACCTTTCTCCTTTCCTCATTATAAAGGTAATAGATATTTAAAGGGTTATTGAGCTCATTGCTGGACCATGAAAAATAAACACACAACCTTTTTCTCCATTGTCCTTTGTGGTTAACAATTTTTTTTCACCCTTAGATTAGTTATTAAAATGCTTTTTGATGGAGACAAAGTAAAAGACAATTGCAATGTCCAACTATACGCTATTAATCCATCTTTAAAATGAGATGTAGAAGAAAACACTGTATCCAAGTTCTATATATTTTTCCTGATTTCATGGTTTATCCAGATTTTTTAGTCTCGATCCCAAAAAGAGAACAAGCTAGAATGAGATCATGTTAAAGGTGTTTCTCATTATATGTTCTAGATTTCGTTAGACCTTTATTCTACTTTCACTACTCCTGTTCTGGATAATTATTTCTAGATAAGAAGAAGGTCATGAGCTATGACTTTAGGAGCAATGGACCTAATTGAAAGACATAATACTTGAAAGAATAGGATATAAGGTTAATGGGAATTGCACTTGCACAATGTTGCAAAAATAAACCTCTAACTTAGCTACCTGATTGTCCATAGATCATAGATCACTAAACCAATACAGGTTTACATGGTCAAATCCTTTACGATCTTCTAGCCAGTAAACAGACTGGTATTTGTTATTAGAACTTTTTTATACAAGGAGTGACACATTAAAGATAAAATGGTATGAATAGAATGGAAGGACAGATATGTGAAAGGTGATGAAAGAGAAAAGAGAATACAGAGTATAATTTAACCTCTTTGCCATCATAAAGTAAGATATTTAGGTCAGACAACATATCCTGATATTCTCCGATGGTAGCATAATAAAGTGAGACAAGTATGTTCTCTTCAATAATGGATAAGGTGTATTTGATCTGTTTAAAAAGAAATGTTGCTGGTATAACGTCAGAAGGCAGTGTCAAGGCGTTAAGAGAAAAACAATTTAAAAATAACTTTGAAAATTTTTTAATTAATTCACGAATTCAGAGTAAAACCTTTCTTATATTAGCTGAACATTTTCAAAGTGCAGTCTGCTGAAAAAATGCAGCCCATAGCCATTATGCCTGAAATACACTACAGGTTAATTTATAACAGTTACAAGGTCTGAACTTTGTTCTTTAAGAGATGCAATGTTTTGCAATATTCAGAGAATTCACAAATGTCATATCATGAAACAAATTATGCTTAAGTCCTCCAAGTAGAAGCTGTGACTTTGTGCAGACTCAGGAGTAGAAAAGTTAAAATAATGTGCATTTCTTCAAATGAAATTTATAATAAATCCAAGAATGTTATAAAGAAAATCAGTTTCTGTATTCTGCTCCTATCTTGTCTTTTCTCAGGAAAATACCCATTAACTTAAATGAGCCCCTCTGCGAGTACTACATGCAAACAGGACCCAGATAATTGTTCTACTAGATTTTCTTTTTTTTCCTTATTAAAAAAATTTTAAAAACCTTCTTACGATATATAGTGGTTTCAGTACAGCTCAAAGTGACAAATGATCATGAACACTCCCATTCTTACTTTTGAATCTAAGGCTTTCTATGGTAGTTAAAGAAGCAACAAGGGGCCAGTACAGAACTCAGAACTGTCAATTCTCTTGAACTGGCCAATGAGTCTGAATTATTTTTCCGTTCCACGGAGGTAATATCTTCTGGCTAAATAAACAAATAAAATTCACCTTGAAAAATAAAGGGAAAGCCATGAGAAGTTGTTTGCTACTGAGTTTCTTTCACAAATACTAAAAGAAAAACAATTTTTTTTAAAAAAGCAATATATCTATTTCTTATAATTTAGTTTTCCAAATATTTCTATTGCAATAATTGTTATATAACCTCATTTGACCATATTAACCCATATTGGTTTGATAACCTATAATCTAGGAACAACCAACTAGCAAACTACGGGCTTTATTCTTGCAGTAACATGGAAGTGACGTACCTGTTAACCTTAACAAGTGCTTTATAATCACATCAGTTGCTGAAAAGTCCCCCTGAAATCTTAACAAAGGACAAAACAAGGAACAATATGATTGCAGTTATAGTTGTTTTTCTATGAATGAAAATAACTATTGCAAAACTGAGTAATTAGAAAGCATAGACACATACAATTGGACCTCACAATAAAGTTTTCTTTCCTTTTAACGTTAACATTACTGTCTCTGCATTTCATGATATAATTTAATTTTTATGTTCAAAATTTCCTGAAGGGCATAAATACATTTCAGTTCTATGCAGTAGTAATTCATTTTTAAACCATGCATAAAATCTCAATAAACAGCAGAATGCTAATAGATTGTATATGGACTGTGACCTTTCCCTAGGTTTTTTTTGATATTTTTTAACAGTTAAGGAATGTTCACTGAAATAACTTGAGAGAATTTTAGTCCACTATTTACTTTAGAAAAATGAATGTTTATCAAATGGACTTGAATTGATAATAATACAATAGTTCATGCTTGAGAGGCCTCACAATTGCAAATGTGAAGAACTGGATATTGTCTCACTGGCATAATCATGTGGAGAATGGATTGAGTTTACACTTTGCATGACCTTGAAAACAGTTTTCCAGGCCAATGTAAGAAACATTTTTTTAATATTTCTGCTGCCAAGTATATAGACTAGGCAAATGAAAATAAATATAAAAATAAACATAGTGATAGTAAAGGAAATAGCTCTGCTCTTTTTTTCAGTGTTTTAAGATGAAGAAAGTCCGATAATTATGAACTACAATTTAAAATGCAGATTTTGTAAGACATTTCACAAAATGGATTTAACGTTACTGATTTCTTATATATTGTAAACCAGAATTGGTATGTATAGCTTTTTTTTTAAATTGCATTTAAATATTCATTAAGATTGCAGATTCATTGATTCTGTGCTCCTAACTTGCAAAGATGCTAGGTTTGATTCACAATCTTGGTCGCACGTTAAATGTTTTCAGTAGCTTTGACTTCTATATTGCACTACATATTGCTAAATTTAGCAGAATATTTTTTTTTCTTTATTTCTTGGCTTTTTTACCTTGAATATTTTACATGTCTGCATATTTTTATCATTCTCTGGATATATTCCCAGCATGTTGGATAGATACTAATACAACAATCTTGAATTATAAAATTATAAAATTTTCAGTATTTGTTTATGTTATATCTATTGATCTATTTCTCATCAGTTCTAGTGTCCTTCTTTGAAGAAGACTGAAGGAGGTCTTAATATAGCTAGGAGAAAGATACATGCTCCATGAAATTATAAGAGAAATCTTGCTTCCTGATGGTGTGAACAGGAAGGCTACATAGGATTTTACCATGGAGGAAAACAACCTGTATATACATGCTGTTATGAAATTTCTAAGCCCTACATAGTTATTTATTCATCTTCACAATTCACCAATTTATTTTCCAACTGATTGGGTTTTATATTTAACCTATTTACATGGAAGCCACAATAGATCCCCTTATCTATACGTAATTACATTTATACATGGCATGGGGGTAGAACTAGAGAAACTTTAAGGTCCCTTGCAACCCAAACCATTCTATGATTCTATGATTCTATATGTAATCCATATTTTCCAGGGATTTTTGTGACATTATTCTTGTGTTTATTCAAACTCTCAGCACTTTGTTCAGCTGTAGAAATGCTCCACTGAATTTAAAAATTGAGTGGCTTACCATATTTCTAAATATGGTTTCTTGATTAAAAATGGGGTTTGGAATTATCAACCAGTTAAAGACTTGCTTCTTTTGGACAGGACCATAAAGCACGTCAACGCTTACAAATTATGACACGGTTTAGTGGGAAACAAACTCTTTGAGAAATAACAATCTGCTTTTGAATCATGTTGCAGCACAGAGTCTGCAATATTTAGAGCTTATAATGATTTATTAATGCAGTCTCATTTTGGTTGCTCAAGCATTTTAATTTTGCTTGATCTGAATGGTGTCTTTGACACTGCCAATTATAACATTCTGATTGATCATTTATGAAATTATGGAGGATAAGCTGGCACTGTTTTCAGTCGGTGTCAATCTTATTTATCAAACACCTTGGCACATTGTCAGGTCCTTCAGTTTTTCCACAAACTCATTTTTACTTAGTACACTGTAAAGTATTTATTTTAGGTAATTCCATTCATTATTTAAGTATTTCTTTCCTCATGTAAGGTAATTAAGGATATGGGATATTGACTCTGAACAGCTGTATAGAAAAAAATCAAACACTAGAAGCAACATATTTGCTCTTTAAACATAAATATACACAGAGAGAAACATGTATACATGTTCAGGGACAATGGTAAAAGTGTTTCTCTTCTTTAAATGAGGATAAGCATGATAATGTTATGACTCTGGAATATGTCCTATTTACAGAACAGATGTTAGCAGGGAAAATTATGAAAGTTTTCACAATTCTAAACTTTACATATATATAATTTTTCTAGGTATTCTTCATTACAGCCTAGAAAGCCAAACGTATCCTGGGCTACATCACAAGAAGTGTGACAGCAAGTCAAGGGAGGTGATTCTGACTCTTGTGAGACCTCACCTGGAGTACTGTGTTCTGTTCTGGAGTCCTCAGCCCAGGAAAGACATGGAACTCTTAAAGCGGGTCCAGATGAGAGACATGATGATGGTCAGAGGGCTGGAGCACCTCTTGTACAACCACAGGCTGAGAGAGTTGTGCTTGTTCAGTCTAGAGAAGAAAAGACTGCGGGGAGACCTTATAGCAGCTTTCCAGTAATGAAAGGGGGCCTACAGGAAAGGTGGGGAGGGACTATTGATTAGGGAGTGCTGTGATAGGATGAGAGGTAATGGTTTGGAGCTGAAGGAGGATAGATTTAGACTAGATAGCCGTGAGGGTGGTGAGACACTGGCACAGGTTGCCCAGAGAAGTCATGGATGCCCTATTCCTGGAGTTGTTCAAGGCCAGGTTGGATGAGACTCTGAACATCCTGATCTAGTGGAAGTTGTCCCTTGTCCATGGAAGGGGGGTTGGAACAGTATGATCTTTAAGGTCCTTTCCAACCTAAACCATTCTATGACTCATGATTCTATGAAATGCTTACGGGGCAGTACACAGCAATCATAAATTTTCACTTACAATATCACAGTGTTTATTTATTTATTTGTAGAAAACAGTGTGCATCCCTTTAATTTGGTTACATCAGTTTTCTACACTAATTTTAATTCAAGGTGCATGTTTACATTAGTAGTAATATAAGCAGTTGGTGTCTAGCTTTTATCCTAGAGGTAACACATGATCTCTCTCGCTTTTCTTTTGCACAACAAAATGTTTGGGACACTCCAGACAGTTATGTTCACATAGTAGGATTTTTCCTCTGTGAAACTGATATATATAAATGAGAAAAAAATGTTTTAGTACTAGACATGTGAGCTGTCACCTAGGAAGTACATTAGCCTGGTTCCAGTCTAAGTCTTCTTCATGTTTCCGAATTGTGGTGGAACTCTCAAACAGAACACTACACTGAGCGGAAATGTGTACAGTAAACAAGATAAAGCCAAGTTGCTTTGTCACCATGGTAACTATGCCTTGGGTCTACCCTAGAAACTTTGCCTGGCATAATGTTGTCAGCTGTAGACGTTTGGGAATTTTAATGATAATGCTTAGACTACCACAGCAATTCTGAACAAAAAAATGTGTTTTTCTCATACAGCTTATTTTGTGTGGGAAGCTGCTATACACCATATCCTAAAATATATACTTTCATCAGTAAAAGCTGCATCTACATTCAGAGCTTTTGCTGAGATAGATGTGTTAGCAATCTCTCTCTAGTTTAGACTATCCTTTAGCAGTATAAAGCAATTAAAGATAATCCTGAACATGCCTTGAAAGGATAATG
The DNA here is from genome assembly GCA_033558185.1 of Dromococcyx pavoninus. NCBI lineage: Eukaryota > Metazoa > Chordata > Aves > Cuculiformes > Neomorphidae > Dromococcyx > Dromococcyx pavoninus. The sequence goes on from JAUMJL010000735.1 coordinate 246,869, forward strand.
TTTTCTGCAACTCTTTTGTTCATCATTTTCAGGTGTGTTCTTTTGTCTACCACCCCTGCAGATCGTGTAATATAGATTGCACACTGATAATGCAGGCTGTTATCTGTAGGTGTTCCTAAATAATGAATAGCCTACTGTAACAACTTTCCTTACAAATAACTAGCAAAAGCCAGCTTCAGTCTGTTTTGGTTGGGTTTTTTTTAACAAAATAACTTATAACTTTTCTTAAATAGAAGACTACCTCCAGGCTTTTAAATCAATTCTTGGGCATCTCAGGGTGACTTTCATGTCCCATTCATTTCAACTTCTAAATTATATTTAATCAAAAAATGGTCATCTTTCTTTAAGGTAGACTGTGCCTGGACAAACACAAGTGCTTCTCCTGAAGCTGCAAGGACTCTTACCCAGAATTTCAGTCCCTATGGAATCAAATTTAGGCACAACGTTTTCTAAATGCCCCTGTCTTACATACCCATATGTAAGAGGCAGCAAAAGGTGAGAATATACCAGTACTGATACTGTTTATAACTGTTCATACTGTTTATAATACCGTACCATTATACCAGTACTGTTTAGTAACTTCACCAGTGACATAGGCAGCGGAGTTGAGTGGCCTCTCAGCAAGTTTGCAGACAAAACTGCGCTGACTGGTGCAGCTGACACACCTGAGGGATAGGAACGCCATCCAGAGGGTCCTGGACAAGCTTGAGAAGTAGACCCATGTCAACCTCATGAGGTTCAACAAGGCTGCGTACAAGGTCCTCCACTTGGGTCAGTGCAACCCCTAGTATCAATACAGACTGAGGGATGAAAGGATTGAGAGCATCCCCGAGGAGAGGGACTGGGATGAAAAGCTGGACTTGAGCCAAGAATGCGTATTTGTAGCCAACCATATCCTGGGCTGCATCAAAAGAAGCGTGGTCAGCAGGTTCAGAGACGTGACTCTGCTCCTTTACTCCACTCTGGTTAGACACCACCTGGAGCAGTACGTCCAGTTCTGGAGCCTTCACTACAAGAAAGACATGAACCTGTTGGAGCAGGTCTAGAGGAGGGGTCACAAAAATGATCCGAGGGCTGGAACACCTCTCGTATAAAGACAGGCTGAGAGAGTTGGCGTTGTTCAGCCAGGAGAAGAAACGGTTCCAGGGAAACCTTATTGCAGCCTTTCAATACTTAAAGGGGGCCTATGAGAAAGATGGAAACAGAGTTTTTAGCAGGAGCTGCTGTGATAGGGCAAGGGGTAATACTTTCAAACTAAAAGAGAGTAAATTTTGACTAGATAGAAGTAAAACATTTTTTACAATGAAAGTGGTGAAACACTGAAACAGGTTGCCCAGAGAGGTGATGGAAGCCCTGTCCCAGGAAACATTTAAGGTAAAATTGGAAAGGATTCTGAGCAACCTGATCTAGCTGAAGATGTACCTGTTCACTGCAGGGGTGTTGGACTAGATGACCTTTAAAGGTCTTTTCCAATCCAAACCATTCTATGATTCTAGCACATTAGGAAGTGCATTTCATCCTCTTGATAGTTTGACTCCTTCACATTTTAATATTTGTATTTGATCACATCTTCCTCTGGGAATTACTATAAGAAAATTTGCAATGTCCTTAGTTGATGAGGTTTCAGGGTTTCATCTCAGCTTCAGTTTGATTTAGATACTTTTTCAACAAAAACTCCCTTTCTATTAAAGGCACAACTATGTATACAATAAGAGAAATCTCAAAACAGGTGGAACTCACTGTTTAATATTTTTTTTCTACAACTGCAATCCACCACCCTTTGTTCCATCAGTGTGGCTCATGGGGTTTCTCTCAGCAAAGACTAATTGCTGAAAAAGCTGTACGCATTGTCCTGCTCTGTCTTTCATTTTAAATGAGATTGTAACTTTTTGTAGTCCTTGGTGTTTAATTGATCCACATCTAAGAGAAGATTTTTCTTATGAAAGTCATACTTGCATTGACTCAGATGCTGTGAATAATTCTGGACAATTGAGAGGTTTGGACTCTAAATAATAGTTTGCACTAATAGCATTTGAAGATCTGAATTATCGCAAGCTCTAATTTATCATTAGAAATAGAGCCGCTAAGTATGCCAATGTCTATGGCGTCACTGTTTTCACTTGTTTGCCTTTCTTTCTGAAACCGTGATTCTGGGAAGATATCCATAGGAGCACAAAGAATGACATATGTCTGGGGTTTTTTTAATTTATTTTGTCACAGTTTTGCCTCTTCTACCAAGGGAATTATTTCAATATATCACCACTCAATTTGGAATTAATTTAAGAGTTCTTTCTGGGTGATCGTAAGGGATTTCAGCATTTTGAATTTATTAGTCCTTTTCTCAGCTATTCTCAATTGACATATTTAAAAACAGAAGCCATAAGAACAACCATTCCCAGCACCCTGTTTTTCAAAAGACAGTGTTCTTCTTTTCCTCCAAAAGAAACGTCTTCAAGAGAACAACAGGCAGCTTGGTTAGATTCAATTTACAGTATATATGCTAAATAGAAAGGAAATGAAAATATAAAAAAAATAAAGAAGCCACAAGCTCACAAAATAATAACAAAATTAAACACCTGATAAAGAAATCAAAAATGTCAGCGTTTCCATTATATCTCCTTATTTTTAGGGGTTGTATTCCATACTAAAAACTCTGTAAAGACTGAAGCCTGGCATATGAATTACAATATTTCAGTTATGAAACTAATTTTATCTTATGTACATATTGGGAAAAGTTAATGTGTAGCACTTTTTTAATGTTACATGGTAGAATAAAAGTCAGTGTCACAAACTGGAATCATTTCAGTATATTATTTCATGGATAATTTAGATAAATGTTAGCATAAAAAGTATCTGTAAGAAGTAAACTACATGTTTAAGATTCAGACTTTCTGCAGAACGTTGAGAGTGTAGTTCACTGTGCAGACTTGCTACAGTACATAATTGCTAGCGTAACTACACATTCATTGCTCCCATCCCTTGGAGCATGTCAATCACACATTTCTGCTCAATTTGGCAGTGAGAATACACAGAGAAGAATAATTCACGTAGAGAGTTTTTTTCTGCCCCCTTTTGGGCTTCTTTTAGCTGAATACGTAATCCTGAGATATCTTACTGTATTGCTGGTCTTATGCTTAGCCAGTAAAAATCTCCTATCTTCCTTTTCCTCTTTCAGCTGTATACAGCTGTATATAACACCATTTCCTTTATGGAGAATGATGCTTTCTTGGCTCAAAAGTTTTCATTTGAAAGACTTGAAAGAATCTTAACATACTTGGGAATCAAAATAATCTAGTGTTAGCATGTATGAAACCATCAGTCACTTCACAATTGTTCTTCTGGTCCTTAGTGTGTACATATAGAAAAAAAACGGAAAATCTAGATGTAGCTTTAAAAAACCATGTCTTTAAAAGGCATCTATAAAACATTTCTTAATGAATGACAGACTGCTGCCATACGTGTCTCAACAAAAAAAAAAGGACAGCAAGTAACAAATTCTTTGCTGAATCAGTAGTGCTATGCTCTTGGCCAGTCAATAGGGCTAGGTGAATTCTAAAGGATTCAATATCGGGCTAGGTGAATTCTAAAGGATTCAATATCCTATTAATGTGATGATTTAAATAGCTGAGTTTGATAACTCAGGAGTGAATTATTCAGAGAGACTGAAGTGATTAAAAATAAAAAGTGTGATCAAAAATACAAATACTCCAAAAAGTTTTATCACAATAATGTAGAAGTATTATGATCCCTGCAAGTAAAAGGAGGTGGTTTCTGGAATGCATTGATGATAACTTCCTTCTCCAAATGAGAGAAGAGCCAACAAGGAGAGGTGCTGTGCTGGACCTTGTTCTCACCAACAAGGAAAGGCTGGTGGGAATGTGACTCTTAAGGGAAACCTTGACTGCAGTGACCATGAAATGATGGATTTCAAGATTCTTAGGACAGTGAGGAGCCCATGCAGCAAGTTCAAATCTGTGGCCTTTAGGAGAATAGACTTTAACTCTTCAGAGACTTGCTTGGTAGGATACCATGGTTTAAAGCCACGGATTGGAGACCAGCCCAAGAAAGCTGGTTAATATTCAAGGATCACTTCCTCCAAGCTCAGGAGCAGTGCATCCCGACAAAGTGGAAGTCATGCAAAAAGGTCAGGAGGTCTTGATGGATGAACAAGGACATCTTGGACAAACTTAGACATGAAAAGGAAGCCTACAGAGGGTGGAAGCAAGGGCAGAGCCTGATAGGAATACAGAGAAATTGTCCAAGTAGTGAGGGATCAGATTAGGAAAGCTAAAGCCTAAATAGAATTAAATATGGCCAAGGTTGTCAAGGACAACAACAAAAAACCTTCAGTAGGTATGGTAGTGATAAAAGGAAGACTAGGGAGAATGTGGGCTTTCTCCAGAAGTAAGCTTGAGACTTGTTTACCCAGGATATGGAGACTGCTGAGGTACTCAACGACTTTTTTTCCTCAGTCTCCACTGGTAGGGACTCAATCCACTCCTTCCAAGTCGCAGAAGGCAAAGGCAGGGACTGGGAAATAAAAGAACTGTCCACTATAGGATAGGATCAGGTTTGAGACCATCTAAGGAACATCTAGATGCACAAGTCCATGGAATCTCATGAGATGCATCCACAGGTCCTGAGGGAACTGGAGGAGGAAGTTGCTAAGCCACCATCCATAATGTTTGAGAAATCGTAGCAGTCAAGTGAAGTTCCCACTGACTGGAAAAGGGGAAACAAAGCTCCCATTTTTCAAACACAGAAAAATGAATACCTGGAGAACTACAGTATGGTCAGTCTCACATCTGTGCCAGACAAGATCAAGGAGCAGATCCTCATGGACACTCTGCTGAGGAAAATAAGGAGGTGATTGGTGAGAGCCAATATGGCTTCACGAAGGGCAAAGTTTGTCACAAGTAACACAAGACGACAATTCTGTCTGACGGTATAGGAGTTCGCTCAAAATTAAGGAAAAAATGTCACCACAAAAGAGAGGGCTTGGTAAATTTTATACTCTACTAATTTGACAAGCTGCAGAAATCACACTAGTAGCATCTGAATAAAACAGGCTGTCAGATACATTTCTTTTGTTATTTTTTTCTGTCAAATTCAAAACTGTGTAGCTCCCAAATAGTGTACAGATGAGACTATGCTCAAAGACTTCTCCTTTGCTTAAAGTTTTCTTCAATGCCAATTGAAATAAAGAATATTTCCTGTCTTTAAGATCTGACCTCCACCAGTTTCAATGAGCATTGGGTCAGACACTGGGTATTTTCCTACTGTGGAATTTTTATTTGACTGTAAAACTATCCACTGCACTTGGTATAATCAGTAAGAACTTAAAATTGCAATACCAGTTTAAAAAAAGAAAATTGAAATCCAAACCAGTTTTTCAGGATTAAATATCTAAAATAAGAAATCACTGAGATAATTACCCAACAGCCCACAGACACTGCTTGACTACTACTACCAATTTTTCCCTAATACAGTGGTATTTTTAAAAACAGTCAAGAAGACCCCTATTAAAAGGGGCAAAGCCCTTATCCATCATATTTGAGAAGTCGTGACAGTCTGGTGAAGTCCCACTGACTGGATAAGGGAAAACATAACTCCTATTTTCAAGAAAGGTAACAAGAAAGGTCTGAGGAGCTACGAGGCACTCAATCTCACCTCTGTGCCTGGCAAGATCATGGAACAGATCCTCCTGAAAACTCTGCTGAGGCACGTGGAAAATAAGAAGGTGATTGGTGACAACCAATTTATCTTAAATAAGGGCAAATCACGCCTGACAAATCGGGTGGCTTTCTACGACAGGGCTATGGCATTGGTGGATAAAGGGAAAAGTAACTGTACTTGTATACCCAGGCTTATGCAAAGCTTTTGACACTGTCGCACATGACATTCTGGTCAATAAATTTGAGATATGGATTTGATGGATGGTCTACTTGGTGGATAAGGAATTCGCTGGATGGTTGCACCTAAAGAGTTGTGGTCAACGGCTCAATGTCCAAGTGAAGATCAGTGATTAGTGGTGATTGGTGTTGTTTAACATCTTTGTCTCACACATAGGAAGTGGGATTGAATGCACCCTCAGCAAGTTTGCCAACAACACCAAATTATGTGGCCCAGCTGATGTGCTAGAAAGAAAGGATGACAGACTTGACACACAGGCCTTTGCTAACCTCATGAGGCTCAACAAGGCCAACTGCAAGGTCCTGCACCTGGTTTAGGGCAATCCTAAGCACAGGCTGTGTGCTTTGCAATGGATTGAGAGCAGCCCTGTCAAGAAGGACTTAGAGATGTTGGCGGATGAGAAGCTCAACATGAGCCAACAATGTGCACTTGTGACCCATAAAGCCAAATGTTTTCTGGGCTGCATCAAAAGAAGTGTGATCAGCAGGTCGAGGGAGGTGATTCGACCCCTCTACTCCACTCCCGTGAGACCTCATCTGGAGTACTGCATTCTGTTCTGGAGTCTTCAGCATAGGAAGGATGTTATTCTGTTGGAGAGAGTCTAGAGGAGAGCCACTAAGATGGTCAGAGGGCTGGAGCACCTCACAAACAAAGACAGGCTTAAGAGAATTGCCCTTGTTCAGCCTAGAGAAGAGAAGGCTGCGGGGAGACATTATAGCAGCCTTCCAGTATTGAAAAGGGGCCTACAGGAAAGATGGGGAGGGGCTTTTTTCAGGGAGTGTAGTGATAGGTTGAGGGGTAGTGATTTTAAGCTGAAGGAGGATAGATTTAGACTGGATATTAGGAAGAAATTTTATACTGTGAGGGTGGTGAGACACTGGCACAGGTTGCCCAGAGAAGTCGTGGATATCCTGTTCCTGAAGGTGTTCAAGGCCAGGTTGGATGAGGCTTTGAGCAACCTGATCTAATGGAAGATGTCTCTGCCCATGGCAGGGGGTTTGGAACTTGATTTTTAAGATCCCTTCAACCTAAACAATTCTATGACTCTAGAATGATAAATGTCTGAAATACAAGCAGACATTTTAAGAATAAGAACTGGAATGTAAAGTGAGTTTCACACCTCTAGGCAATTCTAGCATCTTTGCCTTCTTCTGAAATATAGATGTCCTTTAGATGAAAGTATAGAACATTAAAAGATATCAGAATGCATAAGAAAAATATACATCTTTTGTGATTTGCTTCTCTGCAATTATGAACTTAAAAAAAAATCTTTATTGCTTTTGTAGATCCTTCTGGTAGCGCTTTTGTAAATCCTTGTAAATCCTAGCACTTTTGATACATACTTGTAATTATTGACCTGTCCCTTAGGTACTGATATTTTCTGAACCGTAACCACCACATTATTCCAATTAATAAACACCTGGTTTGATGTAAAGTCTCTATTGCTGCATATTCTGTGTTTATACAGTAACAGTGTGATTTCTTTTTGAGTGCTATTATAATTTGTACAATATATTCATACTAATGTGTATTTTCTCAAAAAGGAAATAAAATTGATCATGTATGACATCTTCCACAACATAAATTTTTGCAAGGAAAAAATATGAAATTTTTTTAAGTCTTAACTACAACATGATGTCCATGTACTTTGAGTAATGGACACCAGACCTTCACAAATAACTCTCTTCTGCCTACTTTGGTTAAAGAAAAACTAAACATAAATTAATCTCCTTCATAGTATAATTGAAAGGTATCACAATATCACAAGGTTGGAAAAGACCTCTGAGATCATCTAGTTCAATCTATGACCCAACACCAACACGTACTTGTCATTTAAACCATGGCACTAAGCACCTCATCCAATCTGTTTTTAAACACTTCCAGGGATGATGACTCCACCACCTTCCTGGGCAGCTCATTCCAATGGTCAATCACCCTTTCAGTGAAAAATTGTTTCCTAATACCAAGCCTAAACTTTCCCTGACAAAGCTTGAGACCATGTCCTCTTGTTCTGTCACTGGTAGTTGTGACTTTAGCAGTATCAACAAAATCTGAGACTGAAACATCTACATGATTTCAGTTTGTGATGTGTTATCCATTAAGGAGACAAGTATTAGGTCACAATTAAAGTTCTGACTACTCTGTTTCTTCTAACTTGTCTTCCCCTTTGCTTTTTAGGATATAAAATAATTAATATGGCTAGCTAAACAATTAATTCTTAAATTATTTTTTAAAGCATTGATATCCTATCTAAGATTACTTTCAGGGATCTGAGGGACCCACAGTCAAACCTTGACACCATAATTTAAGGAGACTTCTGAAGCAAGGAAAGAAATAGCTAATTTGTATCTTTTTTCAACAATGATTCTCAGGTGGCTAGAAATTCAGGACAAAAATCTAAAATTTCAATTAATTTCCACCATAAAATACCATTACAAATGTATATAACTGATACCATATATTTAAAATTAGACTTCATTTCAAGTAAAAGCATAAATAATATTTCTGAAGGACTTGAAGTAAATGGCTGTTGATGTAATTTCAGCTGTTAATAATCTGCCTTTTTACAGTCTCTATTACCTAATCAACTTTCCTGTATTTTCCTACTTGCTGCACATGATTCTAACCTTTTCTTTCCCTTCCCCAACTCGTTCCCATATGTAACATAATTTGCCTTCACTGTTCCATAGCCACATTTCAACATTCCCATCCCTTGCCTCATATCAACTCAATATCTCTTTTGACATTTACCACCATGAAGCCTCATTGCTTCTCCAGCTCATATTCTACCCTAACACCTTCAGCACTATAGTTTTATTGCCTCATGTTCCCAAACTCTGTAGTTCTTTGCATGTTTTTATTTAGTGTCCTCATTATTCACTAGTGTTTTGACTACTTGCTATTTTCTATTCTGAAGATGACCATAGTAAAACCACATATGGGGACAGATTATTGCTAGTCCTTCAAAGACAGGTGGTGAATAGGGACTCTTTACATTAATTTTCTTCCACCTGCAAATGCTGTGTTACTGATGTTGTTCATGACTGCAGTGAAAGATTATTAAACAAAAAAAAAAATTACCTTCTTTATGTATTAAGATTGATGTCTTACATGCAACAATCAAAGTGAATAGAATCAAAGAGAGAGTCTATAGATTTAAAAAGTTACCTGTTTAAAATTCTAGGCTTCAAAATTCTAGGTTTTAATAGTGCTAGTGTTGTTCATAATAAAAATACTGGATTTATAGCTTTGGTTTTCATATTGTTTATAAATTAAGCATTTTGTAGATCAAGATATTCTTTTTACAAGGAAAATTTGTCACTTTTATTACCTTTTTTTTCCAATTTATCTTTCTGTAAATTACATTATTTTTATAAGAACTTCTGTCCTCAAGACAGTAGCGATAAATTGGGCCTTCCAGTTAAATGAGACTATTTCAGACTGGAAATTTCCAGAAAGATATGATTTTCCCTTGGAGGTGTTTAAAACTAATTCCTTTCAAACTATGGCAGCAGCTTTTAATTAATCTAGTATTAGTACTTATGTCAAGAGGAAAAAACACTGGAAAGTGCTCTCTCGACCTTTGAAATAATAGTTAACCTCAGCATAAGCAGGCACTTTAAACAAGACTAGAGGAACTAGAGGATACCAATTGTGCTAAAACCAAGGAGAAGATTGTATCCAACTTAATCTTATTTGCCATAAAATTTGCTTTGTTGCTTGTCAATCCATCTAAACAGAGATGTGTGACTAAGCTGAGTCTTTATCAAACTACCTCTCTTTCCCAAGATCTAAAGCATTGTGTCTGTCAGCTAGTGATCTGCAGTGAGACTGGAAATGGCCATGGGGCCAAGAAAGTTTAAAACAAGAAAGTTTGAAAGTAGTTGAACATGTTTTGCTTTTACCTATTAGCTTTCACACTCACATGCAGAATTTTCTTTCATGATATAACTGTTTCTATCTTCTCATGTCTTTCAGTAGTCACCAGTAAAAAAAGGGCCCAGTTAACTCCTGGTATGAAATTTTGCATACTAACAGCCCAGCCAGCTCCTTCTTTCATGAAAGATAGTGGCTTGAGTAAAAATTTTATGAGTTTCTTGAAAGGAAGTATTTAATGTTTGCAAATTACTACAGAGTGTTTTCTCTTCATTCTTATGCTTTGTGTTTAAAAATAATTACTACAGACACTTAGTAGATGTTTTATTTTATAACAAATTCATACTGTTGTTTGGAGTATATTTTTCTAGATCTTTCATTCAGATGTGGTTTCTTCCTTGTAAGTTTTACAGTCAGTGACAGAGATGGCATTTTCAAGTCTTCATCTGGAATCTTCTAAATATTTTCACAAATACATTGTTAGCAGATGCCTCTTTGAACGGACACCTGCTTCTTTGCTTATTCTAAAGATAATTAACAAATTTGTCATTATCATGCTGATGGCAACAACAGTTGAAAGAAAACAAAGAAGGACATAGATCTAGATTTAAACCCCACTCTATACCACTCATTTTGCAGCTTTTCTTTCTCCTTCATTTGCCATGTGTATTTTATCTGTTTAGAATGCAAGTGTGGTTTTGGGTTTTGTTTTGGGTTTTTTGGGTTTTTTTGGGGGTGGTGGGGGTTTTTTTGGTTTTTTGTGGTTTTTTTTTTAATGGCATTTATTTTCTATCATATGCTATTAAAAACAAGGACCAGGTGATCTTTGGTCTTGTTACATCTCTAGATTCCAATATAAATAAATCATAACAAGCAGTATGACAAAGATTTAATAGCTGATGTCATAATCATACGTGATTATGAGATCAGGTATGTAAATAGAAGAATGAAATACTATTTTAAATGTAAAACTAATTTTTCATGTGTGAGAAAAACAATATGTAAAACCAAGTCATGTTCAAATACTTTCATACTATGTATGTAAGAGAAGGAAAAGAAATTTTTTTCGTAGTATTTTCTCTGGTCTGAAGAAAGCAGTACACCCTTTTATCTCCAGGCTCATCATATCAATTCCCCTGGAACTGGAAAATTCAGAGATATCAGGTGACACAAAATATTTACTACAAGAAAGCTGAAGAGGACTGGATTTATGCAGTGGAAAACAAGCTCAAAGACAAGTTCTGCCCTAAAAAAAAAAGTCTTGTAAAAGCGCATTATATCTAAAAATAAATAATACACATATTTTTCTGAAAAAGCTCTTCCTAATACTCTTGTGCATTTATAAAACCTAACAGCAGCTTGAAAAATGGACTAAGTAATAAAAAAAAAATCAAAGATAAAATCTCATGGGTTCTGAAGACTTTCTTTACTAGAATACAAAAAGATAATAACTTTGACAAGCATTTATTACTTCTATTACATATCTATGTATGCATGAATTGAAGAAGCAGCTGAAAGCACTCCCTGAGGAAATAAGTCAATGGAGAAGTGACAAGCAGTAACAGCTGGATTCAATCACTCGGTATAAGATATGATCCTCATACTCAAAAAAGTTAAGGAAAAGAAAGTTCACTCCTTGAATTCAGGACTGCTGAAAGTGTCATCCAAAAGTAAAAAACAAGACTCCAAATATGAATTATTGCATAATGAGAAGATAAACTTGGAACAAAGAAAAGAAACTTCGTATCAAGGAAGAACCATTATCACAAGAATACAATGGTCTGAATGAATCCATAAAAATCACTATCATTTTGCAAGAAGATGTTACCATGACTCCTAGGTTGCAGTGTGTTACATAAAATCTTTATAAGCAGCAGTGAAGACTAATGCTGGTATTGAAAGTTATTAATAAGTCTTGAAATGTTAATTTAGGTCATTTTCTCATGTTATTCACTAACTATAAAAAAACAGATTGAAATTTATTTTTAATATAGGTTTCATTAATATTTTCTATTGATATCATTCCTTTAACAAGCGAGTTATAGGCTGCAATGAGGCTTTAAAAAAATGCTACTATTGTGGCATATTCCCATAACTGTATTAAAACTTATTGTTATTTAGTTAATTTCTCAAGGTACCAAACCTGTAAATTGATATAAAATAAAAATCTTTAAGGAAACACCATATACAATTGTCTATCAACGAAGCATTTTTGTTGCTTATGATAATTAAACAAAAGCGATATATTAACTATGAGTATAAATATATCACTTCACTTTCCTCTGACTGGGATTTAAATTCACGTTTGTTTTATTTGCTTTTTAAAGTGCATGTCAAGTTAAACTGTCCAAAAAAGGAAAATGGATATTAAAAGCAAAACATAATAAAACAAAAAAACGTATGTTAGAATATCCTATATTCTTACCAACAAGGAATAAACTAGTGAGAATAAATGGTAAATTTCAATGAGGTGTTTCCATACAAAAAAAATATTTAGCAGAAGTAACAAATCTGATCCTACTGAAGATAGCAATTAAAAGCATTCATGAAAAAACAAGTAAGAATATTAAAGCAAATACAGTGGATTTCAATGATCCAATAGCTATAGGAGCAAAAGAAAAGAGAAGCTATTTTCTTCTTTTTTTCCCTTGCTTCAGTACATCAGATGTTAAAAGTCTGCTAGAGAGTTCAAGGTACTGATGGATTAAGAAGCATTATAAGGGCAGTTAAGCCAGTTAGGGGAGATAAACACATTACCACGGTTCTAATGGATTATTTTTTCAGTTAATCTCAACATCTGATAATGTGAGAAAACATTGAGAGCTCAATTCATTTGCCTAAATGCAGGTATCTGGCGCCTGAGGGTATTCAGGACCCTCACAGAGGTCTGGAAGGTAGGAAGCAGGACTGCCTGGGGGTACAGGCCTTCCACAGAGGCAGCTGGAGGCCAGGTCAGGTGACAGGGATGTGGGCATGGCACAGAAGTTTCTATTTAGGCAACTGACTCAATGCATTCCTGGTATTCTGGTGACAACATTGCTGTGACAGGTTTTAGTGCAAAACTTCAGATGTTCAGATGGACCTGTGTTATAGTGATCATCGGTCATGAACCCCACCTCCACTTTGCCACTGTTTTACTCTGAGGATTTCTCAGGAAGAAAATTTTAGGAAATCTTGCTTTGGACACAAGTAAAGGAATCGTTTGTAGTCAAAACTGGATTATTTCTCCATCATACTGAAAAGTCAGGTAAACCAGACGGTCTGAAATCAAGTTGTTTGGAAATGGGGAATTAGTTATAGATCATCTTTGGACCAAATTGAACACCTTTTTTTGTTTCTTTTCTGTTAAACAATGCAAAATGTGATTAACAGCTGGAGCACAAGCAAAAGTGCAGAGAAAGGATTTCAAGGTAGAAGACTACCTTGACTGAAACATCTTTTCTGATTTGCATAGTTAGGAATAAGGCAAAATTTATTTAATCTAATTTTTTGTTCAGATAGATTCCAGCATTAAGTAAAAACCTGTTTCCTTCATCTGTACTAATTCTTGATTACTCATTTGCTACAATTCTTTCTGAATAGCAAAATTTGTAAATGAACTGTGTAGATATGTGCTTATTTAAACCAAAATACTGAAATCTGTTTGCATTCATCAAAAACTAGTACATGTACAAAAGCATATTTTTTAAAACATAAAGCATCTTTGGCAAGTTTTGTTTCAGAGTTCCTAAAATGTAATAACAAATGGATAAAAATGAGGATAAGTCTGCTTGTGAAACTAAAATACACACTGAAATGTGTACACACTAATGCCATGAAATAAATACAATAGTTATGTTAAAAAAGAAACTCAAAAAAATGAGATTGTCTATAACATAATCACATTCTGTTGTGCAATCAGCAGAGCTGGTTGCAGAGAAAAAAGAGAAATGAGAAATACCAGCAATCCCATCTCTTTTCTTAATGTATTGTAATAATGCGGAGTTTACAGCTTGGCCTCAAAGATGCAGTTGTGAATGTTTTAAATATTTCTTATTGTTTTTAAAAGCATGTTTTGTTGATTTTGGTTTTTTTTTAAATATACAATGTCACTGGAAGCTTGGGGAAAATACGGGTTGGTAATATTTTGCTCACCTTCCCTGGCAATGCTGCTTTCCACCACAGAAGCACAAGAAAATAAGATGAGAAGACATTTTTTAATAAGCTTTTGTCCCACAGTCACTTTTTCAGCTGTAATCATTAAATATTGGTCATTAATTTTACTTCCCTTTCTTACATCAGTTTCTAAATATAATTCAGAAAAAAAAGATGTCCTAGACAGTGGTTAGTGACCACTTTAAAATAACATGATGAGGTTGCTATTAAAATGTAATTCAGCCTTTCAACAGACCACTTGTGCCTGACAACTAATTTTTTTGTTGCTCCCTTGGGTAGTCTCCAGAAATTGTCCCCAATGTAGATCCATCCTCTGACTGAAGCACACAGAAAGGAAAAGCTGAAAAATGAGCAACTGGAATAGCTTGCTGATGAAGTTGAATGAAGAGCTAGTAATGATATTGATGACATTACTAATTACTTAGCAGGCAGAATTCAAAATGAGAATTAATTTGTCATCATGATATCATCAATCAGCTTTCTATTGCCTTGGGTAATATGTTTCTGTTTGCTTAGTGCAGTATAAACTTCACTATATAACTCTTATTTCGTACATCTGCACTTGTAATTTTTACCTTTTGTTTTACTCTTCCAGTATTGCATTGTGGTTTTATATGTGTCCTATTTTATATACATATTCAAGTGTTTTGTATTGTATGCTCAAATCAGATTAATGAGTTTAAAGACTACATAATCTCTGCCTCTCAAAACAAGTAAACATATCTTCAACAGATTATTTTAAAAGGATCATAGCCTAAAATCACAACCATCCCAGATGCAAACGGAAGTGTATTCAAATTTGATACTTAAAAAAATATTTCTAGACAACTATCTTAATGAAAAAATTACAGTAAAGATATTCAAAATCCTCTGATTTGGGGATGCACTGTCAAAAGTCATAGTTCCTGACTGCTTGAGTAGAAATGCTTTTTCCTGAATGTTCTTTGGTATTGATTTATGAACATCAGTCTTTTCAAAGAATCCAATATTCCTGAGCCATTAGCCTGTGAACCAGTATCACAGTCCCAAGGGCCTGAAGGCTCTACTATCTCTTCCAAACAGCTGAGATTCCTGGCTGAGTTATCCCATCAGGGAGGGGGCTGGCCAGACTTCACCAGCTGTGCATTCCAAGATTTTCCTCTTTCCTGTCCAAATTGGCATCTCTATCTTTTTTCATCGCCTTTCTGGATACTTGAAGTCCTTGCCTTGGCTTTCACAGGGAAATTTTCCATTTTTGTGGGCATATGCTGTGATCATTAGTGCTTTGCTCTGAAGTAAGTAAAGAGGATATCTGCTCAGTCATGAGGAAACTGTCCTCTCAGAAGTCACCAGAGCTGTCAATGACTCACCCTACCAGCCCTATGTTACAGTAGTGGGGATTAACCTGAGAGTACCCTAGAACTCATTAAACATCCAACAGATCATCTGATCTGATCATCATCAGTTGGGAAGGTTTTCTGTGTAAGTGAATGTCAAAGGAAATGTGTTAATTTGAGACTATATTATTATTCCATCTCATTTGCAGTGTTTTCTATAATTTTGATTAATGCCTGGATTGTGACTAACACATAGAGGGGATGAGTAGAGTATGCATAAAACTACGCTCTATGGAAGTTCTTACTCTCCTTCTAGTTCATCTACCAAAAGAAAACGTATAAAAACAAAGGGGGGGGGGGGGAGTGTTAGTGCTGTTCTTCAGACCTATAAAACTTACAAGTTTCTAAATTTATTAAGGGTTTTTTTCCTATATATCACTTCTTCTATAATATAGGAATACAGTAAGATTTTTTTAGTTAAATATCACAATCAAGAAAAATAAATGTATACATCTTTTAGTCAGAAGCAAAGGAGAACTATAAATCTTTTAGTGTCTAGAAACTTTGCCTTCTTAATTCAGGGAAATTTACAATTGTGTCAGTGAGTTTATAATTGTGTCTTGGATTACACGACGGTCATTGATTTCTCTAGGACCCTTTAAAATTCTTATGCAGCTTTTCAGAAAATCTCCACAGAGACAACTTTAATTTTCTTTATCTACATTTTTACTCATTAAGTGACATTTTACAAAAGATCAAGACTTTTTAATTCTTCTCTTTACAAATGTTGGGCAGATTAAATAATAAAAAGTAAATATTACAATAATTAAATATGTTTCAAAAACTAATAGTTACTAAACATAGTTTTACATGTATTAAGTTGTATTACAGAGAGGATTCTTAAAGCAAGCCACACTTCCACAATCTCCATTTTTTGTGAAAATGGAAGAATTTCTTTTTTATTTCAACAGTCTAACTCTTTACAATAGTTGCCCAGAGTAAAGTTCAGAGTATATTACTCTATTTCCTTTGAAAATTTGAGTTCAATAAGCTCCTACAGAGTGAAGCAGAAGATGGCATCCTAAATCTCATCAGAATCATACATGGAAGTATCTTTCACTGAACTCTCTCAGAGGAAAGAGGTGCTTCCTAAAATGGCAAGTGTATGGTAGTAAATCTGAACTGCAGTTTTATACAATTGGGTTTGGTGAAGTTTGAGTATTATATTATTTGCACATTGCCTTGTTCTGTGTAACTGCAACAGAACAGACATACAAAGTTTCACACACTTCATCCAACTCTCCTAGATGTTTGTGGTTTTTGCTGCTGTTGTTTTTTGTTTTCCTGAAAACAAGAACTCATACTGTAAGAGAGCTGTTGATTAATCTAAATGATATTCAGTGAGATAAATAGGTGGAATGGAAAGCAGAAGAAGGAGGGGGCTTTTATCTTTTCAAGTTATTAGACTAAATTATAGTGGGAATTTCTTTCTCAATATACGTAGCAAGGTTGCTTCTTAAGTCTCTAATATTGTCAGTTATTCAAAGACATCTCCTTAGCTTTTAACTTCAACTTAATTAAAATATATATTATACCAATTGACTTCCATTATTTCAGCATCAAAGAGTCTTCTCATACTGTCATTATCTTAAGTAAATGG
The DNA here is from genome assembly GCA_033558185.1 of Dromococcyx pavoninus. Taxonomy (NCBI): domain Eukaryota; kingdom Metazoa; phylum Chordata; class Aves; order Cuculiformes; family Neomorphidae; genus Dromococcyx; species Dromococcyx pavoninus. The sequence goes on from JAUMJL010000735.1 coordinate 263,789, forward strand.
GTTTGTTTTACATAATGTGCAGTAATTATGATACTGTCCATTAAAAATACATCTCTTCAAATTATTACAGCCATAGATAAAGAGGATTTTTTCAATTTTAATACTTATTCATTCTATGTAACTTTTTTTTTAAGGAAACTGCATGATTGTTATTAATAAAATGCTGTAACATTTCATCAATATTGTTTGCTGGAAAGCAGGAACATTTCAAAATTAAGGTCAGTAAGAAAAAAACTTCTGAAAGAACTGTTTTGTCTTAAGGAATTCTTAGCAGTTCTTAATAAATTTTTTAATTATTATGTATCATCTATTGGGTTAAAGGTAATAGATTTTTTCTTTTCTTTCCTACATTACAGATATTTATTTGGGTCTACCCTTCTTTGAAAATAATCTCTTTTTTTTCCCCAATTTATAAAAGTATTGCTCAATTTCTTGAAATATTCTTTAAGGCTTTGATTTTTCATTTCCTTTCATTTTTTAATACCTCTTCTTTTCCCATTTCATATTCAAAGCCTTCTAGCCTACCAAACATTCCGTATTCACCAGTAAAAAAGCAACATACACCTCTAACAGGATCATGAGTCCAGCTGTCTTTACTCATTAGTTTGTTTTTCAAAGAAGCAGCCCTGTGCATCTGTACTGTTTGTCAGGCTTGGGATGATTGTTCTGCAAAAATACCTCATTTAAATCTTATTCAATTCCAGCTTTGCAATTATTTCCTACGTTTCTCATGGAAAATTTGACAGCATTTTGGCTGACAAACTGTACTTGCCATTATCTATTGAAAAGACTGCTGAACATCATAATCTCATCATTTCTTCAGGGATATAATTTTATATCAAAGAATATTTTCCTTAACTTCAACTTTTGCTTATATTATAAAGTATTTGCCTAAGGGACCATCTTTTTGGTTAGTGGTTTTACGCTACCAGGCATAATGTATTCCTTATTTTCTGTGTTATTCTAGCAACAATAATACAAACTAACCAAATCCACTTGGTGAATAAAGAATTAGTTGAATGGTCACACTGCAAGAGTTATGGTAATGTCTCGATGTCCAAGTGCAGACTGGTAACGAGCGGCGTTCCTCAGAGGTCAGTATTGGGACCAATGTTACTTAACACCTCTGTTGCAGACACAGACAGTGGGATTGAGAGCACCCTGAGAAAGTTTGCTGATGACACCAAGCTGTGTGGTGTTGACATGCTAGAAGGAAGGGATGTCATCCAGAGGAACCTTGACAGGCTTGAGAGGTAGGCCTGTGTGAATCTCATGTGGTTCAACAAGGCCAAATGCAAGGTCCTGCACCTAGGTTGGGGCCATACCAAGGACAATTACTGGCTGGGCAGAGAATGGGTTGAGAGCAGCCCTGCTGAGAAGGACTTCGGGGTGTTGGTGGATGAGAAGCTCGACATGAGCAGGCAATGTGCACTTGCAACCCACAAAGCCAAATGTTTTCTGGGCTGCATCAAAAGAAGTGTGACCATCAGGTCAAGGGAGAAGATTCTGTACCTCTTCTCTACTTTCATGTGACCTCATCTGGAGTAGTGCATTCAGTTCTGGAGCCCTCAGTACAGGAAGGGCATAGATCTTTTGGAACAAGTCCAGAGGAGAGCCACAAACATGATCCGAGGGCTTGAGCACCTCTCGTACAAGATCAAGCTGAGAGGAGAGGGGCTCTTTATCAGGGAGTGTGTTGGTAGGACGAAAGCAGTGAGTTTAAGGTGAAGGAAGGTAGTTATCGATTAGAAATTAGGAAGAAATTTTTTACTGTGAGGGTGGTGAGGCACTGGCACAGGTTGCCCAGAGAAGCTGTGGATGCCCCATCCCTGGAGGTAATCAAGGACAGGTTTGATGAAGCTCTGAGCAACCTGATCTAGTGGAAGGTGTCCCTGTCCATGGCAGGGGGGTTGGAACTTGATTTTTAAGGTCCTTTCCAAATGAAACCATAAATAAAAACTTGATATAACTTAGAAGTAAGACTAAAAGTAGTATGAAAAGAAGAATTTAGCATCTGGAATTTCGCGGTCTTTTATTCATAACCATTTTGACTGCTGATTCAGAGAGCTGTACCATGATGGTACATATTCATACGTAAATTATATTTGTAATACAAAAATTTCTTCTACATACTATGTTCTCCTGTAAATTAATCTTCTGTAGGTACTGCTTTTTTGACTGCATTGCAATGAAATAAATCATATTGACCAGAAAATAAACATATCTACTTTACCATTCAAATTACTACGATATTAATAAATGAAAATGACACATTGAACATTTCTCAAAATATTTGACACTCAACCTACATGCTAGTTTTTTTCATATTTTTCTTTTAAATATATGAGCTTTTGTCTCTGCTTCAATGATGTTCTTTGCAGGAAAAAAAAACAAATTCTGAATTTCACTGAACATTCCTACTTTTCCTTCACCTTAATGGTGAGTCTGGGGCTTCAGGAGGTTCTTTCCTATAAATTAGTTGCAAACCCTTAAACCCTTGAGGTTCTGGCACTTCCCCAATACACTGTTGCATGCCAAGGATCCTGTAACTGATGTTCATCACAAGAAAATATTTTTAAGGAACAAGCTTCCAAGATAGGGAAGCAGTGAGGATAATTCTTGAATATCCTTCTTATTGTATGAGTCAGTGCAAAACTGGAGACAATGCCTTTTTGTTTTTTTTTTAATATTACTCTCTTTGGAAATGAAATAATTACAGTTTGGCGGATTCTCTGAAAATCATTTAACACTAGACAAACATCAAGATAAAATCATGCATAACAATTAAGCAATTAATAAAATATCTGCTATGTTTTGAGAACGCTTTATGGAAATAAAAAAAACCTTGGCTTAAAATGACCTGCACTTAATTCAAATCCACAATTTTTTTAATCCTGTTTAAGGTTGCAGGATGCCAACATAAGCACTTACATACCTGGAATCCAATCTAGAGTTCAGGCTGTGATCCCAGGTTTTTCATTGGACCAAATGGGCTGAATCAAAAGAAGTGTGGCCAGCAGGTCAAGGGAGGTGATTCTGCCCCTCTGCTCCACTCTTGTGATGACCCCACCTGGAGTGTTGTGTCCAAATCTGGAATCCCCAACGTAAGAGGAATATGGAGCTGTTGGAATGGGTCCAGAGGAGGGCTACAAAGAAAAGGGCTGAAGCACCTCTGCTATGAGGACAGACTGAGAGAGTTGGGCTTGTTCAGCTTGGAGAAGAGAAGGCTTCAGGGGGACCTCATAGTGGCTTTCCAGTACCTAAAGGGGCTACAGGAAAGCTGGGGTACATGAGTTTTTGAGGGACATGGTTTAGCGGATGATGGATGTGGCTAGACTCGATGATCTCAAAGGTCTGTTCCAATAGGAAGATTCTATGATTCTGGGGAGGGACTTTTTACAAAGTCTTGTAGTGATAGGATGAGGGGGGATGTCTTTAAATTGGTGGGGGGAATATTTAGATTAGACATTAGGAAGAAATTCTTCACTGTGAGGGTGGTGAGACACTGGCATGGGTTGCCCAGGGAAGTTGTGGATGTCCCCTCCCTGGAAGTGTTCAAGGCCAGGCTGGATGGGGCCTTGAGCAGCCCGGACTGGTGAGAGGTGTCCCTGTCCACTGTAGGTGGGTTGGAACTAGATGGGTTTAAAGTCCCTTCCAACCCAAACCATTCTATGATTCTATGTTAGGCAATTGCTGGCACTTGCAAAAAGTATTCACTAGTCCTATTTATTTTTAAATTTATTTATTTTCAAAGACTAAGGAAGAAATCCATTATTTCAAGACTTCATTCTAAATATTGACTTACCTAATGTTGACAACACTGGTATTTATAAAATACTAAGAGGTCTAAAGGAGTACTGGGATATTTGGAAGCAGAGTTGAGGATGTGTCTGTATGATTCCTATCAGCTCTAGGGGGAAATATTTTATGATTAAATCTGCTGCTGTGCTTTAAAAAAGTACTCTTTGGTGGGAGCAATCCACTTCCCATTAGTCCTAATGGCTTGTGTCTGTGCTGCATTCCAATATTAGTTTCTCTCTTTCACTTCCATTCCTTCCTGTCTCTCTGTAGACATTAAAGTCGTTTGAGCTTCCTTACGTAGCCCTTATGACTCTTTACTAGTCTCACCTAAGACAAGTATGTGATTTTGTGGTGAAATATCTTCTTTGATATGTGAGATAGGGCAAAGAGGGCAATAAAGAGTGCAAAGTGACAGCTTTTCTTGTCCTGTTCTCAGCTTTCATTTCAAAGTGACTATGAATCACACTCTTGCACAGAGATCACAGGAAACATTGATTATTTCAGCCTCTCAGACTGTCGTCAAGAAGAGATAGATGCAATAATCTGGATCCTAGAATATCATGAGAACTTTCTTCATTCTTGAATTTTAAAATATGCCAGTCTGCATAGATAGTTCCTGTGACCACCTATTTCTGGAAATAATGGTGTTTAAATCATTATTAAGAAGATACTTAACAACATAGTCAATTTAAAATCAAGACACTAATTAAAGATTTTTAATTTAGTTCATTTAGCCAAAAATACAATTCTAACAAAATAGTCGATGTCTTCAGCGTATGAATAAGTTGTAAATAACCTGAGAACAGCTCATAGGTATGTTTTCCAAAGCAAGCTCATTTCACCACTGAGTGCAACACAGCCCTCTCTCTGCAGGTTCAGAAGAACATGTTCCATCCTTGTCATTTCCAACCCTCTTAAATGTATGTACCCCAAAATCTTTCCAGTCTGTTTGAAGACCATTGATTACCAAATAATAGGTCTGATGACAAACTTTTCCATTGTTGTCTTTCAACGTTTCTCCACAGTAGTCCCCTACTATTCTATCAGGAAATGAACCAGGGTAGTGAATGTTCCTTGGTATTGGACCTTGATCATCAATATTAAATATTTCCTATTTGTTTCAGCTCATGGTTTTCCAGACAATCCCCAGGCATGTTTTAGAAGCCAGAACATCCCAGGAACTATCCTTAACAAGCAGTTTGCATGTCATTTCCTTGTTCTGGAGATTAAAAGAGTTTATTGGCATAGACACATGTCACTCTGTGCCAGCTGGCCTCAGTGTTTAGAAATATTCCCAGGCATATTTAAACATCTCACATACGTTAAAAATCTGAAGGCCTTCTATTAAAATATTTTATTGTAGTATAGTTAAATTGTTGGCTTATTTATCCATTCTTTCTTTTCCTTGCTTTTGTTTACATGAGAAAAATATTTTAGTTGTTCAACTATTTGTCTTTGTGTGGTGGTCTTGATTTCTGTTTTCATCTAATACTCATTTCAGTGAATCCAAACTTTGAAAATATTAATCTATTCAGATCCATACCTAATTTCTAATTTTCACAAAATAACATGAGAAAATATGGCGTTCCTCAAGGCATACAATAAAGAATTTTATCTTGACTATTTGAATTGATAACTTAAAATATTTATAAGGTATCCAGATTAAGAAATAGTGACAAATTATTTAGATATATTTCACTCTTGAAAAGCAAGGGATCTTTAGAGAGAGCTGCATTAATTTTCCTTAGGTTGCATGAAGCAAGTTTTCACTTTTTATATGAGAGTAACTATCAGGTATGCTCTAAATTACGTTGGTTTGATTAAAGAGGTATTTCTGAGCCTTTCTATAGTACCAATCATAATCATGACAAGAGCAGAACAAATGCTCAATTTCCAATGCAATAACTCTAGACTAAGTCTTCTTTGAATAATGAAAGGTGGGAAATGTATTTCTACTTAATATTTGCTAGTTTAAATGTTCCCTGCATATAAAGCACAATTCACTTCACCCATAAAGCAAAAGGAACAGTAGTCCATATCTAATAAAATAATAATTAAGGTTTCTCATCTTTCTTGGGATTTTTTTAATATGTATACAGCAGACCTATATTACATAATGCTTACCAAAGTAGTCAAGGTATCTAGCAAAATTTCAGAATTCTAATTTAAGAGTCTGTGCTGATACAAACAATGTTTATTTTCTTCTCTCACTACAAGAACACTATCACTAGATTATCCTCAATTACTTGGAGGATTACTTTTGCCTTTTTAAAAGCTATTTCTGAATATTTTTGATGTCTACTTCAATCTTGAGTACATCAAAAGAAATCTTAACTGGTAAATCTTGCATATAGATGGGTGAAAGGAAGAAATGGGGAAAGTATGTGTAAGTATGGAAGTATGTGTAAGTCAGACATATGTCACTTATCTTCTAGATAAAGACTTCATGAAATTGCATTTCTATGCATTTCTGACACATACCTAATGCTAGGAGAACTTTCTTTTTTTTATGGAATTGCTGTTGCTTTAAAGTGTTCAAGGTAAGAATAGGGCTACTATTTATTTAATTATTTATTTACCCTGAATTTGTACTATTCAGGCTACATAGTAAGGTCTTACAAGTCCATCACCCAGGAGAAACAATATTTTTACAATTAGAGACGTTTTTCATAATTGCTATAACATTTCTGGACATAAGAATAAATGAAACAAGAGGATTTCCATGTAATAGAATATCTTGCTTTAAAAAAAAATTCAGACACGTTAGAGGTCAAAGAAAGAGGTTTGTCCCCTAAAATAAAAGATTTCTGAATGATGTGAATGATGTTAAATACTTCCACTTCAAATAGCCGACTTTGTAATTATATTTTTATATATATGACCACTACCTATGTGTCAACATTCAATTTCTTGTTCAGTGAATAAGTTGATCAGAACTTTGAGGTTCAGATTATTCCAAGATAAGACTCAGTCTGTCTAGTGGCTCCGTTTGAATTCAGCATCTGTGAGTGGTGACTACAAATTCCAACCTGTGCCATATGTGCCTTCTACATGATGGACTATAAATTTATAGAGTAATACAATTTTCATGTAGCATATAGTTTATTCTACTCCTAGAATACTCCATTTTTCTTAGTTAAATAATTAGTTTAGACTAAAAGAAAAACAGATTTATAAAAAATATGATTTGATCTTGCTCCCTCAGGTCTAGACTGATTGCATTGCTTACTTAGTTCTGAGCCCCTCAGTACAAGAAGGACATTGAGATGTTGGAGCGCATCCAGCGAAGGGTGAAGGGGATGGAGAAAAAGTTCTATGAGGAGTGGCTGAGGGAACTGGGGTTGTTTAGCTTGGAGAAGAAGAGGCTGGGGGAAGACCTCATCACTGTCTAGGGCTGCCTGAAAGGAGGCTGTGGCAGAGGAAGTGTTGATCTCTTCTCTCAAGTGACAGGTGATAGGACAAGAGAAAATGGCCATAAGTTGCTCCAGGGGAGGTCCAGGCTGGATATTAGGAAGAATTTCTTTACTGAAAGGGTGGTCAGGCACTGGAACAGCTGCCCAGGGAGGTGGCTGAGTCGCCATCTCTGGAAGTGTTTAAAAATTGGGTAGAAGAATTTAAGGACAAGGTTTAGCAGCGGATGGGTGCGGTTGGACTCGATGATCTCAAAGGTCTTTTCCAATTGGAAGATTCTATGATTAGTTGTTGGTTCCTTTCATAGGTATTAATGTTCCTTTTGTTTTCATTTTAAAATCAATTTCAGTTTACATACCCTTGCAAACATGATCTAGAAGTTATGATGTAATTTTCAAAGAAAGGAGGAGAAGAAAAAGACAAGGCAAATGGATGGACAACATTCTTTTTCGCTATGTGAAATACAAGGGGCTGTATTTCTTGCATAGGAATTTTGGTTATCGTAGTATGACATTATAATGTTAACAAAATATTGAAAATTTTAACTACAGCTCAAAAAATATTTCATAATGAAGGTTCAGTGCACCAACAGTTCTTCTGCTGTGAAAAACAATAATAATAAAAAAATGAAAGGAAAATGAAGAAAAGTAAGACAAAGAAAGAAGGAAAAGGAAAACGGGAAAAAAGGGAAAAAGAGATTTATTCTTTTTTTATTTAAGCATTTCCTTTGGGGTAACCAGAGTAGGATGTTTTCTGATTGATGATATCTGTAAAATAACTGTTTGAATTACTCTTCTTACATTTATGTCCCATTATCTATAACGTATTTCTTGTCTATTCAGCAATTCTTTTTTAAAAGCATCATGTAAAACATAATTAAGGTATCCTAACTTGTCTTGGCCCAACTCTAGCATTTCTACTAAATGGAGAAATAAAATATCAAATGTGTCTCCTCAATGATCTGAAACTGATTGCTGTGGCCTACATTCTACCTAGCAGCTGCAAAGAGAGGGAAGGGAATGAGCTTCCCCTATGCATTTAGCCAGTCCAGGAAATAACAAGAAAAATGACAGAAAATATGTTATTAGTTAATCGAGTTCCTGCTTCCCTGAACTTTGCCGCACACGGGAACTTTGCCGCACATGGGAACTTTGCAGTACTGTTTCAGAGACACAGTGATGAGGGAGAACATCACAGCATCCCTTTTTCCATCCCCACACTGAGTGGCAGGGTAAGCTAGCCATGAAATAGGTAGCAAATTACAATGCTTGAAAGGATTGAACTGTACAACCCTTTTCAGATTCCAAAAGGAATCTTCGCAGGACTGCCACTGGGATCCAGATACAAATTCCTTTTTGTAACTGACAGCAAAGAAACCACACTCCTACCTTTACTGAAATTATATCTATTACTTGTTCTCCTTTCCAAATAGCTAAATAGACTAGATATTTTTCATATCTATCTATGGCCTTATCTGGAATATGAACATGAATATGAATAGACAGACAAACAGAAGGTAGACTCTGGCTCAGAACAGACAAAGAACAAAAAGTTGAAACAACCTTGATAAGGTCAGGAAATTTCAGGGAACTTGGGGAAGAGCTGAAGAGAGGAAGAAAAATAAATATTTAAACTGAAAAGGAAAAAAAGGTGTTAATTCTAAAGACTGCTGCTAGAGATTATAGCCCTAAGGGCACCGATAAGTTTATTAACTGTTTTACTTATTTTTATGGAAAAATATTTCCATGCTTTCTTCTAGGTTTAGCTTAGGGAACAGAATTTAATGAAATCTGTGCATTTATATTATACATTATTTTATATACACATATATACATAAATATGATTTAAAGTACAGATTTATGAAAGCAGTAAAAGAAAATTGGTAAGACTGGTGCATGCAGGAAAGTAACACACACACACACGAGTTAAAATTTTTTATGCCCTAGTGAGCTTTTAGACTGACTTTACTCATTAAATTTTCCTGAGTGATTGATCTAGCTTAATCATGTCAATAAAGTCTCTACAGTTTATCAAAGGGCCATACAGAGGAGTATAATTGATCTAGTCTTAGATTTCCATCTTTTGTGCAGCTCTCCAAAATAAGTGTTTATCAAGGAAAACAATAGGCTTTTAAAATGTAGTTGCAGTTAGCTGGGATAAATAAAACCACAAATTTAAAGAATAATTGATCTACCATACTCATATGGTCTACCATAATCATATGGGAAGCAGTGAGATAAATTCTGCACTCATCTCCTGTTGGCTAGATTCTTTCATTTTGCTTAACACATACATCCGACCCTGCTATTATTACACTTTTAAAAAATTTTTTTCTTTTTCTTCTGAGTGACAGTATTTATATTCAACAGGAAGCAAGCAACCCCTCTTGCTATGCACAAAAGCAACAGCACTTGTCATCTCAAAGCTCACTTTTTCTCCTGCTGTTGACATTAAATAAGTGCAAGGGCGATGAGATGGATTGGTGATATTGCCTCTAGCAATTGCAACCAAACCCTCCTGGGAGAAAACTCATGGCAGCAGCCCCTGGCCTTCCTGAGCAGATGTATTTGCAAATGTTTTCATCTTGACCAAGCATGTCAAACACATAATCACAGCCTGCTTCTTGCTGGTGGATTTCATTGTCTAGCTACCAGGAGAGGGAATTGTCTCAGCTTCAGACCTTTCTTGTTTTACCAGCTTTTGCATCTGCCACTTCTCTTGTATCACATGCCAGGTATGATGTAAGAACTAAGGCAAAATCCAAGGACAACAGCCTCTGAGGAAGTTTCTTGCACTCTGATGAAAACAAAAATAGGTAAAGTAAAAACTATGTGTAACGTTCACTAAGTAGATTTTAATGAGCACAGTAGAAAAGGAAAGAACAATTCAGAAGATGGAAGTTCAAGGTAAGTGTGTGGTAGGTGAAGGAAATGTTGGTACTAGTGATAAAAGTTGTAATTAATTACTGTATTTGATTCCAATACTAGCTGTTATCATTCATGCATGAGGAAACCTTAGAGGAAATCAAGACTTTTACTATATATTAAATCTGAAAAGGTATCAATTGAAAATTAAAAAAAAAAAAGGCTCCTTACCCCCAGAAATCTTCAGCAAATAATTCCAGCCAGAGGCTCATGATCAGAAGATTTGGTACTCTGTAAGCAGTATCAACCTTGATTTTGGAGTATGTGTAAAACAAAACTACAAAGACAGAGGTGAAGGAAGAAAATATCAAACAAAGAGAGAAAACCAAACAGATCGCTTTTTTTATTTTATTTAATCTGAATTTTTGTTTCCCAGTTCAGTCAAGGATGATTTTCTTCTCATGTTTGACTAGAAAACAAAATGAAGATTAAGTCCTATCTCAGTTATGTCCTTTTTTTTAATCAGAATACACTTAAGAATAGTTAAGAAACAAAAAGAGAGTTTAAGTATTAAGATTTTATTTAGTATATAACACTCAAGTTGAGAAGGCTAAACGGTGAAACAAATATGCTGATTAAATCCTGCAAGAGTGGTGCTGGAAAGAGCAACGAAATCACACATACTGCAGAGTTTTCCCAGATACTTATGTAACAAGACTGTCTTCGTCTTCCAAATGGTCTAAATTTGAAGAAAAGGCAAGAGATGAATCAGGGTAATGCTGAACCACATTTCAAAGCTCTGTGTCTATGGTTTATGTTTATCTATAACCCAGTACAGAGACAACTTAAGAACTCAGCAATTTGCTGAACGGAGGTCCCTGTCTTCTGCTCCTTTTGTATGAGGGAGGATTTACCACAAACACCTTATTCAGTGTTTTACTGGGGCTGTAGAAAAGCTGGAGGCTAACTCACACTGACTTACTTTCAGTGGAACCTGGGTATAAAGTTCCCAGTGGGGCTTGTGAAATGTCATCCTTAATTGACATTGAAAAAACTTACGTTATTCTGTGTTAAAAGTGTGGTGATTTCATAGCATTGTCATAGAAAATTATTGGAATTACACAGTGATGCATGTTAATTTTTCCATATCACCACCCAATAAATTCTGCAATTAACCCATATCATTGCTTTAATATCATGTACTTTGGGGAAATCTTTTCAATTAGAAACTCAACAGTAGGAGTGGAGAATTGGATAGGATGTCTAAAATTGGATTTACTTTGCTCGCTTTCCCTTAAGGTTAAAAGAGGATTTTGAAAAATAGCAATTTTTATTATGGCTTTTCTTATAAACGTTTTGTCTCTTCCAGTGGAATACATGAATGATATAAAGTCAGAAACCCAGGAATAAAACTCAAAGATTATTTGTGCATTTATTAAAAGGAGAGATATCATTTGAAATAGTCATAAATTAGTGGTAGCTGTTTTAACCAACATCAAAAAATGAAGACAGACTTTTTTCTAGCCCATTTAATTCTTTGCAAAGACCTTAAAATGAATAATTTTCACTAAAAATTAAAAAAAAATACAACAACCAAACAGTATTTAATCTCCAAAAACATGTTATTTGCCATTTGTAAATAAACACAATTAAATAGAAGGTGTTTATCATAACTAGGCAGTCCACCAAACTGTCTCTATTGAGAGAGAAATGTGATATATTTTCTTTTCTAAATAGGTCAGCAAGTGAGGGGACAAGTACAGACATATTTATGGAGTTTTGCCAGAGGGGACGGGTTAGGTGTTTAAGATTTGACTTTGTTTGGTTTGGTGTCTTTTTGTTGGGGTTTTTTCTTTGTTGTTCGTTCTTTACCTCATTTTGCTTTTGCAGCTGTCTTTACAGTGTTGTTGGCACTGACCCAGAAACTATTGCTCGAAGTTCACATTTTGCATTAGTGTGTTTCCAGAACCTAGCCTGGGGTTGGTTTTATACACAATCAGAATTGAGGTTCTTAATATGCTTTTATAGTCTCAGTACACTTTTTCCTTTCACATTCTATTTTTGTGTTCTCACACTGAAGAGTACAAGGAGATCTCATTGACTGCAGAGGCTTAAAACACATGCCCTGGGTTTGGAAAACATGGCTCCAGAAATTTCATAACCTAGCTGTAGAGTAATTGTGGCAGCTTCATGCAGACACACTGCTAAAATAGAAATCAATGTGAGACTTTACAATTGTGCATCAATGCCAAGAAACCATGAAGAACTTTATAATATTCCTTCGCAATATTCCCATAGTGTGATTGTTCTTGATAAAGGGAATTCCCAGGACACAATTCACCAACAGTACAATAATCCTCATTACTATTTGGTACAGTTATGATGATCATTATTATAGGTTTAATTAGACTTTATAGGAGACAATTGTACCCATTAAAATAATAAATTAATGCTGCTATTATAGAAATTTGGACAATAATTATTACTGTTCTGAAACAGAAATGTCCTTTGTCAAATGATATGACAACCTCTCCTTGAAAATAACCCCAAATCTCCAGGTCTAGTTTACCCTCAAGTTCTAGTCCTCCTTGAACACAGAATTTCTCATTAGTAAGGAAAATGTGTTCAGTTTTCAGGAAAATCTCCTAATTCACAAAAGGCTTATGGTCAAGTCCAGTTTCCTTACTCATTTGAGTAATTCTGATATATCAAAGTGAACTGTTTATAGAATGAGTATCATACTGAGGGATTTATCTCTGCAGAAGCCAACAAACAATTTACGGTCATGTCAATCATGACATGTCAATCAAATACCGTACTTGTATAAGTAGGGGACACGTGACTGTTGAATTCCTTCTAGACCCTGTGTACCCTGCGTAAAGTCCCTCCTAGAACCTCCTTAAAGTAATTATTTATTTTGGACAGTAAAGACTCTGGAGTAAAAAATACCAAAGCATACTTTTTCGAGCATCAAATTTGCTTAAGCAACAGGATTTTTTTATAGTGCTGTTTTCTTTCATTCATGTCACTTTTGGATTGCATACAATATCGATCTCACATGATACTAGTAATAAAAGATTAAGATCCACAAAAGGATAGCATCTGAGAGGTACCCAAAACACTTAAGCATTAAATTTAGGTTCTCCAGAATGTCAATCAACTGACTTAATGTTCCTTGGTGCTTTTTTCCCCTTAATAAAGATCTTGTAACCTCTTTCCTGAAGGCTGTCTGGATTTGCTATATATGGGTTTATTTTCCACTCAGATCAGACCTATACAAACCATTCCTGGACATACTTTCACAGTGCCTTTCCCAGATATCCACTGGTGCAACAGAAAACCAATAGTTAGAAGACCAGCAGTTAGAATCTATTACTTTTCCCTAATACCTGCTTTCCTACAACCTTCTTTGTCAGTCGGTGTTACTAAGAACTAGTTTTTGAAAACTCAAAATCAATTCTAAGGGTTCAAGTCCCATCTTTCTCTCAAGCACTTTCTGTTGTCTCAGACAACAATTTTGTTGACTATTACAGATTCACTGTTTGCAGAGCACACTTCGATGACAAGGGGTGTAAGAGTTTTAATTTATGAGCCTTGCAATACTAATACCTCATGTACCTACAATGTGTGACTATTTAGTCAGCGTTAAATTTATAGAAAAATTATTTCCTGGCACTTGTATGCTAACTTGAATCATGTGGATTTTTATTTCTCTGGTTCCAGAGATACTTCACAGCAAAATAAGTCTTAAGGAAGAATATATGATATTAAGTGTAGGTTGAGAAACATTTTAACAATAGGAAGTTAGAGTCTTTCATTTGAGATACTGTTCGTACATTTCAATAGATCATGAAAATAAACTGCTACACAATGCACCTTCATGTTACTTGGAATGGTGAGGTAAAAATGTCACAGATTATGAAACTATGAGTGCCAACTAGTAAAAATGGTTAGCATCACCTAGAGATAATTTCCATTTGTGTAACAAATATAAGAATAGTAGAAAAACCCTAAAGTCTAGAATATATTTTAAACCAGTTTTTTTAATTGAAAATATTGTAAATAATTATCTCTTCACAAATCAAATCCAGAATGGCATTAATTAGTTTTGCTTCTTATTATATGAAAAATAGATGCCAATAATTGATTCTTGTTAAGTGCAGAATTTAATTGCTTTGATTTCTTATTATTTGCATTGCTATGAAAAATCCAATGACCGTTGTGTTACATTAGAATGTAAGAAGAAATAGAAAATACATTTCTATCTTGAGATGAAAAATACTATTTGTTTTTCATGTTCCAGATTGTTGTTAGAACTTAAATCCCTATGCGCGTATTTTAAACTAAAAGGAAACATGCTTATTTCTTCTCTTTCTAAATAGATGTAAATAAGAGTTAAACAATTTAGTATTCATGATCATACATTAAAAAATTCCTTCAGTTTTCTAGTCCTCCTTTTTTTGCACCTTGAAATTTTAGACACTTACATGCTAATTAAGTTTATTACCACTTTCTTAGGAACATATAAATATTTCAAGTTTAAATGACTTATTGTTTTCTCCTTTTTATTTTGTATTTTACATTAAAAAGATCATAGAATAATCTGGTTGGAAAAGACCCCTGAGATTCCATACCTGTCCCCTTGCTAAACCATATCCCTAAGAAACTCATCTACGCACCTTTTAAACACCTCCAGGTGCGGTGACTGAGCCACTTCCCTGGGCAGCTGTTCCAATGCCTGACTACTCTTTCAGTGAAGAAATTTTTCCTAATATCTAGTCTGAACCTCCCTTAGTACAACTTATGGCCATTTCCTCTCATCCTATCACTTGTCACTTGTGAGAAGAGAGCAGCACCCTTTCAGGTAGTTGTAGACAGCGATGAGGTCTCACCTCAGTCTCCTCTTCTCTAGGCTAAACAACCCCAGTTCCCTCAGCCTCTCCTCATAGGACTTGTTCTCCAGACCCTTCACCAGTCTCGTTGCCCTTCTTTGCACACGCTCCAGCCCCTCAGTGTCCTTCTTGTAGTGAGGGGCCCAGAACTGAACACAGTACTCAAGGTGCGGCCTCACCAGTGCTGAGTACAAGGGTACAATCACTTCCCTGGTCTGCTGGCCACACTGTTTCTGATACAGGCCAAGATGGCCCTCTTGGCCACGTGGGCACACTGCTGGCTCATATTCAGCCAGTTGTCAACCAACACCCCCAGGGTTTTCTCCTCCAGGCAGCTCTCCAACCAGTCTTCCCCAAGTCTGCATGGGGTTGTTTTGTCCCAGGTGCAGGACTCAGCATCTGGTCTTGTTAAACCTCCTCCTGTTGGTCTCAGCCCATCCATTCAACCTGTCCATACCTCTCTGCAGAATCTCCCTTCCTTCAAGAAGATCAACACTGCCACCAAGTTTGGTGTCAACTGCAAACTTGTTAAGGATGCACTCGATCCCTTTGTCCAGGTCATTAATAAAGATATTGAACAGGACTGGACCCAGCACTGAACCCTGAGGAACACCACTCATGACCATCCTCCAACTGGATTTAACTCTGTTTACCACCCCTCTCTGGGCCTGGCCATCCAGCCACTTTTTACCCAGCAGAAGGTGTGTCCATCCAGGCCAATAGTAGCCAGTTTCTCAATCAGAATACTGTGAGAAATGGTGTCAAAGTCTTTACAAAAGTCCAGGTACACCACATCCACAGCCTTTTCCTCGTCCATTAACTGGGTAACCTTGTCATAGGAGGAGATCAGATTGGTCTGGCAGGACCTGCCTTTCATAAACCCATGCTGACTGGGCCTGATCACCTGGCTGTCCCGCGCTTGCTGTGTGATAGCACTGAAGACAATCTACTCCTGACCTTCCTCAGTACCAAGGTCAAGTTGACAGGCCTGTAGTTCCCTGGATGCTCCCTCCGACCCTTCTTGTAAATGGGGGTTACATTTGCCAGCTTCCAGTCTAGTGGCACTTCCCCAGTCAGCCAGGACTGCTGGTAGATGAGGGAAAGAGATTTGGAGACCCTCTGCTAGCTCCCTTAATACCCTTGTGTGGATCCCATCTGGCCCTATAGACTTGTTTATGTCTAATTGACCAAGGAGGTCTCTAATGAAATCTTCGTGGATCATTGGAGCTTCATTCTCACTGTGTTCTGGCTCAGGGGGCCAAATATCCCAAGAATATCTCACAATACTATTAAAGACCGAGGCAAAGACGGCATTAAGTACATCTGCCTTGTCCTCATCCCTCATCACTGCTGTGCCTCCTGCATCCAGAAAAGGAGGGCAATTCTCCTTGGTTCTCCTGTTGTTGTTAATATACTTGAAAACATATTTTTATTACCTTTCACTGTACTGGCCAGCTGAAGTTCCAGTTGGGCTCCTCCAGTTTTTTCTCTATATGATCACACCTGACACTTGTAGTCCTCCTGGGATGCCTGCCCCCGCTTCCAAAGCTCATAAACTTTCCTCTTCTTCCTGAAGCTCTCTACTCAGCCAAGCTGGTTTCTTCCCCATTGACTCATTTTATGGCACAAGGGCATGGCCTCCTTTTGTGCCACTAAGATTTCCTTCTTGAGGAGCATCCAGTCCTCCTGTGTTCCTTTGTCATTTAGAACTTCGTCCCAATGAACTTTGCCAAGCAGCCTTATAAACAGTTTGAAGTCTGCCCTCCAAAAGTCCAAGGTGATAATTCTGCTGACCCCACTCCTTACTCCTCCAAGAACTGAGAATGATAGTCCATTCATCGTTATGTTAATAGTAAGAAACAGGAGTTTCTTTTCTTAATTTTTTTAAAAAATATTATCATTATAAATTGGTTATGGAAAGGACCTTCTCTATAGCCAAAGCCTTCCTTATTAACAAAGACCTGACTGTTGTCTAGCCTAATGTTGAGTTTTGCAATATGGGAGGCAGCATAGAAACTGTAGTGAAAAATCACTGAGGAGTTTGATCTTAAAATATATTTCATCATAAAAATATTAATTCATTCTTAATATCAGGTGCTTGAAACATTCTTTCATGCTGAAGTTATTGTCGGTGACTTTAGCTAGCATACCTATTTTTTTAACCTTTCCCAGTGCACAGATAGATTTTTCCCTGTAGTATGTAGGAGGTTATCTGAATTAATGCTTCTGCAGTTTACAAAACCTCTTGTGCTACAGAATTTTGCTGGATGGAAAGAGATGGAATTAGATGTCTTTTGGCAGACTCAGTTCAACCACTCACATATGAGCTGTCCTGCTGTTCGCTCTCTGAAAAGCCATTGTCTCTCTATCATTGTACACTTCCATCTTGGCAAAATAGTATTGCCACAGTTTGATTTCTATGGGCTTTATTTTAAACAGAATTATTTATGCTATTCTTACAAAATCTAAATCATCATGAGAGTCCCTAGAGTGAAGGTTAATTCTGTTACCAGCAGCTGTAGCTTCACTCTCAAAAGCTGAAGCTTGTGGTGGCAGCAATTACTGGTCATCCCTGTTCAGATAAATTTTTAAGTGTTTTCCCTTTGATCAAATATGTCAAGCTTTTAATTCTATATGATCATTGATCGCATGAAGTACCAGACCATCTTGTTTTAGCATCATTCACATCTGCTGCTATTTTGCAGTCACACAGGTAAAATGCATTGACCTAGAACGTGTTACTTTAGCCTCAGCACGCTTATGTGACAGAATGCCAGCTGCTCCTGGAATACTATTGCTAATCACTTGAAATTCCAAGAGATGGCACAGTAGCTGAAACTATTTAAAAAAAAAGAAAAAAGCCTAACCCCACCAAAACCATAAAAAATAAGCAACTCAACAACACAAGAAGTCCACCAGCATCCTTTCTGGCATGGTATACTTTCTAAATTTACAATGGTAAGTACTGCAGTACATTTTATAATTGTTTTATTACAAAACACTCTTTAGTAGCGAACTGCCATTTACCTCAAGTTCAATGAGTGACTGTGGTCAGGAGGAAACAGTGCTGAAGAAATGAATAACTAACAAAAAATTGCAGCCTTTACGTGACACCTTTTTTCCACTAGATATTGAGGAAACTTTGTATAACTGCATTTACCTTTGGATACACCTTATAAAAGTATAAAAAGAGAGTGCATGATCCAAGGTACCTGAAATTCCAATAATGGTCAAAAACCGTAGAGTGCCAGAAACTAAAATGAGGTGAAGCAATGGCATCACAAAGAGGGCCAATGAGGCCTTTGGTCTTCAAAACCTCTGTGGGTCATGAAGATTATCTGTTAAATGTATATTGCACACTAGAGACTATCTGGAATAACTGGAGCATGCTGCTCTAATGATGAGTAAAAATAATATGTCCAAAACTGTAAAAACTTTGATCTTTTAATTACATACCAAGTTGGAGCAGAGAATCAAAATTCTGAAATAAAATGAGTGATAATAATTACTGTCTATCTTAAAACGATACAGTACCTCACTTACCAGTTTCAGCTTTTTATGCTGCTTTGATTTCTAAATCATGTATTTTCAGCTTAAATTTCTAAACAGAAAACTACTTAGTAAGGAAACTGAATTTTTCATTTTGGAAAATGCATAAATAGGACACTGACTATTTCAGAACTCTTTATTCTTGCTTTTCGCCCCATAATGAATAAATTCATGTTACAATAACATTTCCACCAATCTTTCTTTTTCAATATACCTCCATTTTCTGATAGTTCCAAGAAATTTTGTATTGCAGTAAACTCAATAGCCAGGTAACACCGTGTAATGCTCTGATAAGCACATTTACTATCCATTTTAGCCTGTGTATATGGGTTTTAAACCTATGCTAATTCAGAAAATGGGAAACTCCTAGAACAGGACCATACTTCCACCACTTAGATAAAACCCATACTCCTACAGCTGTGAACATTTTATACTTTTAGTATGTCATGACAATCTTTCAACTCTTCAAGCCAGAAGTACTGAGACAGGTAGGGTTATATGGGTTTTTTATGTTTGTTCTGAACTTAATCAATCCTGGTTTTATGTTATTCACCCTCTGAATTTTGTACATTGAAACTGTAACTTAGAAGCACATATTTTAGACCTGATGCTGTAAATTTTTATGTTCAGATGGGAGGGTCTACACATCATATTTTCATATATGAAAGGAAAATTACTAGCATCTACATCAAGCAGAACAGTATATATGTTTTGACCACTGTCAGTAATGCTCACTCCATTTTATAGTGACTCTTAAGACTGTTGTATGAATTTAGCTGTAGGCTTGCTCTTTAACAAGGATTATTTACTGTGTATGACAAGTTTAGAAGTTCAGCCATTTTTCAACAATCTGAATGATAAAACATGGTGATATTTTTGAGACGAAAGTTCATCATTGCAAAAGCTCTAACACAAAAAGACATTTTAAAAAAATGTCAAAAAGAGAAAGGACAAGACATTTTCAAATGGATAGAACTTAAACAGTTTTCCAAACAGGTGTTGGGCAACAGAAAATTTTATTCATGGAGTAATTGAAACAGTTTGAAAGAGTTTGGTTTGTTTGGGTTTTTTTTGTTTGTTTGAGGATTTTTGGTTGCTTTGGCCAGTCGTTATTCTTGTTTTCACACTAGTTTTTATACACTCCAGTAGAACAAAAGGATTTGAATTCCCTCTCTGCTATCATGCCACACATGAGTAGTTCTAATAATAGTAGCAGTGCAAAGCAGAAAAGATTTAGCAATGACAATACACCTGTAGATTAAGCTCACTTAGATAAAGATTTTTTATCTTTTTTTAATGATGGTTTTTCTTTTGGTCTGAATGACCCTTACTTTTCACACTTTAATTCCTCAATAACTATGGAATTAAGCATATGATATTTAGGAATTCCAAATGCCATCCCATTTGGGGAGCACCTTATTATTTTAATTGCTTGTAGGAGCTTTCTAGCTTTTAATTAGCTATTATAAATACTCCCTAACACATTTTGGACCTTGCTGTATCTCCCAGAAGATGTCATAACTACGTTTTGAAAATACAGATATGTACCATACGGTGACTATGCACCATTCACGATGTACCGCATGTGGATTAAGGCATGGAGGTTTAAAATACAACATACTTTTTAATAGAAGCTCACTATCACAAAGGTTCAGTTTCCTCTGCGTGGGT
Source organism: Dromococcyx pavoninus (assembly GCA_033558185.1). Taxonomy (NCBI): domain Eukaryota; kingdom Metazoa; phylum Chordata; class Aves; order Cuculiformes; family Neomorphidae; genus Dromococcyx; species Dromococcyx pavoninus. The sequence goes on from JAUMJL010000735.1 coordinate 283,977, forward strand.
GTGGACATTCATGGTGTAAACTGCTACATTGCAGGTGTTAGGTTGAAGTTCTTTCTACGTACAATGGAGATGAACAGACATGAGTTCAGTTTATCTTAAGGCAGATATAAAAATATACTAGAGGAATAATATCTAAGAGCAACTCTCCATTTGCTAAAATCAGAGCTTATGAGAGAGCATATCAGCTACAGATGTCTAAATTGTCAACACCAGAGTTAGTCAAGACAATTTTCTTTTTTTCATTTTAGTACACACATGGAGTTGTCCTAAAGCAGACCAATCTTGCAAAAGTATTTTACTATTTGAAAACTTGGGAAGCTCCCTGTTGTTCCAGTTAAACCTGAGGTACTAAATATATTAGAAACAAAAACCACATAAAGCTTTCATTATAGACAATAAAAGTAGTATATGTTACTTTGAAAGCCTTTGAAAAGATATAAAGATAGTTCAAGGCTTTGGGATTTATTTGTTTGCTTGCTGGTTTTACTGTTGTAAATCCACAAATTAGCAGATACTTAACTTTTTAAATTAAGTAAATTTTCATTTAATTTGTTAGGACTTATCAAATACACTTGCACCACATTTCTAATGGATTGTTTTAAAATATTTAATATCTAATTAATGCTTTATCTGTTAATTTTCTTAAAAAAAGACAGTCATCATGTATCATTTTAAATCTAACAAACATCAACATTTCTGCTATGTATCAATTCTAGAAGTAAAGATATATTTTTATTTAAGAATTAGAGGATGCTACTTGTTATGAAAAATACTAAAAAAGTAGTTTTTATAAGCAACCGTTTTCCTCTATAAACACCTGTCTTCTTTAATAGAAACACAAACTTTCACAACTCTTCAAAACATTTTTGTTACAATGTTGTTATTTGGGGAATTTAAACTATTAGTAATTAAAATTGATAACATTTACCTTAATGCTTTAGTTACTAAGCCACTTACAAAAATTGCAGTGAGCTTCATTAAGAAGATGCCTAGAGTCATTTGTATAAGCTTTCGTTAGCTGTAACAGTACATGACAGTACATGCAGATAAGCATCTTGTGTATTTAGTTATTTGTTCAGCAGTAAGGTGAATCAGGAAGATGTACCACAATTACAACAGTATCTTTGAAATTCATATACTAGAAAATATAGGCATACAAGATTTCCCTTTCATTCTTAATTTCCAAGGTCTCTTCAAACACAGGATAAAAAATAGGAGAGTGCAGCAAATGCAGAAGTCAGACGTAATTTAGGGTATGTTACCCTACTGCAATTTCACTTCTATTGAGGAAAGATTGCCATTACAAAATTAAGAGACTGTGCTTTACCCACTAATTTTACAGGGTTTTTCCACTGAATTCTTTCAAGGAATGGATCTGCATAACAAGAGATCATGAACACTCTCATGTGTAGTCTGAGGGTTCTCTTGTACTGCAGAGTTTGTCTATATGAGGCACACAGCGCAAAGCAGAGTAGGCTATGAGCTATACAGCTAATTCATCATGTGTACACAAGGAAGGCTTTCCTGAAGGGTAACTTTTTCACCCTCAAAGAAGGAAATTATTGCCCTTCAAATGCATACACACAGACATATTATAAGCAAATTAGGATACAATAAATTCTAATCCAACTGTGCCCTATGTATATTGAGTGCACTGAACTACAAGGAGGCATTAAAATTTCTTTTTGTGTTTATTGCTTAAAAGATCCAGGATCCTCAAAAGCAGACGGAAATACTTTACAACTGCTTCCTAGAATAAGTGGGTTGTAAGAGGGGCCCAAGACAAGAGCCCCTCTTACAGACTACGCTAACATCACAAGGGGAATCAAGGGATAAACAGGAAAAGAATGATGGCTCCTGTAGATATCCATTGGAGGAAGTGTTTACCAAAAGGAGAATTATATGGCAGTGAGGTAACCTTGGAGGGAGATAAGCAGTTTCCAAGGCACCAGACAAGCCAAGGGACATACATGAAAGATGAAGAAAACCTATTAAAATAAGACAACAAAAGCTCATAAACATTCAGCCACTGCTTCTTTGGAAGAAGTACTAATGAGGGCATGTGTACAGCAAAGACCAGAAAAGGCTTTGAGTACTTCCACTGAGACCATTGCAGCTTCCCTGTAAAACGTTTAACACTAACCTATAATGTAAACCAGTATGAAATTTAATTGCTTGAAAGATGAAATATCCTCTTATAACTGGGATGTCTAGACTTACCCATCAGTGTAAAAGCAGAGCTAGGCTAAAACACGTATAAGTTTAAAGATTCTATTTGTAACTAGAGGGAAATAAGTAAGGATAACATCAATATACCTCAATATTTTTTTCCCTAAAGAGCTTAAACTCTTTCTAGCTTAGTCCTGTTTAGCTTGAGTAGAAGTAGAAAGTTCCTTTTCATTAATGGAGCTCATTGAATCCAGTCAATGGAATTGGGATAAATGCTTCTCTATTACTATCTTTATCTTACAGAGGAATATTTCCTCACAGTTAAAATAACAATGTCATTCAGACTTGCAGATCGAAATCAGAATTTTAATTGATGTGACCACGTGAAAGATAAAAGAACATATTCAGTTTTTAAGTTGAGCTTGTCCATTTTCACTCCTCTTCTTCCTATTTCAAAATTTTGAGTCCACTGATATTTAATAGCATAACAGAAAATCCCACTTAGCTTTATTTATTATTTATTAATTTTTTTACTCGGAAGTGTAGCTTAATGAATATGACTTTTTGTTATTATAAGTGAAAGGCTTTTCTAGATTAATCAGATAACTTGCACTAATGGACTTTTAAATGTTATTTGGACTAACAGCAAATTTTAAGTTTCTCAAATATGCAGTCTTCCCTACGTCTTCATTCATGTCCAGTCAAGATGAAAACAAACAAATAAACAAACAAACCCCAAACCAACAAGCCAATTAAACAATTTACAAAACAGCTGAAAATTTCCTGTTGGATAAAGAAAGAAATCTGAGGATCCATCTAGATTTTCTCAGAGGTGACAAAAGTATATCAAGTACGTTAGCTTTAGAAAGTCAATTTACAGAGAAATACCAAAGAGTTTGCATGAAAATACAACTTAAAGGCAGGTGACGCCTTATTTGGCAGCTGTTCTTCTTTCAACTTACATATTGCGATCTATCTTGTAAAATTTTTTACACCACATAGTTTTATGGTTATCTGATGAAAAGTTAAATAGATAAGTCTGTTGTTTGTGTATGTTATATCTTTTAAAATGTAATCAGAAAGCCTTTGTTTTATCAAAGAAGATAAAATGATAAAACTAACATCCTGGCAGTAAAAATTGACAAGTAAAACTACTGAGTGGTTATCTGATTGAGAAATATTTCTCATTTTCAGTTCAGTAGAGAACTGACTCTAAATTGATGGACCTCAAATTTCTTTATGTCTCTTTTACATTGAACAACAGAGGATAATTCCATCTTTGGAGAGGAATGTTTAAATGCTACCTTTTTTAATACAATGCAAGTGGAGTTAGCTATTCCCTGTCAGCCAGTCATCAGAACAGCCCAGGACTTCATTTCACCCATCTTCTTGGCTGCAAAAGAGAAGTATCAAATCCCTAGCTTCTGCTGCAGCTTGTTCAGCAGCTGTCACTGTGCTCCTGATGCAGAAGTGAGGTTAAGAATCAAGATCCCCTAGGCACTGTCAGTTTCCAGTTTTATGGATGAAAGCTAAAGAATCATTTCCCCACTGTTAGATAAAAATATTCCAAGGTCCGATTCCATGTAATTGCTTTGTGAAAATAGTGAATTATATTAGAAGCCATAGAGAAAACAGGCACTTATTTTGACGCCAAATGCTTTAATATATAAATACAATGCTAATCCACTATCCCATTTCTAACAGTTGCCAATCTATAATTTTGGGGGAAAAGGATATTTTATTAAAGAGGGCTGGAATTTTCATGGAAGCAACATGTGTATACAGCAAAAAAGTAGAGAAAATAAATTTAGCAGCATAGTGTCAACCCTTTTCTACATTAGAACTACTCTAGGAGATTAAGGGGCAAAGAACTAATTTACTTTAATAAAATTATTTAAATATGGATATTCCTCTCAATTACAAGATATATTCAGTGTAGAATATTTTTCCCAAATAATTAAAACTATTTCTTAAAATATTCTGTAACAAATAGCAATGTACTAACACTGCATAATTAAAAAAAGATTATTTGAAAATTGAATCTAAATGTACTGTAATTCATATTCAATAAAATGCTGGACGTTTTTCAAATGAATGAATCTATTTTATAAAAATCAATTCACTGTAAAACAGTAACATATTACCAACCAGCAATTAAAATACAGTCATTGGAATAGGAAGAACATTAATCCAGTGGTAATAGAACCATTAATCTAACAATACTTATTCATATTTTTAAAAATAAAATACCCACCCTGCATCTGTGAGACAGTGTAGGGTAACTTTAAACTCAGTAATTGTTTGTTAGTCATCAGAAGCAAAATTATAATACATAACAAATTCAAAATGTAGATTCAGAATTGAAAGAGGGAAATAACTCGCAGAAATGCTTTTATCTTCTGTCTGCAGTTTTTAGTCCTGATATGGGATATTTGACATATAATCAATGCCTTTGTTTCTGTTTATTATCTTAAGGCAAAGTGTCAGATAATTTATAAGATATAATTACATGTAAGTCTATAATTAACATTATACTTTTCCTGAAAAGAAACTAATACCTGCTATTTAAAGATTCTCAGTTTTGGAGATTTCTTCGTGTCTTTTTTTGTTGAGGGGAGTTGCAGAGGTAAGTTTTTATTGCCTTTTTAATGTTAAACATTGTCAAAAGGCAGAAATTAGAAAATTGATGATTGTTTATCTTAAGTAGAAGAATTCAATTTTATTAAGAATAACCCAAACTCTTATTGCAGAGCCCGCATTCAGCTTTGTATGTCAGTGTGAAACTTCACAATTTCCCATTCTAGACGTGATGATTATGATCATGACTGTTTAGTTTAAATGGCTTATCTTTTCCTTCTCAAAAAAAGTAAAGATTGTTTGGACCATATTAAACATTTCTAAGCCTTTTGTTGCAACAAACTAATTCTCTTTTTCAATTTTCATGTATACAATATAGAAATTTGGCAGGACAGTAACAGTTGTACAAAAGTTGTGTCTACATCCGCCCATAAATAAACCCACCATATTTACAAGGTTTTTAAAAGTTGTAGTTTTCACAGGTAAGGACACTTGCCCTTTAAATCCATTCTGAAATGTGACACACTTCAATCATTCTGTCTGAACCAGGTTAGCTAGGGCTGTGATTGAAAGCTACACACGGAAGTAGTTGTAGAAGTCCACAATGTCAAGATATTTTGTACTTTGGTTTGCAAGATTGTGCATCAACAAGTTATGCTGTGTAAGGCAGCAGAAACGTCCCAGCATTTGTTATATGTGATGTATTTTTCTATTTCAAGTGTATGCTATAGAAACTTGCTTCAGCATCAAGTGCTTTTTTGGACAAATGATGTCTATAATTCTCAATAACCATGGACAAGTCCAGTTTCATCTGGATGTTACTGCACTGCAGAAGATTCCTGAAGATAGTTCATTCTGCAGTGCCACGACACTGAAAGACTAAAAATGAACTTTACCAAATGACGCTTCAGGGAAATAACTAACTTCCTTAGAGACTTTATTTCTCAGGAGAAACTGAAATTTGCTACCATGGCCACATTCCATCACAGACAGTAAACAGACCTTCTCTTATATTTTGGTATTCTAGTGAAGTTATTTCCTACCTATGTCTAGCTGTTGAGATAGTTATTTCAAGAAAACCTCAATGTGTCTTTGAGTAAATAAGACACAAACTTCAGTGTGGTTAAAGATTTCATTGTGAACAGCTAAGCACTTACAGTTTAACTCCGTGTTACCTGCAATTATGACAATGAGTGACAAGACAACAGAGTTGGCTTTGCACCTACTTAAACCAATGAAGACAAACCAAGAAGAACATTTATGTCAAGAAAGCTTAAAGAGAAGCAGCTCACAAAATGTATCCCACTGCTGAAAAAGGAACATTACATTGCTTATGGGCATTGAGAAATTGAAGAAACTATCTTTGGATATATAGATTCAAACTGCATACAGATCATAGCTCTTTGATGACACTGTTAACAATAAAAGGATTCAGATGAGCAGGAATTCAAATTGCCTGATGATCAGTGAGAATACTTCCATTTATGTAGGACACAGAGTGTGGACGAGAAACTGAAAATGTGATGGCTGACTGCTTATCTCATCTGCCCTTATCTCTACCAGATGCCAAGATGAATGATGAGATAGAGTGCTTCCACAGATTACAAGCATACTTACTACAGTGCAGGAGAGCAATTTAGAACTACAATTTAACACACCTTATTCATCAGAAGATTATGTGATTTCCTCATAACAAGGTGGCCTAACAACCACAAACATCCTGATTCATTTCCACAGTAGCTATACTACAGAATGAACTTTTCTTACAAGATATCCATAACAGTCTTGTTCACTATTATTTTTCCAAAGGATACAGTTGTTTCATGACAAACATCAACAACTGTCCAAACAGAACAGTAAGTATGAGAACTCTGCTTGTGGCCAGAATAATTTGTTCTAGTTGAAGTTGGTCTAAACTCCAAGTCAGTCTACCTACATGATATCATCAGAAACTATTCCTGTACTTTAGGCATTATTAGAATTTTTTTTGATAGATATTTAAGGTCCACTTGGTCATACACTGACATACTTGTTAATCTACTGCCTTGGTAGATTATCTGCAAATATGTTCATAAACTGAATTTGAGTCACATCTACTGTTAAAATCAACTCCCTGTCTATTAATTTCAGCATAGGACAAGTAATCTCATTTCTTCCAGAATACCTTCGAAATCTTTTTTTCTCAGAAAGAAAGATTTTATAACAGGCAATGAAGAACATTCTGCCTTTAGACAGAGATTGAATGCCTCAATAAAACTTTTAAAAATATTGCTAACCTGGAAGGAAAAGCTTGAAAATTCTTCACTGCAGACTTTCTACAAAGTTGCAAGGTTACATGTCATTCAGCAGTTCAAAGAACACTTGCTGATTTACTGCATAGATTCAGAATGCATACAAAACAAAATGTTAAATGTTAATTGATTACCACCACCTTAACCTGAAAGATCACAAATAGATATAAGACGGAGCCCAAAACAAACAGCAAAAATTTGAAATATACACAGAAGGCAGCAAACATCTTGAAATATAAATTTGTTGAAGTAGGACAATCCAGAAGGACTCCTGAAATATGGTTTCATAGAGAGTTTCTCTACTGTCAGTTTGATTGCTCTTTGTTTCTTTCCACTGCAACAGGGAATTAGGATGGGGTGACACTAAATATTGCTTCCTTCTCCTGGTTCAAACCTCAAAAATATTATTGCCAGCTTTCCACGCTGAAACATACTAAAATCACATCTATTTTCATGCGGAGCATGGTCTTCAAACTGCTCTATGGCAGCCTTTGACACAGTCTTCTCTTTATTTTGTCTGTGTTTTAGAGAAATATTAATTCTTAAAAGAATTAGCACCAGGGCTTTTTTTGTGGTTTGAGTCATATTGGAGCTGGGAAGACGACTGATAGTGGGAGACTATTTGTGGCTGCAAGAACGTGGGCACATAAAGTAATACAGAATTATGACTTTATACTGTGGGACTCGCCAATTCTATACCGGGTCATTCAATCACAATCATAAGAACAGAAAACAATTGGTTTGACATCTATTAGGAGAACCTTTTTATGTATCTGAAGCATCCTAAATACTATATCCATTCTAGGTCAGCTGGTAGGGCAAAAAATGTCTCAGTGCCTTGGAGCAGATCACAAAGCAGGATAGGCCTAGGAGGTGTCTCTCTGATTACCTAATAAAAAAGGATTTAAAGATCCAGGTTCTGTCTTGAATAGTTACAGAAAGTTGCTCGTCTCTTAACAAAAACAGTGCAGTGCTTTTATTACTATTTTTTTCTCTGCTATTCTATGCAGTGCACTGAGTGTGGTAGGAACCTTAACTCTGTTCAGCATCCTCCCAGATACAGTTTATGGAGATTAGGTACACCGAAAGAAAGTTTGTCTTTATTCCTAATATTTAGTCCTCAATAATATGCCATTGCATATTTTGGCTTTATTAGGTGGCCATCTACTGACCGTATAATTAATGACTGCTTTAATTAGAAAAAATGTTAATTAAGACCATCCAAAATATATACAAAGAGTCGTTGCATTGGTACTTCTGATTAGACAATGCCGCTCGGTTGCTATTAGGTGAAAACTGAAGTAGAAACCTTGAACTGAGGTATAAACTACCATTTGTGGTTGTTTTGCACATGATTTGTAATTGACAGCCATCTATACTGGTAAAAGAGACTTCTTAAAACCTAGACTCGTCCTCTCGATAAGTACTTACAGAGAAATATAATAAGCAGCTAGAAAGACTAGGCGTAGATCTCAGCTTATGTGTTTGGAAATCTTTTGCCAATGGACTACCTTTTAACTACAGATGCATCTTAGCTGAGAACTCCTAATACAGGGTGTTTCTTAACTACCACCTAAAATCACTGCAACGCACCATCAGCAGACCTTAGCAACCAAAATCCTCTCAGATTCCAATTACATTGAACATGCTCCTACCTTCTGAGAACCAGAGGAAGCTGTTCCTGCCATTCTAGCTCTTTCCTTCACCATACTGTGCGTTAGCTATGAAGAAGCTTCAGAGAGGAAAACATGGAACTGGCTCCTTATCTAATTGCATTGAATTGCTGTAATCATTTACCTATAATCCTTCTCAGTCAGAGGTAAAAGGAGAGGAATCTTTGAATTAAAAATTGTTCAGAGGGAGAAGAGACCAGGGAGCAGAATTCAAAAAAGGAAATTATGGGGAAGATGGTCTGGACCTGAAGTGCAGGATGAGTTCATAGATTGGTAAAAATTTTTCAATAGAGAAATTTAGCTGTAAGAATATTGGACTTCATGATTAAATAAATTTTAACATAAAAATGCTGAAAACCTTTAATGTTAAAAATTTGTGCCAAATCAAGCTATTTTGCTAGTATAAGATGTTACAAGTTTTATGATGGCCAAGGTGAATTTTACATTGAAGAAGGGAACAAATCCTACCTTTCCTTTATTTTACCACCAACATATAAAATGGAGGGAAAAGAGTAATGGAAAAGAACCTGAAATGCTTAGCTTTCCTAGTGGGATCAAAATCAAATCAACAAGATCTATGGTACTTCTAGTAGTATATGTTCAGGCTATTAAAGTCTATTTTGTAAAGAAGAATCATATTAATCGTGACTAAAACTTATTAATCCACAGTGGTTTTCATCTTCAAAGCATTACAAACATAACAAATTCTTAAGTATCTCCCAAAGCATGGAAGTGAGCCCCATGAGAGGCCTCATAAAGTAGTTACAAGTAGCAGGCACAGAATGTCCTCCAAATGTCTCTCTGGTGTCTCAGCTGTCATTAGTAGCAAGCACGTGGAGGTAACATTTTCAAAAATATCTACATGATTTAGTAGCTGCCAGGCTAGTAGATGATATTCAGCAAAATTGCTGCAGCACCCGAAGATGGTAATGTCGAACAGTTATCTTTTTTTCTACCCCAGTTCAGATTAATTCCTCTAAAACAGCCCCAGCTGTTTGTTTCTGTATACGTGAATGGAAACTCTATATTTTCTTAAACTTTTTAAGCACAGGACTATAAATGCATGTGTCCTCAAAGCACCAGTGTGTAACAGATTGTATAACAAACTTGTTGCCTCCCATTCAGTCCAAAGTTCTCAATGGTGTTTTGGTGCTGAACTACCTTCCTTCAGGAAAAAAAAAATGCTTTCTAGGATACTAGCAGCTGCTAAACAAATTTTTTAGGATGAACAGAGATCTCAGAGTCTGTACCATGATAGAGTCCAAAATTGTGCCTGCAAAGAACACCAGGATTTGCAAAATCTCTATCTGTCTGATTCTTAGAACCTAAGGAGAAAATACAAAGTACTGTGCCTCTGCATCTCCCAAGGAATTGAGATACTTGAGTGTTCGCTTGATTATAAAGGAGCAAGAACTAAAGTGATTCTTCCATTGTGCTCCTTTTGATCCCTTCATTACTCATTATACTTTTTTTTTTCAAAGTCAAGGTCTGGCCCGGGAGAAGGAAGCTATCGCTTCAAACCTTCCAAACCTGAAGAAGAGGACACTTTCCCTTTCCTAACACAACACTCACTACTGAGAGTTCAGCGAAAGAAATACATCATTCCTGATGTAGGCCAAACACTTTTAGGTTCCTCTCAGGATGTATGTGATGTTTAAAATGCGGATTAAAAACAGTATACCCCTACATCAGTGTTGTCTTACTTTGCACAATGTTTAATTTTAGATGCCCCTGAAATTCTCATGATAGTAGTGAGGATTCATGGAGTGTTATGCATTGCTAGACCTCTGTACTTATGTTTGTCTTAAGTTTCAATTGAACTATTTCCTTTCTCCGAAATTTATCAATATGGTCATTAGGAAAGCATTCAAAAAAAATTATTAGGTTAGTTTTTGTGTCTATGTTTGTTAATACAACGCAAGAGCAATATATTAACTTCACCCTCTTTACTTACAACATAGAAACAAGACAGGATGAAGGCCTGGAGGTTTACTGAATAAATCAAGGAGGCACTATTTTAGGATAGAACTTCAGCTATCAGAAGTTTTCTTTCTAAAGCTTGAGCTCCTGACAGGGTTATGACTCTGTTGACAGCATTTCTTGAAAAAAAATGTGGAACATGGGTGAGAAAACTCTAAGGATACACCGTAAGTATGAGCCTCATGATAAAGCCATAAATTCATCATTTAGTATGTTTCTCAGATTTCTTTCCTATTATCTGAGACTGTATTTTGGGTTTGTTGGGTTTTCTGTATCTAGCATGAAACATTTTTTTCTCTTCTCTTCAAATCTTAACCAGTTTCTGCTATTCCGACTGCCTAGTAGAGGGAATGGACAAAAAATGCCTATGTATGCAGGGATTTTTAACCCATCTCTAAGGATTAACATGCAATTATATTCCTGAAGCAAGTAATAAACTAAGAAATTTTGCCTCCTGCTTATATTTTATGAATCAAGAGACTTTCTGTACTTGGCACTGGGCATTAATTCACTTGAAGCATGACTAAACATGCTCAAAACACTGAAAACAGCTGTCAAACCCATAAATGTAGGGAAGGCACATATGAAGAACTGGGACTTATCTACACTTAAATCCATACAATACTAGACAGGAAGAGAGAAATAACTCAACCCTTGCACTTACCTGTATTTCATGTGTAGATTTTCAACACGGCTTATTATCTAAAGGCCATGCTAACCGTGGCAACCTGGTTTCTAGTTTGGATATTACCTCAGTCTCCAAGCTTGAAATAGATCCAGAGCACTCTCATTTCTACCTATAATGAACTGTGCAGGTATACCTTGTGTCTGAGATATGGAATGCTAGGGCAGAAGGGAGGTATTGTATTCCCTGGTTTGTCAGCAGCAGCTGTTTGGCTCACAGCAATTGCAAGAAATCTAAAAATTACTGTCAGTTGTCTCTCTGATTCTGTGTATCCTATGGGGTTTTGACTGCTCAGGAAAATAGGACTCCCTTTAGTCTTCCTGCTCTTTGGTTCTTCTACATTCATATATCAATTTGAAAGCCTTCTTTATCCTGGGGCTGTTGTGTCCATGGTATAGCCTGTATGCATGTCTCTAAAGCTAATGTTAATCCCAGAAGCCCTTCAGACAATGTCATAGCACCAGCCTGATGTATCAGGCTTGCCTTACTTAGGGTTTTTCAATTTACACTGAATAGAGGTTGAAAAAATGGATGAATTATGAAGCAAATTATATATATTCTAAACAACAACCATAATAAACAATTAAGAAAAAAAAAACACGAAACCAAAGCAGCTACAGGAAAGGAATATGGTGATAATAAATTAATAACATCTAAAAAAATACCAGAATATAAAGTCTATTCATCTATTCCATGAAAAAAAAAGATGCTTTAAAATCTTGGCCAAAACTCTAATAATGCCTACCTGAAGTGGTCAAATGCTGCACTTAGGGGTGCATACAGAAAATCCTTTAGAAAAATAGATAGCAAACGTGTTAGAGCATTGAGTGCACTTCTAAGACCTAACAGCCCTGACCAACCTCACCTGAAGCCTTCACCCACACCTATGGGCCCAGGTGTTTTATTTAATCTCAGCCCAGGGCATCTCTGCCTTCCCTGGAGTTCCATTAAGGTTTTCTAACATTTGAACATAAGGAAATCCATGTTTGTTGTTTTTAATTTATTCTTCATTCATTCGTACAAAAGAAGGTCAAACTGTTTCAGTTTGGGACGGCACAGAAGGTTTTTTTGATATTTTTGAGACCAATGGCACATTCAAGATTAATGTAAAAAACACAGGGAATTAAACATTTTGTTGCAAATTTCCATCTTTTGCATAGGAAGCCTGGCTTTCTGAACCAAGGACAACAGCAGGAAACAAAAGCTGCTGTTTTAGCTCTGCAGTGACTGAGAACCTGAAGACCTCTAATGAAAGCTGAAAAATAAACTAGAACTGAAATGTATTTTTCAGATTTTTCAATTAACAGCCAGGATTTCTCTACCCTAGCCAATTGTCCTAGCGGCCTGAATTATGATTTTTGAAATATAGATGATGAGAAATTTTGGGGTAATTCTTTGTGCTTTGGATTCTGTTGTTTAAAAATATGGCGAAGTACAAAGAAATCATTTTCCCAGGGCCATATAAAAGGTCTTGGTATTTTAAACTCTGAAGACAGAGGGAATAAATGACTTTTGGAAAGTCAGACTGTAGATAAACAGTAAAGTTCAATATTTTTTGTTAAATATCTATACTTGCAGCTTTGCTATAAGTATATATAAAGTACTGGGAAAAAAAAGGCTACTGAAATGGTAATTTTATATGTGTAATTTTTAACATCTGTTGTAAAGGAAAGAACATGGAAAGAGTGAAATGCTTAATGTTTTACTACTTATTCAGTTTTTACTTTCTTATGTGAAGACTATCTATTTTAGGTTCACAAGAATAAATGTATTTCACTCAATAAGTGAAATTAGAAAAAAGGAAACTACTATTTAAATTCCTTTGTCTAACTGAAAAGTTAACTGTTCAAAATGACAGGGGCCTCTCTCTGAGGAAGAGGAAACATTAGATGACTGTATTTCAAAGACAGATGTAAGTTCAATTATTGCGCAGAAATATAACACATTTCGATGATCACTGTATTTTGGAAGAAAAAATGTAAATCAGTTCTTTGACTTGCAGAAAACACCAGGGAATAAGGCAGTCTGTTCACTCTTCTTGCTAACTCTTACTAATTAGCCAGTTGATCTATGGTTTTCCTGTGTTTGGACTGTAGCTGCTGTATATGGAACCTTACTAGGGGACGAACTAACTCAGCTGCTTTTATTTTGTTGTTGACATGCTTTAGAATTTGCTAATTTTACTGCACTGGACTCCAAGGTCGGTTTTCATTCATCTGTTTTTTTCATGTCCTGGCTGCATCTGTACATTACTTTTCCCCTACAGAAAATAGCTCATAAAAGCTCTAGCACAAAAGGGATTTCTGCAGCTCAGTTATAAACCTACAAAGCCAGGGGTGCTGTATTTCAAGAAAATACTGCCAGACCCTTCACTGAAGGGGCTGAAGCAACAACTCCTCTAATATTCTGTTTGTTATTATGTTCCAGAAAAGAAAGAATTTGTATTGACAAGAAATAAAAAACTTAGAGGCCAGTCAAGTGTATTAAATTGTTGCTTTTAATTTATTTTTTTCTTCAAGGCATTTCATGTTTCCATGATACCTGGTCACATGAGTCAGTACTGAACCAGAACAGTTGTGTTGACAGATGTTTCTATGATTGCATGATAAGACATGGCTTCTACTCAACACTCACTGTAATATCCATTGCCTCAATAGCTTGTTTCAGTGCAGTCCAGTGCAAGACATGGTAAGAAATAGTGTTGTAATTATCAAAATACAAAATCAAGAATGTAAACCAGGAGTACTCTAGTTATCACCTCAGATACACATTTAAATCTCAGTAGGTTCAGTGAGTGACCTATAAGTGGAAGACTAAGAAATACCTTCTAAAAAGAAAATATCAGTTATATGTCAGAATGCTGTTTATTTTTAACGTCCCTTTGCAGAAATTCATAAACATTTTCTTTAAAAAAAATGTTTTCCCTCTCATGAGGAGATTTTGGTGATGTGTTTGTTTTGCTTAGTTTTAATCTTAAGTACCTGGAAACACCTTCTTTTTTTTTTCCTACTACCAGAAAAATGAAGTCTCAAAATATGGCTCTAGCTGTAAATAAAGCATGAGGCAAAATATCAGTTGTGAATAGTAGCCTGCAAAGTATTTCTGGACAGTTGTATCATGATTTGTTTCTGAGAAATGTTACCTTGAAATATTTTTGTTGCAGGAATGTTACCACTGACAGAGAGTTTTGGCATGTCTAAAGCAAAAATATGTTTCATCTGTCATTCCTGGAAGCTGAATTTCATGGAATAATGGTAGCAGTGTTATTAGCTCTTTTTATGAGCAAAAGAAATCACATTACATATGTGTATTTAATTTGACATTTCTATTAATATTTTCAGCTTAATAGTCTTAACACAGAAATAAATTTACCAGCAACAAAGTTAAATTATTTTTATTTACCATTCCTGTTTACCCCTTACTCTGCTATGCTCACACTCTGTTCCAAAATGTCGATGAAGTCAGTCTTCCTCCAGCAGAAATAAGAAGTGTCACATCCAGACCTCACTGCCCTGGGATCTGCGCTAGGAGTTCACCACTGGTGTCTGGATTCTGTTCCTCCTCAGTCTTGGGATTCACTTGAGTTTGTGTTTTTTTCTCCAGGCTGTCTTCTAGCTGTTCCCAGCTGAGCCGTTAGTGTGGCCCCACAACTTTTCCCAGGGGTTCTCCTCTGTTGATCAGTGACCCCCTGGGTTTTCCTGACCCTTTCCACAAAGACATAGGCAGAGCTCAAGCTCAGGCAGGGGAGACAGTAGGCACTTGGCCACAGGGCAGGAGCTGAAATAAGACCAGTCCAGCTCTTGCCAAGGTGAAACCAGGCCAACTCTGAGCCCTACACTCTCAAATCAGAGCAGAGCCTGAGGAATTTAAGTTATTTGATGAGTTGACACTGGCCAGAACCTGGGCACCCATAGAGATGCTTGCTCGCTCTTCACCACCCGGGGAAAGGAAATAGGAAGAAGAAAAGACAAAAGGGGGACAAACCCCCAAACAATTAAAAAAAAACCCCCACTTATGGGTTGAGGTAAAGGCAGGTGAAATAGGTGAAAGGTTGGAGGCAAAGGGATGCAAAGGCATTTGCAACTTTTACAACTGGATTGATGACAGAAAAGTAGCCACGTCACAAAATGAAAGAAAGCCCCCTCCCTGCTTCTTCCTCCACTACAGCTTTTTGTTGCTGATCATAATGCTATATGATACGAAATATTCCTCTGGACAATTTCAGTGTCCTGTCCTGACTGTGCTCCTCTGTGTCCCTTGTCCAGCCCTAGCCTATTTCTGGGAGGCTATAATTGTGGGAAAGGAGAAGCCTTGATGCTGTGTAAGCACTATTCAGTAACAGCCAAAATACTGGTGTGTTATCAACACTGTTCTAGGCTCAAATCCAAAGTACAGCACCAGATGGGCTGCTACGAAGAAAACTTGCTCCTCCTAGCCCTATACAATATAGCTGGTAATGGCAAAAATCACGTTAATTGGGCTATAATTGTGACTGGCAAGTAAGTAGTGGCTAAGATAGAAAAAATTGTTTTATATTTCTTGTCACACTACGTTATAATAGAGTGCTACCCAGTTTTGCTAGATCTTTAGGAATACATTAATTTTCATGTGGTCTTTTCCATGCTTTATGTCTGATTTCTCAGGAAGGTTTTACTTTAAAAGATCATTTCATAAATGTTGGAAAACATTTGTTTTTATTATGTTACATCTTTCTATCTTTCAGAAATAATTCACTTTGACTAAGTTGAAAATTAGCTCAGGAAGGAATAAAATACTGAATCTCATAAAACATTATTTTCATATACTCAAAGAAAGAAAAGAAGTTGGAGATTCAATTATTTGTAAAACCTTGGCAGAGTTCTCAGCACTAAAAATATGTATTGTTTGCAATTCTGCTTTCTGTAAGTGAAATTAATCTCAAGAAACTAATAGCTAGGTCAGAATTACGTAAATTAAAAGTTTGAATTTCAAGCTGGAGTTACAGGTATTCCTTGAGAAACTGATGAAAAAACGATTGCCAAGAGTTAATCAAAAGAATGAGTAAATACTCTACTTGACAGAGAAAGGAAAAGTAGCATTATAATGATGAGTTAGCCAAAGGGTTTAGAAACTTCAAAAATCTTTTTACTATGATAGCTTTTATGCATTCTCCAGGTCAGTACTTTCAATAAAATGCATCAGAATTTCATAGAATAAAAACATTGCATCTTCTAAACTGTTTTATTTTATGAAAAACAGAGATGGGGTTTTAAATGCTAATTTCAAGAACTGGATTTGGAAACAGAAATTCATCAGTATCAATGCATACAGAAAATTGCTTTGCCAGAAGGTAAAAGGCAAAGACAAAGCTTTTATAGAATGTGTTGTGACAATGATCATAATGGTGACTGAGGTAAATCATGTGATAAGAGTTCAGCCGGTGTTATATTGGGTAATTTTAGTCAGTTCAGGTAAGATTATTAAATGTTTATTTTGTGAAATGGGTTTCAACTGTAGCTTAAACTTAGATACACTGAGTTACTAAAAAGTGGAGAAAGGTCTCCAAGTCAGCCAATTAGTACATAGAAAAACAGACACAAGTCAATTTCTCATTCAAATTACCAATCTTTAACATTAAGCCACACATAATAAATTCTTATTACTATTATTTTTATTGTTTTAAATTTTTAACTTTCTCATCTGCAAAGCACTGTTAAAATGAAGCATCCAAGTGCAACGTCTCAGTTGAAATGGTTAAATTTTAAGTTTTATTTCTTTGATTTTCTGTTTGACTTTTCCTTCAAAAACCACAAGCTTAAACTTAAGGCTTCCTCTAGCCTCAGTAGAGTTATGTTATGTGATGTCAGCTATTCATAATTAATATGAAGTGAGATTTTTTTTTAAATATGCAATTGTTTTTTTGTGGATTTTTCTCACATTTTCAGGATGTCCATGAAACTGAGGCCAGATAGCATTTCCAGCAAACAGATCTTTTTATTGACAGGTGATGACACTTTTATCACCATTGTGTAGCTCTTTAGACCCTCCGGTATTTTCTTGAAGTATTGTGGTTTTTACTGATTCTCATGTCACCATTCTTTCCCCATTCCCCCTTTGTTCTAAACAGTAAAATGACAAAGGTTAATCAATCAAGATGATATATAGAGTCATTATAAAAGAGTCATATATAAAAGTCATTATAAAATTTTGCCTTTTTTAAAAGATTATGATTCTATGCCTTTGAAATGAATTTGTTTAAAGAGATCAAAAGAAGACTTTTAACAAAAATATAACATTGGAATCCAGCAGATTGAAATTTTAGTGACCAATTTGTTTGTGTTTTAAAGTAGATGTAAATTGCAGTAACACAATTGAAGGTTCTTGCTTTTGTTAGCATGTTGCTGAGGGACACATGATTTTTTTCCTCTCACCAAATGCACACTGTCATGTTTAACTTTTAAACACTGTCGTGTTTAACTTTTGAATAAAGTAACATTTGACATTGATAAGCAACACCAAAATGTTCTTAAACAGAACATGCCAACCCAATGATTTTGAGAAAAGGTTAGTCTTGTAGTTCAATCTTTCTAATACTGCCATCTGTAATTTGTGCATTTTAATGTGTTAGTCTGTTAATAGTACATGTACTCCTAGCGATTGAGCAGTTCTTTGATAGCGGACTCTTTCTGAGTGATAAAGCAGAAGATTTTGGGTAAAAAAATAATAAACTGCACAGTTGTCAGTGGAGAGCTCTATACTAAAACTCTGTAAATGTTGATACCTTTGGAGACACTACAAGACTTTTAAGAGTGTTCCATTTCATCTATAATATTGTTTTTATTTTCTGGTGGCTTACATGTATTGACAACCATTGCAATTCGCATGCCTCTACACCATGCACACAACACTGGGAAATATAAGAGTGCAGTGGCTATAGGGGTGTATTAAAGTTAATCATAATAGATTCCCAAATCTGTCACCACCTTTCAAGCAGAGAAGTGACAGAATATCTTGTTATATTCAGGTTATATTTCCCCCCCTTTTTTCTTTTTTCATGTCAATGTTCCTTGACATTTTCTGACATTTGGATCTTTTCCTGACTTTACCCTGAAGATATGGGTCTTTATCATATGTATCCCTTTGTTTAATCCTTAACATTGAAATATATTTCAATGTCCATTGCAAGTTTAACTGGTTAGTACAGGAGCTGCTGTACATTCTCCATTTTTATTGATTGTTAAAATAATTTATACTAGTGCAAGTATACAGGGTGGGTTTTCTTTGTTCTTAAAACATCAGAAATTAAGTGTATTTTTAACAGAGGAGTAAATTCTGCTTTGGCAAAAATTTCATTCCAGTGTCTCTGTATTAAATGTAAGTCACATCTACTCTTGTTATATATACTTTAAAAAAAAGTTATTTCCTATGTATATAATATTTAAAGGATCATACTAAATATAATGTAGTCCTAAAAAATGCCCATGTATTATAATTCCTTCTACACTTGATCTGTACATTCTATTTTAATAAAAAAAAATTCTGCTTTGAAAACTAGAAAGCCTTAAAGACCAAAACTTCATTTGCAAGTAAATCATTTATTTACATTCTCAATATGAATATACATGAGTCATGAAACTATATATTTTTAACTAAAAGGGTGCTCTGGAAAGTAAATAATTCTTTCAGAAAAGTTTTGGGGTTTATTGCTTACTATACAGGCTAAAAGCCACGAAGTAAAAAAAATGTACTTCTTTTTACTCTTTGTTGGGTATTGTAAGCCATTTCTTTGCTTGTACTGGAAAAACATCTAATTTCTCACAGATGAAAAAGTAAAAAATACTCAAGCCTTAGGGTGATTAATTGAAAAAAAGATGAAACAGCTGCAGTATCTCCTTTTCCTTTTACATTCACCCATGGTCCACATACAATAGGTAGGAAAAGAATCCTGAAAATAGTTATGTTCACAGTGAATTAAGCTGTGTTATTGAAAAAAAAGGAGAAAAGATGTGCCAGTGTTTTCAAGATAAAATAGATCACATAAATAAATTATACACATGTGGAAAATTTTCCACGTTAGTTTGCCTTGCTTAGTAAAGATCTGTATATATGCATGCATATGTCTACACATGTGTTTATATAATAATACATTTCAAAACAATATTATTTTACAACTTAGGTAAAGTTATAGGTTTAAGCTATTAGAATAAAAATTCTTCTGATGGGAAAAGGGATTAAGGAATCATAAATGGGCGGTTTTTTAAAGTTGCAACAATCATCTTGTTAAATTCTCAAAAAGAACACACTAACCAATGGGAGAAGTAGGCGAAACATGAGAATGAGGTTCTTCTGAAGAATAAAGTTTATTACTTTACACTAACATTAATTGCCATCAAAGATACAAGATGTACCAGATTTTATCTGCAATCTAAGTTATAGAATCATAGAATCATAAGATTGGAAAAGACCTCATTGAATCCAACCACGCCTGTCTCCCTACTAAACCATATCCCTAAGAAACTCATCTACCCGTCTTTTAAACACCTCCAGGGATGGAGAACCCACCACCCCCCTGGGCAATCTGTTCCAATCTCTGGCCACTCTCTCAGTGAAGAAATTCTTCCTAATGTCCAGTCTAAACCCGCCCTGCCGCAACATGCGGCCGTTCCCTCTTGTCCTGTCACTCGTCACTTGCGAGAAGAGAGCAACACCCACCCTGTCACAACCTCCTTTCAGGTAGTTGTAAACAGTGATGAGGTCTCCCCTCAGTCTCCTCTTCTCTAAGATAAATAACCACAGTTCCCTCTGCTTCTTGTAGGATTTGTTCTGCAGCCCCTTCACCAGCTTCTCTGTCCTTCTCTGGACATGCTCCAGCACCTCAATGACCTTCTTGCAGTGAGGGGGCCAAAACTCGAGGTGCGGCCTCACCAATGTTGAGTACAGAGGCACAATCACCTCCCTGGTCCTGCTGGCCACACTGTTTCTGATACAGGCCAAGATGCCATTGGCTCTCTTGGCCACCTGGGCACACTGCTGACTCATGTTCAGCTGGCTGTCAACCAACACCCCAGGTCTTCTCCTCCAAGCAGCTCTCCAGCCACTTTTCCCCAAGTCTGTAACACTGCATGGGGTTGTTGTGACCTAAATGGAGGACTCTGCACTTGGCCTTGTTGAACCTCATCCCATTGGTCTCGGCCAATCAATCCAGTCTGTCCAAATCTCTCTGCAGAGCCTCCTTTCCTTCAAGCAGATCAACACTGCCACCCAGCTTGGTGTCATCCGCAAACTTGCTAAGAGTACACTCAATACATTAATTGAGATCATTGATAAAGATGTTAAACAAGACTGGACCCAGCACTGAAGCCTGAGGAACACCGCTCGTGACTGATTTCCAGCTGGATTTAATTCCATTTGCCACCACTCTCTGGGCCTGGCCATCCAGCCACTTTTTACCCAGCAGAGGCTGTGTCCGTCCAGGCCAATGGCAGCCAGTTTCTCAATCAGAATACTGTGAGAAACGGTGTCAAAGTCTTTACAAAAGTCCAGATACACCACATCCACAGCCTTTTCCTCGTCCATTAACTGGGTAACCTTGTCAAAGAAGGAGATCAGTTTGGTTTGGCAGGACCTGCCTTTCATAAACCCATGTTGACTGGGCCTGATCACCTGGCTGTCCTGCATGTGCTGTGTGATAGCACTGAAGACAATCTGCTCCATGACCTTCCTCAGTACCAAGGTCAAGCTGACAGGCCTGTAGTTCCCCCAGATGCTCCCTCCGACCCTTCTTGTAAATGGGGGTTACATTTGCCAGCTTCCAGTCTAGCGGCACTTCCCCAGTCAGCTAGGACTTCTGGTAGATGAGGGAAAGAGATTTGGAGACCCTCTGCTAGCTCCCTTAATACCCTTGTGTGGATCCCATCTGACCCTATAGACTTGTTTATGTCTAATTGGCCAAGCAGGTCTCTAAACAAGTCCTCCCAAACAGCTGGGGCTTCATTCCCATTATCTTCTGGCTGAGGGGGCTGAGTATCCCTAGGGCATTCCTCCCTGGGGTTAAAGACTGAAGCAAAGAAGGCATTGAGCACCTCCGCCTTGTCCTTCTGCATCCAGCAAGGGAGGGACAGTCTCCTTTGTCCTTCTGTTGCTGCTGATATATTTAAAGAAGTTCTTTTTATTGTCTTTGACTGAAGCGGCCAGTTGAAGTTCTAGTTGGGCTTTATCCCTTCCGATTTTTTTCCCTACACATTCTCACTTCACTCTTGTAGTCCTCCTGGAATGCCTGCCCCCTCTTCCAAAGCTTATAAACTTTCCTCTTTTTCCTGAGATTGCTGCGAAGTTCCCTACTCAGCCATCCTGGTTTTCCACCCCGCCGACTTGTTTTACAGCATACGGGGATGGCTTGCTCTTGTGCCACCAGAATTTCCTTCTTGAGGAGCATCCAGACCTCTTGCACCCCTTTGTCCTTTAGAGTCACCTCCCAGCAAACTTTATCAAGCAGTCTTCTGAAGAGTTCAAAGTCTGCCCTTCGGAAGTCCAGGGTGGCAGTTCTGCTGACCCCTCTCCTCACTGCTCCAAGAACAGAGAATTGTATCATCTCGTGATCGCTGTTCCCCAGGCGTCCTCCAACCACCACCTCTCCCACAAGGCCTGCCCTCTTCCAGCTGATCCAGCTGGCCACCCTCTCTAGTCGGTTCACTTACCAGTTGTGTTAGGAAGTTATCATCCATGCACTCTATGAACCTTCTAGACTGCTTCCTTTCTGCTGTGTTGTACTTCTAGCAGACATCAGGGAGATTGAAATCCCCCACGAGAATGATGGGACGCGATTGCGAGACTTCTCCTAAGTGTTTATAGAAGAGCTCATCAATCTCTTCATCTGGGTTACCACTCAAACCACTGAGTTTAACCCACAAACACTCTACCTTATGATTACTATGACTGAGTTCCATACAGTCAGAACACTCTGACATATAGAGGAACCCCACCACCTCTCTTTCCTGGTCTGTCTCGCCTAAATAGGTTATAACCATACATGGTAGCGCTCCAGTTGTGTGAGTTGTCCCACCATGTTTCTGTGATGGCGATTATATCATAATTGTCCTGCCTTGCTATAGCTTCCAGCTCATCCTGTTTGTTTCCCATGCTGCGTGCATTACTGTAAATGAACTTCAGATGAGCTGTTGTCACCCCCTCTTTTGCTGTCTGTCTAGTTGGGGATCCAAGGCTGTCGTGCTTCTCAGGTCCTGGGGTGTTGTCCCCATATTTAATTCTACTAGCATGGCAGATGTTCCCCTCCCCCTTCCAATCTAGTTTAAAGCCCTCTTAATTAGCCCTACAAGCTGCTTTGAGAGAGAAGTACAAGCTTCTTTTTAGAGAAGTACAAAGCATCAGATGGAGAACTATTGCATGTCCAGTTGGATGTGTTGCTTTTTTCCTGTGTTACTGCTGCTGGAATTTCAATGTATGTCAGCAAAGCAGGTTATATATTTGGGAAGTAACACCTTCCTTAGGTATGTTTAAAATATACAGTATTGTACCAGAAAATGTTCTCTACTAAGTGGCGGGATGGACTTTTTACGAGAATAGGAAAAAGATGAACGTTTAACATAAAGTCCCAGCTTTGAAGCTGAATACAAATGGATCAACCTCTGTTACTGTCTCTCTACAGACTTGATATTAAATCCAGAAGGACTTGTTCTGTAACACCATTCCACTCTGCTTCTCCAAATATTTTCTTAATACTCATATCTTTCTGAAAGTCTTCAGAAAATTGGCCAATAGTGAATAAACTGTATGAAATACAGGTTCTTTTTGTAAGAGAGTTACAGAATTCAAAAGGATAGCTAGTTGCTGGGATTAAGTGTATAAAGCTTACTTTGTAGAGGCACATTGCTGGGCAGTGCTGATGTTTCCTCCATGTGGCAATTTACAACAGTTTTTAGTACACTTCTCTTTTGCTTTCTAAAATAGACAATACAAATATAGAAACACATTACCTTTTTTTTGATATTTATCCCCATTCACAGCCCTGTTAGCACAGGTCTGTCTAGAAAAAAATTATGATACCATATCCATAATCTTTATAATTATACATATTTCTTGCATTTTTTCTGACAATAATATTTTACAGACTATTTCTTTTTCCTTTCCTGTCATTTTTCCCAAGATACTATATGCATTGCAAAAAACCACCACCCAAAAACAAAACAAAAAAACCGAATAGTTTAGTGGCTGTAATATGTCCTGGCTACTTTTAACTAGTATGTTTTGCCAGCTTGTTAGAACACTTATCAAAACCTGGATACTTCAATGCAGACATCTACCTGGTCAGCTACACTTGTCTGGGGGTAGCATAAAAAGGAAAGCAGGGCTAGAGACAACTTCATTATTGCACAGTTTCTAGGGTTGCATCTGGTTCTATACTATTACCCCTCTCCCTTCATTTTGGCTAGTCCAGTTGTACATCACACTTGTTATCACCTTTTCTAATACTGCGAGTTTGGAGTCTTTGCCTTTTATGGTTATTTTCTTTCATTTGTCTTTACAAGGCAAGAAAATGAAAACGCTTTCTTTAAAGGATAAACTAGGCACTGTACCATTGGGAAAAGACTTTCGGGTCAGTGGCAAAGAACTACGACCCTCCAACAGTGGCTGCATATACTTGAAACATTTTGCCCGATCGTAACTTCTTTCAGGGTGTAACAATTTCTCAGCTCCATGCAGCTGTTCAGATAGGCTGTGGTGAGGTATGCCTCAGCCAGCTTTGAGAACAGTAAGCTAAATCTCACAACAGATGGAGTCTGGTGGAGAGCTATTAATCAAATAGCCAATTAGCCATCTCTCATGATAGCAGACTTCAACACCATGTGATACAGCCCAGACCAGCAGTAATTATACAGGGCTGACCACCTTTTGGGAAAAGTTGTGCATAGTCACAGAAGTCTTACTACCTAGTCTTTCTCTTCACATGATGTTTTACCATCCATTCTTCTGCTGTGATGAATTTAGGCTTGATGTTAGGAAAAATTCTTCACTGAAAGGATGATTGGCCATTGAAATGCGCTGCCCAGGGAGGTGGTGGAGTCGCCGACTCTGGAGGTGTTTAAGGGGAGACTGGATGAGGCACTGAGTGCCATGGTTTAGATGATGGTTGGTGTTAGTGTTGGTGTTGGTGTTAGTGTTGGGTTATAGGTTGGAATTGATGATCTCAGAGGTCCTTTCCAACCTTATGATACTGTGATACTGTAATAAAATCACTGTGCCTTAGAAAGAAGTGTCCATTTGAAATCAAAACAATATTTAAGATTATATGCAGTAGATCATGATAAAGAGAAAATAAAGGAAAAAAAGTTGTTTTCTTAACATAAACAAGAATTAAAACTTCCCTCATTTTTAGAAATTTCTACTCAATAGGTCTTTTTTAAAAACATTTGTTATTTTTGTTATGAAAAAATAGCCTAGTCAAAATGACCCAAAAGAAAAGAAAGGAGCATTATATGGGCAGCAGTACACTTAAATAAGAAGGAGAAAAGAAATACAAGTCTTAGAGAAATGCAGTTTAAAATAGCAGGGGGATGTGGGGAGAGTAAAATAATAAGGATTTATCACTACAAGTAAAGTAAATTTAAATTCATCGGCAGCCAAGGAAAGAGCTGTCCTTGCGTGTTTCACCTTTGGAGAATCAGCTGTAACCACAGAGGTCAGCTATAAGGATTCTATTCAAGGGAAGCAGCTCTGAGTTCTGCCTTGGACTTCATGATATTCATCTGCCAAAGGCAGTAAAAGAGTGGTGAATCAGCAGCCCTTATCTGTGCACTGTCTTTGCCCAAATGTTATATTTATCTTCTTCCTCATGTTTTCACCACCTGCATTTCACAGCTTGTTGGAAGACCAGATTGAGTGTCAGAAGGAAAGATGAGGTAATGAAGTATTTCACTGAGGATACAAAATGAAGAATCTCATTAACAAACTGTATTATAACACAGTATGTATGAGGAATATGAGGAAGAAAATTTTTACTATAAGAGTGGTGAAACACTGGAACAAGTTGCCCAGAGAATTGGTAGATGACCCATATCTGGAAATATTCAAGCTCAGACTGGATGGATCTCTGATCTAGTAGAAAATATCCCTGCTTATTGCAGTGTGGTTGGATTAAATGACCTTAAACTATTCTATGATTCTATGTCAGGGAAAAAAAAAACCAAAACACCTACTGTTCCAATCCAAACTATTCTATGATTCTATGTCAGGAAAAAAAAACCCAAAACACCTACTGTTCCTTCCTCCTTATGTTCTTCCCTGGCTCCAGCGTGGGGTATCACCCACAGGATGCTATCCTTCACATGCTTCTCCACCGTGGGTCTTTCTAAAGGCTACGGCTCTTCAAGAACTGATTCCAGCATGCATTCTTTCCACAGGAGACATTCAGGAACAGTCTGCACCAGCATGGGTCCCAGTCCCCTGCAGGGTCACAGTTCCTGCCAGAAAACCTGCTTCTGCGTGGGCTCTTCTCCACGGGTTGCAGTTCCTGACAGAAGCCTGCTCTTACATGATATCCACATATTGCAGATTCATTCAGGGCATATCCATCTGTTTTAGAGCGTATCCTCCATGGTCTGCAGTGTGGATAGCTGCTCCAGCATGGTTCTCTGTGGGGTGCAGCAGGACAACTTGCATCACCATGATCTTCTCCATTGGCTGCAGAGCAGCTCCTCTCTCTCCTTCTTCAGTGACACAGGTGTCTGCGTGCTTTCTTTCACTTTTTTACACTCCTTTTTCTCACAGCTGCTGTGCAGTGTTTTTTTATTCTTTCTTAAATATATTATCACAGAGGCACCACCAGTGTCACTGATAAGCTCAGCTTTGGCTGACAGGTTTTGGAGCTGGCTGAAACTGCCCTTTCTGACACGGGGCAACTTCTGATGTTTTCTCACAGAAACCACCTCTGCAGTTCCCCTGCCACCAAAAACTTCCATGTAAAATCAATACTTTATCAAATTAAGTAATAGAAGATATAGCGTCACTGGTCACTGTAAGTGTAAAATTTCACAATATCTTCCAAAGAAAAGTCAGTCATACAGAAGTCATGGATTCTATCACAATACCTGCTAAGTTTCTGTTTGACCATGATGATTCTCTAAGTTAGAAACACAGGCCTGAACCAAAGCCAAATAAACCCATTATCTGTGCTTCTGGTGAATGTTAAAAACTCTAATAGAAATCAGTCCATTAATTTTTCACTGCTTCATGTAATATAAATTCTTTTCAACGGCTAAGAAATGCACCAAGTTCCTAAAAAAATCATTTTCTTAGGCACTAATAAAAGTGTAAGCACGTAAAATAATTTAAAAACAGTATAAAGGATAATATACAAGTAAATTATTACTTGTCACTTTTCCACAGGAAACCATAGTTAGCCTTAAAAAAACAGCCACCCAATCATCCAAAGGAAAAGAAGAATCCCTAAATCATCCTAAAAGTAAACTACTAAGAGCTCTTAGTTTATTTGGCCCAGAAGTACTGATTTTTAAGCCTGTAATCCGCTTACTTTCTCCTTCCTCTGATAAAAACAAAGAAAAGTAATTGTTATCAGAAATAGTAAACTCATATTAATCACAATTACAAGCAGTGATGCCTGATTACAATTTTCAATCAATCATGCCACTTCTTGTTTAACTCTCTAATGTTGGGACCACTAAAGTGGACAGCCATCTGTGCCTCTGTAAAATTAGAAATAAGATGAATTATAGCTAGTGGTAGTTTGAGGCTATACCATGCATGCAAATCATTAGAGCTGTGACAGTTTTAAATTTTATCAGCTGTTTTTACTGTTCTTCTTGTCAAGGAAAAAATTAAGGAACAATCTGCACTTCACTCATTTTTGTAATGATTTACAATTAATGAGAAGGCAAAGTTCTCCTTACTTTATGTTTACACAGCAGAAATCCTTTTTGCCACTCCGTGCCGCAGTTTCAAGAAAAGATTCTACTTTTGTCTCAGGTTTTCACTATTTTGAGTAAGTATATTAACTTCCAAGATTCTCAAATAACATATCTCAAGTATTATATTCAGTTGAATTACTGCATATTCATCACCAGTATGAATGAGAGCAGAATCAGATCCCTTGGGAACAACTATATTCACTGATTTCTCAAGAGAATAAAATGGCAACTTAAATATTAATATTTAAATATTTGCTGTGTCTATGCTATTCTAGAGGATTAAAGAATAATTCAGGTTGAAAAAGATCTTAAGGGATCCCAGTTCAAACTGCTGCTCAAAGCACGATCAGCTATGTGGTCAGAGACGGTTGATGAGGGCTTTATCCACTCCCAAGCAGAGAGAGACAGCACAATTGTTCCGGATAGCCTCTATCATGACCTGAATATCCACATGGTGAAAATGTTCATCTTTATATCCACTGAGAACCCCTCTCGGTTCAGTTTATGCCTTTTGCCTCTATTCTCCTATCTTGTGCCACTGTGCAGTAGGCACCATTGCCTACTTTTAGGGGAGCTGCTGTTTGGGTACTCCTAAAGCTGTCCTTGCTCGAGGATGAACAAGACCAGCTCCCTCAGCATCTCCTTACAGGGAAAGTACTTCAAGACCCCACCAATGTAGTGGCCTTACACTGCACTTACTCCAGTTTTTCTTTGTCTCTCATGCATTGGAAGATCAAAACTGGATGCAGCACTCTAGTTGTATAGCACTAAAAAATGCTGAATGAAAAGAGATAAACAGTTTCCTCAATTTGCCAGCCATGCATCTTCTAGTACAGCCCAGACAAGAATCACCTTGAAACATTTCAGACTTCACATTCTTTCTCTTTGGTTTATACTGATCAGAACTCAGGATGATGTTTTACCTGAAAACTTAAATGTTTCTGTTATTATTAGAGGGTAGCAGAGCCAGTATTGTTTTTTAAGTTAAGAAGCTTAAGTGTCTCAGCTCCTGAGAGAGCTGATGGTTGTCTTTGAGACTTTTAGGATGATAGAGCTGGGAAGAGGGGTAAATAGGTGACTTTGTGCCATATAAGAAGATATTTCGTTTAGACGGAAGTTAGTAATCAAATAAGAAACTGGTCTCCAATCTTAATTCTGAGAATAACCATAGTCTGCTAATGGTAATCTTTGATGTAAACATATCCAAGGTGTGAGAAATTAAAATCTATATCAAGATTTAGCTCCAAATTTCATGGTGTTAGCTCTTCTTTTCATTTTTAAAAGAGCTTTGGATAGTTGAATAGTTCAACATAAAGGTAAAGAGAAAAGATGAAGGTGTTTATTTGAAATAATAATTTAGTGATTCTCAGTCACTCAAAATTAAAAAAAAACAAATGGTGGACACAGTAACTTAGTTCTTGGAATGCCTTATGTATTTTATTTACTTTGTTTTACTGAAGCATCTTATAGAAACTTCATGGTAAGCATACATGAGTTTTGCAAGAATGTATGAAAGGTCAGTGAAATAATAAAAGGGAAAATCTGAACTTTGTCATCAGTGTTTTCAGTGCTTGCAAGCCATTACAAAGCAAGATTTTTTGTTTTCAGATCATGTCATGTTTCAGCATAATGAGCACAAAAAAAATGCAAATATGTATGGATTTTATACAGAGGTCAGTACAAGTGACAAGCAATCTGTGAAAAAGTTAACAGTCCTAAATAAGAAAAGTAATTAGAAAATGACTATAACCTTTCTTTAACGAATAGCAATAATAAATTACTTCCTCGGTGTTCTTGTGACCCTGTCAAGTTAGCAAAGTGGTCTTTTCTGAGTCAATTCTCTTTCAATCCCTTTTGTAATCACAGCCTCATAGTTGTGGAAAATAGCACCATTCATTAATTGATCACTCATTATTTTTATGTGCAGTGCACAAGAAGCTCTCAGGTTCATCTTCCCCTGTTTTGAAGGGTTTTTGGGAGCAAAACTAAGTGACTTTTGTCATCTTAGGTCCTGACTATAGTTTTTATTTCCTTTTGGTATTGTTGCTTGAGTCATTCACTTGTCAGCATCCCATTAGCTAGTGAGCAAGAAATTATAGCTTGAGCAGCCAGCTCTAATTCATAAAGCACATGAAAAAGATCCTCCCAAAGCTAGCACTGATGTTTTGTTTCATTAAAGCTATTATGTAATAAATGATATACTGAAGAAAATCTACTTTTGTATGTGAATTTGAGGTTATGCCTGCTAGAATTGATATCTTTCATAAAAGGAAACCATTGACTTTTAAAGACTGTAATTGGCATTCAATATTTTGAAGCTTTTTGCTCTAAAATAATACTGGACAATACAGTGACTGGAACCTCTTTGCTGGGTATGGGTTGGGGCAGTTCTTACTCCTGTGAGATAAGATGCAACAGCTATTTTAACATTTCATTGAGCAGTAGGGGGAAAAGAGGAAAAAAGCCACATTCAATTAATTTTCAAGCAGTGCATCTACTGAGGCAGTTCATGAGAGCAGCCTGTGCATTAACAGATCTGATGAATTTAGCTGTCATGATGATTTTCAAAGCAGTTCTGCCTATAGGCTAATATTTAGGAATAACCGTAAATAGAACTCTTGACTGTGTCTCCTAGGTATGATTACAGTTAAGCTCACTCACAAGTTTTAAGGCAGCCCTTTTTCCTGCTGTTAGTATCTCTCTGTATGCCTGTAACAGCATTACTAGAACGAGCAGCTTAGAGATAAGATAATCATCCCATGGGTACCCAAGACAAAAATAAAAATTTAAAGAAAACCCAAACAGTAGAGAAAACATAGACTGACTTTGGGGATTTTTAGTGCTACAACTTTTTTTTCAGAAATCTGAAATTGCATTTTTCTATGCAGAAAAAAACACTATTTTAACTGACTACTCATTCTGAGGTATGATATATGCAACAAGAGTATATAATTGCAAAAATGTGTC
The DNA here is from genome assembly GCA_033558185.1 of Dromococcyx pavoninus. NCBI lineage: Eukaryota > Metazoa > Chordata > Aves > Cuculiformes > Neomorphidae > Dromococcyx > Dromococcyx pavoninus. Next base: position 314,239 of record JAUMJL010000735.1, read on the forward strand.
AGCTGGAGTAGAAAAACAACACTACAGCTTCTATCTTCACACAATTTCTGAATCAACAATAAAAATTGGACTATTGCCTCTGCTATTTCAATTAAATAAATATTATTGCATGCTGGGAAAAAATCTTCAATTGTTCTATGCCTGCAATTACCATCAATGTACAGATTTTTTTAAAAAAAGATAAAAAATAGTCTTTTCTTTTATTAAAACCTGATCTTGATCACTAGCTACTACAAATAAAGTGCCTAATCCAAATATATTTTTTTATATTACTCTTATATAGTTTGTAGCCGAAGACAAAACTTATAGTATCTATTTCTCATGTTTGGTCTACATTCAGGTGAAGTCACACACAAAAGATTTCTGCTACTTGGAGACAAAAGGTAACATGAACTTCTGAGATTTAATTTAATTTGGAGATGTACCCATAGCATTCTTTTGGAGAAATTAATTCAGATCAAACAATTCTCCTTTCATGTACCCTAATTTTCAGGATGGGGCAAAAAAATCTAAATTAAATTCTAAGTTTCTACAAGAAATAAACTATGTAGATTTTTACTGTAAAACCTTCCCATCTTCCAAATTTTATTTATAAATGTATACTGGAAGATGAACTGGAAGACTCTTGGGGAACTTTTTCCCCTAGCCACATTCTCATTCAGGTATCTGATTTTAATAATGCTAAGTGACAAACTAAACATCTTCATATTTTATTGTAGTCTATGGGAATGACCTGCAATAATGGCTTTCCAAAATACAACTATTAAATCCTATATTAGGGGAGTGAGAATCTTTCTAGGCTAGCATTCTTGTCATATGGGTAGAGTCCAAATGCCCATTGAAGATGTAGTGTTTATGTTTGATGGGCTGCCAAAATGCAATTAAAATTTTTTTGAATACTTACATGTTAGCACATTTGAAAGAAAAAAGCGTCATAAAGGAAAAGGGAATGCAATTTATCACGCTAAAGTAAGTACACTGAAGAAACGTGGGCTGCATTTTAGAGACATTGCCAACAACCAGTCATGCATATCTATTCTTCTGCCAGTGTTAATCTTGTGCAATGTACTTTCTTTTCTTTCCCTTTATTAAAATTCTTTGTTCTGTTTGAAAAATATGAGAGGAACACAGGAGGTTTGGGTGGAAGGAGGCAGGGAAGAAGCAGAGGAAAAACTGTAATGATATCACCTGATTTTTTACCACATATTCTGACACTGGGAATTTGGGAATAGACCCAGGGATATTCCCTCATCCAAGCCATTTTAAAAAACCTGTATGTATTAGAGTTTTCCTAATTCAGTGAGGGATATAACCATAAAACTGCAATATGTTCCTAGCCAAATAAAAATTATTTTTGTTGTCCTAACTGTTGCATCTTTTATTTGGATATCTATTACATAGCTCTGTGTTTGGTTTCAGTGGAAAAAGATGTAGGGCAGTACTAAAGGGTATTTATACAGAGATTTGTATAAACGAGTAGGACTACTGACAGAAATTTCACCCTAACCTTGATGAAGGAATTAGCACTCATTGCCATTTCATTGTGTTATTCAAGCCATTTATCCTGGAGTCAACAACAGATGCCTAATTTTTCTATTACCTGCTATAATGAGGCATAAGCGCCTCCACATAGCACTTCGTCTAGGCCACAGACAGGAAGGATGTACATCTCTTCTAACATATCTCTATCCAAAGACTGTAGGTCTTTGCAGAGGAAGTCTAGAATGTCTTAAATAGAAAAGGTAGTGGAAAAAAAAATATTAACTATTTAGGCCCAGAGAAAAGTCAGTCAGAATTCTTGGCTTTTAAAATGCATCATTTATCTGGTTCAATAAAAAAAAAAAATCTACTTTTTGTACTGTTGAACAAGTTGACACCCATATCCTGGTAAATATACCAGGTGTGGAGCTCAACAGATGTGATTTCACTGCTTTCTTCTTGTGAGTTGTGCAGAGTTTTCACTTAACAACAGAAGAGAAATACAATTTAATCAGAAAAGAGGCTGAAAAATGACTAAAATATTGACAAAAGTTACAAGGGAAAGTAACAGTCTCTTAAAGTAATTAAAATCTCATTGTTTCTTAAGTATTTAAATGTTAAACTGTTAAAAGGAAGATTCGAGTTTTGATAAGATTACCGTAACTAATAAATAGTTATGACCACAAGCTAAGGATCTGGCAATGTCTGATGGAAATTCAATACATATAGTTGCAACAATCATGCCATGCAGGGGTATTTTTTAAAAAAAATACAGCAGCATTTTTTTTTCGTTTTCTTTGATAGACAGATTTATATGTTTAATGGTACTGTCTGCAGGAAGCTTCATTGTATGTGAATCGGTACAGAGTTAGAGCTATTTTTCCTCCTAGCATCAGGGTCAAGAACATTGCTGTCTTTTAACAAGAATAATGATTAACCTTTTTACAACAAAGCCCTCCAGGAATCAGTCACAAAGTCCAAGCTATTAATTATTCCTCTGGAACTTTCTCACTCAAGCTCAACTGGCCAGCATTTCTAGGTAAAAGCAAAAGTTTGGAGTACTGGACTTTATTTTCTTTACATGACCTTCTACCCTGATCTAGATATAGATCATTCAGATCTTCTTCAGACTTCTAAGTGGTCAAATACTAAACTTTTCCTACAGTGTATTCTCAGTTTGCCCCCAAAAGAAAAAGAAATGTAAATATCTTATGGACTCAAGCTTCGTCAGGGGAGGTTTAGGCTTGATCATAGGAAAAAGTTCTTCACTGAAAGGGTGACTGGCCATTGGAATGCACTGCCCAGGGAGGTGGTGGAGTCGCCAACCCCGGAGGTGTTTAAGGGGAGACTGGATGAGGCACAGAGTGCCATGGTTTAGATGATGGGTTGGTGTTGTGTTGGGTTATAGGTTGGACTTGATGATCTCAGAGGTCCTTTCCAACCTTGTGATACTGTGATCTTTAATTGTATATAGCTTACTATTTAGGAGTCTAAGCTAACCTTTGCAAAAGATCAAACATGAATCAATTGCTGCATATTTACTTTGCTGAAGTGATAAAAACATCTAGGTATGCTCTTGTTCTGGCAATAGTACCTTTCAGAGCAGCAATACTTTTTTGACTGGCATCAGTGATTAAAAAATGGATGGTGTGATAAAGCCATTGGGTTTTACCAGAGCATCTATCATTACACTTTGACAATGTTAGTTTTATTACCAGTAACAAGAATGACAATTTTAAAGTTCCTGTCTTTAGCCAGCATATTTTCAGGCTATCCAATACGTTTAAAGAAATTTCTTTGTTGAGGAGAGCCAGCTTAGCAAGGTTGGTGCATGGTTCTTCTTGGTAACACTGAAAGATGCAGAATAAATAAGAGGAAAGAAAGACAATAGAAGGTGATTACAGCAGCAGCAACAACAATGACATTGTAAGCAACTATCCCACTGAGCTGTCAAGAGATAGGATGGATGACAGTGAATCTGCTAATCTTGGTACACTGAACGACAGTCTCATGTTCTCTCTTGGAAGGCTGGAATTAAGGAGTTATCTAAGAAATGGGAAAAAATGTAGTGATGATCTAAGACAAGCATCTCCCCAAGAAACATAAACATTTATGTACATAAATAGGTATAAAATAAAACTAAAGTAGACAATTCCCTAATGGCTTTATCCTTTATTAATGAAAAAAATAATAATCACAGTAAAATCAAATTTCACATTTATAATCTGTTTGATCTATTGTGGAGTGCTTTTATGCAAGAGAACCTATATTTGATCACTAAAAAATTGACATCAAATAAGGAATTAAAGATGCTCTCTCTTTTATGAATATTATGGGAAGCTTATTCTCTTTCTGTCAGTAAAAATCTCATACAGAAGTGATTTGCTTAAAATCATACAAAATTATTAAAATTCAAGAAGCAATTATATCAGATTTAAATCTAATGACCAGCATTATTTTATTTTTTTTTGCCAGTGGCACATTAAGTCATACATGAAGCCCAGACCGCTATTTGTCCCTCAGAATGTGCAGTTATTGAACAGCTGTTGTCCAGCTGTAGCTGGACCCCAGATCATGGGATCAACTACCTACAACAAGTCCTCCTAGACACTACCACAAACCAAAGAAGCAGATGAGTGGGAAAAGCCAACACAGGTATACCTAGGCAAATCATGCCTGACTAGCCTAATCAACTTCTGCAACAAAATAACCCTGGTCAACTTGGGGAGAATAGTGGAAGTTGTTTACCTGGACTTCAACAGAGTTTTAGACACTTTTCTGTGGCTGACTTCAGGATAAACTGATAAAATACAGATGGGATGGGTGGACACTAAGATGCGTGGGAAACTGTTTAACCAGCCATGTTCAGGACGATGATCAATAGTTTTTACTCAGGCTGGCAGCTTGTCATAAGTGGGCTTCGCATAGATATCTATACTAAATTTCACACTCTTCAACATCTTCATAAATGATCTGGTTGGTGGAATTAAAAGCACCTTCACTAAGTTTGCTGATGACATAAACTGGGTGGTGAGGTGGACACGTCAGAAGGGAGAAACATCCCACGAGAGATTTGGACAGGACAGAAGAGTGGGCTAGCAAGAACAGTATGAAGTTTAACAAATTAAAATGCAAGGTCATGCACCAGGGATTGAATGACCAGAGCCCAGAACGGTATAGCATCTGTGCAGCTGGAGAGCAGCCTTGCTGAAAAGGACTTGGGCATCCTGGTGGATGACAAGCTGAACATGAGTCAGCAGTGTGCCACTCCAGCAGCAAAGGCAAATCAGATCCTGACTTGAAACCACAGAAGCATTACTAGCAGAGATAGAAATGTGATCATCCCACTTTACTTAGTGCTTGTCAGGTCTCATCTGGAGTATTGCATCCAGTTCTGGTCCCCGAGGTTCAAGAACAATACAGACAGACTGAAGAAGATTCAAAGGGGGGCCACGAAGATGATCAAAGGGCTGGACAACCTGCCTTATGATGAAAGACTTCAAGGAGCTAGGTCTTTTCCTCCTGGAGAAGAAAAGGCTCAGGGTGACCTCACCACAGTTTTCTAAAACCTAAAGGACAGCTACAAAAGGACAAAGGCTCTCTCTTCACAGAGTCACACGGAGAAGACAAGGGGCAGTAGGTATAAGTAGGTAGAAGTATAATAAGATAAATTTCATCTTGATAACATAAAGAATTTTTTTACTGTAAGAACAATCAATCATTGGAACAACATCCCCTGGTATGTGGTAGAATCCTCATCACTGGAGGTTTTCAATATGTGATTGGACAGCGTGCTAGATAATCTCACGTAGACTTCCTTTTCCACAAAAATTTGGACAAGATGATCTTTTGAGGTCACTCCCAACCTGGGCTATTCTATGATTCAATGATTCTAACTCACTGTACACATATTATATAATAGTTCTGCACATACGTAGAAAATCACAGTCAGACCTGTTGCACATAAGAAGAGAAGCTCCTGTCACTTTTGTGGTTAACTCAGTTCATGCTTATCTCATCACTTATTGGAGGATATTTCTTTCATATCCTTGATTCTCTAAGCTACTAATAATTTTCTTTCACTTTGTCCTGCATGTCTCGTGTGTAACAGATACACTTTAAATATTGCACTGAATACATGTTGAATACTCCTCAGTCTATCCTGAGGGAACAACATTTCCAAAAGTTGTAAATACGATGATTTTTTTTATTTCACTGAATATCTTTGGGTTTTGTACTGTCAGAGGTAAAAGGAGAATGCAATTCATTTTTCCCTTTGGCTTTCAGTACTTTTTTCCCCAGAATATCCAATCTTTTTTCATCTAAAGCAAACAGCCTCAATCTTTGCTTATATAATGTCAGCAGCTTCTAGAAATATGTGGTTTATATATACGTTTGTTTATCTACTAACTAAAACATTCTAGTTCATCAGAAATAGGCACTTGTAGGGTATAGCGCATTTAGCTCTAAGGTAGGCAGTTGAAATACATCATATGAAGTGTTTATTTTTCTCTGTTGACTAGGAAAGAGAATAAGTTGGCTAGCTCAGAAATAGAGAACCAGAAACTGAGTGGATTAATTCTGCTGATTCAGAAAAATGCAAGACAGTTCTACTTGTCTATGGAAGGATTTTTTTATTCCCAGCCAGTACTTCAAGACTGAGGCATATAATACATTGTGTACTGATGCGTTAAGGCACAACAGTGGATCAGATGCCATTGCTTGTATAGTACAGGTGGTTGTTTTGCTACATTTGCCTCTTTAATGGAACAGCCAAGAAAGACAGTCAGCCATTGAAATACATAAGGAGTAACTGGATTCCTATATGTAATAATTTACACATGACAGAAAGAAATTTAGCAGTATCTCATAGGCCTGCATGGACCAGTAAGGAGCTTTTCGAAAAAAAAAACAAAATTGGAAGAAAGAAGTTTACAGAAGGTGGAAAAAGGGGCTGGCCACTTGAGAGGAATATAGGAACACTGTCAGAGTATGTAGGGATGAAACCAGGAAGGCTAAGGATCTCTTGGAATTAAATCTGGCAAAGCACATCAAGGACCACACGAAGGGCTTCCTCAAGTACATCATCAGCAAAAAGATGACTAAGGAAAATGTGAGCCCACCACTGAATGAGGTAGATGCCTTTGTGACAGATGATGCAGAGAAGGCAGAGCTGCTGAATGCCTCCTTTGCTTCGGTCTTTACTGCTAAAACTGACCCTCAGGAATCCGAGACCCAAGAAGAAAAAGAGAAAGTCTGGAGAAAGGAAGACTGTCCCTTGGTTGAGGAGGATCAAGTTAGAGATCATCCAAGCAAACTGGTCACTCACAAATCCATGGGCCCTGATGTGGCACACCCAAGAGTGTTGACTGCACTGATAGATGTTATTGCTGAATGACTCTCCATCATCTTTGAAAGATCATGGAGAACAGTAGAGCTGCCTGAAGACTGGAGAAAAACTGGTATCATTCCAATTTTCAAAAAGGGCAAGGAGGACCTCGGAAAATAAAGGTCAGTCAGCCTCAACTCCACCCTCAGAATGATGAGGGAACAACTCATCCTGGATGTCATCTCCAACATTCTGGAAGAAAAGAAGGTTATTGGGAGTGGTCAATACGGGTTCACCAAGAGGAAGTCATGCTTGACCAATGTGATAGCCTTCTATGATGCTATGCCATGCTGGGTAGATGAGGGCAGAGCAGTGGATGTTGTCTACCTCAACTTTAGCAAAGGTTTTGACACTGTCTCTCCACGACATCCTCATAGGTAAGCTTAAGACGTTTGGGTTAGATGACAGGACAGTGAGATGTATTAAGAACTGGATGGATGACGAAGCTCATAGCTAGAGCAGAGACTCTAGTTAGAACCTTGTGGCCAGAGGTGTTCTCCAGGAGTTGGTACTCAGCCCAGTCTTCTTCAACGTATTCATCAATGACCTGGATGAGGGACAAGAGTGTATTCTCAACAAGTTTTCTTGATGACATAAAGCTGGTAGGAGCAGTGAACACACCAGAAGGCTGTGCTGCCATTAAATGAGAACTGGACAGACTGCAAAGTTGGGCAGAGACGAACCTGATGAAGTTCGATAAAGGCAAGTGTAGTGTTCTGCACCAATACAAACCTGAACATAAGAAGTTCTATTTGAACATGAGGAAAAACTTCTTTATTGTGAGGGTGACAGAGCACTGGAAGAGTTTGCCCGGGAAGGTTTTGGAGTCTCCTTCTCTGGAGGTATTCAGGACCTGCCTGAACATGTTCCTGAGCAACCTGCTCTAGATGAATTTTCTTTAGCAGAGGGGTTGGACTAGATGGTCTCCAGAGGTCTCTTCCAACCTCTACTACTCCGTGATTCTGTGATTTTGTGATTTCTATAACCAAGATGATTGGTTGAACCACAAAGTGGAAATCTGTGGTAATGACTGCTCAGGAGTCCATTTCAGAGGGACAGTGGGTTTTGGTACTCACTAAGCTATTGCACATATCATGAAATGACAGGAGAAATTAATCTTCAGTGAGATAAAGTAAACAGAAAATTCCTATTCAATTATTGCAACAATAATTGCTCGTGACTGCACAAGTTTTCTTTTCTTATTTCTGGTAAGATTATCCCAGAAAGACTGCATAAATGCATGAACATTATTACCCTGCTAAAGTCAGCAGATTAGACTAATTGAAAGATTTCAGTGTATAGAAAATGTCAACAGATCTGTTGTAATTCCCATAATATGCATATTTAAGTAGGAGCTTTTATCAAGACTGGTTTTGATTTCAGGTTTTTGTGGTTTTTTTTTTATTTGTCAGCAGTCTGTTTTTACAAAGCAACAAATCTGAATACAAATGGCTTTCACCAAAGAATATATTGATCCAATTAGAGACTAGTAAAAAGTATTTCAGTAAGAAATGTCCAAGATCATAGAATTTCTCCCTACATTTTACTGAGGAGCAAGGAATAAAGCAAATGAAACAGAGTAAAGTTTTATTACAATTTCTAGAATAATGTGAAAAATATAACTCCCCTACACTGTGAGGTAACAAAAAAGGAAGAAAACCTTCAATATAAGCACTGTGAATTGTAGCTTTTAAAAAATTATTTAGGCAGAAGACATATGAGCTCTCTAGATTGTAGAAACTTAAGTGAAGACAAACCACTCTCAGCCACATCAGCTAACCTCTATAAAAGTAAGAAATCTGTACATCTCTCTCTTCCTATTTTTTTTCAATTATTAAAAATGGTAAGGTTACACTCCCTGCAGACATGCAATGTCAATATACATTTTATATGTTTTCCCCTCATTTTGTCATCTCTATGCACTACTGGTCCTTATACATTCCTGGTATCTGCCTCGAGACTGAAGCAGACGTGGAAAAGTATGGAAAATATATGTAAAACAACAGGGAGATAAGACCATTAGGATCTACAACTGACAAGAAACGAAGTGATTTATGTACTTTCCTGTTGAGGAAACAGCAATGGTGTTTTGATTACCTTGAAAAATTATACTTTTGTAATTTGGTACTGATTAAGCAATAATAGAATAATAGGAGAATATAGCACTAGAACTGTAGTACTAGAGCTAGACTACAAAACACAGCTGGGATTATTAATTATTCAAACTGCTCAGATCTCCCTGAAGCAAACTTGAAGTATCTCAAAGAGTACAAGGTACTGGAAGTGGAGTCTATTCCACATTGATAAGCCCTTAAACTGAGATTTGCTTCAAAGATCTTGAGTCAACAAGTTGAGAACTTTGAGCTACACCAAAACATTGTCAGTATTAACGGGGCAAGTCCAGCAAAATGGTGGATGGAAGTGCTGATAAATAGAAGGCAGTTAAATTATGCTGATTTTTATTCTATTTTCTCAGCAGACTATGAGCGGTATAATTAGACTGGTTTTTTGCTTTGCATCCAAAGGGCATTCATTGTATCCTTCTCCTTTCTGCAAAAAGTATCTGGGAGATATATTCTGTCATATGAACACTGTCACTAGAAAATGAACATTTACCATACTTTTGGCTGGAGTACAATTTCACTCATCTAAATCCAGCAAAGATACCTACATAGTCATAAGGATCTGAACTATACAACCTCTGAAATAAAGATACAGGTGTCAGTATACCGTCAACAGACATAGGGATGTACTTTAAGTTTTAATTTAATTTTCTGTGCCTTACTGCTATGTTATAAGATATAACTTAAAATTACCTCATTTTTACCTCTCATTGAAGAGGAGAACATGAAGGGTCCATTAAATCAAGTCTGTGTGTTCTACCACTGTCAGTCAGTTATGAAACTCCCCCCCCCCAAAAAAAAACAAAGGAAAAATCTTGGAAAATGACAGGATTGATTAAGATATTTTAAGGTCTACATTGAGGATAATTTGAAATGTGTGTGTTCCACATAGTGCCTAGCTGACACTCCATAAAGGTACGAGTTCGCTTCTAATCCCAAGTTGAGCTCCAAGCATGGATTTAACTTGAGGTTAAGACATCTAAACATCCATATCTGCTTTTGGGTTTCTGTACAAGAGCTGGTTAATAGACTCCAACTAACCATACGAGTCTGAAAAGCTCTATTGGTTAACTACATCTAGTGCTGACTTTGGAGCTGAAACACTTGACAGTACATCGGACATCTGTACGACAAGTATAATATGGGACAAAAGGGAAATTCAATCCTGTCTGGAGTGACACTGGACAGCTAAGCAAGGCACATTCTGACATCACGATTATATTACCAGTGAAAGTTCTTCTGGAAGTCTACTTTAGTGGCAGCTGAGTCATTTCATATGCTCTGCGCACTAGATATTTAGAAACATACTTGTAGTCATCCACATGAATAAATCATAACACAGTTTTCCTAAGATTGAAATGAGTTAATTCTCGTTGAAAGTACAATCACTTTTAATAATGACACAAAATTTGAAAGGTACATGGTACTCCTGAATTATGAGCTTGATCACTACAAAATTGGCTTAAGTATGCATAGAGAAACATACACAGCATGAAATTTTACTTTAAAAACCTCTGAGTTCAGCCATATTTCCCACTGAATAGGCAGGTTAGGATATGAACAGTAAAAATCTGTAATTAATTTTCCATAAGCAAGTCACTGGAATGCAAGTTGGATGTAAAATCCAAAGAGTAATGGCCTAAGATGTTAACATTCCTTACACATTTTACCATAACCAGTATGATCAGGCATGGTCTGTACTGATTAGGTCATTTGCCATTTCACTTCCACAAGTAAATATCAGCAAATGAAGTAATTATCATACTAGGGAATGATAATGCCCAGTTATTGAAAACTTGAATTTTGAAGACTAATCCCACTTTATTATGATGTGGGTAAAAATGCTTGCCTAGTACTCTTTTACAAATGCCATATGCTGGGAATAGTGCTGCTTCCTACACTTAAAGACAGAAGTCATCACATGAGAAGACTCTCAATATTCAGAGGCCTTAATCCTAACCAAAACTTTAAAGTCATGTGTGATGTGCTACATGTGACCAGTTATTTCCAGCAACCACTTTATAACAACCAAAATATTGCTTGCAGAAAACTTGAAAAGATATACAACATATTATGATTTTAAATACATTTCCAAGAAATTCAGTCTGAGTAAAGAGAAAGAAGTCCTGTTCTAGTCATGACCTGAAAGAAAACTTATTAAGCCCAGTATCAAATATTGTTAGTAAAGCACTGGTGTTGGCAGATAAATTCTGCACACACCTGGTCACATCTGTTTCAAAACTCAGTGATAGATGAGAAAGTCACACAGAGTAAACGCCAACAAAGCATTTGAGGAGATTAAAACATCTTATCCAAAAGTCAAAACAAAACTAAATGTGTGTTATACACTAGTTACTTCTAATTTTTTGTACAGCTAAGAAACGTGAACTATTTATTACTACATTAAGTGTCTCATTAAATTCCAAATGCTTTTTTTTTTTTCCTTATACCTCCTGGCATAAAATGACAGGGTCAGATCCTAGACAGAGATCTTAAAGTACTGTTCCACTCCACATAATGCTCCTGTAGGTCAGCTGACACAGCTTTGGGTATATGCTATGTATTTTGATAAAAGATGGCCTGGAGCTATTATTATGGCAAGTTGAAATATGGTGACTGGCTGAAAGGCAAGACAATGAAATGCTACAGACATCCACAAGATATATATTTAGCTGTTGTGTTAGTTCTGCAATAAGGCAACCTGCAGCTAGAGATCATCTGTTGTAGTGAAGATGCATCAAAGTCCGGGATTAAAAGCTGTGAAGCACACAAGGCACCAGAGGAATACAAGTGTGTCACCAAGACCCGAGACATCAGTGTCCACAGGAAAAAGTTAATTTCCCAGAGAAGCTATGAAAGTTGAGTACTTTTAAACCAAGCTAATGAGAAGCTATTATGGTCTACAAAGTCTTCACATCATCAACATCAAATTTAGAATTTAGACCTCTGGCTCAATTTGCAAACCGAATTTTTAAGTCTGTCATGGAAGATTTATAGCACTGTGTTATCATATTAAGGAAGAAATATGCAAGGGATATAGGATTTTGTTAAAGTTCAACTTAAGACTACATAGTGTAATGTGCCTCCATTAAGGTAAATTTTTAATGGGAATGAAGCTGTGAATGGCAAAATCTGCTATAGTAATTGTAATTAGTAATGCAGCTGGTATATAGAATTTTCCTAATTTAATATTTTTAAATGTTTTGTATTAACTTACAACTTTAAGATCTGCCCAGCATTGTAATATGTAATACGAAGTAATTTCTTAACATTACCTAATGGTTTCTTTGTGTGTAATATAGTACTAGGGTTCTTCATTTTGATCTCATCGTAAGACTTTCTGAAAAATAAAAGAATGCACATGTGAATTTAGGAAGTTTCAGGGTAATGAGAGATAAGCTGTATTCACTTTCATCTGAGTCAGGTACACTCCTTTCCTTTAGAACTACAGAACCTCACCACCTTATATATATAAACATAAACAGAGATAGGAGATTTCATACCAACAGGTATTTGAGAAAGATAAAAATATACTTCCAGAAACATAATTTTCTGAATACTGGAGCTATTACCTGCAAGGAATGAGTGAAGCAAGAGCTCTTTTGAGATAGTAGTGTACGATCATTTAATTGAGGCACTTTAGGTAACATATAAAGCATAAATGTGTATAACTAAGTTATGCCCAGGTAGGATTTTTTTTCTTTCCCTCAGCTTTGAAATGTTTGATTTCATAGGGTTCACATTTCTTCTAAAATGTTTTCTGTGTGTAAATTTATGAGTCGTTTATATCTGATGCTAGTATTTTCTCTTCCTGTGCAGATGTTAACCATATAATATGCCAAAGTTGAGATGAAGGTAATATTTCTCTCTGTTTCTATACATGACTTTCGTAAAACTTCTTCAAGAATCCAGTCCCATAAAAGAACTTATAGCGTGTAGCAACTCCCTGCACCGATTATTTTATTTTTTCACAATTAAAATTGAATACTCTCTTCCTAGGAAAAGGAAATCTTCTTATTTACCAAGAGTCTGAAGTGCCTCCAGCAGCGAAGAGTATGTAACAGCTGGTTATATGGCATCAGAAGTGATAACAAAGCGAAACTAATCATAAGGAAATATGCTGAAGTAGCTTTTGTGTCTTATACTGAGAAATAAAAATGATGTTATTTATGCCATAGTCTAAAAACTGAAAATGTCACCAGCTCCAGTTGAAATATCTAGGAGGTTTGTACAGCTGATACGTTACTTTTTCATATATATATTTTTCCTAGATAGGTACCTCAGTGCTTTCCATAGAAATAGAGGTCTGATTTTTTTCCCACTGTTACAATGGATAAGCAAGGGACAGATAGGTTATGTAGATTTGCTAAGAGCTACTTTGTTGAGTGTTTACATCAGTTATGCTTAGTCTACATAGCTGGAGCTGGAAGACATGGCTATCACATCATTGTACACTGCAGCACTTTGGGCATTGTTGCTTAGAGGATTCCTGAAACCTGGAGTTATGCATCCATATTCTCTAGACGATGCCGGAGGAGAAACGGGAAACTGAAAAGATAAATCTTTGTTGCAGTTATTTGTATGACTGCAACTTAGGTAAAGAGAGAGAAGTTAGCTTTCGAGTAGTTTTTCAGAAAAGAGTGTATCTATTGCGGTACAGATGTCAGTGCTTGTTTCTGTTTTGCATTTAAAAACTTTTGGATAAAATGAGTAAAAAATATTACAACCACATATTAGACCCAAAACTTCCCTTGCCAAGAAGTGATCTTATTTCTGGACCATAGAGTAAGGCTGCCTTTTGAGTATTCACTTACACTCTGACCACAGAAATTTACCTTCTGCTTTACTAGCATATATGATGAAGAGAAGGGTAGTCACCTTTCCTCCATAGCTTGTCATCAGGCACTCTGCTGAGGGACAAGAGTGATGTGGATCAGTTCCCTTCATGCAGAGATGTTTCCTTAACAAACACTGTAACAACTAAGGAATCAAATCAATTACATGTTAAGAACTGAGTGACTCCTCTAGCTATTTTTAGAAGAAACAGATGACCTTGATTTTGGATAACTTGCACAGCCGAATGTCTAAAGTTGACAGTAAAGCATTTAACTCTAGAAGAGAGCTAGTACATTTTCTGTTATTGTTGAAGATATATCCCATCATTTATTATACTATTATTTAAGCCATTAAATGAAAGTCTTGATATAAAATTGCAAAAAACTAAAAAAAAAATATTTCCTAATGTGAATGCTTTAAGGAACATGAAAATCTTCATTATAACAAAGTCTTCATAATCTGCTATGAGTTAGTTTAATCTTACCCTTTTTAATGGTCTGGGTGCTATCACATTGCCAAATTGGATTTACAAATTCTACTTAAGAGAAAATATTATGGACATGAAATGATTGAAAAGTAGGAATGGTGGATAATACATGTTTGTGAGGATCTGGCCCTGTGTTCCTTCTTTGAATCTTGGCCTCTGGAAAGGATTAATTATGGTACAGTTTCATCAGCCAGACAAGGGAGTAAAGAGCATGTGTATTGCACCTCGTATTAGCTGTGTTTCAAAACGTTCTCCAGACAAGAATAACAGAAGCCTCAGGGCATTGCTTTTGCTCTTTATGCAAGGGTTCCTGCCAATGTGTGCAGGCTGTTGTAGGAGCATAATATTGCAAAGGCTGAAGTAGTTAGCTGGTTTGTCACAGGGTAACTTCCCTGCAGAACAAATGCATCGCGTAGAGCACAGCAGTCTGCTGCCCCATGTCCAGGGCAAAGCTACAGTCAAGCCCAAGGCAAATGGCAGTTCCAAGTATGGGATGTTCTTTATAGTTCTGGCAGACAAGAAAGAAGAGAGGTAAGTTCATTGACAGCCCAGTTAAAAACAAAAGCTACTTACTATAAGAAACAGAAGTTCTTTCTTAGGGTCACTTTGTAAAATTCAATGAAGATATTCATTGTTTATTCATTCAAAGATACAAAAGTGATCATGAAGCAGTGCTGTGGACCTGAACTATCATCAACTACCAGCTGTATATTTGGACTTATAGTGGCGGAAAATATCAAACAGTATGCTCTACATCAAAATCCACTTTGCTTCATTTTCTAATCTAAAAGATTATCTTTCAGAATCACATTTAAAGTCATCATTTATTTATATGCCATGTTTCATTTACTCTCAGACACACACAAGCTAACACAGTGTTTGGTCCATCTATTATAGCCATAAGCAGTTTTAGTAACAATATCTGTTGATTTTCTCCTTCACAAAATTCCTTGGCAGCTTGTTTAACTGTCTTTTCAGGGATGATCAAGTAATGCTGGTTTTACTTTTGATCTAATGTGTTCTAATAAGAGAAAGAAAAATGTAACATGAAGTAAACGCCATTTAAAAAAAGAGGAAAAGGTATGTAGTTTTCTCTGATAGATGCAGAAAAAAAGAAAGCAACAATTTTGTTCCTGTCTAAAGAATTAGGGGTCTAGAAGAACAGAACCTGGAAAAATAATCTTTTAACAAAATTGTCAGTAAAAGTTTGCAAATATCATGTTCCTCGTTCAAGGAAAATACGGGCCCCATGATGGTATTAAATAAATGTGTAATAAATTCCTTTCTTTACAACAATAAAAAATATTTAGTGGCTTTATTTCAGCAAATTATTATACTGACTAATGCAATGAATTAGTGTGTACTGAAGAGGCAATTATCAGCTGAAGAAGAAATAAAATAAGGACATGCCCAACTAGACAATGATTCAGTGCAGGTGGCTACCCTTGTTTAGGCTAAGTAAGCAGTCTCCAGAGGAAATGAAATTTCCTGAACTGTGAAAGAAGTCTTAACAAAGAGATAAAGCATAAATCTCTCATAAAATTTGAAGTCTAAAATTCAGTTTATGACTTGACAGAAAAGGCTGTTCAAGCTATAACTTTAAAATGGAGTAAGAGACAGTCATGGGAACTGTATTTAAAAATATTAAAAGAATAAACTCATATTGTTGTGATTTTGGGAACTGTTGTCAAGATGCGGTTTTTTTGTACTGTAAGCAATTTCAGTTTCTTCCTTTTTCTCTTTTCTAAGAGTAGAAGTAATATGGGAACAAGCATAGGAATCTGCACATAGGAATCTTTCCCATTGGGTTTGTAATTAATTTGAGTATCTTTGAATAGCAGTTTTATGGAGAACAGGTAGAAGAATCAGTCATTTAGAACTTTCTCTCTAAGTTCAAGTTGTTGAGGTTTGCTACACCATGCTGACAATATTGAGTTTTCATTAGGTTTTACAGGAGACAACTCAGACAGAATTAAATCAAGTAAAGATAGGTTGACCTCCTGCTGCTCACACTGGCCTTCACTTTTGTTTCCGAACAGTAGGAGAAAAACCATCAAGAGTATTTTCTCTTGCAAAAGTTTGTTATATTATTTCAGCATTGTTACTGCTATAAGAACAAAGAACTCCATCCTTGCTAAAATTAGAATGAAGGTACTTAAAATTGCCTATGGGAAGCCTGATGAAAATTTACAACCCCACAAGCTGGTCATGTAGATGTGCATATTTACACAATGGAAGATGTACTGACCTCAAGCTTTTAAGTTCATCAGCCCACGTTGTATTCCCAGAAGAGACTTCTACATTTCCTGTGCACTTAGGCAAACAAAGTTTTATCTGCAAAAGTCTAAATAAAATAATTATGATAGCAGCCACACTAGTTCTTCATAGTTTATAATGCTTTTCATCCAAGGATCTTTACTTTGTTCTAGAAATCTATTAGTCTTTAGAAGATATTGTTTTGAAGAAAACTTGAAGTTTCCTGTTGTTTAATCACTTTATTAAAAAAAGCAAAAGTCTGAACTGATCTCCATAATTTAGACATTTCGATGTGATTTATTTTATTAAATCTTGTATCGCAGCTCACCTCACCTTTCCTGTCTTGTCCACTTTGGAAACTCACTATTCATTTAAATTTAATAACAATGTAGAATTAGACCTGTAAAGGTCCTAGGCTATTTACCTTGCCTTCTCTCACAAAGGCTCAGAGATTGCTCCCCTGCCAATTGTTTCCTTGTAGTCTCCCTAATCTTCCTAACCCTTAACAAACCCTTACTGGTATAAACCCATACTGTTACAAGGTAGAGATATACTGCCCCAAGAAAACCCTTTGATGAGCCAAATACATACGTAATTAAAGTTAGAATCAATGAGTTAGTTTGCTGGTAGCTCAATAGATTATATAAGACTACATATTAAGAAGTATTAAATAAAGGAAATGTTGGCACAAAAAGATTGGGTATAGTGAGATGCTAAGTCAATAAGCAGAGAAAATCCACTCCTTTCACCATGCTGTCCATACTGCAAACAGTACAACATTATGATTCTCAAGTGCTTTATGGTAAGAGGTTATTTCTTCTTTTTTGTGAGCTGCAGAACATTTTTACATAATTTGGAGAGTCCAGTCAGTCCCTCGTCTGTTTCGCTGAACTTTGCCTACAAAAATCAGAGAATTCACTATATAGTTGCAGCTATTTTCCTTCCTTTCGTCTTTTCCATTTCTCCTTCATCATTCCATCTTCCCTTATGCCAGAGAATTCTTTCCACAAATGATGGCATAGCTCCTTTGTTCCACCAATATAATCAAAAGGTATATCTCATCAATAAACTAAGGTGTCAGTGTTGTACTGGCAAGTAGTGAGACATCTGTCTCCTTCAGTATTGGAGTGGATGGACAAGAAGATGGACTGTATCAGATACTACTGCCTTAGTCTACCATTTCAGGAGATACCAAACTCTTGTTTTATACTCTTACAGGAGCTACTTCTTGCTGTACGTTGCCAGTAATCTTGTTGGTTTATGGTCCTTGTCCCCTTGTTGGTTTACAGTCAGCAAAGTCAGCAAAAGCAGAGTGAACACTGATGTTTCTGAAGCATATTTGAGGGGGGATTTCTCATAGAAGGCGATCAAACTCATAATTTGGTATAAACAAAATCAGATGAAGATTTTCTTTTCTCAAAAATCTTTGTAACATTCCTCTAAGAAGAATAAAAGGAGAAAAAGTGACATGTATCCCAAGAGATCCCTAAGAATCTCACAGAACTAAATTATTTCATTACAGGAATAAAATGGATTTAAAGTTTGCTATGATGGACAATATAAGTCTGGTTTGACTCAATGTATTTATGAAGTTAAATATAAAAGTTATTCACATGCACAAGCACAGAGCAATTTATACTAATTGCTCAAGCACTGACACTAGTTGTTCTTAGCATGATAATGAAGGAAACATAGTACATTAAACACTGTAAGAGACATCTCTAAAACTATGTTTCTGTCAAAAGATTTACAAAGAAGTAGACATATGCTCCAGTTCATTGTGAATACGGAATAGAGCTGAATGCTTTTCTGATTCGATTATGAAGTCAGTGAGTACAGCAAATGCAGTAGATATTGTGTCAGTTTAGAGCTTCCACGAAGAGATTACAAAACCAAAATCCTATTTTCAACCTCAACTCTTGATGTCAGCCCAGCCCTTTCTTACACAGTTAGCTATTATATCCTTGGGCAAAAATTATTAGCACAAATTTTCTTGTGAGAAAGGCATACCTTAAGTTACTGCTTAACTTCTGCACACACCCTGCTCTCAATACACCAAAAGACCAAGGCAAAGTATTAAATTTAAAGATAATAATGTTTTGTACTGGGAGGAATAGCTCAGTCAGTTATAGTCAAAAGGCATCGACTCTTGCTGTGCCTGCTTTTACTAAGTTAATTTCTTCATTATTTTGAAACAGAAGTAAGGTCTGCATTTTAATATGTTCATAGATAGAACAAATCATTGAAACATGCAGAAATAATAAGGGAATAGAAACAAGAGTAAAAACTCTCTACAGCACATAATATGTTTTAGTCTAATGTATCCTTGAGGAAAGTAGTCATAGAATATTCTGACAAAGCAACAATCAAAAAAATTAGGATAACTCCTAGCAAACCACACTTAAGTTTGAATGCAATGAGGTGGCAAAATGGTTCCTGCGGACCTGCATTATCAGACACGGTATATTGAGATATTTCCGCTAATTTAAAGATCATTAACTTTTTCTGGAAGTAGCCTGCAAAAAATACAAGAATTATATATATAAAGTATAAAAACTGAGGGTGACATAAAAAGGAATTTGAATGTGTAAATCTGTTATAAACATTTTTTATCTAGTATCTTTATCATACCACATGGCATCCTCAGAAGTATTCCAAAGATCCTTACTCTGCCATACAACACACTCCATTCCATCTATCCCATAAGACTATACACCTTTACAGTGTTTCCAAGTCCTTCCTAGGCCTTACATACCTCACAGGAACCATAAATGCATCAAAACCCAGTAAAGCTATGGAAGGATTTCTGCCATAGTCTCACAAATACTTATCTTCACTTCTTAATCCACCTAAGGGATCAATTCTTACTTTGTACCTCAGCAATGATTTTACTGCTTCTATGTACAATAATATGCTGTCAGAGGATGCAGGCTCCTGAGAGCGCTTAACCAGTAGGAAAGCTGTCTCCAGCAACAGTGAGGCTCTGGATAATCTATTACAAGGGTAGAATAGTCTCAGCACTGCACAAACTTTCTTCAAGAGCACATCTGTGTAAAGAGAACTTGTCTTGATCATTTTGGGTCACAGGAAGCTTCCTATTTTACCTTCTAGAGATCTGACACATACCTATCTGTGCATCAGCTACTTGTCAATCTGCTCTCACAGCTGTCTTCTTGCAACATTGTCTTGTTGACCTGTCAGAAATTACTACTTGTGACATACCTGTATACATTGCAGAATTCTGGTAAAGCGGCGTGTCCAAATTCTCTGTGACTATCAGTAACAGATATGATAGAATCGTAGAATCACATAGAAAGGTTTGAGTAGCTGGTAGCTAGTGATAGGACAAGAGGAAATGATCTCAGAATACACCAGGGAAGATTTAGGTTGGATATTAGGAGAATTTTCTTTATTGAAAGTGTTGTCAAGCATTGGAATAGGCTTCTCAGGGAGGTGGCTGAGTCACCATCCCTGGAGGTGTTTAAATGAGGAGTAGACCTGGGGCAATGGTCTAGTGGACGACTTAGGAGGGCTAGATTGATGGTTGGCCTCAGTGGTCTAAAGGGTCTTTTCCAACTGAAACCATTCTATGATTCTATGAATTGGAAGACAACTTTAAAGGCCACCTAGTCCAACCCCTCTGCAGTAAGCAAGGACATCTTGCACTAGACCAGGTTGCTTAGAGTCCCTTCCAGCCTGAATATTTCTAGCGATGGGGCCTCTACCATCTCTCTGACCAGCGTGTTCCAGTATTTCACCATCCCCATAGTAAAAAATGTCTTCCTTATATCTAGTCTAAATCTATACTCTTTTAATCTAAAACCATTGCCCCTTGCCCTACTGCAACCAGTATGTCACCTGTGGATCCTAGCAGACCTAATATTTGACAGCTCCTGGTACAAATGGGCAATACATTTCAGCCAACAAAAATCAACTTTTATGACATGGAAGTATCCATTGGCATTCCCAGCAATGCCATTTACCTCCACTGTCAAGTTGCACACAGTTCTATCTTGGTGACCAAGGCAGTAATGAAGCTGCCCTCAACTCTCTCTCAATGACCGTCACAATATGCCATTAAGTGGTTCATTATGTAAAGTTGTCTGTGATATCAAGTAGACACCAAAAATGAGATATAATTAGAATCGCTATGCACATACCAAAATCTGAGCAAGAATATACAGAAAGTTCTTCCAATTTGTTTGCAGGAAAGCCCTGAAGGCAGCTTCCCTCTTCAGGCTGAGCAAAATGTAACAGAATTTAACTTTATATCAGTAAAATTACACCAAGTACAATGGTTGTGAGCGATTCTGCTTGACCCAGAAATATCCAACTCCCTTTTTTCCCCCTTTTCTCTCCCTGCTTTCTTTCTTCAAACAATTTTAGACAGTTTTACTTACTGTCTCCAACCTTTCTTTGAAGACAAGACATTCACTTCTGTTGTTATGACAACTGCAGAAGCCTGGCTATACTTACTATCATGTACCATGATTCTCTGTACTTCTCACTGAAAACATTTTCAGGTATACAAAAATGCTCATTCCCTTTCATCTTAGCTGCCTATCAACCATCAATGAGTGAAAAATATTCTTTACATAGAGTGCCAATATATACACACAAGATTTCTCCTAAACTTTACATTCCACAAGACAGCTTTACCAGAATGGACATGCTTCAATCTACCCATACGGAATCCATTGGGGATGAAGCTAAATTTCATCATTGCAGCCTGTATGTTTCTCTGCTTTGGATTTGTGGCTAAAATAGTGTTGGTAACACACCAGGATTTCTGCCATTACTGAGCAGTGTTTACACTGTGTCAAGGCTTTCTCTTTTTTTTTTCACTCTGTCCCTACTCCCATACCTCTGAAAAATAGGCTAGGGGTATACAAGAAAATGGAAGCAGTACAGTTGGGACAGCTGACTTGAATCAAAGAAAGGTATATTCCATAACTTATGGTATCATGCTCAGCAACAAAAACATAAGGAAAGGTGGGAGTGGCAGTATTGGTTGTTATGATGTTTGTCAATTGTTATATGTACTGAGGACTTGTTTCCAGGAACTGGCTAAATATCTGCCTGTAGATGGGAAATAGTCAATAAATCCCTTATTTCGCTTTGCTTGCACACAGCTTTGATTCACTTATTAAACTGCCCTTATCTCATTCCACAAATTTTCCCACTTTTGTGCTTCTGATTCTCTTTCCATCCCACTTTTGGGAAAGAGACAGCGAGCACCAGTGTAGGTGCTTATTAGCTAGCCAGGGTCAACCTATGACATTATCACATTCATATATCCACAGATACATACAAAAAATATATTAATTGCTATATATTATAAAAATATATTGTTCTATATACATAAATATATATTTATAATTTATATATATAATATATAAATATAAAAATATATATTAATTGCTATATATTATAAAAATATATTGCTCTATATTAATTCCTACTTAGCTTCCTTCCAGTTTTCATGTCTAAGTCATGACTTATTGAGAGAAACATGTAGGTCATACTTGATATCTATAGTAAAGCAAGGAGAGTAATAACTTCTCACATTCTTACTGAAGAGAAAAAGAATAACACAGTTACCATCCATGCTTTCATGAGGCTCTTGTATGATGGAGTCTGACTGCTTTACCATGTAGTCTGCTTTATTCTGCTATAGGCATGTGAGTTTGGATGAAGTAACAATATGTGGAACTTGCAATTTCTTTTGAAAGGGTGATAAAAACGAAGACTTCCTAGACGGGAAACATTTAAGAGAACAAGACTCTATAACAAAACCAAAATATTTTGTTGCTACCAAGTTGTGGTTTTCCTCTTGAAAAGGATGGCAAATTTTGCTGGTCTCATAAAAGGCTGGTGAAAAGAAAGACCATCTGAAAACTGAAGCCACAATAATTCTGTATGGGTCTAGCACACAGTACTTAAAAGTAGGTATCAAAGCGCTCTCAAGTAACCTTGAAAAGTGTAACAAAGCTAGTGAGAAATCAAAGACCTTTTCTTCTTTTCGCGGAAAGACCGTGAGTTTAGGACAGGTTAAAGAAGCAGCTGTACCAATCCTATTATTAAATTGCTTTGTCAGGCAATAGAAAAGGAATCTGATGCAAGTCTATATCCTTCAGGATCCATAACAGTGTTTAATTTAATCTAGATATGTGGGTCAGCTAAACTTGAGAAAAAATAAAAAATTTCACTTCTAAATCCCCACACTGGCCAGACTCAGGCGTATGGTTTCTATCAGTCTAATAATTTTGCCTCATGGTACAAGCAATCGCCCTTTTACACCTTCTTCTAATGCTTTTGGTACTGAATATTATTAAAGAATAGATATGAAGCTAACTGAACCACAGGCTTGCTTCAGAATAAGCATTTTATGTGTCAGTGCAATATGACTATTTTTTATTATTTGTAAGCAAGGAAAAAAGATACACTATTTAGCCCTCAAAGTAATTAGCATTAATAATAAGAAATAACTACTAGAAAAAACATGAAAACAATATCATGAGCATTGAGCTGGTATAACCATATACAACCATATACATCAGAGTGTGTATGTGAAGAGCTTTTGAAGTCCAATAATTTCCGTCAGCTTAAAACGAACTAAAATAAGCACACAGGGATATGCTACAGAGAACAATCTAATTTCAGCAGAGCATAAATAGATAAATAAGTAATTTTGAACTGTAATTTCTATTACTTACTTCAGTAATCTAGCAAAATAAATGGCAGTATGAATGCTTCTTTTATCTTAGGACTCAGAGTTAGAACTAGAAATTTCCAGGTTAAAAAGTATAAAAAAACCCTGCCATATTCAATAGGAAAAAGAAAAATGAACGGAAGGAGAGGACAAACCAGTAAAAAAAAGAATTCTGGTAGAGATCATAAAGAAGAGTTTCAGTCTCGTGCCAGAATATGTTTCCAGCAATGAAAATATTGGTCACGTTCTGGTGACATACTAAAAGCTGTGCAAGTAATTTTACGTAACCTTCTTCAAAGAATTGTTGATTGAGTTAAAATTGGATTCTGTTCAGATTGATTATCTAATATGATAGAAAAATACACAGTCCAAGAACAAATTTAGATTTTTTGTGGAAAATTAATCTGTAATGTGAAGCTATCCCTGAGGCATTACAATTATAGCTATACAATTATATCTGCAGATGATCACTGTGATATGACTGAATTTCAACAGGTTTTCAGTGAGGACTTAGAATAAATATATGCACAAAGAGCAGATACTTTCTTTGAAGTATTTGGAGGGGATAATTGATTTCCTCTGTACACTTTTCAAAAAGAAGCACTGTACTTGAAACTTCTGAAGAAGTAGCTCAGGTGTGAAAGTCTCTGCTACTGAATCACACAGGTAAAAAGCATTCTGTGTATGGTCATTTTCACAAAAGAGAATCTGAAAAACTAGAAGTGATTTGAGTAGTCATCTTTCAATAACAGTCACAGCATTTTAAATTTTTTTCTTTTTTTTTCTTAAATGAAAGGTTAACAAAATTTATTATTTTTAAACTCTAAGCTTTGCTTTCAATCCAGGTCAAAACACCTGTAAAAAGTATACAGCTTTTTGAAATTAAAATATTCATAAGAAACAGTTACACAAAATGTAAGATTATTTTTTTATCAGCTCAAAATATAGTTACAAAATTAAACAAAAAGCAGTGACTAACAACATATACATATCTCTTTAATTACTATTTATGAACACTTAAAAATGTCGATACCATTTCTACAACTTAACATATCTTTCCAAGAAAGGGTTTGACTACTGTGTTGACCAGTAGACTTGAGCAAAAGTTTAGTCTCTTAACTCATAACAAAAAGTACATGTAAAGAAATATAGTAATCAAAAAACAGTGTTAGGTGAAAGCCATGATCTGTGTTGCCCTCTCAAAATAGCATTAACATACAATACAAAAAAGATGGTCAGAGCAATAGAATGTTCTTTAAAACACCCATAAATTGCAAGGTGCCAAGAGATTTCACATCTGAAAAACAGCTGCCAAATAAGATTTTGACTCCTATCAGACTATACTAAAGGAACATAAGGCGTACAGTAAGGCTACGGTAAGATAGTATTCAAAGGAGAATAATTGAATCTGTTGACATTAAAGGCCAGTACTGTGAAAGCTGGATGTCTAGAGGAAGAGAGAAATCTCTAACTTGCAAATCACTTCAGCTGCATCTTGCTGGCTTGGAGCATTCCTCTTAAAATTGCTACCAAGGTAGATAAAGCCTTGACGGTAGAGAATGGAGTTTAAGAGAAACGCTAAAATAGAAAACATAAAGCTAATCATTTCAGGTTAAAATTTAACAGTCAATGTAAACCACAGCTTATTTTTTTGCTATTAATAAGGCAAAGTAGATAAGAAAAAGAACATAAGTACCTACAATGTAGGCCAATGTGATCTGAAGTAGCTCCTTTGGAATTGTATTGGATTTACAACTGATGAGGATTCTTTCCTACAAGCTGCTTTACAGACTTAAATAAAACAATGGACAAGGCAAGCCAGTGGTATAAAACATATCAGAGGAGTATGTAACAATATATTGTTACAAATAAAGAAGTTATATGCTAAAACTTAAACGAGTGTGGTTTGTTACAATTCAGTTTTGCTGACTCTGCTCTGCAGTATGACTATGAAAGGGTCCTAACTCCCACAGTTAAGAAACTTGAAATGGTCAAATTAATTTTTGAGGGCTAGAGGAGAGGACAAAAAACGGATTAACTCCAAAACTCGACTTCCTGCTGGGCTTTGGCTGCTCTCCAGCTGTTTTCAGGTGAGTGAGAGGTGGGGCTAGCTCGTTAGCAGGGGATCGAGAAGGCCTTAAAAACATCTCCAGGGAGCGCAAGTGACCTGGAGCCCCAAAGCTCAAGAAACAGGGGCGTGGCATGTCAGTGAGGGCGTGGCAAGGCAGTTTGCATAGGCAGGGCAAGCAGCCAGGACACGAGCCTAGGTGTTTTGTGGTTTTCTTTGGTTTTTTTTCCCCACAGCTCAAGGCAGTCATGGTTTCAAAAAAAATTAAAAAAACCCGTTGCTGCTGTTATCAGTAGAGGTGTGTCAATACAGACAGAACCCTCTAAAAAGGATGCAGCCACTCAGGCCTTGGGCTGCATGGACTGTTTGAGCCTGGAACTGCTACTGCAGGACAGTGTGAGAAGCACCTGCATGCAATGTGAGCAGGTGAAAGATTTGCTGTGCCTGGTGGCAGAGTTAAAGGAAGAGGTGGAAAGGCTCCGAAGCATAAGGGAGAGTGAAAGGGAAATTGACTGGTGGAGTCGCACCCTTTTGACCCTTAAGGAAGCCCAGCAGGAGGCGATGAAGCCCTGCCCCTCCTGCCATCAGGCAGACAGAACAGATCATATGGATGGGGAGGAATGGAAATGGGTGCCTGATCGTAGAGGCAAAAAAAACCCCCTCTCGCCCCCTTTCACCTACCAGGGTGCCCTTAAAAAACAGGTACTCAGAAAGACTGCTGGAAAACAGTCAGGAGGAAGATCTGTCTACAAGGTCTTATGGTTACCCCCTATCTGCCAGATGGTTCACAACTACAGATACAAGGAAAAAGAGAAGGGTTGTTGTAATCGGCGACTCCCTTTTGAGGGGAACTGAGGGCCCTATATGTCAGCCACCCAGACCACAGGGAGGTTTGCTGCCTTCCCGGGGCTAGGGTGAGGGATATTACTAAGAGAATTCCTAAGCTAATTCAACCCTCAGATTATTACCCACTGTTGGTTGTCCAGGCTGGAAGTGATGACAACAATGAAAGAAGTACCAAGGTAATTAAGAAGATTTTAAGGTGCTGGCCCGATCAATTCATGGGACAGGAGCACAGGTAGTAATTGCCTCAGTTCCTGTGCTAGCCAGGAGGAATGAGGAGATAAATGAGGAGAGGTATAGGAAAGCCCAACCTATCAATAGATGGCTTAGTGATTGGTGTTACCGTCAAAATTTTGGGTTTTTTGATCATGGGGCAAACTCAATGTTGCCTACTCTCCTCAAACCGGATGGGCTTCATCTATCTAGGAAGGGAAAAAGAACTGTAGCCCATAAGTTGACAGGGCTGGTTAGGAGGGGTTTGAAGGGGGAAGGGACTGAAACCAGGCTCTCCAGAGAAAAGCCTAAGGGTGTAGAGCCTGAATTGAGTGTGAAATCAATAGCCCAGCTGAAGTGTATGTACACTAATGCACGCAGTATGGGAAAAAAACAAGAGGAACTGGAAACCATAGTGCAGCAGGAAAACTATGACATAGTTGCTATCACAGAAATATGGTGGGATGACTTGCATGACAAGAGTGCTGCTATGGGGGGTTACAAGCTCTTCAGAAAGGACAGGCAGGGTAGGAGAAGTGGAGGGGTGACTTTATATATTTGAGAGTCTCTTGACTCTGTTAAACTTGAGGTCAGCAATGACAAGGTTGAGTGCCTGTGGACCAGAATCAGCGGGAAGATCAACAGACCGCCCTACCAGGATGATGGAGATGAATTATTCTACAAGCAGCTGGCGGATATCTCAAAATCTCCAGCCCTTTTTCTTGTGGGTGACTTTAACCTGCCAGATACCTGCTGGGAAATTAATACTGCAGAAAAGAAGCAGTCTACGAGGTTCCTGGAGTGTATAGAGGATAATTTCCTTCATCAACTGGTAAATGAGCCTACTAGGGGTAAGGCCCTGTTAGAACTACTGTTTACAAACAGAGAGGGGCTGGTGGGAGATGTAGCGGTTGGAGGCCGGTTGGGGCATAGTGACCATGAAATAATAGAATTTTCAATACTCAGAGATGCAAGGAGAGCCATCATTAAAACCTCCACACTGGACTTCCGGAGGGCAGATTTTGGCCTATTCAAAAGTCTAATTCAGAACATACCCTGGGAAATAACCCTTAAAAACAAGGGGGTCCAGGAGGGATGGACATGTTTCAAGCAGGAAATTTTGAGTGCACAAGAACAGGCTATACCAGTGTGCTGAAAGGCTAGCCGGAGGGGAAGATGACCGGCTTGGTTAAATAGGGAGATTCTGAAGGAAATCAGGAATAAAAAGGAAGTCTTCTGGCTGTGGAAAAAAGGGCTGGCTACTTATGAATAATTTATGAAGATAGCTAGGTCGTGCAGAAAAAAATTAGGGAAAGAAAAGTACAATTTGAAGTTAATTTGGCCAGTTCTGTTAGGGATAACAAGGAGTCCTGCTATAAATACATTAATAACAAAAGGAGGGGCAAGGAAAACCTCCATTCTCTGTTGGACTTGGAGGGAAATATAGTTAACAAAGATGAGGAGAAGGCTGAGGTACTTAACACCTACTTTGCCTCAGTTTTTACTAGTAAGACAAGTGGCCCTCAAGACAACTGACCTCTGGAGCTGGTAGACAGAGAGAGGGAGCTGAATAGTCCCCCTGTATTCCAAGAGGAAATAGTCACTTACTGAGTCTGTGGGACCAGATGGAATCCATCCCAGAGTGATGAGGGAGCTGGCAGAAGAGCTTGCCAAGCCCCTCTCCATCATCTTCCAACAGTCCTGGCTTTTTGTGGAGGTCCCAGATGATTGGAAGTTGGTGAATGTCACCTCAATCCACAAAAAGGGCTGCAAGGCTGACCCTGGCAACTATAGGCCTGTCAGCCTGACCTCAGTGCCTGGCAGGATTATGGAACAGATCATCCTGAGTGCAATCACACAGCACCTTCAGGATGGACAAGGGATCAGAACCAGCCAGCATGGGTTTAGGAGGGGCAGGTCCTGTCTGACCAACCTGATCTCCTTTTACAATCAGGTGACCCACCTGGTGGATGAGGGGAAGGCTGTGGATGTGGTCTATCTAGACTTCAGCAAGGCCTTTGACACTGTCTCCCATAATATCCTCCTGAAAAAGCTGGTAGCCCATGGCTTGGACAAGTGTACCCTCTGCTGGATTAGGAGCTGGCTGGAGGGCCGGATCCAGAGAGTGCTGGTGAATGCAGGGAGCTGCATCCAGCTGGCAGCCGGTCACTAATGGTGTTCCCCAGGGGTCAGTGTTGGGTCCAGTCCTGTTTAACATCTTTATTGATGATTTAGATGGGGGGATTGAGGCCATCATCAGCAAATTTGCTGATGACACCAAGTTGGGAGGGAGTGCCGACCTGCCGGAAGGCAGGAGGGCTCTGCAGAGGGACCTGGATAGGCTGGAGAGATGGGCTGATTCCAACGGGATGAAGTTCAACAAGGCCAAATGCCGGGTCCTGCACTTTGGCCACAACAACCCCATGCAGCGCTACAGGCTGGGACAGAGTGGCTGGAGAGCAGTCAGGCAGAAAGGGAGCTGGGGATACTAATTGACAGGAAGCTCAACATGAGCCAACAGTGTGCCCAAGTGACCAAGAAGGCCAATAGGATCCTGTCCTGTACCAAAAACAGCATGGCTAGCAGGACGAGGGAAGTGATCCTTCCCCTGTACTCTGCACTGGTGAGGTCACACCTTGAGTATTATGTTCAGTTCTGGGCCCCTCACTTTAGGAAAGATATTGAGGTGCTGGAGCAGGTCCAGAGAAGCGCAACAAGGCTGGTGAAGGGACTAGAGCGTAAGTCCTATGGGGAGAGGCTGAGGGAGCTGGGGTTGTTTAGCCTGGAGAAGAGGAGGTTTAGAGGTGACCTCACCACTGTCTATAACTACCTGAAGGGAAGTTATAGCCAGATGGGGGTTGGTCTCTTCTCCCAGGCAGTTAGCAATAGGACAAGGGCGCATGGGCTTAAGCTCTGCCAGGGGAAATCTAAGTTGGACATCAGAAAAAAATTATTTACAGAGAGAGTAATTAGGCATTGGAATGGCCTGCCCAGGGAGGTGGTGGATTCACCATCCCTGGAAGTTTTTAAACTGAGATTGGATATGGCTCTGAGTGCCATGTCCTAGTAATCAGACTGGAGTTGGACCAAGGGTTGGACTTGATGATCTCAGAGGTCTTTTCCAACCCAATTGATTCTATGATACTATTATTTTATTTCTGATAGAATAAATTGACCCAGATGCTTAAACGAGTGATTTCAAAGAAACCCCAAATCGTTAACTACGACTTGATATTTGTACTTTAGAGAGTTCAGTTTGTGTGGCTACATTCTCAAACTTGGAAAGAAAATCATGCTGTATTTTAGAAATGTGTGACTAAGACATGAAAGCAATTCAAAATGAGACACGGTATCCTTTAGAAAGAAGCACATAATAATACTAGTATAATAAAAGTAGAAAAAAACTTTTTCTTTTAAAAAAATTTGATCAGTTTCTTAAAACATATCTGATCAGAACTATAAAGAATTTATTTTTTCAGATAAGAAATATTTTGTAAAAACATTTACTAGGTAAAGGAATTATTTGTGGAAGAAAGCAATCTGTTCAGAATGGAAGATATTTCTCACTGACAAAGCAGAAAGACACATTAAAAAAAAAGTAGCAAAGAAAAGTTGAATAAGGTTTTTTGTTAATGGTTTCAGGATCCAAGGTGTCTGATCAAAGTCAATATATAACTACAGCCACAGTCATGTTTCATATGTTTGTCAGACATTCTCAGGTTAAACAGAGGTACAGAAATTGAGCAGTGGATGTAATAACCCCTTGATGATTTTCCTGGTAATGTTGAATCCCCTTACGTGGGAGAGAGACAGCTCACATCAGATGCTGGCTGAGCATGACACTAGCAAGCCCACAACAGTTGATACATCAGCATACTCTTCTTCCTTCTGCCCTGTCACTAATAACATATCCTTAATCCTTCCTGAAGTATGTGATATGCACCTTCTATGTGCTGTCTACCTGAGGATTTGCACAAGTGCTTCTGCCTGGAGTTAGATCTCATGTGCTGCACACCAGGTTTGCTTTAAAATGAATATCCTCACAATTTTCCTGAATATCAAACATGATCCCAACTTTAGGTCAAGACCTCTGTTTGTTCAGGACTCTCTGTAACCCTGCCTTCACTCCTCTTCCCACTCACCTGGCCCATTCCACCCCTAGTTCAGCTATGTGGGGTCCAGGGGCTGAGCACGTGACCCAGCTATATAACCCATGAGGAATTTTTAAGTCATGAAAGAAAACAAAGATAATGTTACAGACAAAACTATGATTATGGAAGCTCTGATTAGAAGTAGCTCAAGGTTTCAAAAGGAAAAATATTAATATGGAATACCATAAAATCATCAATTAAAAAAAAAAAAACAAACTCAAAAAAACACATACACATATGCAAAAAGCAGTTAAGCAACACTCAGGATCCTTTCCTGAGGACAGCTAAGGCTCATCCTTCCTCTCCAGACTATAGACTGGCCAGCAAGCAAGGACTCTTCAGACTTCTTACCTTGGGTAGTAAGAGTTACAATGTTTAACCTACTATCTCTTTAAATACTAATTACCTTTAGTATGTATTGGTAACTAACTAGTTCATACACATGTATGTATATGTGTATGTATGTGTATCTCTCTATCACTCTCTTTGGAGAGTGCTTTTGCATACAGCTAAGAACGTCTAAACAAAGTCACCTAGACTGATACAGGCAAGCAGAGTTATGTTTAGGGAGAGCAGCAGGTGATTCTAATTTCAGTATACCTTCTGCATATGTATATAAATATTCACTGCAAGAGATGAGAACAAATTCTGAATAAGTTTATTCTATTTTCATAACATTGACTCTCGGATGGATGGCTGCTGGGACTGTGCTGTTACGAGTGATCAAGACAAGGAGAGAAGGTATAGACTTTAGACTATATTATACAAGAGAGAAAAAACAAAGAACAAAACAATTTAAATATCATGCTTTCTCAAACAGTATGAATACCATAACATTCAAGAAGGAATGAAAGAAAAACTCTATTCTCAATTTCACTTCAAAATGGCATCTAAAACCAGATATACATGAAAACAAAAATCATCTCCATGAGTGTGAGCACAGAGAAAATTACAATAACAGTATATGGAACTTCTATCCAAAAATCATAGTACATATTATGCAGTAATGCTACAAATCCTCAAATAATTTGTCTGAGATATACCATGTTTATCATCCCCTGCTCCCTTTTTGGTTCCCATAGTGTATTTTAAGGTGCAAAACTACCTAGGTTTTCAAGGTCTGTATTATGTTTTTGTTATTAATAATATAAATTTAATTGGGGGGAGATTCATGTGCAATTTGGGGCAATGGGTGATGGTAATCAAATGTATTCCTAATATATTTATTTTCAAGGAGAGATTTGAATTTGAAGACTAGTAGTCAGGTAAATAAATGTAGTTCACATTTTGCAACATTATTTAGTGTGTTATTTAATCTGATAGCCACTTATCCACATGATTCCATTTAACAGTAAAATGCATCACATTTTGCTTCACACAGTAAATGTGCTTGCAGAGACAGATTCCAAGATACATATATTGGAAGCTCATGTAAATCAAGGAATATAATGTAAGTATAAATGAACAGGATGACAACACAAAATTTCTTGTTAGGCATTCAGGCATAGCCAGCAAGAACTACGTAATTATTTGCAGAAAAGGGGTAGATTCTAGCTGAATGAAAACAGTGCAGCTATTTTAAAATATTGTGATTCTTCCCATCACCAAATAAGATTTTATGCTAAAAGCTAAGTTCAGCGAAATTGGAATTGTTGAAGTTTAGCTTTCACAGGTAATGCTCAGATGAATTTTCTTTCTTGACATCTCAGTGTGGAAAGTCTAAAGTTTTGCATCTACTTCAATTTTCAATAATAAAATTGCCTAGATACATGACAATTATTACTTTTTGTGTTTATGTACTTACTCTTGGGGAAATAAGTGACTGTTTCACCCTAAACTTTAGCTGATTCTGGTAAGTGAGGAGTTCTTAAAATAGGTAAGCAAAGTTAAATTTGTTTTCAGCCTAACAGATCAGGCCCCAGACCAAATACATCAGCCACTACTTCTTTCAGTTACAGGAGGACATAGTGCAAGCATGCTGAGTTAATGTATTCAAGGAAGGTGTTCACTTCCTTCTCTGAGAAAAGGCTCTTCCAAACTTTCTAGAAAGAATGTAATCTAACTATTACGGATATGATCTCAAAGGAGATAGGACTTTTAATATTTTCCATTGAAGCAACTTAAAAATTTTAAATTTTAGATTTTGGAAAAGATATCCTAGATGAACTTTTAAGATTTGTGGTTAGAGTATATTTGACCAGCCAGGCAATAAAAGTTCTAGCCTTTGCTTTAAATATGACAGGGCATTTTGTGTTGGATTGGGGCTGAGGGTGTTGTTAAAAAAATTAATATACAGTTCCAGGATCAGAAAATGCATCTAACTACATATTCTCAGGATTTTACAGTTTTATGAAACTAAACAGTTACAGACTTTTTTTTTGTTTTATCCTTAGTACATCATCTTCAGCAGAAAGCACTAAAAATAACCCAACTTAGGGAGTATATTCTGGTCATTAGACATTCTGTTGGAAGGTAAAAGGGAAGTGTGAATTAACATCACATACCAAATCATTACATAGAAGGCACAGGGGGTGAAATCTCCTCTTTTAGCACCTATTTTCTGAAAGAAAGCATTGACTTTAGTTTTCCAGGGTGAAGAAAGAGGTATGGAAACATAACTTTCACCAGAAGTCTTCTGCCTGAGAATTTTCACTAAAATAGGGAAACTGAATTTATGATGCATCTCTGTCATAAACAGTGTGTGTTTCCTTCTTTCCCCACTGGCCATTTTAAAGAGCTTTTTGTTTCACATGGCTTTAGATGACTCCTTAGTCAATGAACAAGGCAAGGAGAATGTATTCTCCCCCAGTTCTTAACTTTCCTTGTGTACGGTACAGAAAATCTGTACTGAGACTGAGAAGTTCAGAGCTCTTCCTGGGTTTTTGCATAGGCACTTATGGTCCCTACCTTGAACGCTGTAACATAGAAAACTTAGAATGAATTCCCATAAGCTGTTAGAAATTGCCTAATACCAAGAAGAATTCTAAGAGGAACTTAGAATTTAAACAAATACTTTTCAGGATCTGGAACATAATTGTTAATAAACTCTTAGGGTATTATAATTTCCCTTCTTTTATTCATATTAGTTTCCCCTCTCTTTAAAGTTTTATTTAAATTGAGAGAAAAACCCAATCATTTTATTTTAAATTCTAAGGTCAATCAAAAATATATCACAGTCTTTTACTTGTCTCTTTTTTTTTAAAGGAAGCCAATTTGTGCTCCTGAGAC
This sequence comes from Dromococcyx pavoninus, assembly GCA_033558185.1. NCBI lineage: Eukaryota > Metazoa > Chordata > Aves > Cuculiformes > Neomorphidae > Dromococcyx > Dromococcyx pavoninus. Next base: position 348,024 of record JAUMJL010000735.1, read on the forward strand.
AGTAGTCCTCTATACTGACAACTGTTCACACTCTTTTTTCAATGATTATTTGATAGATCTTTTAGACTCTATCACAAAGGTTTCATGAGTTTAGAGCAATAAATGTCAGTCCAGCTTCATATTCTCTGAAGTAAGTTGCCATCTTGAAAATTCTACTTGTTAACTACAACGTATATGTATATGTATATGTATATGTATATGTATATGTATATGTATATGTATATGTATATGTATATGTATATGTATATGTATATGTATATGTATATGTATATGTATATGTATATGAGTTTTGTGTCATTTTTGTAAGTGTCAAATAAGGGGGGGACGTTTGCCCTTCAAGATTTGTTGAACATTGCCCAAACATAAGTTTTCACTTTCTTTGAAAGCCTTCAAGGTTCTGAACACCCAGCTAAGATCAGAGGACAGGATTTCTCATAAATACTGTGCAGTTCAAGAAACAAAAGCCAATTTAACAGTTTATCTCTTTTCCTATTCTCTTTTGCTCTGTATTGTATTCCATTCTAAAATTTTCATCTTCATCCTTCACTGATCCCTTATTTTGCAGTGTTCAAAATCCTTTTAGATATGTGGGTAGCATCTCTTAATACACATATCTACTTCCATTTTCTCTTTCTAATATCCCCTTTGTTTTACTGTTTCTCATCACTCTTCTAACATATCTATTTCATCACTCTTTGCATTTTTAATATCTTTTTTGTCTTTTTTATCATTCTTCCCAAGGTCTGTAATTCACAATTTTCCTTTTCAGTTATTAGTTCTTAAAGGAATATTTAAGCTAGTAGATTTAGAGAAAGTTTATTTCTGTTAACTTGATCATTATATGATATTAAATTGTTCAACATATCCATTTATTGTTAACTTTTTAAAACAATGAACATATTCATTTTTAATTGATTCCCTCCTAATTATCATTACATTAATTTGTAAATCATCTCTTCAGGTATGGTTTGTTTGAAATTTATCCTTATGTTTACTCCTGTGTGAATGAAGAAGATTTGGACAAACACAAACCCAGTGATCACAGTACAATTTAAAATTTCTCCTATCTTTGTTTTTATACTGTATTCACTATGAAAATGGCAACCTTTATTTGGGTCACTTTTTCTGCTTTCCAGGGCATATTCCTTAAGCCTCTCCAAAATTCCAAATTTTAATACATGCACTTTTCAATTTTTCATTTTATACTATGCCTATTCCAATAAATATCTGCTATCCTAAAATCAGTCAAAACCTAAACTGTATTATCTTTCTAAACCATCAGTACTTATCTGAAGATATGTCTTCTTTATATTTTATATCTTTCAATTCATAACTCACCTCTATTTTTCCTTTATAAGCATATCTGTTCTTTCTCTGGCACGTTTCATATAATTCTCCCCTATTATTCAGTTCATGGAACAGTTCTGCCTTTAGTTCCTTAATGGACTAAAGTATAAGTCTTGAAATTACCTTTTTATTATTATTATTATTATAAGTACCTTTTTTTGGATTTCCACAGCTAAAATAAGACTCCTTTCACACTTTAGCTGGCAATGTCACCTAAAATCTTCCTGCAAATCCTTGTTCCAGTTCATACCCTGGATGGTTATGTTCAGTTCTTGGGTCTGTATGTTTATGTATAAAAATAGTGAAGTTTCCAACTTTCTCTGTGGAAGTACCCTTGAGGACTTGGATCTAACCTGTATCTTTCCAATCCTGAAAAGACTCACGCATATGTAATCATACAGATATGCATACTCTCACTGAAACCTGTGTATAAATTATGCATAAGGCTTGGCTGGATCAACAGCATAATTCTTACATTTGTCGAAGGACCTTTGCATATACTTCTATGCTGTGTAGCACCTTGTTTACCTTTTTTCTAGGGAGATGATTTAAAGATAAATAAGCTTTCTAGAAGAATTGTTTTAATGCATTCATAATTGTAAGCCCCAGAGAGGCAATCTAGAGACATCAAAGTGTGAAGGCCAGTTTGATTTGCATGGTGATCACTCGTAGTTTCTTCTGTTCAGTTGCATTGTTTTTTTGGAATATACTCAATATATGTTTATATAAATTAAACCAGACTATTCTTACTATTCATGAGCTAGCTTAAATATTGTGAAGAATATGTATCCTACAGTATATGAGGTAGTCTGCCTTCCCGAGTTTGAGTTTTAGCATTAATAATATTTGTTTCTGCATATTTGTTTATTAAAGGGGCAAGGAATCTGGAAAAAACTTGGAAGTAATACAGCTAAAAGGCAGTGGGTGTTGTAGAACCAACACTGTCCAGAAAATAAATCTTATGCAAAATCAGATACTTTGCGGTTAATTTTCCTTCTTACCTAGCATCACATACCTTCAAAAATATAGATTCAAAACACACTTCAAAGTAATGAAACTTCATACAAAAATTTTGAGTATTGAGGATTCCATACAAAAGAGTAAAGTTACTATCACAACAGAATATTCCAATTCTACTGCCCAGCTATAATTATAGTGGCATCATTTCTATGTATTTAATGAGAGTCTACTTAATAGTTGGAATCTGTAACTTTTACACAGTCTTTAACAGTTACCTTATAGACCTGTATGCAAATGATTGGCTCTAGTATAACATGTCTAATATAACTATTATCTTGATTGAACTCATTCCAACTACAACGTAATTCTGCCGTATTCCTTGTACTAAAGATCAGACCCTGGAATTCTTGGCATCCTCTTCTAAGGGCTTTAATCACAAATGATACAACTCTGAACTTATTTTAGACAGTAGGATGATGTGTGTTTCTATTGAATCAGGTTGAGATTTTAATCTTTTTCCCATAGCAGCCCCCCTACTGCCGTGCTTTGTATTGGTAGCTAAAACCTATTGATATCACAACAGTATTTTTGGTTACTGCTTAGCAGTGCTCACACACCATCGGGGCTGTCTCTCCAATATTCTCCCTTCACCAGCAGGCTGGAAGTGGCAGGATCTTGGGAGGAGACATAACCGGGACAGCTGACACAGACTGAACAAAAAGATATTCCATACCATGTGACATTTACTCAGCAATAAAAGCTAAGAAAAAGGAGCAGGGAGGGGAGAAGTGGGTATTACTCTTGCCTTTTGAAGAACCTGCTAGGTGTAACTGAATCCAGTTTCCTGGGAAGTGGCTGGATATTGCCTGCTGATGGGAAGTAAAGAGTAATTTTTTCTTCATTTGCTTCTGTGCATGGTCTTTTTTTTTTGTTTTACTAAACTGCCTTTATCTTGATGCACAAATTTTATTCCATCTTATTTTCTCCCCCTGCCCATCCTGTTAAGGAGGGGAAATGAAAGAGTGGCTTGATGAGCACCTGGCATCCATCCAGACTTAACCTACCACTATGTCTTGTGCTAAAAGCAACTATCTTACTCTGTTTCTGTAAACATGCAGATGGCAAGCTCTGACATAGTTATCTGGACCTGATCATAGGATCTTGCAACAATTCTGAAGTCTTCAGGAAGTCACCATATCAACTCGTACTCATAACTGGATCACGTTTGATCAGATTGCTTTACTTGGAGCTTTTATAAATTGGGTCATGAAAGTGTCCAAGGAAAGCATACAACCTTCCTGGTCAGCCTGTTCTGCTGCTAGCTTTATTATATAAGAAAAGAACAACAGTGTCCTCTTAGAGGTTAAAATGAATAAGTTAGGATGCAAATGTTCTAGATGGGACCCTAAGTAAATAACATCATCTATCTGAACCACAGCTATGGTACCTGGGTGGGATTATTAAGTTTAGGAAAAATCCTGTTCCATTGGGAAGTTGTATTACACTTCAAAGCAATTCTTTATTGTCTTAACATTTAAGACAACCGTAAGTCTTCATGAACCTAACTAACAATATGGTCTGAATTCCACTTCAGGGACAACTACATCATTAACCATAAAAAGCAGTTTCTTTGCCACCGAGTTTATTATTTATTTGCCATTTTGTTATCAAACAGTAGCTATGAAACACAGAGAAAGGAAAATTTCAAGCATCTAAGGTTTTGGAGGAATTTTTTGGGGGGCCAGGGGGGAGGAGCAGGGCGGGAAAGAGTATTGATATGGAGTTTTGGGTGAGTTTTTTCCTCCCCTGGGACAGGCATATTTGTTGGAGTACAGTGCTATTCTGACTATGGATAATTTCTGTTCAGAGATTGTTCAATAAGCTCACCATCATGTGAAAACCTATATATATATACAAACTCCTTTATGTATCGACTTTTACTCTTTTAAAAGCTATCCAAATACATATAGTAACTAGGAAAAAGGCAGAGTGGCAGGAATACTTTCAGTTGGTGATAAATATTTTTTTTTTCCCACTGAAAGACTACATAAAAAGTAAGCTTCTGCAAAGACTGATATGTTTTTCTTCTCTTTCTACTTACTGTATCTCTGAGACTGCAGTATTCAGACTGTCTGGTCTGTTCACATATTTATTTTTAATTCTGCAGTTACAGATTTGCCAGTTAACACACAAAGCGCAAATAACAATATTGATATTTTATCCATATTTGAAGTCTATTATGTATGTGACTTCAGATTTTTATGTTTACAAGCAACTCAACTTATGCTCACACTGTGTATTTTAATTTATGACATAGAGAAAAAAATAGTTATTCTAGAATTCATAGTTGCAGCCTGGACTATTTAAAACATCTGAGTCCATTGCTGGTGACTGTTTCTTTAATCCATAAGGTGTGTAGAGCAATAAGACTTATACTACAGGAAACCACATGTAGAGGAAAGTAAGAGGTTCTAAGGAACACAATTAAATATTGCAGCAGTAGATGTTTACAATAGGCTAAAATCTGTTCTTAGTCAAATATCAGTGAGTCAATAAATTCAGCAACAACAACATTCTGATTTTTGTGATGATGTTACTTATACTAGGAGATGGTGTTCAAAAGAGCCATCCGAGTTTTCTGTTTATACTTAATCTCTTTTCAAACAGAAAGAAACAAACCTACAATGTTTATTAGCAACAAATCAACACCCAAAAGCAATGCTAAATCACATATCCAGTGGCTGCTAACTGGAAATATCCTTCTAAATCTTAACCAATGCCTTAACTAATTAGCTTCATTAACACCATCTTAATGCCCTTTGGTTTCTGAAAACCAAGAATAAAGTTTGTACTTGTAACCAAATATATTTTAATTATAAAGAATATTACGTCAAGCACCCTCTAGAAATGAAGCCTGTTTGATTAGACTTAGTGAGCCTCAAGAGCACTTTATGAAAAATCTGCTTGCAAATCCTAACTTTTTTGTGCAAATAGTTACCAAGGAATTTGGCATGGTATAAAATTCTAAGCAGTTCTTGCTGTTCCTTTAAAAACTTTAAAAGTGATGCCAGCCTTTCTAATGTTAAGCATTAAAAATTTCAGGAAGGCAGACTAATCTTATATTTACTGACCTCTGCTCTGAAACCATCAATGCTGGATACCATTTGTTGACTTAAAAGTAAGACTAGGGTTATTAATCTATTTTATAGACAAATATTAATCGCTGTTTTGTGCTGAATCCTTTTGGAAGGCAGTATAAATTGACTTTAATTGGAAATATATCAATATTTTTTGAATGGTGTGTCCTATCTATAGTAAATCTCTGCCAGGGCAAAGAAAAAGTGTCAGTAGTTCCTGCCTACATACACGTACATTCAACTGAATTGTTTAAATGGTGCAACACTATAAATATCCTCAATACATTTTGGGCTATTTGGTAGATTGGGCTTTCTAAAATGAATTAAATTAATCTCTGTGTTCTAAACTTTAAAAAATGTCATTATGGACTTCCATTAATTTAAAAATTACTATTTGTGTAATTAACATCTTAAAAATCTAATTAAATACAAGTAGTCAGCATTTGTCCACTTAATGAAACTCTAGCACTCTGAGTTAAAATAATATATAAAAGCCTCATTTGTACCCTTTACATTGTTATACAGAAAAGTTACTAACATCTACCTTTTCATTTAGTACTGTTTTCACCCTCACAATATCCCTCTAATATCAGAGAACACATTCTCCGGCAGAGAAGTGAGGGGTATCAAAGCAATCCCTCAGTATTCCAAGGTCTGCACTGTGAGTATGAAGATCACAGAGAGATTCCTCTCCTCCTCAATACAGGTGTCTACTTGGGCTTATTTACATGTTTCCTCACCCAGGTTGCTCCCTTCCAGCTACCCCCAACTGAGGTATGACCCCACCACCTCCCAGGTCTCAGCTTCCCTGAGGCACTTGTTTGCTAGGCAGAGACTCTCTGGGTTTTCCAGACCTTCCACGTAGAGACACTGGTAAAGCTCAAACTCAGGCAGGGGAGAGAGTGGTGGTGAATGGTGTTTCATCCAGTTGGCGGATGGTCACCAGTGGTGTCCCCCAGGGATCGGTGTTGGGTCCAGTCGTGTTTAATATCTTTATTGATGATCTGGATGAGGGGATTGAGTCCATCATCAGCAAGTTTGCAGACAATACCAAGCTGGGAGGAAGGGTTGATCTGTTAGAGGGTAGGTTGGCCCTACAGAGGGACCTGGACAGACTGGAGACATGGGCCAATTCTAATGGGATGATGTTTAATAAGTCCAAATGTCAGGTACTTCATTTTGGACACAAACAATCCCACGCAGAGCTACAGACTGGGGACAGAGTGGCTGGAGAGTAGTCAGGCAGAAAGGGACCTGGGAGTGCTGGTTGACAGGAAGCTCAACATGAGCCAGCAGTGTGCCCAGGTGACCAAGAAGGCCAATGGCATTCTGGCCTGCATCAGGAATAGTGTAGCTAGCAGGACCAGAGAAGTTATCGTCCCCTTGTACTCGGTACTGGTCAGGCCTCACCTTGAATACTGTGTGCAGTTCTGGGCCCCTCAGTTTGGGAAAGATGTCAGAATGCTGGAGTGTGTCCAGAGGAGGCCAACGAAAATGGTGAAGGAGCTGGAGGACAAGCCCTACGAGGAGCGGCTGAGGGAGCTGGTGCTGTTTAGTCTGAAGAAGAGGAGGCTCAGGGGAGACCTAATTGCTCTCTACAACTACCTAAAAGGAGGTTGTAGTCAGGCAGGGGTTAGTCTTTTCTCTCAGGTGACCAGTGACAGAACTAGAGGGCATGGACTCAAGCTTTGTCAGGGGAGGTTTAAGCTTGATCTTAGGAAAAAGTTCTTCACTGAAAGGGTGATTGGCCATTGGAATGCGCTGCCCAGGGAGGTGGTGGAGTCGCCGACCCTGGAGGTGTTTAAGGGGAGACTGGATGAGGCACTGAGTGCCATGGTTTAGATGATGGGTTGGTGTTGTGTTGGGTTATAGGTTGGACTTGATGATCTCAGAGGTCTTTTCCAACCTTGTGATACTGTGATACTGTGATCTGTCCCAGAATTAAGAATTTGTCAGTATGGAGCAACTGTAAAGAAACAGACATTTTTATTCTACCCTCTCTAATTTTTATATCTAATCCTTTTATAAGATGACTTGAGTTTCTAGGCAATTCCCCGTCCCTGGCACCCATCCCCAAACTGCATGCCTCAGAGACACTACTTCACAGGACAGCTGCCTATCCCCTTGCTCAGCTGTTTGTTTGGTTGAGCTTTTGTTCAGGGGAGGGGGAAGGAGTCTCTTCCTTTCTTAAAGTAAAAGCAGACTTTTCCCTGCTCTTAAGCTTGTGGTATTTCAATTGCTACTAACTCTCCATCAATGAATTTTCTTGGTTTTGAGGCTCTTTTTTTAAATTGTGCCCATATTTTCAAGGCGTTTACAGTTACCTCTTGTTTAAGCAGTACATCATAAGGCATCCCTGGTACTAAGCTCTGGTTCAAAAAACAAATTCTCATCAGAAATCGATAACAAGCTTAACAAGCCAGATGTGGGTCCTTGCAAAAACAACATAGGGCACCATTAGTATTAAGATCCATTTCTAGCAACAACAATACTACTTTTTATTGGCCCACTGAGCTCAAATCTGCAGTTTATACAGTTACACCACTTCAGTGTGTTTGTAATATTAATAAATAAATAAAGTCTTGTGAGTGTACATATACTTTTATGGCCGCCACAGGCCTCCTCTCTTGTTACAGAAAAAAATCCTCGTTGTGATGTATTTCTTTCAGGCATATTAGTTAAACAGGATATTAAGACAGGTCCTTCTAGTCTCAGAACAATGAAAATGCAAAAATTCATCAATTAAAAACCTGGAAACCAACCTGAAATCTGTTTGACCATTTGAACAACCATATTTATTTTTCTGCAGCTTTCTTGATCCACCACTTACACCAAGCCTTCAAAAATCTAGTGTTGTCTGTGTGTCTTGCTTGTCCTTTCACTTGGTGTTTTGTATTACAAAACCAATCATCTTTTTATTGATAATATTTTTATCAACATGGGAAAATATGTAAAAACCTGCATTGACACAGTAATATGAAGCCTTTCAAGTCTGCTTCCTTGCAGCATATTTTTATCATTATTTATCTTCACATACAGCACTACAGAAATTGAACAAAAAGAACTGAATGAAAAAACTTCCTGCAACTTCGGATTCCTATATTTATTCCAATTTTGAGTGGTCAAGTGTGATGGAATACAGTTTGTTGCTTTTCATATCTTTTTAGAATAGTCTACTTGAAAGATTATAAATTATCTAGAGACCTTAATTAATTGTCTCCCAGCTTCACCATTAATCATGCACTTTATTTTCATTCTGATTTTGGTTAATCAATGACATGTGGATCATTTTAATCAAACATTTGATTAAATTCTTTAATAAATACTTTTTCAAACTTCAAAATTAATTGCACTGAACTGTTGAAACAGAGAACAAGCCTATGGTCATTCAAGTGGTGTACACAAGGGGAAAATGTTGCCTTTCACTTTTTTGAAAGTCAGAGATAGAACTTGTTTTTATCTCACACATAGATTACTGGAAAGTCATTTATTGTACTCTAAACAGTTAACTTCATGATTGCCAGTGTCACAGTAGCCTGAGTTCTATTCAGTGACATGTCTTGGATTGTCATATTTGCTGGTACCATCCACATCTGATTATGTCAGATGACACAGGATGCTTTCCAATAACTACTGTTCCATTGTACTGCCTGCTATTTTTCAGCAAACAGATAGACACTTATGATTTGATCATCACTGACTAGAGTAAGTACTGTATCTGCATGATACTGAATTCTTCACATTACAAGGTATTTGATTTTATGTAATTTAAGTATCAGTATATTAAGTTTAAATCAAGCAGATGGTTTGAGAACAGTATTTCACTAGACCCGGAAGCTAATAACTGTGATCCACTTCCTGCTGAACACTGAAATTCAGTCTAAGGATAAATCCAAGATCTATATTCATATCTGTCTATAATCTTTTAATTAATTCTAGGGCTGGAGGTTTGAAGATTCAAGAAAATAGAAACAATTGAGAGAAGATGTGTGTTCTAATAACTTTATAAATAACTATGAATTTATGATCTGTCATTAAATCCAATGCTACTGTTTCTACATTATATATATTTCTAACTAATTAATATTTGATAATCAACTTATCTTTTAGTCACTGATCACATAAAGTAAATCAGTGTAGCTCCTTTACGTTCAACCGAACGTCAGGAGAAGAATCTTTGTTAAATGAGAGACAGTAAGAAATGACCAAAGGAAAAACTATGAAAAATCCTTTCTAATAGAATTGCTTTGATCTCCAGAAAATACTTTCTTTTAGGCAAGCTTTTAGCTTTTTTTTCCATCTGTAGAGCTCTTCTATCTCTAAGAACCTTTCCTAAGCATTTCATCTTACTGCTAGATGGCTTACATATTTTACAGTGGCAACTTACAATGCAATTCAGGAATTCATTTCCTCTGTCAAACAGGGTTTTCCAGAAGGAGGTAGTTTAGCAATATAATTTTTCACAAGACCTTGGAGTCAAGAATAGCTAATAATAATCATAATCATCATAGTGTGAGACTTGCTATATAAAATAGTAATTTTATAAGGAATCTAAACTGATTCTTTGCCGTTAACATTTGCATGTCAAGGAAGTATTTTATTTTTATTGGTTTTGCATTAATTGTGTGTTTCCTTTCCATGCATGACCTAAAGTGTCACTAGGTTCAGATGTACTTACAGACACATATAGTGTAAGTATATTCTTTGGCTAATCTTTATTATAAAAAGATCAACCTTATTGAAACATTTTTACCATTTTTTAACTCACCAAATCACCATTATTTTACTCTAAGCAAGAGCATTTCACGATCATCATTTAGGGACTGACTAACAAATCATTAAGAAATCATATCTCCACAGCAAATAAACAAATGTGACACTTCTGATATCATTATTATTTCTTAAAAACAATCTCTGAAACAGCCAAGTTTTTTAAACACTGTTTAAAAATAAAATAGTTTTCCTGAATCTTATTTCAGTGAATTATCATGCTCATTTGTCTCACCTTTCAAAATATGGTGTATAATTATATTCTTAAACAGGTTCCTGTGTGACACTAAAAGCCTTCTGGAAGTGATGTTAGAGAGAGTCTTTGAAGAGAGGAAGTAACGGAAGTATTAAGATACAACAGGATCTTTTGTAAGTGTGGTGGGTTGACCTTGGCTGGCTGCCAGATGCCCTTAAACTCTGACATTTCTGTAGAAAATAAGAGATATGTTGGTGTTTGTAATCTGGTGTCATACTTCTAGGTTTGTTAGTTAACAATGTTCAAAGGTAACACTGGCACTTCCTGGCACAGTTTCTACAAGCTTAAGACACAGTCCTCCATCTGCTGGGATGTGTAACTGCTGTGAAGAGAAGCAAAATGAACACTTTTTGCAGAGAGAGAAAAACTCAGTGTAACTCCACCAGGTTTTGTGGAAATATAATTTGCAAGAAATACGACAATCTGCTCCTCTCACATCATGTTTTAAGGAACATGTTACTTTTTGTTACTAAAATGTGAGATATATATTTGGAGATGATTCTTTCATTCTTACAGAACTGATTCTCATCACAACCTCCTATAAATCAGATTATACTAGAGAAAATAATTTCTCACCTTTGCTTTATTTCTGCCTTACTGGCATTAAAGGCTGCACAGATTAAATGGTTGCCAGGTGTATTTAGTTGCATTGGACCTGATACAATGTATTAACTATGTCAATTGCTATTTTGTATCCCTTTGCTTCTTTTTTTTCCCACTGAGTAAGCTTCCTGTATTTTCCGCACCTACCTATATGCAAAATATTATTGTTTCATACTTCTCAAAATAAGTAGAATAGTCAAAAACTTATGAGAATACTATTTTTCTTGTACAAGTAAATTTTAGTAAATATTCTGAAATGATAACCTGCTTTCCTACAAAATTGCTTGATGAAACATTTTACTTTGAGTTGAAATCAACCCAACAGTGCCTCAGAAACCAAGTGTAAATTTAAGAAATATGTTTACTGCCTACAGGAAGGCAAAACCTTCCTGCAGTGAATTAAATCAAGAAGGGTTACAAAACTTTTTCCTGATTTGTTTTTCCATTAGGTTGGAGTATTCAGTAGAAATTTAGGATGCTTTTTTATCCTTGTATCAGTTTGCTTTGTCTATCTGTTATGACTGATATGCAACTACATAGGGCTCAGTGATAATAGTGTTTTCACTTCTGCATTCTGTGACCGTATCTGTACAGACTCTTGCAAACAAATTACCTTTCCCTGCTCCCCATTTGGATTGTCTGGACAAAATCCAGTCTTATAAATCCAGTCTTACATCCATAAAGCAGTATTAGCAAGTCCTAGCGCGCTAACACTCAAGATCTTTTTTGTAGCCATCAATCTCTCTGTCATTATCCAGGCTGCCTTCAGAGAAGGACATTCCTTTGGACAAATTATATTTAATGAAGATAAAGGCCATTGTATCCAGCACATTCCTAAGACATGTCTATGCTTCTTAGCATTTTACAGTTTATATTTGTTCAGATTATGTACAGGCATCTGTCAGGAAGAAGGCAATGCATTTTAATGGTTAAAATGTGGGTTTGGGGTTTGGTTTTTTTGGTTTTTGGGGTTTTTTTGTGGGTTTTTTGTTGGTTTTTTTTGTAATCTTCATCCACCAAAGTCAATTCTGGTTTCATTTTAGTCAGTTACTGAAAACTGGCAATTTCTTTCACTTCTCAGCACCTAACTGATATTCATAATCCAAATTACTCTTTTCCTATCAAAAATTAAAACAAACAAATCACCTTTGATTCCATGGTAAAAATGAGACTCGTCACTCAATACTGTGAAAGCGTTGCCAACTTCAACACCTACTGATTTCTATTTATTTATTTAAAGGAGTAAAAGTAGATTTTTGGCCTAATGAAATAAGAACTGGTTTTGATTTAGGATCATGTTACCATAATAATATATATATATATATTTATTTTCACTGGAAAGAATTGCTTTAAAACTTTGTTTAGACAAAGATTTATCCATGTAGCTTTATGGTTAGGTGGAGATCTTTTCTTGTCTTTAGCTAGGCCTTTCAGAATTTATTTGTGAGTGATCATCATGGAAACATAGAATGTAATACGATCTTTCTATGATTACTACTGTAAATATTTTACTCCAACTATGAGCAGAACTAAATCTCTCCCAAAATGTAGACATAGATACAAATTAACGCAAATGTAGACAGCGCATAGAAATATCAAATTTTGATAAAATATAGTGAGCCTAATTATTTTTGTTAGCTCCAGAAATATGAATAAAATCAGTGTGAATGGAATTACTCTGCTTTGCACAATTTATCAGTTCTGAGTGAAATGCAGTTACTTTTCCCCATAACAGCCCTTTTATTGCTGTGTTTTGTATTTGTAGCCAGAAAGGTGTCGATAACACATCAGTGTTTTGCTACTGCTAAGCAGTGCTTGCTATGTCTTCAACATTCCCCTGTTCACCAGTAGGCTAGTGGTGGGCAAGATATTGGAAAGGGCATAGCCAGGAAAGCTGACTCAAACTGACAAAAGGTATATTCTATATCATGCGACATTTACTCAGCAATAACAGCTAAGAGAAAGGAGTGGAGAGGGGTGAGGCAACATTCATTATTACAGCATTTGTATTCCAGAGCAACTGCTACAAATACGGAAGTTCTACTTCATGGGAAGTGGCTGGACATCACCTGGTGGTGGGAAATAGAGAATGAACACATTTTTTTTCTTGTCCTTTTGTTTTATTAAACTGCCTTTTATCTTGACCCACAAGGGATTTTTGCATCTGATTTTATGTCTCCTCTGTCCTGCTGAGGAGAGGAGTGCTAGAGTGGCTTTGTGGGAACTTGGTGTCCTGTCAAGGACAACCCACCACACTCAAGTATTGAAAAAAGCTGAATTTGACTTGATTAAACCAAATCACTTTTAAACTTGTGAAAGATGTTTTCAAGAAGAACTTAATTTGATATTTAAACCAGAATGCTGTAATGAGAAACATCACTATCAAATCTCCCATTTATCAGAGTACAAATCAAGGTTTTAGTAAATTTATTTCTAGAATGTTTTATGCAAAGATAAAAACGTTGTTGTTAGGGTCAGTGTTTTGAGTGGAAGATTAAAGCAGATAAGAATGATATTTAGAAGTTTCCAAGTGGTTTGCAAGTTTAATTCAGGTAAAAGCTTTACGTGCTTGAGTTTTAATTTCCAAATTTGTTAAACAGGGTTAATAATATCACAGGAATATTGGAAGGTGTAGTGATGATTGTAACGTGCTTTTTTAGAGTATCAGAATAACATATTTACTTTACTGTAATAATTTTCTGGAGTTCCAAGGAGACATTAAGCTTATCCCACATTTTCAAAACCAAGTACTTTAAACTTGGGAATAGGGTACAGGATTGCAAGATGGGAAACTTAATTCTCTCCCCCTTCCTTTACTGATCTGTTGAATACTATGAGTTTTCATTATTATTATTATTTTGCTCCTACTTCTCTTGTAAAATGGAAGAAAGTTCCCTAGTAAAACTTTCTGTCTGCTGGCACAGACAAGAAGTATACTTCAGTATTTGTCAGTTGTTCATGGAAACATTTCCTGAATCAGATTTTTAAAAACTTAATTTCTGCTGCTAAGTGCTGTATTTCCACAGTTTGTCCTAGTCCCTCCAATACTAACACTGTGATAAAGCTGATCACCTGCTTTGTGTATGTGCATTTGTGTGCATATGGTAGTACATTGATAAATCCTTTTAATATGTAATTTCTGGAGTTTTGTTTAGTAACAAATTATTTGTTCTGTAGTAGCTGTTTAGGAGTTAGATAAGTGGACTTGGAGGTAGGTAGATTGAAAACTGGTGGATTGTGATCAGTGCCTCCAAGAGAGTTTCTATTTTGTTCAGATAGCAAGTGCATTTTAAAAGTGGCTATGATAATGAAGGATATGAAGAAATAGACTTGAAGTATTTTCTTTTTTATTTTTGGAAGATAAAAGCAACAAAATAATTAATTAGAGATTTTATTGGGCTGTCTGCTTACAGGTTGGCTGGACTATGGGATCCTAACAACATTATAACATGGGCTTACTTCTTTCCAGATTGTACTTACCCCAAAAAAGAGTCTCACAAATAGCAGCTTTTCTAAAAGATCTTGACAGCTACACTTTGATATATTTGTCCAGATTCCTTAAAATGGCACTGAAGAATGGGTTGATCTGAGAATTAAAGTAAGAGAAACAGTATTTTTTGACGTCTTTAGTGAGAAGCAGCTCTTGGAGCTTGTTTTCCTATTTCAACATTCAATCAAGGATCAAGGGAAAACAGCTTCACCAGACTACTGAGTTAAGTGACTGTTGTGCACTGGTCTATAGCACAAGGATAATGATGATGGACATAAGGCAATACCACTGAAGATTGCTGTGATGCAAGCTGGTTGTATTCTATTTTATTCAAGACTCAGGGAACACTAAAACACTGTGCTTGTTTCATGAATATTTCATGAGGAGTATTTGGCAACTTTCATCCGTCACTTAATTTTGAAATCTCATGGTCATGTTTTCTTCCTTCACTCCCACCTTCTCAGCTGCACCTCTCTGCTTCATGAAATTCTTAGTGAGAAAAAAAGCATAGAAAGTTCTGTGAATGCAATCTATAGCAGCAGCATATCCTTGTGGTGTCTTGCCATACCATCTGCCACAGCTGTGAATCTGCATGGCCAGATCTATTCCTATGGACCAGGCACCTTCTGAAGGAGAATTTGTGAGACCTCCCACAGGCTTCTCACAAGCACACACTTTATCTCTCATATGAGCATCTCCCTACCTTGGCCCCCTTTTCCCATCAGGAAAGAAATTAGCCTCACTGTTATGTCTGTATTGCATACTCATTCAGTCAGAGTGTTTTTCAGCTGCCTGGTGGCTGATTTAACATATGATCATCTTCCCCTTATGCTCTGCCAATGAACTTGCAGAAAAAAATGGCACGTTTCTAATAGCAGGGGTGGCAACCTCTTCCTGGATGCCACTGGTAATCATCAGTGCTGTGCACGTAATATCATGCCAACAACCTTTTGCCAGTGCAGTGTTTTGGGGTTCAAATATATTGTATGTCCTGGGTGCTTAGTAAAATGTATACCTTTTCTAGTCTTTTAAGCAGCACACTGTAATGGAAAGGTTCTCTAATTGGAGGGGAGTGGAGGAGTAGGAGCTTACTTACAGTACAATTACTTCGTCTCTGTAGACTTATGCATAATATACTACCCTCTCCTCTCTACCACTGTAGACTTCCTCTCTTTTGCTTAACACTTTACTACAATAAGTGCATATTTCATGGTAAACAAAACATTTATCTTTATATATAGCATCATGTCTATAGCTTTCTCTGAAACAAGAAGCAATTTCTTTATACTATTTCAAAGAAAATTTCTTCATTGCAAGTAAGGTAAATATATTTTTCAGCTACTGGCTTCTCTCAGCAAGTAATAGAAAATGTCTAGCAATGTCATCTGGAGAATTAGTACATCTGGAAAAACTGTAGAGCGAACTGATATAAGCTTCTCACATTAACATGCACAGAGGATTGCTCTCCCTGTATAGAACCAAAATAATTTTTTCCATTGCACTCTTTGTTCCTATCATAAAGAACAGCAGAAGCTTCTGTTAGTTTTAAGTTCTGGTATGTAGAGAATTATTTTTTTTTAAAAAAAAGACCTAATATTGTTTTTTTAACCACCTTCCCTGACTTAAAGAAAAATATTTGTGATCATTTTTAGTTTACTTTGATGTCTACTAGATCAGATTTGTTTTGCCATAGGTAGAACAATCCCATACACAAGACCAACAGTTCATTAACCTATTTCTATATTTTTTTAATACAGATGCTTCTACATTCTAAGGAAAAAAAAATCCATCACTATAGGCCCTATTCTCTAAATACTGAGATAAATTTTCTCAGACCAGCACAATGCATGAAAAGACACGCTTTCACTTTCAGTGTATAACACAGAAAATAAAAAACAAAGCTGAAAACTAAAACACCCCAATATAAGGCCATAAGACATATAATTCATGTGTTTTTATTTTTACAAATCAAGTCTTTGAATATTTTTTTGTTCTTGTGGTCTTCTTAAGATTGAACAATGCCTCCAAAATTTATGGTTATGGGAAAAGGTGTGCTTTCTTATGGTTTTTAAGACATTAACCCAGAATTTTGCAAGTACTCTCAGCACTTTGTGTTATCTTTTCCGGATCAAAGTTTTTAGCACTATTTACAGTGAGCTCTTCTTAACCACTCCTCAGGAAAAAAAAACAAACACTATTGGTGGAAGTGGGTGCAATTCCAATTCCAATGACTTACCTTGATTTATGCCTACTTATATCTAAGAGGAATTTGATTGACTCATTTATACATGGGCAGGATGAATGACTTCATCACAAGAAGCAATTAGAAATAAAATACTTTTACTACCATAAGACTCATTCTGTGGATGGCTCACTAAAGGTGGTTTTGGGGATAGACTTGCACAGGTGTAAGTAATTCAAAAGAAACCAAAAACAAACTCCAAAAGCTAACAAAGCGAAACAATACTTTATCTTACTTATTTAAAAGCTGTCTGTGTAATTTTGGGGATGCAAATCTTGCCATACTCTCTGATGAACACTTACCATGGTCTGATAGGCATGATCCACATCAGCAGTGTAACGCTTCTCACCCAATGAAAATTTGTGTTTTATTTTGGTGGAACCCTCAAATAATTCCTTATTAGATTCTGAGCCTCTATAGAAATGAGTTTCTTCATGTTTATTAGAAGCTAAGGAAGAAAATTATGTCAATGAAAGCAATTGTAGAACCTCAACAAGAACAATCATTTTTTTCTTTCGTTTCTGTGAGCTGCTTGGCTTAACAAAATGTACACAAAATCTTTAAATAAAGCAGAAACTGGAACTTTACTGTCCTACTAATTTTTCATTTTGAGATTTTGTAATACTTTGTGTAGCATGGTTCAAACAGAAATTTCAGGTAAATGAAAACAATCCACTACCACAGGTCTTACACAGGTGTGGAGAATCTGAAGGCTTTAAAGGTTTCTATTCTGTGATGTGAAAGTGCTACTAATATTAATGAAGATACCAGGAATATGTTAACTCTAAGAAGAGTCATTTAAGACTTGGTCAGGCTTGATGTGGTATAAGGATAATCATGAGTCACTTTATTATCCTCAGTGGCCTTTGAAACCTATATTAAGTGAGCAATTCCAAATAAACTGTTGATGGGAAATGTCTGTTTATTTCATTATTCTTTATTAAGAATAAATACAAGGCCTGAGTAGAATTTTCTGTTTCATCTTTGTGTGACTACTTACATGGCTTCATTGCCTAATCACCATGAAAAATTACCCATATTTCTGTCAGTAACTGTACATGACTTGTACCTTAATTCAAAAACAAAACCCAAGAACTGCTCCATTAACTCATGACAATGATGTACAGTATAGATCTCATCAAAACATCTACAGAGTCAACTCTCCAAGGACTTAAAGTTCAACTGCTTGCAAGGAATGTAAAGACTTAATTGTCATTCAAATCAGAATGACTTAGAGAGTATTAATTAATGCATTTGACAAAGCTGTTTGTTTACAGTTTCATATTTGGGAGATCCTTTTCTTTACTTGTTAATTATCTGCACAACAAATTTGTACTGGAAATTAAGATGGATAAGATCCATTCAGTGAATTATTGACTAATATTTTCAACCTAATACATTTTTCCCTAACTCTCCATTTCTACTTACAGTCTTTTATCCTTGACTAGCCCTTGCAGTAAGATCATCATCCATCTCCAAGATTCTCTGTGTGTTTTCTTCCACCGTTTTACCTCTGACCAACTTTTCTTGTTAATTGATAATGCCATTTCCAGCTTTTTAGAGGCACATTCCCAGATCCACAAATGAATTAGGAGAACAAAAATTGTATATAATACTCCCATTTGGAAGCAGTGATAAAAAGAGTGTGCAAGGCTAGTGCTCATGTAGTATTTGACTCAAAAACTACAACATTAGAGAAGTTTAGAGAGCTCAGCAATCTAGGAAGTGTCCCCAAGCCCACAAAGTGCTACCACTAGAAAGGGTAGACACTGTTGAGAAATGCAGGACTTGGCAAACTGCTTCCTCAGAGAATACAGAGATACTTGTGAAAAAAACCCTATAAAGATGTCAGAGAAACTCAAAATCCAAATTAAGTTGTGTGAGATGATTTCAATGTACGGTTTATTCAGACTTAAGAAGTTCTACCAGATTGGCAATTTTACACACAGTTTTAGGAAAGTAACCTGAAAATGGATGCCATCCATGGCTTTTGGAATTGCAAGTAGATTCCTGCAGTTAGTAATTTAAGTCTTCAACATATTTAGCTTTTCTTTTTTCACCTGGAATTTCCATTCTGTAATCCCAAATATGTATACTATCCACACAGACAGCAATAATTTAGTGCATGCCCAATAAATCAGGCATCTTTATCGAAGATCTGCATATGCAAAATATTTAATGTCTACTTAACAAAACCATATTCTTCTCAACAACACCAGGTTTGTTATTTGTGTGCTGTGTAGTAGCTGTATGCAGGCTTTTACTTGAAATTACCTAAGATTCAAAGACCAGTCTACTGCAAAAGTCCTGATGATGCTTTTAAAATATGTCTTCAAACACTTTTAAATGACCAAATCTTACACATTTTAGACCTCTTTTTACGATACTGGACTTGACTGTCATGAAGATACGAAGACAGGAAGAATGGAAATTCTATGGTTCTTGATATTGAGGCTGGAAGAAATTCACATTTTTTCACAGAAAAACTTAAACTTGTGTTAGAAAAATTTAAGTATGTGAGGAAAGAGATTAATATGTGAAGGAAACTACAGTAGACAGTTAATATAGGGGAAGTAGAAAGAGGAACAACAAGAAAACTAATTTTACTTCAGATTGAAAAATAAGCACAAATATGACACTTTTCAATCAATAGATTTAATTATTCTCCTTAGTAGTTCCAAAATGGATACTTTTTTTCAAGTACTAAAGGACAGTAACAAAAATTATTTCAGCTCTTGAAGTACTGTCTTCTTTGGATTATCATCATTATAGAAAATGTTTCAAGCAATAAAGGTAAAGATGTTTGTCTGATTAAAATCTGTGATTGCTGTATAATGTCAGCTTTTAGCCCAGGATACAGTTGGCCTTCTGGGCTATGAGGGCACATGTCCAGCTTTTCATCCATCAGCAATCCCAAGGCCTTCTTCACCAGGCTGCTCTCTATCGCATCATCCCCCAACCTGTATTGAAACTGAAGACTGCTCAGATCCAGATGTAGGACCTTGCATATGACCTTGTTGAAACTCATGAGGATCACACAGACCTACTTCTCCAGCTTGTCCAAGTCTCTCTGGATGACGTTCCAGCCTTCCAGAGTGTCAACCACACCACTCAGCCGGGTGTGATCTGAAAACTCGCTGAGGGTATGCTCTATCTCACTGTCTATATCATTCCCAGTATGGAACTCTGAGGGATGTCATTTGTCATAGATCTCCTTTTGGACATCAGGCCATTGACTGCTACATTCTGGATGTGACCACCCAACCTATTCCTTACCTACTGAAAAATCAACCCATCAAATTCTTATTTCTCTAATTTTGTAGAAGTTTGTTTCCATAGAAGATTGGAAAAGGAGTACTTGAATGCTTAAATATCTAGCCAAGTTTCACTAAAGGAGACTTCTTCAGCCAGTGGATCATACATTCTCCTTTCTTATGTGGAGAATATACTTTTGTTTATAACAGCCTCACAGATTTTTAAGGTGGATGATTAAAAGAAATATTAATGAAAAGAAGCATCAAGACTAGCAAATCAGTCAACATCTGTGTGACTGCCAGTCATGTCTAATGTAACAATGCTAATCTGAGGTCAGGCCAAGAAACCAAGACTGTGATGCCATCAGGGACAGGAAGGGCCAGTGCTGTACAGGGTCATGTTTGCAAGAAAACTCACACTAAGACCAAGGGCAAGGGCCTGAGCTAAAATGCAGACACCAAGCAAGAGGGCAGAGACCCCAGATGAACCTCCCACAGATCTTTCTCACAGCTTATGTGTTTTCACTGATCCCATGTAACACAGTTATATAAGAACAAAATTGACCATAGTGGGCCCTGATGGGATGCACCTATGAGTGCTAAGGGAGGTTGCAGATGCCATTGTAAGGCCATCCTTAATAATCTTTGATCAGTCATGGCAGTTGGGAGAAGTGGTAAAAGAGCCGAGGTAGGCAAATGTCACCCAAATATTCAAGAAGGGCAAGAAGGACTATCCATAGGACTACAGACCAATAAGCCTTATCTTGATCACTGCATCAGTCAATGGTGGAATAGATAACCCTGGAAACTATTTCAAAGCACATGAGGGACAAGAAGGTCATAAGGAACAAAGAGCATGTCTTCACCATGTTTGGCTACTCTTGGGAGATATACGAAATCTATCTGGACATATTCCTGGTCAATCTGCTTTCAATGAGTTTATGTGAGTAGAGGTCCTGGACTAGATAACCTCGTAAGGTCCCTTTCAACCTCAATCCTTCTGTGACTTCAAGAGATGTATCATGGAGCTGACCTCTGGAGCAGAGGAAAACCTTGCAGAGATTATTGGTGTACTTA
Source organism: Dromococcyx pavoninus (assembly GCA_033558185.1). NCBI lineage: Eukaryota > Metazoa > Chordata > Aves > Cuculiformes > Neomorphidae > Dromococcyx > Dromococcyx pavoninus. Next base: position 369,160 of record JAUMJL010000735.1, read on the forward strand.
GAGCCCTGACAAAAGAGGTAAAGGTCAGGATCAATGTTTTCAGATGAAGTTTGAATAGCCTTCAGTATGGGAAAATTATGTTCATAGGCTATAAAAATAATAAAAGTAGGGTCATATAGGATAGAATAAATTTTTCAAACAATTATTTTGAAAATACTGTCTTTCAGTTGCTTCTCTCCCTGTCAATGTCGTCTGGTGCCTTGAGGCAGACAAGTCTTTGCTTTGTCTTTGCCTGCAAACAGGCTGTGAACTCCTATTTTTGGTCTAAGGCAAAAATCATGTTAGTCACAACAGTCAGAAACAATGAACATTTTTTTCTGTTTCATTCATCTAATTTCATTCTTCTCTTTTTTGTATTAGTTTTGCATAATAAAGATTAGGGTAGAATTTAATTGAACTACTTTAAGTAAAACACAGGAAATCTGGAAAAGCCAAGCACAGACTGTTCTTAAAATCAACAATTTAGAAAGAAGATGGCAGCTTTCATTGACATTTTTGCTTTCCAGACCTTGCATCATTATCTTGCAGAAATTCCACATTTCCCCTGAGAGAAGTTCTGTACTGAGACATGGAAGTTCAACCAGTGAGTTCATAGTCAATGACTTTAAAGGAGTCATTGCCTTGGGTGGTGGAAAGCTTAGACAGCAGCATTGATGTGCTGAGGCTCCCCTGAACATTTTGTACATTATGTCATCCGTGCTGAGGCTCCCCTGAGTGTTCTGGAGCACTCACTAGCAACAATAACCATGTACAAAAACTGATCCATAAGGGGTGAAAACAAATCAAAAAAAGGATGATGCCACACACTGAAATTCCTTATGTTTCGTGGCTGTTAGAGGGTCTTTAGGTAACTTAATATGACATAGTCTTAGTAGTAAGGGTCACTCATAAGTGATGAGTTAAATGGAACTGCATTGGTTCAATTTCTTTCTCTCATGTGACTTATTACTTGGACTGTAAAGCGAGAGATAAAAATACGGGATTTTTATGTTTTGTGCAATACCAGTTCCTTTTAATACATGTACATATTTTATATTTTAATATTTTAAGTCAAGACTTGTTTTAAGTCAGATCATTGGAAGGTGTCTTAAATAAAATTACCCACTTAATTTGGTGGGGCAAAACTTCCTCCAGGTTGCAGATAAAAATGAACTGCTTTCCTATAAATATTCCCTTACATAAGCACTTGTAGTAAAGGTGAACTGGAACTAATATTGTGCATAGGTGAATTTAAATTAATATTATGCATGCCATTCAACCCTGCTTCTGCATGTGAAGAATTTAACCAATAAGTCACTCACACATCAGCTTAAAAGAGATCCTTTAGTTCTCTGTATGTACTAAAGAAAACAAATATTCATGGGCTTTACATTTATTCTTGCATCAGATTTTTTTTAACCTCATATAATATTTTCACAAGTTAATAAAGACCAAATTACGTCTTCTCTTCACTGTGTGTTGCTACTTTTGCTGGTAGTTACTCCAGTCTCTATTATGCTATTTTTGTTTTCACAAGAGTCTTCAGAAGGCATAATTATTATTCAGATTTACTCAGAATGAGTTGTTATAAGGCTGTTAGTATCTATTACAGGCAAGTATTTCCCTTGAAATCAATTTTAAATATAATGGTGGCATGTTTCTTAATTTTGATAGTAGCAAGCAAGCAACTTTCATCTAAGTCAACTGAGGCATGTAACTAAGAGAAAGCTGCTAGTCTATAACGTAAAAATTTAAGTGAGTGTTTTAATTCATGAAGCAGATTGCTTACTTGGCATAATATAACTTGCTGGTAGTTGCTAACTTGGTAAACTGTGGCCATCTGTCTACAGGAAAGCATAATTTCCATAGAAATAAAAATTACAGTATTTCAGTCACATTGTGTTTTGACATCTTTGCTGAACTAATTTTCAAATGGGAAAAACTTTCAGAGCTATGGAAAGAGGGAAAATACAAATATGGATCTATGACATCTATCATGAACATATTGATTTCTTATCTATCAGTAATTTCTTAGTACCTCCACTGTATTTATAAGCTTTTTGATGGCTTTAATTCTAGAGTTAGTAAAAGCACAGTCTGGATCTCTAAGTATAATGAAGTCATGTGTGAATATTTTTATTAGAAGTGTTCTTCCAAGCATGGTGAACTTGAGAACATTTCAAAAATATTAGGACATTTCTAATACTTAGAAAAATGTCTGTTTGTAAAGCATTGGTAAGAAATCGTTTTAGCAAGGGGTAGAGAAATGAACATCTGTTGAAAGCCAGAAGGTTAAAAAAGCCCACAGTTCTTCATCTGAGAAATATCAATATTGTAAAGATATATATGGTATAATGTAAAACTAATAAAAGCTTCATATATTTGCCCGTCAGGTCTTTGAAGCCAAAGGAAGTTCAGCAGAATAATTAAGACACTAAGACCTACCCTATAAAATCTTACATATTTAAAAAATATTCTTCATAGTATATTCTATGACATCAAAATATCACGACTTCTGTTTCAAGTCAAAACATCGTATTCTCATTGAACTGGAATGTTTATGTAAATAATTCATATAACTATTAAAAAAGATAGTTCACATATTTTTTAAAAAACAATATTAAGAGTTTATATCTTATTTTTACAAACTCTATATGTGCACAAAACTCACTGGCTGACAGAACCTGTAATAATAATAAAAAGCAGTAAATTTGCACAGATCTGCTATTCAAATTGAATTAAAGTCTTAGAAACTGTTATTAAGTAGAAACAAGAACACAATAGTCAAGCTGAAGTATGATTATGTGAGAGTTAAAAAAAAAAAGACAAACAGGTACTTGATTATATCATCTGGTTGATCAATTATCTCCATTAACTTTGAGTCAAATTTGAACACAAAACACTAACAGTCCAGGATGAACATGTTCATTCAGTTTTTGAAGCAAGTTGGGGCAAAGCCCAAAATTATTCTCAGTCAAATCACCACAAGGATACTTAGTATTATATAATGTTAGCAAAAAGTGAATATTCACTGCCTATGCCTGGTATTTCTGTAGAAGTTAATTTCTTCTCTCAGAACCAGATAAAGAAGAAATTCTTCATGAACTCTTACTGTTTCTTACTATTCTTCCAACTGCAATCATCCCTTTTAAAATAGTATTTGGAGACTTAAGGTTAATGACACAATAGGCATTGCGAAAAGAAAGATCTTGATACACGTATCTGCTGTTCTTACTAATGAGTGGACATAATTCTTAACCTCCAGCTTCCAAGGGTAATAAGTATATGACTACCTAATATATGCAGCTATACAGATTCATTGTAAAACGTTTTTCAGCCATATACATCAGTTAAGGTTCACAGAACAAAGTATCTCTAAATGTTACTGAGGTCATTAGCAGTAATGAAAATTTAGATTATCTCCTGGATATTCTGTCAAGTGCAAGACAAACCTAGGTCCTTGACTGTATTTATCTATGTCTCTAGATCCTTGCACAGATAAGAAGCTCCACAAATACCCTGGGCTACCTCATGCCAGGTATAGAGAAGATATAGCTAGACTCTTCCCAGTGGTGTCTAGTGGCAAGGCAAGAGACAATGAGTACAAACTGAAACACAGGAGGTTCTGTCTGAACATCAAGAAACATTTTTTTCCTATGAGGATGATAAAATATTGGAACTGGTTGCCCAGAGAGCTTTTGGATTCCCTATTCTTAGAGATTCTCAAAATCTATTTGGATGCAGTCCTAAGCAATGTTCTCTAGGGGATCCTGCTCTAAGAAGAGTGGTTGAACCATGTCTTCTCCAGATCCTTAAACACTATGTGATTCTCCAGTAGGTTTTAATTAAATATCTCAATATTGACTCACATTTATGGTTCTATAAATCTATGTTTAAAATATTTAGACGTAATGCAATACAGATTTATACTCACAAATTTTCATTTTTTTCTAAAGTTAGAAAAAATGCTTTTGCTTTTGTGTTTATTGTCTTCCATTTCTGTGCTAAAATGATGATTAATGAAACTAAGGAACAACAAGACAAGAAGCTTGGATGTCCCTGCTTCCACAGGAATCCTACTGAGAACTAAGCAGGCTATATATATGAGTTAAATCTCTTTAAAATATATATTGTTTAAAAACTAAAATGAATCTTTTTATATGTCTAAAATAAAATTATTATTTTTATCATTTAATCTTGGTAGAGCATACTATAAGCATTGTAGTTTTTCTGTATAGTTGCCAGTTATATCTGTGATAAAGAGGTACTAAAATAAGTTATTTGGGACTCCTACTTTAAAAAATGTATTTCTACATAAAGTAAATGACCACAACTTTGGTAGAATAAGACTGAAATTATTTTCTCCAGAACCACAAGTTGTTTGTTCTATAAAGGTAAGCAAATAACTCATATCAGAGATTTAAGTCACTCTTTTTAAATTATATTTTTTTTATCAGATTCCCATGAAGTATGGTTCTTAGCAGTACCATTCTTTCATCACTGAATTAGAGGAAGGCATTAATAAATGCATCTGTAAGTTAAATATACTTTATTTATTTATTTATATAGCTCCCTCTTTCTCTTTCAATCTTTTTTTCATGAAAAATAAAAGATAGAGTGAATTTCCAGAGCAAGCTACTTTGCAGTCACAAGGTGACCAAAACAAGAAAATATTTCATTATATTTTCATTTCTTCTTTTTAGGTTTAACCACTCCATGGGCTCTATATTCTCTCTGCAGGAGAGAATAAGGTCCCAGGAAGTAATCAGCCAAAAAAAGGAGGTGTTGGCATATGAGTTAAGATTTAATGATACTGCAGAATGACCGAGAGATCGGGCCCAGCCAGCATGGATTTAGGAGGGGCAGGTCCTGCCTGACCAACCTGATCTCCTTTTATGACCATGTGACTCGGATGGTGGATGAGAGGAAGGCTGTGGATGTGGTATACATGGACTTCAGCAAGGCCTTTGACACTGTCTCCCATAGTAGACTCCTGGAGAAGCTGGCACTGCTCTCTGCTGCGTGCAGAATTGGTTGGATGGCCGAGCCCAGAGAGTGATAGTGAGCGGTGTCTCATCCAGTTGGTGGCCGGTCACCAGTGGTGTCCCCCAGGGTTTGGTGTTGGACCCGGTCCTGTTTAACATCTTTGTTGATGATCTGGATGAGGGGATTGAGTCCATCATTAAAAGTTCACAGACGATACCAAGCTGGGAGGAAGTGTCGATCTGCTGGAGGGTAGGAGGGCCCTACAGAGGGACCTGGACAGACTGAAGAGATGGGCTGATTCCATTGGGATGAAGTTTAACAAGTCCAAGAACTTTAACAAGTTCTACGCTTTGGACAGAGCAATCCCATGCAGAACTATAGGCTGGGGACAGAATGGCTGGAGAGTAGTCAAGTGGAAAGGGACTTGGGAGTGCTGGTAGACAGGAAAATTAACATGAGCCAGCAGTGTGCCCAAGTGGCCAAGAAGGCCAATGGTATCCCGGCCTGCATCAGGAATGGTGTGGCCAGCAGGACTAGAGAAATTATCATCCCCTTATACTCAGCACTGGTCAGGCTGCACCTTGAGTACTGTGTTCAGTTCTGGGCCCCTCAGTTTAAGAGAGATGTTGAGATGCTGGAGTGTGTCCAGAGGAGAGCAACAAAGATGGTGAAGGGGCTGGAGCACAAGCCCTATGAAGAGCGACTGAGGGAGCTGGGGTTGTTTAGCCTGGAGAAGAGGAGGCTCAGGGGAGACCTTATTGCTCACTACAACTACCTACTCTCTGGGAGAGTTATTAGGAAGTGTATTTCAGAAATACCAACATCATGTTTACTTTTTCACTCCATCCAAATTATACAGAAGGTCTGGCATGAAAGAGATGGTCACAATGGCGAAATTCTACATCTGTCACTGGGTCTGAGTTTACATATGTGGTTAACTTTCCAAATATACAGGGAAACAAGTACATAGAGAGATCAGGAGTACCTCAATTTTTTCTCTGTTCTCACTCGATTGACCTAATCATTTTTTAAATTCCAATACTGAGGATAAAGCATATTTTGCATTATGTAAGAGACTGTTATATGACAGGATGGGCTCCCATAGTCATGTCTAACTGTTGGGTAGTATTAGTACCATAATACTACTAATAAAATCACAGTGTTCTAATTTTGGCACATTTTCCTTTCATAAACAAGTCAAAATTAAGCACTTAATATATACCTTCTGCAACTCCGAGTGAGGCATCAACTAATGAGTGGTTATTTGAGAGTGTAGTTGTGTGATCATTTTGAGATATTGAAATAAGCATTCCTTAGTTCTTGTAGCAAGCAATAGAAAGCCAAGGATCTCTTTCAGAACTTATTTATTCATTTCACCAAAAGATTCTATCAATTCATCTATTCATCAATTCTATCTATTCATCTAAAAAAGAATAAGGAAACCATTACAAGGCAAACGTGATGAATAAAGAAATTGAAAAGTTCAATCACATTTACCACAGTTGAAGAGATAATTTGTCATCAATATAACTATATTAGAAAAAATATAAATAATAAAAGAAATATCGGAGTAAATGCACAAACCCTATGCATTACTACATCACGGGAGAGGAAAAATACATTTTCTCTTCCTGTCCTTGTGCTATATTTCAGGGCTAAATGTCACTTCGTTTCATATTCTAGAATGTATTTTTGTTTGTTTCACTACTCACTTTTTGCTAATTCAGAAATATCTTTGTTTCATTTTGAGGGAAAGAGTACGGATATCATGGTAATAGGACTCATTATAAAACCCAAGATAGACAGACAAGAACAAAAGTGTCAAATTATTTCTTCAATAGTAGTGTCCTTGTGAGAACAGAATACTCTGCCCAAAGTCTTAATTAACTCCCAGACAAATGTTTAGAGACAATATTAATTAGATACTTAGCTACTATACTATAGCTTTTAAACCTAGCTTATACTTGGGGACTGGAAAAAGTATGGCAGAGGCCCTCAAACTATCTTGCTATCATCACCCCTTCAGTAAAACTGAGCCTCTAATTGAATTCTGTCTGAAAGTAGTAGATCCAGATGAGCAAAAGAGTTCCCTCCAATCCATGTTCTGCATTACAAGTAAGAAATAAAAAAATTAACATACAAAAGTAGTGTTTTTCCTGCCCAAATCCCAGATCTGCATTGAATGTACTGAAGAGGGTGCATCAGTTTCCTGTGCTATTTCTTAGTTCCATATCATAGCAGTGAATGCGGAGTTGCTTTCTGCAAATACCTTGTTTATGATTTCTATTGATATATGTTTGCATGCAAATCTAATGTCACTTCATTTAATTATAAAAAGCAGGGTAATAATCGTGAAGATAAATATATCACAGACCTAATGAGGAATTATCCTTCTAAAATGCTGTTATGTGTTGAGAACTATGCTCAGTACTCTATACCAGGCAAAGCCATCTAAGTGATAATTGGAACTGTGCAGGCTATAGAACGCCCAATTTGGATCCTGACATTTTGTCAACACTATCCAAAACCAGCTAGAAGAATATATGGGGGGTTCTACACAGATTGCAACATTTCCTTTTATTCTGAGTAAAATATAACCTTCTATATAATACTACATTGTTTTTATAAGATCTTTTGAACTTTTACTTACACAGATTTTGATGATTTTTTTTCCTTTTATGCAAAGTTCATCATGAAATGAAGTGTCTCATACTAATAACAGAAGGAAATAAGAAGCAAAACTTTACTGTTTTTTCAGGGGTGCACAATCAGCATAACCACATCTGTAAAAAATTTTTGCCAAGTAGTCCAAGTTTTACTTTCAGAATTATGTAATAAATCAATTAAAATAAAATTCAAAAGTAATGTTTCTGATTTGAAACAGTAAAAAAAGGAGAGGGAAAATTCATATGGTAATTTAGAGGAACGACATACTCCAAGTACTGTATAGATATACAATTTTTTTTTAATGTGCTTTAATTTGATGGTACGGGTTAGTTTACCATCAGGACTTTCTCTTATTCTCTTTCTCTTAGGCATACATACATTTCCTTGATCACCTTTTATGGTCTCTATCCTTCTCATCCAACTGAGAAGGAATGGTTGAAGTTCTCCGAATTCAGTTGTCCTCCTCCCACTTGGCCTAGTGTGGATTGAGCCTTGAGATATGCTCCTACTCTTGTGGGTTGGGGGGTTTTTTGAACTTTGGTTTTGGTTCTCTTTGGTTTGGGTTTTTCCCCCCCAAGAAATAAGGGTCAAATACATCTAAAATTCTTAATTTTTTACAAGAACTTTATTTGGTAAAATTTACAATACACTGCCTTTTCTCAGCCATTCTTTGCAATAACATGCTTTGCTAGTATTTAAATGGAAAGGAAGAAAAATTTGATTTTCAAATATCTTTTGGGTAATAAATCTTGCAAGTTCAGGAGACAAACAGTAAACTAATAACAAAAAACAGTGAGAGAAAAAATAGAGAATAAATTTTTTATGAATGTTTAAATACATAAGCCTTTCAGCCAATAAATGCATTACAATTCTAGCTATCATACTCTATGATATAATATTTTCTCTCATATAATGATCTCAACTCAAGAAACGTGAAGGGAAATATACTGATTTGACTCTCTGAAAATAGAAATTTTAAAGTCTGCCCCGATCTTGGACCTCAAATTACAGTTCAGAAAATTCTGTACTTGCCTTTGGATTTAGAAGAATGTTTCCGTTTCAGTGAAAATTATGTTCCAGCAAAGATTTTGTGGAAATACTATGGAGCAAGGAAAATTAAACACATACATTTAAAGGAAATTGCAAATCTCAAACAGATCTCACTTTTAGTAGGTTGGGTAACAAATATCCCAAATGTTACAGTGTTCACTAATGTAATGTTTACACGACGGTGAAGTTCTGTATAATGCATGCCTTGGCAATAATTAGATGCTTAGTAGGCTAATTATTTTGTGAATAAAATCAAAAAAGATCAAGTAATTAAACAATAGGCAGAGAATATGAAGAGTAGCAGTAATTGTTTATTTGATTTAGCAGAGCACTTTATGCATGAATAATGAAATGTTGTACACCAATAAACAGAGGAATGTGTAAAAATACTTATGTATCTAAGAGCTACTGGATGAAAACCTTTGCTTTCCTGATAGCATAGAATGGTTTATTTCTTTAAAATGCTTCTGTTGCAGATCTTTCACTGTAGAATGTCACAGAAAAAAACTTCAAAGTTATTAGTATATAACTTTTTTATTATTCCCCAAATAAAAAATATTAGAGACAATCAGTGCAGTCTTGGGGACTGAATACATGTATTGTACTGGTGAAACTACTTTGCTGTTCATACATTTTTCAAGACAATTCACCAACTTATAAAGAATTGCTTATTTGACGTAAGGAAATACTTTGAGTAACACTAGTGGAAGAGGGGGGAGAAAGAATAGTGAAACTTTGGAAAGCAGAGAAGGTAGAAGAGAAGGGCACCCAAAATGCTGAAAAAGCCAAGACATTTCTAAAGATGAATCCTGCAATCTGAAAGGCTCCTGCTATATCCAACTGAACTGCTTACATGTTTACAATTAGCTAAAAATTTTAAAGTTTCTCTCCATCAAAAAAAAAAAAAAAACTTCATGAGGTTATGACATTGAACTACAGGTAACTGAGTTGGTCCCTGGAAATATTACCAATTCTCCTGACACTATATGTATCCATTTATTCACATCCACATGCATACATAACGTAACGATAACCCTTCTATTTCTCTTACATATATTTTATTTCAATGAAATTCTATCTAATCATATTTAGACTCTCAGCAGAAAGATCTGAAACACATCCTAAAGGATGAGTTTGTATGTCATATTAAAAAAGCTCAAATTTAAGTGTTTGAAAATGCAGCCTGTGTAGTTTTAAATGTGTAACTTAAACATAATGTGAAACAGAACCTTGAAACAAAATACAGCATAGGTAGAAATAAGGTGAAATTTTTATAGAAATAGAGGCAGACATTTAGATGGACTCCAGCATAATGGAAATAAGATTTTACCTTACAGGTAAAAAAATTATTGCTGCAACACAAACCAATGAAATTTGTTTAAGTTAGAGCATGAGAGAAGGAAGGGACATTGTTTTTTTTAAAAAGACGTAGTAGAAAGGGCAGTGATTCATGATAAAAATTTCTATTATAATTTCTCATGTAATAATTTTGATTTTTTTTTCCTTTTGAGAAGTTAATAACATATTAACAAAATCTAGTTTCTGTTACATCTCACGTGATCAATTTACAGAAAAGGTGAGTAAATTCTACAGCAGGACAACTAGGGTTCAAATTCATTAAGAAATTTAATTATAAGATATTTTTGAAAGAGCAACTAGTAACTGACCATCTGGTATTGAATTAGGTATTGGATTTAGCAGGTTTGCTAAGTATGGTATCACATGCCAAACACAGTCATTCTATTCAGTGATAGCTGAAAAACTGTGTAAGAAACATATGATATTGGTTTAATCCATAGAATCATAGAATTGTAGAGTGGTTTGGGATGGAAGGGACCTTAAAGACCTAGTTCTAACCCTACTCTTGTGAGACCTTGTGAGAACTCTCACATCCCTTTCCCTCAGGGCTGATCTCCCATCTCTCTCTCCCCAGGCTCAACATGTGCCAACAATGTGCATTTGCAGCCCAGAAAGCCAAACATATCTGGAGCTGCATCCCATGAAGTGTGACCAGCACGTTCAGGAAGGTGATTCTCCCCCTCTACTCCACTCTCGTAAGAACTCACCTGCAGTGCTGCATTCAGTTCTGGAGTGCTCAGCACAGGAAGGACACAGATCTATTAGAGTAAATCCAGAGGAGGACCACAAAGATGATCAGAGGGCTGGAGCACCTCCCATATGAGGGCCGGCTGAGAGAGTTGGGCTTGTTTAGCCTAGAGAAGAGAAGGCTCCTGGGAGACCTTAGAGCAGCCTTCCAGTACTGAAAGGGGGCCTACAGGAAAGCTGGAGAAGGGCTCTTTGTCAGGAAACGTAGTGATACAATGAGGGGTAATAGGTTTAAGCTGAAGGATGGTAGATTTCAATTACATATTAGGAAGAAATTTTTTACTGTGGGGGTAGTGAGCACTGGAACAGGTTGTGCAGAGAAGCCATGGTTGCCCCATCTCTGCAGGTGTTCAAGGCCAGATTGGATGAGGCTTTGAGCAACCTGATCTAGTGGAAGGTGTACTTGTCCATGGCAGGGGAGCTGGAAATAAGTTGTTGTAAACCACTTTTTTCTAGAATTCTATGTGTAGAACGTTTTCAAAGTTTTCAAAGTTGCTTTGACCTTTGTATAATATCTGTGTGCAGCAATCTTCATTTCTGGGAAAAAAAAGAAAAAAATATTCATTTTTGTGGTGTCTTTGATCTAAGGATACTTTATTTTTTTAAAGAAGAGACTGAAGATTGTCAGAAGTGTACACTTGCTTGCAGGTTTGCTATTACTCATTCTCTGAAGCTACTTGAATATCTTTACTACTTGATAAACTTGCCGGATAAATGCATTTTTTTAAATTTGAGCTCATTTTGGCACTGTTTTTGCAAGATGTGAAATAGAGAAAATGCAAAAGTGACAATAAATTTTTATAAATCAATTTAAAATATTTCAGCCATGTTTGTAAACGTTCGCCATTGTGGCAACATTCCACTGAATGACAGAGTGGAAGAGAAATGTAGATATTGAACCTACATTTTGTAGGGAAAAACCTACAAAACACCGACAAATATGATGTGATGCTAAAAAAAATTTAGAAGTGCTGTGTTGCTTGTAATAAACTTCTGTTCTTCCAGTAGAAATCTGGTAATACAACTCCACTACAGTCAAAGTGAAACAAAAAAAATTAGCACACACCAAGTTCTGCCCTTACAGTTAGAGTGCAGTTAATAAGCTAGCTACAACACACAAAATATTTCTCTAGATATACACTCACAGGTTTAAGTGAAGGAACATCTACTATTATTGAGATAGAAATTCCATTGTGACTCACAATGGTACAAATTTGGACATGTTCCATTTTATTCTTGGTTATTCTAGATCTGTTTGGACACAGAAATTGCCCTTGCTTTATGGAACGTTTTGACAGCAAATCAGAAAAATCGATTTTTTATAGTCAGTGCCAGTTAGGTAGAATAGAGAAAAATTAGCATATGGCAGGTAGGATGATAAATGAAAAAGACAATTGACAGGGACTGAGAAATTTAGGATTGCTTTGTTCAGAGAAGAAGACATTGAGAAATGACAGAAATAGATTATGTTTACTGTTTAAGATGTGTCAGGTAGTAGTAGTGAGATACATACTTAAACTCTTCTACCACTAATTTCAGACAAGACAGTATCTCAGTTCACTTTATGCCCGACCATGGATTTGTTGTTTAGTTCAGTGGCCAGATGTCAGATTGGATGTGTCCAAGGATTGTTTCAGCTTGCAGGGAAATAGTTGTCACAAACCAAAAATACTCTATAGCTATAATCTACAGAGGAGTAAATATTTAAGTTTAAACTAAACTACAAAAGTAAGTTTGAGGTAATGCACAGTTGAAAGAACTCAGAATAAAGTACTTCCAGCAAAGAGAATCTGAGGGGAGGAAAGTAGAGAAATTAATCCAGAAGTAAAGAGAAGCACTAGAATACGCATGTGTGAAGATACTTTGTGCAATCATGAGATGAGAAGGGATGCACAGGGAAAAGTGTCAAACAGGTTTGTGAGAAGGCATACGGAAGGCAAATGACATATCTCAACAGTCAAAATGTTTAATGACTGCAGTGTATTTTGACACTCTAGACAGAAAATTGAGTCAAAGGTAAAAAAATTCAAGCACTGTAAAAATTATGCCTAATTTATAAATTGTAGATTATATAGATTAATGACAGATAAGGGAATGGAGGAGAATACTGACTGATTCTCAAACTAAGAATAACAGCTATATAACTATGCATGGAAATTTTAGGGAAAAGAAAAAGGGAGGGAGTGAGCAAAGAATTGACAGATAAAGAAGAGACTCCCTTATCAAGGGAGTTTCTATAGACAGTCATTGTTCTTAATAAGCATAGTTTTTTAAGGAAATAAGCATAAATACGACAGAGGAGACAAAACCAATATGAACTGGTTTTGGTGAACAAGAGTTTCTAAGCTGATCAGAGCATGAAGAGTAAACTTAAAGGATTTTGAGTAGTAAAAGTTGCCTGAAATTTCTGTCTTAATAATTGAACAAAACACCAGACTAGAATATCTAGACAAGAAGACACAAATTGTCAACAAACAAAGCAAGAAAGTCTAATAACTGTGGAAGGCTACCAGAATTTAATGTCAGGTGACAACCAACATTTGCTGTACCCGTGAAAAACAGCAACTACTGCCCAAGTCTCAGTAAGTTGTTATATAGCAATTAATTCGATGCAGAAATCTAAATCTGACATAATACACCAATAATACATAATAAATGAAAACATCATAAGCACATTTGACAATTAGGAATCAGGGCTGATTGCAATAATCCAGATGAACAAATGAACATAACTAAGTCACTTTTAGTGAGCATTGAATTACACACATAGTAGAAAAGTACAACACAGATTCAGACAAAAGGATTTTTTTTAATTTAAGTTTGAAACTACATTTACATATCAATATGTCAGGAATATACTCTTCTTACAGCTCAGATGAACTTTAGGATTTCTTACCTATTATAACATCCAACCACAAAGACATTCAACTAAGAAATCAAAATCACAGTTGATTTACTAGAGGGCATGGACTCAGGCTTCGTCAGGGAAAGTTTAGACTTGATGTTAGGAAAAAGTTCTTCACTGAAAGGGTGATTGGCCATTGGAATGCGCTGCCCAGGGAGGTGGTGCAGTCGCCGACCCTGGAGGTGATTAAGGGGAGACTGGATGAGGCACTGAATGCCATGGTTTAGATGATGGTGTTAGTGTTGGTGTTAGTGTTGGGTTATAGGTTGGACTCGATGATCTCGGAGGTCCTTTCCAACATTACTGTGATACTATGAAAATTGAATGGAAGTAGCAAGCATGGCTTCCCTCAGGCACATTATTAGTACAGATAGCAATGGAAAAAATCAGAAATTAAAAATGTCTAGTAGTAACTGAAGTAGTACCCTCAAATTACTTACCTTCTTTTCACAAGAGACACAGGGAATCTACTTCTGTAACCAGATACCATTTTTGGACCGTTTCCTAAGAGCAGAAATTCTTTTCTTCCTCTCACAATCAGTGTAGGAAGTTCTGAGGATAATAAGACAAAATCAACTCTTACTAGTAGGTCGATTGAGATTTGATGTCATACGGAGTTATAATAACTGTAGGCTGCTTTTTTTTTTAAATTGAGGTAGGCTTTGATGTATAAATTAAACCATTAGCAGTTAAAAAAAATTCACCAGTAGACAAAACCCTTTACAGTTTTTGAGTTATGCTACAATTTGTTGACTCAGCGAGTGTCAGGAGTTTTAAGCACTAATCTTATCTCTCTTTCTCTTCAATACTATAAGTTTCCCCTTCGCATTAAAAATCCACATTTTTTTCACAAGTCAAGATTGATTTTTACTTTGTATACCTTTTCAGTTCTTTTCCAGAAGGTTTAGAGACAACAAAATTATGTATTAAAAAATTTAACCGAATGAGTACAAGTGGAGCTTAGGTAGCTGCTAGCCAGATGAGTTCATCAATAATTAAATTAAATCACACATTCTCAAAAAGGGGGCATATTCTTCATTCAGCATTACTCTTCATCCAACAACCTTTCTTCTTGAGTTCAGATACATTTTGCTTAAAGCTGCAAAAATATTTTAATTGCACTTTCACTAAACTCTGAATATAAAATATTGCCATATCTCACCTATTGGTTTTGAAACTGAAGAAACAGAGAAACAATGAAATAAAAAAAATTATTGAGGTTCTTTTTCTCTGTTCAGTATAGAGAGCTCATTTTTTTCCTTCCTTTCTATGGACTCAAAGTTAGCCATAATAGGAAATCTTGCCAGTCTTTGAAAGATAAGTAGTGTTGCAGGTTTTCACTCAGAAATAATATATACACTTAAGATACCTCAATCAAAATCTTGAGAAATCTAGAGAGGCAGCTAGATTAAGCTAAATTATTCGCATACACGAGGACAGATAATTAAACAGATGTAATTTTAGTGCATGTATCCCTGTTCAAAAAACCCAACCACCAGCAGGTCTGGATACATCTTAGTATCTGACATTTCTATGATGTCAGGCACATAGAAGCTAGGGTTTGGGCTGTCTTTCAAAGTATCTTTTGCTATAGAGAATGGCTGTGATGGAGTCCAGAAGCAGCATCCATTTACAACTCATAGACAGATCACTATCCACACCATCCTCTTTTTTTTTTTTTAATCAGATAAAGAGTGGATGGAATAACAAGTTCTGAAATGTTTCAGAGATGCTAAATGTTATGGTATTTTTCTTCTTTTTTCCTCCTCCCATTAAATTAGCAACTGCTAACATCTAGATCAATTTACAGATCTAGCTGCTTAAAAAATGGAGCATATACATCCCTGCAACTGCCCTTCAGGCAGGGGAATATTCTTATGCATAAAAAAGACAATTGGTTCCTTCATGATCCCTCCCAATGCCAAGGGAAACCAATGGAGAGTAGAAGGAATGAAAAAAAAAAACAACTCAGAATTTAAAGGATAAAACTCTTGCCTCTATTGGCCAGTCTGTCATTTTGCCCTCAGAATCAAAAAAACCACTTTCTTTAATTTCTACTGAACACTGTCAGAAAGATTTTATGTCATTGAAACTACTGACTTCAGCCAAACATCTTTTACTAAGTTCCTGCGTTTCTACATTGTAAAATTTATATTGTCTTTAGATCATGAATTACAAATCAAATTAAAAAAAGACCCTTCTGTTTATCTGATCTATAAGACAGATGGTAATACCTCTCGTCACTGTTGATATTGAGATAATTTTAATATTGTTAGTGACAGAGAATATACTTGGTCTTCCATGATTTATAGTCTTTAAGCTCCTTCACTAAGTAAAAAATTGTGTCTGTGGAACAGCTGAAAAATACGGATATTCTAGCTGTATTAGGAACACTCTTGTTCCATATTCACAGCTGTGGAAATTCAGCTGTGCTCCCTTGACAGCCAAAATTTGCCCAAAGACCAAGAGTGAATATTTTGTATGTAATTCAAAATGTTAAGGTCTGTTCTGACTATGAACACATTGCAGGGCAGACAGGTGAGTAGAGAGTGCACCTCCAGACCAAGGTTACAGGGCCTTCAGCTAATAGAGAAAGTTCATTTTAGGAAAATGAAAAAAGGTACAATAAAAAATTGTCTCAAAGTCTAATAACAAACAGTTTACAGATAAATAAAGATTATTATGTCTGTCGGTCTGTAAACAAAAGGATTCATTAAGTCTATAGCTTTGGATTAATAAAATAATGACACTGAAGCATAGAATCATCTGGCTGGAAAAGACCTCTGAGATCATCGAGTCCAACTGTACCTGTCCCCTTACTAAACCATGTCCCTCAGAAACTCATCTACCCACCTTTTAAACACCTCCAGGGATGGTGACTCAACCACCTCCCTGGGCAGCTGTTCCAATGCCTGACCATCCATTCAGAGAAGAAATTTTTCCTGATGTCTAGTCTGAACCTCCCCTGACGTAACTTGCGGCCATTTCCTCTCATCCTATTGCTTGTCACTTGGGAGAAGAGAGCACCTTTCAGGCAGTTATAGACAGTGATGAGGTCTCCCCTCAACCTCCTCTTCTCTAAGCTAAACAGCTCCAGTTCCCTCAGCTGCTCCTCATAGGACTTGTTCCCCAACCCCTTCACCAGCCTCGTTGCTTTTCTCTGGACGCGCTCCTGCACCTCAATGTTCTTCTTGTGGAGAGGGGCCTAGAACTGAGCACTGTACTTGAGGTGCGGCCTCCAGGCTTTTATAAGACAATTCGTAATTACTGGATAGATAAAAATTTATTTATAAATTTAGATATCATCTGTTTCCTGATGATTAATTCCAAACTGTTTTGCAGTACCTGTGAAAAAAAGCCATCTTCCACCCGCTCCTCCCTCCCATAAACAGAAGGGGAACATGGTTTTTTTGAAATGGAATTTTGGGAAGTGAATTGAAGTATAAATGGAGCTATATGGTTAATTTAATTAATTTATTTTAAGTAATTTGCAAATATTCAGTCATCTATTAAAGTTAAACGACTATTGATTCATGGCGAAGACAAAGATGTGTACATACATAAACCATATAAAGCAGTAGTGTGCCTCTCCAGAAATGGAAATGCAGAGAGAGAGAGGATCAGGGAAAAGTGAAGAGAGGCAGATTAAAAAGAGGAAAGATAAAAATAGTGGAAAAAATATAGTTTCACATTTTCACAGGATCCCACAATGAAATACAATACTGAAATCCTTGAGAAGATGGGAACGTCCATTCGAAAATGGGGATACTTCCCTCTTTATGCTGTTGGTGCTGACTGCTCACAGCCGTTTATGCCTACTGGGTGTTCCGTTAGAAGAATCTCTGTATTACATAAGTTGTAATATATTGATTTCAGGTGGGCATGTGCAGTTTGTCTTATGAGCACCGGGCCCCCTCAAGCAGAATTGCAGTGATAGATGCTTGCATTCTTGCACAAAAAGCTTTTTAGCAGGTGTGAAAATCTATGACCTTGTTTTGGTCCTTTTGAACCAGTTCCAATTACTTCATCTCTCAAATATGGCTCAAAACCAGGGTTTAAGACAAAATAAAAGGAGTAGTTCATCTATGGTTTGAAATACAGTTCTTGACAAAACATCCATGGGAAGGAAGGGGAGGAAAGACTTCAGATGGTGTGTGCCAAAAAAGCTGTTCTTTAATATTTAAGCGTTCTTATGGTCTCAGTAATTACAATCTATCATGGTTTCCACAAGCTTCCAAAGTTTTCATCAGAAAAATATGTTTCTAAGAAAATTAAACAATATTTACAGCATGCTTTCTCTAGCTGAGTCAAAGATCTTTTAAGAAGAGTTCAAATAAAGTAATTTCAAGTTCAGGTAATGTGGCTAACAGAGAGCATATATTCAGAGTTAGAGCCACTTAAACACGCAATTCCAGTATGAATCCCAATTAGATGTTACAACTCTGTGTGTTCACACAGTAATACATTAAAGATCAAGGCTTCATCCTGCACTAAAAAGCAAGTAAAGAGAGCATTACTTCATGGCAGAAATCAATAGAACTTTGAACAAAGACTTCTTATACAAGTGTCAAGGTCCATGTCATGCAAACCAAGGTGATTTGCCTAAATTTACACAGATTAAAAACCTGATTGTTTTCAATTGTTTGATCAAATTACTAGAAGAAAAAATAATTCCAAAAATACAATTCAGTTATGTAGAATCATAGATTTTAAACACATATTTATATAAATCTCTAAATATGCTGTAAATATTATGTCACATTAGCTGTTTATCACTAGTTTCTCTCATCTGACTAGCTACAGGCCAGCAGAGCAATGTTTCTTTTCCCAGACAGAAGATCAAAAAAGGGGATATCACTGTCACTTTTATTCCAGTTATGAGAAGACAGAATGTTGCGGCCTTTCTCCTGACTGACAGATGAGTGAAGAAGTCGACCAACTGTGTTCTTTTAACCTCTATTGTTCAGGTTATTTTTTTCACAGAATATCAGAATAAAATTGAAAAATAAGTTCTTGCTATAGAACTGGCATAGTATAATTCAAAAATGCTATACAACAGCCGTCATTTTTCCTGTAGTTGGAAAGCCAAGCATCTTTCTATGACACAGGCTGGTTCTCAGGCTATCTGAAACTCCTATTTGTTCCTGCTGCTACTTTTCTACTTAATTCAAACGTGTTCGTACTTGTTCCTCCTCTCAGAAACTTCCCTTGTTTTGAAAGAACAACCTTTCTCTATGTTTCTTTCATGTCTTGTTGGAATTTCTTCTGCATGCATCTGAAAAACATCAATGAAATTAAAGACAGAAAATATTAAAAATATGAGTTAAAAGGTAAAAACAAATATCTGTGTTAGCTCTGGAAAAAACTTCAATGTTTCTGAAAAATTAATCGCTTGTTGCCTGTTGTCCTCCATCCCCTGCCTCCCCTCCAGGGATTAAACTTGCTGAAAGCTAAAGCTTTTTAACGTGTCAAAAAAAAATTCTTCCAGATGGAATGAAAGTTAGCCCTCCATAGCAAAAAAAAGAAAAAGGAAAGTGGTTTCCTGCATCTAAGAAAGAAATGGAACATTCTATCTGAGTGTGTCAAATCAACTTCTGAATGAAACTTGATTTTATGGGGGGGAAAAAAAATAAAAAAAGCCTATTTGAGTTAATTGGGAACACATAAATTCTGCTGAGTCTTTTTCAAATACCTGTTATTCATTTATGGAACTTGCCTTAATGCAACATAAGAAACAGAGTAGAGATGTGATAATCACTCTAAGCTGTAAAACAGGTGCTCTGCAGTACACCCTCCTCTGAAGGAAGCAGTGGGCACGGTTAGCAAAGCGATTAGTGAAATACGTTGAAGATGTTCAAGGAATCCTTTTCTATCCTGGTGTAGTTGCAATTAATGTTTCTCTTCCTGATGCTGAGGTGTATCATTAAAAAAAAATACCCACCTCCCAAAACGTATCAATTCCAAGTCAAGAGTAGTCTGGTATATATTTCAGTCTTTTTTCTTACTCCAAATTAAGGCAAATACAAAAAAACCTTTTTGGTTCAGTATTATATCAAAAGGACCTAGATAAATGGCAGAGGAGAGGCTGGCCGTTAGTTCTGTTCTGGCTGTTGTGCTCCCAGTCAGGTGCAATCACTTGGGCAGAGGTGGGGAGGTGATGCTTTCCTGAAAACAACTGAAATTTCACACTGGAAAAAACTTCTGGTGTGCAGTGCAGGAATGGTAAAGGAGGTGTTTTGCATTGAAATCGAGCTCCTGGTTGCTACTGAAAGGGAGATTAGTCCCTTTACCTCCAGCTGCATGTTTTCAACCCTTCTGTGTACTCTGCAGCAATTATGAACTAAACCCAAGTGGGTGTCACACAAGCACTGAAGGCAATATAAAGGAGGAACGGAGATACTGTATCAGAACAAAAAGAAAGCAGAGAAGTAAAAGAACCCATTCTAGTGAGAACTGTCAGCTAAACCAGGTTAAGTATAATGAGAAAACCAGTCTGAGATTCAAAAGAAGAAAGTATAGGAGAAATTCTGTTTGAGGTATTTCTAAGTAGAGGGAAGAACAAAGCATGATATCAAAGATAACAGAAAGAGAGACATATTTTTATGGGCAACTGGAAGACAGAATAGTGTTCTTGCAATCTGGGAAGCCATTCAAAGCCACAGGAGCAAAAATAAGTGTAGGGGGAAAGGAACCACCTGGTGAGGATATATATATGGGTTTTTTAAAGTTACTGTTACGGTCATTCACCCATTTTCCTCAAAGTTTATTTGTTATATTATCTATCCTAATAAAAACTTGCATTAAGAGTTGAATGCCCTTTTACAGTTTTCAGAGTAGTGATTAGAAGTGAAAACAGACACCTTTCTCAGACCTAGTATGTACAGGATCCTGATAAAACGCGTTAGCGTTGATGCATAAATATGTGTGATCTAATTTTAACAAGTTGAGTATAGACTTTTACCATGTAAAGGTATCACACCAAAAACTTTAAAAGCAGTTCATGGACCTAATCTTGAAGGGAAGAAAAGGTTCTATCTTTTCTAAAAAAATCATGTCCTTTGCAGCTAGACACCTCTGAAATCAAGACATGAAAATGAAAACTATTTGGAAGTCAGTAACAACTTTTGATAACTTCTTAAAAGATGGTCTGTTAAAAACTAGATATGCAATATAAGAATGCAGCTGACAATTTTTGGAAATTGACTGGTTTTCTGCAAACAACAAAATGTTTCTGATAGCTCAAGGTTTAACGCAATAAGAATGAAAATGATTTTCCTCTGTAATTTGCATTGAGTTCCTCCTATAATTGCTCCTAAGTACACTTACTAATCAGCTTATGTATTTATGAGAACTCAAAGTATCCAACTTCAATATCTATATAAATGAAAATCCAAATGTAAGCCTAACAACTGTGCAAGACATGAAGTTACGAGTTGGCTTTTTTGTACTTAATCGCAACATTCATGATGTATGTTAATCGCCTTTTTCTAAGTCTTCTACTGTCACAGAAGTGTAATGACCAAAACATACAGTGGCTATGTCCTAGTGAAATTTATTCTGCTAACACACTAACAAACATTACTTAATTACAGGTTCAGTAGGTCATGTGAGATCTACAACTAAACAGCTTGCCTATGAGTTCCTAAATTTACTATGGTGTTCCGAAATGTACATTCACTCGCCAGTAAGCTGACAACTCTCAACCTCAAGGAGTTTCCTTAGATTGGGTTCCCAAATCAAGGGGAGAGTCCCAACTGCAGACCCACCGCTCTGAGGAAGACTGCCTTAATTGGTCCTCTGACAGGGTTCCATTTATACCCTAGTCAAACCTGATCGTGTTTGTATATGGTTATATGAACTCCTATTTGTTGCCAGTCCAATCTGAACTGGAAAGGACGCAGTAAGAGTAACAATCATTATAGTTCAACAATTGAGGACCTTCCTCTTTTTATCAGGGTAGGTGCACGTGCCACAACACAAGTTCAAACAGTAGATTTTTAATGCTGAGATGTTTGAAATTTACACATTTACTTTTAATATTGTTTATGAAAAACTTTAGTTTATATCTGTGTTGCTTTTGAGTGACTACATAAGAAAAGCTCTTGGGAAGTTAAGCAGGGTGCCACGGACCATCCTGCAAAGTTACCTGGAGCTACCTCATGACAAAAGACAACCTTCTTTTTCTTAGGGGACATTACAGCAGTTGTATTTCTTTTGCCTATTAGAAAGTTTCAAAGTGCATGAGCTTCCATTGCTCTCTCAAAAATGAGAAAATTCTTTGCTGCCTCAATATACTTGCTCTGACTATGGAGGCAACTTTCTCCTGTACAATCTACAAATCAGTTTGTCTGCCCATACAAAATAAGGAAGATAACATAATTATTTTTCCACCTCATGCACATCGGAAAATAAAAGAAAGTCCTCTGACTTCTAACACTAATTTACTGAAGTTTTTTGTTGCTTTAAGGAGTTCACAGTCAAATTTCAGAAGTAGACTCTGTATCAAACTAATAAATAATTAGAACGTTTAATGGAAGCTGAATAGTTTTAGCTGTCTAAAAGAAAAAATATATATAGTAAGTTACAGATTTTGTGTAATACGGTATTTCTACATGGAGAGAACATGAGAAAAGAGGCACAGTAGACCTTCAAAGTTTTAAAGAGAACAGTTCAAAATATAGCAAAAACCTGAAGATGAAATTATACAACTGTCATGATGATGATGTTAAAACATTTCTTTAGCAGACAAATATTGAACAGATATTAAAGACCTTAAATTCAGCCAGATCAGTTCTGGATCTGACATAACAGCACAAAGAAAACTTGAAAGTCTGCTTCAAACTCATCTTCAAAGTATTTATGAGATTATTGACTCTGGTTTGACATTATTGACTCTGGTTTTGGCATCCCTGCTTACTGAGGCTCTTAAAATCATACAGCACTTTATACAGTAGTCACATGAGAAAGGCAAACTTGATTCTGTTTTATGTGTGATACGGTTTTAGTACCTTTTGTATCTCTCTTCTCTTAGAAAAGAAGTGTATTTTCATCTTTAATGGGACATTCACAAATTTTTACTTAACAAAAATAGAACACAGTATTTTAAAAAATAAAATTAAATCTAGTTGTATCTCGTCCTCAGAGGTTAGCTTAGAGGTCAGACTAGACAGGTCAGGCCTTTATCCAGGTAAGTCTTGTAAATCTCCCAAGATGGGAGGGCTCTGGGTATCTGTTTCCATTGTCCTCACAGGAAAAGAGTTTTGTGCTTGCCTATACTGAAGGGGGTAGGAGGTCAAGTCTTCAGCTCAGCCAGACCTATGCATGGATCCTCGTGGAATCTGTTGATTGAGACTAAACTAACTTCTTGGCTTGACCTTGGAACTTTCTTGTCATCATGAACCTGCTCGGCCATCAGCGGGTAGTTTCTGGCCTTGGTAACCTTCACCAAGATGATTCAGATCCTGACTCCTGGTGCCCTGACCTGAGGAAGATGCCACCCTCTGTGGTACCATATACTTCCTTTTGTCTTCCTGCTCATACAGCCCAGGACACAGCTGTCTTTCTCTGCTGCCAGAGTGGTGCTGGCTCAGGCTCAACTGTCTGTCTGTCAACGCTCTAGAGCCTTTCCTGCAGAGCTGTGTTCCACCATCAGTCTCCATACTATATGGCTGCAAGTAGTTCTGCCTTCCTGGGTGCAGCAATTTGCATTTTTCCTTGCTGAATTTCACAAAGTTTCTGTTCCTCATTCCCCCATTTTCTGTAGGTCCCTCTGACTCAGGCAAACTAGGTCATCTCAGTTTGGTGTCACCTGCAAACTTGACTAAAAGTATACATTATTGCCTCCTCCAAGTCATTAATAAAGAGTTTAACTGAGATAGATCCCAAAATAAGACCCTTATGGAGATCTGCTTATCAGTCTCCAGATTGAGTAAAATCCATTAATCACGGAGTTTGAACATTCAATCCAATTTTTATTAATTTATTTATCTAATCATATGAACTGCAATATCCCAGTTTAGACACAAGAATATTGTGGCAGACCACGTCAAAACCTTTGCCCAATAAATGATATTTATGTCTCTCTACTCATCCACAAATCCAGTCATTTGATCTTCAGGGACAATCAGGTTGGTCAGATGTAAGATACCTTTTGTCAAACTATGCTGGCTGTCCCCAAACACCTTCTTCTCCTTCGTGTTTCCAGAAATGTGTTCCAAGAGGAACATTTCCTTTTTTCTAATTGTCGAAGTCCTTCCCCAGACTCCCTGACTTTTGAAATATTGTGGAGAATGGCCTTGCAAGGGAATCAGCTAATTCTCTAATTGCCTTTGATTACAGGATATTGTGTCAGTGTCCAGTCCCATTTAAAGCGGCGGCTGAGGAGAGCTCTTTGGAATCACTGGCACAGCATCAGAGTGACACAAATCACTCAGGAAAAGACTGTAAACAATATTTTACTAAAGATTGGGCATGCTCAGAAGCTCTGGATACAAATAATAAACAAACTGTATGTGATAGAACACTGACAAGAAACTGTAAAGGCTGATGTTACCGTGAACAATCCACAACTTAGTAACACTGGTTACACTGCATAACAATCTGCTTAGTGGAACTGAAAAACATAAAAAGGCCTGATGTTGCCTGAGTCAAAATGAAAACCAAAATGCCTACTACAGCCTGCTGCAGTCACACTTGTTACAAGGGAAAAAGGAAAAGTGAATGAGAGGAGAGAAAGAGAGAGAAAACAGAGAGATAGTTTATGAGAGAGTGAAGAGATGAAAGATAGTCACTACCTTTAATGCTCCTCATGTTGTAGCATGTTTTTTCTTTGTCCTGAAGGTCCTAGAAGGTGGTAGACGTCCATGAGGCTACAGTTCTTTTAAACTCTCTGTCCCTACCTTTCACCTGGGTCAAGTGGCAGATGAGGTAACATGTTGAGATGTGCCCTTCAGAACACGTGCTCCTGTAACACTGCCCACTGTACACCAGGTGGAGAAGTGCAGGGTCACATTTCAGAATCACCTGCTTAGAGACGTTTTAACCCATGCCATGCTGTGTCCATACAATCTAGTGGACATGTTCAACATACTCATCAATGACCTGGATGAGGAGACAGAGTGTACCCTCAACAAGTTAGCTGACGACACAAAAGAGAGAGGAGTGTCTGATGCAACAGAAGGCTGTGCTCCCATTCAACAAGACCCAGACAGGTTGGAAAGCTACGTGGAGAAGTACCTAATGAAGTTAAACAAAGGCAAATGTCCGATGCATCTCCAGGGATGGTGACTCCATTATTTCCCTGAACCACATGACCTAATGAGATCCCTGTACTCTTCTTCAGTTGCCTACCCCTTCTTCCAAAAGTGGCTAACTCTCCCTTTTTTACCTGAATCACAACAAAAGCTCTCTGTTCAGCCAGTCAAGTTGTCTTCCCCACCAGTTTGTCTTATGGCACATAGGAACAGCCTGCTCCTGCGCCTGCAAGACTTCCTTCTTGAAGAATGTCCAGCCTTCCTGTACTCCTTTGCCCCTCAGGACTGCCTCCCAAGGCAATATTTCTATGCTTTGTTTCCCTGTTTTACAGAATAGCAAATTTAATTGACAACCAAATGGATACATAAACTATTATCCAACTACATTCACCCTTTTTTACATTAGAGAAAAGGTACTTACACACCTATGCACATATATGTATACATACTTACACATATATATCTATATGTAAATACATATCTTTAGAGATGCATTTTTAAAGATAAATTTACACAAGCAGTGGCTGAAAGTAGAGCCCTGACAATCAAATAGTTTTTTCATTGAATGAACTTCAGTCTCATTTTAGTCTCTATACTCAGAAATGTTAATATGCAGATGAATGACCTGAACAGGTCAAAGTCTGCCCTCTGGAAGTCCATGGCAGTGGACTTCATGAAGAATAGAAAACTCCATCATTTCAAAGTCACTAAGCCCAAGACAGTCTCCAACCACTGTATCTCCCACCAGTCCTTGTCAGTTTGTAAAGAGCAGGTCAAGCAAGGCACCTCTCCTGGTAGGCTCGCTTACCAACTGTGTCAGGAAGTTATATCTTTCACACACTCCAGAAACCTCCTAGACTGTTTACTACCTACTGTACTGGATTTCCAGATGATGTCTGGTAGGCTGAAGTCACTGACAACTGACAGATATTCCTGATAGACAACATGCTAATCATGAGCCAGCAATGTGCCCTTGTGGCCAAGAAGACCAATGTTATCCTAGTGTTCATTACGAAGAGTATGACCAGCAGGTCGAGGGAGATCATTCTCCACCTCTACTCTGCCCTAATGAGGCTGCATCTGCAGTACTGTGCCCAGTTATGGGCTCCCCAGTTCAAAAAATGCAAGGAACTGCTACAGACAGCTCAGGAGGGCCACAAAGATGAGTAGGGAACTGGACCATCTCTCTTATGAGGAAAGGGTGAGAGACCTGTGTCTGTTTAGCCTAGAAAATAGAAGAATCAGAAGGGATGTTATCAATGCTTATAAATGCTTATAAATATCTAAAGGATGGGTGTCAAAACGACGGGGCCAAGCTCTTTTAGGTGGTTCCCAGAGACAGGACAAGGGTGGAACATGGGAAGTTCCGCCCGAACATGAAAAACTTCTTTATTTTGAAGGTGACAGAGCACTGGAACAGGCTGCTCAGAGAGGTTATGGAATCTCCTTCTCTGGAGGTATTCAAAACCCAGCTGGACATACTGCTGTGCAGCCTGCCCTAGGTAAATCTGTTTTAGCAGAGGGATTGAACTAGATGATCTTCAGAGGTTCCTTCTAACCACTACCGTTCTATGATTCAGTGATTCTGTGACACATATGGGTCAAGTCACCTGAAGCAATCCTGGACTTGATTCCTATCTACTGCTAGTCATTCTTCGCTTCGAACCATTTCTTCAAAGGCCTGAGCAAAGAGGCTATGTTGGCAAAAACTAAGGCAAAGACTGTTTTGAATACTCCAGCCTCGTCTGTTTTAACTACCGTTAAATCTCCTACCCTATGCAGAAAAGAGCCCAAATTTCTCCTAGTTCATCTTTTCACTACTGATATAGCAGTTCAGGGTGGGGTTTATTTGCCCTTGAGGTCTCTTTCAAGCTTCATCTGTCATTGAGCTATACCTTGACGAACATCACCCTCACATGGGATAGCAATACTTCTAAATTCTTCTTTGTAGCCCATCACTCCTACTTCCTGTTTAAAACAGTAAAAATCTTGAAAAACATGTAATATGCTTAATGGAAAATATCAAGAGAATTATGTAGTCTCTCTATTCCTCCATAGAATTTTATACTGTAAAAAGAACTGTAGTTTCATCAGTTTTCATCTCTATACTTTGCTGTAGTATCTTATACAACATTGTTCATCCTTTTGTTAAGGAATTAGACACTATTTGACAATCTGTAGTGCTTCCCATTTATACAAATGAGTATCTTACCTTTAATACCTAAAAATTTCACTTTTCTTTTTTCTTAAAAGTGTATTTTATTATTCCAATATCAAAAAACCCCCTTTCAGTCAGATCCTTCCAGTCTCCTATAGTATGAGAAGCGGTAGATTTTCAACAAAATTAAAAACTGAGCAATTTAATATATGGCTATTATTTCTTACCTTTAATATAACCAGTAAATCCCCATGCTGTAATGCTAAGTGTTTAGCAGGATTAAAAATAGACTAAACATGAACACCTAATAATATAACTAGGACTACATGTTATTATGCATATGAATCTTTCTGCTTCGGAATCCATTGTTATACATTCAAAATAGAAAGAATGTTTTATAAACAGATTATAGTGTAGTTATGGTATCTGATACTGGCTAATCGTCAAAGAGGAAGTAGTAGATTAATTAATATAATAGGTTCATTGGTCATATTTAGTAAGCAACTTTGTTATTTTCCTTGAAATGAAGAATTTCTATTTAAAACTTACATTTGTTTTACATAGGCATGAAGTATCTCCAACACAATAGCAATCAAATCCCGGTTTTGATGGTAGTTTACAAAAATATTGTTTTCGTGAATATGAAACAATTTATAATCCCTGCAACCAGACCCAATGCAATCCACATTCATACACAATAGCACCTTTGCATGGCAGAGCACTTCTTAAGAGGAAAGGTAATTACTTCTTAACAGAGAAAAAAGATTTGTCATCAAACGCAAATGGAGGAAGTTCAGGTAGGAAAAAGTGGAAAGTCAGAACAGAAAAGTTAAAGGTTTTTGAACAGTTATACCCACATAATTGATTTAACTCTGAGGAAAAAAAATTAATATCCTAGCTGTAATAATCTATGGAATTTTTCATGCAAAAAAGCATATCTCAGCACCTACCCTTCCCTTCTTAAATCAAGATAGATATATGTCTTTTTTACTTCAAAGAAATGTTGGGTTTAGAGCACCTGAAGTAGAACTTCTTGCCATGAGAGACAGGAGAGTATTTTTACATAAAATCCAAATCCTGAGTTGAAATAATTGGATATCTATAACTGATATAAAACTGGTAAACACCCCCCCCAGTTCATCCAATTTTGGATGAACTGAAGCTTCTTGATAAATCCGAAAGATTCTTCCATTCATTATGAATTGATATGATTTTTTAACAGTAAGAAAAGAGAATCACTCATCCCCTCAAATAGTCCCAGACACTAGAGAACTTGCAGACTTTCATTTAAACTCTCCCAGGAAAAAAAAGGGTTAACTTTTATGACTATTCTGATGAACTCTTTTAATTTAATTTAAATATCTCAGTACTCAGTGGAACTGAGGCTTGAACTTTGATCTCCCTGATTCTAAATGAATTTCTTACCTACTAGGTTTTTGTGTTTTTTTTTTCTTTGAACCCTACACCTGAGAAATTAGGGGGTTGAGAATTAAAATTCTGTATGACTATCCTATGTTCAAAGAGCATTATCTAGTTAATAAAAGAATATCTTATCGTCTGATTTCCAAAGTCTCCTGGAAAATGAGTGTTTGAAATTATCATTGTTATTTATTTCCTTTTGAAATGAGAATATTAATAAATAAATTTCAAAGTTTTCATGTGTAGTCTAACAGTTATGGAAAAAAATGTTGGTAATACATATTTCTTGGTGATTAATCTTCTTAAAATACAGAACCAAAATAATCAATCTGCATGAAAATATGAAACGTTTTACAACTCCCAGGCACTCCTTTTCATTGGTAGGATACAGCATACAAACAGGACCCTGAAAGACTGAATTAGTGCTACAGTATATTAATCACAACCATTTCCAAGGAATGGCTCTTCTCCAAATAATATTATTGTCTGGTGTCTGGACAATATCTACAGCTGCAACTGTTAAATGTTTATTCTCATCCTGAAAGCAGATGTCAGATTTATACCTGTAGCATGACCAGACTGCAGATATTAATTAATTTTATACGGTTAGTGATGGACTGAGCCTGACTGATGTGTACTACGCTGGCAAATACAAGCTCTGTGATAAGTAGCTTCACAGGATCTGATAGGTAAAAGCCGGTCAGAGATGCATAATACTTGAACGCTACTTATTGAGGGCTCAAAGGCACAGTTTTCACCTGAATTCCGATACTTGCTACCCTGGGTAGTCAGAACACACATTTTAAAGAGATGACTGTTTTGCAATGTTTATATATATTTTTTTTTACACTTGTAAAACTAACTTTTTATTTATTTATCATATTATATATGCTTATCTATCAATGTTGTGCCCAGAGATGTGTTCAGTTTTCCTCTTCTGGAGATATCAAAAACTTGCCCAGAGATGTTTCAGTACAATCTACTCTAGGTGAACCTTCTTTAGCAGGAAGGTTGGACTAAATGATCTCGAGAGGTGTTTTCCAAACACCTACCACAGCGTCATTCTGTGCTTCAGTTATTCTGTGATTCTCTGATACTTCTACTAAGTTTATCAGCCAGTTAAGCATGCCTACAGAGGCAGTTGTTAGAGAAGTAAAAAAAAAAGAAGAGAAAATAATTGAAAGAGTAAATTCAAATCTGTCTAAAAAGGTAACTAACTTCTGCTGAAACTTTAAGGTTCTAGGGGTTTATTCATCCTAAATACAAGTCTTTGGGCAAAGTGAAGAAGAAAATACCTTTTAAAGAGTAAAGAAGATGATCCTGTCTGCCTAATTTAGGGTCTTGAAATTAATCCCAGCCTGAAAACCTCACTGGGTAATGGAAGTGAAATTTGAACATGGTACAAAGACACTAAATCCACGTGCAAGGAAAAACTACAAAATCCAAAAGGCGCCAAAACTTTAATACCTTTTTCTTAAGGTAGGGAAGACGACTTCATCATCAGAAATACTTTGTGGAGGTTTTAGTTTTGTCATTATACTTCTGTTAAGTCTGCCACAGAGGAAGTAAAACAGTCTGGGATCCAGCCTGAGCAGAGTCAAGAAGTTACAGAAGCTTCTCTCATGCAAAATATGTCTGGGGGACAGTGAAGAAAGATTCAAGAATGGCTTGTTCCTAGGCACACCTTTACTGTAAACCATAGCTCAGCAGTTGGAGTAACATTTTCTGTAGCAGATATGTCATATACTGGAGTTACAGCTACCATTAAACTACCTCAGCTCATCGTGCAAAAGAATGATAAAAAACATGGCAAAGGTTAGGGAGTTTCCAGCTCATGATCATTAGAACTTGACAGCCTTCCCATACAGATAATGGAGTTATGTCAATTTCATCATCTGGATCATATGTCCCTGCAGAATAGGTGCAAAAATTTGCTGCTATTGTTTCACATGAGTACCAGTGATAAGCCAGAAATGTCAGGGGCATCAAGAGGGATTACAGAACCCTGGGAGCAGTGGTAAGGGACTCTGGAGAACAGGTAGTTTTTCATCAGTCCTCCTGGTCAAAGGCCAGTTGAGCCTGGCAAAATTAACCAATAGCTACAGGACTGGTGCCACAGCCAGGATTTCAGCTGCTTAGACCCCAAGACTTGCTTTGAGAAACCTAGTCTACTAGGGGCTGATGGGGTCCATGTATCAGACAAGGAGAAGAGCATTTTTGATCATAGGCTTGCCAAGATGGTAAAGAGTTGAATTTGCTAGGGGAAGGGGAAATTCAATCCATCCCACTTTTACCAGTTTGATATCAGTGCCAGCAATAGACACCCAGAGCCTGGAGAAGGAACATAGGTCAGCAGGACAGTATCTAAAGAGAAACACAAAGTATTTCCAGCCAGTAAGTCGGATTTATGGACTTGCTGAGTGCACTCTCAGCAAGTTTGCCAATAACACTGAACTATGTAGTGTAATTACACACTGGAGGGAAGGGATGCCATCCAGAGGGTCCTGGACAAGCTTGAGAGGTGGGTCTGTGTGAACCTCATGAAGTTCAACAATGCCAAGTGCAAGGTCCTGCACCTGGGTCCAAGCACAAATACAGGTTGTGTGGAGAATGGATTGAGAGCCCTATGAATAAGTTCTTGGGGATGATAGTGGATGAGAATCATAGAATGTCCTGAGTCAGAGGGGATCCACAAAGATCATCAAGTCCAACCTCTATCCCTGCATAGAACAACCTCAAAATTCACACTTGTCTAACTATGTCATCCAAATGCTTCTTGAATATTGTCAGGCTTGGCACCATGACCACTTCCCTGGGGAGCCTGTCAGTGTTCCACCACCCTTATAGTGAAGAAGCTTTTCCTAATATCCAACCTATCCAAACTCCTTTGGAACCTCTTCCTGCCATTCCTTTGAGTTCTACCAGTGCACGCCAGAGAGAGAAGATCAGCACTTGCTCCTTCTCTTCCCCTTGTGAGGAAGCTGTAGACCACAATGGAGTCTCCCCTCAGACTCTTCTTCACTAGGCTGAACAAAGTGACTTTAACCGCTCATGGTGTAATTTACCCTATAAACCCTTCACCAGCTTTGTGGCCCTCCTCTGGACACTCTCCCATAGCTTGATATCCCTTTTATACCATGGTGCACAAAACTGCATACAGTACACAAGGTGGGGCAGCACAAGTGTGGAGTAGCGCAGGACAATCCCCTCCCTCAACCGGGTGGCAGTGCTGTGCTTGATGCACCCCAGGGTATGGTGGCCCCCTTGGCTGCCTGGGAACACTGTTGGCTCACGTTCAACTTGCTATCAGCCAGATGCCCCAGATACCTCTCCTCAGGGCTGATCTCCAATCTCTCTCTCCCCAGGCTCAACATGTGCCAACAATCTACATTTGCAGCCCAGAAAGTCAAACATATCCTGGAGTGCATCAAAGGAACTGTGACCAGCACATTGAGGAAGGTGATTCTTCCCCTCTACTCCACTCTTTTAAGAGCTCACCTGCAGTGTTACATTCAGTTCTGGAGTCCTCAGCACAGGAAGGACATGCATCTGTTAGAGCGAATCTAGAGGAGGACCACAAAGATGACCAGAGGACTGGAGCACCTCCCATATGAGGACTGGCTGAGAGAGTTGGGTTTGTTTAGCCTAGAGAAGAGAAGGCTCTTGGAAGATTTTATAGCAGCATTCCAGTACTTAAAGGGGTCTACAGGAAAGATGGGGAGTGGCTCTTTATCAGGGAGTGTAGTGACAGAATGAGGGGCAACAGTTTTAACCTGAAGGAGGATAGAGTCCAATTAGATATTACGAAGGATTTTTTTACTGTGAGGATTGTCAGCACTGGAACAGGTTGTGCAGAGAAGTTGTGGGTCGCCTGGAGGTGTTCAAGGCCAGATTGGATGAGGCTTTGAGCAACCTGATCTAGTGGAAAGTGTCCCTTGTCCATGACAGGGCAGTTGAATCTTTAAGATCCCTTCCAACCCAAACCATTCTGTGACTCTATGATACTTTGAATAATTAGGTCAGTTTGAATAATTCTGGGGGCAGAAGCATTTGGCCATGCTTTGTGTTTCTGGGTTGCTGATCAGGTACAGAATAATTTATGCATATCTATCCTGTAAAAGGTTATTGCTTAGAAAATGAACAGCTATATATTTGATGGGTCATTAAATGTAAAAGTATTTTAATTTTGAATGATTATTACAGTGTATTGTGTCATAAAATTATATAGAAACAAAACAAAAACAGCCATAGAAACAACTCTAGGTAGTATAAGTCTTGATTTAAGCTTCCGATGCTCAAGTTTTCCCCTGAATAGAATCAAATTTCTCTTAGGAGGTATATTCAGAACTTATTTGCAGTACCAATTTAGTGAATGCTCAGAAGGCATCAGCTTTTAGATAGCTGTACTGAAATAAATTAATTATCTTATGATGTGTTGAATTTCCTGTGGTGAGTGCACTGTATGCATAGTTTAAAACATGGACTAGGAGCTTCTCTGACACTTGCATGAATTCATTCACTGTGGCCACCAGCACTGTAGGAAAGCTGTCCATATTATACTTTCCTGGAACTTAGCAATCATATCTGTAGGCATCGGTTATAATAAGAAGGTCTTTGTTAAGTTGCAAGCTCATTAGAACTTGCTATAAAGAAGAATGAAACCCTCTATGGTCCAAATTTCCCTGACTACTGATTGAATTATCTAAATTATTGAATTGTTGAAAGTAACAAAATAGAGAATCATATCATTCAAACCTTAAGAGTATTTCAACAAAGATAAAGGACTCATTTCACTTTAGAGAAAAAACCAAAGAAATCAGCTTTTGCTGAGAAGCCATCTTTGCTTTCATTTAAATTGTTAGGTAGCCCCAAAGAAAAGAACGGGTACATAACTGCTCTGCGTCTCCCTTAAACTCACCATCAGAGAGTAGGCACGGCCTTGAAACTACTGTGGCCTTAGTTCTATGACTAAGTGCATAGCAGTGGCCATGGTTGCAACGGTCTTTTGTTAGCTTTTATTGTTCACTCCTCTGTTCAACATTTCTCTTTCTTGTTTAATACTCGGCTCTGCTAACCCTTGTCAATACCTCTTTTATTTCTTCTACCCTTGATTGACCTTGTTTCTTCTAAGAGGATAACATGATGAAAATGTAACTACTCACAAAGAGGGGACAATGATGCTCACAGAAAGATTTGCAACTGGTAGTTAGTCTCATAGATGAAAAAACTGTGCTTGATTCTGAAAAAAATATAAATAGCAGCTTCGGAAAAAACAACTAACTAACCTGATAGTCCTATTAGTGTCTCTCCAGCCTTCATTCCATACACCCAGTACCTGTGAATTTAAATAGTGCATATTTCTTAAGTCTTTGGATGCGTTCTTCTCATTAGGATAATTCTTGTCAGAAAAAATTGCTTTTTTCTCTATCAAATCTCAAACCTCCACTTTTCAAGAATGCATTCTTAACTGGCAACAGGGCATGGCTACAGTTATTCAGTTCTATTGAACAACATTAATAAGTTAAATGTGTTCATACTGTGTTTTGAGAACTAGTCTATTTTCTGTATATCATTTAGTCTACAATAAAAACATTGTTTTATATCCGGGCAGATAGTTGATCGGTTATGATGAATGTCATAGTTGACTCAGCTGCGTGGGAACTACCGCATCAGTAGTGCAGGCCAATCCAGGAGAGTGGGCCCTTATCCCTTTGATGCGAATACCAATGATCATATTTATAAATATAAATGACTAAGTAGTTGCATTGAAAAATCAGTACCTTTGCTTTTGATAAGAATGAGAGGCAGCTGTATTTTATAGAAAATTTTCTTCTTCTTGCCTGTAGATAGTCAAGAAACTGTAAACATGCTACTCAGGAACAAAGACTGCATGATTTTAGTAGCCTATTCTTGTGTATGTTTTTAGGGCTTTCTACTCTTCTGAAGCTTCGTTAACTGTATATTGATCTTATCATAATGATGTTCGCAATATTTAGTTCCCTCAAGTTACATATTCTCCATAATATATCCGAAGGAAAAGATAAATTATGTCCCTTAGTACATGAAGTTTCCAAACCCTTGTCATGCATATTAGATATATTCCTTTAATATATTTATTCCTTTAAAATGCTATCTGAATTATGGTATTTGGTTATATAAAAATTTTGAAAAATTGATACAAATTCTTTTATCCCTAATGAAACTTGCAGAAATAATTTTATACTAAATTGTTGAAAGACAAACTCATAGGCTAGCAGTGAAAAGTTCTTTCAACAGCTAAGTAGTAAGAAGCTATTGAATCAAAGTGATAAAAAACGTAAATGCAGGCAAACCCTTAACTATAACATTGCAAATGATGGCACTCTAATATGATGCTAATAGTCCTATTATTTTTCAAAAAATAATGTTCTGTAAATGAAATATAATAACTGAGAAGCACACTTCAACATAAGTCAATAAACTAATACGTTTGTTAAAAGAAAATATTTACTTGGCTGCAGT
The DNA here is from genome assembly GCA_033558185.1 of Dromococcyx pavoninus. Lineage (NCBI taxonomy): Eukaryota > Metazoa > Chordata > Aves > Cuculiformes > Neomorphidae > Dromococcyx > Dromococcyx pavoninus. Next base: position 404,183 of record JAUMJL010000735.1, read on the forward strand.
TTTGAAGAGCATCTATTTATTTTGAGATCCTCTGAAACAAGAACAGATAAAGAAATAAATCTTAACAAAGGATTAAACCTTTCCTCTTGTATTGCATGACAAATAAATGATTAGCAGACTGTTTATATATGAGGCTAAACAGCTGAATGTTTAGAAATCAAGAAAACAGAATCTCACAAACATATCTCTTTCCTCTGAACTTCTGTAGTAAGTGTAGGTTCCCTTGACATATTCATATGCTACATTGAAAAGAAACTTTCTATCAAATTTCTCAGTCACTGTATTTCGACTCACATGAGCAAATTTGGCTTTCATATTTGGCTTGTAGGGCTAGTGAGTCTAAACCAGAGGCTAGCATGTTTCACCAGGGTTGATTCGATGACTGCTCATTCTATGAAGAGTTGTGGATGCCCCATTCCTGGAGGTGTTCGAGGCCAGATTACACAGTATCACAGTATCACAGTATGACAAGGTTGGAAAGGACCTCTGAGATCATCAAGTCCAACCTATAACCCAACACTAACACCAACCATCATCTAAACCATGGCACTCAGTGCCACATCCAATCTCCCCTTAAACACCTCCAGGGTCGGCGACTCCACCACCTCCCTGGGCAATGCATTCCAATGGCCAATCACCCTTTCAGTAAAGAACTTCTTCCTCACATCAAGCCTAAACTTTCCCTGACGTAGCTTGAGTCCATGCCCTCTAGTTCTGTCACTGGTCACCTGAGAGAAGAGACCAACCCCTGACCGACTACAACCTCCTTTCAGGTAGCTGTAGAGAGCAATGAGGTCTCCCCTGAGCCTCCTCTTCTTTAGACTAAACAGCCCCAACTCCCTCAGTCGCTCCTCATAGGGCTTATGCTCCAGCCCCTTTACCATCTTCGTTGCCCTCCTCTGAACACATTCCAGTATCCTGACATCTTTCCCAAACTGGGGGGCCCAGAACTGTACACAGTATTCCAGATGAGGTCTGACTAGTGCCGAGTACAGGGGGACGATAACTTCTCTGGTTCTGCTCACCACACTATTCCTGATGCAGGCCAGAATGCCATTGGCCTTCTTGGCCACCTGGGCACACTGCTGGCTCATGTTGAGCTTCCTGTCAACCAGCACTCCCAGGTCCCTTTCTGCCTCACTACTCTCCAGCCACTCTGTCCCCAGTCTGTAGCTCTGCATGGGATTGTTGTGTCCAAAATGAAGTACCCGACATTTGGACTTATTAAACATCATCCCATTGGAATCGGCCCATCTCTCCAATCTGTCCAGGTCCCTCTGCAGGGCCATCCTACCCTCTAACAGATCAACCCTTCTTCCCAGTTTGGTATCATCTGCAAACTTGCTGATGATGGACTCAATCCCCTCATCCAGATCATCTATAAAGATATTAAACAGGACCGGACCCAACACCGATCCCTGGGGGACACCACTGGTGACCGGCCGCCAACTGGATGAGACACCGTTCACCACCACTCTCTGGGCTCGGCCATCCAGCCAATTCCTAACCCAGCACAGAGTGCTCGCATCTAAGCCACGGGCTGACAGCTTCCCTAGGAGTCTACTGTGGGGGACAGTGTCAAAGGCCTTGCTAAAGTCCAGGTATACCACATCCACAGCCTTCCTCTCATCCACCAGGCGAGTCACATGGTCATAAAAGGAGATCAGGTTGGTCAGGCAGGACCTGCCCCTCCTAAACCCATGCTGGCTGGGCCTGATCTCCTGACCGTTCTGCAGGTGCCGCATGATTTCACCCAGGATTATCTGCTCCATGATTTTACCTGGGACCGAGGTCAGGCTGACAGGTCTGTAATTACCTGGATCATCCTTACGGCCCTTCTTGTGGATGGGCGTCACATTGGCCAACTTCCAGTCTTCTGGGACCTCTCCAGTGAGCCAGGACTGCTGAAAGATTGGATGAGACTTTAAGAAACCCGATTTATTGGAAAGTGTCTCTATCCGTGGCAGAGGGGTTGGAACTGGATGATCTTTAAGGTCTCTTCTGACCCAAACCATTTTATGTTATTTTACACTAATTCTTCCAATATATCACAGTCATTATAACAAAGATGTAGTCAAATTTGCAGTGTGTTCTTATAATGGTTAAAGAAGAAAAAATAAATAATAGTGCTTTCACTTCTTCATTTAACCAAAATAGATAGTCAAAGAAACAAAATGTGTTATTTGTGTTGTTTAAAGATGCAAGCAAAATGTTGTTTCTTTAAAGAATTTGTGAGATCATCTTGACAGATGTCATTTTTCTGAGTAGTTACTTCACAACTTAACCTGAAGAAATAAAAAGATGAACTCTGTGATTTTTCCATTTTTATTCAGTGAGTCTTAACAATTACAACTTTCTGTATCACTTGACTGTATAACGAAGATATGTGCACACCAATTTACCATCCCAGTTAGACTCTAAAACCAAATGAGATCAGTACAGACAGAAACAGTTTTATAATAATGATACTATCGGAAATTATCTAGCATACAAGACACTATTGCTGGACAGAATATTTCAGAGTGGATGGATTAATGTCTATCTGTGAAGTAGCAACTTCTGTGCCCTAACTTTATATACTTAGAGAACACCAGACTTCTACATAATATTAGACTAGACATTAGAAGAACATTTTGGAAAAGCTCTAGCAGTAGACTGACTGCTTTATTCAGAATAAATCAAATGCTGGTGTAGAAATGCATGTCATTATTTTTAGGTGTTGTGAGCTTTTTTCAAGCTATAGAAAACAAATTATTACAAAACTCTGTGGAGGGCCTTAAGCAGGCAGTTCATGAGGTGTAGTTTATATTAATCTTAATTTTAATTTTTATGATGTTTAAGGTGTAGAGCAGTGACAGGTCAGCCCCGAATCACTGAGGGATTTGATTATATCCAGACCAGAAAAAAAAGCTACTGATCACACACTATTCAGAGTAGGAAGTCAGTGCAACAAACCTGTAAACGGTGTGTCTTCTGTTTTTGGCACAGGCTGAAAGAGGAGATGAACATCCTCTTTCTAAATTAAAATTCCTCTCTTTATCAGAAGTAAGCCCAAATTTTGACAGAACTATCACACTTTCTCCATTCAAAGCCACAGTCCTTTGTTGAAAATATTTCCAAAATATGACAGAAAGAGGCAGTGGAAACAGGACTGCTTTTACAGGCTTACCTATTTTTCTGGGAATGGAAGCAAGTAAAAATGTTTTTCTCCTAAATATAAAATTGTAGACCAAAGATGTAGAAAGGATTCTGCATTTTTTGGAAGAGGACGAAAACTAAGGAAAATTATTCTGAATTTTTCTTCTATAATCTCAAAAGCTGGAGGCTGCTAATAGAAGCTGTTTTAGATCATGTCACCTACTCAATATGGAAAATAAGCAAAGTTGGGTCTTCTAAATTAATTGAAAAAGTTTAATTTAGAGATTCACAACATTGTTTTCTTTCATGTAGTTTGTTTCTTTTCCATTTATCATACCTAAATATTTTTCATCTGGCATTTTTATTTTCCTATGGTGTGAAAAGTTAAGTGATCATGATCAAAGTCCTCCTTTAAACAAAAGTAGAAGGAAAGGCAGTAGCCTATTAAATCTTTCAGGTCTAAATAGCTCATACTATTGGGACTAGGTGCTCAGTGGTTGTCAGAGCCAGTGAAAATGAAGAAAAATTTTGTAGGAAAGTTAAGTAATGTAACCAAATATAGACCACTCTGTCTTCTGGAGACTGTATGTTAACTAAAGCAGATATTGTGGTGTGTCAAGAAAGACAGCAGCTTCATATTTATAGGCTGAGTAAACAGTAGAGTGCACTTAGGGCTCTCAAGTATAACAAATTGGGTCCTAATTCCCTTATCCCAGTTTGTGATTGAAAACTCTGTACCGCTTCTTTATGCGAAACATTTTAGCCTGACGGTGAAAGATGACAACCTGCCACCTGACTAGGTATAAAAAAGCTACTTCAGGTACAAAGTGCTTAACCAGAGCAGCTTTGTACTAAGGCTCAGAATTTTGCAATTTTAAGAATGTGAACAGGCAGATAAGACATCACCCCCTCTGTGAACATCGCAAAACCTACAGTTAATATAGTATCCATAGCATTTGGCTTCTAACGTTGCCAAAATCCTGTCTATTGAGATCTTTAAATCAGTTTAAGCACTGGCATTACTCTGAGCCCTAGATTAACTTGGAGACTCCAAAGCCAAACTTTTAAATAGAGAAGGCTATGTGGCAGATATGGCCAGGTTCTAAAATGAGGATTTTTTTCAGATCCCACAAGAGAAAGATTAAAAGCAGACAGTATTACACAGCCAAGCAACACAATCGACAAGAGTTGTAGGGTTAAGAGTGAGAAAAAAACTAAGCTTAGGAGAAGATGGAAATAGTTATGATCTTGAACTCTAGCGGTATGTGGAATTCTAGTCTTCCTAAAACACAAATTTAAACCTCTTGTCACCCCAAAATAGTTAATTACTATCCTGGCTGATCTCCTTTATTCATTTTTCCTAGACATGTGTTGTACTAGTTACATTTCTTTACATCTAGTGTAATGTGAGAGGAGTAGTACACAGAGATATTTCTTACTGAAAAACAAACTACAGGAGTTTGAGAAATTGCTTAACATATCCAACACTACATGTGACACCTCCTCAAAAGATATAATGCTTTCATAAATGAACAATTGTGGTAGTGCATAGTCAGAAGACTGAAAAAAACTCGACCGATCAAATCAGTACTTAAAATGTTGACTATGTTGGCATTATAATGACAAGAGAAACCTTATACAAATTTTTGGCATATCTCAAGATCAGAGTAACAGTAAACCCTCTTCAGTCCCAAGTGTATTCTCCAGACTACCAGAAAGTAACAGCATGCCAATGTAAGTTTCCAGACCTATCTGAGTGCTGTTATCACAAGGTCCTTGAGAGGAAGGGATATCTTCCAGCCAGTAAGAATGATCAGGACAAATGAGTGGAAAGCAGTAGGGAGCACACCAAAATTTCGAACATTTCTAGGAAGTCTAATGTCAAGGTCTGTTTGGCTTATGTGCTTCAAGGAAAGTCAGAACAATCCAAAAGAGAAATTTAATATGCATGAGTTGTTAGGCACACAGCCTCATCCAGAAGTAGATTTAAGTGCCTATAATGGCTATTAGGCGTCTGAGGTTGGATTCACCTGCCCTAATTTCATGTTTAAAATTCTAAATTAAAAATTCATCAATCGATGTTAGAATAAACAGGAAATTCAAAGTGTAAATCCGATAAAGTACCTATTTTCCCATATAAAAGATGGTACTATAACCTTTCATATCCATAACAGAATCTGATGCACATAATTTCTTGATTAAAAAAATCCTTGTTAGATAAAGAAAAAAGTTACAGAAATGTTCACATACAGTCTTAGTATGCAATTCACCAATGTTTTAATGTCTGAGGTATGTTAGTTTACTTCTTTTTTTTCCCTTTTTTTAACAAAAATGTAACATTATCTTAAGTTTAATTCTCAATATCGTACAAATAAGATGTGGAGAGAGCTGGCAACATTCTGAACACAAGACCTAAGTTCTTCAAAATGAATAAGGCTGTATACATGTACTGTGCCTATTGATTTTACTTTACTAAGAATAAAGACATTAGTTATAGCTTAGTCATGTGAACAAAAAAGGTATGTCAAGAAATCTAAGCAAACAACAAACCTGCAACTTATTGAGAACAAGTTATGGAATAACAATTTTTATTCATAAAGTTTTACATTTTATGGAAATAGCATATAAAATTAACATTGTTCCACAATATATTTACAAAAAACGGGGCATCTTTTAGTAAGACAACATGGCAATTGGGTTATGACACCACAAACAACTCAGACTTCCTCTGTTATCTGAATGTGATCTGATACAATTATGTGACTATATTTACAGATCTCAGTCATCTTTCTGGCATTTTATTTTTAAACAGATATGTAAATTACTATCATGAGAGCTTTTCAATAAATAACTCTGTGCTTCCAACTGATTACAAGGCAAAAAAATCACATATATCTACCTAGGCAAAATTTTCTTTCTAATTCTAAAGAATTTCCTTTTCTCATGTAAATAATGTTTAAAAGTAAACAGTACTATTAAATTCACACAAAGGCAAATTGAAATATTATCCACCAGAGGTATCACCTACAATTCTTGCATATCCCTAATACATTTTTATCTTAGTAGTGCTCATTTATTTCATTAAAAGACTGGTGGTTTTGCATCTCACGTGCTTTCATGAAACTGGAAAAACAACTTAGACGTTGTAATCCAGCAGTACACCTTTTTAAAAATCAACTTATTTTTATCCCTGCTGCTAATTACAGAACTCCTTATTCAGAGTATGGATCTTCCTTTCATTACCTTTCTGTGTTATGATGGAAGCTGCTATTAAAAGAGAAGATCCAAAAGTGATTTTTAAGAGATAATTAAGCATAAAAGGCCTTACTTATTAGTCTCTTACTCCACGTTTATGGCGGTGTAATTTCATTGAAATCAATGCAACTAGTCTAGTGTAAGAGAATACTGTTATAGTTACTCAGAACCAAGCTTTTAGTGCTTTGTCTACTTTGATATGTGCGGATTAGAGGCCTTTGAATGTCAATTGAAACTGATTAAAGTGTTTGATGTTATTACCTTCGTAAGAGTACCTAAAAGGTATGATCATTCTCAATGAAGCAATTGAAAATATTCTAAATCTCATTTTCTCTAAAAAAATACTGTGTCATAAAATGTGCACTTACTTATACAGCAACTACAGTAATCTCTCATCAGGTATGTTAAGATCAGTTTTACTGCAGCAAAGTCACAGAGATCGGATTTTAGCTTTTTTTGTAAAGTGGTGTAAATGTATACTTGTATACATGTATATGTGACGTATATTCTCTCCCCTGGTAACTTTAGGAAACTAAACATATTTGTTTTTTCCACATGGGAATAAAGATAGAACATGCCCAATATGCTTAACAAAAGTGAGTATGACTTATGACATTAATTCCTGCTCAGAAAGGTCAGACCTTCTTACACCTTCTCTCCTGTCACATACATATAAAGTTTAAAAGCGAGTAGGAAATCTTGAACATCAGCAATTTTCTGGCTGAAAATCTATGTCCAAGTTCTACAGATTCGTGAAGAATTTTACTTCATTAAAACAGTAAATTTCAGCAAAAACATGCGTTTTCCCTGCAATATTTCAACCAGTTTCCTGGACAGTAACACTGTTTATTTTCTTTTACAAATTAGTGGGAGAAATAACTTTCTTTTTGTTGCTGTTGTTATTGTTTGAAATCTGTTCTTCTACAAAAGGTACATCAGGTTAAATGACAAAAGAGACATTTTAATTCTGATCATTCATCAAATCTACAATACCTCTTCACAAAAACAATTTATCTTTGGTCTGGAACACTGACTGGCAAACTCCCAGTTTACAGCACCTGTTTTATAGCTCGCAGTGAAGATTTTATAAATACCTTATAGTCATCTTGTGAAATCATTCATTTCATGATATGACTGAAAGTCGTTCCTGGAATTATAGGCATTCTATTATGCTATTTAACTGTTCCACTGAGTCATTATATGAAATGACTAAAAGTGTCGGGCATTTCATGAAATGGCTGTTGTCAGAGCTTTAGACATTTTATGAAACTTAGCATTATGACATTCTCTTCACTATTGATGTGAAAAATCAATTTTTTCCATGGGAAAAAAATGTCCTATCAAAGCCCCACTAATATAAATAAGCAGACATATTTGTCATATGCTTCTTACAAACCCTCAGCTGCTGCAGGCTTCAGGCAGGGTGCCTTTCCTGACTTTGCTCAGACAGACAGACATTCTCCACTTTTACACTTGTGTTGCTGGGTGGCTATTAGTCAGCACTTGTCACTTAAAGAATGAAAGAATATCATGGGGAATTTATTTTATTTTACTTTATTTTATTTTATTTTATTTTATGGTTCTCCCACACCCAAGTCTGCATTCAGACCTGCTTTGTAGAGTGCAGCACTAATGAGGTAGAGACAGTAGAAAGTAGAGATAATAAAAGCACCTACTCTTCTGTAACTGAACAAGGCAGAATCATCCATGGAACAGTTTAGTGTCATAAAAGAGACAGATGAAAAATGTCTGAAAGGCATTGTTTTAAAAAGCAAAATCTGTCATGGGAATACTCTAGCAATTAATTGGGGTTGTATCCCAAGCAGCTTCTTCAGGAGAGGAAATTACTAGTGATAACTTTGTTTCACTCTTTTTAAGCTCTACTACTGGAGACCAAAGTTTTGTCAATGCTGTGGAGGCTGAAGGAAATGTAAAATAAATAAATGTAAATGTTACAAAGCCAAACTGAATAACTGATGTCCTCATTCTGAAAAGATGTAATTACTCAGTGATACCATATGGCTGTAGAGTGAAATATGAACGACTTCTCATGATTTTAGAAACAAAATTATTATGGAAATAATAGTTAAAAATATTCTTTTAGGTTAGTACTCACAATTAATGAAGGATGAACAATTTTCTGTGATTTCATTCAGCGCCTCATTCTGTTGTTCATTGCACAAACCACTCCAAACACCAACTAATATCAGGAAAGCAACAGTCACAATCTTGAAGAGGAACTGAGTATTTGTCTTTCTTATTTATTATATGCTTTGTAACACTGAAGATTCTTGAATCCCTTTTTTTTTTCATTTTTAAAATGCAACTGGATATGGGAACTTTCCAGTTAATCCATGGGTGAAAAATAGAAAATAAGAGAATGGGCATGAACAAATTAATCAAGAAATTAGTATTAAAAAAATAATAATAAAAAATACATACAGATGTATCTCAAATTGTACTGTGATGAAAAACAACAAATGCGTTACAAATAGGAAATGAAATAATTTACATGCACACTTATGATGTTTGTGAATTATTCTAAAAAAAAAAGATATATTCTAGCTTTCATGAGGTGTTTCAAAATTTTTTGTGTCTATACCGAATAACGACACTCACACTGAAGCCAGCTTAGTTGCTTCTGAAAATCTCTTCATGTAATTATGCCACTAATTGTTGCCGTTCCTCATTCGTAGTAGAAGGAAATTAACAAGAGATGAACAGATTTGTAAGGTAGGAAACCTATGCAAGCAGACATTGTTTTATAGTTGTTTGACTAATTTGGGGACATTTGCAGGTAACAGCAGGCACGACTTTTAATACTGTTATTTGATGTGCATTGCACTGAATTTCTCTGCTGTGAGCAAGTTAGTTGAAGACCCATCTCTGCAATTTTAATGATAGTTACATTCCATTGCAACTAACACTTTTTCCTATACTAGGATGGCAGAATGGGATCCATAAAAAAGACTTAGAATTTTCCAGAATTCCAGTTGTCTTTGTCTCTCTATCTATATTCATCACACTGTGCAAATAATTTTTCACTGAAAATGTTTTCTATATCTCAGTTTCCACAGTCATTGCTCAGTTGGATTATATCCGAAATCTCACTGGTATTATTAAAAGAACTGACATAGTGGAAGGAAATGGACTTGCCTATATAGTACTTAGATTTCATTCACACTCATTATTGTATTTTTTAATATCTTCCAAAAGGGCACAGAAAGGACAATGTCCTATCATTTAATTTCAACTATTTAAAAGCATACATATTTATATGACTTTTGTTGTTTCCTTTTTGTGTGTGCGTTGAGAAGTTATCTTTGAGTCTTGAACAAGTCCTTGGGGAAGTTTCTTGTCTGAAGGTTGTTTGATGGCTCTGTATTAACTATCTGTTTAACAGTTTTCACATATTTAATTCATGTACTCCAAAAGTAACACAGAATATAAGAATCCATGAACAAAGTTCTCTTTTGCTCTATTACACATCAAAGAAGAAATAATTGATCAATATTCCTGAGAACATGCAGGATATAGCACTACCAGCACTCAGCACTCCAAGGAGATTTTACAGTAGAAGTCATATTCTTGAACATTCTTGAACAGTCATATTCTTGAAACTGTTTCTCCTTCTATCCTTGTTTTTTTTAGCAAGTGGCTGTAAAGCAAGAATAGAAGGCATATAATGTAAATAGTTTGTGTTGTAAATAGTAATCTTGTGTGCATTTTTCCTGCAAATGTCAAGAATGGACATGAAGCCTCCAGCTTAGTCACATTTCCTCCTCCTTTTCAGAAAAAAATGTGATCTAAGAGTATTGGTTCAGCATTGATATAACGAAATTTGAGTAGCTATAACAACTCTATCTTGTCATTGGGACAGCCAGAAGTATTTTAGATCATATCCAGGTTCATAGTATTCTGACAAACTTTTTAAAATTATATGCATATTTTTAAACGTCATGTTAATGTATTTTCTTTTCTTTTTTTATATATATTTGCATAGTAAAAATGCAAACCTTGAGGAAAACAAATAGAACCTGTATTTTCAACCCTGCCCCAACAGGATAATAAAATTAAGTCTAATACTTTATTATGGCGCTTACAGCACAAATAATTTTTTATGTAAAAATTGCAAAGGCATAACACTTCTCATTATGAGCACAGTGCTCAAACATTAATTGAAATTGAAATTATTCTGTTAAGACTTGGTAATGGATGCCTCTATAGAAATTATTTTGAAAGCAATAGTTAAAAAGAGAGAAATCTCTTCACTCTAATTTTTTATTCAATATGTACACAATTGCTTTTACTATGAAAGCAGGTTAGATCTTTAAAGCGTATAACATTGAATTATGTTCCTGAGTGTTCCTACACAAATGGAATTAGGCAGATTTCTCTAGAGGAAGAAATCAGCCACCATCATGCTGTATGGATAAATTAAACAGAAGAACCATATGTCTGAGAAGAAAAAAATGTGTCTCGAAGTTTCTATGGTACAGCTCTCAACATTTCATAACATTGCATTTATGCTCAGCAGCAAAGCTTCAGCATTGCTCAATTGTTATAACAAAGAGTAGATTTGTACTCTGCTCAATTTTCTTAAAGAATGGATCACTTAGCAAAGTAACGCTGGAAGTGAACAGATAGAAGTGGGCTACTAATTTTACAAATGATCCTCTGCTACTGCCAAGTACTTCAGAAAGCTGGTATGATCTGACTAGCAGGAAATATTCTTGTGCAATAGTTCCTGAAGAATGCCAGCTAGAGTAGAACAAAGAGAAGTCTGAATGTGTCATGAAGTTGTTTCAAGCACAGAGGGCCAGATATAAGGCTATGGAGTTACATTAGGAATACATTTTGAACTACGAATTATCAGTTTTACTAGTAGAGCTGGGCATAAAAAGGATCTGGTTGTTTTGGAAAGAGGAAATAAGAAGTCTCCCAGAAGACACTAGTGAGAAAAGCTTTTGCTCTTAGCAACTTTGTGTTGGATGAACGAATTTGTATTGAGGCTCCAGACACAAAAACTGTACACTAGTTAATGGAAGTGGTTAAAATAGAACATATTAATCCTGCATCTGCTACCCACACATTTTCTCTCTTCATTGAAACAACCAGCCTTCCCAGGACACTCTGAAATGTCTATTCGGTGTCACGACAATTTCATTAGATAGATAGCAAAGGCACAGTTGGCAAACTGAGTAATCAAAAGGCTAGCTAAGAGAAAACCAAAGTGAGTATCTCAAGGGAGTGCTGCAGACATAGAAACAATCAAACTGAAGCTTTGGGCAGCAAGAAAAAGATAAAAGCCCAGCAGGTGCATGAGGGTGAGCAAGAAAGATCAAAGAAAACAACAGGAATAAGTGGAGTAATTTGACAAAACTCTGCAGAAGTGATTTGATATTCTCTTTCCAAAAATTCTTCATGTTAGCCAACTTCACTTTGTACTGCATTTACAAACATGCAGAAATCACTGCTATTCTAGCCCAGCCCACTGCTTTGACCTACAGTTACTACTTTGCAACTCATTTCTTTCAAAGTGTTTATTCTACACAATATTTTCTGCCTTGTTTTTCTTCTACAGAAAACTGTGCATCTTCACCACTTTTTGTGTCATATTTTTTCAGGGAGGAAAGCAGCAATTACAAACAGGGAAAGATGGATTTCATTCAACCCAATTGTCTCAGTTTACTGGGAAATGTTTCCTCCTCTCCTTAGCAACACAGTCAAAGAACATCCTTTGACTCAATCCTTTGACTTTCATGTGGTGTTACTTTGCCTCTCCTTCAGTTGCTCAAAGGAACTGACAGTTCTGCCTCATTCCTATAGCTACATACAGGAAAAATGAAGTACTTTTGAATGGCAGGTACATTTTGAGAGCTAAGAAGGTTTTGTTTCTGTTTGTTTTCTCACCAGAAGAGTTAATGTTGAAAGAGAAGATAAACCCCTTTCCTTGCTTTTTAGCGATAACTACTGCATTTCAAACAAATACAGGGATTCAGTGAAAATAGGACTACTATAAGTCTTCTCAAGGTTTCTCAGGTATCTTCTATGTATGCATAGAGAACAGAGCCTGAAAATAACTTAATATTGGAAGAAAACAATTGATACAGAGAATAAAAATCTTTCTGCTTTGATGTATTTTCATAATTTATTTGGATTCTCCTCAAGGCCTTTTCATTCTACATTTGTTCTAGATAGAAAAGGAAAAGAAAGTAAGAGAAATACCACAGAAAGAACTAAAAAAACTGGACTAAATTCTGCTAAGCTTGTAATAACATCTTAGCTTTGTAGGACTGTCTGTCGTATATTCTGAAGGAAAATCATGAATAACTGAGACTTTTTTAATTGATACTTAGAAATCAGTCAGTAAGAGAAAATGAGAGTTTTGATCAGCAGTATGACATTAATCAAGGCAGAGTCGGTGAGGCATTGCTCATTAACAACTCTGATCTTTCAGTGATTCTGCACTTCTCTCTCCATTCCTCTTTATGTTCATTCAAAGAGTATACAGCAGATTCAGGTACTAACATGGCTCAGAAATGTCAAATGTTACTTATGTAAGCATCAAAATCAAGAAGTATTTTTTACTGTGGTTTCAGTCAAGAAAGGTGGTTTTGCAAAAGCATAATAGTTACAGCTGACTAAAATGATGAAGGCGTGAATAGCCTAATGTAAAAGAGTATGAGAGCATAAGGCTATCAGAAACTATATATCAAACTGTGTTCCACCTCTGAATTTAAGTCTAGCTCTTCTAAGGAATTAGAATGGAATTAATGCTTTTAATACTTCTCATCTGGTCACCAGAAACAAGTAATACCTATTCTTTTGCAGATTCAAAGAACAGAAGGGACGAATATACAATAATATATGGATCTGTGTATAACCCAAATTAAAAAAATCACTAGAATATTTCTGTATAAATCCAAGTAACCTGTGTACCACTAAAGCAGATCCTCCAGAAAAGTTCAGTCATACCAAGAAGTGTTTAATCCTATATTTTCAGGCTTGACCTAATTAGAGTAGTAAGAGAAAAAACTCAGACACATCTTTGCTGTATGGACTTATGGCATACAGTTTTGAGATGTATTTGATGCCTTACTCTTACTGATGCAATAAAGTTTCACTACACTGCCAGAGAAGTGTAAATTGATCTTAAAATTACTCTTCTGACAACAAAGGTTTTATTTCAATAATCTCTTTCTCAGTTGCTTTCTCAACTTCAAGTGTACTTAGTCCAGAATCTAAATGCAGTTCTAAGCCCTAACAGTTGCATTCTTGCTTGAGGACCAGTCACACTGCAAGGACAGCCTTGCAGTGACTGCAACTGATACTGGAAGTTAGTTTGGCCAATCTGACAATCTCAGGATCAAGGAAAGAGGCTCTGAGCAATCTTTGCCTCCAGTCACAGCTGTGCCAAGGCTGTGAGGCTCTAGACATTTTATGTTCCTAAATTACTGGGATTAATATGCTTTGAAGAATGAAATACACAGTTGAGACAAATCACGCAACACTTATAAATGAATGTTTAGAAAGATTGCAGTGCTTTATTTGAAATTACAGATGGCATTAGGCAGCTAAAATCAATTTTTGTTTCAAAAATAAACCAAGGAATTTAACAACACAACTAACTATTTTGTCATGAACTAGGTGTCTAGAGAGCTACTTAGATATCAAGTGGAATGAGAAGAAAGAGTCCTTCCAAAAACAGTTTCAACACTGAAGGACTCAAGTAAATGGAAATTGTAAGTAGCAATACTACACGTATCTCAAATCCTGTCATCAAGAGCTGCATCAAGAAATATGTTGGACTTTGACTTTCTTCTGAGTTCTGCCATTGAAAATTCTGGACATATTTTTGAGGATTTCAGTTTTTAAAACTCAAAGACAGAAGACGATAGACGTTATTTGCAGAGGTACATACTGTTTTTCTCCCAATAGCTAGTGATCACCAAAAGCTGTCTTCATTATTGTGCTGATAATTTACATGATCCTAGGACAATTAGAGGGCTTCTGTTCAAAATTTCAAGTCACAGATCAGGTGCAAATTCGTGGAGACCGTCTGCAGCACTGTGTAACAGTGTGCCTGACACCTCAGCTGAAGTCTTGTAGAGCTGCCTGACTTCCACCAGGAAACAGTGCAAGGATGGGAGGCATGTGATTGCACGGCATTTGGCAGAACAGCTTTCACTCTGTGTTGTGGAAGTCAGTCACTTTTTCCTAGGAGAACAGATGTATTTGGCCACAGTCCAGGCTTCAACTGACACTGTAACTGCAGCTTTAATAAATTTACAGGATAACTGAGTGAAAAAAAAAATGAGTATCATCCTGAGCCAGAGTTGAAGGCACTCTATAGAAAATCCTGAGTCCTAATATTTGTTCCTCTTACTGAATCACTTTTTATCCAGAAGTATTTTTAAGTATACAATATACATGCAGACCCCAGAGCACCATAAATACTATGAATATCCCTCCATCTCCTGTGATACCCCTGCATTCTGAAACAATAATATTAGTAATATTTCATTCATATAATTAACTCGTACTACATTGTTTGGCAAATGGGTAGAAGAATAATATTAACAGACACTATATGAGTAGCATTATCAATACTGTTATAGATGGGAATAAAACCTTCTGATCAGAACAACCAGCTCACTTTTATGTGCGTTCTGGGCCCTCCCAGATGTCCCAAGGTGTTTGATTTAGTTGTTGAACCTCCAGCAGAGCCAAAAGATGTGTGAGAACCCATGTATCCAGACAACTTCCTATTAGCTATAGATCTGACAGGGCTCATGAGTATAAATTAATCCTTTCAAAGTCAATTGTAACCTACCCTCATTGCATTTTCCTAAACATTGTCTCTTTCTCTACCTCCTCCCTTTCTTTTGATAGATAGAAAGAACTGCAAGAACAGGTACGTATTGGTCTTCTGATTTTTGAGAAGGGGATAGAGATCTGATGTACAAATGTGTGACATGCCACTACATAAAAACTAGCTGATCCTGAAGATCCAGTTTTCTTATCTCATTGGAAGAAGGAGAATCAATGTGGATGAAAAAACAAAGTGGAAAGGTTGTGCAGCCTCCGGTGGAAATCCAGTTTCTACCCACTCAAGCAAGTTGTTTCTAGTATTTAGCATGCACTTAGAGCTCCTGTTTTCCTAAGTTAGTAGCAGAATAAAAACACTGGCACTTTTGTGAGGGCCAGTGCCTGCAGAATGAGTTCTGCCATGAAGGCAAGTGAAAGCAAGCAGTGCTGCAGTGTTCTTTCAATTTTTCCTTGAATATCTCTGGGGTCTTAAAGATCTTCTTTTCTCAATGATATCTCTCTCCAAGCAAGTTCCTTTTGAGGAACATTTCTGAAGGGCATTGAACTCCAGGGTCTCTTTGGAGAGCTTCTACATCTTCTGGAGATGTTCCCATGTAAAATAAAGGTATCATCGGGTTTCGAAAGTTTGAAATACCAGAGAGGTGCATTTACCTATATTGGTAAGTATAGGCAGATGCATATGAATGAATCACTTAACTAATTCAGCAAAACAAACTGTTGGTCGTCTCTCAGTTTGGTCATACAGATTGAATATTCTTATCTTTAATAATACAAGGAATACACAAATGAAAATGAGGTTGAATTCAGCACTTCATTTTTCCTAATATATTACATGGATTATTCTTCCTTGAGATATCCTGTACTCACATTTTTATTGCCTAGTTTTAAGACTTTCTGGTTTATTGTAGATCTCGCCTTTAAAGATCAATTCCTTTTTCCTCTATTTTCCAATTGTCTCTGTAATTTTTCTGATTTGAAAATACAACTATATTTTCCAATCAACATCTATTAAGCTTCAAGTATCTATAACTTCGTAAGTTATTTGTAAGGAAATTTATTTGCCCTGAAGTGCTTCTCAGTTCCAAGTATAGTGGGAGAGGGTTTCTGGATGACTTTCTTGAATGAATGTTCTTACTTCCATTTAATTCTACTTGAAAATCCATTCAATCTCAAAAAAAATAAACAAAAAAAGAAGAAAAAGGAAATTAACCTAGTTAAGGATAATGACAGGTCTCTAGGAAAAAACGAAAAATTTTAAAAAAAACACTTTAGCTGGCATCTTTCTCATTTTGACAACTGATCTCAAAAGCAAAAAGATTTCAGAAGAAAAAGACTGTTTTAGAAAAATGTTTAAATTAGTCATATGCAATCATATCAAGCAAAAAAAGTTTGAGCCAAGTTGTTGAATGTAAGGTGTGATTGATTTTCTTTTAAAACCTTCATTTTTATCTTCCCTTCTATGATGGAGGGGTAATAGAAAGATATATGGATATTAGAGCTCTCATACCCTAGATTTTCTACACTGGAAAAAAAAAATTCAAAGCATTATTAGTCTTTTTGTATTACCAGCGTACAATGCCCAGCAGCCATGGAAAGTGTCCCTTGGTCATGGTACTTTGACTAGAAAATGGTGTAGCAACAAGTAAAATATCCTGATTACTAGACTGATTTCAAGCAAGTATCTGTGGAAAAAAAAGTATCTTGAGATTAATGGCAGGGTCAGACTCTATTTTTGCCCTTTTTCTTGATTGCACTTCTGACTCCATTTCCTGGTCCTCTGATCCCGATTTCAGCTTATCTCTAATTCTGGTTCTTTTGACTTCCTGATTTCTGCTTCCGAACTTCACTACATTCTGCCCTGACACTGGCATTTTTAGCTCAGCCTTCTCCTAAGCAGGACTTCAGTATCCTGTAATCTTGGTCATGAATGTAACACTTACTTAATACTCAAAACTTCATTGAGTGGAGGTATCTTTAATCTCCCTCTTCTTCTGTCATTACAGACCAGCTGGGTTTTTAAAACACTTTCTGTTCTTTGGGTAACTGTCACCAGTTACAAGACATACATACAGCATTTTATTAAAAAATAAGAGCTCCATTTCTAAATGTAATTTGTTAGCTTTGGTGTGTTGAGATTTACCTTACTTTTGGCTGTCTTGCATTTGATAGAAGATATGTAGATACTATCCAATCGCAGATGATGTTGGAATTCAGAGAGACTTTGAAGTGCATTCTGTGTATGAGTTCAAGTAGTCTTCCATTTTCTTCACACTTTTGAAATAAATAGGAAAAATCGTTGATGACATATATCTCCCTCTGTTAAAAACTTAGAGAACAAAGATTTCAAGAAAAAAACAACTTTTAAGAAATGGATTCCTTCTCCAATAATGTCAAATCTCTTTCTTTGTAAAGGATTTACTACTCATAAGATAATACCACAAGAATTTTTCCAATTAACTCTCCACAATATGCTTTAATTAAATAAAATAATGTAAGATATTGATGTTGGCATAATCTATATAAGGTGTACAAAGTTCCTTTATTGCTTCCTCAGTATCTCCAAATTTACATATCTCCTCCTGGTGCAATAAATATTTTAAATGGAGCAGAAAGTCATAAACATAATTAAAATTACTGTTGCACCATCTCCTTATAAATATTTTATAAGTTTTTACATTAAAATAATATGAGTTGGAACACAGTGAATTTGATGGGTATTAGAAATATCTGTTGAATACTTGATAAAGAATAAATTCAATTTCACTGAACAATAATTTACAAAACACAAACTAAATCTTTCAATAATAGGGCATATCTCACTATACTACATTGTTTTTTATACTCCAAAGAGGTAAAACTGACTGGTTTATGACATTATGTGAATTGTTTCAAAAATCATATTGTAGGAAGATGGCACTTTTAATTTTCCAGACAAAAAGTTTACATCAATAAAAAGTTATTAGTGTATAATTTAAGATAGTGTGTTTACATACAAGAAAACAAATGACTGTGTTCAACATCTCACTGGGTAATTCAGTCAGATACAGTCTAGTCATATTACGAGGAGAGAGACATAGTGCAATTTGTAGTGTATTTAACAAAAACTCTTGACTGTTATAAAACCAAAACAGATGGAAAAGAGCTATCAAGTCTGATTTTCAAATACTCTGAATCTCTCCTCCCACAGAATAGTGTCAATACAGTTACAGGTCTAACTTGTGCAAGGACACATGTGTGATCATCTTAAAAATGAAGAGATTCAAATAACCAGCCCGATAACTTAATTATCCAACTGTATAAATTAATACGTTTAAAACCACATCTTAATAGAAATAAAAGTATACGTCATAGACATGGGATTCTTATGTATTTCCTCTTCAGTTCAAGTTAAGAAATTAATTCAAGAGTTTCAACAAAGGCATATTTTCTAGTGCCAAGTCCTCTCTGTCATATTTTTCAAACAAGTAGTAGGAAGAGGTTCTCACTAATTCATGGATATTTTCTTGATTTCGTTTCTGTAGCAAGAGGGCATCTGGTATGCTGGAGGCACTATATTCTTTAAGGGAATTTGTCTCTGGTGCACAAATGTAGAGGGATCTGTTGAAAGTGCAATTCCAGGATATTATCTTTAAAGATACGTTCTGCCAGTATAGGTTATAAAAGGTATCTATGTCTAAGTCTATACAACACACGTTTCAGTGTGTTTAATTTTGCTACACTTTATGCAGTTATAGATATAAGTATAACATTATGCCGTAGTTCATACGTTAATGTTTTTTGTATGCTGACCGTTGTCCCTAGGAAAATGATGTCCTAATATATGTATTAAATTTTCATAGAAATATAATCATTGCTAATTTATGACTGCAATAATAGGCTTCCAATCCAACTGATTTTAAACAAATTATGAGGATGTTATTTAACCAAAATGATTTATGGTTACTTATTAAAATCTCTTTTGAACTTTTTCGAAGTCTCTTAATCAAAGGGGTTCTTTAAAAGTTTGTCCCCATGTTTGATGGGACAATTCGTTATGTGTTATAGTCTGAAAAAACATGTATTGTGGACAGTAATTTCAGCACAGAAAAGGATGAAATAGATGAGACTACAGAGTTGTAAAAGTCTCTAGACAGGATGCAATTGACATAATCACAACCTGAGTACCCCATGTGCAAACTGTTCTAGATCATGCCAAAAATGGGAGCAAGAGACATTTAGTTGCATAATTTACAGAGACAGTCCGATGTTCTTCACAACAGACTACTTTTAGTGCTCTTTCAATGGCAGAGATTTTAATAATTGCTTTGTGCATTCTGTGAGTTCTTCACAGAGGGTATAAAAGTTGAGTATTACAGGCTTACTTCTTCTTGAGGAAGACGTGATTAAATGCTGTATAGGAAAGTGAAAGGTAAGATTGTGTATTTTTTCCTAAAGTATACAAGGAAATAGTTTGATGATATCTCTGAGCTACGAGAGGTATATGAATTTCTTAGAGATCCTTATGAAAACCTGATACAAGAGACTGAAACAAAAAGACCATTAATGTTAGGTTTTCTTTTTCTCATTTTAAAACTAAAGCAGCATTTTTAAAAAGCAAAACTTTGCTACCTGTTCTTTCTTTCATATGTACATGCCAAAGCCAGATGACAAACAAATGTAAAAGTTCATATGTTGAGAAAAGGGTTTTTTTTAATTCAGAAATGATTGTAGACATGATTTCTGATTGACAAAAATTTGGTGTGCTTCATGGATGCACTTTAATTTATATTTCCATCCTCTATATCTGTAACTTTATTGTGGGCACACTCTTTTAGGTCTGTAATAACTTCACCAAAATGCTATCAAAATCCTCCAAATGAAAACAATGTAGTCTTAGAAATGTCTTATTAAAACTTACTTTTATTTCAGAATTTAAACATCCATGAGTTTTTCAATACATTCCAGTTCACTGCAGTCTTCATTGGCGTTTATCCTTTTAATAAAGAAAAACTCTTATTTTTCATATGAGAACTTATAGGAATTTTAACCAACCTGCCTTCTCAGAAATTCTTCCTACTTAAGACACTAAGCTGACAAGGACCTTTAAATGGTTCAGGTAATTGTGTGTCTGTCTGTGCATGAAGATGCAATGACACATAGCCACTATGTTTATTGCTAAAATGAAAGGCATAAGAAATCCTACCAAGCATGACAAAGTATATAAAGCATAAGGCTTAGTGTTTTCTGCTCTAAAACCTGTAATCAAACACATCTATACATCACTAGAGATCGGATAGCTAAATAAAGGAGAAAAGGATGGATATAATTTCATTCTAGGTAATAGAGCTGAGCTGAAGAAATACCTCACCTCATTTCTTCATCACTTCTGCTATCCCATACCTGATAATTAGCTCGCATCAGATTTTTGTAATTGCTCAGTTACAGCATTATTTGGAAAGAAAAGCTCTTAAACCCAGCCCAGGTGCAGCACACTATTCCTTTGCATGCACAACACAAACAAGGATCAAAAGAAAGGGAAAACACAAAACAGAAGCTCCAGACTTGCTTTTATCATTATCACTTTTATGTAAGAATATGTCTTAATAATTTGTTATTCAACTCCCAATAGCATAATCTGTTAGTAGATTTTTTTATCACATTTCTACTTTCCCAGCTTTTCTATAATTATCGTTTTCCTCTTTTTCCATTCTAGAAATAATTGTGAATAAACAGGATTTCTATTTAAAAATTCAAACAGGGCCTTGTGTTGCAATGGTCTATAGCTTAAACTTTATGTGTTAAATGAAAACTAGACTTTCATTCCTGCGGGAGGTCACTTGATACTGCTGCTTGAAACCTTTCAACTGATAAATCTCTCATTAAATTAGACACCTCCACACTTGGGAGAATTTCCTTTTATGAGCCTACTGTGCATTTTTAAGTATAAGTGCAAGGAGTAACTAGCTGTTAAAAATGATTCTGTAAAACATTACTAAACTCTGGAACCAAGATAATGATTTCAGACACTACATGAAAAGCTAACTACATTATATGAAGGAGATTTTGTTTAGTAACTACTTGTTGCAAAATAATACCTTGTAAGACATTTGACGAATATTTTACTAAGTGTTCAGTTCCTAGAGTACATGAAGTACAACTAAAGACATTAACACAAATAAATGTGCTTTCCATAATAGCATGTAATACTGAATATCGGTCAATATTGTTCATCACAATGTCGTCAAAATCAAATATATAATGAAATAAAGTGAAACAATATTATCGCCTGTTAGTTGTAGTATTTGTAGAATAGCAAATGTCACCTCTTTAAGACAATCAAATATTCTGCTACCAAATTCTATCAGATTTTGGGAGCAAATTTTACATGTGGGCCAAAAGAATGCCTGAAAAATCCCGTACAGAAATAAAAACAATGACTCATTAACTCACTGTTCAGTTTAAATTCAATAAGGCATTTGCCTTTAATTAAAGTAGATTAGCACTATCTTACTGAGTATAAAAGAATAAATATTGATCGATCATTCTTTGCATGCATATGTCCTTACAAAATCTTAATTACTCACAGCTATGGTCCGTATCATTCAGACAGATCTGTAAAATATGTATCAAGTCTGATGATAAATAATCAGCATTTCACTCAACCTGAGAAGCCCGTAAGGGGTTGTATGCCACCTATAACATTTTCAATAGCCTGTTGCAACCCTCCACAGGTGCATTTTCATCTCTAAAGATCTTATCTTGTTGTGGGACTATCATGTATCATTTGAACTAGTGCATTAAAAAAAACAGCAGCATCAAGAAAATAAAGAAAATCTGTGAAGAGTGAAGTTCAGTGAGATCTTGATAAAGTTTGAAATTTAAGCAATCATGACTAGTGATGTCTTTCTGACTTAATGAAACTATTCCTCTTCTAGACTAGATAACTGAAAGAAAATATTTCCCCCTGCATCTTTAGCTTCTTCCCCCTGCATCTAAGCTTTCTCTCTTTGACTCACTGACTACCAGTGCTGTGGTATAGTTATACATCTTACAGTTTTAAGCATTAAAAAGATTTATCTAAGTAATCGAATGACTTCAAAATTGATACTATGCAAATAAAATTACATGTTTTTAAATAAGAATGTGTAGATTATCATTACTAACATTCACTCATAGACTATTTTTCAAGGCACTCAGTACCTCCCAAAATTTAAGATATTATTTAATTTGTATTAGAATTTACAGTTTCAATCCTTCAAGGGATTTGATCCCTAAAGTAAAAGGGTTTATCTTCTGTAACCATACTGAATGTTATGGCTAGAAAGACAATGTGAAATCAGTGGTTCTAAAAGTTCCATGCTAGAAAATTCAGTTCTTTCAGGGGCAGATCAGACTTTGTGATATGATGGATTTTTTTCTACCAGCAAGAAAGCATGAGAGAGTAAGATTCAAGACTAAAATTTTCTGCTCTATCTTTTCTAATCCCTTACTACTTCACATACATTTAGCAATGTTTCATGTCAGAGAAAGTAGCATCAGTCTACAGATTTTTTTTATCCCCTGAGGATAGTTAATGTCATCTAAAGTGAAAGAGAAAACAGGAACTGATGACATGAAAACCCTAATTAATTTTTAATGCTTTAACTAGGTTTTAAGACTGAATTCTATGTCTTCACAATGGTTAAAAATCTTTTTTCATTAATAGTGATGTTTAATGTAATGAAAGAAATTTAGGGCTAGCTTGTTCTGAAAATGTCAAAAATAAAAATATATTGTTATTATTGTGAGTATTTTCCTCTTTCTCATGTTAAAATGTATTAAAATTTTGAAATCAAAGCAACTAAAGTATAGCAAATAATTAGCTCTATCCACTTCATACGGGACCAAAGAACAATTTTTAAGCCAGTGGACAAGCCACAACTCTTACAGAGAAATATGGGCTGCCGTAGGATGAGAAAGATTTTTTTCTGTGGAAAACAAAAGATTTGGCATTGGGGGTTTTGTGCTTTTCTAGTAGGGTCACAACGATTTCCACAAGCTACTGGGACTATCCACCCTGTAATAATATACGCTTGCAGGTGGGATTAAGGATACATTTACAGTCTAACTGAGTATGTTTCCTCATTTTTCATATTTAATTGCACAATTTACGTCTCACGAACACTGGTTTGCATATGCTATACATCTGATATCAAACCAGAGAAATACCTCCCTGTAAAAAAATCAAATTTCAATTTTTTTAAATGTTCATTGGTAATTCTATTTGTCTAAAAATTTAAAATCAGTGCCTCACTTCCTTTTTTTTTTTTGTATTCATTACCTATTGTTTCTGTTGAAAACATTTTGAAACATTTCGCAGTTTCATGTCATGCTTGTCATGGTCTTTCCCAAAAATTACAATGTCACCATAAATATTCAAAGTTTCTATACAACATTGCATGACTTGTTAATTAAACTTTGATATTTCTCAGGTGCTGGGGAAATTTCAAACATCAATCTTATGTGTTATCACTGTGGTTTTGCATGTGTTGCAAATAGCGTGCTTATTCCGTATCTAGACTCAAGCTCAAGAAAACTGTTCACAAAGAATATGAACACTCTACAGAGTCCTCACTTGGATGCTGCAGACAGTTAAAAAACTGTAATAATAAAAAAACCTGATACACATTTTAGTATCTCAGAATGAGTTCATTGCCATTATACCACTCCCTTTCTGCAAATAGAGGAAGTTTGTACCCATGTAATCTACCCAATTTCCCCCACATTTTTGTTAGAATGTTCAGCTTGAAAGTATCAGAATAAGGTGTTTGTGTACTCAGGACTGTAGTCAAGTCCCTGTTAGCAGTGCTTTTCTCTGTGTTCAGGTTTTAAGTTCCTCGGGGACAAGACACTCCTTTCAGCAAGAATCTTTTACACAACTGCAAACAAATAGTTCTGCTTTACCAATCCACTTCAAGGGCAGATTAAAAAAATTACACTAGTTTATGAATATTAATTTTACTTTATACATATGTACACATGTACATATATACATGTTTGATCACTCAGGTGAAATGATGAGCCTGTGAATACAAGTAACAGAGGAAAGGCTTGTCTCTAGGATTTAACACACATCAGTTTCCAGTAAATAGCTCTGAGAACAGCAGACTGAGTTCCAGCATAGGTCCTTGTTGCCTACATGACAGACAGATTCTGTTTCATTCTCCTTCTCAAGCTATGTCTAACCTATTAAAATAACTCAAGCTACGAAATTCACTAGTAAACATATACCAAAATGGATGTACACAGGTTATAGCACCTTTACAATGTGCAATTTTGTAATGATCAAATTATTTTCTTGTGTAGACAGGCCCTGCAAACTCTGTAACCTTCCCTATTAAAGGAGAATTTAATACAGACTCTGTAGATATATTTCTAAAGTTCTAAATAATAGTTTTCCATCCTTACAGGGGAAAAAGAGAAGTAACCCTCAGTCTGGAAATCTGATCTATTTATTCTCTGAGCAGTAGAAAAAGTAATTTTATCTCACAATTAAATTCACTCTTTAAAATTCGTATTTATACACACACATATATACTGTAACCACTATTTAATATACAGATAGATAGCTACAGTAATAACTGTATCAATTCGTCTAATTTAGCTTTCACCACTTTTTAATTTTAAAGAACTACAGGGTACTGGAGTATCTAATATTAGGCATACATCCAGTGCTAGATAAGGATTGGTGATAACTCAAAAATCTGTGGCAGTCTTATAGCCTGAAAGAATTTCAAAGAACATGTTAAATATATCTATAATGAAGTATTATGAGATCATCAGTTTATTGCATGGGATCTGTTACAGAATACTTCCAAAAAGCTTTCTTCTTTCATAGATAGATATCTGCATCTTC
The DNA here is from genome assembly GCA_033558185.1 of Dromococcyx pavoninus. NCBI lineage: Eukaryota > Metazoa > Chordata > Aves > Cuculiformes > Neomorphidae > Dromococcyx > Dromococcyx pavoninus. Next base: position 429,282 of record JAUMJL010000735.1, read on the forward strand.
TGCAGCTGTAATACAATGGAGTTTAATTTTCTGTGATATTGTTCATCCAAAGTGCATCTCAAAGCAGTTTATGGGGGTGCAATAGCATACATAGTGAGAAATTAAAATGTAATTTTACAATGAAGTAACTACAAAATGGTTCTGTGGGGTCTTCTGTTTATTGCATCTCACTGATCTCATAACAAATTTCTTATGTTAGCTTAGTTTATGAATAAAATATTGTTTTATTTATTAACTAAAGTGTTTCAGAGTCCATTTAGGCCCTGCAAATCAAGTGAAGTTATTTCCTCCATATACACTTTCAAGACTAATAAAAGATCATAAAAAGGAAAAAAAAATCAAAACAGAACCCATGGAAATGGGAAGCAGTGTCTGCATCGTTTCACTAGACATTTTTTACTCCATGTCTATTTCCATCTTGATCTAGAGATTTAGAGAAGAATTTTCACTTGCTGCTTGTTCTTCTAAACATGAAGGAATGTATTTTCTGTGGGTAAGGGTCGTTACATACCTTGCTTTATGATATTACTAAGATTTCATGAACAGAAATTATAATTCCCTGGAATTTCAGCTTTGTGGAACCTTCACTGAGAAATAGTGATCAATTACTTTACTGAATCTATAAGTTTGGCAGGTGCTTTTTAAGCAGTATATAAAGACAAGACCTTGTTTCAAAAATCTTACAAAATAGTTGATAAGGTAAGCAATGCGAAATAGAGGTGACCCTGCTCTAAAAGTGAAAATAATCACAGTATCTAGATACATACTGGTTATCCAGTTCTTCACATATATTAACCAAGCGGTGTAAGCATCATCCTGGTGAAAGGTAGCATGACAGATTTGAATACTCTACAGTGATCTGAAATTCATGAAGACTCAGATATAACTCAGAAGTACATTTTGGCAACCTGGAAGAACTGTAGGTATAACAGTGAGAGAAATATGAAGAAGGTCCCAAAGCTAGTGTCGTAAACAGTAGTTTCAAACACAACCACAACTTGTCTGAACATTGACAGAACTGAGGGACACATGACAGTTCCATAAGCCAGATCGGGATGTCTGCATTACATCAACCAGCAAACTCCCAACACAACTGCTTACTTTAGTACTAATATATAATGTGATAGTTCAGTTGTAGTCAGTTCATAATTTTATGCCTATCACAGGTTAGACATACAATCTCAGGAAACTGGAATCTCCTTCCAAAGGTACTAAATAAATAGAGGCTGGATATTCATTCTGCCTCCAACAGGAAAAAAACAAAGTCGGTCATACCAATAGGAAGCACCTTGGAATAAATTCTTCATTGGTTTTTTTTTGTTGTTCATAGTGGTTGTTTTGGGTTTAATGTTTTGGGTTTTTTTTGTGTTGTCCATACTGTGCATATAAATAATAATCAAGGTAATTAATCGGATTTCATTATTTAGAGTTATAACTATACTTTCCTTTGCTTCTATAAAAACAACCTACTTTAAAAAACATTGCAGTGACCTAAAATATTAATCCTCTGATTGATCAGTAGAAATACTGCATTCAAGACCTCAGAGTTTTGACAAACTTTTAGTCCTTATCTGGGACATTTCTCGATGGACCACACATTTTATCAAGAAGATCACTGAATCACTGAATCACCGAATAGCAGAGGTTGGAAGGAACATCTGGAGATCATCTAGTCCTCTCCCTCTTCTAAAGAATGTTCTTCTAGAGTAGATTCCACAGGAACATGTCCAGGTAGGTTTTGAATATCTATAGAGAAGAAGACTCCACCACTATCTTGGGCAGCCTGTTCCAGTGTTCTGTCACCCTCACAGAAAAAGTTTTTTGTCATGTCCACTTCCTGTGTTCCTGTTGGTGCCTGTTGCCTTTTGTCCTGTCGTCACTGAGTAGATTCTAACACCATTCGCTTGATGCCTGCCCCATAGACATTTACTAACATTGATAAGGTCTCCATTCAGTCTTCTCTTTCCCAGGGTAAACAGACCCACATTTCAGCCTTTCCTCATGAGAAAGATGATACACTGCACTGAGCATCTTCGTGGCCCTCTATTGTATCCAATAGTTCTTTTTCTTTCTTTGGCTAGGAAGCCCATAATGGCACTGTAGTCCAGATGCGTCCTCATTAAGACAGAGTAGAGGGAGAGGATAAGCTCTTTCGACCTGCTTGCTACATTCTTCTTAATGCATCTCAGGGTAACATTGGCCCTCTTGGCCATGAGGCCACACTGCTGACTCATCATCAACTTGTTGTCTACCAGGACTCCCATTTTTTTCTCCACACAGCTACTTTCCAGTAAGTCAGTGTCTAACCTGTATTGATACAGGCATTTTTCTTCCAGAGGTGCAGAATCCTACCCTTTCCTTTGTTGAACTTCACTAGGTACCTCTCTGCCCATCTCTCTAACTTTTCCAGGTATCATTGAAAGGCAGTGTGTCAGTTGATTCTCCCAGTTCTGTGTCATCAGCAAACTTGTAGAGGATATAGTCTGTCCCCTCTTCCAGGTCATTAATCTTGAACAGGACAGAGCTGAATACCAACCCTTAGGAAACATCACTGACTATGGGCTTCCAACTAGCTACTGTGCCACAAATCACCTCTCTAAGCTCTTCCACCCAGCCAGTTCTCAACCTACCTCACTGTTTACTCATCATCCACACTTCCTAAGCTTATCTATGAGGATAGAGAAAGTGTCAAAACTTTTGTTAAAGTTGAGGTAGATGACATCCACCACTTTCTCCTCATTTACCAAGCCAGTCATGGCATCGTAGAAAGCTATCAGACTGGTCAAGCATGACTTCCCATTGGTGAACCCATGTTGACCACTCTCAATAAGCTTCTTTTATTCTAGGTGCTTGGAGATGACATCAGGTATTCTACTAGTTTGCTGGGGATGGAGGTGAGGTTGGTTGACCTACAGTTTCCCGGGTCCTCCTTCTTGCCTTTTTTTAAGAATTGAGTGATATTAGCTTTTCTCCAGTCTTTACACACCTTTTCTGTTCTCCATGATCTTTCAAAGACGATGGAGAGTGTTTTAATAATAACATATGCCAGGTCTCTCATCACTCGTGGAAGCACCCAGTCAGGGCCCATGGGTTTGTGAGTGTGAAGTTTGCCTGGATGACCTCTAATCCGATTCTCCTCAACCAAGGGAGAGTTTTCCTTTCTCCAGACTTACTCTCTTTTCTCCTGGGTCAGGAATTCCTGAGGGTTGGACTTCGCATTAAAGACTGAAGCAAAGAAGTCATTCATCAACTCTGAATCCTTCATCACCAGGGCACTCACCTCATTCAGCAGCAGATCCACCTTTTCCCTGGTCTTCCTTTTGCTTCTAATGTACCTGAAGAAACCCTTCTTTTTGTCTTTGATATCCTTTGTCAGATTTAATTCCAAGTGGTCTTTAGCCTTCCTCATTGCATTCCTACATAGTCTGACAAAGTTCCTATATTACTCCCAAGTGACCAGCCCCCTTTTTCTGTCCTCTGTAAAGTTCTTTCTTCCAGTTGAGTTTTTCCAGAAGATCCTTACTTATTCATGCAGGCCTCCTGCCTCCTTTGCTCCATTTCTTACTCCTGGGGTGAAATGGTATCAAGAAAATTGTTAGAAAGTCTTAACTCTTTTCTCTGTGAGAAAGTGTGAACTGAGATGGAATTTAATTAAAGTTCAAAAACTTTTGTTATTATGAAAGCTGTCTGAATGGAATCAAACCTGAAAAGCTTGCAGAATTCACCTGAATCAACACTGTCAAGAAAACACATGGTTGGCAGCATGATAGTTTGCAATTCACAACCTGACCTGAAAAAAAGCAAATTTGTTATAAAATGTGTACCATGTAAAAAATTTTTTAGGAAGAAGCAGTACCGGAGTAAATAACATTATGTAGCAATTCACATTATCAGCATGTGACACCACAATGCAAGGATAGAGTATAATTTAGTTTCCTGCATTAGATATCACTCTTATAAAATTGCTTTCACTGCTTCAGTTGAGAACGTAAGGATTGCCGTAGAAGAACAGACCAACATTCTGCCAAACAATGCCAATGGAGGGGAACATTATGTACGAATACATTTGTGAAATTTGAATCAAGATTCAGTTCAGGTTCTTATGTTTTCTTCTCTTTCTTTCTCTTATTTTTTTAGTTTTCATTTTTCTTCAAAGTGTTTCCAGTCTCCTGTGGGCTTCTGTAGGACAGGGTCTTCTCACTGAATGCAATGGAACTAGATAAAATTACTTAGTATTTAGATCAAATGGTTTCATGTTTGGCACACTAACAAATTATGCTTATTTGCTCTAAGCAGACTGTGGAATATTAAAGTGCTTCTCATGTTGCTGAATACATTTGGGGTTTTGAGGTAGTTTTACTCTGTTTGTGGGTTTAGGATTTGTTTTTTGAAGGGATTGGTTTTTTTCTTATTATTTAGTTGTTTGAGTAATTATCACAGGGGTTTAAGCATTCTGTTTGCTTTAGTATTATGCATAATTAACACACAAATAGTCCTAATTAAAGATCACTGAATGTAAAATATTAATAAATCTTTGTCACTTAGGGATAATTCTGTAGAAGAATTTATTTTATTTTTTGTCTTCGACAGCACCTGGGTATGCTGAATAGCAATATCATCATGACTTTCTGAAGTAGTCACATTGCTTGTTGCAATGACATTTACTTTAGAAAGGGACATATGGTGTTATGATTGGAGGCCTGGGAGTCACAAACACCTTTCCCTAAATAACATTTACTATGAAATATTTCAAAGAAGGCAGCATTGTTTTTCTTTTTTATTTTTCCCCTAGTCTCTTTAGAAGCAGAATGTATCATCATGGTTTATCATCATATTGGATTTTATGAATTGCTACATGCAATAAACTGTTGAGGAGAAATTTCAAACTGTATTAATTTTCACTGAAGACATTTAGTTAGTAAGTGGCAGAACTCAAAACATAAGTTCTGATGACATCTAGCTGAAAAGGCATAATCTGGACTTTCAGTCATGCTCTCACCATTATTTCTTATTATTTTATTTCTCTAGAATAAAGAGCTTTGAGAAGTGAAGGTAGAACACAAGGTCAAATCTGGTAACATGGCTCCTTTCTATCTCTTCTAACTTCAAGAATCTTCCAAACTTTCTTATAGTGTTGCTCAACTTCAGAAGACTTCAGATATGAAAGATATTAAAATTTTCTTAACATTTGAGATCTTTGGGAAAGTGGAAGACCTGATTTCATTCTTCTTCATGTTAAGAAGGGAAATTAATAACAAGTTTTCCAAGAAGCAGAGTATCTGAAAGAAGAGGGTAGCGTGATGCCTAGAGAACTATCTGAATGCAATGATTGCAAAATGTTGGCCATTGTTTCAAAGGGAAGGGCAGAAGGGAGAATGCTGATACTGCTGGTCTTCAATCCAACTTCAATTATCACATTTACATATTTGAACAGTCTTTGCATAGGACAATACCAACATTCACACCATGTGTCTGAGGACATTGCCCAAACGCTTCTTGAATACTGTCAGGCCTGTTCCAGTACTCCACCACCCTCTAAGTGAAGAGCATCTTTCTAATATCTAACTGAAACTTCCCCTGACAGAACTTCCTGCCATTCCCTTGAGTCTTATCACTGGTCACTAGCGAGAAGAGATCAGTGCCTGTTCCTCCTCCTTCCCTTGTGAAGAAACAGTAAACAGTTATGAGGTTCCCCCTTAATCTCCAGACTGAACAGACCAAATGACTTCAGCCTCTCCTCATATGATTCCTCCTCTAGACCGTTCACCAGCCTAGTGGCTTTCTTCTGGACACTCTCCAGTAGTTTATTGTCCTTTTTATGCTGTGGTGTCCAAACTGAACACAATATTCAAGGTGAGGCCTCACCATTGCAGAGTAGAGTGGAACGATCATTTCCCTTGACCAGTTGGCAATTCTGTGCTTGATGTGGTTGGCCCTCTTGACTGCTAGGACACACTGTTGGTTCATGTTCAACTTGCCACCAACAAAAACCCCCAGATCCCTTTCTGCAGGGCTGCTCTCCAGCCTCTCACTCCCCAGTCTGTAGGTATATCCAGGGTTGCCATGACCCAGGTGCAAAACCTGGCACTTTCCCTTGTTAAACCTCATATGGTTGGTGTTTTCCCAGCTCTCCAATATGTCCAGAGTCTCTGCAGAGCCTCTTTGCCCCCAACAGTGTCAACAGCTCCTACCAGTTTCATGTCATCAGAAAACTTGTTTAGTAAACCCTTGACTCCTGCATCCAGGTCATTTATAAAGATATAGAAGACTACTGGCCCTAAGATGGATCCTTGTAGAACATCACTAGTAAGTGGTTTCCAGCCCAATGTAACCACATTTCCTATGATCCTTTGAGCCCAACCCATCAGCTAATTGTTCACCCACTGCATTATATGTTTATCCACCTGTATACTGGACACTTTGTTTATGGGGATACTATGAGAAATAGTATCAAAAGCCTTGCTGAAATCTAGAAAAATCACATGAACTGTTTTTCCTTGGTCAGATAGGTGGGTAACCCTGTCATAGAAGGAAATTAGATTTGTTAGGCAAACCCTCCCCTTATAAACCCATGCTGTCTGGGACAAATGGCTTACAGAATCATAGAAGGATCTGGTCAGAAAAGACCTCTGAGATCATCAAGTCCAACCGTACCTGTTCCCTTACTAAACTATATCCCTAAGAAACTCATCTACCTGCCTTTCAATCACCTCCAGGGATGGCTACTCAACCACCTCCCACAGCAGCTGTTCCAATGCCTGACTACTCTTTCAGTGACGAAATTTTACCTGTTGTCTTGTCTGAACCTCCCCTGGTGCAACTTACGGCCACTTCCTCTCGTCCTATCTCTTGTCACTTGGGAGAACAGACCAGCAACCACCTCATCTTCTTTCAGGTAGTTGTAGACAGTGATGTCACCCCTCAGCCTCCTCTTCTCTAGGCTAAACAACCCCTTCACCGGCCTTGTTGCCCTTCTCTGGACACATGCCATCACCTAAATGTCTTTCTTGTACTGAGGGGCCCAGAACTGAACACGGTACTCAAGGTGTGGCCTCACCAATGCTGAGTACAGGGGCACAATCACTTCCCTGGTCCTGCTGGCCACACTGTTTCTGATACAGACTGAGGTGCCTTTGGCTCTCTTGGCCAACTGGACACATTGCTGGCTTGTATTCAGCTGGCTGTCAACCAGCACCCCCAGGTCCTTCTCTGCCAGGCAGCTCTCCATCCATTCTTCCCCAAATCTGTAAAGTTGCATGGGGTTGTGTGTCCCAAGTGCAGGACCCAGCACTTGGTCTTGTTCAGCCTCATTCTGTTGGTTTTAGCCCATCGATCCAGCCTGTCCAGCTCAAGTCGTATATTGAGGAAAGTGTTCAAGTAATCAGAAAAGGCTGATGCTACTGCTAATAGGTAGAAACGATAGATATAAAAGTGTGTCTATAGCCAGAGTTTTATCAAGGCACTGTGACTGGAAAACCAAAGGCAGATTTTCAACAGTTGCAAAAACTCAAAAAGATAAGAAAGTAGTTTCATTGAGACAAGATGTCGAACACTGGAATATTAAGCTTGAAGTGAAGGTAAAAAACATACAAAATGATATTTCTTAATACTATACTTTGGTCTAGAAATACTATTTCCATTGTATTTTCCTTAAGAAACTAGATATCTGTGTTCCTTATTTTTTATCTAAAAATGCATGAGGTAACAGAACAGTTCAGGTAATTCATGTGTGATATCCTTCAGTGCTTTTAGAGAGTTTCATATGGGTCCTGTAGTTTCTTGTGTACATGTTATTGATTTTTTTTAACTTTCTATACATATGTTTTTCTTGCTTTATTTCCTAAACACTGACTATGTAAGTAGGGTTTCTAAGTTCATTTTCATGGAAAAATAATGCAACTGATTTCTTTAGGTTTTCATCTGTGACCTTATCTTTACTTTAGTGACCAGTTTGCTCCATTAGCTCATGGCTTTCACCAATACAGGTCACCCTACAGTCCCCTGCCACCAAAACGTGACAGTTATGCCCAGTGCAGGTCCACACTGACATTTACCAGCCTGCAAGAGAAGTGACACATTCGCTTTCTTTATCATTTTCTCCTTAACATTTTAATTTCCTGCCACGGTCCCTTTGTCTCACATGTGATGTTGTTCCTATTTAGTCATGGGTGCCTGTTGAGATTAGAGGCAACAAGGAATTTGTAGTACATTGTGATGCACTAGTTTATTTTACAGGCTTGAATCCTCTGAAATTCACAATGAAATACTATGAGATCCCTTTCTGTCTTACTCTTGTTGAAATAGAAATGGCTGAATAAAAACAAAGTACTTTATTTCACTGTGATTCAGTTCATGATGGGAGAGAGGTCTTTCTTTGCTTCCTACATACATAGTGATCAGTTGAACAACACGACAACAAAATGTAACTAGGATTTTGATTTCTGATTCAGTGTCAGTGACAAATATGGGGAGGGGCAGTAAATGTTCCTGAGGCAATGGGATATGCATAGAAATTACAGAGATACAGCATAAGAAAATGGGAAAGTTTTCCCTTTTAGGTAAAGTGCAATAAATAATGTAGAACAAGGCACATAGTCATTAAAATCTTTTCATTCAGCAAGAAAGCTAAATCATAGACTGGGAATAGACTTGAGAACATGTTAAGTGCAATAGCAAAAAAATGCCATATTCTAACATAAATCTGAGGCTCTGGAGGATAGTTTCAGATTCAGAAAATTTTTTCAGCCTTCCCTTTAGGAACAAAATTATGGGGATGTTAAAGTATTTTGTTTCTCTTTTTATCAGCCTATTTGACTTCCCTAAAGAAAGATAGCTTTATTTTTTAAAGACTTCTGAAATATTTAGGGTTCTGTGACATCTCCTAGAAGAACAAACTAAACAGCTAAACATATAAAATGCTGCAGTTTTACTTTATTCAACCAATTGACTAAGGTATTACAGAATATAAGCCTGGATTTGAATAAGGAAATGAACTATATTTAACAGCAGTCATGCTCCTGTCATCATTGCTGATGTATGGCCCACACTAAGTCCTCCTAGATTATTCAGATCTACAGCTGATTCTATACCTCTTTACTACCAACAGAAACATCAGTATTTTGAAGATGAAAATATATATCTTTATAATAGAGTCCTAGGATGCAATTTCTGATCTAAACAATGAAAAAAAATGTCACTCAAAAAAAAGAAAAAAAAAGAAGACGACTTGGAGTTAAGAGATGTCCTGTCTGGAAGAGCTGGAGCCAATGAATATTCAGCTACTTACGCATACTACCTATGCAATGGCTGGAATCTGTTCAAGACTTATAAGATATACTTGGAAGTCTGTTCCAACGACCCTGAGACGTGTGCCAGCAGAAACTTTCCTGCTAATCAAACAGAAATTTCAAGCACAAGAGCTAACATAAGATTCAATCTTTCGTTGCATAGATTTTGAAGATGGGAGAAAGCTAACCTCTTGTCTTGGAGAAACCATACAAACTCTGAAATAAGCCTTGGGAAAACTGAAATCACAATATTAGAAAAAAAAACAAACACAAAAAAACCCCCACCACGAACCTAAGCCCCCACAAAAACAAAATCTCAAAAATATCTTTTAAGCAAAGAAAGCTGTGAAATAGGAATACGTCATGTTTGGATATCTCCAGTTTATACACCAGAAGTATACACCTATAATATTCTTCTCATAAATAAAATGAGAAAACAGATTCCTCAAAATTAGAAGGTCCTTGCCTTTTAATGGACAAAGACAAAGCATTCAAAAGCCAAGTATTTGACAAGCAGTTCTAAATTATCAATTGTGATTGTCTTTGAGGCCATCAGGAAATTACTCCTAAGACAAAAAGCATAAGAACGCAGTATCAGTTTCAATTTTTATGTAATTCATTTTATCATTGCAGATGTAGAACAAAATATTTGTATTTTTTCAGTACAATATCAAAACTCTATAGGAGAGAAAGAAGTAATATGGAAAATGGTTAAAAAGCATCAAAATATTAAGAATAATTTCAGGATCCCCAAAAATACAGTGCATAACTTCACATTGAAGCATCTGCTTACTTTCTTCTAATTTCTCACCTTCTTGTATTCATGGACATTGTGTACATACAATATAATTCACAGGAAAGAACTTTAAAAAGTTCTGACACAGTCAATAAAAATGTTTATTCAGTTCAAGAATAGGAAAAAAAGTCCTCAAAACAGGACAAGGTGCACAAATCTATGTTTCTTCTCCTCAGTATGATCTCTTAGTAAAATTGATACAATTCTGCCTTGTACAGTCAGTGCACTGACACAGCCACTGCCCTGCAAGTAGTTAAAGAGAGAAACTGTGCACTGGGGTACTGCAAAATCACCTTGTATGATTTTTAACCATTCAGTGTGTCAATAATAATGATTAAAAAGACAATTTTAAAATTTCATTCAAATAGGATAAGAAATTTACCTAAGTGAACAATCTCAAGCCATTATACAGAACATAAATGTAACTTTAAGATTTTGTTGCATAGTTCTTTAAAGACATGGGAGAAGGTCTTAAAGATTTTATCATTCTTAATTTTATATTCTGATTGTCTGTACATAAAACTAAATTTCTTCGTTTCTTATAAAAGGAAAGGGTGTTTTTTTCAGAACTAATTTACATTTATTGGGAAGGCAGCCATACTTATAACAATTGACTTTTATAGAACATAGCAATTGTACATTCACTTAAGTAGTCTTTCTGCACAGGTAGATACTGCTAGGTTTCATAATCTCCCTGTAAGATCACCTCTAGTTAGCACCTCATGGTGCTAGTATGGATTTTAATATATTTAATGTAAATAGACTCGCAAATATAAGTTAAAAATTTAAACAAATTAAATATAAGTTTGAAGTCTATTTTTTATTGACTGGAATTTAGTAAGTTATTTTTGAGTTTATGTTTCTGTGTATATGCTCTTATTGCCCACACAAATCCTTAAATCTGTCTTGTGATTATATTTTCCAGTAAAAATTCCATTTTAAATGCTGTAGAAAAGTATTGTTTTCCAATCTCATATAAAAATCTCATATAAAAATATTGTTGAAATTTGTGATTAGAATATTTTTTCCCCATATATAATTTTTTGCTTGTTCATATTACTTGTTATCCATAGTATTATATTATTTTTACGTACATTTATATACCTAAAAAATTCATCTCTCAAACCTACTAAAAGCCAAATCAATATTTTATTTTATCTGGGGGGGTGAGGAGAGCACTTGCCAGTGAAAACTGAAGCAAAAAATTTTAGTATATCAATCTTCTCCTCATCTGTCCATAAGAGGTCTCCATTTTTCTTCATCAGTTGGGGTACATTTTCTTTATTCCTCTTTTTCTGGTTGACATAAGTATAGAAGCCCTTCTTGTTATTCCTCGATTCTCTTGCCAAGTTTAGCTCCAGCTGTGCCTTGGTCTTCCTCAACCAGGCAACATCCCTATACTCTTCCAAGGTTACCTGTCCTGGCTTGTACTTCATGTGCAGTTCCCTCTCGGTTTTCAGTTTGACCAGCAGGTCTTGACTCAGCCGCACTGGTCTTTTTCCTTCCCTTCCCTTCCCTTCCCTTCCCTTCCCTTCCCTTCCCTTCCCTTCCCTTCCCTTCCCTTCCCTTCCCTTCCCTTCCCTTCCCTTCCCTTCCCTTCCCTTCCCTTCCCTTCCCTTCCCTTCCCTTCCCTTCCCTTCCCTTCCCTTCCCTTCCCTTCCCTTCCCTTCCCTTCCATTTCCTACATCTGGGGCCTGAGCACTATTGTGCTCTGTGGAAAGCATCCTTAAATACTTGCCAGGTCTGTACTGCTCCCTTATCCCTGAAAACCTTTTCCCAGGGGATCCTAGTGACTAACATGCAGAAGAGGTGGAATTTTGCTTTCCTGAAATTTAGAGTTCTTATTACAATCCTTGCCTGTCCCATATCCAACAGGACCTTGAAATTCACCAGTGCATGATCCCTGCAGCTCAGGCTGCCTCTGATCTTGACATCACCAATGAGCTTGATTGCATTGGTGACCATGAGGTCCAGTATTGCATACCCTTGGGTAGGGATGTCTATTATCTTGGTTAAGAATTTGTCATCTATGCGCTCTAGGAGTCTCCTGTATTGCCTACAGCTTGCTGTGATGCTTTTCCAGCAGATGTCAGAGTGGTTGAAGTCCTCCAGTAGGACCAGACCTTGAGAGTTAGAGGAAGAAGACTTCATTAGCAGGCTCTCCTCGATCAGGTGCCCTGTAGTAGACTCCAACCACAAGGTTCCTTTTGTTGACTTGGTCTTTTATTCTCACCCATAAGCTTTCAAATTGTTCATGGTGATTCTTCAGGAGCAGCTTTTCACTGTCAATCCATTTCCTTATATAGAGGGCAACGCCTCCGCTCCTCCTCTTCCGCCTGTCCGGTCTGAACAGCCTGTAACCATTAATAGCCACACTCCAGTTATGGGTTTCGTCCCACCAAGTTTCAGTAACTGCAACCAGATCTTATCTTTCTAGTAGCATGGTAGCTTCCAGCTCCCCTTGTTTGTTGCCCAAGCTGCATGTATTTGTGTAGAGGCACTTGAGCTGGGCAGCTGAACATGTCACCTTTTTAGTGCGACATCCCTTACTTCCCTTAAGCTGTTCCTTGGAAGTTTCCTTGTTGGCTTCTGCTGCCTCAAGAACCTTCAGTTCATCTCCAAAAGACTCCAACTCTGCTGCAGCATCCCCAGCACACACCAGGGGAACAAGTTAAGGGTTCATACCAGCACCCCCTGATTCCAACTGTAATGTGTCAACCCACAGCTTTTCATATGCAAGCCTGATATTATCCCCTTCCCCCTTCACGTCTCCTTTAAAGCCCTACCAACTAGTCCTGCTGAGTGAAGACTGAGTGAGAAAGGTGGTTCTTGTTTGATACCTGCAAACCCAGTGCTGTGCAGGCCATTCCATTACCAAAAAACCCCAGTTTTTGCAGCAACACCAGCCACAGTGCCATGTGTTAATAGGCTGAGACCGTCTATTCCTTCCAGTGTCACCGTCCCCGACTGTAAAGACAGAGGAAAAAAGCCACCTGAGCCCTGGATTCCTTTACTAGCCATCCCAAGGCTCTAACATCTCATTTGATTGCACTTTTATTGTGTTCTACAGTTTCATCTTCTCCCACGTGGAAGAGTAGTGGATAGTAGTCAGTGGGCCTTGCCAAACTAGGGAGTTTCTTATTAATGTCCCTAAACTTGGCTTCTGGGAGGCAGCAGACTTCCCTATGAGCTGTGTCTGTTTGACATATTGGCCCCTCTGTTCCCTTCAGCAGGGAGTCTCCCATGACTATGACCTGCCTTTTCTTTTTTGCGGCAGTTGTAGTAATCCAGGGAGTGTCTTGTTTTGGTTTTTGCCCCTCCCCTGGTTTAGATGGGTCAATACTCATATTGTCCACTGATTGGTTCTCCACAGCTACAGCTTTGTATTATTTTGTATTGCTTTTAATAGGTCCTTTGAAGAGCTGCATTTTATTAATTACCCATGCAGTAATCTCTTGGAGCCTTAATTAGTATTAAAAGAATTTCCCAGGTGCAGCAAAGGTATAAACATGTCTGGTTTGCAACTGGTATGCTGCGTGGCTACTTTTTGTTTACATATTAAAGCTCACAAATTGCCGAAACTGAAACTTGAAGATTCACTTTTGCTTGGTGAGTATCTATGATATTGTAAGGCGTCCAAAATGATTTTTAAAATTGGAAAGGACTTCTGAAATACGGTTTCTCAATAGGTGTGTAAAACTTCTGGCTATATATTTCAGGGTGCCTGTGTGCAAATTCGTTGGGTAACTTAGTTTTAGAACAGTTCCTATCATCTTGACTGCTTAATGACATTAGCATTCTGAAGTCTAATACATATTCCTTGCACTGAGGTCTGAGAGGATTCTCAGGTGTCTCGATTGCCTTTTATTTCTTCTACTGATTGCTGAAAACACCTGAAAGTCTCCTGTTCAGATTGCTCTAACGTTGACAATTCCTCCTGAAATCTCTCTTTTTTGAGTTAATTGAATCATTCTTAGAAAGGCACTCCAGAGACTCATGTTCAAACTGAATCTTTCATATTACAATAAGAGGTTTAGTGACCTTATGAGATGGTTGATCTTTGTTTTTTCATGTTGTGTTTAGGGAATTATCTATGGTCCTTTAGGGTTACAATCAACAAAGACTGAAAACTTGAGTTCCTATTTATCTCCTGGAAGTAAGATTAAACTGCTGTCTCTCCTTGTTTTCTTGTGGTTTACCTTGGTGATGTCATTATTTTAGATATGTTTAAGGACTGTATTTTCTCAAGTACTAGTCATGCAGTTCTCCAGAATAATATGGCCTTAGTCTTTTCTATTGAAATAGTAATAAACAGCAAAAGAAAATAAATGTGCATAGTCATGTCTTGCTGTTACTGACTTAAATGAGGAAAAAATGTAAGGAGACTCTAAAAGCAGAGAGGGAAAAAGAAGGGAAGGAAACATGCAATTTATTTCTAACTATAAAACAACAGGATTTTTTTACCAGTGAATCAGCAACAAGGAAAGCATACATAAACTGTGATTTATATATAATTTTCTGAGCTACCTGCATGTCAGGATGATTTCAGCTAATCATTTCTATTGGAGGAGAGTTTGGCAAGGCAGTAGGACAACATAGGGGCAATCAGTAGCAATGTGGGAAGGCGGTTTATCACCTACCGGTAGATGCTTTGATGGAATGCTCATTCACCACTTCACTATCCATGCTCAGTAGGCATGGAAAGAACCGCAGCCTCAGGCAGTGACCACAAAGAAGTTCTGATACCCTTACTCAACTCCTGCCAATAAACAACATGTTTGTGCACTTTCAGATTGAACTTGATGTACTTTTAAAGCATTATTTAAAATAAATCTAAACTTACATATCTTTATAATTAGTTTAATACAGGTCTGTGGGATAAAAATGCCACTAAAATATACATCTTGTTAATGGAACATTGAAGAACATCAGGGTTTCACACAGAAATCAGAACACATCCTAATAAAACTCAATGGGAAGTCAGTTCTAATCACACAATTTAATTTTAGTTCTGAGATTAAAAACACACAATCAATTAATTTCTGCAGGAAAAAAAACTCCAAATTTTTTATTTGAAAGGGAAAAAAATTAAAGAAAACGAAAAGTGGACTAGAATAATCTGGAGTGCAATATAGACTACAAGTTTTTAATAGAAATACTACTTTTGAAAGATAAATGTTGCTTCCTGCTGAATGTTGTATTGGGTCAAGACTCTGTTTCAAAGATTCTTACCCTTGTAGACTTAAAAATCAGATATCTTTGTACAAGGAACTTTATCCAGTTGCTCTAAAATGGTCTGCCATCTTAATTGTTCAAATTGACACTTTTATGAAAAATCTATACAGAAGCTCAAATATCAATGGATTAGAAAATGTAAACCATATGCTTCATGTTTTGAAAGATTAAATTAAAACATATTAATTTTGCTCAGTTTTAGGGATCAAAACTGCTGTCTTGGTTTCAGCTTGATTCCCCATGACACTTCTTGTAGCACAGTGTTCAAGGGAAACATAGATCAGTTTTCAGTTTTTAGTGTGTCTGGCAGGTTTACCCTAACACAATACAATGTTAAATATTATTTCACAGGTCTGTAGATTTATGTCTAAGGCTTGGGGTGTAGATTTTTATTTTTAAGTATATATAAAGATAAACACAAAATAAAATATCATAGAGGTCTCTCAAAGATTCATTCTGCCTGGTACACAAGCAATAAAATCCCCTTAAACTCTTTGTTGAAGATAATAAATTTATTAGTAAATTCCATCCCTAGTTTTATGTTATGCAACTCAATGTGAGATTGAGTTTATGAAAAAGTCCTTGTATAGCTCAGAAGTACTTATACTCCAAACCCTTTCATAATGGACTGCAGAGTTTGAAATTTCTACATACAACTTCTGAACATCTACTTTCATGCAACTGGGAATACCCATGTGAGACTCAGTGCACCTAAACTACACATCTAACTGGAAGAATGTACTATTAGTTACATGTTTGGTAGAGGGTAGAATAGTAGAGAGTTTGATCTGATACTCTTCAATGTAAGTGTACACTTCCTCTGTACCTGGAGTTGGAAGGGACACACGATGATCATCTGGTCCAACTCCAGTCCCTGCATAGGACAATATCAACATTCACACCATGTGTCTGAGGGCATTGTCCAAACACACCTTGAATATTGTCAGGCTTAGTGCGAGGATTGCTTCCCTGGGCAGCCTGTTCCAGTGCTCCACCATCCTCTGTGTGAAGACCCTCTTCCTAATACTCAACCTAAACCTCCCCTAGTGTATCTTCTTGTCATTTGTATGGGTCCTAATATTGATGACAAAAGAGAAGAGATCATCATCTGCTCCTTCTCCTTCCCTTGTGAGGAAGCAGTAAAATGCAACCAGGTCCACCTTCAGTCTCCTCTTCTCCAGGCTGAAAAGACAAAGTGACTTGAGCCATTCCTTGTATAACCTCCCCTCTAAATTTCACCAGCTTTGTGGCCCTCCTCTGGACACTCTCCAGTAGATTCATATCCTTTTTATGCTGTGGTGCCCAAAACTGAACACAACACTTGAGGCAGGGCCACACCACTGCAGAGTAGAGGAGGACCATCACCTCCCTCGACCAACTGGCAATACTGTGTTGGATGCACCCCAGGATGTGGATGGCCTTCTTGACTGCTAGAGCCCACTGTTGGCTCATGTTCAACTTGATGTTGACCAGACCCCACAGATTCCTTTCCACAGGCCTGCCCTCCATCCTCCCACTCCCCGGTCTGTATGTATATCCAAGGTTGCCACGTCGCAGGTGCAAAATCCACAACTTGCACTTGTTAAAATTCATGGGTTTGGTGATTGTCCAGCTCTCCAACTTGTCCATATCCCTCTGCAAGACCTCTTTTTCCCCAAGAGTGTCAACCTGTCTCCCCAGTTTTATGTCATCAGCATGTTTGGTCAGTAAACCTTCAAGTTCTGCATCAGGTCATTTATGAAGTTATTGAGGAGTGCAGGTCCTAAGATGGATCCCTGCAGAACATCGCTAGTAACTGGTTGCCAACCCAATGTAACCCCATTTATAATGACTCTTTGAGCCTACCCATCAGCCAATTGCTCACCCATTGCATTGTGTTAGTCCACCTGTATGCTGGACATTCTGTTTAGGAGGATACTGTGAGAAACCATATCAAAGGCCTTACTGAAACACAGAAAGATCACATCAACTGATTTCCCTTGGTCAGCTAAGCGCGTAACCTTGTCCTAAAAAGAAACTAAGTTTACCAGGCAGGAACTTCCCTTTATAAACTCATGCTGGCTGGGACCAACCATTGTGTTGTCTTTCAGGTGTTTTTCAATAACTCCCAGAATAATGTTCTCCATAATCTTATCAGGCACAAGTCTTGGTCCTCTAGCGCAGGGTTCTGGGGTGCCTAAGCCCATCATCAGTGTTGATGACAGAGGCAAAAAAAGCATTAAATGTCTCTGCTTTGTTTAAACCCCTGTTTATGAGGAGGCAGTGTTCATCAAGTAGTGGGCTAATGTTATTTCTGGCCTGCCTTTTTCTATTACCATAATTTTAAAATCCTTTTTACTATCCTTTGCAGTGCTGGGCAGCTTCAACTCTAATTGAACTTTGGCCTCACAAATTCCTGCCCTGCAGCAGAGAATAGCATCCCCGTAGTCCTCCCATGTCACCTGTCCTTGTTTCCACTGTCCATACACCTTTTTTTTTATGCCTCAGTTCCAGTACAAGATCCCTGCTCAGCTAGGGTGGCCTTCTGCCTTGTCTGCTTGATTTTTAGCATTTTGGAATTGTGTGGTCCTGTGCTCTTAGGAGGTGGTACTTAAAAAATGACCAGCACTGGTGGACACCAGCGCCTTCAAAAACTTTTTCCCTGGAGATCTTACTAAGCAGTTCCCTGAGCAACCTGAAGTACACTTTTCTCATATCTAGAGTTGAGGCCTTGCTGTTAATTTTCCTCCAGTTCCCATAGATGTTAAACTTGACTGTTTTGTGATCACTGTGGCCAAGGCAGACTCTAATTGTCACTTCACTCACAAGACTCTCTTTTTAAACAAGCAACAAATCAAGGACAGCACCTTTCCTAGTCAGTTCCCTCAGCACCTGTACCATGAAGTTATTGTCCAGAGAGTTTACAAATCGTCTGGACCTGTTTGTACCAACTGTGTGGTAATCCCAGTTGATATCTGGCAGACTGAAGTCCACGATAAGGACAAAGGCCAATAACTTGGAGATATCCCTTAGTTCCTTAAAGAATAACTCATCAATGTCATCATCTTGGTTGTGTGACCTTTAGCAGACTGCCAAGACAACATTCATTTTAATGCTTTTAATGTGAGCTATCCTACAGATCTTGGGAAATTTCACAGTCCTTCTGAATTAGGATGCACTTTGATCCAAGGAGGTTCTGGAGGAAGAACGTAAGATTTTTAACTCTACTCAGAATCCAATTTCCTTATCATCCTTCTGAGTCTACTCACCTCAACATGGCTTTTGAAGGAAGATGAAAATGGTAGTGTTGACCAATCAAGACTATTCCGTAGGGTGGCCTGGGGATATAGTCTTTGTTTCCTTGACTGCTTCTGCACTTTAATATGTAATAGAAAATGTATTTACCTGTCAAGAATCAGGAAGTCAAATGCCTCTTCCATTCTTTCTCAGTTGAGGATCTCACACCGGTAGCAAATCAGGCAGCAAATTTTCAAGGTGGCAAAACAGAACAAGAGAGGGACAGTGATCAGATGTTCTAACCAGACCACAGTACACCAATTTCTGCTACTGGTACTGCTGAAAGCAGAAAAACAGAGAGGCTTCCTTATCTCCTCCTTCCACAATTCCCTTCCTGCCAGTCCATTAATTGTGCTTTGTGTTGTGAAAGTCCTGTTTTAGATGGAGTCCTAAATACCTGCAGTGTGAGATTTTTGACAATGACCTTGAAAACTCTTGCATAAACTGTCATCCAGAAGGAAGCTAGGACTCTCAAAATAATGTAAGCTGCCTCTGCCTCCTGGCAGATGTGTCTTTTTTGGGAATTAGAGCTCTAAGGCTTATCCACGCATGTAGGGTTACTGACTTGTCCCCAATACCAGATAAATTCACCAGGCTGGTAAAACCTGATCTCACAAAACGCAGCATTCATGATGTAACTAAAAACCAAAGAAATTTTTAAAAACTTAAGCATTTTCCTTCTCTAATGAAAACCCAAATCAGCTTTTGACAATATTCTGCAAATATTCAGGGAGGACATTCAATGTGAATTACAAAATGACAGGATAACTCAGATTAGAGGAGAATTTACGTCTCTAGTCAAAACTGAAAGCAGGAGCAAGTTGTGAGATCAAGCCAGATCGCTCGGAGTTTTACACAGTTCAGGAAACCCTGAAGAATGGAGACTTTGGAAAAAACCCTGTTCTTTAGACAAGCTGCTCCAACGCTTCTCAGTCCTCACGGTGAAAACTTTTCTCCTTATATCTATTTAGGTAGGTACTTTCATTGCTGTTTATGACTATTTGCTTTTCAATGAACATACATTCTCTCTCGTCCTCTTACCTTCTACTCTTGTGAAGAGACTGCCTGTCTTCTTGATGATTTTTTCATGGTATTAGGAGAGTGCTGTTCAGCTTCCCTAAAGCTGCCTCTTCTCCAGTCAAGCAAGTCTAGTGCCTTCAGCCTCTTTTCATCACATATAGCAATACCCCAAGCAGTCTTTTAAAAAGAAATATATGTCATGGCTCTGAAGATGGGATCTCATGTAGCAGAAATATCTAAATGAAAAAACAGTTTGCATTAACATCCTGAATTCTGTATTTTCAGCTGGATGTAATGTTCAGATGCAGTAGGTCAAATTTTGTGCTGTTAAACCAAGAAATAAACTACTGCCTTGAATTCTTCCATTGTAGTGATTTACGGCATCCATTTTACATGCTACAGCTGTCTTTAAGAGAATATTGAGGTAGAGTGTATAAGAAAAGAAGAGAAAATAAATAGACTTTTTTTCAGATATATTGCTATTTGATCAAAATAAGAAAAATTGAGTAATGGAGTGGAATTAGCAACCACAGATCTTTTCAAGCTGCAATTTCATGAACTGTCCCTATTTCTGACATAGTTAATTAATCATGAAGTAAATGATGTAAATTTTTGTGTGATGGTGTTCCAACTAAAGTGAGCCATAAAAGCATCACAATATCTCATCTTTTCTCAGCTTTGTGGCCATTAGTATTTTCTAGCGCTCTTTGAGCAAAAGGAACAATAAGGGGTTTAAATTGCATAAGTCATTTCAGCTTTGTAAAGTTCTTTGCCTTCTCCGTGATTTCCCAGTGGCATGAGTGCATCTTCCCCATAATATGAAAAGGGAGCAAATAGGTCTCTTCTTCAATATAATGAGTGATATGATGGGAGGAAGGGACCTCAAGTTGTGCCAGGGCAAGTGTGGATTGGATACTAGGAAATATTACTTCACTGAAAGAGTTGTCAGGCATTGGAACAGGCTGCCCAGAGAAGTTGAGTTACCATCCACAAAGTTGCTTAAAAGGCATGAAGATGTGAGCTCAGGGACATGGTTTCCTGGTATACTTGGGAGTGTTAGGCTTACAGTTGGACTTGATAATCTTAAAGCTCTTTTCCAGAAGGAGTGGAGAAGAGAGGAGAGAGAAAGTACCCACACCTTGAGTACTGTGGGCAGTTCTGGGCACCTCAGTACAAGAAGGACATTGAGGTGTTGGAGTGCGTCCAGAGAAGGGCAACGAGGCTGGTGAAGGGGCTGGAAAACAAGACTTATGAGGAACGGCTGAAGAAACTGGGGTTGTTCAGTTTGGAGAAGAGGAGACTGAAGGGAGACCTCATCGCTGTCTGCAGCTGCCTGAAAGGAGGCTGTGGGAAAGCAAGTGTTGATCTCTTCTCTCAAGTGACAGGTGATAGGACAAGAGAAAATGGCCATAAGCTGCACCAGGGGAGGTTCAGACTGGATATTAGGAAGAATTTCTTTACCGAAAGGGTGGACAGGCACTGGAACAGCTGCCCAGGGAGGTGGTTGAGTCACCATCCCCGGAGGTATTTAAAAAAAGGATAGATGAATTTTTAAAGGACATGGTTTAGAGGATAATAGGAGTGGTTGGACTCAATTATCTCAAAGGCCTTTTCCAACCGGAAGATTCTATGATTCTATGAAAGGGAAGGGAGCAGAGAAGACCTAATGAAAATTGTTTTTTACTTTTTTTGATTTTAGTCTTCAGTCTCACAAAACGGAATTACAAAGGTCTGTGATGAACACATTTCACTTAAACATGGAAAAAAACAGCTCAGAATTTTTTCCTATATTGTTTTTAGATTTATACTTCTATGATCTTCAGAATTTGTTCTATGCAGAAAATCAAGCCTGTAGAAAAGTTTCTACATTTCACTTAACTTCAGAACAATTTTATGTCAAAATCCCCTTTGAAATATCATTCTTTCAGCAAAATTATGCAGCTCCAAAATTCTAGATAAAAAAAGGCACAGCTGAAATGACTTAGAATGCTTTGGAAACAGGGCATATTAGAATGGAGAAAGAACAGAAAACCATAACATTTTACTCCAAGCAACAGAAAATGTTTTCTTTTTTCTTAGCACAGAGAAAAATATCAGGACTTCAGAATATGCTTTTGTGGATACCTTGTTTACAAACATACACATTTCTTCTGAAAATGTTGACCAAACCTGAGATTTGCCCTGTAGAATCCATCGGGGAATCAGAGGGCCTCAGGCATTCTACAAAACTAGGTTCTTGTTATAGAGATTGATTAACTTAACTTAGCAGAAATCTGAACAGCTTGCAAATGTTCTACAGGGCAAACTCCCACTTAATGAAAGTTTCTCAGAGTCATTGGACCAAATTTTTCTTGTACAATTTTGCTGAAGTTGCAGCCAATACCAACGAACTAAGATTTTGCCTCCTGCTCCTTGTTTTATTTCAAATGAAAATACAGGAAAATTGAGAGTGTGGGAAAAGGAAGTAAAGCATATGAAAATAAGTTTCATAGAACAGGAAAGAATTAGTGTCCCTTTCTTCTTAAGTCAAAATCTGCTGAGTTTGTTTATGCTATCGTTTTATTCATATCTGCTTCCACATAAGAAGATGAGCTCATTCTATGTGGAGACATCATAGAGACGCCCTAGAGATAGGATGTTCCAAATTCTTAACCACTATCTTGTGCAGTAAATTATTGTGAAAATAATTATTTAATCCAAGAATTATTTCAACATGATGCTGTTAAGCCACTCAAAGGCCACTCTGGCTTTCTCTGTTTAAATGTCACAGTCTTTCAATGGTCTGAGTTTTGTGAACAATGAAAACATATAGTACCTCTACAAACACCAGTTCAGAGTTTCATGCATCTGTGCAACACCATGTGCTTTCATCTGCAATGCAAATTTTTGTATATCCTCCAGCAGTAGGAGAATAGGCAGCAAGCTATAGAGAGAATTCCCTCTCATCTGTTCAGTGAATTAGGCCTCCAAAGAAGCAGAGAAGCTTGGCTTTCCTTTTTGCCTATTCCTCCACCAAGAACAACTAAGCAGGCTGGTATTTTCAACCAAGACCTGGAGTCAAGGCCCCCAAAATGTTATTATTTATCTATTTGAGGGTACATGTGAAAAAAGCTATCTTGAAAATACATTATTCAAACTGAAAAACCAAATATTCAAGTGCTAAAACCCAGCAGATTCTTGCTCCCTGTAGAAGCTAAATTCAAGCTTCTAGCATATTTCTCCTACAGAGTGAGAAAAAGAAGTGGAAGTAGTGGAAGTAGTATCCTCCTGTGTAATTAAGAATGTCCTTACAAGAAAGTTACGGCCACTCTTCCGCACACATAAACAAAAGCACACACTCTGCCCTCCTTTCCCAGGCCCCACGCACGCAGCAGGCATTTTCACATACAAACCTCTTTCCCAAAATGCTTAGACTGAACCAGCGGTCAGCATGTTTTAACTTTGATAGCATCTGCATCTTGTAGATTGCATAAGAAAACACACTTCAGCTAGTGACTTAGCCAACTGGCAAAACCCACAAATAATTGCTATAAGTTTTTAAAAGCCTTACTCTGAAACTCTACATTAGAGATGCTAGATGCTTCCTAGTTTCAGTAATCATGTTGAGATAACTAGATACTGGATTCAGTAAAAAAATTGTTGCCTTTTTGTTAGTTACAGCCATGGACAGGAAGGATTCTCTGTCTATTGCCATAACAAGTTCAATAGTTCAGTGTTCACCTATATTTTCTAATACTTTTATTTCTTTTCTACTAATACAGTGGCTTAACCTTTTTGAACACTAGTAAGTAAGAAGATCTATTAAAGTACTGAATGTCCATTTCATAGGAAAGTTAATTACAGTTTGGAACAGCTATAACAAGACTGTGACAGGCTTTTTGCATATGATGATGTAACAATAGCCTTTGTGTTCTGAGTAGAGCCAGATGATTGTAACTTGAAAAATGTCTTGAATATGCAAATGTGCATATTTTTGACAAAACTTTTTTTTTACTTTGTGCCATAGGGGCAAATAGTAGAGATGACACAGTTCCCTGGAGTTTCCTTATCACTGTGGATGATCCCAGACATAACAGATTCTGAACTGAAATTCCTTCAATATTTCTAGGGTAGCTTTTGCATTCATTCAAAATAACGTTTTGAAAAGAAAAACTTTTGAAAGTCGGGCTGAAATATTGTTTTTTTCTTATATATATGTGTTGGTTTACAATAAAAATAATTAATAAATATGTGATCACCGTGCCTCAGAAATTTACATGATCATTTTTTAAACAAATAATTTCTATAAAATGGAATTGTTGGGTTTTTTTCTTACGTGAAATTTATGTTTTAGCTCAATTAAAATAAACTTTAAATGCCTTAAATGAGATGAAGTTGTATTAACTTTATTGTCACTGGTAATAATAAAATGAAACACTCAAACTTCCGGTTTGTACTCAACTTAGTGAATATTTTTTAAGACTATATCAGGGAAGGTCAATTTTTACACATGAATAACTTGAATTTTTATTTCATTTTCATATGCTTTAGTCCCTGCAGCAAAACTTTCAACTGAGCATAAAATATTTTTCCAATGAGCCATTTCCTAAAACAATCACATAAATGTAGTTCTTACACTGCATGAGCTACCACTGTGACAATTTGCCATGATTTAACTTTCAAATCTGAAATTGCTGACATGATGACAAAAATGACAAATAACAAGAGTAAAGGCATTACAGGAAAGGGCAGCATTCTTTTTGTAGTTGTCATAGAATTTTGATAAATGGACATACTGCTCCTGTTGTGGATAATTATCTCATACCTTTGTTCGATTCCAGTTTCATACTGTGTATAATAATTTAAAGCTCTTGGAGAGCAAGAGCCACCTCCCCAAAAGAGTTCATTTCCAGTCCTAGATACTCTTTCATGTTATTACTGAAAGTCTTCATTCCCAACATTTTTTTCGCATATCAGTAACTTTTTACATGATTTTTTTCCCTGCACACTTAACAGTGTATTTCTAAATGAAACATTCTCTAGTAACCTTGAAGTATTAGCAATTTTTCATCTTCTTTTAAAATACTATTTTGAAAATCAAGACATAAGGCATTCATTATATCTTGTTATTTAATAAAATTTAATATAACGAAGCTTAAATTATTGAAAATACACTACACACCCAAACACACCTCCCCCCCGGTATGTGAATATGTATTTGCATATAACCATTTTGAATTTTAGAATTTCTAAAATTTTCCAATTCATCGATATTTTAAGGAGGGCAGGAAAATAGAAAATTACTTTCTGACAAACTGATATACATGCATAGAAAATTTATGGTGGAAAGGAACATGGTATAGCTAATATCAACTTAATGAACAACATATATGTGAAAATTCAAACCAAATATTTGAAAATATTGATTGTTGAATGACTATTTTTATAATTTCTCATTTGTTTGCTTATATAGATTCAAAAGTGTTATGAATATGTTCTGTTTTCATGCAACTTACTAGAAGTTAGATACTCAAGAACCTGATTTTGTTATGCACAAAACTAGCAAGAAATAAACTTTTAAATGAATTATTCCTACTGTGATATCCACCTTTTTGCAGTTTATGACAATATAATGATGAATTGTCTTGCAGTAACACTCATTGAAGTCATGAAAGGTTAATAACTCATTTAAACATTCATTACATGTCCCTATCAAAGTCATCTTAATTTCACAAAGACATCTAAGTTTCTCTTTAGGGAAACACTCTCTCAGGATTCAAGTGTGATTCTTTATTAACAAAATGGCAAGTGCAAAGTTACATGTCAAAACCCTGACTGATGATGCTGCAAATTGGTTCTTCCACCAAAGCAGAAGACTTTAAATTACTGCTTTTTAAAGGTGTGCTCCCTCAAAGGCAATTAATGTGTCAGTTGTCAGTCAGGATTATTTAATTTCCCAGAGAGGGCTAAGAAAATGGGCATATCAGATTGATGAAGAGAATGTGGTGCTGCCCACAAGAGAATTCTAAAAATACTGTTGGCATTCCACTTTTAATAGGTCTAAAATTTAAGACTTGAAAGTTCAGTATGTTTGTAGTATTTAGAAAGGTCTTTAAAAAAATCAAAACCCTGAGCTTCCTAGGAATACGTTTTTCCTGGGCATTGATAACTTGCCCCATGTAAGCCAGAAATAAGCATGATAAAATTCCTATTTGCAGTATACCTCTTTTGTTATTTATCTTTTTGACAAGCTGTGTCCTAGACATCCCCATCTCAGAATGAACAATAGTTCACCTAAAAGTTGTAGGCAACCAGATTTTCAATATTTTTTGTAATGTATTTCAAGGCAGTGATTTCGAACTGATGTCCTGTGCCTTAGGAATGTCACAATGTTCTGAAATCAGGACTCTTTGCATCTACATTATTAATTTTTCCTAGTTTAAATCAGAAACGCACTTCAGAAGTGAACCTTCAAGTTGAATCCACTTCAATGAAATGCTGTTCAGTTTACATTGTGTAGTGTTCTCAGAGTGCATCAGCTGGATTCCTTATGGATGAAATTAAATTGGAAAATGCAATCCAGGATGCCTAATGTACTCTGAATGTTATCAGTGATTCAGACCATAAGACCACATTAAAGCCAGTCTGAAGTATTCTCTTAGAAATAACAGTGTGGACATTATGTACTCAGAACCAACTATTACAGTGTATAAAACCATTCTGTCTGAACCATGACATTTGCCAATGTGCACATAGCTCAGATCAATCCTGTTGGTGCTGTTCCACTTGTCATAATATAGACAGTTTTCCAAAATATAAATATTTCTGTACACATGCAAGGAGCACTGTTTCTGAAGTAAATTCAGAGAAGATGAGAAACAGATACAATGAAGGAACATAGTGTGGAACCTGTCATCCCGGTTATATTTTCCTCCTTACAAGTCTCGATGCCTTAAAAAATGAAACAGTATAAAATGCAACCCTGCCCTTCAATAAGAGAAATGTTTGTTGTCTATACAGATGGGATCTGATGAAGCCGGAGGGGTAAGTTACGGAAAAGCACACGTGTAAGTCTTCTAGAAAAATGAGGCCATATGCAGTTGCATTCCATTCTCCAAATAAACATGATCATCAAATTTGCTGTCCTAGCATTTGTCAGATTAAAATTTGTAGTATGTGGTATTACTTAGATCTGCTGTTCCTCATTTTATTGATTCACAATTCTATATTTTAGCCTTCCAGTAACAAAATGCAGTTATTTCCAACAGCAGTAAAAGGAATCTAAATAGTATCACTTTAAACTTCTTAAATATGCTGAGTTGTTTAAGAAATTATAATCGGAAGAACTGTCCCAGTTTAGCCCCCAGCTAGCCGACAGATCAACACTGGGCGATGTAGTCCTGGTTTCTCCCCTGCCACAGGGAAAGTAGAAAGGAGAAAGGGATAGAGTTTAATGACAATAACAATGAAACAGAAAGATAATAAAATTATTACAAAATAATGAAATACACACAAATATATACAAAACCAATATTGTGCTTCTATTATGACAATCACACCTCAACTAATGCTACAGAGCAAACACTGGAAAGTTGTAGACTGGACTCAGCAGCAGACAGGAACTGAATTCTTGAGCCGGATTCAGGAATGCATGGATTGAGCTCAAAGGCAGAAGGACAGATGGAGTTCTCAGACAACTGCTGCAGGAGAAGAGAGCTTGCCCCATGTTATCCCTCAGCTTTATACTCAGTGTGATATATATAGAATGGAATGCTTTGTTGGTCAGTTTTGGGACACCAGTCCTGTCTGCTCCTTCTCTTAGGTGTGACCACTTTCGTCCTTTAATTTACAGAACTTCAACAGGTTTAACAATGGCCTTGGTTTCAATAAGAATAAGTATAAATAAGGGTCTCTCTGCATGCCATTCATGTCATTACATTAGTAATAACTATAAACTATCTTTGAAGAATCTAGTCCAAGAAGTGTGTAGAAACTAATAAGCTTCCGTTACAAACCAGACTTTCAAAGCCACAGCTATCGTAAGTGTGGATAAATAAAGAACGTGTCACCAGGGAAATGTGTAAAACGGATGTTGTTGAAGTATCTGTCCATTAAGGACAGAATCATAGAATAACATATAGAATATATTAATTTCGTATATTAAAGAATTTAAAAAGAATTTCAAAATATGAACACACAGTCCTATAGTCATGACCCAAAACTTGTCGTAATCACAGATCCAAAAATACTGAATTTAATAGGGAAGCTATTCATGTTACACTAAGCCCAAGAGGTTTTTGCTTTCTCCAAACTTCTCCTATTCCCAAGTTTGATTAAAAAATCATTTTTTAACATAAAAATATACCAAATTAAATTAAATTGCATGTCTTTATACATTTTTAATATTTATATTCAAAGGATATATTATTATGTGTATGTAAGCATACTTAGACAGTCTTTGCATTTCTTTTCTGGAGCACATAGTTGACAAGGCTGAAAGCCACTCTCAATACACTTGATTGTATGTATTAAAATATTTAATAACATTTTGTTTATTGGAAAGCTTGTCTGAGGAAGTGCTATTTTCTGAATCATCTTTATTGTGGCGTCTGACTCACTTTAAAATTAATTTTTGTCTGAGTCATCTTATTCCTTTTGCAGCTTGACAGAATAGCTTGAGCTATTGTTAAAGTTAAAAAGCGTGATTTTAATTCCTCAACATGCAAAAAGTTCCTTGACCAATAACAAAGTTTTCCCTTGTTCATTTTCTCCAATATAAATGTGTTCTTGTCTACTGCCCTAATCTCCACACATTTAAGTAGTTTTTATGAAAAGTCACCCAGATTTAAAGCTGCTAGAAAAGCAAAAATATCCTGACTTCTGCACTTGTTATGGTCCCTTCTTGTGGGTGGCCTTTGTGTTGTTCCCTTTCTGAAAAGCAAAATTTACTTCATGGATCGACAAGAGGAAAAAAATTTCTTCACATAAATATGAAGCTCAGGCAGATGGCAATTGCACTCGGAAATCAAAGTGATAGAAGGATCCTTCCTCTGCTTTATCACCGTGTAAAAGACTTGCATATCGTCAGGATAGAAATAATGACCAGTTAGCCACAGAGTTTTGGAAAAACAAATTTTCTTTGAAGAGGGTTATGGACACCCTTGGGCTGGGGTGATATTCTTGGAGACTGTGATTCTCCAGAGTGATATGAATGCTTCCAAATTTTATCCTATTCCAGTGAAGAAGCTTGTAGACTTGACACAGCTTTTGCCTTTAACAGCATTCCTGAAATTGTACCTTTTAGTTCAACTTATGTAAAAGATGGTGTCACTCACGGCCAAACTGTTCTCTAACTTCAAATACATATTTGACTGGAAAACTGACAGGAGGAAAAGGGGGAAGAACCAGGCAGGAGATAAAAAAAAGGTTTTCATACAATTTTATAAACTGACTTTCAGAAATATGCTTTTTAATATACGTAGCTTTCCTTCAGAAAAATGGAATTTCTGCCATCCCAAGAGCAACCAAACCTGAGTTCACACAGCTCTAGGACCAGAATATAAACATCTGCTATGGTCTTCTTTTTGAACATTGTCTTGGGTCTTTTTTCTGGACATTGAGACTAAGGACGCTGTAATCTTATTACATTTTTCCTGCCATTGAAGCTCGGACGAATATAGCCTCCATGTTACTCTTTCAACTGATGTGACACCTCTGACTTTGTATCTGTCCTGCTTTTCAGGACTAAATAATTCTATATTATTTCTGGAACTGAAAGAGCAACCATTCATGCAAAGTTAAACTACGTATATTTTGAGCACTAAGTCAATTTTCTTCCAGGACTGTAAATGCTTTTGTATTTATGTATTCTATTTAAATGCAGGAAACCATTTCTGATCCCACTGAAGCCAGAAAACTACTTGTCTCTGGATTCAATGAGAGAAGAAATGGCAGGAGGTGAGGCAATGTAAGGCAAGGCAAGAAGAGTAAAGCAGAATGGAAATGATCTTGTCACTGTTCAGACACAGATACTATATTAAAAGTGTGAACATTCCAAAAGGAAGGTACTATGGGGAAATCACACACATGCAGATTAAATTACATTTTTTTAAACTGCCTGACTTCCCTGGCACTTTTTGAAGAAGAGCTTTAACTTATAAGCAAAACATAGAAACAACAAGTCCGCCTTTGTAGATTTAAAAACGAAGCACAATTTTCCTCCAATGCTTTGTTTCATGCATAAAAAAATTATGGCGATGTAAAATGCATATTTAGATGAGTTTTAACAAATCACAATTAGGAATGACAGAAATGCCAAAATCTGCTAACACAAGGGGTTGTTCCTTTACTGGAGAGATATCTCTGTAGGCCAAAGATGAAAGGGATAATACTTTGGAAACCAACTTGCTTCTTTCTGTTAACATCAGTAAGGTCAAGTAAAGGAAATATGCATAAGAAAACATACAATTTGTTTCTCTTATCTTAACCTGACTGGGAAGTGATAGGTCCTTGAAATCATTTTTAAACGAGCTGTGTTCCCTAGTACGATTATTGCCTTTTCATCTAAATGACTGTTTCTTATTTCTGTGGGTTTCCTTAGCCAGTGAGATTCTTTAGTAAGAACAAAGATACCTAGCGTGACCTTAAATTTAAGGAAATCTTAAGGGCTCTGAAGCCAGCCTCCAGATTCCCAAAGAAGTGGAAGAATAGTGTTGAACAGAGATCTGCGCTATTGAAGTGTTCAGAGCAGATATAAAACAGTGTAGTTGTAGAGCAGAAGACAACGTGGGAGGAAGTGTGTCATGAGGAAGGAAATAAGTTGTAAGCATGATGCATGAATATGATTCGAGTGGCTGACAGCCTTATGAAGTGTTTGAAACACTGGATTATTAAGTATTTTGAGGTAAGTTTTCTTAATTCTTCTTGCAAAACAGCTTTGCTAGTAAAATATGTAATGAAACTTTCTTACTAGTACTTTGCCAGACCAATGGACTGTGATAAGTATTTTAGATTTTCATCAGCTGAATAGGTCTATTATACATCTGTGTCTGAAGTTAATATATTCCTCCTAAACCAGTTTTCTCCCTGTAGGTACTGTCAAAAAAAAACCAAAACCACCAAACAAATCCCAGTAAAACCTGCATTTTGTACTGCACACAAGAATAGTGTTCACAATCCAGGTTCCCAAGTGGAAAAAAACATCCACAGTGAGAGATTAGTTTGAGTCTTGCATTCTGCACCTGGGAAAGCAACTTAACCCAAACCCTTACTCCTGCATTTAATTCAGTTTTATCAGCTTCCCACTTAACAGATCACTGAAAACCCCATTTTGAAGTGCTTCCTTTCCTCATACACAATATAATGAGCTTAGGTACTGAATTTTGTCCTGAGAATTCAGCTAAGTGATGAATCATCTCACTTAAATTCTGCCTAAGGATTACAAATGCCTTAAATATTGCAATGCAAAGGACAATATATGCATGTCTCACAAGTCACTTCAAAGCCCAAAAGAGAGTTTCAGTGTAGTGTAAGCTGTTCACAGGTCATGTAACTCCCCTTTGCACAACATAAAATCATTCAAAGAGCACACAGACACAAGTATTTAAAAGAAGATGTCAAGAGAAGTAGAAAGAATGAATCACTATACAAGGAAAAAGTCTGTTTCCTTTAAGAGGCATATTGGGAGCAACTTGGTAATATTCCAGTGATGCCAGCAATATCACATGTGTCTTGGGTACAGTGTCTCTAAAACTACCAGCCATGTAGATCAGTTCTTCACACTCATTATGCACAGTGACTTGAAGTTATATTCTATGTCTTTTTAAGTTGTAGAATAGAAGGTGTTTGGAACTTAATATCAGGTTTCTGCGTGCAGTAAGTTTGGAAACTGGCATGCCATATCCATTTAGGATTCAAGAGGATTGAACAGAGCACAAAAGTGCTTTACATATATTAACTCAGCAACTACAACAAAATTGACGTGTAACTTAACAGGAGACATCAGCATAACGTTTCAAGAGAAAGCTGGTGCTGGCTTTAAATCTGAAAGCAGGAGGAATGGTTTGAGGAGAAGAAACTAAAGAAGAAAGGATTTACAGAGGATAAAGTGTGCTCAGCAAATAAAAATAAGTCAAGTAAGACTGAAGGGAGAATATGCCGCAGAGATTGTGAGGCAAAAGGCATAGTGAACTAAAGTATCCAGCAGGAAAGATGGAGAATTAAATATGTGCAGACATACATACCTGTATGTTTCTAAACATACATAGAAAATTATAGATAGGAATTATCTGTTTAAAAATACCCGTATGCTGCATTTCTACATCTAGCACTGTCTTTCACAAGAAGAGGTCACTGTTTCTCCTCCTATATATGGCACAGGTGTTTTTAAAAGCCCCAAACTGCCAACTCCTTCAAAGCCTGTGCACAATCCAGCCACAGAATGTTCTGTCATTCCTGGTGTAGGCATGCCAAGATGCTTTGCAAGGACAGAAAAAGGTGAAGGAATATTTGAAAAAAGAGGAATTTCCAAGGCCAGAAGTATGCAGGAAGTGACTGCAGTCACAGTGTGAAGTCTATTTACAGGGCATCTGGCTGTACTTTGAGGCCAGGAAGTTTAGTGGAAGGGGTGTGAGACAAGAAAGTTTGTGGAATTCTTCCCTTCATCCACCTACATTATGTCTGACTATGGCAGAAGTTTCTATGAAGGAGTATGGTCTTCTGATGAGGTAGTTCAAAATATATCTAGGAATGTACAGGAAGAGAGATAAAGAGGGAAAATATTCTAAACTTCTCTATTGAACTGTGTTTCTTTACAAATAAAAAATTCCAGTCTGGTAGAGACTGTATTTTGTACAAAATGCAGAACAGTTTAGGTAGTACTATGCTGTCCTTCAGATGGACTACTAGATGAAAATTTAGATATTTGAAGCCTACAACTGATTTATAACATTGGTCATGATGAGTGTCAGAGAAAGTAATCCATTTTTTTTTCTGAATCTTCTAAAATTGTGTAGTAACAGAAATATTTTCTAAAACGTGATTAAGTTTAGCAATGCTTTTCAAAAAACGCATCTCATTGAATAGAAGATTAGACACAGTCTAATAAAGCATATGTGGCTGAAAAATTTCTGAATTTTCATTTGGGAACATCCTACTTTGAAATTCAGATTATTTCTTTGTTGAAATTATAAAAAAATAAAAAGATTACATTGACCCAAAGCACTAGATTTCAGAATTTTATATATACTGTAGTTGTGGCTTATCATTTTATTTGAAGATCAATGCTTTTCAGTCTCTGATTCTTTTTCATTTAATTAGCAGAAGCACTTATCTATGGAAAATTTGAATGATATATACTTATAGTAATTTAAATAAAGTGTAATTCCATTTCAGTGGATACTTCAATTCAGTTGCTTGTGTATTCCTGTACAAAACAATTAGACTATTCACAGCCTAGCCTATGGCAGTTTAAAAATCATTAGAAAGTTATCTCTAGATGTCTGAGGTATAGAAAATGTCCTGATTAGTATTCTCTATTTTTACAGGCAAGATTTTCTGGCATTTTTTTGCTATGTGTAATTGTTAATGTAATCCCTAGAATTCTGCTTTGTTTCAGATGTTCAATCTTAATTAAATTGGAATGCAGTGGGGACAAATTGAACTATTTTCTCTTTGTATGATTACTTATTTCCTCAGCCTAAATAAAGAAATTTAGCTTACACCAATTGTGCCAACTTTATATCTCATTTATATGAAACTATGCAGAAGCTCCCTAGCACATTTTTCAGTAAGCTGGAGACAAGATTATCCCAAGG
The DNA here is from genome assembly GCA_033558185.1 of Dromococcyx pavoninus. NCBI lineage: Eukaryota > Metazoa > Chordata > Aves > Cuculiformes > Neomorphidae > Dromococcyx > Dromococcyx pavoninus. The sequence continues at coordinate 462,689 of JAUMJL010000735.1, forward strand.
CAATACACCAGGGAAGCATAATACATGGAAGAAAACATATCATTAATGTTAAAGAAATTATCTCAAAACAGCAAGTAAAATACTATAAAATGAAGTTGAAGTGTATTTTTTTAAGATTATTAAAATAGATACTTATATTATAGTTCTTAAGCAGATCAAATGAAAATCCAGGGTAATAAAGAAGGAAATGAGACAATTTGTAAAATAGCTAAAGAAAGGATTAGACATTAATTTCAATGATGCATTCATATTTGTTTGTTATGAATGTAAAATAGTACCAGAAAAACATGAATGCAAAGCAGATTTTATTTAGACTGACTAATTGGCTCATGCATGTACAAATGTCCTGACATAAATTTGGACATTACTTTCTTTAGATAAAATTGCACACTACTTTACTACTCATTTCCTCTGTGTTAAATCAGCACAGCATCATGGAAAACTAAATCAGCACTATGCAGACAATATGAGAAGCTATTTATGTGTTCATCTTTAAAAAGCCAATGCCTATATGAACAAAATCAAAATTATAGTAAGATAAACTGCAACTTACATACATACCATTACTATCTTTCCTTATGAAATTATTCCATTCGTTCTATTAAATTATTTCAAAAGAACTTATTAGTGTCATTTTGGAATGATAACTTTCTGATGATAATTTTCAACTCCACTGTGTTTTCAACACAGTTATCAACAGAGTAGTTTAACCCCTGCTGTCAAAAGGCTGAGTTTATTAATAATGATAATGATAATAATATGTGATACAAACCTGAGCAATAAGACAATAAAAGGGGCTTCCTTGACAAAAAGAGAAGGAGCAAATTGGAATGCAAACATTAGCTTTGAACAAGGATTATCCTATAGCTTCAGGATAAAAGGGTGAAAGGATGAAGTTTTTAGAACAGACATTATGTCAAATTTACTGGACATAAAAACCCATTGATTAGCAAGGATAAATCTCCAGTGTATACTACAGAGAGCTTAATATTTAAGAGTAAAAGAGAAAAAGGATGTATAAGTTTTCAGAATAAGGCATATTCCATCAACATAAAAAGCTTTTTTTGCACAACATTTTCACAGAATTGACAGGAAATTTCATATTCATAGAGAGTTTTAATTTAAGCTCTATTGCATCCACATCTACATTTCACAGACTGAAGGACTAAAGAACTAAACCAAGAAAGATGATATACCCGATCCTGCACTGAAATCAGACTAAGGATTATATCAGACTTCTCTTCTTTAGTCAATATCTTAAAAAGAAAGAAAACTATCATTTCTCTGGTAATGTTAATAATTCTGTTCTGAGTAGATCTTGCCAACAGCCGCATCGCTTTCCACCTTATAAAACATCAGTATTAGTTTTATGAGGCTAATAGAAGAGCTGAACTTGGTCCATTTTTTAAAATAGATGGATAATGGCTTTCCTGTTGAAACTCATTTCGAACTTTGCGTTCATTCCCCGCCTTTCATTGAAGGCAGTAAGATACCTGGAAGGAGATGGAAGATAGGAACTTGCTTCAGTAGGGACTGTGCTTTTCCGCAGTTCTATTTAAACAGTGTAACCTCTTTGCTTGATTCATCTAACAACACAAGAGGATTCAGATCAACTCTACTTCTGTCTTCCATTATTCTATAATAAACACATAACTGACTCTCTGAATTATACATTGTGCAGTGAATGAAGAATATAGATAGAAAAATTTCAGCACACTATAAAAATACTTCTAAATTAAAATTAGGTCCTGGAAATATGGTAGGAATTAAAACAAAACCAAGCAAACAAACAAACCAACAAACCAAGAAAAAACCAAGACAAAACAAACAAAGAAAACTATGTGAATGGATGGAATTCTTTAAACATATAGAAAATTCTTAAAAATAGAATTTGGGGATATTTTAGAGAAAATCTGAAAAACAATAAAACCAAACAAACAACCCAAAACCTCAACCAATCAGAAAGGAGGTTCAAAAGAGGAAAGCCCAAATGACACTAAATATTTCTAGAGAGTGGGTCACAGTATTCAGAACATTTTTTGAATAGTCACATTATTTCTTTTTCTATTACTAAAGTATTTGCTTTTTTCTCTATCTGTTTACTGAAAATTATACTATTCTCTGTATTTATCTAGCCACTAACAGATGTGTTCCTCCAGCTCTGTTGCAAAGTATTTCAGAATTGGTAGAATACTAAGGAATAAATAAGATAATTATGAGAATGAATAAAAAGCCAGCTGAAAATTAATACCATTTTAAAACTTTTGTTGTTATAGTGAACTTTCCCATCCTTTGTTGCTGCCTTAATCACCTAAACTACATTAGATTCAAGTTATATTGCTTTGATTTATCTGGAAGTGCATGAACAAAAGGTTATAGTCCCAAGAATCCTCCCAACATGCAAAGGGCAAAAAGGCTCTGTAGTACACAGTAACCAACAAACTGTAGGAACACAAAGATTTGTATCCTTGTCTTGCAGGTATTTCTTTTATTCCTGTAACCTGCTGGAACTTAGAATCCTACCTATGACCAATTGTTTGTCCAAAATAATCTGAAGAAGTTTTCTGGAAGTACCTACATTTTTTTGAAATCGTGATTCTCATTAGAGAAAAGTAATTTCAAAAAAGCTTTCAAATCCTGTCTTAAAAATACTTCATAAAATCACAGAGATGTGAGTGACTATCACTTATCTACTTGGTTTAAAGCAAAAGAAGAGCTGACAAAATATAATGTGAATTTCACATTGTTTTATCTATGGATCACTACCAGAAAGTGCAAATAAAATAAGCAAACAACATTCCTGAATCAGTAGTTTGAATATCATTTCTTTCTTTATTTATTTGTTAATTTTTGAATTACTTTTTGTTTCTTTATGAAAAATGACAAATCTAAACTGTAATGCGGCAGCAAGGTATCATATTCAGCAGCATCAACATTAAATTCAGGCTGTCCTGTAAGTAGCAGTAGATATACCCAGTCTTATTTGAGATAATTTGGTAATGAAGATTGCTTAAAAATTTTAGTCCAAAAACCAAAAGTCCACAGAGGCTTTTAGTACTACTTTTTAAAAAATCATAAGTACTGCCCCACAGAATTTAATTTGCATAATTTCTCCAGGGAGATTTTAACTGTGGAATGTAAAAGGGTGAAAGTGACCCTCAGAGTGCTGTTAGCCTGAGAAAGATCCCTGTTCTTGTGCCAAAGAGTTTATTTCCAAGTGGTCAGATTTTTCTCAGAGCCCCTAAGCACTCTTGGCTCCAGAGGTGCACAGTGCCCGAACTTTTCATACAGGTTTCTCATATGAGGTATTCGCTGTAACAGCTCTCGTAAAGATCATGTGAGAAGTAACACAGTGGGCAGTAGCAGAGTTAGAGGACTCCCTTAAGACTCCCTTTTAATGATGATCTTTTTTAAAAGCTAATCAGTAAGTATAATATCATGTAGCTTTTTTCAACAGCATTTTTCAAATGCTTTCCTGAGGTATGAAATTCTTTCCTGATACTCACCTGAAACAAGGCCTTTGATAATGCTCAATTCAAGCTGAATATGAGGTCTAGTTACATGACATGGAATCTACAACTATTTTCTCCCATGTTTCTGATACTGTTATCTCACCTTCATATAGACTTCCTTCTTTATATTCAGCCTTAGAGGACTTTGTGACTGGGAAGTAATTCCTGTTAAAAAAATTAATGAATCCACACTCAATGGAAATTCAAAACAGTTTTGTTATTTGTGAAGAGAACAGAAGTCAACTATATTGACTTTTTTTTCTGAAAATAAACAAAAGGCAACATCATGGTACCATTTCTTCTTATGTTCTGATTTACTTCTTAACCTAAATAGTGACTTTACTGTAATATCCATTACCAAGTAAATTGCTTTAAAAGCGGATCGTCTTTCTCTTTAATCACCTCACTCATAATCTTTGTTACCATTTGCTTCTGTATCAGTGATGTTTTTTCAAATTTTTATATTTTTTCACTTTGTCTGAATAAAATAAAAAGTTCATGTCAAGAAACTTGCTTAATCCTATGTTTTATGATATGCCAATGCATATTTGTGATAGTATAATAGGTATTGCCTATAACAGATATTCAAACACCATTTTTTTCATTACATTTCCACCAACACCCAATCTGTACACAGGGAACAATACTGAATGTTCCATAGAAAAGGCAATGATTAGTGGAGACAATTTTTAATGGCCTCTACTTTCTATAAATAACTGAAAACAATCAAACGTAATGTTATTATATTTTTTCTAGAGATTTTTGAAGCAAGATAAATTTTTTTGGTTAAGTATATCTTTTCTGTGACCATGTTTCTCTGATATTAATATTCTCACTTGCATTTATAATAGTATAAACATCCTGCACGTATAGAACAACAGATTCCTTAAAGCTTTGTACTATTTTTCAACCTTAACCTTAAAAATAAATCTTACCTTCTGCCACTTAAAGTGATCCTTTGAGATATCTTGGTATGTAGTCAAATCCAACTCACATATATGAAATAGACCTAACCATGGTACACTTCAGATAATAGCAATAAACTTGATTGAATTCCTGTCATTCACCTTAGGGGTGCATCTGCCAACCTGTGGAAACCAAAAGGTTTTTATGGTGGTGTCTCTTAGATCTAGTTTAAATATTTACTCTAAGATAATATGAATTATGTCCTGGTCTCTAAAGGGAATCTGGACAACTATCTCTGATATATCATAAAGATATTAGACGAATGTCCCTCAAAATTAAGTACAACATGTTGAACTTGCTTCCTTGAAATACATGCAGATATTATAGCTCTTTAATCCAATAAGTCTCTTATGAATTTGCATCCAATTTTCTTTCTCAATAATTTTTTTTATGTCAATATCCCAGTAAAGCTCTGTAAAGGTATCTTCATTTATCTTTAGCAGCCATCTATCCCAGCAACTCGACAGATATGGAAATTCATGTTTCCAGATTTTTACTATTTTTTTTTCTGGGCTGCAACACAAGAACATTAGCAGATAAAGTTTTATATGTATATAGGTATACCTTAAAGTTTACTGATGACTGCAAATAGAGAGTTTCTCCTACTTAACAAGGTTCTCGTTATACAAATGACAACAATTATTCACAAAAGGAAGAGAAAAGAGAAAACACATCAATAAAAAACTTTGGCTTTGTGGTGTTGGGTTTTTTCTTTTCTTTTACTTTTAAGCCAGCGGCCCCAACAGTCATTTACTTAGTTGACGCAGAATTAGTTTGTTTCTGTTTTTTTAGTCTGCATTTAGTCCAGGTTTTCTCAGAAATATGAGATCAGTAGATGTCAAAACATAGTTTATCTATGAAAAAATTTATACACATAGAATTCAAGCCTTATTTTACTTTTATTGTATATGTGCATTTCAATTTAGAACTTTTCCTACTTGTACAGGCCAATTTTTTTGTCTGCCAGTTGGCACTTCTTGTTTCTGTTTCCCTCATCACCTTGAAGAATATCCCTTTTCAAGACAAATTGTTTGCCAGTGACTTTTTACATTTTCCAGATAATTTCTTTACCATCTCAGTTGTAATCATTGGCAAGTAAATTGTGTAATCACAAAGTTTCTTTGGAATAAACTCCATATTGAACCTTCCAAATCTACATTCACGAGCAAAATTGGAGTGGAAAGAGGAGCTGTTCTGGGTGAATCGTGACTCCTGTTTTTCCCTTCCTGATATGTCTTTGAACCTACTCTTTAGTTTCTACAGCAGAGTAATGAGAAAGCCAACTACACAAGATAATAAATGGAAAACAAAAAGTAGTTTTAACAAATAAATGTTCTATGCCCATGGCAGGGGGGGATTGAAACTAGATGATCTTTAAGATCTCTTCCAACCCAAACTATTCTACGATTTGTGATTGTAAGAACCTCTTTGTGTTTAACTACTTCAGTTGCATTTCCTAACATTTAAGAAAGTTCCTTGCAGAGTGCCTAAGAAAATGCTACTACCAAGCATAAGTTGTGTACAATATGCACATATTTATAAATTTTCACTGTTAACACAGTTGGTGTTACCCACAAAAAATACAGAATTATAGGCAATCTACATTAACAGACTGGATCTAATTCCACATTTGTATAATTTCTGCTCTGAATTCTTATGCATTCTAGAACAGAACCTGGATATCTTTGCTATGATTATACAATACCATAGCTTTATATTAGAATACTGAATTTCAAGGCAAGGAACTACATTTATTAAATGAGTCTGCAGAAAGGTTTCACACCATAAACATTAGTGCTGAATTCATAACAGAATTCAGCCATTTCAACTGCTACTCTTCATTCAAATACTCATTCAGCTGCCTCCTAGCCCCTCATACTGTAAGTATAGGCTTCAAGCAGAGAAAAAAATTCATGTATATACGCATATATTTTATTTCCACCACCTACTTTCCCAGTATCCACCTATTAAAGGTGCAGAAATCTCTTGAGTTAAAAGGAATCTCTTAGTGTTTATTAGTTCTCAGTGGATTTCCTTCTGATAACTTCCCAAAATTCAGTAGCAATCAAGCAAATTTGGAGAAACTGGATATTTGTCCTTCTGGCTACTCTGTATATAACAATATTTATTAATTTTAGAAGCAATTCTACACACTAGACTTGTACCAGGAGTCAGAGAAATCAGAAACATTCTTATTAGTCATTGTAAGGACTGGCGTTACAATCTTTTCTTTTGGTTAATTTCAGCATAAAGGGACCTTAAATAGTCAAGCTGGACATACATTATCAAATGAGATAAGTCGAGATCAAAAATTTCATCTAGTAGGTATGAAAGTCCCCTCTTAGAAAAGATCTTCAGGACCTTATACATGATAGATTTTACTAAAATAAACACAAAATTATGTTTCTCACCTAGGAATTTAAATTTCACTGAAGTACAGATTTCCTTAATGAGGTCTTAATGCTTCCATGCAGTCTGAGATTATAAAGTTCTACGGATATAATCAAAATTAGAAGAGTGACCATTTTGAAAATGTTAACTAATCTGAGGCTTAGTACGATTGAACAATCTCCCTAGTCTCCATCTGTGGTCAATGGAGAGAGACTAACACCCCAAAAGGTAATTCAGGGCAGGGGATTATATATGGTGTTCAAAATCACCCTGCAGAGGAGCCAGTTTCTGGATACTGAAAAACTGAGAAAAGAATATTATAGCTTAGAACCCTCAATTAGATATTCCATGTTAGCGAACCTGATATGTTGCCTGAAAGTATTTTAAAAACAGATAATCTTTAGGTGCAGGAGAAGGAGTACAGCAATGGAAAATATGTAATCACCAGTTTTATGCGATCAACCTAAAAACCTTACATTAAAAATATGATTCATATTAAAATATTAGCACAGATGACAGAGCAAGCAGGTAGTCTTATTTGTTCTAGGAGATTTGTTTATATGCATGCATGTCTGCATATGGAGAACGGAACAGAAAATAAACACAGAAGGATTAATTGTAGCAGTTAGAAAGTACTCTATATATCTCCATAGCAACCTACTACTGCAAAGGACAAGGATTACTGGAATGTAGTTTTTAATTGAGTTTGACAGATTTTTGAGAATGGGAAGCATCAACACAAGAGCTGTCACTGCATTCACAGACCATAGCCAGAAAGTGCAGTCTCTGAAGTGCATTAGCATTTTCTGAGGCTCACTAGCATTGCGACTTAGAAATGAACATCTCTCATGATTCTGAAAAACAGTATATACTCTGTTATGTAATCATGGAAAAGGCACCTGGAATGCAGGCCAGGGATGTGCTTACTTATTTGTATACTAGGGAGGCTGTTGGTTTTTACCAACTATTACAGTGCTGTAGATTTACTAACCTCAGCACAGTGAAGGAATGGTTATGCAATCACAGAACACAGCTGTTATGAGAAATCCCTGTTAAAAGGTTTACCTCAGAGGAGAGAATGGTACCTGGTTTTGCCTAGTGTAGCTCTCATTTGATATTGAACTTGTATAAATATCTTAAGCTGGAGGTCTATTTTATTTCAAAAAACCTGTAAATAAAGATTATAAGTGAAAACTCAGGAGAGGAAATAGCTTTTCCAGTCACTCTGACACTTGCAAGAGCTGTTAAACAGTTCTTATATCAAGAAGAGAAGATTGTGTGCCATGTCACTTACAGGTATTCATGAAATGAAAGTCTAGATAGTCTAAGATTTTAACCACTTAACACTTCTTCATCATTGCTGGTCAAAATTGGAGATCTTTATTCAGTTTCACTTGAACTTGTGAACACTAAAATCTCAGGGATTAGCGAGAAGATTTTAGAACTTTTCAACACAGTACATAGGACCCAAGCTGAGAAACTTTACTGATGTGACTAAAACTCCACAGCTGTGATGACTGTTACTTTTCTCAGTATGTGAATTTTTTCCTGGCATCTACCCGATTAGGAGAATGTTAGGTAATTACCTATTTAGACCAATTTCTCTCAGTAATTCTGATTTCACACAGCAAGTCCCCACAGTCATTCCATCTGACATTTAGAAAACCCAAAGTTATGAGAAAAATGCGGCATCTTTTGTGATGTCACACAACTGTCTTGAAAGCAAATGCTTTCAAGCATAAATCGACTACTTACTATAACAAAGCTGCAGTCTCTTTATTGTGATTTAAAAGCAAACACTTCCAGAATCAAAATATGAATATCATAGAGGAAAATGTAAAAAAATTTAGAAATATGTATTTAAATATAATTTCCCCTTTTTTATTTTACTCTGAATACAGAAAATATTTAAATAAAACAGAGAAAATGTTTTCTCCAGTTACATCCTTTCCCATTTTTTAATCAGCCCTCTCTGTCCCATCTGTTAGGGTTATGCATCCTAAAGAATGGTCCGTTGAGTTTAATACTGCAGAAACAGAGCAGCAGGATGACTTCATAAAACCATGTGATTATCCTTGCCAAAGTTCTGTGTGCATTCTCAGACAGTGAAAAGAAACATTATTATTGTTACTAACACTGAGAAAATGGTATTTCAAAGTAAAAAGAAAATAATTTTATTAATATAGAATGCCTTGTTTCCCAGTGCTGCTTATTAGTGTTCTTTTGCTTTTGCTTATAGGCTTTCACTTATAGCTGTCTTTATTCATTTTCACTACAAAAAAATTATCACCCTTTAATCCCACTCTAATTATCTTTCTTAACGCTCATCTTCAGCAGATAACAGTCAGTCTGCATTACATTGTAAGACCTGAATAAGAGAGATTTAAGACACAACAGACAGAAAGATTGTTTGGAAAAGAAAGCACGCAGTAACTGTAAAGGAATTTTTTTGCTTATGTTTCCTTTTCTTATAAACACTATATAATTTTTTTTCAAACATTCTGTGCAGTAAATTGCTGGAAATTCTCGTTCTAATCTAAGCAAGAATTTAAGCATATGCTTAACTGGAAGCCTATGTATACATTTCTTTAAAGTCAGTAACCCTGCAGAATTCTAAACTGAAACACCGTCTTAAACATTTTGTTGAACAAAGCACACAAGGTAGCCTTAAGTTCTGATTTCTAGAGCGATAAAAGTACCTTACATATGTCATTCCTCTGTTCTTACTAATATATATATGATCCTATTAAAGTGTGCACTTCGATACAGAGGAAAATCAATAGCGTATGATTCTAATGTAATTTTATTTTGTTGATTGGTTTGGGGTTTTTTTGTTTTCTTCTAGGTGATAACTCTCATGACAACTGGAATTATCCCTCTTTAGAATATTCCTCAGCATTAGTCCTTGTATTGTGCAAATTTACCGACTACTTTACTGTGTTTGCAAGGCAAGAAGTGCATTGCAGTGAGTCACTGTATTACGCTGATTTTGGCTGATACGTACAATGAGGTATACAACTATTTTTTATACATTTTTATGTATTCCTACAGACCTCTTCAGTCAGGAAGGCATACAAGAAATGTCTACTATGTCTATTACGTCTATTATGCATGGGCTAGGATATCTTGGCAGTTCATAACTGGAGAATTTATTGAGGATTTACAGTAATAACTGCTAAAATGCTTGACTCAAAATTATGGCTTTTAATAATGGAACCAAGGGAAACATATATTTCCCCTTTGATTTCTAGTCCTAAGTTCCACAATTTTATTAATGGTGAATCTGGATGTTTTTCAGAAAACAGATAGTGAAAACGAATTTTCTTTCTTTAGCAGCATTTATCTCTTTCCTTACAATTTCTTCCTCAAATAATTAGCCTTTCAGAAACATCCTAATAAAATACATATAAAACTCAAACAATAGACAAATAATTTTGACAATAAAATTATATTTATATATATCTAGGAACTCAAAGGCCAAATTCTCAGTCTTTTAATGTGAAGTAAGCCATTTATTTGAATCCAAAGTATGATATGATACCTGGTAGAGTTGTGGGAACAATCTCAATTGGTGTTGTACCCATTAGAACTATAAGATCAATTTGTCATATGAGGTGCCTTTAAAGACATATGGTCCCTAGGAGAAATTACAATCCGATCTAATTTTAACTCCTTATTATTAGTTATTCTACAGTTATTTTGACTATTTTATATACCTAAGCCACATGAGGATGAATTGCCCTATGCAGATACCTCTTCTTAGATTACCTGATAAGTAGCTTGGAGTAGATATCCATTCTCAAGTAAAGTCAGTAATGCTTAGGGGGATCTTAAGCCAAAGGAAAAACTTTAAAAGCATGGTAAATTTCTCTTTACTTCTAACCTATGTCTTGTCTTGTTGATGGAAATCTTGGTTATCTATAAGCTTTTTTGAAAATCTAAGTCTAGGAAGATATTCAAGCAAAGAGAGAAGCTCATTCAGTTTTCTGTAATTTCCATAATTCCTACAAGACATAAAAGGTCAACTCAAACCCGTTTTCAGTGCTTCGACCATCCAGTCTAAGTTCTGTTATGCTAATATGGCACATTATAGATATTAATTAATTAATGTTTTCAAAACCAGTTAACAGTCTTTGTATGGTCTATAGAATATCACATGTTGTTATTACATTCAGTTTACTGTCTCTGCCAAATCAATGCATTCTGCCATGAACTTCATGTCAAAAATCACAACAGGAAAAAAGACGCGTTGAATCTCTTCTATTTCCCACTTTTGTGAAATTTCAGTTAAGCAGTACTTGCTGTTTCTTAAAAACTCTGACAGGTGAAGATTTAAAAATTCTCTATAATTCTATACTGCTTTACTGTATGGAAAAGCTTATGTTTACAGCACTTTTGACAGGGAAAAAACCCAAACCAACACAAAACCCAGCTCTTGAAAAATCAATGAGCAAGAAGAATGTGGAATAATCATACAGATTTTCCATATTTCTCATTGTATAGGAATTCTTCCAGTTAACTTTGCATTCTTGTAATCATATATTTTTGGTCTCAATAAGACAAATCATATTTTTTACAGCTTCATTTATGCACACACCATGTTAATATTTTATAAAATATTTTGTACATTTCATCTTTAATCATTTTAATACACAACAGCAACAGAGCAAACCAAAACTTTTTCCTCTACTTTTGGGCAAGCATGCCTAACTTTAAACCAAAAAAAGATGTCATTACAGACCAGTGATGTTTCCAGAGAGGATGCATTACCATTAAAAATAAATGTTATGCATTCAGATAAAAGCAGAGATAAGTCTATGCAATAAATCACAGTTTCAGATTCATGTTATTCAGTAATGTCTAAGAAAATGGTTACAGAAAAGCTTTTACCATGTATATGTATGAGTATACAACGTACTTACTTTTAAAAAAAAAAAAAGATTCCAACATCCTCTTGAAAACCAAGATTCAATAAATTTCAAGGAATATGATTCTTTCACTAATGAGAATGGTGGCTAACAGGCCCACCCCACTCCACACACGAATATTCCATGCACTCCATAAATGCCCTCTTCCTTCTGCTGAACACTTCATGATGTTCCAAACTCATTAAAACCTTTCCACCCTGCAGCTCATGAGGCGTACCGAAATGATGAACATAGATCAGGTGAAAGGAGCAGATCCATACACTCAGTGTATAGTAATTTATTTAGATGATTGAACTCTTAAAGAGATAATTTGATTAAAAAAAATCAAAGCTGAATGAATATTTTCTGTTCCCTTTTTCTTACAACACTATTTTGAGTGTAGCAGAACAGAGTGACAAGGCATTAAACTGCCAAAGTTGTTTGGTTTTGCAGATATCATACGAGAATGAAAATCTTGGAAGGGAAAGTTTAATTAAAGCCATAGTTAGGTAATTGCTTCTCTGTTTTCCTCAATTCTGTGCCTTAGGATTTAGAGCAACTGAAATGGAGGCAGGTAACTGAGACACTCGGGGCAGCAGAAAATACATCTATCATCACAGAAGCAAACGTGATTGAATGAATGTGGCTGTCTGTTTATCCTTTAATATAGACTAGAGAGATCTCCCCATCATTTCCCTTGATAGCTTTACAGGGATTTCTTTTACATGGAGTGAAGAGCAAGTTTTTCACAGTTCTGTGCAGGATGTTATGGTTTACACTCATAATACTTGGGGCTGTGCCTTTACATATCACAAGCTAAGAGAACTTTGTCCAGGTCAATGTTTTGCAAAAACAAACAAACAAAAAACTTAAAGGAGAAACCAGAGCTTTGGGAACTTTAGGTGTTCTTCTTCAATAATAGACCATATGCTACAACCAGGCTCCAGTGATATGCTTTCAAATGAAGCAGCAAAAATATCGTAAGAAATTTTCAATCTTAAAAATTACGTGTAATGTTGGTGGGTGAGATAAACAAAAAGAAGATAAACTAATGACACTAATGTAATATTACTCAAAAGGAGAAGTGTCACCCCTTATCCCTTTCCTGTACTATACAACATTTGTGTGCATAAAAAACAGATCAACGCTTTGGAAGTAAGCCGCATTCCAGCAGCGAGTGAAGTGATCACCTTCCTTATATAGCACAAGCCATTTTGAAAATGTCCACATATTTTCCATAATGAAGCTGGTTTGCAAAATACCGTGTGTTTCAAATGGAAAAAAAAAAAGAATACAAAACTCCATAAAACTACATTAATAAAACTACATTTTAAACATTAAAAATAGCTTAATTTACATTACGAACAATTTAAACAAATGAAACAAAGACACTGAAGATAATTAGCACATTTTACTACTCTTATTCAATAAATTGTTCCTGATTTCCCTTGTTGTGATATCCTTTCTATATCAGTTGCCAAGAGACAAGTCTTCTGCTTATGAAGGGATAGGTTGATATATCAGTTGTGGTTTTATACAAAAAAATAATAGCACAGACATCAGTAGATTAGTTAAAAAGTATGCCAATATAGTTGAATCAAATTTAAAAGATTCCTAAATTTGAAATCTGGCAACATATTCACATAGTCAGTTTAATCCCAACTGATGTTCTGCTACATTAATACATCTGTGTAAAAATGTGTATTTTTATTTAGCCCGTGTGAAATGTGTTTCTGAATGCTGAAGATGTAATAGTGGAAATTGCAGAATTACACATAATTAATTTTGGTGTCTCTAGTGTCAGTCTTTCTGTTTAGGTAATGAGGAACCAATTTAATAACTTTAAAAGTAATTTTTTGTAATAGCAATATATATTAAGAATAACTTCTAGCTGAATAGCTTGCAGTACTCAAAGATTTTAAGGAACTGTACATCAGAAGGCCAAGAAACAAACAGCACAAAAAACTAACAGCAAAAGTTCCTGGATAGAACTGAAATAGTTAACATTTTAGGAAACCAGTTTCAATAGTTAAAAAAATTCCCACCTAAACAGATCTTTCTGTTTCCTTCTTGTGAAGACATGGAAACAAAACCATCACCTTTCAACATGAAGCTATTTATATTTACATCCAATAGTATAAGTTCCACATTACCTGAAAGTGATTCCAGCTACCTTATCAGAAACTATAGAAGACACTTCATCATTTCACAGAAATACTAAAAGAAAAAGAATCCAGAGACAAAAGCAATATGTGGAATGTTTCTGAGAAATACCATGGATGAGGAAAACAGTAAGGTATTCCGGGATAGTTTAATCTCAATAAACAAAAAAAAAAAAAAAAAATTCCAGCTAAGCAAATAAATATTTCAGATCAAAAATATGTGAAATCAAAGAGATTTGTGAACTATTGTCACAATCAAGTCTGAGATAAATTGTGAATTTGACAGGAATATCTCAGCCTATGAAAAGGTGAGCCTTTACATGGTAAGTGTGAGTACAGTAATATAAGCATTGGAGAATATTGTGTCTGAAGAAATGATATCATATATGTAGTTTGATAACTACCGTCATCAAAGAATTTTGGCAGTTTGGAGTGTGGAGAAAGTTAATTTCGGAATGCAGTGTTAAAAGACAGTTTTTTATAGAGCTCTACAGTAGAATAAGAGAGATTAGAAAATGCTGAGGCAGCTAAGAGAATTTTGCGAATAGGTATAATATTAATTTAAAGGAATTTCAATTTTGTGAATATTGAGCAGAATACAAATTTCAAAACAGACAAGGGAAGAGCGCCAGGTATTGACTGACAATTTACATAGCAAGCCCCAAGATTATAGGCTGTTTTGAATTACATCTTAGGAAATAAATCATATACATGATAGCCTGAATGTGCTGAAAAACAGGGATACTGACCTTTGATCCTACAAAAAAGAAGGATATTTCATTTCCGTTCTATGCTTTTATTTAAGTTTCTACCACTGAATTGTGGGCATCTGTTCAACACACTTTCTCATTCAGGATAGATGAAATAAGAAAAGGCAAAAAAATATGCAAAATGTGAAAGGAATATTGAATATTCTGAATAAAGCTCTTTTGCCCTCCTCTCCTTGCAAAGAAATCTTTCTTCTGTCCTAGATTAGTATATGCTCAGCTAGTGTAAAGTCATAATTAGAAGCAGGTTGTTACATCTGTGTGCACTGTTGCCCTTCATCCAATAGACTTTCTTTGGGCAGGGACTATTAATTTCTTTTGATTTTTATACTGCCTATGTACAGCTTTCAGATGAGGCTTTGCTCTTTTTATCTGTAGTAGTTTTGATGACTCTCTTCATTTGCCTTTGCTCTCTTGCAGCTCTCACTAGCCCCTACATTCAGGGACCCACAGAAGTCTTCTCTCCACCACTTTTAGCCTCTATGTAGAAATCCCTGGGGAGCTGACTTAAGGTTTGCACAGCAAATTCTAACTAGGCAAACTCCGTTGCTTTTGAAGAAGGTATAGACTTGCCTTTGAAAAGAAACAATGGTTATATCTAGTGAGTCAGTGTCCACCACAGATAAAATGAGATCCAGAACAAGCCTTTGACCTTAATTTCTCCTGTTGTTCCATCTTCATTAGTGCAGAATGAGTATGTTAACCGGAACAGATGTTGGAGATAAAGTGAGCAGTGAGGACTGAGAGAAAACAAAGGTTACCTTTAGGAACTTCTTCATTTCTTACCAACTGCTTTTGGTATGCTATATGCAAGGGGTTGCACGAAGCTTGAGAACGAATAACAGAATCATAGAATCATAGAATAGTTTGGTTCCAAAGGGACCTTGAAGATCATTTAGTTTCAACCCCCCTGCCGTGGGAAGGGACACCTCTCACCAAACCAGGATGCTCAAAGCCCCATCCAACCTGACCCTGGACACCTCCAGGAAGGGGGCATCCACAACTTCTCTGCACAACCTGTTCCAGTGCCTCACCACCCTCTCACAGTAAAAAAAAATTTCTTCCTAATAGTTAATCTAAATCTACTCTCTTTCAGATTAACCCCATTATCCTTTGTCCTATCACTACACTCCCTTTTACAGAGTCCCTCTCCATCCTTCCTGCAGGCCGCTTTTAAGTACCGGAAGGCTGCTATAAGGTCTCCCTAGAGCCTTCTCATCTCTAGGCTGAACGATCTCTCAGCCTGTCAAACTCATAGCACAATGCCCGGTGGCAAAACAAAAGATGCAGCAATATCCACTGGGCTTTATTTTTTCTTAAAGTCCCATATCTCTAGATTCTGTCTGTATTCAGTAGAGCAAAAAAGAATTCTACAAGGGACTACTTGCAGCATGAGCCCCTAACAGTTATGAGCAGTCTTTCTCCACTAATAGACTTCCTAACCCAAAGGTCTCTTGATGAATATTCCGTAGTGATCATAACCAGAAGACTTAAACATCTCTGACACATACCTGCACAAGGTTACTCCTTACTTGTACGTACCATAGAATATTAAGTTACAAAGCTTAATAAAGCACTGAGCTTAACATGTCACAAAGGAGTTTCATGGATGTGCTTTAGCATGAATTCAGCCCAGAGTTTTTATCCTAGTTTTGCCAAGTATTGTAATAATTTGAACAGAGTGCTCTGATTCAGAAAAAAACAACTAGAAACTTGTGGTTTAGTGGGGTGGTTAGATTTTTTATATCTGTTTTAAATGGAATGTGTGAATGAGAGATATGAATAGACATAATTAATTTACCTAGTCTTTCTCCCCCACTGCTTGTCCACTTCTTATCCTCTTATTTTTGTTACTGGCTGAATCCTCTCAAAGTCTTCCTTTAGGAATTATTCCCATTGGAATCTCTTGAGTGAAAAAGTAACCACAGAAGACAGTATATGCTTAAATTTTATTGTAATAATTCCGTTTATTATTGCACTGTTAATGTACTCAAGTTGAGCTGGATGATAGTGAAATACTTCTCCTTTTAAGGAGACGTGGTGGAACAGCAAGGACATTCACGTCAGTTTGTTAGAGAGATGCTCAGACAGAACTTGTTTTACATATCATGGGAAGGAAAAATGATGAAAGGTAAAATTTCACAGGTTTTGAAAAAGTACTTAACTGTTGAAGATTCCTCCTTTTCATGAGTTTGATTATCTAAGCTTAGCATTTTTAACATAAAGTCTTCATTGCACCAAAAATAAAGTAGAAATAATTTTCCCATTTGTGTTAAGAACTACGAAAAACCTGTAACAAAGAATACACATTACATTTTATAGCATTTGATGCTACAGTCACTGTGTATAATGTACAATGTTCGCTAAATCAGTGGATATGCAGTATATTTTTATGTATATGTCATTCAATGCCCCTCCTTATCTCAACTATATTTACAGCTCTATATTCAGTATCTGTTTTGAAGGTTGAATTATCAACCTTGCTGTAGATTTCTCTTGACCGTTTATCAAGATAAATTCTCTTTGTTTCTCAGTGACTTTATATCATTACTGTCTTGTGAGGAGATGAAAGTACATTTCTATTTTGCAGATTTGGAATGAAGGTATACAGAGGTTAAGGCTGGTCACATCCAATCACCATAGATGTATTATTTGAAAAACAGAAAATCTGATTTTTTCATTATATATCCCTACTCTGTTTACAACTGTGGAAACTCAGTTCTTCCATTTTTTTGTCATCTGTCCAAGTGTTTCATGTTGACCTGACTAAGGAGGATATCCTCAATTTGATCAATATTCGGCAGCTGAATATATCTCCAAAGAACAATTATTAATATTCAGCTCAAGGAATATTTTGTTCTTTAGGTTTGATTCCAGTAAGGTTTGTAAATTTAAATGTCATTTCACTTTCAGCTTTGGGTTTGAAAAATGCGAAAATTTCAAAGTTAATTTTATAAAAAACATTTGAATATCAGAACAAACTATGAAAATCCTGAAGTGTTTATGATACCTACATCAGACCCTGTTATACTCTTAGCCTCTAAATCACGCAACGTTTATTCCTTAAAGAACAGCAAGAAGACACTGAATTTTATTAAAATAATAATTTGTGTAAGCTAGACATATGTCATAATTTAGAAAAGAAATTACTTGTCTTTTTAATGTTTTCTTTATGGGTAATCTGGTTCTAAAGCATTGAAATTATGAAAGTCAAGCCAAATGAAACCAACAGACAGAAATTTGAATTTGGAAAAAAGAATGAGGAGTGAATAGGAAGGAACAGGAAGAAATATTTTCTTTAAAAGATAGGAAAAAAAGCAATTTATTTTCTATACAGAAATTATAGTCATTTAGTCAAAAAAACAAATATTAGATTTCTAAAAAATATTAGAGAAGAGAGGTTTAAGGACTTCCTTTAATATATTCATCAGTGATGCATTTGGTAAGGTAAATCGCATGCCTGAGTATATATTTCCAATTACTGACATGCAAATTATTGTTACTCTACTTTATGCCAATTCCTATTATCAGTCTCTTATCTGGCTTTCTGCCAGAGCAAATGCTTGCTTTCTAATAATTAATTCAGTCCACAACAACACTTAACATATTTCAAATGGCCTGATTATAGTTGCTCATGCTGTGAAGTAGCAAATAGAAATAATACAAATGCATTTTGTAACTTCTCTGAACAACACATGTAGCATATGGTTATATTGAGCTTTGCATAACAGGTCTTCATTCTCAATGCAAATCCCACACTCTGTGTAAATACAAATAATAGTATCATGTGTGAAGCCACAGAGGTTGCCCTGATATGAATGCATAACCACAAATTAATGAACAATTTAAAGAATTTAAAAGTTTCAAACCAGTCAAGAAAAAAAAAACAAACGAAAAGGAATCAAGCAGCATTGAACACAACACTGGATTCGACAAGGAGATGAAGGAAATCTCACTCCTATTCTATTTGTGTGTTACACAGTAATTGGATTTTAAAGAAAATTGACAGTAAAGCCTAGGACCTTGATTATTTCTCAGCTACTGACTGCCCTGAGTGCAAAGCTACAAGTTAGAAGACTATATTTCTAATATAAGTGTTCTCTAGACGTATAAATCCCTGCGTCAAAGGATCTACATGTACTAGCTTTGGTTTGATAAATAGGAAACTTTCACATAATGTAGGATATACAAATTAGATCACATGACACGACAGTATGAATTTACTAACCACTGGGCTAAACATAAAAGTATCATCTCCTTCATCTGCATGTCAAAGGCAGAACTGTAACGCTTTCTTGCTAGAACAGTCATTAGCATTTGCGCTTAGCAGAGGGCTCTGAGTATTGGGGTTTTACTCAGACTGATGCCATAACTTTGCACCATGCAAAGATGAGTGAGCGCAGGATGAAAGATCATAGATGACAGCTAAAAACCCATGTGAGTCACCTAACTCCTGCAAGAATCCTAAGAACCTGACACTCATCTTTCATTTCTTTTGTACCTACAACTCTTTAAACTACCTCTTTTCCTCTTTAGTCTATGACTGAAATCATCAATACTCTACTCTGTTGATTTCAATGGGAACAGAAGCAAGCGTTTTATAATCCAAGACCTTTCATCAGTTTCAGTAATTTGGGTTAATTCCATATAAAAATTGACTTTAATGACATATACACACCTGCTTAAGTCTCTCATTGGAAAAGGTCCTGAAACACTCACATGTAAAACTTATATAAAATATAAAATCAGCTGCACCACTGGAATAAAATTTGTATTCTGTATACTACAAAAGGAAAAAAAGAAAAGAGAAAAAAAGGGAAAAATTAAAAAAAAAAGAAAAAGCCTTGTATGTACTAATTTGAGACCAGAGTTTCATAAGCTATAGTGTTCATTCGATTTACCTGTAATAATTTCCGTGCTACTATTGCGGAATGCTACTATTGAGGACTTACTAAAGAGAAGATTTCTTAAGAACTTAGGGCCTGATTCCAAATGGTTTTCTTATCATTAATCATTTATAATGCTCCAAAGAATTTTAATATTACAGATACATATGGTTGTATAGGAAAAAAAAGCAAATTAAAACACTATTTCTTTCATTTTTTATAATTCAAGTGGCATTATTAAACAGATAATTTCAGAATTATATATGAAATTTATACAAAATAATGTAATGAAACTAGGTTCTTTCTATCTTGTCTTTAACAGGTTTTTTTTATTTTACCGGAAGAAAAAATTTCTCATTAGGGAGCTAAGGTCATCTACAGTGTCCATATTAACAGAAAATAGTGCAAAATCTTCTCTCTTTCTCATTTAATCTCTTTCAGTTTTCTGTAGTAATTTCAGTTTAAAGATACTTTGTGATACATCATAGGGCAAACAACCTCAGAGCTGAAAATCAGCAAGAGATATTAATGGGCCTGCTGTTTAGTAACAGCAAGAATGTACTATTCTATAAATTGGGGTTTTTCCACTTTGTAAATTGAGCCCTCAGTACGTCCTTGATAAATGAAAAATACCTCTGGCATGAGGAGACCAACAGGCAGTCCTTCTGATATTTTAAATGACAATTGCTGCAGCAGAATTTTTGAAATAAAATGATGACCAAAATCTGAAAACAGACTTATAAATAAAATTTTATGAAAGTATTGACAACATTTTTTTAAAAAATCTTTCACAAGATTCATTTACCTTTATCAGACGGCTGTCTCCATGGGGGAAAGAAAGTCCACGTCTGAAAAAACATCATTCTTCTTTTGAAACCATTTAAAATTAATAGATTGATGGTGATTTCAAATAATTTACCAGACAGTCACTAGTAACTTCATGAGATTTGTTTCCCTGAGAGACTGGAGAATGCTGAACTGCTGAGTCTGAGCACTGGCACTACGTTGCTAAGTGGTTGAAAGTGGTAGAATTAGATGAGAGCATTTTCAACACCATTTGGTCCTTGCTGTTTTGCAACAAGAATCCCTGTTGTGCCTAGTGTGTGAGATCATGGGGAGATAAGATGCATATTTACAGAGTTACCTGCTCATTCATAAGCCAGTGTGACTGCCTGTATTTAAAACTGAAGAAAAAACACTCATCAACTATAACTTTTTATACATGTAAGTTCTTGCAGAAGTGGTAAAATGGTAAGACAGATTTTAAACTTCTCGCTTTAATGGCAGGGAAGATTGAAAAAAAAGAATGAGAAATTGTTTTAACCAGTATGCATCTATAGGTCCCTGAATATAATATTTCAGAAAGAAATTGAATGTATTTAGTATGAAGCAATGAGCATTTCAAGCAGAATCATATGTGACCCTTAGGATTAATTCTTTTTTAAAACGCCATTTATTTTTTGAATTGCATCAAGAAAGTCTTAGATATATCATCAATTTAATATGCAGTTTTCTATAAGAAAGCAACCAAGGAGCACTTGTAATGAGAGAAATCCTCTTGAATTTTAAGGTCCCCTGCCCATCCCATTTCAGCTCAGGTTAAAGGCTGCTGTTATTTTTATGTGGTAGCCAAAGTAGGTGTACACTTCTTTATTTGAGTTCAAAATGCAATGTCAGACACGCTGTCATGCACAATAAGAAGGAATCATTGAGTGCTCATGTATTTCATAAAATATAATCCCAATACAAATAAAATAAGGCAGTGTTTTTAAACCTGTTCAATTCATAAAATGTTCAGTTCATTTGGCACTTGATCGAAATCATCTATTGGAATCCTTACCATTCTACTGCAGAGCCATTATCTTCAATAGCATATCGACTGCTGAATAAGTCGCAGTAGACATGTTTGCAATGTTCATAAATTATAGAAAAACTATCCATTTGCAAATATTATAAATAATATTTGAAAAAAAAAATCCAACCCTTTAAGAAGAATCTCTATTTCCTCTCTGTCAGAAGTTCAAAGTACATGAGCCTTCTGTCCCTTGTAAACTTTAATAGTAAGTACAAAACCACAAAAGAAGTCTGTCCTTCGAACAACAATAGTAAAGTGGCTTTATTCTAACTATTTTCTGTGAGCTGTATCATTGATCTTAGTCATTACGATCTAGACTCATAAATGTTAATTACATTATTACCGCGAAGTAAATACCCACAGGCCAAGGTTTTTAAATGTGACTCGCTTAAATTAGTATCCTTTATCTTTATTTGGAATCTGCAAAATTTCAAAACTCTTAGTGAAGTCATGATGGCTATATTATAACACCACTGCAGTACTACGTCATTTTTCTCATTAATGATTCCCATTCTTTGATACCACTAGAAATGACCCATACTCTATTTGGTCGGAATTTTTACTCAGCACCTGTAATGGAAATTCTACAGCATGTGACCTTTTATTTTTCAGTCTTGTGTCTGTGCCAGATTAATGATGGAAATGAGTCCCTGAAGTAGGACAAAGAAGAACCAGTGTAGAACACACAATGTAAGCACACGCAGGTTAGAAATGGAAACAAGTTCACATGTGGTTACTGACCAGAAGTCTCTGCCACCATGATATATAGGTTTAGTCTTGAACTCTACAGATGATCTAAATTTCTGTAGCTGTGCAGTTCAAAGTTTTGTAGGTCTCTAGTGGAAAACAAGACACAACTCTTTAGATTTATGAAGCTAAGACAGTGATATGTTTTTCATTAAGAAAAATGACCATGAGACAAAAAGGAAAGTGAGATGTAACTGCCTACAATGTGAAACAGAATTTTCAGAAGATTTGTTACACTAAAATATAAAAATGAATTTATCAGTGGACATACTTCAATAAATTCCTATCATATGCAAAACAATTGTATTAAAAACAATGTTAAGGATCAAAGTGATGGAAGGAGCCTTCTTATTCAGGCTGGGGGAAAAAACAGCCATTACGCTGCCCTTCAAAAGCTTTATCATGACTCCAGTGTCCCAAGCCCATCTAGGACTGGAAAGAGTGTGTTTTTATACTGGAGTTGGTCTTAGTAATCTACCATAACTGAAATATTCAGGAGTTCCTAAATTGTTCAAAAGGCCCTCTAGTCTCCAACAAAACCTAAATCAGGATGATGAACCATTGGCTGGAGCTGCTAGTGTCTGTTCTTCCCAAAGCAAGTTCAGGGATGTACAATTAAAAAGCCGAAGAAAAGCACTCTGAAAATGACCATAAAGAATAGTATCTTGCTAAAGTGGTTAAGCCATTACCACCTGCAGCTACAGATCTGCTGTGCTGTGAACATAAGGGATTGTATTGCACATTCTTGACCACCCCAGCTTATTGTGAGCTGTTGTAGCTCAACTCTTCAGTTAATAGCATGGTAAACCATGATAATACAACTAAAAACCAGCTTTGTGTATGCATGGAAATGTGTTGTAATCAACAGCCTCCAAATAGTAGGAGTTTGAGAGCTACTTGCATACTTCATTGTTAGGCTATTACCCCACATATTTTAGAACTAGTTTTCATTTTTGTTGTTTTGTTCTTTTAATTAAAGATGCAAAGATGTATGAACAACTGATCTATGTGACACATCTATCCATATAAGTCAGCTGTGGGGATATTTTTTACCACTGAGAAATCATTTGTTTTGTCTGGTTGGCCTCAGTAAGATAACAAAAAAATTCCAGAGCTTAGCTTTCACTTGGATATCACAAATACCGTTTATTTGTTTGCTTCCCATAGTTGCCATGTTTTAGGTAAGGATCTAGGAATGACATGATTTACATGAATGCTCTGCTTTCTACATAGTGACGTGCATTGAAATTACGAGCTCAAACCCAATGCTAACAGAGATAGGGTAGCTTTCACCTGTACATATTCTTTGGACTTGCACTAATGGCAATGTCAAAAGTCCTGTTGATTTTCCTGAGAGGAAGAAGGGCCTCTTCACTGCTCAAGACCCTAAAGGCCCTTTTAAAGCCTGCAATATACAAAGCCCCAGTTGTACTCTGGCTGATTAATTCTGTTGGAATTATTCTCTGAGTAGCACTACATTGTAAAACATTTATTTTTTTATTTCAATTTCTTTTTTCTCATACCATTTTATTGCTTTTAAACTATTCCCTCTTCTTTCACAATCAGCTTCAATATCTTCTTACGCTAGCACACAGATTTATTGAGAGGGCAAGAAGCAGACAATGAAACAAGGACAAAGAAAGGAGTAGAAAAATAGACGTTGTTGGGAGAGGAGACACTATTTCAAATAGTTTTAAGAAGTTATTCAAATGCCTCTACTTTCATTCTTATAAGGCTCTTGATACTAAATACCTCATCTAGCTGAATCTTGTGGTTGCATTGGCTTTTAGTAGTTGAATACATCTAAAAGTTAATACTATTTGCCCTGAGAAGTACAAAACTACAAAAAGTAGAGATAAATCATTGAAGTTTGAAATTAATCATACTTTTTATTTCTTTTAGCAAATAAAAATAATCTGCAAATACACATATTTTGTCAAGCAAAACATTCATTTTTTGTTTGTATTTTCATAAATTTTAATATTTTTATTTAATATTCTGTTCTAATTCCTTTTTAAAACTGAAACTGAGAAAGGTTTCTTCAGAAGATACTGAAAAAAATTTTTAAAGCATTTCTAAACAATTTTCTTCATCTTTCTCCCTTATAAAGATATACATTAAAATAATCCAAATTCATGAACTCTGTTAGTTTATCCAGAAATCCTTATTTTTATAGTAGACAAAACATATTTCTGATTAGTGTCAAAAATAACACTCATATAAATACAGGCACATAACTGCATATACACTAATGCACATTAGAAGGACTCCATGTGTGTTGTGTTCATATACACCTTCCATCACCTGTCATGTTCTTTCCTTTGCAGTTCATAGCACCATCTGTAAATTTTCCTCCAAATATACTAAATAACATGACATAACTGTCAATTCACTTTTCCAGATGGTCTGAAAAGGGTAATGAATACTGGACAGTTAACTTAAAATACCTAAATTCATTTGAAGGAAAGTAACTGAAAGGAATTGACAGTGCATTCCTGATTAGATACCTTCCCTTGAACCCATTTTTCATTCTCTTTCTGTTGGCATTGACTTTTATTGTAAGGGGATATGTTTGTGCAATCTACTTTGTACAGGCAGTCAGTAACTAAGGCAAGCTGTGCAGCTCCTGTGAAGTATGCAAAATTATACTCTACTAATTAAATCAAACTATACCTCCTTATAGGATTAGCTGGACCATAATTAAGCCCTTCCTGCTTCTAAATGACACAAACTTGTCAGCAGCTAGAGCTTGCCATTTTTAAAGCAATAGTGTTTGCAGTGTGGAGGGTTGCAAAGCTCTATCCTTCTGTGACATGCATTGGTTTCCTGTTCAGATCAGGGATCAGGGACCTGAATCACTTTCTGTGAAATGCACACTGTATCAACACTTGCATTAATTTTTTAATTTTTCCAGAGACAGAGTAGGACCTGCTAGAGCTAGTTAGTAAAAGAAACTACGAAACAAAGCCACACAGCAGGAATGCCACAAAGCATTCTGCAACTGCATGAAATATAGCTGTGCTTATAACGATGCTACCTGGCAGGATAAGACTGCATGTTACAGTGAGAGTATTTCATAAGGCTTACATCAGTTCTGTGTTCTTAGGTCATCTATACTTTCTTATGTACTCTGCTCCAATAAAACGTGCTCCAAAAGGGGAACCAATGCTTTTGTCAAACACATCTTAGTTTAGCTACAAATGCAGGGAATGGAAACTACCTGTGTGCCACTGCTCCAGCCAAGACCCTTAACTTGAAAACGCTGTGACTGACGAGTTGAAACTACCAGGGCAAAATACTCCAAAAGATTCAGCCAGCCACGAAGTCTGTCACTACTACGAGCTAATGCATTCACCAATGTCTTATTTTCTTTTAAGTTCATAAGCAAAAGAAGCCATTGCCTTGAATCTTTTCACTGACTTTACTGGATGTTAAATTAGAATCCTTAAGAGCTGAAAGGTTGATAGCTTAGCTGTCTTAAGTTTTAGTAATGCCTCAAGAAGAGTTCATATATTAATAGCAGCTGGATGGTTTTTAGGAATTTTTTTTGTTTTTCAGAACATATTATTTCTTGATACGTTCACTAAAAGACCTAGTAAACTATTTTCATTTTCTCTATTGCATCTGGTTGCACTTCAAACTATATTTTTCCTTAAAGGAAAAAGTTTCTGAAAAAATAAAACATATTTTAAGCAATGTCACTCATTTGCATCACTTAGCAAAGTCATATGCAATTGGATTCACTGTGCCTGAGAGGAAAAATCTACAGTCAATGTCAATGATTTCATTTTCATCATCAGGCTACAACAGTTTTCCAAGTTTCTGTAAATACAAATGTCTTGCACTTCTTCATGTAATGTCCACATATTATTTACAAAGATTAAGAACAAAATAAGCTAAAACCACCAGTAACCTACACAGAGTACTGTCACCATCTACAGGTATATTTCATATGATCACATGATGGGTCAGTAACCAAGTTGGTCAGCTATATCACATAAATATTATCATCTAATATAAATTCTCTAAATTCCTTGAATATTTCAAACAGCGTTGAAGTTACATGCAAGCAATAAATTAACACATCTACTTTGAATTCTCTAAAATCTCAAGGAGTAACTACCCTATTTTTTATTGCATTTTTGTTTTAAAATTTTTTATAATAAAGGAACAGTAAAGCAAGCTGTTGTTGCAAAGTAGGTGAGAACACAAGGTAAAAAAATATGATCTTTCTTTGGGGATTGGTGTGTTAATAATTGCACCCATACAAATCTAGTTTTGGGAGTCCTTTCAGTCTTTACAATTCTCTTTCCTTAATGAGTTAGAGCATTCAGTCTTCAAGGTTCCGGAGCTCAATGCTCTGTGATTAACACTGCCTCCTTGCACATGTAAAGGAGCTGAATGCACAAATCATTTGCAATAGGCTACAAGACTATTGGCTTATGTATTAATTGCTACCTACACAGGATGAGCCGTAGCGGGGGTGATCCACAACAGGCAGCACACTACAACACTGAATAACATAAACCTGACTAAACTGAAAAGAGTGAGAGAATTCAATTTAATGCAATAAAAAACAACTACGATATAGACTGCGCATAGACCATCTTTTGGAATACTCATCAGCAACAAATAAAATTACAAAGGTCAGGTTTTTTATTTAACCTTTGATCTGTCAACATGCATACTATGACTCAACGATATATGTTCAACATAGATGTAAAGCTCTAACTTGCCAAGAACAATGGAGGGAAGCTGAAAACTGTATGTTGCTTTTTGCAACATACGTAACTGCTGCTTCATAATGTAGAAATCCAGAGCACATGACCTGGCCTCCATCTCCTCAGCAGAACAGAAAGAGAAAAAAGTTCAGGACAGAAAGAGAAAAAAATTGAAAAAGCCCATGGGTTGAGATAAAGACTGGGAGATCACTCACAAATTACTGTCACCTATAAAATAGACTTGACTTGGGGAAATAATTTTAGCTTATTGTCCATTAAAAATAGAGTAAGACAGTGAGAAACAAAATTAAAAACGCCTACACCCAGCCCACCGCTCCCAATATTGGGCTCAGCTATGTCCAGTCATGGGTCCATTTCTGAGCTGGCTGGAACCAGCTGTGACCAGAGGAGGGCACTCCCTGGCCTCCTTGCACAGTGACCACTCCTTCAGCACACTCTACTAAACTCTTGCCATGTTAACCCAATACAATGAGTTTAATAGATAAAACCAATATGAAACATTTGACTGAAGCTTGTGTGACCTTCTACAAGCTTTTCTATATTGCAAGTTTAGAGTTGTACTTCCAGCAAAACTGGAAGTAACAGAAGAAACACCCAGCTTTTATGTGGAGAAGATTGTCTCAGATGATATTAGTAAAATCAAAATTATTATCCTGAAAGTATTTCCTTTCCTGAAAGTATTTCCTTAATTTATTTTCTTTAGAAAGAAAGAAAAACCTAAAGCAGAAAGTGATAAAATTATATAAGTTGCTTTTATTGTATTAGCTAGGAGCATACATCACACCTAGTAGGATTTTACTTCCCTTGCAGCAATACCAAAGAGAATATTGAAACCTAATTTTTAAAAAAACCACAACCAGAAATGTAAATAAAAATATTTGAGCTACAAATAAGAATGAAAGCCTGTCACACATACCACAGAATAGATATAAATTAATTATCCACTTAATATAAATGGTCTTTTAATAATAGGGTGTTGAGCATCTTTAGGAACATTTTGGAGTAGTTGTTTAAAGATAAATGGTTGTCAAAAAGAAGGATGTTTTGTCAGATTTCACCGGAGCACAAATATACAACTAATATTTAACTGAATACTAAAGAAATACTCAAAACTGCTGCTTATATTTCTACTCTTCTTCAGTAATTCATACTCCTGATATTGCCTCTAGCAGGCTATATCTTGCCTGAGTTAATTTCAATACATTCTATATGCATGAAAATGCACCATCCCTTAATGTAAAAATATATTCATCATATTACTTAAGACCATAGGGTTGTAAAGCAACTTCCATATGAAGAATGGTTTATTGAATTCACAGTAAAGAGGTTATTGTTCAGTTTTCCAGTCACTCAGAGCATCCATATGAGTTTAATTAAAAAAAGCATTTACTTTAGATTAATATAAAACAAAAATACAAATTTTCTGTCAGAAACATGTTTTTGAGGTGCTTTGAGAGCAAAAACAATATTTGTTGAAGCATCAAAATCTGTTTATTTTTGAGTCTGCAAGAATAAATGTTGACTTCCATACAGCAAGGAAATATAGTAAAATTTTCCCTCTAAAAGATACTAGACATACATCCGTGCCTTTCTTTCTTGCAGAATAAAATTTCAGTGTAAAGAATCTGAAAGTACTGGTAAACAAATATTTGGGTAACAATGGACAGTGTAAACCATGCCTACAGACAATTTCATGGGATATGGAGATACAAGGCCTCTTCTGTAAATTCAGTGAAACCTCTCTGGCTTCTACATGTGCAGAACTCATTAGCTAGGTGTCTGCCTTCAACAGATGGTAGGAGATAATTTCACATATAGCCTCCAATGCTGTCCTTTTATGTAAGCATCAAATAGAGAAGAGAATCACACTCAAAGGATGAGAGAAAAAAGATACTTTCAAAACTGTCATTGTCAAACTGAACAAAATCACAACAAAAAGCATGAAGAGAAAAATCTGTGTGGCAGATATTGCATATAACTGCATCCAACAGAAAATTGATGGTAGACATGGAAGCAGACAGATGATAATTATGACATAAGTTTCATTATGTTATACTTAGTTGAAACTACATTTTTTTTCTCTTTTTGCTTTATAATTTTTCCTTGTCAAAGAGACAAAATGGGAGAGAAGACAAGAAAAGGAGACATAAAAAATGTATTTCGATTGTGTTTCTTGCATTTCGTAATTTCTATTCCTTCACTTCTGGTTGTTAGGGATAGGTCTTCAGCTGGTGATATACTCTAATTTCATTAGGTCAGGAGATCAAACACCTTAGACCAGCTCTGAATCTACCCTGTTGTGTAGTATGCTGTGTCAGACATGCCAGTCTGAATTAGTAATTTCTTTCTACATTTTAACAACATTATGGGTGTTGAGTAATCCAAGCAATACCTACCTGATTACTGCCATGTTTTGTATTCTCTCTCCTGCTCTTCATCTCAAAGAAGTGGTCTTTTTCTTTGAATGCTTCATAAAAGTACAATATTTCAAATAAAAAAATTCTGATACTAGAGATATTGGGGAGAAAATGGACAAGAAATGTTTCCTGAAAATATTTTCATTGATGAAATTAACAGTGAATGAGCATTGCTACATTTCTTGCAACATACTTCAATGTTTGTTGTTTGTCAAAGGAATGAGAAAGTTTGTGGTTTTGATATTAAATTAAATGTGATACCTTTGTCACTGGACTCCTTTGACAAACAGAGTCTGGGAAAGGGTCATGTGATACATACCAGGGTCAAGCATTGTTTTTAAAGAAGATATTGTTTTAAAGGATTGTGGTATTTACTTACTCATTCTCCCTAAGAGCAGAACCTTTTACAATGGTAGGAACTTCAGTTCAGATAGCTAGGAGTATGTAAGCAAGCAACTCAAAGGACCCCATCTTTTAAATCTGTGTAAGATATAATTCTGATATGTTACTGTATAAAATGTTGGAACATTCTACAATGAAAGCTAAGTGATTTATTACATTGATATGGAGCACAGGTGAACATATTTCTTCCTTTTTCACTGCTACTATTAAGAAGTATTGCTTCATTTACCTTATATTTTCTGCCTTCATTTATCATATATTTACCTTCAACACTGGTTGCAGGATGCAATACAAACTTTTAAAATAAACTTTTGGCACCCAAATTCTCTGTACAAAATAAAGTTCAGGAGACTTTGGAATGTCCTTTTTACTCCTTCTATAGGGAGAATATTAAAAATAAACTAGTGAGCAACCTTGAAAGAACAGAAAAATTTAGCCCCATCTTACTAACTATCCTCCTATGTAAACAAACTTTAAATCTTTTTACATGTAAAAACCTCAAAATGTTCTTAGTTGGCAAGTATGTAATAGCAGATTAATGTACTTCATACTTGTCTTTACCATTGAATGACGAATTATGTTAGTTCTTGATTCATATGGTAAATAAATCAACCAAATGATTAGCAATATAATTAAGTCCTGGGGAAAAATAATGTAAAAAATATTAAAATGAGAGTTAATAGGGACATTTGAGAAAACTATCACAAGCAAACATGTTTATAAATATAAAAAAGCAAATAATCCTGTCCTTCCCTCTCCCAAGATGTCAAGAGCTGCAGCCAGGTTCCTCCAGGCAAAACTTCAAAACACAGCAGAGACTGGGTTATATAAGGCAAGTGTTTACTAGGCTGGAAGACATTCTCTGTGCAAATTGCTATAAATGGCTTTCAATTAAGTTGCAATAAGAGCATACATGGGAGACATACAGAGCTAAGAAATCCAAGTGAAAAAAAAATTAGAAAAAATATGTATTAGCTAATGCAAAGTCTAGTAACAGAACCAAAATAAATTATAATATCTGCCTTTTTTATCTACTTTTCTCACTGGACTCACTACAAAGTATGCAGATTAATTAAAATATAATTGTTTCTACTATTGAAGACAAAGTCCCAAAATACGAAAATTTCTTTTCAATCAAAAAAATGTTTCTCCAGCCATCTATCTGTGATGCTTCAGACATTTTATCTTCTGTGCTTCTAGGTATTCCTGATAGTTCCAACAAATACTAGGGTGTAAATCTAATAAAAGGATTCTGCTTTGTTATAGAATTATCACAAAATTAAGAATTCTCTGAGGAATCAGAAGGTTTTGTCTGCACCATCTCTCCTAGATTTTTCGCCTTTCTAGAAAAACAATTTTGAATAAATATTATGTTTTGTTCTTTTTTTTTTAATTTGGGTGTATCACGTAAGTTCAAGTGACATGAAAAATTGACTACAATGAAAATTGTGTCAATAAAAATTTTGTTTTTCAAACCGGTAACTGATTCCAAATACCATACTTCTCCTATGTTTAGGACACTTTCCAGGAGTTGCTTTTCAAGATTTACTTTCTGTTTGAACTCTGAGAAAGTTGTTCATAAACAGGTATCCCAAGACTAAAGAGAACAGATTTATTTAGTTTAGCATAATTGCAAGAAATGTTGTTGCTTATTTATAATTTCAAGCTTCATTTGGCTTTTTTTTTAAATAGTTCATGTATTCACACACACATTTCGAGACACAGCAACCCCAAAACAAGACCAGCTGTACTTGAAGACCAAGAGATATCGCACAGAGAAAGCTCCATGGTATCACGCAGGCTTCTGCTATAGTGATAAATCTAAAATAAGCTGCTCCATTTGATTTTTTCACATAAAAGACAGTAATTTCAGTCATGGTTATGCATCTATTCCCTCCACTCACATTTCCCTTCACGTCTTCTGAAAATGCAATAATTTATCTGTTGATCAGCTTAACTTTACTGCATTTCCAACAGCTAGGAAGAAGACAAGAAAATCATTTTTTATGTGTTCTGTAGAAGATCATGAGGTAAGGTAGCCACATGTGTTTTACCATGGCCGAATCAACACCTCTGATAGAGACATACAAAGGAAGTAAGTGGGGTGGATACTAAGGCTAATCTTTTCTGAACTTCATACACTGCTTTTTCTAGTCTATTTCACCTACTGTCCTAAAAACTTGGAACGGAGCATTACTTTCACTTTCTTCCTACACAGAGACCAGTTCATCAGTTTGCTTTTGATGTGACTCTTTTAAGGGACAGAGAAGAGATTGCTCAAAGCTAATCATATAACTGAGAGTTTTGCTGAATCAGATCTCTAGGCTTATTTTTCTTTTGCAATAGAAAATTATTTTTCCTCTCAGAAAACTTTTGCTTCCATTACATGGGAATCCCAACAGTTACTCATTAGAGAAACTGTAAAGCTGCCACTGCCTGTTACAACTTTTTTTTCCAACTTTTACTATAGGTGAACATGAGAAGCAGATATCTTTTATTTCTGCCAGAGATGAGAGGATTTCCATCCTTCTTTATGAAAAAAAAAAGACTGAGTGTTTATAGAGTTAAATCACTTTGGAAATCTAAGATCTTGGCTCGTTATAAATGTGGAAAAGCTCCAGAAGTTAACATGCTCTTTGGAGGTGAACCCTTCAAGGTGAGCTCCTTTGTATTGATTGTGACATTATCTTGTCAGCATGAACATCCAATACCCAACTTAGGCAATATTTTTCATTAAGCTGCATAGGCTGTGGACAGCATAAACTTAAATAAATGTGCAGTGTCAGACCACAGGCAAAGTGCAGTACCTAGTTTATCAAAATAAACTGAAAACAATTCATCAGAAAATCTACTTTGTTTTTATCTTTGACCTAGTTTATGCTTTATTCCATCCAGCATCCCTCTTTTTATCATTACTCTAGATTCTAATTTTGCAATTTGTATTTTTTTCCTACATGAGTGTCTTCATAGAAGGCTTGATACTACTTCACCGAATTCAGCGATTATACTCTCATTGACAGGAATGGTCTAGTATCAAGAACATCTGTAACAAAGTGAAATTTTTATTGTCACTGCTCTAAACTGTTAAGAGTTGAATACTCTTGAATACTCTTCTGTAGATGTATATTTAATGTATTAATTTTTCACTAGAGTTTCAGGTTTTAAAACATGAAGAAATCAGCATGATCAGTTAATCTATTACCTTGCATAGTGTAAAACATATAATTTCACCTCATTCTTGTAATGCATTCATTACTTTCAACTATATCATCTCTTTCCTAAAGTCACGTTCTCTTGTATGAATGACATCATATAAGGCAGAATGTGTCTTGGCCTTTGATAAGATGTTCCAATGGCTCATTAAAGCACTAAAAGGTTACGTTTCATTTATGATGAAGTCACCTCTTAAACTTTCCTTTTATAAACCAAAAAGCATGTTTCTGTTAAGGCAAACTCTCAGATCTTGAATACTTTTATATGTCTTTTCTGAAATTGTTCTAATCTGTCATCTTTACTCTAAAGACCTTCACTCAGGTAGTATTCATATAATGACCTCAGTATTGTAATGTAATGTGGTAATAGAATCTCCCTCCTTCTACTCAATAGTCACTTGCTTATTGCAACTATACAGTCTTAAGTTATCACCTATCAAGGGAAGTTTGAAGTGCTTTTTGATTACGAAGATATTTGTGCTTTCCTGCAATTTATTTTTTTTTTTGGTTAGTTGGCTTTGCGCTTAACTGTCTTAAAGGGCAAGTCAGTTCAATTGCTGAGTAAAACAGAACTGTCTGTATGACAGTCAATATTTTTGTCATCCATCGACTTCACTAGTAATGACTTTTATTTTCATCTACAGACCTTCCAGCTACTTGAGTGGTATTTCAGAAGTTCATAAAACTATGTAAAACAGTTCTGGCCTAGTCTTTTCTTTAATGTTTTTCAGTTTGATTAGTGACACAGAAAAAAATAACCAACATCCAATAACATGTCTTCTTACAGAACAATCTTCAGCTTCCTCTAATAGAATTTCAACTGTCAGAAAACAAAGAAACTAACAAAAACAGAGATACTGTGGAAAAAGTTAAGTTGAAAAGACCATGTGCAAATAGCTGTGAATGCAGTGTAATTTCTTAGTGCCGTGGATTCAGAGTCTCTGTGCTCAAATGGAGTCAATGTTTCAAAACACTATTGCAATTTGAGTTCTATATCTAACTTTGGCAACAAAGATATCAGATTGTACCTTGCAGAAAGCATGATCTGATTGATTTTACTCATTTTTTTGAGGTATTAAACAACCAAATTTCAAGACTCCTGAGTATCCCCTGTACTGAGTTAGCAGGCCTTTTCAAACACACAGTACATTAGGCATTTATTCATGGCTTATATAACAAAATCAAAGCCACAGAATTAGCTTCAACACCTTAGCTAAATTTCTCAAAGAAGACTATATATAGTACACATTTATAAAGGGAACATGTCTCTATGATTGTAAAAGATGTGAAAGAAAAATGAAATTTATAGAAATTAATCTAAATTGGAAATTAGAAATAGGGAAAAAAAAAGATGAGTAGAAGCAAAATAATACAAGGGGAAACCCCTAAAATGTAGAGGACAAGTAGTTTTGAATTGTAGTTTTAGGAATGAGAGAATATCTCTTGTTTTGAGAAAATGCTAGACATTGCAGTTGCATGAGTTTTAAATTTTAAAAGGTTTTCCATTTTAATGGGAAATAACAAGGTTGCTAAATTAAAGTATGATAGATGTTAAATCAGCAGTATCAGATAATTTTGCCTCCAAACACTGTAAGAGTCAGCTGAGGAGATCTCTTGATCATCAGCGATGATTTTCAATAAGTCTTGGAGCACTGGAGCATTTCCAAAGGGCTGAAACGAAGCTAATGTTATGCCAATATTTTAAAAGTATAAATGGGACATCTAATTATAGACCTGTCATCCTGACATTGATCCCAGACAAATTATGGAACAAGAGATATGGGATTTGATGAATAACCTATTAATAGAGGATAATATAATTAATGGCAATCAGCATGGGCTTATAGGAAGACATACTTTTGAACTTCCACATAAGCTGATCTGGAAAAGCTATCATTGGACTCTTAAGGATGGGGATGATGATTTTGTTTTTCTTCTGTAAGTCATTTAGTTTTATACTTAATATGCTGATTAACAAAGAAGAAATTGCAAACACCAAAATTATATGTTTTAAACTGAATAAAAGCTTCTAATGTGTATCTTTCAATATACAAATGTATTTAAAGAACCATCAACGAGCATGTGTTTTTCTAATAAATTGTCAGAGAAAGTATTTTTTGCCTTATTTGCCGCCTCAGTAAAAAACACAGCCTTATTAGTGAAGAAAATATGGATAACATAGCAACTGAAGGAGTGGTAAATGAGGAAAATAATACCATTTCTGAAAGCGGGTAGCATCCACCAGATGTCAAGGACAAAATAAATTTTATTACAGAAAAAGGAAAAGATGCATATAGGCATGGCAGTATGAAGAACACTTAGGGAATGGGAAATCTATCCTGAGACTTAGAACTCTGAAACCTTGAGGATTACAAGCAGCAGCATACTATAGCTGGAAAAGTCTAACATAATCCTGACCTGTGCAACATTCAGTATCTCTCTGGAATTATGAAGTCTATCTCTGTACTCCTCAATTAAAGAAGGGCATTGATACATTGAAAAACAAGTACAGAGGATTATTACAAAATTATTAAAATCTAAGAAAATAAATCTTACACCTAGAATAAATCTTACACCTTTTATTCTCTGATGCAGCAGTTTCTTTCACTCATTTAGCATAGA
Organism: Dromococcyx pavoninus; assembly: GCA_033558185.1. Lineage (NCBI taxonomy): Eukaryota > Metazoa > Chordata > Aves > Cuculiformes > Neomorphidae > Dromococcyx > Dromococcyx pavoninus. The sequence goes on from JAUMJL010000735.1 coordinate 498,277, forward strand.
GAACATAGCAAAAATGCTGGTAGAAAGAAGCCAGCTTTTTTGACTATCCCCAAACAGTTCAACCTGCTTAAGATTTACAAAAGAACGTGAAGGATCCATTTGACCATAAACTGCTTGTGCTTTCTGTCAGAACAGAATTTGTCTATGGAAAAATGTGATAACCAGAATCCATTCACTAGAGAATGAAGTTTCACTGTCCCCCCCCCCCCTCCACACACACAATCTTTCACTAATTCTAACAGAAAGTGTAGTTAAATCATTAGTTGTAAGACTGCTTGACTGCAACCATTTCCCCTACTAATTAACTTCCATGAGTCACAACTCACAGATTTTCCTTTTGCTGTGTGCTGTCCTTCATGGGTCCTATTGAATTCAACAGCATTTATGAGCTGTATCGTTGATTTTCCATCCACAAAGAAGTTTTAACCAAAATGAAATTATTTTCCAAATATTAGTTCGAAAAGGAATTAATTCAGGAAAGTGTAGTGCCTTGGGTTTCATGCGCCATCAAATAAAATGATCACCTCACATCATATATGGTTTAGCAGCCTCCTGAAACGATGACCTCTGATTAGACTGAGAGATCTCTAACTTTTGTTAAAGCATGCCAGTTCTGATAGAAGACAAAGCAATGGCTTTGAAGAAGATAAGAAAGCAGGTAGAAAATTAGGGGCTTGCAAGATATCAGAAGTCTAATTTTACTCTTGTCCTCAAATTAGTTAATTCCATAAATTATTTCGCTGCTCTTGTTACTATCATACTCACCCAAAAAGGAAAGAAAAATAAAATAAAAATAAAATAAATAATCCAGAGAATGTAAGCTGCTGTACAAAAATTGGCACAAATTACTTCTCTGGGCAGCAGAAAGTAAGACTGCAATGTATAAAGTCATAGTTTGCTTCTCAGTTTAGCTGGATCTCATTTAGCTTGCAAAAAAATAAATGCCTTTCTTTTTGAAAAGAATGCAAGAAATATCAATCTATCTATACCTGTCCAAGAGCCAAGATTTTGGCTTAAATTGCAATCTCCTATCTACAGGGAACAATATTGGTTACCTCCATCCCTCCAGCATGCCAAGTTTGCCAGGACAACTTCCTTCTTGCTATATCCCTGCTAGGATGTGCCCCAAACCAGGAAGAATAAGGTCTGTGGGATGGCTGAGATGCCAGGCAAGTAGTGAATAACCTCTGGGTAGTTTAGATTGGACAGCCTGGCTGATATTCATGAATCAAAGGAGTCCCGTTGACTACCAATTTAAAACCTCTCTACCTATAGAAACAGCATCCATAATGCTGTTCATTTTGTTGCCCAGTCCACCAGGATCTTTAATGAGAACTAATAAAGTCTCAAACCTACCACATATAATTTTTTTTTTTTTTTTTGCTTAGTGGCATTTGGAAAGGAGGTGAATTCTTTTTTTGTTTCTTTTACTAATGCTATACGCGAAGAAGTGCATGTAACAGTGTCTTGAAAGAAACTTATATGGGCAAGAGAATAGGATGAATTGAGAGAGATTAAAAAAACAACAATCCACGTGTGAAGATGTATCCTGAATTATGCAAAGGCATTTGGACCTTTAACACAAGGTCTCCTGTATCTCTAATCGGCTTACACAAGAGAATGTATTCAGCAGGAACTGAGAGTTCCCTGTGTGGCTGAAAAAGCCATCAACCATCCCTAGAGTTCTAGCAGACAAACTCTGAGCCTTAAAAGCATCCTACTGTCTTGAAAACTATAAATTATGACATGGCGCATGCCCAATATTTAAAGTTGTTTTTATACAGCCAGCTGAGTTGATAGCGGTCCTTATTTTGTCACTGAAGCCTATTTGCACAGAGCTTCTCAGGCACTGATGTTTGAAATGAAAAAAAACCCAAACATTTCTTTGAATGTGGTCCAGAAAATACCTTGTTCTTCAGGCAATTGCAATCACAAATGCATGGAGGTGGTTGTCCTAGGAATCTTTAACTTTCTACTGGTTTGTATGATGTCCTCAAGCAAGAATTCTTAATTTCATTTTTGAACATATTACCTACTGAATTATAAATCTAGAATCATTGACAACTAGCCTGAAGTAAATTAGTTTTAATATAATCTGAAACTTTTATTTGGATCTTATCTTCCTCCTGTGGCAGCATAATCACCAAGATAATTTGCATGATTAAATGGAAAACTCTTTCTTAATACTAAACATGCATGCATGAAAACTTATGCTGGTTTATTTTCTTGTGTATTTTAAAATGAAACTGAACACAGCCCTTCTTCGTTGAACCTAAGATTCAAGACCCTACAGAACAAGTGCTTTTAAAAAAATATTTGAGGATACAGATGGCTCAAGTTTCCCTATTGATACAGTAGCTTTCATCTTTCCTTAAAATCTTAATATTAAGCATGGGTGGAATCAGTACTGGTACCATTTGAACACTTCACTTTATCATGAGCCACAGAATTAATATCTGAGAGAATGACTATTTAAATACAGGGATGTTTTCTTTGTTGCTGAACGGTGCTTATACAGAGTCAAGGCCTTTTCTGCTTCTTACATCATCCCACCAGTGAGTAGGCTGGGGGTGCACAAGAAGTTGTGAGATGATTACCAAGCTGGGACAGCTGACCCAAACTGACCATATGACATCATGCTAAACATATAAAGCTGAGGGTATAAGGAAGGAAGGACATTTGGTGTTATGGCACTTGTCTTCCCAAGTGACTGTTAAACACAATGGAGTCCTGGTTTCCGGGAGACCTTCCTGCTGATGTAGTGAATAAATTCTTTGATTTCCTTTGCTTGCATACATGGCTTTTTATCACAATCCACATGTTTTCCCACTTTTACTGTTCTAATTGTCTCCTCCACCCCAGCGGTGGGGAATGATCAAATGGCTGCATTGAGCTTAGTTGCTGGCTAGAGTTAAACCATGGCAGTCATCCACCCTGTCTGAATTTGTAACACAACACCTTAGACATGTCTAAGAAAGAGACAGAAATGATTTCTTTCCCTCATATTGAAAACATACTAGTGAAATTTCCCTTTGAATATCCTCAAGTTGATATAGTCTGTATCAGAAAATTCAGTTTTGCAAGGTATGATAGTTGAGTCAAGAATCTGCCTTCCTCATTTAAATATCTCTTAAGCTAATCTGAGCTTTGAAAAAGCTAGCAGTTCTCACAGACCTTCACTGTGCTTGCCCAACCTCTCCAAGCACCTCCTGCTGACCAGTGTGATTATTCATAACGCTATTACATAAAATAAGTATATTCACATTCTATCACAACATTTTTGTATAGTAGACTTGCTCTTGCCTTTTTTCACATCTCAGTTCCTCCTGGTTCAACCATGAATGCCATGGAAAAGACATTTTCCCTCTAATACTGCTTCTATCTAGTCTTAGCTGAGTTTTGTCTCTTTCCTAAAACTGAAATAAGAAAACCTGTGTTTTCTGAGTGTGCAGTGACATATACCTCTGCTGCATCCAAACAGCACTGAAGAGGGATCCAGTCAAATCAGAGAGAGATGTGCTTCTCGTGGGATAGTAGAGAGAAGCAGCTCAGGAACAAAATATATAGCCAAGGATTATCAAAAGGTGAGGGAGGGATGTTTGGCTGAGCAAAACTTCCAGGTCTTGAGAAACAGATACTAAAGGCAGGGACTGAGGGTTTGCTTAGGAGCATGATGTAATTGAAGAGCTTGGAAAAGACTGTGCCTATCTTTGTAAGACAACTGAAAGGAGCAATGGTGAAGGAGGACATGAGATGGGAACCAGCAACCATCGTGACAAGGAACAATGTGAGAAGAAACTGGGACTGGTTGAACAAAAAAACTGAGATTAAAAGAAATAAAAATTAGATTAGGTGATAAATTTAAGTATGAAGAATAAGAGAGGAAGTTAATGGATACAGAAAACCTGAGAAGAGACGATAAGAAGGAAAATATGAAAAACATATGAATAAAGAGTGGAAAAATACTGATGGGAAACTCTTGAAAGAATATTTGTCTTGGTATCTGAAGCTCATTTTGGAACAGAAAAACTATAGAAAAACAAACAAACAAAACCTCAGAAAAGAAAACCAAAAAAGAAAAGTAAAAGGCAGAATACTCACATACCGAAATGTCAGAAAAAATTGTCACCATTATCACAACAGGTCTTCTCCCCATTTGTCTGCCAGTTAGAAATATCTGTACAATACATGTACATATAGGGATAGGGAGGGGTGCAATAATTTTCATTTATAAAACATAGAGGAGAGGCAAATAAAGGAAAGCAGTATTAGTCTAATCAATGAGATCTTATCATTCAGTTTACAAAATGGACAAAGATTCATGGCCTTTATGATACGTCATTGAAACCTCCTCTTTTCACCCATGTAATTACACAAACCAGGGATTTTTCTTTGCTCTGTCACCCACACTAGAAGTCTAGCTGATGGAACTGATGGTCCTTCTCATCCAGTTGAAGACTTGAGTGGAAATGCAAATTGTATTTTACATAGGAAATTTTTAGTTTCCTCAGCCTACTTTTACAAGAATTAGGAAGATGTGTGCAAAAATCCACAATACATCTATAAAGACAACATTCAGATTCCAAGATTTGCTCATTGAACTGATATAAGAGGTGTAATAATTTCTTACAAGGCATCGAACAAAGTGGAAGCTGTGAAAAAAAATATTCTCTGAAAAAAAACCCTTTGTAAGTCAGCTGCTGGACTTGCCCTCAGGAGACCAGTACTCATTTCCTGATACAATAATAAATTCACTACATGACACTGAGCAGATCTATGTCTGGGCCTTCCATTTAGAGTAAAGATAATATTATTTAACAAACTGTCTAACCGCAACATCTTCAAACTGCTATGAATTGCTGAAGCATTCTGATAATTGTATTTTCATACAATTTTTCTCTTAGGAAGAGGTTGAACTGCAAACCTGAGTGGATTTGCAACTGTCCAATTACTCTCATTGTTCTGTCCTGGTAGCTCATAGTCAAACTCGAAATATGTTACCACTTTGGGAAGTGGTTTAGGCTATGTATGGACTTTTTTACTCTTGCATTTGCATACCCTTGCCTGCCTTTTCTGCTTATGTAAATTTTAGCTCCATGGAAAAGCAGTGATATTGGCAAAGCCATGTGGATACATCCTCAGAAATAATTTGGACCTGAAAACAAAATTTAAAGCTTTTTAGCAAAATTTGGACTAAACATCATTTGATGTTCAGCAGCCAGTCCACCTTCCCTCACTAATCACCCTCCTGCCCCACATAGTTGTTCATAAGAAAACTGAGTTCTTAATTATGTATTGCATCAGGTACCAAAATATCCTGCCATATGAAGTATATAAGTAATTTGGGGAAAAAAAATGGATTCCAAAGAAAATATTTTTTTAAAAAAGTTGCTAAAGCAACACTGTGGAAATACCATCTCTACATTAAATTGTCCAAATTGTGTGTCTTATACTTTTAGAAAAGTGATACTCAAGCAGCACTATAAATTTCATACAAATATTTCAGTTATTTTCCAAATGATTAAAACCAAATATATTATGGTGGTATTATGGACTTTTTTTTTGCTGGAATCTTAAAAAATGCTGCTTAAGACATGCCCTTTTGCTGCCATTTAGAAATATTGATAATGTTTTATTCTCATTTGTCAACTTATTTGTTTTTCCTAAGATTCACATCATAATTTTACACATAAATATGTTTTGAAGCTATATTCACTTAAATAATTTAACAACAGTACTGTGGATGCAATGTTCAAAATGCCTATTTCAAAAAGATTTTAGACTCATTATACTGCAGATTTTTATTATGGAGTTTGCTGAGGTAGGGAGCTGAAATTTTACCACTCAGGACATTTTATATTCATAAATTAATTTATTTTGATAGAAAAATTTTAATTGAAGGCTGAAGTTCTGTCTCAGGCACTTGGCTTTGGGTAAGAGGACTTTTCATTGATAAGTACATATCACCTTTCTCGTTTGGATTTAGAGCTTATGTGAGGTGAAGACTCATACAATGGGATTTTGTTTATATTTGTGGATGTCAAATGTCTTGAGGAATCTGCTTTATTCTGCCTGACCTAAATCACATAGAGGAAAATGTGAGGCTTCCAATTTGATTCCAAAGCATAACAGTCAAGCTACCGCTTTCAGGTGGCACACAACATCTCTCTTCTGAACTGACTATTCCCAATATGCTAATGATAATTTCTCAGTACTAAGCCAAGCCACAAGTCCCTTCTTAGTAATTTACTTCTTTACTCACTCTTTTGGTATGTCAGCATGGATAAAAAACCCTCAGAAGATACATTGTTTTATGCATCTTATGAAACAATTGAACTATTGAATAGCTTTTTTTCCTGTAGGGGTGCAGCCACACTGCACTACTTGTTAATCTGGTCCTTCCTAACTCAGTGGGGCACAGCCTGATCTATAGTCAGAAGATGGAGTGTGGGGCACGGAAGTCGACTATGAAATGGTGGAGGCTGCTGAGAAGCCATCATTACTACTCACTACTGTCAGCAAAAGAAGAATGTGCTGAGGTGCCTGATCACTAAGGTGAAGTGGGAATTTTACTTTATCTTGGCCTCCAGACATGAGGTGGGTCCAGAGAAACACCCTTGAAATTCTTCCCGCTGAGTGCAAAGGATAAAGCTGAGTGCTTTACTCTGTGTTCAGGTGTAGCTTCCACTCACACGTGAGCTAAAGTGCAAGTCTTGTGCATTATACAAATGCTTAAAACATCAGGGCTTTTGCCCTGGTAGATATCAAGAAAAAATTCCTTATTTTATGTCAATTTGTTGCAACATAAGGTGAATATATACTTTCTTCCAGTTTAAAAAATGTCTTAAACATAAGACTTTTGGTGTCAAATGATCTATGGATTTACTACTTCTCTTTGAAAAGTACTTTCAAGACCAGCATGAACACATTAGCTGCCCATCTGTTGTATATTGCGCAAGAAATACCCAGGCAAGATTTACCTGTTGTGCTTTGAGATGTTCCAGAACTTTCTTATTTAGAAGTGGATCAGAAATGAGAATATCATGGAATGGATTCTCCTAGAAGTTATTATAAGGTACGTGGCGGACAAGGAGGTGATTTGAGACAGCCAGGATGGCTTCATCATGGGCAAGACCTGCCTGACCAACCTAGTGGCCTTCTATAATGGAGTGACCACATCAGTGGACAAAGGAAGAGCTATAGATTCCATCTATCTGTACAGCTATAGATGTCATCTGTCTGGACTTCTGTAAGTTCTTTGAGACAGTCTCTGACAAAAAATCCTTCTCTCTAAATTGGACAGATATGGATTTGATGAGTGAACTGCTGGGTGGATGAGAAATTGGTAGGATGGTTGCATCCAGACGATAGTAGTCAACAGCTCGATATCCCAATGAAGACTGGTAACAAGTGGTGTTCCTCAAGGTTCCATATTGGGACCTGTACTGTTTAATATCTTCATCAGTGACAAAGGCATTGGGATCAACTGCACCCTCAGCAAGTCTGCAGACAACACCAAGTTGAGTGGTACAGTCGACACACTTGAGGGATGGGATATCATCCATGGAAACAAGCTTGAGAAGCAGGCCTGTGAGAAACTCATGAGATTCAACAAGGCCAACTGCAAGGTCCTGCACCTGGGGCGGAGCAACCCTCAGAATCACTACAGGCTAAAGAGTGAAGAGAATGAGAAAAGCCCTGCTGTTGTGGTTTAAGTTAAATTAGAGTCAGTTTGGTGACTCTAACTCAGTCTTTTCTAAGTAACTTCATTTTCTGAAAGCTAACTGCATGTTTTTCAGAGAATTTCTCTCTAGAAGTGATAACATGGGCATTGGGCACTGTTATGCAGAAAGGCCAATGTTTATACTCATTCCTATCATAACAAAGGTCGTCCTTGAGCTGGCAAAAAAAAGCCACACCTGCAGGGAAGGGCACACAGGACAGGTGACCCCAAACTGACCAAGAGAGTATTCCATCCCATATATATCATACTCAATTTAAAACGGAGATATCATGAGGGTCTCACTCTCTTCTGCGACAGCTGATATTCAGTGAGGACTTCATCTGTTTGGTTGCTCCTGATCCCAGATCCATGCATTCCTGAATCCATTTTCCTTCTAGCCATGAACCCATTCTCTCATGTTTGCATTATAGTATTTTTTTGATATATAGTCATCGAGCGGTGGTGTGGGGACACAATCTCATATATTTGTATATCTTTTATGTTATTGGTGTTGTTATTATTATTATTATCATTATCCTCATCATCGTTATTTCATGAAAGCTACAGTTTTAGTTTTCAACTCATGACAATTTTTCATCTCATTTTCCTTTCCTCTTTCCCTGAGGCTGGGGGAAAGGGAACAGAGTGCCCAACTGCATGGTTTCAACTGCCAAAATTAGCCAGGTTGGGGCTAAACCATGACACCTGCCAAGAAGGACTCAGGAGTGCTGGTGAATGAAAAGCTGGACATGAGCCAGCAATGTGTTCTCGCAGCCCATAAGGACAATCGTGTCCTGGGCTGCACCGAAAGAAACGTTGCCAGCAGGTTGAGGGAAGTGATTATCCTCCTCTACTCTGTTCTGGTGAAACCCTACCTGGAGAATTGTGTCCATCTCTCCAGCCCTCAGCACAAGAAAGTCATGTACTTGTTGGTGTGAGTCCAGAGGGGGGCCATGAAAATGATCAGAGGATTGGAACACCTCTACTATGAAGGCAGGCTGAGAAAGTTGAGGTTATTTAGCCTGGAGAAGAGAAAGCTCAGGGGAGACCTGATTGAAGCCTTTCAGTACTTAAAGTGGGCCTGTAAGAACAACAGGGACAAACTTTTTAGCAGGGCATTTTTTACGAGGAGGGTGGTGAAACACTAGCACAGGTTGCCCAGAATGATGGTACAAGTTCCATCTCTGGAAGCATTTAAAGTCAGGCTGGAGGGGGCTCTGAGCAATATGATCTAGTTGAACATGTCTTTGATCTGTTAGGTTCCTTTAAAAGGTCTTAATAGTTTCATAAATTCCATTTGATTCGAGTTAAGGTGATAAAGACACTAGTAATCTTTTACAGCAATTGATTTTATTTTACATTTATATTGTCTTAGTCTATGGCAGTAGCTGTTGGAAAATAAGTATTGGTTTGTAGGAGAAAAGGATCAAAAGAGAGAGAAAAGAAAAGAGAACAAGAGGGAAAAAAAAGGAAGAGAATGAGGTCACCACCCTTCGTTCCCAGAACTGTCGTCTGAGATGTCTGTCTGTCTGTTGTCAAGGTCTTCAGGGTGGTGGGTGTGTGTAATAGGTCACCTGAGAAGACACTTTTTATGCAGCACTTCCCCAAGACCATTCCTCCTCATTATCATTGCAAGCAAGAGGAGGTGTCTCCTCATTATCATTGGAGGGGAGAGAAGGTGTGGTTTCTCATTGTGCAAGTCGGGCAGGGGTCTCTGAAGGTCTATGAGGAGCTTTTGTATTAGTTACCTCCAAAATGCTAGGCAAACCATTCACGGATTGGTCATGCACAGCTTCTCCCCATGCTCTGGTTGATTTTCAAGAATACAATTCCAGGAACAAAGCCCGCATTTCAGCACGCTTCGTTCTCAGGTGCCGTTCCCATTGCCACAGCAATCGAACCACAGAACATAGTGTTGGATCACTCTAGCTGATTCAAGCTGAAAACGTTTGGGACATTCTAAGTGAAAGAGTACGTCACGGCCCTACCCGGGAAACATTTAGGGTCTGGCTGGAGTGGGCTCTGAGCAACCTGACCTAGTGGCAGGTTCCTCTGATTATTGCAGGGGATCTTGCCCTTGGTGGTTTTTAAGGGTCCTTTCCAACCCGCACTATTCTATGATCCTACAGTTCTCTGTTGATCATTCTCTGGTCTGTTTTATTGAACACTAATATTTATGAACCTTATATTTTACGATAACTGCTCCAACAACATGTAGTTGAGTACAAGTAAATGAAAAATTATACCAGGTTCAAAGGAATGATGGGAACCATGGTAAGATGTTTGAAAACACTCATGGTTACAGTCCTGATTTTAATCTGTGCAATGAACAGAAGAGCTACACAACATGGGGAAATTGTTTATAGAAGTCAACATCAGCTTTTGTGCAGGGTTGTCATAGCTAGTGAAAGTTGGTGTCTTAACTGCAGGACCAATGAAATAGTAGCAAAAATTTAGCCTTAAAGTTCAGTGCAATTTACAGTTCCGCGAGGCTGTGGTAACACACAATCTGTGAATAGAATGGTGCAGTATTTGAATGCAGGCAGAAAGGACAATACATTTCATATAGTGAACAATGACCAAGAGACAATGAATATTGTCAGCATGATGATGCCAGCTATAAAGGAAAACTTAAAACAGAATAAAGCCCCAAAACTACAACAATGAAAACATATTTGTAAAATGAGATTATGTACTGAGTTTCTTTCTTTCTATGATCAGTGTCTGAATGTTGGACCCTGAAGATTTTGAATGTCCTGTATGAAGCAGGGTTACCTCTTACTTCATCTGTTGCAGTAGAGAAATACATATAATATAACCTTATTTTGCCAGTTGCCGATTAAAATAATTTCTGGAACAAATGTATCTTATGGTCATAACTGGAATTTTGGCTGCATATACTAATCTCCATCTGTTACATTACACCTGTGCACACTCAGTTGATGATGACTTCAGAAGAGTTAAGAGCCATCTAAGGATGGTTTTAAAGGAGAATCTGCAGAATATAGCTAGTTCTAGTTCTTCTCTGAGGAACTTCTATTTAGTGGCAACAATGATAAATAAAGATTTCACACCGGTTCATATTTATGTACGAAATCAGAGTGGGATCTGATTGCCTGGATTTGATGATACCACAGTTATATTCAAACTCCAAAAGCTACTCAGCAAGGATTTTAAAAGCCATTACAAAATATATATATATATATATATATATATATAAAACAAATCTTATATAGTGAAACCAAATTTGAAAACAAATTATTTTGGGTATTAACAAGGCACAATTCCAGTTTAAATAGATGATACTTCTGCCCATCTGCACATGCACTAAATCTTTCCAAAGGGTAAAATATAATTACTATCAAGAATGAAAAATCTCAACATGGGAGAAAAAAATCAATGAATACAAATTCTACAGACTTTAAACTGCTGAGAGTATGTATCAAACGATTATTGATGTGTTTCTCAGAGATGTACACAAATAGTGGAACCAAATAATTCTGCAGCACTTGAAAGAAAGTTGAAGGAGATGAAGCTGTAAAAACAAATTTTGAAGTTGCATGTTCCAAGTTAATATCATCACTCCTACTGAGCAGAGATCAAGCTATTTAAACACAATTCAAAACAAGCAAATGTTATTCAAATCATTTTATATTTTAACAACACTGTACAGTAGTTCACAATTGAAAGTAGTCAGTTTTGTTTGCAAAGTGATGTTAAAAATTTAAATTTCTGTTCTATTATCAGAACAAGAACATAAAACTGTATCTCAAAAACTGTGATAACATCTCTGAAAGTACATGCTCATCATGGGTCTGAATGAAGCTGGAGAAAAAAATATGATTGTGTAAGAGATGAACGCTTAATGTTTTTGTCAGTTAAGCACAGAAAAATAAGTTAGTCTTGCAGACATGGATGCGCCAGACACAGTATCACGATATACAATTTATCTTGAAGAAACTGTTACAGAAGATCATGAAATCCTTCTTATCTGATATGAATGTTCTCAATCATACATTCACGTGGACCTCCAGTAGATGGTGTACATAATCTAATGTCAGTTGAACATTTACTGCTGAAGCTAAGGTCGAACACTTGACATTTATTCAATTTAACCCATAGGAACACCTGTACTGCTTTGTATTGTAATTAACAGGGTTAACCACACCAGTATTACTCATACAGTGCTCTTGCAGTGCTTGCTATTGACCTTACAAAGGTAACTGCAACAGGTCAAGATCCTGAAGATTATATATACTTGCCACAAAATGTATTTTTGCTAATATATCAGGTATTGATATATTAAACTATTACCATTACAATTTCCTATGCTTTTTATTTGCAATTGTGTTTGAGATTGCAATTATTATTTAAAATACTTTATTCCATTGGAATTTAAAATGCAATTATGAGGTTTAGATGTAAAATGTTATTCATCTACATTCTGCGAATAACTGTAAATGACAAAATTGCTAGCATATAGGTAATATAATTTTTCTTATATTGTTCTAGTTTAATTTTCCACTTGATTAAATTGTTTTTCAGGTTCTATTCTAAGATCTGTGATGAGAAGGTATCAGTTCACATCTAAGCAGTTCATAAAGAATTATAAAACAAAGTGCTGAGATAATTAAATGTTAAGTAGATTAGTTGGTCACATCCCGAAGATCTGATAGGGCTTTACAGTGGGAAATAATGCAAAATGACTACAAATCCTGAATGGACAATTTTAATCAAAGACTTTACTGTCTTTGTGAGAAAGAGCTTTTACTTGCTGCCGTATTTTGTACTTGCCATCTTACAACAATGACCAACAGTAATGACCATATTCTAATTATATACTCTTCTAATTATTTTAAATATCAGTTTATATGGATGATAAAGGTTCTAGAACAAAAAATTCCCAGATTAATTTCATAAAATATGTTAAATACAGAACATTCTAATTTCTTTTTCTACTCTCATAAAAAATATGAGTGTCATACTATGGATGTGTCTGCACTGCTCTGCCTGGCACACCACAAAAATCCAGATATTGCTGCTGATGGGCTTGCTCAGGCACATGTTGCAGTTGCTGGAGTGCAAGTTGCAGTTCTGAAAGTCCAATAGATGCTTTTAAGAACTTACATATATACCAGAAGAACATGAGTGAACAGTTGATATTTTTTTCCTTAAGTGAAATCCCCCGTCTGCCTAAAAAACCCAAAGGCAACATTCCAGTTGTTTTCAATGGGTAATGGGATTCCAACATGTGCCTTATTGTGGAGCTACCAAATTTGATTTAAAATTTTGAAGATATTAAAATCTACTGTAAGCCTTGGAAACTTGTATAACTAATTATTGTCTTATAGAATGTGATATGATTTTATCTATAGTGTCAATTTTCCCGAAGCTTCCTATAGATATTTCTATGAATGAAAAGTGCCAGAAGTTCATAATTATGTGTCTTGATATAATATGACAAGAAGAAAAAACTGAATTATTCCAAATTAATTGATTTTAGATATACTGGGCAAGTTGAGATAAGAATGGATTGGGATTAAATGCTGGGTTTCTGATTTTGTTTTTTTTTAATTTTTACTTTTCATAACATATTAAAAGAGACTTCCAAGTTTTCAAAGAAACAAAGACAATGTTGCAGAGATATAGATCCAAAAAAAAGCCATCTGGGTGTGTAATTTCATTTTTCATTCATCAAAAATATGAAGCCCAAGTGCCTTTTAATTCTAGGTTTTTGCTATTTGCACGAATTCAAAAAATTGCCATTGTTCAGGAAAAAAAGTAAATTGTTCATATTACACACTAACCTGCTGTTTAGTTTTGAGCAGTTATTTAATTAGAATTAATACTTATATCTGAGTAAAAAGGTTTCAATTTAAGTGGTGTCTTGGAACACAAATAATGCTTGTCAAGAAGTAAAAATACAGAAGGGACAGAACATGGATAACTACAAGAATTGCTTTTTGGTTTTTTTAAACAGTGCCCAGGCTTCTTAAAGCGACAATCAGAAGGACTTCAGACAGAAATACAATTCTCTCCTTCCACTTTGGAAATAAGAACTATCCAGCATCCTGCTTACTGGCAGAGTCCCACTGCCAGCCACATGATGTGACCCTGGCATGGCAGCCCAAAGGGAAAACTTGATTTCGAAGTTGAAAGCTATAAGCAGCTACAAACTAAAGTACCACTTCAAAAGGCTTGGCATTCATTTTTTAGAATTGTGTTCCGATTTTGTCTTTTTTGTATTTGGCCTCGGGAAAGGTACTTTAGCAAACACTGGGGAACTGTTTCATTGAAGAGATTTAATTGTGTGTTAATTAATCAAAAGTCTATACAGTAATCTTTCACAGTGAATCAGTACAGGAAATGTTTGTCTTCTCTTGGAATTTCCAGTGTTAAAAATCTGATGAATTAGCTTTTAATTTAATCTCTATTTCCCTGGGAATCATGTGTCTTTGATCTATAAGCCTCATCATTTTCTGAGTTCACTCTCATGAATAACACTTATATTTTTCTTTTAAGTGCTGTGCATATTTTGCCATGCTTTTTCATGTCAGGCCACATCTTCTTGGCAAACCTCCCCATTTTGTTTCAGGTATTGATCTCTGCTGGATTGTGCTTTGGATTTTGAAGATAAATTTCTTTTGTGATTTAATTTAAATTCTCAATAACAAAATGTTATTCTTTCCCGAGGTATTTTGTTGAAGATTCTTTTCTTCAGCAACATCTCTGGCTGCAGCTGAGGAATTACAGACACATCCTGAATCTAAAAATATTATGAAAATAATTTTGCATTAATGGGTCAAAGGCTTCTGGATAACTTAGTGGTTTATATTTTCCTTCAAAAACATAAAAGACAGGCCAGATCCATAATTAGCAGACAATAAATAGAAATGCAAAATCAACAGATAATTATAATTAGGTATTTACTTCCATGCTTTACAGACTTCAGTCAGCAAAATTTATCTGTTTGTGTCAATCTTATGTTGCATTATCATAGTTCTGCATAATACGACAAACTACATACCTTCATGATCATTTTGAAACAAGATTTCAGACCGTTACAATTATATATGTTCATTAGTTTAAAAGTGATTTTCGTAAAGTAAATGTGAATTTATTTGAATAATAACTTAGAATGTTTTGTCACAATAATATTTTTTTAAAAAAATACAAAAGGAAGTATCAGAAATGCACTTGTTTAAAGTGGTACATAGAAAATAGTTTTTAAATTCTAGGTGTCTAGGTAATAACAAAGTCAAATAACAATGAAAATATGATTAAAATATAAAAATCGGGAAATACTGGAAGGAACTGTTTGTACACACATATATTTCCTTTTAAAAAAATGTATCATTTGGAAGGTCCCTAAAATTTGGAGGAAAGCTGAGAAATAAAATCTTTTGAAAGAGCAGAACTCTATCTCCCTGTATTGAAAAGAAAGGAAAGCAGATGTTAGAAAAGTAGTGGCATAAGGTATGGACAAAAAAACCAAGAGTCATAATAGATGAAAAGGTTATGTTGCTATACACAGGGCAGTTCTTTTATCACAAATTCTCTGAGCTATCTTCATTTTACTAGTGTTTTAAACTAATTCTCTTCAGTCTGAGAAAATTAGTAAATTGAATATAAAGTTTTCCACTGACATGACTTTATGCAAATGAGTCATTAACGCAGTCTCCAGGATGTTGTCAGCCCAATCTGTTTCTATCTTAACATTAAGTTCATAAGATATGTTTACATCTACTTTATGATACTGGTAACACTTTTCTCTTGTGAACCAGGATTTGGCCCCAAAACTTTCGAGTAGTAGCAGTTTGCTATACAATACAGGAAAATGTTGTGCAGATCCTTTAAAAGTGATTTAAAACATTCCCAAAACACCGCTTAAATAAATTGCTCTTTTAGAGGATTATAGAATAAATGGATAAATTGGTTCTAGCCATTACACATTCTGATGTATTGCTTCATGCTAGGCTATATTGCAATATGTCACTTCTGGTGACTTTCCTACTTTGTTTCCTCAATATTTCTGCTATGACATGTTGTTACTGTGACTAATGCAATCTTACAGGACCTAAAGAAACTTGCATGCCTGGAGTTAGCAATAAAGAGTACCACTGCTTTTATTTCCACATTTCTACTTTTTTAAGACAACAAAAGATATCCTTTTCTTAACAACAGAGACAATACTTGTTATTTTGTACTGGCTATTTTTTTAGAATAAAGAATATCTACAAAAAGTGAGAAAATATTCTAAATATTATATACATGAAAATACTTTTCTGATTGTACAGTCTTTTAAAAAAACCTTCTTAAACTGATAAACACAGAGTTCTTTACACAAATTCTCAAAGGCAAGTTGCTGTCATGTCTCTTCTGCTATCAATAAAAATGAAAATTCAAACCCTAAAATATTTTTTGACATTTTTTAAACTTTGACAGTTAGCTTTACACTTCACAGTTTGAAACATTGTCTGAATGATTCCAACTTCATTTTTGAGAGTGCCAGGTTGCAAGAACTTAGAAATTCTCAAATGTTATGCAGTAAAAAAGGCATTAGCAGCCCACTGAGCAGGGACGAAAATTCTGGTCCTCTTCTTAAGCTCTTTCAAGAGTTTTTTAGTTAAGCATAATTGTTCTACTGCAAGAACAAAGATCAGGGGCTGGACAAGTTATGCAATGGAAAGCATATAGTGGAGAGGCAAGGCAAGTCTCGTAGCCTCTTTGACACAGCTGGGGGGAGCGGAAAGAAAAGAGAAGTGTGAGAGCTTCAGACGGGAAGGTCTCCTCACTCTCTAGCAGTAGCTGTTGTCCCAGCTGCTCTCTTTGGATCCGTCAGCAAATGGGGGGTCAGCTTTCTACACCTCTGGTACAGCAGGAGATGCAATGGTGCAATGAATGGTTTTCTGACTCCATCAAGAAACCAGCTTGGAAAACTGTACAATTAGAAACAGCTGTGTCTTTTCCAAAGTTATCATTCATAACAACTACGCTTCAGCAATGGTTCCATTTTGTTCTTTTTTCCTTTGGTCTTATGAATCTTATGCTTTGATTTCTACAGTGATGGAGCTTTGTTATATAATTAGCCTATAGCAAGTGGTCATGGTGAGATATGGATCTGAAATCACTGAGCTGAAATGGATATTTTACCTTTATCACCAATTTCCTGCATGATTCATAAAACACTACATAAAAAGTTGGCAGGACTTTTTTCTGATTATGCTTTGAAAGAAAGTAGTGGGCCATGGGCAGTAATAGCTATAGATACTTAAATACAGAGAAGTCTAATCTTTTCTTTTTAAATTGATGAATATATCTACCTGCATTTAAGTCAGAGGTTTTGGGTACCAACTTTGTGGTTCTACTTATTTCCTAGATCTCTAACATACATATGAGTATTTTGAAGTTTCTAACATCCCTCTTTATAGGACAAGCTTTCCCACTCACATATTTGACATTATCAACATTACCTGAGGGAAAATGTCCACCTCTAACACCACTGCAAGAGGACAGTGTAAGCTAATGAGGAGGCTGTTCCATCTAATCTTCTTTTCACCTACAAATCTGCATCTGGATATTGAAAATTTGATGAATTTCCTCTCAGATTTTGCTCATTGACATGTGCATGGTGGTTTTCTTTCTTCCCCCCACAGGTTTCCAATGTTGCTATTGCTGTTGCTGTAACAGATACTATTTTTTCCCTGCTAAAATATAAAAGTAAAACAGGTGTTCTCCAAGTCTAAACAAAATAGTCAACAGGGACATCACTATAAGGCGCATAACTAGAGCCTTGGGAACAGAGCAAGAGAAAACCATTCTCCCAGAAGATTTTGCTTCTGAAGTTACAGCTGTGGGGAAAGAGGAAAACAGATAGTATAGCAACTAAGTCCAAGAGTTAGAAGAGAAAGGAGAGGTAAATGAGGTAAAATGACTCAGTAAAGGTAATCATTAAGGAATAAACAAAAGAATATGTCAGAGGTCAGAGAAGAAAAAGAAATTACTGTTACTTTTTCTTTGTCAGCACCAGAAGCCTAAATCTCTTTACATTCTCTACCTTAAGATGTAGATCCTTGCATAAGCAGAGGTGCACAGGGTAACTTCAAGATTTGCTTTTAAATTAATACTTTTAAACGGTAAGGTTTTTTCCCTAACTAGAGTTTTAGAGAGAAAAAGCCTACAGGAAATATATGTTAGTCTGTTGCTGACATAAATGTTTTGTCATAAAAAATAATTGGAACCTAGAAATGTTGGATATGCATTTATCTTTAAAACTGAGTGTTAGTTTAACTAATTGTATAAAATGTACTCATTTAAGTGTTTTTCAGCTTTCATCTGTAAATGCAAGTCAGGCTTCCAGTGCTGTTCAAGCATTTGCCTATATGAGAAAGAACGAGTTCATTTGAGTGATTTATCAGAAGTGTTACTTCAAAACCTTCCTAGAACCTCTTCCTCCTCTGTTTATAATACTCCTCTCTTTACATCATCAACCTTAGTCTGAAGTAGCTTTATTCTCGTCTAAAATAATACGTGAGTGTATATGGAACAAAAGTGTCTGCTCCTTTAAGGGCATCTGGTCAAAGGAGCAATGAACTAGAATACACAGAGATAAACCTGACCACACGTGATAATGGGGGTTGTAGTACAAACAAACATGGTCAGTTGCATAAATCAAAAAAAGATATATGGAGAGAGAGAAGGTTTGTTTTATTCAGAGAGGGACCAGTGTGAGGGAGGGGCTGAGTACCGAATAGCTGGTCGGGGACAACAGAAGACAGTCTGTGTGCCATGTGCTGGCATCTAGGTTTCTGAGCATCTTTGTCTCCCCCAGTCCTGATGTTCATGGGTGTGCATATATACTCAGTGGCAAACCTTAAACTGGACTAGCTAAGGGAAGAGCCTCAGGTTTGAGCTGGGGTATCAGGTGGGTGCAGGGTCTGTGCTGGTATCTGGGGTCCCCATGATCACTTAGCACAGTACGTACACCATAATGCAGAATTTCTTTACTCAATTTGAAAAGAGTTTAATTCCATGCCCTTTTTTTTTAATTCAGTGCAGTTCAGTACTGTGTTCCTATTGCCATATAAAAATGGTCTTAATCTTTTATATGAAGAGAAAAATATCATTTTCTTTTTTTGTCTTGATTTAACTCTGAAGTAATGGTTAAAAGATCGCAATATGGATTAGCTGTTTGGATGTGTCATGATGATCACTTTTTTTTTCAAATTTCTACTTCTGTTTTGAAAAATATAAAATGGCATGTTTTTCTGAACAAAAGGTTGTTAACAGCTACAATCTTGATATTCAACCCACAGAACACAGAAGTTGATGAATTTATTATTTGTAAAACTTTCAGACTGAAAAAATAAAATTATGTCCAAATGTTCAAAATCACTAGTACATCAAACTGTGCATTTCACCTTCAAATTTGATTTCTTTCACCTTATGCAAATGAAAGGCAAATAAAATGAAAGCAAAAATGTTTTTTTCATATTTGAATAGGTTCAGTGCAAAAATAGGTTCATTACTCCAATTTCAATGACAAGCTAAGATTGTGGTTTGCCTTTTTTGTTAGAAATAATTAAGACAATATCCATCAAATTTGATTTGGATATCATGGCAATCCACTGGATAAATAATTGTCATGTAATTTTCAATACTTAGAGCAAAGACAATCTGTATATTATTTTTGAAGACTGTTTGACTTAGCGTGGAAACTGAATGTTCATTTTATGGAATAAGGGAGCATTTCATTGGAAAGCTGTCATTTTTCCCTAGCTACAATCTATGACAATTTTTTTTTCCAAATTGCATTGGGCTATAACAAATATGCATGATTTGGTATCTCTCATAGAGCGCATCCAAAAGAGTATTTCCAAGATTCTCCAAAGATAGGGATATAATGATAATGCACATCACCAAGCCAATATAACATACTCACGTATTAGGAACCGAGCCTCTGTGATCAGTTGAAAGGTCTCAGGAGATGAGAAAAGAACAAAGATATTTAGAAATCAAATTTAACCTTTCTGAATGCCAGCCCAGGTCTTAGAACTCACCAGAGTTCCCCAGAAAAATTTTGCCTTCTTTCTCTTTAGAGAATCCTCTCTAACAAATACCTAAATCAGAAGCTAGCTAGAAATCAGTATAAATGATGAGCACTAGGTGGATGTAGACTATCAGAAAAAAATTTTCTTGCTCCTCCTATCTCTTGTCAGTTTCTCCTCTACATAAAAACAGAATATGAGTGTTCTGAAATTTCCAAAATCTTTAGAAACTCTTCAATGAAACATTTACAGTGGATGTTGCACAAAGGGAGTCACAGGAAAGAAGTAGGACTCCTGAGAACTCTTTGACTGAGGCATGAATTCATAATCTAATGTGGACTAATGATATGCACTATTTGTTGTGGAATCACATTTTAATATCAGCACAATGAACAGGGAGCTGAGCCAGTGCAAAAGAAAAACATTTCAGGGGTAATGTGATCGATAAATTTCAGTCTGTGTCAGGAGTCTGATTACCATATCCCAGATGGAGTGAAAAGGACATACAGGGCACCAATAAAAAGGTCAGAATACAGTGCATAGCTGTAATTGAGTGTACTACTTAAAAAGAACAGCTACAGGATTCTGTACTACTCCTAGTGAAACAGTGAAAGATACTAACTGTAGGAATTTTGAATTCAAGGAAATTAAAAGGACAATCTCTTTTCACATTTTTTCCTAGAAATGAAATGAAGCAATTCACAGCAAAATTTAACAAAACCAAAACCAAACCAAAAAACCCAAAACCAAGCAAAAAAACCCCAAACCAAGCAAACCCTTGACCCCCAATAAAATTTTTACTTGCAGCAAGAGCTGATATCTGATCACATATCTGGATAGGGCTTCAGATCTGAGATCCTAATAACCCAGGTATTATTTCTGTTAAAGTCTAATTCAAAGTAACAAAATAGGAGAGTCAATGAAATATTTTAGATTTGTGTTAACATTTTATTTAGTTAACCTTTTTTATTTAATAAATTATAATTAATATAATACTGATTAATATAAGAATAATAGTTTGGATTTATGTAGCAGTTTACAGGTTCCTTTGTCTTTACCACTCCGGAAATCGAGATTAAAACTTAAGTTCAGAAGAAAAGTTATAGGAAAAAGAATGCTGATATGAACATTCTGGCTGTAGAATGGATATGTTGAGTTTACAAATTTATTTGTATTGAGAATTGAGAGAAAGTAATTCAGTAAGAGTTTCTGGCTCTTAATGTATCTGCATGCATGTAATAAGAGAAGTCAGTATCATTCTTCCTAATAGCAGATGGAAAGGAGGAGATATGTGTCTGCATGTATTCAGTATAGCTTCCAGTCACCTATGTCCATACCTGCTGCTCTAGAGGCACTCCAGCATAAATAGTATCTGCAGTGTGCTTATCAGTGCTGAATAAGAGCTGAAAAAGTGAAGACACTTGCATAACTTCACTTTTCAGAGGACTTGTACCCCTTTATTACTTTCTCTCAAGCAGCAGGAATTCATATTCACCGTTTGTCTCAGAGAGAGTCCTTTAACTGTGGATCATGATCAAAGAGATATGTTTTTTCTGTACCCTCACATGCAAGTAGATTGAGGTCTTTCAGTTTGATGTTAGAAAGGAAACAGATATTATGCTTTCCTCTCCATCCCTCTCAGATTGTTGCAAGTGGTAATGGTACACTTCTTGCGTTTCATAAGAGTTACAGCAGCCCACACATAGCCAGCGACACCCCTTCTTGTGTCCTATAGAAACTCATACATTGACATGAAGCTGACAGACGCAGTTCAGAACTCTCAACACTTAGAAGTTCATTGCTAGATCTTCTATTCATTTAACAATATAAACACAGCAACTTACCCATACGTACTTTTATTGTTGTCAGACTTACAATGGGTACTTTTCAATGTCTCCAACGACAGAATCAGTACTCCATGACCTCTGCATTTTCTCCC
The DNA here is from genome assembly GCA_033558185.1 of Dromococcyx pavoninus. NCBI lineage: Eukaryota > Metazoa > Chordata > Aves > Cuculiformes > Neomorphidae > Dromococcyx > Dromococcyx pavoninus. The sequence goes on from JAUMJL010000735.1 coordinate 519,986, forward strand.
GCTGTTCTGTACACTGGGAAAGAAGGTTTCAAGGAAGAATTGAACATGCAGTTCTACATGCAGCTCATAACTCTCTTCACACAGGAGTTATATAGCTATAAATGCATTAAAAAGTGAGCTAAAGACTCTAATGACCCTTTTGTCCTGAGGGATGGCACCATATCTAAAGACATCACTTCTTTCTATTTTTCTGAGAATGGTAGCACACCCAACAACTGAATGATGCAGTCTCTTTTAGAAGGATCCAAATTTGTCAGCAGTATGAAGGGCATAAGAACTGTCCTCTCCTATCTTCACTAGAGTTTAATTCAAAGCCATTGCATAAGCAAAGTGAGAGCCAGATGAATGAGGCTGTAAGGGTGGTTAAATTGTTTGACTTTCTGACCTAAAATACTTCCTATCACACGCATTTTCTTTTATCTCTCAGCATGTCTTTCTTTTTACTCTCGCTACTTTGGCATTCTGAAGGGCAATGCTCATTTTAAAATATGTATAGACTTCATTTAAAATAAATGAATCTAAAACCCTCTGGGGCAAAACCATGTTTGGTGTATCTCAGCTAACTTCAGTGGAGTTTACACCAAGGTTGAATCCAGGCTTGTGTCCTCTTGTTTGTTATAAGCCTAGAGAAAAACAAAAAGAATCCTCTAAAAATATGGTTTATTTTACATTCTCTCCCTCATTTTCTAGTTTTGGTTTACAGCCTTAATAAAAACTTATATTAGTGAGATTTCATTTATTTTTATGTTTGATAACATTTTTCAGCACTGTGATAAAATCAACGGAAATTCATGTAATTGTTTCCAGCCAGATTCAATAACTCTAATTACCAGCATTTCTAGTCCAACTGAATAATATGCTTAACTATCCACTGTACTGAAGGAAATTTAACTACCGCTGACTCGGTGTTCTTTTTATGTTTGTGTAAAGAGAACAATCAGAAGGGTAAATAAAGAAGAAAATGAATTTGCAAATTTCTGTTTCTCATAGAATTATCATTAAGGATATTGCAGGGCTCCACAGAAATATATGAAAAATCCAATCAGGAATCTTTTGTCATGGAGTATTTACAATTAGAGAAAATTGTATGAACACATTATATGAAGCAATGTGGTAATACAGTAAAGCATTCTTTAAATTGAAAACCATCTTTGATATCCTAAAATAGCTAGATCTTTCTATATGATATAGTCATGATTGTCTTCATATTCTCCTATTCCCTTAGTTTTGCATTCTACTTGACTGAAAATATCCTCAGTGCCTTCACATGTTGAAAACAACAAAGAAAAATAACTGGAGTCTTTAATATTTTTCTGGATTTGAAAAAGAAAGCAAGAAATAACCATAACCTACATATATCCAGACAAAAAATAAATATGCATTCATGTAAATTCTACTGTTAGAGTCCAAAATAACTAAAAAAAAGGTATATCACTAAGTTAAGGACATTCTGGCTTATGTTGATATTTCTAGATATTTTAAACTAGAAAATAAGCCACAAAACACAGGAAGAAAATATGGAAGATGTCAGCATTGTTTACATTATCAGAGTTGATTCATGTGACTCTAAGCAGCCTGTTCCATTGTTTTTAAGTTACCGAGCTATTAATGGGCATTGTATTTCTGAAAACCTGAGAGGACAGATTGAGAAGACTGATATAATAATGTTCAATTGTGTGATCATTAGAGGTGAAGGAAGTCGCTACTCTAACACATGATTGGTTAGTAAATTACCTGGCTTCTCCACACTGAAAATATTATTTAGATGTTCAGAGACAGTAAATATTTGTAAAAGGCTTTTACATATTCTATGCCAATGTAACTGTCTAATGCTTGTTGGGGATGAGATTAGAATCTTCTCAAGGCTGTAAATAACGTGATTCACTGAGTTTATTACATGTGGCTCAACAAACTGAGATTTAAATATATATAGATCACACTCTACCTACTTCAAAATAAACCCTGTCATTACACAGTAAACATGAAGTGCAGAAATTTTTTTTCTAAAATTCTCATTTCCTACAACAAAAGCTATATTTTCTGTTCAGTTTTTAACTTTAGAAAATAAATTTCCTATCCAGTGTCAGAAAGACATACTTATTTGACCTTTTGCCTGTATGTTCCTTCAGTAAATTTCATTGTGCATCTCTATGGTTTCACTTTTACCTGTCCATAAACCCAGCTAAGGCATATCAAAGCCATAGAAATCTACATACCTTGTATAATATGCATGTACAGCAGCTCAACTATCTCTTGTTTAATCTGAAGTGAATATAAATAGGAAATTCACTGTAAGTCTGACATCATCACATGCCTTTTTTTCCCTGAAGAGAAAAAATTCACTTCTCTACAGAGTAGCAGCATAGCACCACTATAATGCTCACGGTGCTCTGAATTCCTGAGCTTTGTACCATTCCTCTTCAAAGAGATATATATCAAATTTAGTATTGGTGGATAGGGAAATAGTTAAAAGTTCTGAGTGTCTGTCATGTCTAGAATGAGATACTACATCCTGTTTATGTTCTTAGCTTGCTTTGTTTATTTTAATTTCTCTCCTTCTCTGGCCTGGTGTTATGTTTTGTTAACTGGTGTTTGTGCCAGGCATATTTTTTTTCTATTCATGTGGAGCCCCCTCCTTTAGTGCAGCTGTGACAATCCTCGTAACATCCAGCAGCTTAAGGAATCAGAATGCTTGTTTTTGCTGAGAAATGCAATAAACAGTAACGTTTAGGGAAGTGACTAATATTTTAAAAATACTTGATGTAAAGAATAGTGACCAGATTCACTCGGTGGGACACAGGGAGCCTCAGTAAATCTGAACAACCAAGCTTAAACAAGACCTTAGGCTGCACAGTGATGGAGTACCTGATGGATCTCAAAGTATCTGGGAAACCAAACTCTCGTAGGAGATCCAAACTGCAGACATCCATTTTTAGATATCCAGAACTCTAAGTTTTCTTTAGTGATAACATAACTATTCTCTGTATATGACACCATAAAAAAATAACACGTTTAATTCAGTAGAATTTTTTAAAAAATAAATACTTTAGAAAATGTTTTAACGTTACTTGATGGGTTTTTTTAAATGTTTATGTATCTTCCATTCAGTACCAGCTTTTTGAAACTGTGTTTGAACCTGGTGGCCTTGATTTGTTTGTTTCTTATTAGAGTTTCACATCCCTATCTGAACTATGTTAGACACAAAGCTGAAGTGTAGGTACCACACAAATCAGATACAATCTTAGCTGCTGCTCTGCAAAGCAGCTAACACTCATCAGATTTCTGAATATATAGAGTAATGATTACTAATAATAATGAATATTAATAGTCCAAATGCACAAAGTATACAGATCAACTCACATCTGAAAGAAATAATGCTGTTTCATTTTCCTTTTTGGGCTCTGACCTTTCTTTTTGCAAACAAAAGAAAAGATGAGGAGAGGAAAATAAGGTAGAAAAATTGCTTCATGAGGAAATGTAAAAGTTACTGATGGTCCTACTGAATACAAATTTATTACCAGATCCATAAGGTAGTACAAGTGAAAGGTTTGGAGGAATTATTTTTTTTTTCTTTCAAGCAAGAAATTATTAACAGTTGATTCATAGATTAGATTCTCAGAGGCCTTACCTATTTATTAAAAGAGTTGAACATATTCATTTAGGTGTAGGATACATAAACTTTAAAATAATACAAATATTTTCATTTTTATTATTTTTCCTCCCTGAATTCTTCCCCCAGTATTCAAACACTAATAACTATTCACCCTCCTTCAAAAACAAAAGTTCCATAGTCCCATACACCCAGTAGAGTTCTTTCAGCATCTGTCCAAGACCCTGGCATACTAACCTGTGCTCTTCTAGCCTCAACCCTAAGGGCAGCCAAAGGCAAAAGTATTTTCAGCAGACTATGAAACACTGTAAGCTTCAGGGATTTCTAGATGACAGATTTTTAACTGTAACCAAGTAGAGGTATGATTAAAAATAACAAGAGCTAAAACCTGTCTTTGAATTGTAAAGGAATATTTAGTTGAACTGATGACTGAATAACTTCTAAGTTATTCACAAAAGTTAAGGCAGTTATCAATTTATTGTGTCATTTTTTCCATGATAGTACAGTAAATCTCTCTACAGTACATTTTGCTGTCATTTTTTGCAGTCAGGTTTCAGATGTTTTGAAACTGCCCTTGCTTTGTAAAAGGTGCTGCTGTCAAATGTCTGTGCACCTCTCGGTCGATAAGAATTTTAATTTCTTAAATTCTGAAGACAGTTTCATCATTTCATCATTCCTAAAGAAGAGTGTATAATCACAACTATAAAAATAACAACTACTTCTACAGCAAGATCAGTCTAATTAGCAAAGCTGCTTTTAGAAACCATAGGACTTCAAATTTAGGTAAGGTATTGGACAGTCTCAGCTGAAACTTGTAGAAACAGTCTTGAAATTAGTAATTAATTTAATGCAAAAGAATATTTGTAGTTACAAAATTTGAATATATTCTTCCCAAAGACCTAAGTCAATTCTTCCACGTCTTGAGAATAAGTGTGGTAACTGAACAAGCTATGTGACAATTTATAACAAATTCATTTATTCCAGGAAAAGCCACTAACGGATATTGAAAAATGAGGAATCTTGCTGTGAATATAAAATAAAACCTGTTTGCATTTTAATCAGAGTTCTCTATTTCTATATTTGCCCATAAGAAATTTAACCATTTTCAGCAAGTATTCTACACAGGATTAGACCTGAAGGGTCCTTGTTTTACTTAGACCAAATATTTTTGCCACATCAACTTACAAAATGGTATTCGTGCCTCATCCCACCTCCAAAGTAATCTGATTATTTAAGATTAAGATGTCTTTCAATTTTTTTTTTAACCTGGACAGTGTAATAGCTTTCCATTATCAATCTCTTGCATCCAAATTAGAGGAGGTTGTTTTAATCCCCACCAGTCTTTTCCATTCAAAAACATGTAACAAATAGAAAGAACACACTGTAAATTTAAAACCTGTCGTCTGATTTTGGAATTCCAAAAAACTTTGGTGCTTACCGTACCTCAACAAAATCTGTGATGGATGTTTGTTCCTACATCTATTCACACTAGTACTCTACAATTAGACTTGTTCCTCCAAATCAGTGCTGTCCCGTCAGACCATCATTTTTTTTTTCTTTTCATCACTTAGTTCTCACATCGCGCAGTTCTCACATTTTCCCATCTTTGCTACCTTGTTCACAGATTCCACTTTCATATGTAGGTCCTATATTGATCACTTTTCAATGAGCTGGATAGTGACAAATTTGCTTCTGTTCCCCACAAGGTTTTCATCTTAGCTCCTATGATGGGAGCAGAAGAAGGGATCATTTACAGTAGGACCTGCATCGTTAAACCAGGACTGAAGGAGGAGGATGCAGTTTCAAAGCCTTTTGATGATCTTTTTTTCTTCCTAAGGAACAGTTGTAAGAATAGAAAGGGAACAAACAGAAGGAGGAAATAACCTTGCATTAAAGGGGTAAATAAAAATCTGCCTTGATAACCTTGTTCCCTATGTATCTCCTTTCCTAGCTAATTTAGAAAACAAAAACTTCATTGTTTATACCACTCAAGGAGTTAGACCAGTGGAGAAAGTAATTTTCTCCTTAACAGAACTTACTGGACCAGAGAACTTCCTGTGTTACCGAAAAACTATTTTCAGTGCCTGACAAAATCTTATTATTAAAAATTTTCATACTATTGATTTGAAGCATTGTCATGATTAGGCAGATATGATATGATATGATTATATTATATTTTATTATTTAGATTTCTTACATATTTCCTTTTATGCATTAGGCAACGATAACTTGTAGATTCAGTTGTTCCTGTTATAACTACTCTAAGCATCCAATCTCAATGAGCTAATTTTTAAACATACTGTGTTAACTTTCAAGTCACTAAGAACTTTCTGGCATACAAATATCACACATTTTGGCTTTGGGCTTTGTTTTTGCTTTTTTGAGCAGGTCTCTGGACATATCTGTTTCAAAGTAATAGTAATTTATATGTTAAATTTTGGAGTACTGCAACTGAATATATTTGTGCACAGATTAAGATTTTTTTTCAGATAGGGAATAAGAAATTGTGATGAGATTGATATTAAGAAGACAAAAAAAATCAGGTCCATGGAGCTGATGCTGTATCTTTAGCTGTTTTTGCAGAATATTATGAGACATTGCAGAAACATGCTGGTTTAATCTTTTGCAGTCAGAGGTTTTCACGCATTCTGAATGATTCTTTCTAGTGTTTAGAGTTTTTACAGTATCATTCAGATGATGAGATGAAGCATACCCATGACATGCCATTTTAGTTCCATTGGCTATGAAGGGAAATGGCCATAACTAGCTTAGATATCCATATTTAGTAGGACATGCAACCTGATGCCTAATTCAGGAAAACAGCAGGAAGTCCCCTAACTGAAAGGATGTAGTCTGCATCTCTATCCATTTGACTGTGTAGCTTTCTAAAATAAGATTCTAACATGTCCACGTTTAACTCGCAAAAAGTGACAATATAGCAGGTAGTAGATGGCTGAAAATGCAGACCTATTAAAATCAGTAGGACATTTGACAAGGCACCAATTCTTGCCCTGCATTTCATGTCTTCAGAAACAGAAAAAAAAGACAGATACATTTATTTCATGAGGAAGTAAATGTAATTAAGTTAGCCGACTCTTTTATGCGTTTCTGATCAAGTCAAAGCCAAATGCAGCATTCCCTTCCCTCTTTCAGATAAGTTTGGTGAGGTACATTTTCTTACATTACTTATCTCGTCATTTAGAAACAGGTGTTACTAAAATAGCATCAGTCTATAATTTATGTCTATTTTAAAGCTCAACCTCTGTCCTAAATTTATCTCGTATTGGATCTTTCCTACAAAAATATATCTGAGATTAATGATGTGGGAGTATATTTCTTTTAAAATGCTGTCTCTGCCTTTTTTCCTAAATGCTATTTGGAAAGAATTCCATTAATTTCAGATCTGTTTTAGGTTCTTTGTTAAGGAAAAACATTATATTTTAAGAATTCTATGTTGCGAGTTACAATATTTCCATATAGAAAATATATTTTTTTTCAGAATATCACATAAAGATTCTGCAAACATAACAAATACACAGAGATTTGAACAAATTGGAAATTCCTTTTAAGTCAATGTGCCAAGATAAGTAATAGCAGATGGTTATATAAATTACAACAATATGAAAGCTGATGTGATTTAAAGTAAGAAGTAAAAATAGATGTCTGAGATAAGAGTGATTGAAAAGTTGAAGTAAAACTGATGTGATTTAAGCTTAGAAATTGAAGCAGACAGAGAAAATAAAGCAATTCAAAAAGCTGATGCTGTTCCAAGTGAACAATGGAAATGGTGAGCTCAAATAAGATCGATATAAAACTTGAAGAAATTTAAAATTGGAAGTAGAGGGGTAGAATAGGTGGAACTGAAAAATCTATGTGATACAAAGAAAAGACTGGAAGCAAGGACCTGGAATAGAATTAACCAAAAAAACCCCACCCTGATATAGTCTGAAGGGAGAAATAGAAAGACAGATGAATTATGACTGATAAATTTCAAGAAAGAAGGCACAGTATTAGATCACTTGCTCTGTCCTTGTCGATGTTCAGGATAAATCCTACGTTAAAAACCATGCCAAGTCCCAAATTTAAATGCCAAATGATTTTATAAGAATTTTATTGGATTTCATTATCTTTTGGATGGAATTCATGGTTGGACCTGAAGTTTTCTGTGGAGCTTTATATGTTTATGCCTTATGCTTCTGCAGTTTCAAAACCTAAGATTTTGACCTAAGCTTCTGTTCCTCTTTATGACTTAACTATGGCTTTCATACCTGCCTTCTGGTCCATGCTCACCTGTGGTTTTCAACATTGAGAGATTTCTGTATATTCTGAGACATTGCAGAAACATTCTGGTTTCATTTTTTGCCGTCATGGGTTTTCACAGACCTTGAGTGGTTCTTCGTATTGTTTAGAGAACAGGGATATGAATCACAAGTGAATCCAGTGTTGGTACTAACATTGACAGCTCCATGATTCTGGACAAAGCACTTCATGTCTCTTCATCAGCTCCTCTTTTTGTAAAACTATGATATAAACACTTCTCTGTCGTGGGCTGTTCCAGTGAATAATTGAATTTGTAGGTGTTCAGACCACTATTAGTGCCAGCTTTTTGGCACAGAAAAACTAGAGGATTATGCTGGTGCCATGGAGAGAGTGTAACATCAAGGAGTGACCAAGGAGGATCTGTAATTGTTTAGACTGGGGCTGGGCAAGAAATACCTTTTAGGTATAACTCCCATTATTTGAACAAATCCTCAAATACATTAGCAAGGACAAAGAGAGTGGTGTAGTTTAAACTTAAAGTAGACGTATTATTATAAGTGCATATATTGACATTCTATTTGGCACTAATATTAGAAATATTTTACTGAAATATTGAACTATTGCTATATATAACTTTAAATGCAACATATTTCATATATCGGTTAATGAAGAAGTTAATCTCTGCAATTTTGTGCTCCATCTGAGTTTTGGGGTTTCATGGAGCTGCTGATACAGGTCTGACTTACGAGAAATTTGAGATTTTGTCCACAAGAGTAAGGTTGGAACAAGTACTCACACACAGCACATTATTAACTGCAATCGATTTTTCCTTTTTGCTGTAATACTAGGTGCAGAGATAGTGACCTCGAACTTAAGTTGTCCCAGGTACACTTCACAGCAAAATTTCTACAGTTTTCCACAGAGAAAGTAGCTGTGAAGGAAATCAAGAGGGAGGTAACACTGAAAAAGATTATCCAGTCATTCCAGATATTTAACTGAAAAGTCTAGGGATAAAGTTTCATAATTCATTTTTCTAAGCCAGGAAGCTGGCTTAAGGAAAAAAAAAAAGAAAAAAATAGTTTTCACTTATCCATTTATTTGTTCTATAGTAGGAAATAGATTATGAAAACAAAGATATCGCTGAATTTAGATGAATTCTATAAATCAGTGTTGTCGAATTAGTAATTTATAAATGTAGCTGAAAGTCTGAATAATAAGTTCTTATAAATTCAAATGTCTAGATATTCTCATGCAAAAAGTTTCAAAGGCAAGTCAAGGATTTATATGTCTATTTCTTACAAATACAGACAGCAAAAATTGCAGAAACCATATTTGTAATTATAATGGCCACAGATCGTTCCTGATTTTGCCATCAGAAACAAGAAAACAGTCTATTATGCATTTTTGCTCTAAAAATAAAGCAATCCATTACTCATTACCTACTGGTAAGGGAGTAAAAATTAAGTAAAATGGCAAATATAGCCAACAGAGAAGAAAACACACTATCAGAGAGGTGTCTTCTATCACACTACTGAAGAAAGTTTTCTGAATAAGTCAATCAAAAGATGTAGTAAAGCATTCCCAGCAGTGATCTACACTGAGGTAGGCAAGTAGGAGGAGACATGTTACTGACTAAACACTGTTACAAAAAAGAATATTTTCTCTAGTGTGTATTCATTTTCTCTTTCAAAGGAAACACACGTGCTTTTGAGACAAAAAAAAATTGCATTTATTATCATCTTTACTTTGACTAACACAGCACTTCTGAGTTCCACTCATGGCCAAGGACCTTACAATACTAAATGCATTAGATGGATAAAAATGTACAATGTTTCTGTATGGGTGTTTTGTATTGCTGGTAAACCTAAATAAGAACTAAAGAAAAGAATTCAGGTAGATGATCTTGGGCAAATGACACTCATGTTTTAGTGACTCTGCAAAGGATGGATAATAATACTCTTTTTCATCTACTTTGTGTAATTTCTAAGTATTTAGGAACACAGTTCATTTCATCTAATACAATTATATCCTACTCTTGGTCAGAGTTTAAAGATGCTTTTGTAATACAAATAAAAATAATGGTTCTCTCTTCCATTTTGTTTGCCAAAAGCTGAATAAAACTTTTGACATGCTGCAGAGATTAGATAAGTGTACCTCCTTAATATATTGTACAGTATCTGTATCTGGGGGAATGCTATACCAGCTATTCTATAAGGACACCCGAGTGTTGTTCAGATAACAAAACTTCCATTGATTTCAAAGACATTTAAGCACCCCACCTTGCAGGGTGTTTACTATATTACATATACATTGGCCCCACAATATCTTTTTCTAGATGATAATAGAGCTTGCTAGTAGCCCAATATGCTACCATAGTAATGATAGGAGGAAGGCAAATTGATTACGCCCAAACTTTATCTTGTCACTTGGTTAGACTAAAATAGTTAATTAGCATTAGCCCTTCTCCCAAAGCTATTTGTAAAAATAACCTTATCTGGTTTATACCAAGTCTATGAAAATATTTCAATTTGATTTTAAATTAATTTTTCAGTACTGAATGTTCACTGATACCGGAAGTTATCACTTTGAAAACCAACTTCACTCAACAAGGCACTTTACACAATAAAAAACCTGAGATTCAGGTTCAGCTCTTGGACTTTAAAGAGTTTCTCTACTGAAATCATAGGAGCTACACAGAGTCACACTATTGAAAGAACATTTCAGTCTCACAGCCCCTGCAGCTCTAGACTTTGCTACTTTCTGAACTCTGACCCTAATCATAGGGATGGGCTGATCCTGAGCTCACAGGTGCCTTCACTTATCTGGAGGAAACAGCTGTGAGGGGAGCAATGTTGGTGCAACCCTGCTGTTATTTTGCATGCCTTTTTCAGCCCCATTGACCTTTGCAGTGGGACTAAAAGTTTCTTTAGTTAGCCTCAAAAAGCTCTAGGCATTTGATTTTTCACTTTCCTTTGTAACAGACTATGTTGTTTCAGTGTGAGTGGTGTCCTTGCAATATACTCAGTCCTTGGATAAGTCAAAAGGAAACAGAATTTCAAACATAGATTTTTCTCATCTATTATAAAAGTTTCTATGAAAAGGAAAAGAGATTGATTAATTAAAGATATGACACATCTTTAAGATGAAGTACATTTTTGTTTCTTCTTCTTTTCCCAGAAATTTTGTCTGATTCTCTATGCACATCTTATAATATGTTGCATACTTATATCCATGACATTTCTTAGAAGTAAATATTAACTAAATTTCTAAAACATAAGTATAAAGAAAACAGTAGAACTCAATTTAAACTTGGTGAATGATTTTCAAATTGAAATTAGTCACATTGACTTGACATTATAAGTCACCAAATACTGACAGATAGCTTATGACTATTTAAGGCAGTAGCCAGATGTCTAAACCCACATTTCTTAAGAACAAAATTACATCATGTAGCCCATAAAAATAGGTCTTAAGCCAGTTTAAATTGTGGCTTCTTGCTTCTCTGACTCTTAGCGAATAAAGTCTATTTTTCAGAGACTGAATACTAAGATATAGACAGGTTGTACACTGATATTCACCTGGCCTTTCACCAGCTTCTTCCAAGAATTATTTATTATGCTATAAACCACCTTTTTATTTTATTCACCCTTTCTTGGTTGCCATGGTTTAAATGATGAGTGGGTGCTAGTGTTGGGTCATAGGTTGGACTAGATGATCTCAGAGGTCTTTTCCAACCTTGTGATACTGTGATACTGTGATATTGTGATACTGTGAATATCTAATTCCCTTATTGTGAAAGATTGGTTAATAATACATCTACAGCATTATGCTATTATGCATCTGTCTTTCTTCCTTGATTTAGAAGCAAGAGGGTGACCTCCCAATACACTTAATTTAATCTGCAAAAATAACCTTGCAAATTGACTTGCCAGAAACTAATATTAGATAAAATCTTTGTTCTATTGAACCTGACTGTCATTAGTGATTTCCCATGAAAGACTTAATCTACAATTGTAAAAAATATCTGCTAATGTTGTCAGGTTTCATAAAATATCTATTTTATTAAAGATTTAGTGATGCTGAATCTGATGTATTTGCAATATTTGGGTTGAAAGCCTGGATCTGATTCAAATTCAGATCACCTTTTGTATTAAAGTTTAATAGAGCTGAAAAAGTGCTGCCATAGCCACTATGGGTATAAGTCAAGAGTACATGATTTTAAGAAAATGTTTATTCTTCTAGGAACTTGAAACTTTTGATTTCCTGTGAAAACCAAGAGTTAGATCACTGGAACCTATTTCATCAGTGATCGTTAAAGTGACAGCAATTCCTTTTTACCTAAATAACTGTGCTAACTATTTTAAATGCTTTATACAACACATAGCAAGGGCCGATCTTTACAGCAAAACCAATATGTGATGGTAGTGCACAGTGTAGGTAGTTCTGAGAATTTCAGTATTGAAACAGCCAATCAATTTGAAGTAAATTAAAAAGCCAAATATATTTAGCTAGGGTAAATACTCAAGTGAAGAGTACATGCAACAGTCATATTGAAAATTTGAAAATACTTTGTTCATATCTGGAACAAACTCTAAAATCATACAAAGATAACTGAGCAAAAATTGCAAGATTTCAGCCAGTCAGTCACCAACCCCCACTCCCCTAGCCATAAACAGAAAAGAGGGGAAGAAATAATGCAGAAGAATAGAAACCAACAAGGGCAAGGACCAGCAGGAGGAAGAGGCTTCACCTGAAGCCATATGTGCCCTTGCAGAACTGCTTCACCATTAAGTAGATGGAAGAGGAAAGACCTGTTGCATCCAGACAGATGCTGGATCTGGGTAAGGCAGCCCCACCTGCTCCCCGGCTTACAACCAGCACAACAAAGAAAAGGCAACAGGTGACAGTAACGGGAGACTCCCTTCTGAGAGATACGGAGGCACCAATTTGTTGACCAAATGCACTGTCCAGAGAGGTGTACTGCCTACCAGGAGCTTGTATCAGGGACATCACCAAGAGGCTGCCAAGCCTAGTACAGCTCACTATCCGCTACTGTTGTTTCACATGGGAACCAGTAATATAGTCAGGGCTAGTCTGAGGGGTATTGAGAGATTACAGAGCCCTGAGAGCAGCAGTAAGGAAATCTGCTACAGCCACTGAACCAGGTAAAGCAAGAGGATGAAGCCCCCCTATAAACTGATAGGCGCAGCCTCGCATTTCTAAGACTTCGTCTTCATGGGGGAATTCAACCATCCCAACATCTTTTGGAAGAACAAGACTGTAGGGCTCAAGCAATCCAGGAGGTTCTTGGAATGCATTGATGACAAATTCCTTCTCCAAGTGATAGAGGACGCAACAAGGAGAAGTGCTGGTGGGGAAGGCGTAGCTCAAGGGAAGCCTTGGTTGTAGTGATCATGAAATGGTGGACCCTTAGGGCAGCAAGGAGGGTGCACAGCAAGCCCAGTAATCTGGACTTCAGGAGAGCAAACTTTGTCATTTGGTTACCATGGGATAAATCCCTAGAGGGTTGGGTGGATCAGGGGTGGCAAGACAGCTGTTAATGTTCAAAGACCATCTCCTCAGAGCTTAGGAGCAATGAAGTCTGCATGGAGCAAGGAACTCCTGGACAAACTTAAACACAAAAGAAAACCTACAGAGTGTAGAAGCAAGGGCAGGTATCCTGAAAGGAATCAAGGAAATTTTCAGAGCAGACAGGTATCAGATTAAGAAAGTTAAAGCCTCTATAGAATTAAATCTAATCAAGGATATCAAGGAAAATAAGAAAAGGTTCTATAGGTATGTCAGTGCAAAAAAGGAAGATTAGAGAGAATGTAGGATTTCTCCAGAAGGAAGTGGGAGACCTGGTTGTCCAGGATATGGAAACTGCTGAAATGACTTTTCCTCAGTCTTCACTGGCAAGGACTCAAGCTGCACCAACCAGGTCGCAGAAGGAAAAAGCAGGGACTGGGAGATCGAAGAACTGCCCACTGTAGGAGAGTATCAGGTGTTAAGACCATCTATGGAACCTGAAGGTGTACAAGTCTATGGGACCCTATGAGATGCATCCACAAGTCCTGAAGAAACTGGAAGATGAAATTGCTAGGCCACTATCCATCATATTTGAGAAGTTATGGCAGTCCGGTGAAGTTCCCACTGAATGAAAAATGAGAAAAGTAACTCCTATTTTTAAAAAAGAAAAAAAGATGCAATCTTCATGAAGTTTGACAAGACCATGTAAAAGGTTCTGCCCCTGAGTCAGGGCAATTCCAAAAACAGTTGCAGGCTGGGTGGAGAAAGGATTGAGAGTAGCCCTGAAGTTCTCTTCAGGAACTTAAGGATGCTGGTGGATGTTAGCTCAACATGAGCCAGCAATGTTCACTTGCAGCCCAGAAAGCTCCCTATATCCTGGGCTGCATCAAAGCAGTGTGACCAGCAGGTCAAGGGAGGTGATTCTCCCCCTCTACTCCACTCTCGTGAGAGCTCACCTGTAGTGGTGTGTTCAGTGCTGAAGTCCTCAGCACAGGAAGGACATGGATCTGTTAGAGCAAATCCCCAGAGGAGGACCCCAAAGATGATCAGCGGGCTGGAGTACCTCCCATATGAGGTCAAGCTGAGAGAGTTAAAGTTGTTCAGACTGAAGAAAAGGCTCCAAGGACATCTTATAGAAGCCTTGCAGTACTTTAAGGTGTCTTACAGAAAAAATGAGGAGAGGATTTTTATCGAGGAGTGTAGTGATAGGACGAGTGGTAATGGGTTTAAGATGAAAGAAGGAAGACATATGTGAGATATTTGAAAGAAACTTTTTACTGTGAGGGTGGTGAGGCACTGGCACAGGTTGCCAGGGAAGTCATCGATGCCCCATCCCTGGAGGTGTTCAAGGCCAGGATAGATGGTTTTGAGTACCCTGATCTAGTGGAAGGTTTCTCTGCCCCTGTCAGGGGGGTTGGAGATAGATGATTTTTAAGGTCCCTTCCGACCCAAACCATTCTATGATTCTATGATGATTATGTAATCCCTAGGCAACACAGTGTTTGAAGTGGCCTCCCATCAGAAAAAGTGAAATGCTAACACTTGATCATTTAAAATTAAAATGCATAGATCAAAGTTCTAGAGGAAAATTAAGCTTTGGCTAGGTACATAATAGATAGGATTAGCTACTTTCTATTCTAACTTCTCTATGATTCTTTTTACTTAAAAATAATGCTATGAATTACATGAGCAAAAAGACTAGGTTTTAACAGTTCAAATATAATAGAGTTTATTACACTACTGAACAGACCATTCTTTGAAATAACCAATGAACCTAAGTCACTTAATGTGTATACTCAGTGAATACACACATGTTTTTCACTAGGCCAAGATTAGTGCTGAAAGACAGGTTTAGAAAACAAAGTCTCTTTGAACACCATTTCACAAATTGATGATTTCAGCTTGAAATACAAAATGAGAAGCTAGAACTCTTCTTTCTTATGGTCTATTGTATAGCGTTATTACATATTAAACGACTTCATCTGAGGTGACAGGTGTGTGTATGTGTATATATATATGTCTTTCCTGAAGGTACCTAGTTTACATTGTGAACCCATTCAAGCAATGTCCTACTCTTGCTTGAATTCTATTTTCAGTATATATTTGAACATCGTTATTGGACTTTGGACTTTCACATCGTTACACATATCTATGAAGAATACAAAGATTTCTATCTTAAATATACATGTGTACATAAACTCTTTTATACGATATCTGCATTTGTAATGCTTGTCCGTATACAGAAATATGCTATACACAAAATACATGTAGTTGGCTACCTGTGCAAACAGCTATGTAAGTACCAACTAATTGCATAGATGTACTTATTCATGTCTGTGTACAAAATGCAAGAAGGTACTGCCTGTGATAGAGGTGCTTAGAATTACAACCATTTTTTCAGCATTTAATTCCTGGAAATTTGTTCAGAGAAGCCTGATTTTGAACATTGTACTTATAACAATTCATCAAATCATGCTGTAATTTTTTTTTCCAAGTAAATAAAATATAAAAGTGATGTTTATTTTTAAATTAACTTCCAGCACTGTGTAGAATAAAGGAAGTACTTTAATAGAAAAGAGGGCAAGGGAACAGGCTTCTGATGCAGTGCTGGTGTTACATAGAATGTGAATTACACATGGACAGCAATTCCAAATAGGCAATGATAATTGTCCATTTGAATTGCATTGTTTGCTTTGTAGCATATTAAATAAATAACAAACTTATTGGGCCAGATAACTTGTTTCTGTGTGATAAAATGTCAACAGTCACAGTGTGTAGTAGCACTTCCCATTGTTTCTTATATTCTTAGCTTGAGCTTGTCTGTGGTAATGTAAAACATCAGGACAATATTTAATCGGCTTTAGAAAAGTCATGTTTTCCTAGTAAAAAAGCCACCATAGGAACACCAAAATTCCTCTTGACCGTGCTTTTTCACAAAATCCAATCAAAGGAAGCAATTTGCATCCTTACAGCGTTTGCATCAGGATAGTCAATGCATTTCTCAGGCAGTACAAAAAATTTACCTTACAGTTAAAAAATATTGGTTAAAAGAAAAAAACTTTCTCAGGGAATGATGTGAGTCTGAATATGAAATGAACTACAAAATGATTTTGGGACCCCAACATTTGCTATTATTGTTTGTATGGTCACTCATTCCAGCAGGCTTTCTTCCTCAACAGGAGAAAGTCATCCATTTGCTGTATTTCAGTTACTGCAATCTGAGTCACCAAAATCCTCCAGAAAGTGCAGGTGACAGAGGAGTGGTTTACATATGGAAAATGACAAAATGATTACAGCATAGCTGGGAATCAGATCTGTGCCAGTGCTCACACCCTGTGCACTCCAACCATTAGTTCCCCTCAGCTAGTCATTTGTACAGATGGGCTGACATAGTATGGTGGATCAGTTTGAAAGCATGGAGTAATTTGAGACAAGGTAATTGACTGAACTCCTTGTCACCTTCAGGTTACATCTTCGACTAACTCATGCAGTAGCTCCGCAAGAAGTTATATCACATCATCATGATCGTTTTCCTGGGCAGCTCCTGCAATGTGTAGGGTGACTTACATATTTCAATGTGTAGATTAAAATCCTGGGCAGAACTTAGTCCTCCTGGGGACTTCACTATATGCTTCCTACAACAAAACTGAACAAACTGTGCCTAAAATATACTTTAAAATAGGCAATAGAAATTGTTCTTCAGGTGTAGATATGGTCAAGTGGGATAGTCTTTTGTACATGATTAAGATAGATATTTTGTACCGACTTTAAGACAATTTGCAGCAATGGATTATGAATGTGTCAGAATGGTCACATAGGACTCCATGGAGTAGCTGGATTGTAAGAACTGGGCAGAACAGCAGTGTGAGAAATCTCATCAGATCCAGCTGAAAATGCTGCTATAAGGACTCCTGAAACAGAAATTCCTGTCACCAAACAGCCTGTCATCAGCCATCTTGATTGAGAGATTTGTTGCCCCACACAAAGCATTATGCCAATATTTCAGTAGTTTTTGTCAGTTTTAAGGAACAGTCATGAGTTCATGGAAGTCTTTGCAAGCTAACTATATATTCAAATAAGACACAGCACCACGTGGTTTGCAAATAAGCACATACACACTATTCATTTGAATAAGGAAGGGCTGGATTGACCTTGGTTGACTGCCAGGGGCCCAGCAAGTTGCTCATTCACACCTTTCTCCTTGGCAGGGCAGAGAGAGAAACTAAGATGAAAATCTCATGGGTCAAGATAAAGGCAGTTAAAAAAACCCAAGCAAACACAAACAAAAAAAGAAACAAACAAAAAAATTTAAGCACCTTAATAATTAATGCCCTCCCCTCTGCTTTCTTTTAGATTTTTTTGCTGAACTTGATATCATCCAGTACAGAATATTCCTTTGGTCAGCTTGGGTCAGCTGTTACAGCTATGTCCCTTCCCACTCTCTTGCCCACACCCAGCACACTGGCCTTTACGAGTGGGTGGAAGAGTGTTGGAGAGACTGTCTTAATGTTGTGTGAGCACTCTAAAACATTGCCATGCTATCAACACCATTCTATCTACAGTTGTAAGCACAGTGCTATATAGGCTGCTACGATGAAAATAACCTCCAACCAGACCCAAAACAGAGGCTAACGAAGTCATATGACTTCACCTATATTTGAAAGAAATAAAAGCAACAGCTTTATGTTAGATGTTTATTTCTAAGTACTTAGATTTTAAAGTCATGAAAAGCATGAATATGCGACCACCCTTTCCTGATGTTTTTTTATTATTGTCTAAATTTAAATTTTTAAATATCTTGAAGTTCTTATAAACATTGGAAAAGAACCAAACTTCTATATTTCATTGCTCTGCTTGTATTTCATCCACAGCTTTGCAGTGTATCTTGTGCTTCTTGTCTTTCCACCATATGCACATTTTGATCCCTATGTGAATAATTTTATATATACAAGAATTTCTGATGTGTTCAGAAGACCTCTATAGATGTACAAAGTCACTGAAACATTTCTTTGCAGTCTTACGAAAAAAATTTTTCTTCTGTAAATGACAGCAACATATCAAGAAACTTATTTATTAAAGTAAGGGGCTCAGGGTAGCAAGTTTGAAGCAAGATGACCTCTGAAGCAACCAGGCTACAGTTGGTATTCAAATTGATCACAACCTGTTAAATTTGATAGTTTTCCTCCTGGAAAATTGGATAGGAAAACAATGTTGACCTGTTCTAAAACTTCGAAGTTCCCTTGTACTCTATATGAAATACCGAGGTCAGAGGCGAAGACTGAGGATGTTCTGTAGACATTAGACTTTGCCCATAAAGAGTCATTGCCCCAGACTCCCCTTCCCACCCTGAACTGCTTGTATGCATTTACACAAAAACTTAAGGTGGAAATTTTTACAATAATTTACCCAGATATTTAGTAAGAAAAGTAGGTGCAAAAGTGCACCTCTCTTACCACAACATGATTGATTCTGCAATGGAAAATCATAATAGTGCACTAATTCTTCATGCTATACAGACGTGAGCTCTGTAAAATATATCCAATCTTCATTTTTTTGGGAGCTTAGTAACATAATACAGCTACACATCCACATAAATATAATCCTACCCATACCCCATTAAACTCAGAAGAGATGTGCACAAAACAAAAAAAAAGATAATTAAGGAAGACAATAAAGGAGGAAGAATTTTGAGTACTATCATCAAAACTTCTTTAAGAGGTGGGAAGAAATATAAAGATTTTTCAGAACTCAGCAAACAATGTAACAATTTTGAGTCCTCTGATCTATCAAGTAATGAACAAAGCAATCAAAGCAAAGCGAGAAATAAATGCCCATATTTACTAGGAAGGGCAATGAGGAAATTTCCTGACTCAGTTAATTTTTATATGAAATTAATGTGTAGACTTAACAAAGGCATTTGCCTCTAAGAAAGATGTTATGAGCAACTCAAAAAAACTCAAGGGCAGTAAATCACTGGGACCAGATGGTGCTGATGCAAGAATTCTGAAAGAACTGAAGTGTGAAATAGCAGAGGTAGCAATGAAGATATGCAATATATCCTTAATAAACCACATACTGTTCCCAAAGATTGGGAAGTTGTTATCTTGGGTTAAAAATAAAATAAAATAAAAAAGCCATAGATGATCCTCAGCATTACAGACCAGTGAGCCTTATATCTGGTCCAGGGAAACTGGCTATAAATTTAATTAAACACTGAGTGATACAGCATTGATGCAATTATAGCCCAATAGGGTATGGTTTCTCTAAGTGTAAACCTTTTAAACATCCTCGAAGTTTTAAATGACAGTGGGAAAAAGAATGATGCTCCTTAACTGACCAAACTAATAATGTTTTATAGCTGCAGCACATTACCAGACACACAGGGATCATGGTATACAATCTAATAGATACAAGTGCAGAAAAGGTACTTCATCTTACCTTCCTGGAGTCATGGTGTCATGAGAGGCAACTGGGTGCTTCTGAAGTGCTGAAAATGTAATTACTATCTGAAATGAAGATAATCTTACTCACCAGCTCCTGAACACCCTAATCTCAGGAGAAAATATTCTGTGATGACCTTTCCAAATAGAGTTGCACAAGAAAATTCTATTGACTTTCCACTGATGTATTTTTGTACCTGCTTTTACAATAACTCTAAAGGAGGTGGTCATGAAAATTTAACCTTGAATAAGCAGACACCTACTTGGGAAGGCTGAAAAACTTTGCTTTAGGGGAACTATTGTCATTTTTTGTTATGTCCTCTTTTTTTTATTGCCAGAATTGTCATTCTCTATGTCACAACTTGAAAAAGGTAGATGTTAGATGTCCTGTGGTAGCAAGCATTCATCATCAATCTCACTGTTTCTTCATCTTTCTTCCCATCCTTCATAACTAATTACAACTGTGTAGTGAGGGGTAATTCCATTCTATGAAAGATTTTATATTTTGAAATTTAAATATAATCCTGTATTGAAATAAAGTAAAAAAATATCATTTATTCTTAGTGAAAGAAAAAAGAACCCCACCTCAAACAGCGTAAGATTTCAGTTGCCTAAAATTGTGTATCCCAGAATCCCTATGATAACGTCAGCCAAGTTATCTCCCTCAGCCAACCTATCTCCAAGTAAAGTGTCAACAGGGCATACTGTAACACCATGCAGTTACATTAGCACAAATCCCAAAGCAATATATTCAAGGCTATGTTGAATTCAATTCAAGGTCTCGCTAGCTGAGCCCTAGAGCATGACTCACAGCACCAATCATGCAGATCCATGCTTGCAGATCTGCACACATAGGAAGTCAAAACTGCTGATGGATTGTGCAGGTGAATTACCAGGAGCTTCAAAAAGATTCCCAAAAGGTATATGCCATATATTTAGGACCAATTTACAAAGCTTACAAGGTTTCCTTTAAATTATTTGCATATAATGCCTAAATTGCAGCAAAATACTATCCTTCGGCCAATATGACACACAATTAGTGTGTATCACACCAACTACCTGAGGCTCTGGTTCAATATATTTCTTCACTGCAGAGCACTCACTGAGCTTCCACCTCCCTGGTCCTCTATCACACTCCTTTTCAAGTAAATACTATATTATAGACTGAGGAGTTTTATTTTATAGACCCTATAGTGCAATGTGTTGTTCTTCAGGCAATACTTCGATACAAATGTTAAATAGCAGTAACAATGATTTCAAGCAAAATACAAATATATCAGAAGAGACTTGAATTCTTACTTGAAAGAAGATAATATATTTGCCTGTTGTATGACAGCCTCATTTTTTCATTCTTGTAAAATAGTTATCTAGTACAAACAGTCCATATGGTTTCACATTCTTATTAGTCTCCTTTGTATAACAGTAGTACATTCATAAATGCTTATTCTTGACATACTGAATGTTATAGCTTCAAAATTATTTTTCAGGATGATATAAAGAGAAGAGAGAACTTAGTTATAATGAATGTTGAGTTTCACAATAATAACATATCTGTCTTCATACAACTTTTTTGACTGTACAGTACTTTTTTGTATTGCAACTGAGTGATGCAAATATGAGTAATGCATATATAATATTAATTGACTTATGAAATCTTTATCCATTTTTCAACATGCATTTCACACACTTAAATCTTCATTAACAGATAGTTTGCTATGTGAAGATAATATTTTTAATATATAATGCAATTTATAGAGTAAAAAAGGGCTTACAGCATGGAGTTGTTATACAGGCCATTGACCTGTATGGAAATTAATTAAGAAAGCTTCTTAACTTATGAGTGGTAGTGAAAAAAATGAGACATGTCAACAATGCAAATAGGTCATGCCTATCTAGGTAAATCTCCTCTACATAAATCAAAACTCAGACAAAAATCAATAAATTCAAACTTTTTTCTTTTTCTTTTTTTTTTTCTAGAAAGCACTTGATTCCAGGTATCAAAACCAAATCCAGGCAAACAAGAAAGTCTTTCTGTACTATTCATTACCACTTACAGTGACATTCAAAAATTAAGATCAACTAGTCACTAACCTTCTAAAACAACACTTGCATGTAAATTCAGCTGTAATAAAAGCAGTATCAGTTCTTAGTTCTGAGGCCAACGTAATTATTTCTTAGTACTAAGACATACTAAGAGATTTCTTTCTCTACTTAGGTATACAAAAAATACAAAGGGAGTGATATATCACAGAATCATAGAATGCTTTGGATTGGAGGAATCTTTAAAAATGAACTCATTCTAACCTTCCTGCCATGGGCAGAAAATCTTTCACTAGACCAGATTGTTCAAAGCCCCTGGCCTCAAACAGGGCTTCCACAGTTCCTCTGGGCAATCTGTTCCAGAGAGTCACCACCCTCATCATAACAAATTTCTACCTTATGTCCAATATAAACCTACAATCTTTCAGTTTAAAACCATTTCCTCTTCTGTCACTACAGACTCTGCTAAAAAGTCTGTCCCCGTCTTTCTTTATAAGGCTCCTTTTTGAAAGTATTGAAAGGCTGCAATAAGGCGTTCTTAGAGCCTTCTGTTCTCCAGGTTGAACAATCCTGACTCGTTCGGCCTTTCCTCTTAGGAGAGACATTCTAGCCCTCTGATCATTTTTATGGCCCTCCTATGGACTTGTTCTAACAGATTCATATCTTTCTTGTGCTGGGGCCCTCAGACCTGGATGCAGTACTCCAGATGGGGTCTCACAATAGTGGAGTACAAGGGGAGAATCACCTCCTTCAGCCCGCTGGTAACTCTTCTTTTGGTGCAATCCAGGGTACAGTTGACCTTCTGGGCTGTGAGCACACATTGCTGGTTCATGTCCAGTTTTTCATCCCCCAAGTCCTTCTCCACAGGGCTGCTACCAATCCTTTAATTCCCTATTCCGTATGCATATTACGGATTGCTCCAACCTAGGTGCAGGACACTGGCATTGTTGAACTTTATGAGGTTCACATGGGCCCACTCCTAAATCCTGACAAGGACCCTCTGGATAGCATCCCTTCCACATAGTCCATCAACTACACCACTCAGTTTGGTTTCATCTGCAAACTTGCTGAAAGTGTACTCAGTCCCACTGTCTACATCATTAAAAAATATATTGAGTAATATAAGTCCCAGAATTGATCCCCGAGGGACACCACATGTTATCGATGTCCATTTTGACATAGAACTGTTGACTGCAACTTTTTGGATGTGGCCATGCAGCCAATTCCCTAGCCTTCAAATAGTCTGTTCATCAAACCCATATCTCTCCCATTTACGCACAGGGGTGCTCTGTGGGACCATGTAAAGGGCCTTACAAGGTAGATGACACCCATGGATCTTCCCTCATCCATTGCTGTGTTCAGTCTATCATAGAAGGCCACCAGATTAGTCAGGCACAACTTGCCCTTGCTGAAACCATGCTGGCTGTTTCAAATCACATCCCTGTCATCCACATGCCTTGACTTAGTTTCTACAAGGATGTGCCCCATGACCCGACTGGGCACAGAGGCAAGACGGCCTGAATGGTAGTTTCCTGGATCGTCCTTTTTATCTTTCTGACACATATTATAAACCCTCTAAAATTTCTGAAATATGAATTCTCAGGCTTTTGAAACTTTAAAATTTCACATAATTACTGCAGTATTTAATGAACTACTTTTTGGCATAGGTGTTATTGAAAGTTATATTTACATTCTTACAAACATGCAAAGATTTCAAGTGATGAAGAGTCCACTATCACCCATCAGCTATTCCAGTACCTAATCACGTGTGCAGTTTCTTGAGCCTAAATTAGCCTTCCTTCTGCTTTCAGTTATTGTCCATTTTCATTAAACTGAAATAAATAATCTGATTCTGTAAGACCTCTATTTTATCTCAGGATTCTTATTTTCCAGATTTTGCTTTAAATACTTATAAAGCTGTGATCATGATATTTCTTAAATTACTTTATGAAGGTTATCTGACTAAACCCTTCTCAAAAACTCTGAAATGGAATTTCTAAGACTTGTGTCATTCATTGTCTAAATCCCACCTTATTTTACTATATGCTTTAGAAGAGTGAAAATAAGGAGTAGGGAAGTAAGAATTATTGGGTGATACACTGAAAGCGTTACAGCGATTGAAAATCTACATCTTCAGCTGTATGAAGCATTATTTCACCTCTCTAAATTCTTCCACAAAGTCTTTGCCATCTTTGTGTTCACACAGTATCACCACAGAGTTGCATCACAACACTCTCAACGTATGTGTCTAATTTAGCTCTTTATCTTGACCCCTTTTGCAGTATGATGTTTCTTTAAGGGAATAAGCTCCTTTCAAGCGTAATGCACATGTGAAGTTTCTACCTGTGCAGAAACCATTTAGTAGTCTTTGTAGAACTGACTTGTAAACATCATGTACCATTCCAACGATGATAGTATGCTCTTTAGAGTGTTAAACTATTTATAATGATCTGCTCAGCTTTACTTAAAAACAACAGCATTAGAGATCTTATTTTATTTTAGAATTGTTAGGAATAAGTTCTTTAATACAATAACTCTAAAAAAAATCTATTTAGAAGTATTCCTAATTATTGCTGAAAGGGAAAACATGGTTGTTTCATCAAAAGCATGAGTTTGCCATCAAATTCTCTGGTGGGTGCAAGAGGAAAATACTTATTGAACATTTTATGCCACCTTTTTACGTCATTATTGATCTTCTGCAATCTTTATTCAAAGAAAGCTAAATTGAAAAAAATATCTGCAACACCTCAGCATTATACTTTCCCCCATTCAGTAATAGCATTACTTTTTCTATATTCACTTAAGCACTGTCTTCTATATCCCTGCTCAAATACCTAAATGCATTTCTTTCATTGGCATAGTCACCTCTACTTGTAGTCTCCATAAGTATTTCCAAAGTCAGTGGAGAAATGGGTAATACTTACATGTTATAGACACCTCGACTACTATTGGCTGTGTCAGCAGACCTCACTGAAAGTCATTAATATGATGATGACCCAACTATACAATAATTCAGGGCTGAAGGATAGGAAAAGAAGAATTGTGTGGTACCTTTCCGATATAGGAGGGGTACCAAAAGAAGTAAAGTACTTGTCATTTCTGTTAGTATTGCCACATAAGAAAAAATACTGAAGCTATACAGCTGCCTTGATGCAAGAAGAGGCAAGAAAAAGAAAAGGAGAAGAGGCTGTTATTTCATCAATATCCAATTGTCATACTTTTGAACAACAGAATAAACATAAAATGCTGCAATGGCAAATCTGTTTTGATTTGGGGCTTCTTGTTATATGTTCAACATTTCCTGTCACAAATATAAACGTGGTTTTATACATATGTGTGCATCATTTTTTAAAAATTCAGTGAGACAGAGTACTATGTATATGGTTCCAGCATCTTTAATCTCAAATCTTAGGATTACGTTGTTATCTTCTGTTCTCCTTGTTACACTGGGTATTGTTTCTTTTGGTTATGTTAAATTCAAACTGTTAGGAGACAGTTGAAAGCAAGCAGATTATCGCCCACTGTTTCCAGAAGGCATAACTATATAAAATCTTCTGGCAGCTTTGTAAGCGAGAAGGAACTGATCACGATTGGCCATTTCAGCACTGAATTCATGCATATTTCCCTCAATATTCGCAGTTCCTATTCCTAATGGGAGCTGACAGAATGTAAATGAGTTCTAAAGGAACCAGCAAAAGTGGCAATTTTTCTCATTTAATCTTCAGATGAACTGTCTGTCTCCCAGCTGCTGAGCTTCATTAGAATTCTGAAACTAATTTCACCTATCAACGCATGATTATTCGTTTGAGTAAGGTTTTTGGGATATTCTGGGTAAAAATCACTCCACAATGAAGAGCTGCCTCAATAAAAAAAATAAAGAAAAGAGAAAAGAAAAGAAAAGAAAAGAAAAGAAAAGAAAAGAAAAGAAAAGAAAAGAAAAGAAAAGAAAAGAAAAGAAAAGAAAAGAAAAGAAAAGAAAAGAAAAGAAAAGAAAAGAAAAGAAAAGAAAAGAAAAGAAAAGAAAAGAAAAGAAAAGAAAAGAAAAGAAAAGAAAAGAAAAGAAAAGAAAAGAAAAGAAAAGAAAAGAAGAAAAGAACTGGCAGGCTTCAGAACAGTCAGTTCTTATCCTGAAGAAAACTTAGATCTATCTTTGGAGTCTAGGTAAACTTCATCCTCTGTAGATCAGTGATGTAAAAAGAAATTGATATGTAGAAAAGATAGAAAAAGATTATACTCTATTTATTAGCATAAAACAAGTTACAAAATATCTGTTTCTGCCCAATGACAAAAGCTAATATCCAGCAATAACTGTTGTGAATTTCCAAACCAAAGACTATATATGAGAATTAAAGTACAAAAATGCAGAATATACTACAAAACAATAGAACTACTAATTGATTCTACAATGCAAAGTGAATTAGTTTTATGTACTAACATTGGATACATGTAATCTTTTCCATCTCTTCCCTGCAGTCATGTTATACTCATCTCCAATATTCATTATTCCATCACTTGTCCTTAACATAGCAATTATCTGTGTCTGTTTTCAGACCTTTGAGGACTACTGATATCATCACAGCTTTGTATCCAACTGTATGTTTACAAAGAAAAAATACCCCAACTTTTGTACATTATACTTCATCAAGGAAAACATGTATATCTGCAGAAGATGGATTTAAATGTTGCTGTAGTTCTCTGTATCTGGCACTGGACAATTGTGCTGTGATTCTCTCCATGTTAATCACCAACAAATTTGTTCTCTGTTATTCATTTACTACTCTACTTTGTGAATCAGTGCGTGTTCATAACAAGTCACAATTACTTTCTCTTACTGCTTTTAATTGGGAACTCAGGTTTTCATGAATCTTGCGATATCCCTGTTCTTTTAAAGTACAGTCAATTTCTTAAAATAATTCAGCTTTGACCTATTTATCGGTTACATCACAAATAGTTTGTCTCTGTTGCTCTATCTGTTACCTGTACAGGTTACGTGATTTAGCTTTATTATGTAGGGCTAACAGAATGGTTAATAGTATCAACTGGAAGCTTCTTTCTTGTAAAGAAAATGCCTTTTCCCTGTGATATTATTGAATGCATCACAGCAGTCTTGAAATTTCTAAGTGACTTTGTTCAGCATTTTTCGTTTCCTTTCTTTCTCCCAAAAGGGCATTGCTCTCAACTTGCAAAACAACATTTTGTTTCTAGCTCTGATTTCTTTATACTAATATCCACTTTAACTTAATGCAATTTTATACCTGGAACCTCTGACACAGGTGTTCAGGGGTCACAGAAACACTGAGCAGAGATGTTGAGTTCCTATCCCACAGTTTCATGACATGGGGCAGTTTGCAAAAGGCAAATGTACCACAAGAGAGGTTAGGATAAGCTGATTCACTGGCTGAACACATGGTACAACAGAAAAGACTCAAGCTGACACTAAAAAAAAAAACCTGTTGTTGAAGGTCAGATGGTTATTTTCTTTCGATAAATCAGGATGTCCCAGGAAAGAAACAAAAACTCTTGACTAGAGGAGGACTAGAAACCAAAATAACTTTGCAATTCCTTTTCACTTCTCTGGTCAATGGAACACAATTATCTCTTTAAATAAATAAAAAAATAAACAAGCAAACAAATAAATAAAATCATGCAGATTCTAACAAATGTCACTTGTGTTTACTAATTTAAAATCAGTAGCCATTTTCCAATAAAGCACTTATAAGGAATGGAAATTGTGGCCTTTCAGTACTTAAAGGAATCTTATAAGATGGGGAAATCTCTTTAGCAGGGCCTGTAGTAATAGAAGAAGGGGTAATGAATTAAAACTAAAAGAGAAGAAGTTTAGATATTAAGAAGAAATTTTTTATGCTGAGAATGGTGAAACACTGGAACAGATTACACAGAGAGGTGGTAGACACCTCATCCCTGGAAACATTTAAGGTTAGGTTGGATGGGGTTCTGAGAAATCTGATCTAGTTAGAGATGTTCTTGCTCCTGCAGGGGAGTTGAACTAGATGACCTGTAAATGTTCCTTCCAATCCAAACCATTCTATGATTCTATGAAAGTAAATTTTCAGCTAGTTTTAATTCTCGGACACATATATCACAGAATGAATGGTGATAAACTATATGCCATATATATATGCAGGTTCACATCAGAGGTTTAAAGAAGACATTCACATTATACAGCTGCTAAATAGTCTGTGAAATATACTACAAGGTATATGAATGCAATAGTTTATAGTTTTTCTGAAAAATTCTTACCTGTATCAGAGATTCTCAACATTTTTACAAACTACAATAATTAAGAATTTTTTAATATATAACTTTACGAATGTGTTACTAATTTACAGGAGGTTCTGCAGGGTAACTACAGAAAGTAATTATTATTCTGTACATAGCAAGTGACTTTAGCAGGACTGGTTTTTATTTCCCATATTCATGCATTTGGTGTAGCTAATAACCCATAAAACACCTTTACAGCCAATTTAACCTGCTTTAAAATTATGTTTGTCAACCATAGAACAAACTCCACCTGCTGCAGTTCCTTCAACAGGTTAGGACTAATACTAATACATTACAGTAAAGTCAATTCAATATATCATAAAAGCAAGTGAATTGTATCTGTACAACCACAGCCTCTTTCCTGAAGAATGGTATAAACTCTGCCTTCTTTTTGTTATTGCTTGCTGTAATTATTTTTACAGTTTCTAAACCCTGATTCCTACTTTTCCTGGGTTCTTACTTCACAGTGCTTGGTGTTTCCTTTAAAATTGTGCTGCATGGATAGGAAGAGCAAAACACAGGTCTGAGGCAGATGACAAGGAGGACTGGCACATGGAAAATGGAAAAGGTAAACAAAACTACTGGAAATAATCTCAGTAAAACAGCAATGCACCAAACATCCAAAACAGCCTACAGAAGAGTAATTTATTGCCTCAAAACTATTATAGTTCAGGGTATTTACCTTTTTTAACTATGATACTGTAGCTCTGTAGTACTATATTGTATTTACATCATGATGAGAGCCAGTCATAGTCAGCCTTCTGCTTGAATGTGACACAAAAAAAAGCAGCCTTTTGTTTTTGAACTAGGTTTGTCAATATTCCCTCACAAGCTGAGACAAATCAATTACTACCCTCAGGAGTGCTCATTTTTAACACATACTATAGAAACAAGTGTTATTAGAATACTTTTCACAGTATTTGCCTGTACATTGTACGAGGATCTTGGTATCTCAATGCACATTTATTGCAACAGACACATTCTTAGAGTTAACATGCAATGGACAAAACCATTCTTTACAAAAGATTTCATAGCTAGCTTGAAAGTGTGGATGATTTGTGCTTTGGGTTTGTTTTGATTTTTTTTCTTGCTCTCTTTTTATCAATTTTCTAATTTGATGGTAATCTTTCACAGGTCCCATTCAGAGGCCCTACATCGCTCGGATGGATCTCCAGATCCAATCTCTAACCAGATTTCTGTTCCTGATTCTTAACTCACTGATATCCTTAATCTCATAATGAAAGAAAACAGGTCCTGGAAACAGATACTCTCACACAAGTTACTAACACTAAAAGGTAATAATTAAAATAGGAAAAGAAGCATCTCATTAAATATCACTGAAATGGAAAAAAACATGAATTGCATAAGCACCTGAAGATTAAATAGCCATGAACAGCATATAGTATTTTATCACAATGATGCAAATTCTATTTTTCAGTTTCAATAACTAACTTTTACCTCCTCATATGATTTCAGAACTGGTTGGCAGTTCTCCTTGTCTGATAAATATAATAGTTTTGTATGTCCATTAACAACTCCAACTCTGATTATTTTTCTTTTCTTTATAATGGCTCACCAGTGTAATCTCCATTTTTTATATAGTGACCATGTTTTATCTTTTGGTACAACACTCAGCACTACATTATGTTATAGACAAGATTGTAGCATAATTTTAGAGGAAGCCAGTTTCAAGTGTTTTGTATGGGCAAGGCAGCATATTGACAAAAAGTCATACAGCTCAGGGACCATTGCTATTTCCCTGAAATCAGCGAGATGACTTCCGTTGTTTCCCAAGCTGTCACACCAATCTTAGAAATGTCTAATCAGACAAAGCAGAAGTACGGCTGAGGTTATAAAACTACATTTAACCAAACCTGAGCTGGTTTTATCACTCGTTTCATATTTTTTTGTCTTATGCAAGCTTTTTTTACTAGGGATATTAAACATGGATTTGCAACAACCAAGGAAATACGAAGGTACAGGGGCTATCGTATTACATTTGCCTTTACAAAAGGACATTCAGAAAGAGCACGAGTCCCTGCTACATTCTGCAGTCTGTGAAATGGCTGATATTAAAAAAATCACTTAGAAGTGGAATAACCTTATTTCAGACTTCTTTCCTGCTTGTCAACTTTATACACAAACAACATACATTATACTGGACCACTAGACATTGAAAAACTCCATTTACATAAATATGCTTCATGAATTGAACTTATATTTTGTCCATCCTTTTCCTTGGAGCTATCAATGCGGAGCTGAAGCTTTTCATACTTATGTCATTCACAGTAGTAGGTTATACTTATTCATTTGCTTAATTAGTTCATTTATCAAATGGATGTGTTCCATTGTAGAGAAGCCTGATTAAAAGCCTGTCTTTTCTGTTGATTGGTTGGACTCCAACTCGGCTGTGAGTTGATTTCATGAAAACCAGCCAAAAACTTTATAGAATGAAGACTTGAGCCTGATCGATCTCCAGTTCCTCCTGTTGTGTTCACAAGAACATTAATAACAAGTAATTTTTCTGAAATTACAGAAAATGAGGAATTTTCTTTCATTTGTCTGCTGAGGACAGAATTTAAATTGGCCTCATTATAATTAATTTTTATATTGCAGTGGTTTCATTGTGCATGCTACAAATGTGTAATATAGACTCTCTCAAAGACTTTAAATTGTAAAGACAGGAGACAAAGGTTGAAACAAGAAATGGAGACAGAGAAAGGTGAAATGATGTTTAAAGACATCACAGCAAGTCACAACAAAACCAAAAATAGAACAGATCTTGTCTTTCAGTTCACATTGTCTCCAAAATCCCCAGTAAATTTCGTAAATTCTCTGAAATAAGTTCTCTAAATTTTAAATGTCAGTTTTCTTGTTGTCAATTGACTGAACATCTGCTGTTTTCCTGGCAACAGTTCCAGCCATTTAGAGTCTCATAATATATTTTGTTCCTTTGCAGCATTCATTAGGGTACTTCGCACAAATAAATATAATTTAAACCATGCTAGCATAAAGCACAAATATTACACCTATGAGTTGACTAGAATGGGAATAGGAACAGACCAAATCTTACATGTGTGTTTGTGATAGTTTGTGCACATTTCTGTTATAAACAACATTGAAGGAAAACAAAGAACTATATCTATGCTGTGAAACATAAGAATGAATCACTATGCATAAGATGAGGACTCTCTCACAATTGCTGCATTTGCTAGAGTTTGAATAGATAAATGTTGATCAAAAAGTCTGACTGTTTTTGATATGATAGGAAAGAATGCTGAAGAAATGTGCATGTTGTTATAAAGCTGATAGTTGAATTCTGCTATCAATGCATCCTTTCCAAAGGAAAATATAACCAAAGGTAATGGCAGAACAAAACCATTGCCTGCAGATCAGCTGCAGTACAAAGAGAAGACAGTTACTGAGAATGTCTAGCAGCAAATACAGTTATTGGAAGCAGTTACTGAATAACTGTGTAATGGGGACTGATGAGATAACTGGTTTCTGGCACATAAGGGAATAGGGTACACAAGTGGCTAATGGTGAATGGCCATCAAGAGTCAATAATTTTGGTGAGACCACTCTACACATCATTCTATGTTTGGCTCACCACATCCTTCAAGTATAAAGAGCAAATGGCATGAAACAAGAGGAGAAACAGCGAGAAGTTTCTCCAGAACATTGAACAACCGTAGTAATCTACTTTGGTTTAATAACTTCGTGATTTGTACAAAATTTATAGTGCCATTTAAGTATCACTTTTCTAAAACTAATACACTTGAGACTCAGATGAGACAAAAGTAAGTTTCAATCCTAAACACAGCCTTAGTAATTTAGAGCCATCCATGTGATTTATTGAAATCAAACACAGAACTCATTGAGCAATGAAACTTCAGAGATTTTTGGCTAGTTTCCTGATTTAGTTGTAGCCCAAGCACATATCAAAGTAAGATTGCAGTCTTCACATTGTATTTGACATCCTAGATCTTCTTTTTCATGGCAAAGAAAACTGGAACCACAGAACAGATGGAGGGGGAGCAGGTCTGAATTCATTTATGGTCAAGACCCAGAAGAGATCAGGTACTCCTCTATGCAGGTGCAGTGAGCAACAAGTTTTATCCCACTGCTTCTTTCACCAAATTAGGGACCAAGGCTATAGCCAAGTGCTCTGAAGTTATCTTTCGCTAAATGTTTAAAACATGAGAGTTTGAGTCTTGGTGAGTTTTTGGTTGTTTGTTTTGTTTTGGTTTTGTTTTACTGTTGTATACCTCCTAACAAATAGGCAAAAGGGCCTATTTATATCCATACTCTCAGGATGGTTTGGGCATAACCACACCATAAAATGCAGACATAACATAGAGGGATGTGAAATGTAGAGATGACAAACAACTTCAAGTAAAGCTTCTGAAATCACTTTTACCTTTGACGAAAATTTTAGAAAATTTTAGCCATCTACAAATCAGTCATGTAATCTAAACTAATCTTTACAGCTCCAGCCACAGAGAAGGCAGAGTTAGATACCTACTGATTCATTGTGCCTTTCTTATACCAATCTCAAATATTTTCAGACAGGATGAAATATTTTCTAACTCTTCTGCCCAGTTGTTGAGTCTGGAAACAATCTATATGTCTATGTGCCTATAAGAGAAAAATACAGCCTTAGAAATATATTTCCATCAGTTTGATATTCTCCGAAAGTATAAGAAGCATCCTGTTGTCCTTGTTGCTCATCTAATGATTTATAATCAGTCATCAGTATATATTCAGTTAATGTATAGCTCACCTTCCTTCTTGATTAGTCACAGAAATTGTGAAATTTTTAATTACTAGAGAGAGGATTAAGATAACTAAAAGCAGAATAAATATTATAACCCTTGAAAATATCTTCAGTTTAGTAGACTACAGATTCCTAAATACCACAGCAGCGCATAACACATCACATGTGCAGATTTTATGAATTGTAGATATACTTGGATCTTTGCTGAGGTTTCTGAGATACATGTACACAAGACTCACCCAAACATGTGGACTCCTTTGTTATTCTGACTAGAGCAAGATGTTTCTTCTCTTATCTTCCTGTCTCCTCCAAATCACAGCGTAATTATTTCTCTTTATATTTTCAGTTATCTTCTGAATCTTACTTCAGATTTCTTAAGTTTATTCTTCACTGTATTTATCAAAATTCACAGATCTCTTGTTTTCATCAGTTTCCTTATGAGGCTTTAGTTTTATTTCTCTTCAGTGTCAATTCAGATTTATACTCCTGTTTTCTTGATTCTGCTAAAAACCCCACATTACTATGTTGTTTCTTGCTGTTCATGAATTTCAGTCAAGTGATTTCTATTCAAAGCTAATCAAAAAATCCTTTAGTGTTAACTAATTATGGGAAAAAATGTGTCTATATATAGAAGGAAAGACATAAAGTAAGATAAGCATATACAGTTATAATTATTTTAATTAATTAATTCCCTAGTCTGCTAGGTCTTTAATTATACAAGCACAGATTCTTGTAAGCCCAAGGCCAAAATGCATGTTTGCCCCTTCCTTGCTTTCAGTAACATAGCCAAGAAGATGGACATCAATGCAAATTAGGTCATCCACTCAGACAAGCATTGTTTTTTAAAACAAACCACCTACAAATATCAAACCAACTAACAGATATTGCATGAAGGAAGTCTATTAAGATATTCAGCATATGACAGAAGAGGATCACTAAAGACCAAACATGTGCAACTCCATCCTAAAAGAGCTACATAAACACCAGATTATGAGTTAAACACCTTGGAAAAACCCTTTATTTCTGAAGATACTTTACTTTTTGTAAGTGCTTATTTATTAGGCTATAAAGAATGAACAGCTAAGCACACAGTTCAGTAGCATGTTCATACAAATAGGACTTGTAAGAAAGACTGAAGAAGAGCCACCATGGAATTCCCCCCTTGGCTAGTAATCAGCATAATGAGAAAGAAATTAGGGGCTGGAATGCAGATGCCCCTTCAGCTGGGCCTGGGATAAACATGTTCATCTACAAGACTGTTCATGGACAGTTTGCAAAGACATGTCAGTTTGAAAAACAGTCTCTAGTGAGTTTGAGCTGATAGCCAAATAAATGCCTTTATTCTTCACACGTCCTAAATTAAAACTAGAATTATTTATGGGGTTGGTACAATATATTGTTTCCAGCAACTTACAGCAGTGCTGTAAACTTTGGTTCAAAAGATCAAACAAGAGAGGTTGTACCAAGGACAAAGCAGGACAAAACAACAGCAATAAATGAACAGTAGTTTGTACTAAGAATGGTGATGTGAAGATACGAGAAAATGAATTCATTGAAAGTCTTTAAGTTGTGAGGGAACAAGAAGATTAAGTGCAAGGAGAAAAGAGAATGTGAAAAAGCCCCACAGAACAAAATTGGTGAAACATGAAAACTCCATTTTAATGACAGGTTAAAATACAAAGATTGTATAATATATTACTATCCTCCACTTTGAAACAGATCTATTTAAAAGAGAGAAACATATATAATTGTCACATAATGCTATTTTCTTTATGGCACAATGTGATTCTTACCAATTGCAAATAGATCTAAGCCAGTGTTGTCACATATTATATTCACATAATTAATGTTTAGAAATCTTCCTCTTGCTTACTAGGATTTAACCATAAAGTCTGTCAACAAATTAGAGTGAAGCGCATACTCTGTAACATGTAGCAAGGTTGGAAAATATCTCACATACATCTTTACATACATTTAATGAATAACGAGAAGAGTATGTGTGCACGTATACATTTGGTTTTTCATCACTCTATATATCTATGAGTTCTATGATACGTATAGACCCTAATGACTATATAACTGGAAATCAAGCATTGTCTAAATAATAAAATAAGTATTTTTTTCTCAGACTAATAACAAATCTGAGATACTTCTGATGGATTTAGATAATTGTTGCATTGTGTCTAGGTAGTACTTACAATGTTTCATGTATCTTTGCAATTTCTTCAAGGCAGTATCTCCCTTTAACAACACTGACATAGGTTTACAAGGCACTTGGAAAAGCACATTTCACTATTTACTTCAAGAATCCTGGCTTTAAGATCAGCAGCTTGAAAGGTAATACTTGGCAGTGCAGACTAGAATACCTCTGAAGCTCATCCATCTTGTGCCAAGTGTTAACTTATTATAGAATCATAGAATCATAGAATCGTAGAATGGTTTGGGTTGGAAGTGATCTTAATGGTCATCTCATTCCAACCCCTCTACCATGGGGAGGGACACCTCCCACTAGACCAGGCTGCTCAAGACTCCATCCAACCTGGCCTTTAACATTTCCAGGGAGAGGGTATCCACAACTTCTACAGGCTACCTGTGCCAGCGTCTCACTGCTGGGAAGAATTTCTTCCTAATGTCTAATCACAGTCTTTCCCTTTCCAGTTTAAAGATATTCCCCTCATCCAATCACTACTTACCTTGTAAAAAGCCCTTCTCAAGCTTTATTGTAGGTCCTTTTCACATACTGGAAGGCCACTGTGATGTCTCCATGGAGCCTTCTCTTCTCCAGGCTGAACAAGTCCAACTCTCTCAGCCTGTCCTTGTAGCAGAGGTGCTCCAGCCCTCTGATCATCTTCATAGCCCTCCTCTGGACCCATTCCAACAATTCCATGTCTTTCTTATGCTGGGGATTCCAGAACTGGACACAATACTCCAGACAAAGTCTAGAAGAGCGGAGTAGAGGGGAAAATCCCTTGAGCTCATCAGCTATCAGAAAATGTGTTAATAGGACCAAGTATGGTGTTAACTCCCTTATTCAGGTTAAACAAGCCATGTATGTGCAAGAAAGTATATTTTCACACCCTCTTACGTAGTTTCATATCATGTTTCAGATATCTCCGTTGTTCAGTGTTTAAGAATTCACTTCTCATTGCTTCATACAGCTGATAACACATATAATCACTATGTTATTGAGTAGACAATGCAAGGGGCTGTGTGATGAATGGGGTGGCACATAAATCCAAAGAGACAGATCTTTTCCTTTTGTTATTGTTTTGTAAATCTGTTTTAAAACAAGTAGTGAAAGATTTTTACTCCCAAAGATGCTTTCAATAACAGTGTGAGTTAACATAATTTCAAGTGTAACATTTTTGGTCTCTACATTTATCCCTTGTCAAATAATAGCTGGAAAAATGTAGGATGACACTCTTTGCTACAGCAAGTATTTTTTTTCACATATCTGTATCTGTGACAATACCTGAGGATGTAATCCATCCTGTAATTATCCTCAGTAGTAGCTAAATGTGGATGTACACATTGATGCATGGTTTCATGGAGTTATACTAACCCATGAGATAGCTTAGAGTTAAATCTGATATGGCCTTCTTTTCTTGGGGCTACTCTAAGGGTGGAATAAAATTCATGCAAACAACTGTGTCCTACAAAAGTAGATTTATCTTTCATATATATATCGTGAGGAGATTATGGTGGAGTAGAAATCATGTACACATTAAATAATTTGTTGCATTACCTTGTCATATTTAATTACTTAACTGTGGAGAGCAGTGTAGAACCTATTTTACCAGAGCATGAATTTTCCTAATGAAATATCATGTTGCAATCTAGCCTGTGGATTTGACCCACTGAACAAAGATGGCAATGTGTAGGTTCCTCTGAGGCCCAAACTCGATTTAACTCGCATGGTCTACAGGTGGCAGCAGAGAGGAATCCCTTCATCCACGTTGTGCTGCTCAGTGGGCCAGCGGAGGAGGTAGAGATGGGAATGAAGGAGTGAAGTTGAGCCTGGGAAAAGGAAGGTGTTGTTTTGATTTTGTCTTTGTTTCTTACCATCCAAATCTATATTAATAGGAAAAAAAATCCCCAAGTCAAGTCTACTTTGCACATGACAAATTATTTAGTGGTCTACCTCTCTCAATGTTAACGCATAAGCATTCTCATATTTTCTCCACCTGTCCTGTTGAAGAGGGGGAGTGAGAAAGCAGCTGGGCAGGTATCTAACAGCTGGCCAAGGTCAATGCAACACAGTCAATAAGAAAAAAAAAATCACAAATATGAGAATTCCATTTCCATGTTCCTAAAGAAATCTTTAGTGTACTGAGAGTGAACATGTCTCAAAGGAAAATTTAAATCAGTTCAGAAGACAATGAGACAAACTATTTGCATGTGAAGTCCCACATCAGTGAACAGGAACCTTCCTCGTTCTTCAGATCTTTTAGGTCAGCAGCTTTTAATATTACAAAATTTTATTAAACACATTGGTATGATATTATTATATTTCCTTGACTGCAGTTATGAATTCAAGCTGACTACTTATAAAATTTAATATTTTGGAACTATATCACAGTAGAAATAGATATGCTTGAAAGGCACCATCATACAGACAGATTTTCAAGATTTTTACATTGTATGAATTTACAATGAAAAAAAAAGTCTCTGATTCCTCACTTGGTCATACTCTATTTATACTGTCTATGGAAAGAATACCTTGAAGGCCAGAAAATGCTTAATACTCCTGGAAACTTACTTCAGAAGTCAATTTAGCTACACCTAGTGTTAAAAGAAGAGATCACTACTTTCCTAGGTCTATTGTAAAATAGGATGAGCACTGGAAAATGAGAGAAGTGGAAGACTTATGAAGAAGCTAGAATTTTATTTTTAATAGATTTTTAAAAAGTCAGATTTAGACTGTTTACTGCCAAAAAACAACGTGTTATCAAATGGAAATTAAATAAGTTAATAAATAGAAGAGTAGACAATAAATAGTGGGGGAAAATAGCATTTTGTCATGTAGTGTTGTCCTGTTGTTTAATAGCAAATTTTTTATACACTAATTTTCAAAAATTTAAAAAAAATTTTGCCCTCGTAATAATTGAAAATATTTTATGTCTTTTGAACAACTGTAGCTCTTTAGAATTAATGGATATTAGTAGTGAATAATTCTGAAAGACAGCCTATTCTGCAAAACCAGATGTATATTCTTCAAAGACCATTTATATTGTTTTAGATTTAAAAAAAAAAAGCTGTTCAAAATTACATAGTTGAACAGATGACTGTTGGAAAAAGAATTGATTATACCCATAAAATTCAGGAAGTCTCTGAGAAGAATAATCTATTCAGAGATATAAGTGACA
The DNA here is from genome assembly GCA_033558185.1 of Dromococcyx pavoninus. Classification (NCBI taxonomy): domain Eukaryota; kingdom Metazoa; phylum Chordata; class Aves; order Cuculiformes; family Neomorphidae; genus Dromococcyx; species Dromococcyx pavoninus. The sequence continues at coordinate 558,290 of JAUMJL010000735.1, forward strand.
AAAACTTTGAAATAATTTGTGGATTTGCCTCATAAAACTTCAGAGAAAAACAACAGAAACTCTGTGAGTGGAAAAACAATTCAGACACTAATATTTTGTATATTTGTGACTGATAACTCATTTGGATGTTGCTTATTTTCCTGCTCCTAAACTGTTGGCAAACAACTCATAATTGTTTCACTTAAATTTATTTTTGCCTTTTTTTTTGCAGAATAACTCTTGGTATTGCCTGATCTCTTGCTTGTTCACCTATACTTTATTACTCTTGATTCTAAATTAAAAGCTGCTTTGGTTACCCTCACAAGTCAGCATGACAACAGATAGACAAACTTTGCACACTGTACACTACCCAGTTACAGCAAATGAAATATCAAGAAAACAGTCATATTTACTTGGTTAATTTATGGTGTTTTATATATATATATTCATATGACTATTTGTGCTGCAATTTGAAACATCATTGTACACTTCAATTCACAAACTAGGAGAAATTATCTTTGGCTACTGTTTGTGTTTTTACCATTATTTCCCAAAATGAGCAATCAAAGCTGAAGAAAGAGAATTTTACCCATTATTTTATACTATATGAAAAATACAAGATAATTCTCTCAACAACATACACATAGCACATTTAGGAACCCTTATTCAGTGTCCATCTATTGTATTTTTCATATGCTGAAAATGTGAGCCTTTTTTAATGCTTTCGTCAAGTGGTGTATCAACAACACAATGAGTAGTCTTCAGAAGCAAGCATTTAGAGTAAAAGTCAATCATCATGACATCTTAATGGGTCAACTCCTTACTGAAGTTCGTAAGGTTATTTGAAATGTTTTCATTAGTTGAGAGCAATAGAAAACACCTTAATGTCAGTGGTATATAAATAATCCTTTGTATGAGAACAATCTCTGTAATTATACCACTTTGTAACAGAGCATGTGGAATCCTTAATCCTGTCATTGTTAGTGAATATAGCAAGTAACTCACTGAAAGAGAATGAAAATGAACAGACCTGAATAGTTTAAAAAAAAGAGTTGAGCTTTCATTGAATTCATTAGCTTGAAACGAAATTCATACTACTTATGGAGCAAATCAGAGCCTCAAAGGTCTATTTTGCCATGGTACCAGTGGTTACCCAATAACACTGCAAATTCTTCATAAGCCAATGAACATTTAACAGATGCTTAATAGCCATTTCATTGTTTCTAATTTAGTCTTCAAGAAGTAGTGAAGTAAATTTCAAAGACAATGTTGTTTGCCACTAAAGAGAGTACACATTTTCTATGATGCTATAATTTCAGCATACAGTGGAATTTACACTACCGTTTAGACAAGCACACGCACTTTAGGTCAAGATGGACCCAAGGTGTGAAATAACCAAATCCAAAAGGTATTCAAAAGAGCCCTGGGGGTTGGTTTGAAGTTCAGTCTGCTCTATACCTAACACATTTTTCACGAAAAACTATTATATACCAAAAATAAAAGACTTTTTTTTTCTTTCTACCATCATTTTCTATACTAAAGATGGGATAACTGACAATTATCAAAAAGCCAATGTATTTTCATGGTTATTTTTTTGCATTGCTATGAGGATAAAACTTGGCTGTAGATCCTTTCCTTAAAGGAAAAGGAAAGGATGAATGACTACCTTTATTTAGCATTGGTTTTCTGTTTACTGTCTATCTCCACAAAAACCATCCTTTCTGGATTAAATGAGAGCAGTGGCTCAATCATTATCAACACTAAAAAGAAAGAGAAATGTTAGCATTGAGAAGTAGGATGTTTAAATAGTTAATAAAGCTAATAGTTTGAGATAGAAAATTCCTTAACAGATTTCGCTCTGACAAGACAGGAAAAAAACCACCCTAAGTAATTAAACAATGATATAGATCAGAAATAAAAAATAAATAAATAAAATTGATAATAATTATAACAACAGTTATAATAATAATTATAATATATTAGTCATTATTTAAGCAAAATATTCTAGAAAGCCTCTAATGTTCATATATTATTTAAACTCTCATGTCTTTAGCAAGCAAATGCATTGCAGAATATTTGTTTTGATTTGTTTATTTGTAGAAATAATTGTATTTTCTCTATTTTTGATCACCATAGTATTTCAACTCTGTATTTAACACATGGTATTGTTTCCCTTTAAGAATGGAACTTGTAAAACCTTAGATGGTGGGGATTAGGTACATTTTCTTCATCAAATGTTCCATTTTCACATAGTCCAGGAGAATGAATGCCATTACACCGTGGGTGGGGATTAATCACATCAAAATAAACTTCTTAAACCATTATGACAATTTAGAATGCTCTTTGGCTTAAAAAAATAATAATAAAAAAATAAATAAATAAAAAAGGTGAATGACGTTTGGATTCATTCCACTTAACTTGAGCTAGCCTGCTAGGGTAGGCACATCAGTCACTCTAGGCTCCCTCTACAGAAAAACAAATTAGAGAACGGAACCTTCAGAGAGTAATTTATCTCACTGAAGAGCCAAGTCATCGCCATTGGAATGTCTCACACTGTTAACTACAGTGAAAACCTATAGTGCCCTTGCTCCCAGCTAAGGTATTGCAGTTTGATTCCTGTAGGTGTATTTGAGCTTAAATAAGAGAAGGGAACAGTGGCAAATAAAGTAGCACCACGTGGAAACAGATAGTTGGGAAATGAGCAAAATTTAAGGCGCTTGAAAGAGAAAAGATTAAGCACAAGTTAATCACAATGGATGAGAAAAGTCATCTAAAGGAAACAGAAGAACTACAGAAAAAAAGCAAGAGACCACAAGGAATTCAGAACAAGCAAAAGGCTTTTATTTTTATTTATAATTTCACATGAGGGGGACTGGCACTAATAGGGTGAATTCAAAGGCCATACTACATTTATTATCATTTGTATTATTTTTCTATTAGAGTAGGGAGGAATAGCTCTAACTAACTGGCAAATCTCTGTCCATGCATCATGAAGGTTGATGAGATATAAAGTTGATGCTGGTTTGAAGTATGCTGGCACTTGCAATATTTCAAACATCCAAAATTATGTCCAAAAAAATTACATCCATCCAGGCAGGTAAAACTTCTCTAAGAACATTTGGTAAATTCCCAGACCCTATTGAGAACCAATGTAAAAATTCCCATTAATAGCTTTTGTGCAATATGAACATTCAGTCACTTTAAAAGAGGTAGGGGACAAAGCATGCAGAAAATTAAAAAGAAAAAAAATTAAGCCATCTAGAGTAAAATTGATTAATCACACAATACATCTTGTTAACTAAAAATCTAAGATATTCCAGTTCTGTTTAGCAGAATACTATCTTTGACCTGGGAGTTGTGCAGCTACTGAACACAACTAATTTACACAGGCTATTTAAGATGTTAAATGAACCTTAAAGGGCAGATGACAGAGACAAATAATCCTTTTCCCTGAAAGTGCAGAGTTTCAGGCCCTCGGTCTCCTTTTCAGACTGATGCAGTGTGTGACACTGGAAGACTTGGCTATCACTTTCTATAAATGGCTTAACCTTCAGCTTTGTGTGGCCTGTCTAGTCATATGCCCCGTCAATTAAAGAAAATCAATATCTGGCACTTCAATGCTGAAAACATGCAGTCCCCTTTGGAGGTAAATAATTAGTTCAGAAATGCTTCAGGCAATAATTAACCAAACTAGACTTATTAAGAACACTTGCCTAATGAGTTTTTCCACCTCAAAGGTGTTTAATATCTATCACATAACTTTTAAATTATTTATATTTAAGATTTTCAACTTTTAACAATGTTATAATTAAGAGTGTTTGACTGGTTCCTCTTTTACACAATAAATTATTCTCAAATCACAACACTTTATTGAACCTTTAGACCCCACATTCACTTATTTCAGTCTATAAAGAAAGAAGCACATGAATTATTTGATTCAGAAACCTCTGATTTACATTGCTATTCAATACTCATGGAAAGGGCTGATTGTGTTATATGCTTGAAACACAGATTACGGATTTGATTCTACAGCACATCTGCACTAAGAACTCTCATTTAAGCCACTGAGCATGAGAGTGAAAGGCTAACACCTTTGGCTGTCTGTAGGATGTTTTTTCTTAATTTCAGAAGGAAGAGGAAGTTATAGAAGGCTGTTTGGTAAAGTCCAAGGATGTTTGCAAAATGTTTCAAATTTACCTTCTCTGACTCAATCATACAATAGAAAGATGTCATTACAGTTAAACAGTCAACTGGAAAGAGGGAGTGGAAAGAAGAGGCAGTTTTTGCTGGAATATATGATCATATTTTTCACGACCAGCTGTGGAAATATTATCCAGCTGAGGCATTAGTATTTTCTCAATTTTGAAAGCATTAGTATTGCTGCTGAAATCAGCAAACCTTCTAAAATTCGCAAATGCATATAGCTGCTTTGCTGATTTGGACCTCCACCTGTGTTGCTTTTATGACACTAGAAAGTTAACATGATGAAGGCAGAGAAAATACTTCATACTTCTAGTTTTGGTGGTCCTGTGTTGTCCTCATACTCAGTAGGCTGAACTATGGGTCCTGCCACCATTCTTATGCAAGTAATTTACAAGAGCAGAACAAGAGATTTTCAGTTTGATTTGCATCCTTTGTGTGTGTGTGTGCTTGTGCACATGCACTTGTGTGTTTCTTGCTGATTGGAAATTCATCCTTAATCTTTAAAAATTTTTTGAAAACATTTTTACTAGAACATTTACTCTAACAAAAGGAAAGAACAATCCTATATCCCAGTTTTGTCACTAAACAAATTAGCCATCTTCAGCCCCTCTGAGATCAGTGGAAAGAACTACAGAAACTCCATGCAGAATTCTATCCCTTTCTCTCCTCTGCTTGATGGATAAAATTCATATTGTAGGTAATGCATCTCTTCTAATGCTTCATGAATTTCATGAACATAAAAGTACACTTCATCTTAAATTCTTTAAAAAAAAAAAAAGCAAACCACCACTATAGAAATTAACAGTTTTGTATTACTTTCTATATTTTATAGAATCTGTAACATCCATTTAACACTGTAAAGGTGGTTAGTCAGCAAAATCAAACATAAAATCATAATGCTTTACCCTCTAAAGGAAATAACATACTTACGGAAGTGAGACATCCTAAACCAAGGCAGAATAAAATTGGCCTAGTTTTATTCACCTACCAATATTGAAATGCAGAAGTACCAATAATGCAAGTTAGGTATTTTGCTTAAGTTACACACTTAAGCTTCCTCTACAGCCTCTACAAAGATATTTAGTTCTCTTGTTACTGCTACGTATCTTACACTAGAATTTGTAATGTCTTCTGAAGTTGATCTATTGGCTGTAGAAGTGGGTTGTAAGCAGCTTGTAGTGGGGGCAAATTGTGGCCTAATTTTAGTAGCATAGAATGTGAGCTGCTGCACAGATAGTCGTTTAAGCTCTCATTGCAGTCAACAGAGATAACATTAGTAATTTGTAGGCAATTCACTGGGACAAATATTGGTCTCACACTTATGATAAGGTAAATTGTTCTAAGGACAATAGTAACTGTACGTACAAGATCTTCACTGACTATAAGAGAAGCCCTGATAAAAGCTCACCTGTGTTAGAGGCAGTTAAAACAGAGGCAAGACAAGTCCTACTCAAATTCCTAACTTTAAGGTATATAAACATGGATTAGATGACCTTTAGTTGTTATTCATTTCACACTGGACATTTCTGTGCCCATTATCTTGAAGTTTCTTTTACGTTACTATTCCATACCTCATAGCTCATATTTCCACTTAGTCCTTTTAGTTTTATCCCTGACCTCATAATATACATAAACAGTCAAGTTATATTAGCAGTGTGATTTTTTTATTTTCCTTCCATGTATTTAAATTCTGAAGGTTAATTCAGTTACAATACTTCAGGCTGCATCAAAAAGAGGTTCAATGAAACACAATCTATTTCACACTAGTATTATTTGACTGACGTTTATTTATTTGCAACAGTTAAGCTCTAATAGTAGTAACAATTTTAAAAATGCCAAGAGAGAGTTTTAATTATAACAATTCTGTCAAGAAAGTATTCATTTAGCCAGTATGTTTTATACATATTTGGAGGGGGAAAAAAGTGAGTATACACCTTTCTGGGCTCAGCGTAAGAGTGAAAAATATAACAGGGAAAAAAAGCAGTCACCTGACCTTATTGTCAAAATACTTCACGGATTATAATATAAGTTTCCAAATAAGTTGCTCTAAGATTTTTGTTGAAGTCCAAGGTTACAAGAAAATAAAGTCAAATGGTGCATTTTATTATTTCATACCCTTTACAACCTCATGGTTAGATGGTACCCTTATTATGAAAAAAGACTCATTAATTTTCCATATACTCCCATATTTTTATATCCTATCATTGATCTTCACTTTATTTGTGTTATTTTGCCTTTCATGGATTGTTTACCACAGAAAGTTTGAAGCACCATTGCAAGTGCTACTCCTGTGCTCCCTGTGGACCTGTCTCCTTTACTATTTTAAGTATTTAACTCCTTATTCAACAAGTAGAGGGAAGTCTAAACAAAAGAATGAAGTCCCGGACCTTTGAAATCTATGAAAGAGATCTCTTTTGTATTTGTGTCAGAACTATATCCATCTGATGTCCTAGAAGGCTTATGTGCAGCCAGTCATCTTCTACGATATAGGATTATTTTCCATATGTTATTTAAATTTCTTTGCAAACACGCTGCCTTCCAGTCATATAGAGACACTTTTAATTCTTAGTAAACATTGTATTTAATTCTGTAAATGCTGCATCGTGTTTAAAAAATGAAGATTCAAACACTGAAGGAATAGAACCACTGACAGAGTCTAGAGGTTGGATGCCATGCAAACTAGAGGAAGAACATGAGGAAATGTAAAAGCAGAACAATAACTTTAATGTAGGCAATATTTCTTATATTTGTATGACCACAAGTCATTCTAATAACGGTTTCACATGACATAATCAAACAAGCCTCTGCACAATGGGGGAAAGAGCTCACTCTAACAAAACCAACCATTAGCATGACAAAAATGTTGACTTTCACTCTCAAGACTGTCGGTTGGAAAATTTTGGAAAGATAAAGATTACACTCCTGTGTTCTGAAAAAATTGCCTGGTATATCACAGGAAATTTTCCACTAGAGTTTCCTCAGATCTAGTGTGAAACTACGTTCATGTAAATTTATTATAAAACTGACAACTTTTACATACCTTCAACAGAAAAACATCCACCAAGTATTTAATCTCTGAACTGTCAAATATTTTTGCAGATAATCAGGTGATGTTTCTATGCTTAAAATTGAAGATCTATTTTGTTTGAAGATATTAAAGTTAGTATTTGAGATCTATTATATTTTCTGACACTTTTTGAATATGCTGTCTGATAACCATCTATTAATAAAAGAACTTTCAGAGAATTTAGAGCATCCTATATCACAACTGACCTTGTCTCTATCAGTGGAAAAGCAACGGAGCACATGTATGAGACCAAAGTATTGGCATTTTCTCTGACATGTTAGCAGTGATGAGGAAAGCAGATGGAAAAAGCATATTAGATATTGATCTCTTCTCATTCCTGCATACCCTTTAATTAGATTTAGATTGTAAACAATGCTTTTGTATCTTGTGGCTGTATGCATTAAATGGTGGTCTGAACAAAGTATATTTTGTAATATTAGTGTTTGGGATTTACATACATTAGAAATACATGTCTGTAGTGTTTATTAAAAATTGCATTATTTTTAAAATAGAATTCACTTTGAAATGCATTATAGGGGAAAAACACTAATCACTCTTTTAAGAAAGGGAAGCCAAGAAACTCATACGCATGTATCGTTAAAGGTTATTTTCCAAGTATGCAGACAACACAAACTAACACAGGTAGTAATCGGTCAAGATTTCTATTATTTTCTTAGGCCCTACCAAGCTGGTACCAATCAAATGAGTAACTGTCTCTCCATTTTACACCTACAAAGACACATCAAAAAATTATCATACACAGAGCTGATGTGAATCCAGCAGAGCTTATCAGCTTAGATCTTTTGTCATACAGGGATAGTTGTCTGATCTCAGAACCAATTCCTTGCTATAGTAAAGCATATTGACATATTATGATCCCAGGCTCCTACGTTTTGCCAGAACAGCAGTAGCCCCAAACAGACAACTGAGTAGTCTGCATAAATCCCCTGCACACTTTGAATTCTGGAGGGGCTTATAAGCAAGGGATCTTGTTGTAAAAGTGTAATTATACTTCATAGAGTGTAATGCTAATTTCCAGCACACAGGTGATTCTAGCTATCAGTTATTAAGATAGCCTGGATTCAAGAGTTTGGTGCAGAGAGACAAAAGAATTCCATGTAGGGACAACTTATGGTTGACAGCAGTAATATTATCTTTATTTTTCCTTTCTGTGCATCAGGGGTCACCCCTCTGAAAAACAGAAATCTAAGCTAAATCAGCTTATTCCCTTCTCTGCACCTGTCTCTCTTACCTCCCAACACTGGATGAGCCAGTCTTACATGTCTTTTTTCTTTTAATCTCAAAAGACCACTAAAATATTGTTTAAAACAAATAAATAAATCATCGAAAACCTGAGTGATCAAGGTTCTGAGAAACTTCTGTAGTTAACCTTGTGTTTTTCAGGGATGTTGGACTAGATAATGTCAAAAGGTGCCTGCTAACCTTGGTTATTCTGTGAAAGAACATACATGCTAGTGAATAAGTCCAGTGATTTTTAAGATCTATTAATATTTGCTTTCTCTTTGAAGATTATTGCAGGAATATGCTGCTGCCACTCTTCCCAATATTTCCTACTAGAGCATCAAAATTGGCTGTTTAATTTTTTTAAAGTGGTTTGTTCCCCACCGTAGTACGATTGATCAGAAAGCTCAGCATGTCACACAGATGAGTTGTAGACAACTCTGCTCAAAGCCATCTAGTTAAAAAACCAAGATGCCAAAGTAATATTTTTCCTTATAAAATAATATTCACTGCATTAATGTTTAATCCACACAATATGCAATATACCTATTTGTTCCTTTCTCCCAAAGTAAGACCAAATCTAGAGTTTTATGATGGAATTGGGAGGGAGAGAGGAGGTGGTGGAGAGGTAGTTCATCGCCCAGTGATGTTTGTTATGGACCTCCTATTGCTATTGACTTCACATGGAACGGATATAGAAATAGGCAGTAGTATTAAACCTTAACATAAACTCAATAAGGTGGTGTGAATGGAATAGACTAAATAAAATGCTTAGTCTTCAGCAAACACAGGCAAATGAAAAGTTATGGATTGTTGCTCTGTGTCAGGGTGATACAGTTCTCCATTGACTGCAATCTACAGTCAAAGAACTTCTGAAGCCTCAGATACCTGGAGCTGATGGCTCCAGGTGCTTGCTTTTTCTTATTTGTTGCAATACAGCTCTAAATTCCCATTTTGATTTGGTATTTAATCCTGTGGAAGTACAATTACCACCAGAGATTGGAGATGAAACAAACCTGGGAGAAGGGAAGTTTACTCAGTCCAAATGAGATCATCAAGGAAGTAAAACTAGACTCTGCTGACTTCACTAATTTCTTTACCACTTTACATCAGGACTTAGCACCTCTATTAAGAAAATGTAGCATACTTTTTTTACATTGATGTCTGCAGTTTGGAAATTTTTCTCTCTCTTTTTTTTTTTTTTAAAAGGTGTTGCTTAAGTGGCACCGAGGTTTAGTAGAGATTTCTGTTGAAGACAGTTGCTAATAAAACATACTGGTTCTGGTTTATAGGCTAAATCCCCTCTACTGCAGTTAAACGAAGAATGCTGGCAGGGTGGGGGAGCAATTAAAAAGAAAAAAGAAATCACCCAGGCACACTCACAGCAGGTAGGAGAGTATGTGGCTTTGTGCAGTTTTTTCGATGAAATTGTCCAGTGGAACCACTGGAAGGGAACATCCAGATATCTGGAAATACTCAAATGAGATAACTTCCCTGCTGGATACACACTGCTGGATGTGCGCGTTGTTGTTGCTGTCTCTGCAGAGCACAGCACCAGGGGCATTAGATTGCTACAGTTTTGCAGCAAAGAAACACTAATTTCTCCCCATGATTGTCCTTTTATTTCCTCCCTGTGCATTCCTCTGTTTTTCTCTGCTTCACATTTTCACTGTACAGCCAGATACCAATGAAACAACCTTGCTTACAGCAAGACGTAATGCACTGGGTGTTTGTGCCCAGGCGCTGGCAGCTTCTGTGCAGGGACGCTGGGGCTGCCCTGTGCTGGACACAGTTGGTTCCAGCCAGTTACGGTGAGATCCAACTGACCCACCGCAGGGCACAGCTGAGCCCAGCAGTCAAGATAGTGCCACCTCTGGGAAAACAGATTTAAGAAAGGGCAAAACATTGCACAGCAGTGAAAGTGAGGAAAAAAATTGTACAGCCCAGCTGACATCAAGATCAAGGAAGAAGGAGGAAGAGGAGGTGTTGCAGCTGCCAGAGCTGAGATTTCCTTGCAGCTTGTGAAGGAGACCATGGTGGAACAGATAGATATTCGTGCTGAGATCTGTGGAGGTGCATAAGGTCTGAAGGAACTGTGTCCTGTGGAATACCCACAGAGAAACAGCATTGGTAGGACTGACTCTGGAGAAGGGGAAAGTGTGAGGGGGAAGGATAGGGAGAGAGGAGCTGTTATAAACTGACAACAACCCTCATTCTCCATCGCCCTGTGTGTCTTAAGGATGGAGGGGGAGGTAGAGAAGTTGGAAATGAAGGAGTGAAGCTAAATCTGGGGAAAAACAGGAAAGGGAAGGTGTTCCTTCAAACACAATCCAAACCTATTTTAACTGCCAATAAATTGAACTAATTTTCTCCAATTTCAGTCTGTTTTGCCCATGACATTAATTGGAAGTTATCTCCCTATGTCTATCATATTTTCTTCCCTCGTCCTGTTGAGGAACAGGAATGAGAGAGAAGTTGCACAGGCATCAGACTGCAAGCCAAGGTCAACCCACCACATATTTAAAATACAAATACTATTAATTTGAATCACAAAAGCATAAACATTTAAGTATAGATTGTCAAAATGTAGACAAAAATACATTCTCTCTGTGAAGTGTCTGCAGCCTATTAGCATCTGTACAGTACAGGATGATGCTAATAGTAGCATCGAAGATGTGAAGATGAAGTTTCTCTTGCAAATACCAACATCCCACAAGGCCAGAACGGTCCTCACATATGGCAGGCTAAATATTTCTCCCTCTGCTACTCAAGCTGTATGGGCCACATCTCTGAATTGCCTTACCCATGTTCCTATCATAGCTCCTGATTGTAACAGAGGCATCATCCATGACAGCAAGAATGACAATAAGCTCAAACCAGACAATGTCATTCACTATGTGTAGATACATATAGTATTTAAGATACAATCATGCAATGAATATATTTAAGATAAAATTTTACCTTACCCACGCTCATATAAACCCACAGCTTCTCCTAATTAATTATCCCATTTTCACACAATTTTGACCCCCAAAAATGGTCCTAATCAGGGGCTTGAAATAGGAAAGAGTAGTGGTCATCCAGTTCATATGACACCTATGTAATATCTTGTCACATTTTAAAGTAGCAGAGAGGTCAAGTTATCTCATTATATAGGGGTATTTTGATGTCCTCAATTGCTGCTCTGAGGTGAGCATTTCATTGCTTGCACACTTTTAAATCTCATACTTTTAAGACCTGTTAATGGGATTAGAGAACTATGATGATTCATAACAGTAGGTGTACTCTCCTGTAGATTTCTGCAGAACTTCCATTAGCATTAAAGGAAGTAACACACCAGGGGACCAAAGTCTATTGATACAAATAGTGTCTTCCAGAAACAGTCTTCTAAACAGCAATTTGGGCATCCAAAAGCTCTCTAGTCACTCAAAGGAAATAACCCTGATGTCAAAACTTTAGCAGTGGAGATTCATCCATTCCGCCATAATCACTCACAAGAGACTCAAGCAATGCCTTTTTTTTTGAGCCTATTAACTTGTAACAATAGAAATAATAGGAGCTGAGACAGGTGTAAAAAGTTTAATTCTCTTCTTGTGGGCTTCAAATTTAAAAAGAGAGTTAAAAAATACCAAGATAAAAAAGGTTATTAAAATTCATGAATGTCAGTATAACATAATTTTGATCTGCACAGTTTTTCAGAGATTGTTGTCAGTTTCTATTCCGCTGTTAGCCATCATTAACAGCATATATGACAGATACACTAATGAAATCGATTTGGTCGTGTTATCAATTTAATTCAAAAATGTAACCTCATTTTATTACCATGTAACTTATAAGGACTTATAGGCTAATATAATCTGTCACTGTAAGGGTTCTCTGCTGGACTTAATAACCAAGTATAGGTTTATTTTAATTTTATTCTTTTTTCACATTTTTAACTAATTACTTCAGTAAAGTAGTAAACACTCTCTTTTAGCTCATGATAGGACTGAAATATTGGTCAATGCACTCTAGTAATGGAAATATTTCAGTGAAATGAATATAGCAATACAGTATTGCCTTGAAAACTGACTTGTTATAGCTGAACAATAGATTACTGCGCAGCACACATTCCCTGCAGCTGACTCACTGACTAAGGAACTAACACATCCCTAATGCTCTTGGAGCTGGTGCACCTTGTAAGGAAGATTTTGAAGGTAAAATGAAAGGAGAGTGGTCCTCTCATTATTAACATTAGAAGGCTCTGCAATATATTCATTCTTGTAGATAACAATATTTTTAGGAGCACTGATCAGTTGATGAAGCCGGGGTATGGCTTTTATATTGTGTTTGGAAAAATAATAGACAAAGCTAAATATCATTATGACAGGCGTCTCCAGGTGGCATCATTATACCTAGATTTCTAAATTATTTAACCGAGTAAGTAAATGTTTAAACATGGGAAAGCTCTCATCTCTGACTGTAATCTTAAGAAATTAAATGAGTAGCAACAAAAATCTTCTTTCCTTTTTTCCTCTAGTTCAAGGTGGTTTTTGAGGAAGACCTATTCTCAGAGCATCTGAAAGTGCTGTTGGATGCAAATAGTTGTCTTACAAGCTGATTGCTTTGTTTCCAAACTCAGGGCATCTTTACAAGCAAGTAGAAAGCCAACAAGCTTTATTGTGTATATATCTAGACTTCATGTTCCTAATTCTTCTCCGCAAGACAGGCAATGAAAGAATGATGCAAGACTTCTGGAAAAACATAATTGTCTTTTCTAAAAAGGAGAGAGCTGCTGAAGAAACCCTTCATCCCTGTTCTCCTCAGAAAGGCAACAAAAACGCAGCAATTTCAGACTATGCAGCCTATCCAAAATCCCATCAGAGTAGCAAAGCTGGGCCCTGATAGTCATCTGGCATAGGAGTGCACAGCTGGAGGTAGTATCATGAGCTGGGCTTTTAATTCACACTGCACTCTCAACTGTTAAAACCACACCAGTAGCCAAATCAGGCTGAACAACTTTAAATTAATTCCTTGAGAAAACTGCTCTTAGTTGTTGCAGTGGTTGTACTTGCACAGCACTATGGACTGCAACCACTCCTGATCCATCACCTGACTTGTTTCTGTGGCTCCCAAGTGAGAGAAAAAGGTGAGGAGAGGAAGCTTGCTGAGACTCTCCAACTGCCTAAGGAGACTACAATCATGATCAAAATAACACAAACTGCCCTGCCATGGAGCTATTTACACATATTTACACATATTCTTCAAGTAAGCAAATACAAAGTCTAGCAGTACTTTCAGCTCATGGTATTAGACTTTGTTAGACTGTGAAGAACAAGGCATTTCAGAAGTAAAGAAATCTCTAACCTGGTGGATACGATAGCAAAGATTTAACAACAGCTTTTCCGCTCTGATTTACTGTATTTATCTTTCAGTTTAGGAAGTTTCCATGTATTCCTGGATTGCAAGAAGCTCTACATCAACCCATGTAGATTCCTACAGAGTCTCCTTTTCAACATGTAGGTAGGGCCATCTGCTCTTCTCAGGAACTTCCTGTGTCCCTAAAGGTGCATACTTTTTGCGTTTATCTGAGACCTTGACTACGTTTTGTATTTCCAAACTTGTTCTTTTCCTCCATGATAACATTAGAAACAGAGCGAAGCAGCCAAGAAAAAGTAAGCAAGCAGCCATTCTCTCTTCCATTTAATATGCAAACAGTATGGTAAATGTAACCTGAAACTAAATTGCTGAGTCATCTCATAAACTCTGATAAGGTCTACTCAGCAGTAAAGGGAATATTTTGGAAAAGAACTACCAAGAAGTGGTCAATGCACTAGAAATCACCTTCCAAATATAATTTGTCGGTGTTTTCAATGACCTAAAAAAATAGAGAGACTCAGACTATCCTTGACTACTCTGATTCCACCTCTGCTAGAACCTGTTACTAAGAGCTTTTCTGGTAGTGGCTTAGCTCAATGAAAAAAATTGCTGTTTCACCAAAAAACATACAGCTGATCATACAGAGTAGCAATTTAACTCACCTGGATTTCTGCATGTCCCACCACAATTCTGGGCATGCATTAGGCAACTAAAACTGTGCATCTTGAATGACTTTCCATTGTAAAGCAACTTGTTCCTGAGCCAGAAGTTTATGGGACAATATAATGCAAAGGAAATTTCACATCCTAACAGTTGAAAAGCAATACTCATACTTGACATCACTTTTGCTTCAATGAATATCTAAAAGATCTGATTGCCCTGCCCATTTGCATCTGGCATCTTCAAATATCCCAGACCTACCTCCAGGGAGCTGAATTGGTGGGGGTAATTTGATTCTCTTTCTGTAGTTAGGTGCTTGTATAGAAGCTTTTTCTCGGGAAGTTATGGAGACATTTACCAGAGACAATAATCCCAGTCATACTTAAATTAAACTGACGCAACACTATGTGCCTGCTTTGCTACATTTTAGTTTAGTAGGCATGGTGGTGTTGGTTTGACAGTTGGACTGGATGATCTTAGAGGTCTCTTCCAACCTTAATGATTCTATTATTTTCTTTATTTTTTTTTAAAAATAATAATTGAAAAGTCCTACCTTTCAGAATTCCAGTGATCTTTTGCATGTGTTCCTTCTCTCACTTTTATACATCTGAGAAGATACTGGATACTACTACCTAGACCTTGGGTTACTGTTTTTCTCTCTACAAATCAGCTGAACAAGAATAAAACATAATTTCTAAAGTGAGAATAATGGCCTTAAATGCTATACCTACCCCCGTCTTTTCAGATTTCTCTCAACTGGTTGGACAGTCAGTTGATCAATCCGCCAGGCTTCTGTCTTCAGGCTCTTAAATGGCCCCCTCACAATGCTTTCTACTCTTCCTTCATTTGTCCTGCTGTCTCTAGAGTCTCCAATGTAGCGAGAGGTTCCTCTAATGGGGTCTTGTGCAGCCTGTATGCCCTTTTTCCTAGTAGATTGAATGGACTCATGTCATCTTTTTTTCTTTTTTTTTCCACAAATGGGCGTCTGACATGCCCTATCAGCCTTTAAAAATTATTCAAATTATTACCAAATCCATTACTGTATTGCATTCTAGGAGCTATTGATTGTATTATATTAAAGATTCTTCTATGATTTTAACAGTTTGAGTAAGAATGAGATAATAAGGAGCTTGAGTGGCATTAGTCATTTGTGATTTTTCTCATTTTTGTGGGTCTTGGTTTCCTGTGCAAAGCAATGTCATTACTTACTCAGCTCGAAATCCTGCCCTCTCACAGTTCACCCTGGTGTGCTTTGCAAGGACTGGAAGTTACATTATCATTGTCATGTTGCTCTCTTTGGACTTCCAGGAAGAAACAAATCTGTCTGTGGTGAAAAATAAGTGCTACGTGGCTTCATTGAGGAAGAATTGTGACTTATGACAAATCAAACATATTTTCTTTAAGCCTCACAATACGTTTTGTTTCCTAATAGCATTTCGATCAGGATAACATGTGGCAAAGCTGTAGCCTGTGTTGCATATCTGCTCTGAAGGCTACTTACACATATTTGTGTAGATGTGACTGGGGAGTGTGGATAGAAGTGTCTCACATTTGTTTTCATCTTTCCACATGGATATGTTCCGCATATACAGAAGTAAATATATTACCCTACATGCAGAAGTAAATATATTACCCTTGAATTTGCATTAGTCATTGTGATGGGAAGGCCCTCTTTACTGCCATCGGGGCTCTCTGAGCTCCTGTTTTCTGCAATGTTTTTATACATTAACAACTGGCTCATGTTGCTACTGCCAACCTTCTGTTACCAGCTTCACAACTTGGTGAGTAAATTTGGACGACAGCTGAAGTTAACATTTCCTGTCATTATAGTCTCTGCCTTAGGTGGCTGAGATGCATTGTTATGCCTGTGTAAGAACCCTTACTAAACCACTTTGTCATTGAGTGTACAAGAACATACATAGGCTTCTTCCTAGTCAGTGAATGAAGACGAACACTTGCTTATGGTGATTTAAACCACTGTTTGAGGTAGCGCTCAGGCTCCTTAGCTCATCTGAATTGCTCTCTGACCATGCCTACATTGTTCCTTTGATTACATCAAACCTTATACTCCTTACATAGACAAACTTAGAAGTTTCTCCCAGTAAACTTTTTCATGGTTGCTCTGAATGTTCTGGAGAGAACTTTTCTTTTTTTTCCTTTCTTACATTTTTTTTGCCATTTACTTTTTTTATGTTAACAACCTCCTTTTTTCTTTTAGCTGTTCTTTGCAGGTTACTTAATAATTTTTTTAGGAAAGTTGCTTTTTGATTATACGCTAATCAACTTCGCACAGGATCAGTGCAGCACAGTAGAGTGGTTTAACATTCCATTCACTAGCCTTGGCAGCATCAAACCAAGAAAATTATGGTCATGGTCTGTTCAAGGCAGCTGCAGAGGACATCAGTGCTACTAGCAGCTTATGCCTTATGACTATGGACAAGTATCCTAGGGGTCCTCCAAAGCTGTGCTTGAGGTTTTTTTAGTATTTTGTTGCCCATTTTGTCTCTGCAGGTTTTCATATGCCTCCCATATCTTCACTAATCTGTGTAATTTACTAACAAACCATGCAATCTAAGTGCTCGTATTTCAGTCATAGTCAAAAGCAGCACAAGAACTTGGGTCCATCCACCCACGGAATGGCTTGTTATTAGTCACTATCTATTCTGGCTTATTGTAATATACGTCCACTTTTCTCCTATTTTCTAGTTTATTTTTGATCGGTGACAGAATTACCTTTTACTTATTTTTATCAGTAAAACTTTAATCTCTGGAGTTGAAATAATATTGCTTTCATATTTCCCTGTTTCAAATTTTACTTCTTTTGGCTCCCTTAGCACTTGATAATATACTAAAAAGAACTTGTTAAGTAGTAAATACTTAGGAATAAAAAATGTTTAATTTTCTCTTGTCTTGCTTTTTTTTCTCGAGTTTCTTTCATGGTTTCCTTTCTTTATTCAGACCCCAACCTGAAATCAGATGTAGAATATTGTGTTTTCTGTCTATCCCTATTTGTCTAAGACTGGTTTGAGATTCATTGCTTCAATGTAGGATCAATTCTCTGATGTGTAGGGAAAAAAACAAAAAAAAAATTGTTGAAACTTTTATAATTATATGCAGAAAAAAAATATATATCAAGATCGTATTCTTCGAGGGTGTGAGGCATATACCAAACAGTAACTGAAAGAGTAGAAGAAACTTTACTTCTAGGGAGGGGTACTATATATTTTGTCACCTGAAGAACCCAGTCATTTTAAAAAGATTCCAATTAAGACATGGGATCAACCAAGAGGAAGCACTTGACTGTACTGGTTTAACAGTTCCATTGACATAAATTCTCTTTAGAGTTTTGGATAACCTCTTCCACATTTGTTACAAGCAGGTTTAAAAGCAAATGCCTTCTTCTCTATTTTTTATTGGGAAAGATATTGCATGTATGTAGGTTTATGTGATAAAAGATGGTTCTATATTTTTTTCCTGCTGATCAAATATTCCATTTTTCTTTTCTCTCTTTTTTTTCTTCATGGCTTCTTGTGTCTATAGTAGCTTATGCCTAGTAGCTATAGCCATATAGACACAGTGTTGAAATCTTTATTTTCTTTTGGAAAATCTAATTAGTACTCATGATTGTGATGAATAGCCTATATTAGATAGTAAGTGCCTGGGTTAAAGATTTATGCAACAGCATGTGGGTACAGTTTCAGTAAACAAGCGAATGATTGAGGTTACTGCATCGCATGCATAAAACCTGAGCTACTGCAGAGAAGAAATGAATGGGAAAAAAAAGCTAAAAGCATAACTATAAAATTGGTGAATGATGTGTCATATTGATTCCTATACTGTCTTAGTTTTTGCTCCATTTGATATCCCAGATGTTTAAAGCAGTAGTTACATCTGTTCTTTTCTGGGATAACAGAAAGCTACAGAGAAGTTTTTTTTAAAAAAAAAAAAGTTTAAAGTTATATTGTACTTCTGGAACTTGTTTTTATTAGTCTATTATGTGTTTTTCTATATTCTTCCATTCCCTTTCAAGTGTGTTTTGAAAAAGTTACTTGTTTGCAAGCTGAGAAATGAAGGATATTTAATAGCATTCAAATAAGACATTTCCCTCTGTGTTTAAAATTTTGTTTTGGAAGAGGCACATAGAATTCTTTTGGAGAAAAACAAATTTTTTTATGTAACTTAGTTTTGTAAAATCAGAAGTTCACAATATTCTGAAAACATATTTTTCCTGAGAGAGAAACATTTCACCACTTAGAGTAGTAATTCACAGTGACAAAGGCAGCCAGTATATTTTTTTTTGTTTGAAACTGTACATTTTCGGGGAGAAGGGAAAACTACAAAACACATTTTAAGTGCCTTGAGGTGTCTGTTGTACACAGGAGACAGCAACTAGAATTTGTCTCTGATAAATAATCAGAATCTTTTGTCTTTGAAATTTCTTATCCAGAGTAGAATTTATAATACATGGTCAACCTTTCATTGAGAATCTCAAGTACTCAGAAAACAAACACATAAGCTTGCATATTCAGAACTGATTGGAAGGTATGACTTTAGATGTAAAGATTTCAGATGTCCATTCCTAGATCATCTAGTGCAATCTGGTTTCCAGAAAATAAATTACCTTAACCTGACCTATAACTGAGCATACCAGAGTGAAGGTACCCAAGACCTGAAAAGGCAAGGGTAAAACTTCAATTTCAAACCACAACATTTGTCCTTAATTTCCCATTCCATCACTAAGTCTTCCTCTGGGTGTCCCCACCTTACTTACAAATTCATTTGGTGATGTCATGCTCAGGGAACAAGTCTCACTTATAAAAGTATTTTCTTTATTTTTCATAATTTAGCTGAACCAACACAAAACTGAATACTGTAAAGCAACAAAAAGGATGTAGCATCTTTAATTGTTCTGTGTTTACTAAATAAGGCGACTACACTCCCTTTAAAATAAATCAAAACAGAGAGTTGGTAGAGTGAGGGATCTGGCTCTTGAGGTGTACATGTGCAGTAATGTATTTACCTTCATTTATTGCATGACATATTAAACCTGACGTTGGTCATTTATAGTGCAGTCAGTCCATAACACTTTTCAAGTGGCTGGGCCTTAATTGCTACTTTGACACTGGTCAAAATCCTAAGATTAAATAAGAATTTTGTATATATTTATTATACTTGAAGACAAAATTATCTATAGTTCATGTTTCCTGCAACCTCTTCATTAAATAAGCCTCAGTATTAGAGCAGGCTTTAAAAAATTTCTTTAATCAACTTTTCATTTTTGTATCTTTCATCTATGGTCACTTGAACAATCTCTATATATTTTTCTTTAGTAGAATAGAACTAGCATAATACTAAAAGTTAATTGGAGTATTAGGTAGTATATTTGAAACCATAATACATTTGCCAGGAAAAAAATAAGCTCCCTTGCTGATTGCATCACACCAATATGTACCAAAATTACATAACAAAAGGTTTTGTTCATTTCTCTGTTTTATCATAATTTCCCCCTCACCTATGCCATCTTTGCTAAATTTTCACTAACCGATAATGCCAAAAAATGTGGGGTTTCTAACAATGAGGTAAAACACTGAAAATAGGATCAAGGAATAAGCTTCAAACTGATCCTCGTATAAAAGTTGGGGGAGAGAAAGGGAGAGAAACAGCAACAGAAAAAGAGAGAAAGAAAAACAAACTTTGCTATAAAGAGCAATAAGTAAAATATTTTACACTCTATTTTTATCAGTACATAAAGACAAAAAATAAAAATAAAATAAAAATAAAAAATGCCTTCCAACAGTGCAATGGTTGAATGCATTTATGTAATATAAACAACATTATTCTTTGCTTTTTCTACACAGTCCTCTCTGGTCATGCTTTACATCCAGAATGTCCCAATGGAAGAAAGCAAACGACACCAGTCACTTCAGAGACAACTGAAGTAATAAAACACAACTTAACTCTGAACCACTTGTCATGACTGTCAGAGTTATGACGTTAATTGTTAAATAGGATTTTCTACAAATATACAACATATAAAAACTGTTAAATATATAACTTTAGGCTTTTCAAAATACATTTAATGATCTCTTTCAAACAAGTGTTACTTTTGTTTTCTCTTTAATTTGCTTTCTGGTGCTAAATGGTGTATCAGATGAGACATAGGCCACAGATGACCAAACATGCTCTTTGCAAATACTGTATTATCCAACTTTAACTATCAAAAATGGAACTGTAGAAGAGGCATGTTTAACTGGTTAAAACTGAAAATGATTTTAGTACGAGAAAGTCAATCTAAGTACAGAGGAATAAAGGTGCCGTGTAGACAGTTTATGTTCTTTTTTGTCCAAGTTTTTCAAACACAGGTCGTTTTCTCTCAGTGCTCCATTATGTTCTCTTGAACGTGGCATCATTTCAAGAGCAGGTCTCTGAGTTAGTTTTTACTGCAGCTTTCCATAAAGACTTCTGCTGGACAATGATATTTCAGCTTTGTGAAAGCTGGAGTCATGTCTTTGTTGAGACCTCCTACAATTTAATGACATAACTCTGTTAACAGTAAGATTGTGTCCACTTTAAAATAGATTTTGCTCTTTGGTCTATTGTATATTCTGAAAGCATAAGAAAATAAAAGCAATTCAGACAGTTTAGGGCACAAGAAGAGTTTCTCTTTTGCACCTCAGTGTCCTCCCATAGGCAAAACAGTCTTCTCTAAGGCTGATTGGGATGATACTCTTCATTGTAGCAGACTCTTCAGATTAAAACATGTAGGTAACAGCAAGTCCAGCAGTGGTGTATAACGTAGATGAAACGTTAACCATGAACTTTTTTGTATTGCTAATGCCCAAGCATATCTCTTTTTCTATATTCCTTAGTCCACGATCCTCAGTATGGTAGAACAAACTTTAGCTCATAATGTTGAAGAATTATGCTGTCATTCATGAAATACAGAGAAACAGACAGTTGAGTTGATGACTTTTAACAGATGATGATCCACAGCAGTGAAACTTGACTAAGTTAAGTAGCTCACACAGAGCCTAAACCACTCCTATGAGGATTCTGTGTTGCTGCGTTTGTCAGGAGACCTGTAAATCAAAAAGAACAAATGAGTCAGAATCTTAATTTACAAACCTGGTTATGCTTGCTGCCCATTATTTTAAAATATACTGTACTGAGATTTTTCAAGGAAATAGTTAACTAATATAGAAGATACTTATTTTTCACAGCATTTTCCCTCATAAGCAACATATGAACAAGCCTATATTTTTATTTATTATAAAAAAACCCTTTAAACATTATTTCTAAAAGTCATGAATATAAATGATAATTTACAATAACTTCAATGCCATCTACATTTTACCAAGCTCCCTGCAAATTCTTTTCATTCTTTTTCATAAAAATATCACAGAATATTATTTTATTTGCATTATCATTACATATAACAATAGCTAATACACATGATAATTAAGATGACTATTACATTTTGTGAATAGAATATGTTGAAAAATGGAAATGAAAGTCATGACAATTCATTAAAAATGCAAGTATGTTTATACTGGAAGCTTTTCTGCCTTTAAGCTTCCAATGAACACTAGAGTGTGCCTAATTTAATCAATACTGCCCTCTAGTGATCCAGCTACAAATGCAAATTAATGTAAATAATGTTTATTAATAGTCAATTTAATCAGAAAATTGTTTTAGTTGCACAGTAGAAAATAAAATAATTAAAATTAGTATAAGACTGCATGATGAACCTGTTTAAAGGAAAATGGAATGGAAGCAGTGAGAAAGAGAAACAGAACCAAAGTTCACACTATTAAAGAAAATGAGTACTGGAAGACAGCACAAACACAAATGAGAAAGTAATAACTGATTTATAGAACAAGGAGCTAGCTACTCATGCTCACCCAAAATATCACTGCAGAAATGGTTTCAAAATTACACAGATACTACTCCACAAGACAAAATGTTTTGAGGTGTATTAAGCAAGCATGATTGTTACAAAATGCCGTTTGAATGTTCAAACGCTATCTATCTTCTGCTTTGGCCTTGTTCTGTCTCCAAATAGTCAGAGCTGTTTTACTGATGGAAATACCATGCATAACTCCAGATAATACTAAACAGTGAATGTGAAAGAGCAAAATAAATAAGAAAATTCAATTCACTTGTTCAAGCCATGTATTAAATTTGGAGGTTTTCACCTATCCCTCAGAGCAGTAAATGAAAGAAATAACCTGCCTCAAAATCAATTTAGTGACAACTTGAAACATATGGTTCTCTCTTGATAGGTATGTGGATAGATAGATTGATTGATCGATAGATAGATAGATAGATAGATAGATAGATAGATAGATAGCCAGAAAAACAGATGAATACTTTCCTTTTAAGGCATAAAGTGTCATATATTTCTGCTTTCATCCTCTCACCTTTTCCAGGAAAAAACACCCCAGAAATCTTGCAAACAGCCTTTCCTTTTCGGACTAGTGATCAGATCTCCAAACCACATGGCCTCAGACAGGCTGAAGGCAAAAAACCTGGTTGATTATTGTGGTATATTCCCCTTTTAAAATATACATTCAACAAGATAAATTATTTTAAAGTTTTGCTTCTATTAACTGCTCTGTTTTGCCTTTATACTCTTTCTTCGACTTTCCAATATGCTCCCTGTTTTTCTTCCCATTAGAAAGGAACACAATTTTTAAGGTAGTAATACTTTTTAGGCAGTGAGATACAAAGCAAATGATTTATGGTTTATTAGGTCTGAAAGTAAACTACTATTGTGTTAAGAATTAGGCTGATTTAGCTTCATCTTTCCTGAATTACGCTGCAATGGCCCAAAGCTACAGTGTAAACAGGTATTTTCATAGTGTGCTTCTCTACCTTATTGTTCCCAGGACAGAGACAGAATTGAGGCACAACTACATTCATTTGTAGATACTTGCTGCTTTGTCATTTTATGGATATAAAAGCTTCCTTCCTCACTTGCTATCCCTGTCTGTGCTGTGTGAATATAGTATCAACACTTTAAAAGAAGGAGAGAATAGTGGAGACAATTATACATCTTAAAAATGCTGAGGCAGCACAGAAAGCAGGTTTGAAATAAAGTGATGACAGGAAGAGGAACAGATTAGAGAACAGGAGGTGAATTTACAGCTTTGGACAAGGACAGGAGAAAATGGAATGAGAGGGGAAAAAACAGGCATAGGTTAGCCAGGGAAGTTTAAACATCATTTATTAATGAAGGCATGAAAAAGAAGTAAAATAGGTAATAGGAACAACAGATTAAAATGAGAGAGAGGAAAGGAGAGAGCATAAAGAGTCCAGAAAGGAAGAGAATGCATACCTACCCTCCTACCTCCTGATTTTAGCTCTTTCATTTCTCATTACAGGTAAATTAATCACTCCCCAGAATACAAGAGAGATCAAGCAAGAGAAAAGAAGGATTCCCCAAATGACCATAAAAAGTTCTTGTTTACTATCTATACTAGTAGTTCAAACCATGAAAAGTACCACATCCCTGACAAGCAGGTTTAAAGGAAAATGGCACTCTTGATGACTGTTTGGCAGCAATTTCTAGAATATTCATTAGGTCAATAAATTGCAGTGAAAACTGTAAATTCAATAACTATGTACACAAAACTGCTTTAAAGTTTGGGAAAGGTGTGTTAGCACTGTTTTATTCCTTTTTTCCCTTCACTTAGGAAATCTGCAGCAGTATCAAATTAAAGAGAGCCTGGATACCAATCAAACAGAACATGATTTTCTTTTCTATCCATCTCTACACAGGACACATGTCAGTTCTAGGTGCCATTGTAAAAGTCTTTGTCACTGACTTCAGTGAAGTCGGAATTTCTCCCCAGTGCTCCAGATAGCAGGTTTCGCTTCCTTCTGAGGATGTTCTAGTTGTAAGTTTGGAGAACTCTTGCACTTGTTCAACTTTAAGATATTGAGTGGGCATCTAGTACCAGAGATTTAAATATTACTGTATGTTATCTGACTGTTTATATGATGGAAGCCCAAGCTCCTGTATACGCCACAGAATTCTGCCCAAGAAGAAAGATAATTTCCTTTACTGCATATTAATAGAAAATACAAAGCATAAGAAACAATACATTTCATATGACCATATATATCTTCTCACAGTTCTTGGATGAATATGTCCCAAGAATGTTTGGCTTATTAGGGCAATTCTAACACAGTCCACTTAATTTGTCTTACTCTGGAGAGAGTAAAATAAGGGACAATCTTCAACTGTGCCCTAATGGCACATAAAATAAAATAATACATTGGCTTATTCCTATGGTCAAGGACAAAGGAAACATGTTATGCACCTTCTCAAGTCATCTTGGGTGGTGCTATGCTAACTTAGGCTTTCCACGAAAAAAAATGCACCCAAAAACCTTTGTCCATCTTTCCATGTAGTATCTAGGATTGATTTTAGTGTCAAAACATTTGAATTTCTCATCACAAACCAGAAAATTGAGCCAGACTGACTGTAACTGGCAAATATTTTCAGAGTCGGGATTCTATTTCAAGCACGTCTGGTCAGACCTTTTATTTTAAATGGAATTCACATAAATACCAACAATTCCATGTCAAGCTGGTAAAGCTTTAGCAGTTTCATCTAGTTTCAATTCTGTATTTTTAGAATAAAAAATGAAGTCCGAGTGAACCACTTTTTTTTGGTGCAGTAGCCAGTGCTTTTACATGACTGTGTGTTGAAGTTATATTGACACTCTGTGATGACAGCTCTGACTATCTATCATGTTTCCAGCACTGATTTCTGAAAATTTTCTACAAAGTAATTGGTCGTATTGAAGAGATTTCATTGTTGCTTAAGAGCTGAACTACTTGTTTAATGTATTTATTTTACATTTTCAATTACAGTCGTAAACATGTCTCTCTGAGTTTCAGGATTTTGTGTAACACTCATCTGCTAAATGGCTTTTGGTTTTGACTAGTTTGTTTTTTTTTCTTTTTTGTACTATTATACCAAAAAAACCCCAAACCAAAAAAGCCCCACACCATTCTGCACAAAGACAATTCACAGACATGGACGTAGGTTGGGCCAGTCTGTGTCTCATAAAATCTACACATAATGGAAACACTTCCAAACCTTTTACCAACTGACTGCAAGTCAGATAAACAGCACGTCTGTCCCCTCTGCTTCTGCAGCTGTCTATTCTAGGTCCCTGAAAAGCTAAGCATGTATAATGCAGAAAGATATAAAAGCATTAAGACACTCAAGGAAAATCCTTACACTGCATTGTAAGATACCTCATGCTTTACAGGAATAAAAATGTAAATTTCTAGTGGTGATCCAAGCAGTAGCAATGACCTGTTGCATTTATGAGAACTCCCATAGGCTCTCCTGAAAATTCATTCTCTTTTCCTCCCTTCCTCTTCCTTTCTCCATGCTGTTCATATATGCAAATTGAATTGTTTATTCTTCAGAAAAAGACAAAGTAATCTAACTTTGAAGTGTTTACAACTATTAAAAATAAGAAAAAGAATCGTGGAAGCTACTATACTCGGTAGTGCTTTATTATGTCTCACTGACCTAGCCATGGGAAGGACATCTTCAGAGTTCAAACTGTGACACCTGCAGAACTACAGATGAGGGTAGTCAAATCTAGTGTTGTGCTTGTGAGTGAATGTTTATAAAAAGCAGCCTAGCGTATTAGGTAACGTATACACAGATAAACTTTCCTGTGTTGCACTCTAACAAAGTAGGATTCATGAGTTACAGACAACAGAATCCAATTATTAGACACCTTCTAGGAGAAAATGACTTTTCTTTAACACACATACTTCTACTATTCAAGTCAGATACAGAATGCCGTATCACAGTATCACAAGGATGGAAAAGACCTCTGAGATCGTCTAATCCAACCTATGACTCAACAACAGCACTCACTTGTCATTTAAACCATGGCACTAAGTGCCTCATCCAATCTGTTTTTAAAACGCCTCCACGGACGATGACTTCATCACCTCCCTGGGCAGCGCATTCCATGGGCGAATCACTCTTTCAGTGAAAAATTTTTTCCTAACGTAGGGTGAGACCCTTAGCAAATGATATCTTTTTTACCAATAGCAATTAATTAATATCAATAATTTATCCAGAACTAAACCAAAAAAGTGCAATTTCCCTTAAATAACACTCTGAGTACTATCTTCCCAACTTCCTCTGACCATTTGACAGCACTATCATCTTGTTTGATTATTAATTTCCTTTTCTCTTAGAATCCTGTTTGTCTCAAATTACCTTTTTTGAACTTAAAAGAATGTGCTAGGTCAGATCATATGCTACTTCCTTCGACTGAATTGCTCATTATTTCAAAAGCTATACTAGTGAAGGCAGTGGGACTGTTTCTATAATTAGATAATCCTTACAATGAATGAGAACATTAGAATCAAATGTTGTAACTCATCTGAAATACATTTGACCCTGGGTCACGCAGGCGACCCGTGTTTAAGAGCTTAGACTTAGGCATATATAATAATGCAATCTTGCTTTGTAGCATCTGAGCATATGCTAAGGGAAAGCAATGGAGATGGCAGAACAGCAGTTAAAAATATCTGTGCTCAGAACATAGAGAATAAAGGTGATCATGGGGGATTTCTGGTTGGAGTAGCATTTGGAGCTACTGTGGGGAACAAAAGAATCAGGCAGTTCTCATTCTGCCCCCTATGAAAGACTAAAGCAATGTGGATAGAAAGAGGGATTGATGCACACGATCGGACATCTTATAAGGTGTAACAATGCAAAACAGTGCATTTTCCTCTCTTGTGTGCCAGTTAAAAACCAAATACACGTAAAGTAACTCCAGCTAAAGACCTTGAACAAGTAACCCCATTGTCTGATTTCTTTTTGCTCTTTTAAAATGGTTAGAGGCATGTACCTATATGAAACTTAATAGTAGCTAAAAGTGCAAAAGATTTGTAACTGGCATGGAATTATAAACTTGAATAAGGATCACTTCTCTGCATCCATTTCACTCTCACATCCATGTATTTTTGAAAAAATAAAAGCAACTGAAATATTGGCACAATTGAAAATTTATAAGAATAGCCAGGGGCTTTCCTCAGGGTACTGAAAAAACTAATCTGAATTTACCATTCCTGAGACTGTTTTCTAAGGTAGGAGACAGGTACAGATTAAATCACCAATGAGAGGGTTTTTTTATTTAAATATAGTAACTTAATGTATACTGCAATCTGAATAGTCAGCCTATATACCTGTAGTAAAACCGCACTGATTATAGACTATCAAATCGTAACAAAGACATAATCTTAAACACATTTAACCTTCTTGTGAAAAAAATGCCTTAAATATTTCTGTGTGTTAATACAAATCCACTAAATAATGATCTTCTATAAAATAATCTTGTATTATCACAACAGAATATCTCATGAAGTAGGTGACGTGAGTTTTAATTATAAAGTTTAAAAAATGAACTTGCCTATAGTTAAAGTTTACTAGTCTACTTAATGGAAAAAAAAAAACAAAAAAACCCCAACAACTGATGTCAGACAGCACTGCAGTCCACAGACAAACTGTTACTTTATCATTTCTAATTAAAGGAGAAGATTGTTCAGGAGCATCTATGAGTGACATCTGATTGACAGGCAGCTGGTCTGGAGCAAGGTCAGTCTCACACTCACAATAAGTGATTTCCTAAGACTGTGAAAATAGTTAAATGAATAATACATCAAAAAGGGCAACGCATTTTTAAATGGAATAGGTAAGATAATTCATCCATTAAAAGAGGTAATACTGACTTACAAAGCATGATCTTTAAATATGGAAGTTCAGCCGCTAGTGAAGGAACTGAATAGTCAATGTTCACCAGCGAGACACTACGTCTGCTTTATGTATTCCATCTCACAATTTATTGCTTAAGAAAATAGTCACCTTTCACATCATTCCAGAAAGCAATGCAATACAACAGATGACTTTTAACAAGCAATCTTTATAAATATGCTGTGTATGGAAATTAAATGCCAGTATTCCAATTACTGTGCTAACCCTTTGTCTGCTTCTTGAGGAGAAAGGAGTAAGTGGACAACGGTGGGGAGCTAGAGTAGAGATGAAATATATATATGTAGATCAGGTAAGAAGAATGCAGGAGGATTTTTATTCTCTCATAACCTTATCTGAAAACAAAAGCAAGAACATACATATCATTCTTCTGCAGAAATAACATACAGGCTTCCACTGCAAACATAGAAAAGTAAGTATGGTCTTCAAAAAAGCTCAAATGTATGGTGACACAGAAGAAAGCCTACCCTACTACTCCTCTTAATAATGGGTACATTTTCTAAACATAAATTTTCTAAACCAGAATTGTTCTTAGACAGTCCCATAATACGTGCCTGCAAAACAACACAAACATGTATCAGCAGAAATTAGTTCAGCTTCTTAAACCTTGATTCAATGCAAAACCAAAAATTCCCAGCCTAACAGATTGCTACATCCTTGTAAACAGGTTTATGAGATTTAGTGCCTGGCCTCAAAGACACATTACAAAATGTGAAATATCTCTCCCTGAAACACCTTATGACAGAAATAGTGAGGTTCTTCAGCAAAGTGAAATATATATTCCTTAAAAAGTCAATGTTCCTGTCTTGTATCAGTTTAAAATCAAGGATTTTAGAGATCCTTCGATTCTTCATTCAACGATAAACATTCTGAAAGGACGGTGGAAAACGTAGTTACTTAAAGTATTTTCTTCAAGATTTGAGGAGGAGGAGGAGATCTCTTAACAGTGTAAGGGAAAAATTGACAGGAGTACAGTATTTGCATTCAGCAATGTATGTTCATCCTCTGTTTAATGACAACATACTCATACATCTTGCAGGTTTTCAAGTCCTCTTGTACTTCTTTTCAGGAAACACTTCATTTTGGTTTGTGATATATTCTTAAAATCCCACCTAAAATATGCTTTTGTAGATCTATGCTCATCCATCATTTTTCAGTTTTGTATGACTGTGACTATTTTTAATCTGTTGGTGGCAAAGCAGACAATTAAATGCATTATACTGTGTAGCATTCTGATTAACAGTGCAAATGTATTTAAACCTAACACAAACTACAGACGCATGCAATGCAGTAGTTCAAAAGCCAACCAGTGTGTCACTGTTTATTGGAGGCAGAGTGCTGTGTACACTGTTCAGCATATTGGATCTAAATTCTTTGGCAAGATCACCATTACTCTCTCTACCCTGTTTCTGTGATAATTTGGCAAGAAGTGCTGTGGTGATCAGATTTCTGCAGTAGAATGAATACAAACAACAAAAGAGGAAAAAGAAATTGTGGCAAATGTCAAGGAATTTTCTATAATCAACAATATATTTTACAAACACAAAAGACAAAATTATACAAAAGCAGTTGTGCAATACAACTTTTGGAGAGCAGGAAGTGTATGTGACCTCTCAACACACAAAGATATCAGTCTTGGAAAATCTTATCACCTTATCTAGTTTCATGTGCCTCTAACAGAAGTGGGGTGAATCTCTTACTTTTTTAGTAAACTCTTTCAATCACATTTTAGGGATTTGAGGTTCAGTGTGTCTTCTTTGACAGCCCTTCAACTCCCTGTTATAACAATCGCCTGGGGTCACACTCAGAGATTCTGAGATATAAATATAGATATCTATATGTGGTGAGTAAGTGCGATCTCAGTTAGGGTCAAAAAAAATCTAGAGTTCAATTCTGCCGAACAAAGATGCTTAGTGCCTGCGGAATGTACTAGGGCATCTCCCCTGATCTCCAGATGCTATCTCAAAAGCCATTTTGTCATACATTTTCACTCCTGAACACAGCTCAGACTCCTGGACCATCGAGGCTGCCCAGGAAATATGAGTTCAGGGAACTGGATTCTGCCCTTATTCTCTTTTTTTTTAAGCTGAAGAGCCCCAAGCAGCTCCTGATTGTGACTCAGTCGGCCTAATTTTGTCATGAGTGACCCAACAGACCTTAGTGTAACTCTACATGCATCATTGCCCAAACCATATTCCTATGACTGAGCATTTCCTCTGGGCTGACTCATGCAGATGACAGGGAAGAGTAAGATACGAATCCTGAGAACAGTCCCTGTGCCTAAGAAGCAAACAATCATGTTTCAGATACCTCAGGCTACGAGACAGACCATGAAAAATTTGTGTGGGTCCATCCTTAAGAGAGAAATGTCATTGCAGGGATCACACAATCCTAGAAGTTCATGCGGATGGGATCAGTGTCTTATTACACTAAGCACATGTCATTACAAGTGTTATGAGAGCTGTCAGTTTGTTTCTCAGAAACATTTATCTGACCTTTGTTATCTTTCAAGCTTGTTTTCACATTACATCAGACCCTGTGAATATTTAAAAAATGTCTGAACTATTTAAGTGATGCTCCTGGGTTAAATCAGATTAAATTGCATTTTTTGATTCTTCACTTGTTCCAATATGTAAGTGTGGAATGGACTTTGCTTGTTAATAAAACAGTTACTAGATGAAATTCAATGAACCTGAAAAGAAAGCAAACTTCAGGTGAAGACAGGGATCAAGACACAGTACTGACAATGTCACTAGTGAAT
This sequence comes from Dromococcyx pavoninus, assembly GCA_033558185.1. Lineage (NCBI taxonomy): Eukaryota > Metazoa > Chordata > Aves > Cuculiformes > Neomorphidae > Dromococcyx > Dromococcyx pavoninus. Next base: position 589,379 of record JAUMJL010000735.1, read on the forward strand.
CCAGTGTGATTGATCACACAGTACCTGTGCTGTTCATCACAGTACCATTTCAGAGTTCATTATCTAATGTAGCAAGCCAACTCTTGGAACCACTAACATGAAACTTGCTCTTCAATACTATATTTTATACTTTAGGAGTTTATTCTTTTTGTTATGGTAAGACTTTTGCTGCTGAGAATTCACAGATTTCTTTTTCTTATCATAGATTTTCTCAGATTTGAAAAAATATACAAGAGATTTGAAAGACTTCAGCTGCTGGCAGTATCAAGACCTTGGTTCCTCTGAGGTGTCTGGCTTTGTGAGGGGGAGGTTCTCAAGACAGAAGGAAGAGATATCACCATGTTTTAGCAGTTACAAGAAAGTACATCAAAGTTAAGGGGATAGGTCCTAAAATATTAACTATAGTCCAGATGGCCTGCGTGGGAGAAACTTGAGAATGTTTTATGAGAAATCACACAAAACTCGGATGCTATAGAAACAAGAGACAAAACGGAAAAAGAGGAAAACGTATTACTGACTCTGCCAGACATGCTAGGCAACATTTGGTAAATATCAGATGGAAGAAGTCATGATCAATCTTTCCTTTGAGGTCAGGAATACCTGCCATATAGACCAGAGCTAATGCACAAATGACATCATATCGTTTGACTTCCCTGTCAGATAGGAGATCAGAATTCCTCAGAATAGGCCTTGACTTAGACTATGAGTTTCTTGGAGATGTCATTGTGTCAGGGTTAATTAACAAGGAATAGTTTGTGTTTCTCTGACATTGGCCCTTTTTCGCTAATTAAGCAGAAACAGAAAAAAAAGATAGAAAAAAGGGAAAAAAGATAAAAAAAAGAAAAAAATAGAAGAGAAAAAAAGAGGAAATCTACTCTGTGTAGGAGACAATGTGGGTGTGTTCCAGAAATTCTGAAAGATCACAGGGATCACTGTGGGAATGACAACAAAGGCAGTAAAGTGCTATTGCAAGACAGCTTTGCAAGGTACAAGCACAAAATTTGCCCCAGCATTCGCATCTGTTTGTAAGGTTTAGCTGCACTTCTTCTCTATACACAATGGTTATCCCTATTTATAAAATGTTTTATCACTGCTAGACTCAATACGTGCAAGAGCATATAAAACCTATTTTGAATAATTTTACATGAGAAAAAAATAGTATTTCAGAGAGTTAAACTTTCACTTTAAAAGTGAATCAGTTCTTTATTTTGCATCCTAAGAGTACTACTGTGTAATAAAAGAGGTTGTTATGAGCATATTTTATTAATTCTGACATTTATTACTTAAAAAATTAGCATCACTTGTTAGTAAGAACTAACTGGGATGTCTTTCAGTGCCACAGCGTTAGCTGTGTTACAGTGAAACTATATAATACTTCTATCTGAAAAATAAAAACCTGGTCTCTAATAATTATCCATTGATCTTTGGGCACCTAAAAGACTAACATAGAATTTTGTTAGTCATGTATCCTTTTTATGGAAAATCAGACGTTTTGAGGTGGTAATACAGTTTTTTCAGCTCATACAGCAACTACGTGCACATATCTTGGTTATCTTATTTAGGTGCCTCCAATTAGAATACGTAAATCATATAAAATGCTCTAAAAACATACAGATTAATAGTCTTCGAGGAAAAAGTACAATTGCTTTTATCACATAAATTGAAAGAAACTTTATCTTTTGAAAGGATCTATGTCTCTCCATTGACGATGGAGAGGGCTAAGAGTTTCTGAAGTCATTTAACTGCTAAATGCCTTATAGGGAGGAATGGATCTGGGTGTGACCAGTATTTTTTTTTAGTTTATTTTATAAAATATGTCCCTTGTTGGGTTTTGTTAATTTGTTTGTTTTTAATAAAGAACTGCATGCTATGCAACTTCAAAAGATAAGACGATGTTTTCATCTTCCTAGAGAAAAATATTTCAAGCTAAGATATTAATAGGAAAACAGCTGCTTTTCTAATTAGTACATTTGATGCTTAGCTTCTTCTCATTACAGCACAGACAGGGGACACTTTGATCTAGACATTTCCATCAGTGTTAAGTAGCATTTAGCCCTAATAATTTAAAAATAAGACAATCACAAAGAGAAAATGCATACCTAAAACCTGATTTGATCAATACATCATACTATAACACATCAGTAGGAATAAAACACTTTTTATAATTGCTACTGATATGCCATAAAACAATGTCATTAGTAATGAAAATTAGAAACGATGTGATATGATTAAAAAAGTTTCTTTTGTATTCCAAAATTAAGAATATTGAAATACTTCAATGTCAAAAAGAAGGGAAAGTTCCAAGTTTCAACAAAGAAGATTAGTAATTGCATGGATCATTTGTTGATTTAATGTTTGAGTAAGGAGGTTTTGAAGTTATTTCTGAATCTGCTGCCTTCCCTTTTAAAAACTCCACACTGTCACACTATCTTACTAAAAGGTAGAGGTGAAAAATGCTCACTTTTTTACAATATACGCACTGTCACGAACTTACTCTGATAAAGTGTGCTTATTTAACCTGTGGAACTTGTTCTTCATACAGACTTTCAAACCACAGAACAGCTTTATCAATGGGTAACAGAAGACCTTTTCACCATAATTTTCAATTTAAATGTGTATTTATGTTTATATTTGACTACAATACTGTTCTTCTAGAAATAGTAGAGTATCTGCATATTCCAACAATAAAATCTTTTCCTGGGAATTTTTGTTCAAAGCCTAGCACTGTGATAAGTCAAAGCTCTGACATCTGGAATGCTTTGGGCTGCATCCAGATGAAAAAAAAATATTCCATATTTGCCAGAGGTCATCTTTCTCAAAGATGGACCAGACACCTATGGCAAAGCACATATAAACTGCAACTGAGTACTTTGGCATCAAAATTAATTAACAGAGTGACTTGAAAGTGATTCTATTGTTCCTAGCAATGACACAGCTCTACTCATTTAAGATATGTGCAGTTGTCCAATAGGTAAAAACACACAAACAGCACTAAAATTTGGAAAAAAAGTATATGGATTGTAAGAAGACAACATTCAGCAGCTATAGATTCAGATCTGTAATAATGTCAGCAAAACGATAAATACATTTTGATTTAAGCCTCATACATAGTTTGATCTGAAATTAGTGCCAAGATTCATTAAAACCTGTCAATTGCCATTTGCTGTGCTAATTTGAGACATTCATGTACTTAAATATTAGTATACTTTTTTGCTTTACTGCAGTCCTGCAGATTCTGCTGAGACCATTTTGATTGGCTTATTTCCCAGACTTCTCTGTAAAGGATATTCTGCTCATAGATAATCTAACACATAGCATCCTAAAGTGAAAAGTGTAGCAGAACACTTCTGTCTGGCAAGTTTGTGAATTAGGGGAAAGAAGTGTTTCTCAAGATAAGAAAGACTAACTGAACTCTTGGCTAAGTCCTTAAGGCTTACAGCACGACAAATAATTAAAATGAATGCTCCTTGGTCCTTCTCCCAAATAAATATAATTATTTACTTGTTGATTAAATTTCTGCTTTTTAATATCTATAATAAAAAAAAATTATTTATGACTGATCAAGCATATGAAAAAACTGTGGGCCTCAATTAATTCCCATCGAAAAAAAGGTATATGGTTTGTTTTAATACCTAAAACATTAGCCATACCTTACCCTAAACATATTTCACAGCTATCATCTATAAACTGAAAAGACAGTTATTTGCTGGGATTCTGAAGAAGAAGTAAGGTGTATAGTTCTATAATACTCTAAATCATAGAAAGAGATTAGGAGACTAAGGAGATTTTTAGGTACAGTATTTGGAAGCAGTATGGCTGTTAGCATAGTGAGTTATTAAATTTTATTACATCAGAGAAGCACTTAGCTGAATTGTGTGAGTCTGCCGGTTCTGGTTAGTACTCCTTTGGTGGATATCTCACAGTTCATTGTCAACCTGTTCACATATTCAAGGCTCTTTTTAACCAGATAATGTGTAAATGAATACTCAAGTAGTTTTTTTTTTTTTTTGGTAGGATCTCTTTGATCTTCTTTGTAGGAACATCCTCTGTGCTAGATTTCAGTATCTCTGTCTGCTTTCTCCTTGTAATCTTCCTGGCTGCACAGTGGTACATGTATAATAAGAAACGTTTAGCATTTATTCTCCTTTACCTTAACTCTAGGCTAGAGACAATGTAGATTTAAGTTCCTACACTGAAAAGAGAACAGAACACTAGTTTCTTGCCTCATCAGTAACTACTTTTAATTAGACCTAACTGTTAAGTCTAAGGGTTCAGTTCATTAGACCCAATATGTCACACGTAGATGTCTTAAGTGTATGGAATGCTGATGGACCTGAATCGGCCACAGTGACCATGGACATCTTCCTACTTTTCTCCACCAGTAACTGCAGCTCCTAGCAGTGAAACAGGGTGACAACTGTGAGAACTACCTCCCATAGAAATAAATAAGATAAAAAGCCACTTCCTTCAAGAGAATCAGTCACCGTCTACATCTTCTGCTTTACATGTACTACCTGAACAGAAGTGCACAGAGAGATGCAGAACAGTACACCTGTCTTCTGATAAATTGATTTGGTAGAAGCTCAGATAGCCCAAAACCCCAGAGATTCCCAGAACTATTAGCCCCCAGCCAGTTGTTAACATGCAAAATGACATTCAGGCTCTATAAAACCTCCCCGAGGGACTAGGTTCTGTCTTTGAATTTTAGTCCTCTGGGAAACTGTTACCAAAAAAAAGGTGTTTGGTGCATTCTTCTCCTGCTCTGGTTCTTGAGGAAATTACCTTTGGATTCAGTGCTTTGAGCAGAAGTCCGGAGCACAAATATGCACTGGATATTTGCACAAATATGCCTCAGTTCAGACTTAAGAGAGGGAACATGCACTTGGTTGATACCAAACATACTTAACTATAAGACGGTACTAAATTGCTCAGCTTTGCTGCAGTAGCCACACCCCTGACCGTGTGCAGAAGAAAAATGATATGCCTGTAAGCAACTTTACCAGGAAAAATAGTTTGTTTATAATATTACAAAGGCCAAATATACTAGGCAGGATATATGTTGAACAGTGTCTTGGATTTAAGCATCATCAATAAATCAGTGACAGTAAATACACAAATACTGTACTAGAGGATGCAAGTAAAGCATGGTTCTCTTTAAGAAAGTCTGTTTCCCAGTGTGCTGCAATAATCTGTTTCCATTAATATTTGTGCCTTAATCATCACACCAAATTTATCCAAAACCATTTTAAATACACACATTTGACCTTACTGTTAGAAAGCACTCATATTTGTACCAATCATAGGTATTATTCCTTAGGAATTACAAAAGGGAAGTCAGAGTATAAAGCTGAATGGGTTCTAGCTCCTGTGGGTCTAAATTGCTTTTGAAAACAATCCTGAATGTTTTGAATGCTATAGCATAAATACTTATTCAGTAAATATCAATCAGATGCCTTTCAGTGTAACTACGACATGATAAAAACAGCATAACAAGATTCAAGAGCAACGTCTACACTAGGAGCAAAGGAATGCTGACAGGTTTTGCATGTGATGGAGAAGCAGATAGTCTACTGCGTGTCTCTTCATCCTCAGCATTCTCCAGTCTCACCTTCCATGTTGTCTTCGAAGAACCTCTCCACAAAATATGTTTTGCAACAAGAATGAATTCAGAAGGAGACCTGATTTTATTTTCTTATTGAAGTTAACTTGATTTGTAATTGCTGAAGCATACAAAGAGCAGAAATTGACAAAGTCATTTTTGCAGATGTTTTTCACAGCAAAGCTACGCTTGTAGATATGCAGGACTGACTAGAATGACTAAGGTCAGATCTGCTCTCAAAGAAGTCAACCAGATGCTCTCAACAAGCCCTACATGATGTTCTAGAAACAAAAAGATGGGACAAAAAATTCACAGAAATTTTCGTAGCACCCCCTGAGGTCTGCATTTATGACCCGCTAATGCATCCCCTGTCTTATTGGTACTATGATCCTGATATGAATCCCATTTAAGAATAATATATTTTTGTAGCATTTGTTCCATAGCAATGAAAAATAAGTAATTGCAAGTACAAAGGAAAGGGACTATAAAGAAAGATGCTAGCAACTTACAGTAATATTGTTCTGTCTTTTAAAACAATCACTTTTTAAAACTCCCCCAGCATTAACTTCTTTGTCTTGGACTGGGTGTAGCATCTACAACACCTTTTTATTGCAAGTCTATTTTTAAATGAACCGCTCAAGATAGCACGGATACGTGCTACTCTTGTATGACACCTGCAGGCTGTCTCACGTCTCAGCTCCAAACACCAGAAGACATCAATGGATGCTTCTTATCACATCTTACCTGTAACAAACACAGAAGAGAGCCTCTGCTCCATCTCTTTTGCCGTCAGCCAACAGTGCAATGTGCTACACAAAAGGAGGCAAATATTGCTCTGTCCCATACAGCTGCCTGATGTAAAGAACTGCCTGTCTGTAGTGCATCCCAGGGATGTGAGAGGGAGCTCATATTTGGCTCAGCACATCTTATAGCACCTTCCATGTTCAAAAAATGTTCCCTGTCATCAAGGCCTATCTCACATTACGATACACTCAATCTCCAATTTATTTCTAAAGCTGAATTGGGGACAGTACTGCCCACCAGTTTAATATCTATGAAGCGAATGAAACATGCACACCCAATAGGACAAACAGGTGGTGACTGAGAGACAACTTATGATCCTGAAAAGCACCTTCACTCCAGTCAATGCATCAGTACATGGCAACTTCATAGCCTTGTTTTGATCCCCGTAAGTAAATGGAAATCATGTAACTCATGAAATATTAAAGGTATAAAAGGTGCATGAGTGACTGCACACTAAGAGAAGTTTAAAAAAAATCTTAAAAAGAAAAAAAACCCCAAACCTAAAACCTATTCTCCTGCTTTCAAAACTCTTCCTCTTGGTTTGAGTCACATTCACTCATTTAGTTTCCTCTTGGAAAGAAGGATGGTGAAATTTAAGGCATTTCCGCTGTGGGTCAGTAGCTATCAAGGGCAGCAAATGTTCCAAAAATTTCTCTGTGATTTTTAAAAGCACTTCCTCAATGGCAAGATAGTTTTTAGCAATCATGTTGTATAAAAATACAACCAACCAAACAACCCCCAACTGTGTCTTATGAAATTTCATTTTGCTCATATATACTATTTAATAAAAAATGAATGTAAAAGCATTCCACATGCAGGTCTATGTTGCTAGTGGGAGTTGTGGTTGTGCTAATATCAGAAACAAAGAACAGTCCTATGAATTACAGTACACATATTATAAAAAAATCTGCGATACTGGCCTAGCTGCTGAATGGTAAGGGTTGCATAATACTTTGTAGAAGATACTTTATTTCCTCTTTCGTGACTTTCATGAAATGCAAGTGTTTGACCAGATCTTCTGAGGACAGGGAGATACCAAGCAGAAATCAAAAATCTGAGAGCGCATGTAGACTGCCTTTCAAGGGAATCCTTTTCCACCTTCCTCAAGCACACTTCTCACAATTACCATCTGCTGACTGAAATGTAACTGGAATGGCGTACAAAATGGGAAGTGGAATGGTTGTCTGTCCAGGGTTTCAGAAAAGGTTTAAAAACATTGTGTTTTGAGGTGATCTCTTGCTATACACCTCAAGTTAAGGCATAAGTCCCTTAGCATATGAGATCTTTAAATGTGTACTGAAAAAAAAGATTACACAATTAGAAGCTTTAATATTCAATAATAAGCTCAGGGCATAAAGAGTTCCTCCCAAATCTGGTACCCAGCAGAGTGGCGAGTCCTCCACTCAGCTCTTGACCTGTCATCAACCCTTTGCCTCAATCCAATGTTTGGCTGCCCACACAAGGGTACTGGAAAGGAAATATCCCTGATGGTCATCGGAATAGCTACAAAACCAATTTACTTTCACCTAATGAAAAACATAGGCCACACCTTCAGTTGCAGGCAGAAGTAAATGAAATGCCACGACAACATCCATGGAAAACGCAGTACTGCACTGACTCGTCTTTACCAGTGGGGAACTGCATTCTGTGTTTACCGCTGTTGTCTGAAGGTTTTGGTTGTATGTGTGGATGGGGAAGGTGCTGTACAAAAGTCTTCTTACATGCTATATACCACAGCATCTAGGACCACAATACCTTATGCAGATAGCAGAGTATATACAATTTTGACGTCATTAAAAATCATGACAGTGATCTAAGGAAATGTCTGTATAGTAAGTTTTACATACCTGAAAGGTTTTTTAGTGGACATATCAATGAATACAGTGGATTTTATCACTAAGTCGATTGAAAATTCAGGAGAAATCTATCACAAAAATCCCTTTTTAACCCCACTTTCTTTGACAAAACTTCTCCCTATATAGTGTCTTTTTGAAACTCAAATGTTATCTGAACATAATTTTAGTTTCTTAGATAAGCATCATCATCGCTGATACTTATTTTTTCCGACAGAATTAAAAAACCTTCTTTAAGTAATACATTTACAGGAAGTAGATGACTGTCATTCCTAGCGGTGGTATCTCCAGTACATTGTTCAGGCACTTTGGATGATGCTTAGGAAACTTATAGCCTATTTCCATTGCATTGTGTACTCTTGACCTAAACCAAGACCTTCAGTTTCCATTCAAAAGGCAGAATTCTTGAACTTTCTAAAATATTGAGACTACACGTGCATATGTCATTCAAGTTCAAATGCAAAAAATTTCTTTTAATTGAATCATTTACTTGATGTGCCTGACATGTTAAGAAAACACTCAAAATGATGAAAAAAATTCTAACCTAGCTATCTTCACAAATCTAAACACCATTAGCTTGCAATCAATTCTTTTATGTATTTGAGCTGATTTTAGCTCTCTTCATCCTCTCTGTCTTACGCTTTGTCACACGAGTGGAACAGTGAGATAAATCAACCATTTATTTGGTTTATTGCATAAATCTCACAGCAATAAAATGGAACTGATCACATAAAGAAATTTAAGATGGGTTTCAGTGAATTTTTGAGATGCCGTAAATTAATCATGCAAGCTGATATTATATTTCCTCAAGAGAAATATATTTTAACAGATCTTTTCTGAACATCTTCCTCTGTTAATATATTTATAAGTGTTGTAACTATTCTTTTTTTCCTAAGATGATTAAACAATTATTTTTCCCTAGTGTCATGTTGTAAAACAAAACAAGAAAATAATTTAATTATTTAGAAAAATATACAAGAAAATCATTGGGAAATTTAAAATAAAGGTACAGCAACAATTTATGCATTCCTAACTTTTGTTCAAATCAAAATAGATGATACTGCAAGAAGATCCATATAAATGGAAAGCCATACTATGTGTAGCATGTAACAGTATCCTGAGATAAGCTATAAAGGACTGGAAATTGAGTTAGTCAACTCATCCTTTACATCTAATTGATACTGTCTATAAATAGCATTTTAAATCATCAAAAAATGTATTTCATTAATTTCAAAGTGGTTTGATTTATAATACTAGACAGTATAGTCTAAATTTCCATTAGGAATGTAGGGATTAATGATTTTATGTGCATAGATGTATTTTAAAATAGGACTGCTACTAACTCATAAATAGCTACTTTATGAATATTGCTAGAATCATAGAATGGTTTGGATTGGAAGGGATCTTAATGGCCATCAAGTTCCAACCTCCTTGCCATGGGCAGGGACACCTCCCACTAGACCTGTCTGCTCAAGACTCCATACAACCTGGCCTTGAACACTTCCAGGGAGGGGGCATCCACAACTTCCCTGGGCAACCTGTGCCAGTGTCTCAGCCCCTCATTGTGAAGAATTTCTTCCTAACGTCTAATCAAAATCTTCCCCTTTCCAGTCTAAAGCCATTCCCCCTTGTCCTATCACTACATGCCCTTGTAAAAAGCCCCTCCCCAGCTTTCTTGTAGGCTCCCTTCAGGTACTGGAAGGTTGCTATGAGCCTTCTCCAGGCTATACAGACCCAGTTCTCCCAGTCTGTGCTCATAGCAGAGGTGCTCCAGCCCTCTGATTATCTTCGTAGCCCTCCTCTAGACCTACTCCAACAGTTCCATTTCCTTCTTATGTTCGGGATTCCAGAACTGGACACAATACTCCAGGTGGGGTCGCATGAGAGCGGAGTGAAGGGAGAGAATCACCTCTCTCAACCTGCTGGCCACACTTCTTTTGATGCAGCCCAGGACACAGTTCGCCTTCCGGGCTGTGAGCACACATTGCCAGCTCATGTTGAGCTTCTCAACAACCAGCACTCCCAAGTCCTTCTCCCCAGGGCTGCTCGCAATAACATCATCCCCCATCCAGTATTGAAACTGCAGACTGTCCTAACCCAGGTGTAGGACCTTGCGCTTGGCCTTGTTGAACCTCATGACATTCACACAGGCCCACTTCTCCAGCTTGTCCAGGTCCCTCTAGATGACATCCCATCCTTCTGGTGTGACAAGTGCCCCACTCGTCTTGGTGTCATCTGAAAACTTGCTGAGGGTGCACTCAATCTCACTGTCTATATCATCAATGAAAATATTAAACAGCACTGGTCCCAGGACAGAACCCTGAGGGACACCACTTGTAACAGGACTCCATCTGGATATAGAGCTGTTGACCACTACTGTCTGAATGTGACCGTGCAACCAATTCCTTATCCACCGAACAGTCCACCTATCAAATATATATCTCTCCAATTTAGAGAGAAGGATGTTGTGGGGGGACTGTGTTAAAGGATTTACAGAAGTACAGATAGATTACATCCATTGTTTTTCCCATGTCCCCTGATGTTGTCACCCCATCATAGTTCAAAAGAGTGTATAGTTGTTTATCTTACATCTTTTACATAAGGAAAACAATGATTGTGTTTTACAGACACTTTGTACATGCAGGATTCAAAGTAGACCATCTCATCAAATCTGTAGGTTTCCCATTATTGGAATTGGCCTTTCCAAGAACCATTAGCTTCAGCAGAAGGTTACTACATTTGAAAGAATTATCACACAAGTTCAAACAATGCCATTTTCATGAGGACTGGGCTCCCCTCTTCCAGAAACTAGACAGCTATTTGCAGGTTACTGTATATTTCACTATACAGGCATTCATTATCAAAAATTAACCTGACTTTACAAATGCTACATACCAGATATTAAGTGGATCCTTAACTTTTACTTATCTCCTTTCCTCTTCTCTTTATATGACATACCACTTTCCACACATTTGGAATTGAAAGTTTTGGGAACAAGTAATATCTCATGTCATATGTGTACAAGAACAGACACTATTTCTGCTAATCATTTTATATTATTTCTATATTAATCTACATTTACTTTCTATATTAATAGGAAAAGTAACATCTGATATCAAGGTTCTAGAAGGTAATTTGTCATTTTAAAGAAGATTTAAAGTCATGAAGCATGCATGAAACGTGTTCAAATAAAGTTTAACGATGAAGAGAAGTAGTATTGGCCTTCAATCCTTTTCATTTAACAAGCTAACAATGCTTCCTTCTCTTAGCCAAGACTGAGAACATTTTGATTTACAGTGGATGAAACGGAATAAAATGTTTACAACTCAAGCTGGACGATCTTTCTTCAAAGACAGACTAAGCATATCCAGCTCCTGCCTAGAGAACTTCAAATTTATCGTCTTATCAGAGGTCAAGCTTGCCAGCAATTCTTGTGATGCTTCCACCTGTACTGCACTGTCCACAGGAGCTGGGATGAAAGTATTAGTGAATCACCTCTATCCACTATGTGGATCAATAGATAAAACACTCACAGATGCCTCTGAAGTTCACTCAGGTGATGATTAATGTGTTCACGATGTTTTCCTGTTGGTTCTTCAGTTCCCTCACTATGGTTTGAGCTAAGAAAAAACTACATTTTCTTTTCTCTCAAGAAGCCTAATTACCAAGTTGTGTGATGGCTACTACAGTTTTGCTATTCATGAACAGCATACACCACTCCAGAGAATTTGTTCTGTTTACATGACCAAGATGCCTGAGTAAACACACCAGATGAATACAGGCAGCAAAAAGGATGAGAATGTGGCTGACCAATCATGAAAATGTACATTTCTGCCCTTAATTCAATAAGTCTTCAGTCCAAAAGACATACTTCTATTGGAAAGAACTCTTGTCATGACAAAGCAATACAGTTAAGAATATACCACATATACCACATAGCCTTCAACGAAATTTATTGCTAGTCAAGGAATCTATATTGTTGACTAGGCATATGAATGACCATTTTAATGCTTTCTTTGATTTGCTTTACAAGAACTTGGCAATATAACACATAAATTAATGGAAGGGATGCTTTTAAATGCATGTAATCAGGTTACTATTCATACAAGTTACTATTTAGGTGGTAGTATGTGTACAGAAGGATGTACTGTCATATCACATAAAGGCAGCAATTTTTTATTGAAATATTTTACTTGCACCTTCTTGCAAAAATGCAAGCTTTTTTAAAAAGAAACTTCAAATTAGAAGTTTTGCTGTAAAAGTTGACTGAGTTGAATTACTATGTAGCTAGTTTTCCTGCATTCAAGATCAACTCTATCTTCCTTCTATGACATAAAGCATTGTTCTTTGACAAAGACACTGTTTTCAATTCAATAGCTACTTTAGGCTGTATAAATTCAGAAAACATTCTATGATGCAAGATAGTATAAACTTCTGGAATGGCACATACCTTAGACTAATGCAACACATGGAGACACCAAAGAAAATACCTGAAGGACATTTGTGTTGACAGTGTCTGTTTAAGCAATCAAATCTTCTTGATGCACCAAGACGGAAAAATATTGCGGGTTCATTTTGTTTGCAGTCAGATGTCTTGTTTTAAAATACTGTGACAATGCTGAGATCTCCATTCTTTCAGAAACTGGCAGTTCTGAGCACACTACATACTGTAGTACCGAAGAGACTGAAGCAAACATCATCTTTTCATTGTCAAATTTCTGCATTTCTATTTTCTCCCCTGGCCCATCACTGGAACAATTTGTCCTTGTCCTTTCAGAAAACACTGACTTTCAAATCACCCCTCAAAAAGAACAAGCTGCCAAGAAAACTGAAAGGCAGATACAAAATGGTCATGATAGGTTCTAACGAGTGAGGTGGATGCTAGCAATTACAATAGGTGCACTTGGTGTTCCAAATCAATGATATTTTTCAAGATGACATTTGTACACATGGCTACTTCCAGTCTACATCATAAATAAGGAATCTTTTGTAAGGCATATTAGGCATACTGACCAAGAAGGTATAATATTGCTTTATTAGCAAGCCTCTGGTATCCCTCATTTCTGTATAACTTCACTACTGTTTTTTCCCCCACCACATTTTGATGGCATTTTCAGGTTGAGATGATAAACTCATTTTCATGAATCACTTGTATCTACTGTAAACAGCATGCTACATCCTAACAGGGGTCCTCAGGGGTTTTTTTTGGCATCGTACCAAGCTATGGCTTTGAGATTATTCAGCATCAAATTTTTCATTTCCTCTTGACCTCATGACATAATGTAAGGGAAAAATCTTTGTGAAACATTGTTTTTATCAAAGCTTGATGATTACCCATACAAGGTATCTTAAGAATCTTTATTCTCCATCACGAACCTATATACCTTTTAACGCTTTTCTTGGCTTGCTTACACCTTTCATTCTGTTGCTTTTTCTGACTTGGTCAGACTATTTTTCTAATTGGAAAATGCAAGCTGTCTAGCACATACTCTATTACTGGTTTTACTTCACAACTCGCAAAAAAGTGTCAGCAAACTGTAACAGACAAAAAGCGTTAACCGTAAGAGAAGTTTTCTGGTTAATTTTCTTTGGATTACGGTGTGATGTTTTGGAGCTTTGCACATTGGAATATCTCTCAAGAAAACATTAACAATTCTGATCGGTCTACCATTTCTCTGAAAAGGTCGTATACACTTAGAGTAACAGCAAAATCTTCACAGTTGCACAGAGAAGGTGTAAAGACACAATATGAAAACAACATTGCAGAAGAAATAAACTGGAAGTGAATATGTAAAATAATGCAAATTTTAATAGCACCAGCTTTCTGTAATACCAACTGTGAGGTGCTCTGAGAAAAATGAGCAAAGATAAAAAGAACAGTAATCTCATAAAAAAAGAGAAAAAGTAGGAGATGATGTAAACAGAGAACTATGAAAAGAGCATAGCCTCATTTTGAAAGCTCAGGTCATGATTTGTCTGGGAATATTGGTACAGGATACTGGACAACGCTGTGGCTGTGTCTGGTCATATGGAAATCTGATTACTGCAATGATCATTTATTATTTCTGCCCTGCTAGCTTGACAGTGTCAGTTGTTAAGTGTAGAGATCCATATAAAAAGCACTGAGATTTTGATCACACAGCTTTGATGCTGTTGCTCTTACGTTGCTCTACAGCAGCCTCCTGAGCTTTGGCTCTGCAGCATTTTGTACCGTAACATTTCAGGCTGACATTTCTTGCAAGGCACTTGATTCACTGCTCCCATAGACAGTAAACCTGGGCTTCCGCCACGGGCAGAATCAGTCATGGTGCTGTTTCCCTCTATCAGCCCTTGCTCTTTTACCGATTGCTTCCATTATGCCCTTCTGAGAGCTGGTAGGATGCTACAGATAGCAGTCACTCCCAGTTGAATAACCACCACACCTTATTCCCAACTTATAGGATATCAGGTGCAACAGAAAAAAAAGGTTTTATTTTTCTCTGAATGTAATTTTGCTCAGTCCTTAAAATGTCCTTGCAGGCTTGGAAAACTCTGTAAGTCCTTCATTTCTCATATGTACCCACATACTATCAAGATACATTGTGGCATGTAAGAATAATTTTCAACTTTTATAGAAGTGGATTTGTTAGATATGCATAGGAAGAAAGCTGCTTGGCATGCATTGTCTGTAGTCATTTTTCATATAGAGCTCTCCTGGACTATAATGTATAACTAAATACCATCTTGCTGGTTTACAGAGCTCTATTCAACTGAGCAGAAAGTATTAAGATCTGGGAATCAGTCTCAATACAGATTTCGAGCTCTCGCTCAGAGAGCTAGCTTTAAGTACCGACCCTATCTCAGATATCTCCAGATACAGCAAAGGACATTTTTGCTTCTTTCTCTAAGGACTGAAGGACCTTTCACCTGACAGTCGTTCAAGTGATTCTCATACTATTTTAGTTAAATGCAAAATATTTCTCAGAGTTATTTCTCACTTGATACTATACATATGAATATATCTGGTTTCTTTTTCTGGTATTGCCCCTGGTACCTGAAGGACAGATAATAAATCTGGGGTATATTACACCTGGCTTAGCATGGCCTTGCAGTGCATCAGACAAAAGGGTACAAGGAGATCTTCCTGCTTCCTTGAGCATCCAGGCAAGGGGCAGACACAAGTGACAATTCCAGCCCTGATTTCGTAGACCTCTGAATGTGCACAATTTAGTATTTATAGGTTGGTGCAAAAATAATTGCTATTTCTGTTATTGTAAAATGTGATGCTTATTTTGGATAAAACCTTTCTTTAACACTGTTCATGTAGTATACCATTTTAAAGCAAGTAATTTGTTCTACTTATTTATGCTGATGTTTTTGTTTTCACTGTTTACTTTTTTATATTATACTGTCAAATTAAAAATGGAAAAAAGTAAATTTGAGTGATTTTGTTTTATGAGTTCAAAAGGCAATGTAAGCAGCAGAAACTACTAGCAATATCAATAAAGCATTTGGCCAGGGTACTGTCAATGAACGTATAACTCGACCTTAGTTCCAAAACCTTCATTAATAGAAAAGAAAGCCTTGAAGATGAGGACGTTTGTGGATGTCTTTCTGGGATGATAGACAACAATCAGTTGAGGGCCCTTACTGAAGCATATCCAAGCAAAACAACTTGAGAAGCTGCAGAAGAACTAAATGTTGCCCATTCAACAGTTCTACATTTGCATCAATTTGAATATCAAAAGAGATTGACAAATGGGAGCTGCACAAACTGCACAAAAATACAAACCAAAAATCACTGTTATGAAATTTGCTCTGTTCTTCTTTTACACATTAAAACGATTCAGTTTTTGATTGCATTGTGACATATGACAGAAAATTAATTCTATACGATAAGTAATGGCATTCTATGCAGTGGCTGGACTGAGGTGAACACCAAAACACTTCCACAAAACAAAGCTGCATCAAAAGAAGGTTAAGATCACTGTTCAGTGGTCGGCAAGTGGAATCATCCACTATAACTCTGAATCACGGCGAAACCATCCCAGCAGAGAACTATTGTCAGGAAACTGGCAAAATGCACCAAGAACTGATGTGTCTATATCCAACACTGGTCAATCAAAAAGAACCTGTTCTTCTCCATGACAAAGCCTGACCACGTCTTGCAAATGACTCTGCAGAAGCTACAGGAACTAGGATGTGAAACACGACACGCCTAGCTTACTCACTAGACCTCTATCCCACCATTTACTGCATTTTCAAGCATCTCAATAACTTCCTGCAAAAGAAGGTTTTCCACAACCAAGAAGTATTCATCAGTTCCAGGACTCTAGAATTCTATGCTAACGGAATAAATAGACTCATCTCCTATTGGAAAAAATGCATGGATTCTAATGGTTCTTATTTCAATTAATGAATTTTATTCTTAGCAGAGATATACTGCTTTAAATTGATGATTAAAAAAGCAATTATTTTTGAACCAAACTAACAGATGCACTGAGTCCCAAAAAAAAACCATAGTTTTTGGATTGGGTCAGCAGTGGAGTTAGGTGACAGTTCTTATGAACTTCACTCAGAATCCAGAAGAGAACAAAACTACTAGGAAATGTAATTAGAATTTCTTGACTAGTTTCAAAAACAACAACAAAAAAACCCAACCCCCCAAGTAAAACATTTCCTTGACACCTTAAAAAAGCATACAATTATAATAAAATGAAATATTCTGTTCCAGATTGTTTTGATATTTTTTAATAGAATCAACAAATAAAGCATCCTCTGTTTTTTTACACAAAGATAGAAGAAATGCCAATGCTCAAGGAACACAAATTGTGTCCTTTGTAACGAGCAAATGAATACGGGACTGTAAGAGTCCACCAGATCCTTTCATACACCAAACGCACGAATCACACTATACATTAAAATTGGTTATACTGCCTTAGCTTACTTCTCTTATTAAGAGGCTATTCCAAAGCCTACTTCCATTGAAAATCAGAAACCTTTTAATTTTAAGATCACAGTTGTCCATGGCTACTATTATCATCCATTTGCTCTTGTAGCAGTATTGTCCTTAAAACAATTCATTCTTTTTGGTGTTTACTTTCTTGCCTATGTCTAATGTGCAATCATATGCCCTCACAGACTTGAGTTCTCTAGACTGAGCCACAAAGCCCAGTTTTTAAAAAAAAAAGAAATAAAAATTAACCTATTTATCAAAATGGCTTTCTTCTGATTACTATGGCAACCCTTTTCTTTACATGTTCCAGTTTGAAATCACTTTGAATCGTGAGTACAACTAACCATAGCATTCTAGCTGAAGTTTTATTTGTCTTGTGTAACGGCATTAATGCTTCTTTTTAACTCTAGAATGTGGTTCTCCTGGTGCTTCCAAGGGTAAGTAACATTCACTTTATCACAACAACTCATATATGTTGCAAGGATTGATGCAGAAGCGATAGAGTTAATAACAAAAAAAGCATATGAATAGAGTATACTCCTGAGGTGTTTGAGGAAACTGTTATAACAAGACCATTAACTTTGAGTTAAAGAAGAAAACAAAAGTCTTGTTGCTAAGGTTTCGGGTCAGATAAGCTAGATTAAAATAACGTTTTAGCCTTGGGAAAAGAAAAGTAGCAAATTGGGAAATAAGAGTTATTATTACAGCTAGAAATAGATAAATATAAATAAGATTAGCTAAGTAGTTAAACCAAATAACCTCAGATGGAAACAGTCCTGCATCATGACTGTGAGGTTACAATTGAAGGTAGGGGTTAGGCATTTATAAGTTCTTTGCTTACTGTCTCCCATTAAGCTGTTGGATTGATTAGAAATTTCTGTTTCTAACAAGGATATAGTGTCTACTGTCCAAGTTAACTTCACTTCTAAACCAGAACAATTTGAATATAAAAAGCTTTCTGTTTGGAATACTGAAACTTAGAGCCAAACTACAATCGCTGTTCAACATTACTTGTACTGAAAACAAAACAAATAAAAAAACCAAAGCAAAACCCCAATTAATTTAATTTGAGGCAACAGTTGAACTACTTGTAATGGTCTTAGCAATCTCTTTTTTTCCCCTTTTCTTTCTTTAATTTTGTATTTGCATGATGAATAAGCACAGTGTGAAGTCTAATGCCTCATAAAAGTTTCAGTTTAGGTTGACTTCTGTGAATTCTCATTTTATTCTATAAGATGTAATAATTTACATCCTTTGCAGCTTCTCTCTTTAATTCTAATGTCTCATTTTTATTGGTTACTTATCCAGTTTGAGTTTTTCTCCAATTTCTTCTAGTTTCAGTATTCCAAATAGAAAGCTTTTTATATTAAAAAAAAATCAAGACTTCCAGGCCTTTTTCACATTCAACTGAAATGTTAACCTGAGCTCTGTTGCCTACACGAGTAACTAATTACTATTGTCTACATTAGCTTGCTAACCAAAATGGCTACCCTTTGTTACAGGCCTGTATTTGTCTTTCATTTAATCAAAATTCAGTTACCTTATGATCATGCAATCCAAAGTCTATTGTTTATAATACAACTGACATTTTGTATAATGTCCTCACTACCTAAAAAAGCCAAGGATAAAATCAAATCACTCTTTTTGGCACATTGGTGAAGGAACCTGATCACACTCTGAGGGAACACATTCTTTATGTTTTTGGTCAGAAAGTCTAGCCAGGAAATTAAAGAAGTCTGTAGCACATGATTTTCCCAGGGTACACACTGACAAGATTTTGCATATTCAGTCTTAAGATTGTGGTGGCATAAAACTCTTTCATAACAGGTTAAGCCTCTTTAAGGCATTCGATGCACTGACAGAGAGCCAAGGTTCTTGAATTCTCTAGGGCAATTACTCTGGAGTCCCTTGGCTCAAAGTAGTATCAGTGGGACTCTACCCACAGTCTTCCTTCACAATCAGGTGCAGTTTCCTTTCTGTTATATTTTGCTTCTTTAGTTTTCGACACTGAAAAAAATGAATGTTATCCCTGTTGCTTTTATCATTTTTTCTTTTTTTTCTTTTGCCCTCTCAGACAATGAAAACCCATATTCTGGAATAAATTATAAAATATAAGGCTGAGTTTTAAATAATAGAGACTAGGGACATAATCAACTAACACATATGGTTTATCAGCTTTTTACTAGTCATGCTGTAACAAAGTAATTTCAAAGCTGTTTCCAGTTCCTTCACATGCAAGATGAAGCAGAACACTGAATAAAAAGACAGGTGTCTGTGAGATGCAGAAGGAGTGGAGTAATACATTTGTCTTACTTATTTTCATATTAGACTTACATAAAGGAGATGCTCTAGAATTAATTTAACAAATGTTATGCTCTTTTGCATCACTGTAATCTAAAAGGAACATTTCTGTGTGATGCTTTTCTCTGAGGGCTTTGGGTTTTCTGCTATGCAATTTTTCTTTTGAAACCACGGCTTTTTTTTCAACACATTCAGTCAGACTCAGGAAAGATCGCATTATCAATTATATTATATTACCATGGACTGTGTAGCTTCACATTTGAACTGAAGTAAAGACTTGATGCATTTCATCAGTCCAAGTGCACAGCCATATTTTTTAGCATGGCATTGGGAGGTTATACCTCAACTTTTGTAGGAAATACTAGCAGAACACTATTAAGAAATATTCAAAATAGATAATGATCACATAGCTATCGACTACCTTTTGCACAGAGTGCTGTCCCTTTCACTATTATGGATGCCTCCATCCTCATTCAAAATAAGCATTTAGGCAAATATTTAGTTTTCTGTCAACATTTATCTGCCAGTCTGAAAGCCGGACAGTGAGTCATGTTTCCCAAAATTAACTGGAGGTGACTCCTTTGGAGGCATTGCTTCAATATTACTCCATTTGCTTTCACCCATTATGTGAGCTCCTGATTTACACTTGTATAATTCCAGGGTAGCACTCAGCCTCTGTAACGAGACTGCAGTATGAGCAAAACCACTTACAAGCAGATTTTTATCTTCCTGTAAATTAGCAATTCTGCAAGAATGTCAAATGGTCCTGCCAAACACATAGAGCTGGCCATGTCTGAAAATTAACATTGTAGTTATTGCTCCAGACCACGTGGCACCTGACAAGCGCTACGACACTCAGGACTAAGACCATGTTAATTATCACATGACTATTATTCATATCTCTATTTCTTGAAACAGTATTCAGTCATTAAAGATAGTGAAAAATGGCACTATCCAGAATGAATATTAAATGAATATCCATAACACAGCTAATTGTCACTGACATCTCAAATTTCATTATAATTTCTGTTTTGCTTAGCACTTTCTCATACTTGCAATAAACCCATCATTATGCTATTTAGTTATTTAGTCCTGACAAAATTACATACACATAATAGGAGTCTACATTTCTTAATCAACCATATGGCTAGGATGTTTGGAGAAATATTTTTTACATAGATATAGATACATTTATGTAGTATAACAGATCTTAACATGTTTAACAGAATCTCTTTTTTTTTTAATAGGCATTGCATGTTTTAATTCACAGTGAAGCTAACAATTCAACAGTTTCTAAACTTGTTGGTGGAACTAAAATAAACTTTTTCATTCTACTGGATATTATTAAAATACGTTTTATTTCTTTACCCTGTGCATTTCATCATTCCTTTGAAAGTACAAGTAATAAGAAACAACTAAACAAAAAGGCCATCAAGACCATTTATCAAGACCATTATCTTTCATTCAGGTTTCTTAAGCTCTTAAATATGTATTTGTATCAAGATAATTTAAGCCCATACTTTTTGTGTAATATCACCTACTTCATATACACATAGACCGCAAAGGGAGCTTAATTTAAAAAATGGCTACAGTTATAATGCTGGATATATAAAGACAAAGAGAGATTATTTTAGCTTTAAAAATTGACTTGGGGACAACTAACGCAGTGAACAAGCACATTAAATACTAACTGCTTCAAACCATACTGATTCTTGCTGCTCCTAAAGAAAGGGCAATCCAATTTAAAATATTTCTCAGACTTTAACAAGTACTTCTCTTACAAATATTTACTTTTACAAACATGATTGTTTGAAGTGCATTAAAAATGTGCTGTCTATTGTCAGCTGTTTAAAGCCAACAGTTTTGAACAAGACATTGCTATAAGAGAGTCAGGCACAGACAGGAAAGCTGTCATTTGGAGAGGAGAAATTATGATGTTTAGATCACAATGTATTTACAGGAGTTTCTGGGAATTCTAGGAGGTCAAGGAATCCTCTTTTCTGTAAATGGGAAGAAGCCAACCCTTAACTAGAGGGCAGTCAAGCCACACTGAACTGTATGCCTAGCTGCAAAATGGGACTGATTTCTGGTTGTAATAAATGTCAGCCTCTGAGGCTGTTATTTACAAGCTGCCTCTGTGGTAGCCCTGAGAGTCCCAGAGCATTGTCAGTTGCAGCATTATGCACAAGTTCTTTCAGTCAGTGTAACCAAGATGACAGCATTGAAACTGACAAGTCACAATCCCATGACACTCTATAGTGACCAACATTCTTTTGTTTAATGGATAATTCTAAAAATCCTAAATCAGCTTCATTTTCCTAAGAAAACATTTGTGTATTTATAAAAAAACCCCAGCTTCTCTCAACTTCTCTTAACTGTGCTACCATTCTTTCTTTTCTGCTGGAGAAGATTCACAGATATATATAAGCAGGAATGGCAAAAGAGCTCAATCTGTCAGAAAGTTTTAGGCTGATTGTACATTTTAATTCTCTAAAAGGGGTAACAGGTAACATTTGAAAAATTCTTTAAAGGGAAAAATGAGCACAGTTTAAAATTGATGCTGTCAGTATGGCTCTTAAAGGAGCCATCCATTGTTATTCCGATTTAGATAAATAGTCAATGGAAAAAAAAACCAACAAACAACTATCTGAGAAGCACATCATACAAAAAAAGACTCTTACTTGACAAAGGATTGTCTAGAGCTACTCACAGGACTAGTTAGCTGCCCCATTCCTAAGAGTGACTAACAGTTAATGGAACTTCTGCTGCAGGTCATATTTGATACTTGTTACATTTAAAACAGGAATGAAGGGGAAAAGAATGTGAAGTGAAAAAGCACACAAATTTC
This sequence comes from Dromococcyx pavoninus, assembly GCA_033558185.1. Lineage (NCBI taxonomy): Eukaryota > Metazoa > Chordata > Aves > Cuculiformes > Neomorphidae > Dromococcyx > Dromococcyx pavoninus. Next base: position 611,719 of record JAUMJL010000735.1, read on the forward strand.
ACCAGTATTAATTTGTTAATCTACATCTTTACCTACAAACAGCATTATTTTTTTACCCCAGCAAGTAGCTAGCTGTCTGATGCATCCATGTTTCAAGACATAGGAAGTTTGTTTAAACATTATAAATGTAAAGACATATTTTAAGTGACTTGAAACATGTTGATATTAGTTGATATTTTACTTTAAACAAGTGTTTCCTTGGACTGATCTCTCGATCATCATTTAATGAGCTGGGACAGAACAGCTACTCTGTGGGAGCGCAGAAGTGTGTGAAACAGGGCAGAAGATTCAATTCATGGCTAAAGTATGCCAGAACATACCGGAGTTAATGGCCTGGATTCTTCAGGTAGATCAAATGCAGAAAAAGTATATAAGATTCCTTGAAAATTCAACTGAACCATGAAAATTAGAAAATATTCTCTGTTGAGAAAATCGGATTCTGTAGCACCACGCTTTCACTGCATTTTTTTGTTAATCTTTTTGATTTGGAGCTAACTTTTCAAATGTGATCTAGTGGTAAACTGCTGTTGTGTTTTTTCTTCAGTTTACAGTCAGAGAGGTCCAAAAGGAATGTGAAGATATGTTTTAGAGCTTTTAAGAAACACATGAATTTTAATGAGAATCCCTAAATTTCCCTTTGGTGTGGTTGATACTGCTTTTCTGATTATACCAAATGCTGAGCGAAGCTGCTGTGAGCGAAGTTGCTGTTAAGTTTTTTAGGGCTCCAAACTACCAGTACTGAACTCACTATGGGACAAAGAAATCAACTGTCAGAAAATAAATGGACAAATGGACAAATGAACAAATATACTGGTGGAAGTCAGAAAATTATTTTGCAACAGTGTTATTTGAATTATAGCAAAAATCGTGACTTTATTAGAGAAACTCATTCATCGTGAGGACAAGATTTTGACAAGAAGAAAGAGGGGCAACATGAGAGGGACAGTTTGTGAAGAAGAGGCTGGAGGCTAGGCAGGTATACCAGCGGTGTCTTTAATAACATTAGACATCTAGACATGCACAACTGAAACAAAGCCCTAGTACATTTGATCAATGGATCCAGCGAGCTATTCAACCTACTCAAAAGTGGACATCTCCATCAGATCAACTGAACTGTTTACTCTGTGACCTTGCGTTAGGACCAGGATGAAATTAGCATTATGAATTCAATGGTGTGCATCTTTCTTCTCTGCATGCATATTAAGCGGCCAGTTAAAGTTTCTTCCACAATGCACATGGTTCTACAAATGAGCCAAGTCTTGGATTTGTTGTTAACCAATGGAACTTCCACACCACTAAATTCTACAATCTAGCAAGTAAATCATTGGAAAAAAAAAGAGGTTTATCTTCTTGTCTTATGTAGCCACATTATATGGGATACTGTGTTCAATGAAAGGAACAGCATTCTTAGAAGTGGATTGGCAAAATGGAAGAAGTTTTCAAAACAAAGGAGATTAGGAATAAATGCTTAATTCTTTACTTTTGAAGTCACATAAATATTCCAAAGAACTCATTGCTCTAACTTCTATGGGTAAGTGATGAAAAGGAGGAATAGTATCAGCTTGAAATAGTAAGACTCCCAAGAAAAGAAGGGAATTATAGTATACAGTGCTCTGGGATGTAATTAGAAGCCATAGTGTGAAAACAAAGACAAGAAATATAAAGAGAAACTTCCCAGTCAGTGACACTTTTCTAGTTATTCAGTAACCTCTGAAACGTAGAAATCCCTCTCCATAAAATCCAAGTTTGATTTACTAATAGAAAATGTGCTTTGGAAGACTATCTTATATAACGACGGAGATGGATGGGTCAATTTGAGAAGCTCATCTATTAGTAACACCTATGAATTTTTCCACACACTATTAATTGTCAGATATTTTACCAGAAAAACAACTGTTTTGATGGAAAAAGAATTGTTAAGAAAATACCCAATAACTCTTACTCAGAACTCACACTGGTAGGCTCTGAGCAGTGCTGCCTTAAATCATTTCTATACACCAATATTTCTATTTAGCAGATGCTCATTGGCTAGTACTCAGTTTGGACTGGCTTTAAAGTAAGAGATTAAAGGCATTGAGTATTTATAACTAAATTAAAAGGGCTGGCTGCCAATAGCTATAACAGTAAGTAATGAATAAAGAGCATTGCCTGCTCTGTGTCCTCTTGACCATGCAGAACAATCATTAAGAATTAAATGCTGTGATTCAGTCCCCCTCTTCCATTTTCCCCAAGAGGCAATGCCTCACACACCACCAAGTATGCAGTACTCTGGGAACAAAGCCAAAAGTAGCAACTCATTCTCTGAATGAGAACAGCTAAAAAATAGGTCTTACCCAAGAAGGAGGAGCAGGGGGAGGGGAATGACAATGTTTCCTACTATTGCTTACAATGCCCTTTTTTTTTTAATGGGATGAAATTTTGTAATAAGACACCTTTTACTGTTTTCCTTAAATAAAGTTCAGGATTTGGGCTGAGAGGCTACATTAAAAATATGTGATAAAAAGATGGTGTTTCCTTTACTCTTTAATTATTCATTTTAGCAATCATATACGTGATGTAGCTGGAGTGATTTTTGTATAGGCAGGTCAGGTCGGTCACAGCAATTGCTGGAGTGTGAAGTTTTGAAGAAAATACCCTCCAACATTACACTTCCCTTGGTCTCTTTTACCCACCAATCTCTGCTTCTGGCATACATTAAAAAAATATAAACAAAACAAAAAAATCCAAACAAACAAAAACCCCAACAGTTGCATGATATATATCATCATATATATCAGCTTTATACACATAGGCTGTTCTATATGTGTACATATACACATAGACTTGCATTGTAGTTAACCTGAAAAGCTGTGGCGATGATTGAAAGAAACTGATCTACAAAAAACTAAAACGTAACTTAAAAGATATCTAAGAAACACAGATGCCACTGCTGGCCTGAGTTTGCCGTCTTGGGCTTGTTATACTAAAATAAGGGCACTGACTTCACTGTAATTGAAAGCAGGAACAAACTACAACAAAAATTATGTAATACTTGCATCTCTTTTAAGTTGCTTGATTTATTCTGGGTGGAATACAATACAACTTCTAAATAACTCTCAATTACACTTTCATAGGTTTTCTCTCTCTTTTGCTTACAGGTATCATCTGCTGGATGCTTTAAAATACGTGCTATTTTCCATCTGGAAAACATGTTTGTTTTTTTTTTTCTATATGCTTTCATTTCTAATGATGACCAACATTAACAATACTTACCTATTTACTCTGTTTGCATATCACCCTTGATGTCAGCACAACACTGGTGCTGGATGTGACTAGTTAAAATTAGTTCCTCTAATTTGCAACAGAGCATAAAACAGACATTATATCTGAACGTTCCAAAAGCAGTCAATATTGTTTACTTGGGTTTAGACGTTAGATCTCCACTGGAGACTACAAGGTAGAATGGCTAAACCCAACTGGCATTGAATTCAGTAGGATTATATTAACAACTCATTTAATCACATATGTTCAGCGTAAAGAAAACTTTAAATACTTTCCAGGCTGTGGGTGGCCACATATGGGTGTGTAAATAATGTAAAAACCTATTCTTGCAGTTGAGAGCCATGGGAATACTGCGGAGGGCTGTCGGGGTTAGCAGATTAAGTTGAGCAGCGATAAACAAGCTCTGAACCATTTCAAACTGTGACTGAGTTCCTCCTCCTCCAGCATCCCCTCTCCAGAGGTCTGGCACCCTCTGAAAAGGTTTCAGTACGTGACAGATGAATCAGAGAGTACTCCTTGAGGGAATTCCACTGTTACATGGCTCCTCTTTGTCTCTTGTTCCCTCTAGGCTAACACAGTGCATGCAGTTACCACGGTCATACATTCAGACTCTGGATTTGCACACAGTTACAGATTTTTGCATCTGCATAATGAAACACACCTCCATGTTTTAGAGTAAGATCACAATGACTCTAGCCTTCAATGTCTGATTAAATTAGGAGGATGTGCATTATGACTTCATATAAACTTCATGGAACGATTATCAGATCAACAGTCTATGTGTTTTAACAATTAAAGTAACAATGTCTTTCAGTTGTTCCAAGTTGGAGATTTTAGCTGTTTGGGTTATTTTATTACTCTATGTACTGGAATAGAGCACATCTTGCATATTTGTTAGCATGAAAAACATATTACAGTAGTTATACGATAGTTAATAAAGTACAGTGAAGATGTGAGTGTTTTTCTTTATGGAATATAGATTTCTTGATATCTGATGTTTAAATACCTTGGAACAAAGTGGACAATGAGCTTGCATTGTGGTCACTAGAGAAAAAATAAAAAGAAACAGTGAGCAATCCATCTTATTTTCGGATAAGCATCTGAGATAGGTCAGCACATTTCTACGCACTCAATTCTCTGTGTAAATTACAGGTAGAGGCTAGGGTGGATATCTCATTTTTGATGTCTTTGGTTACAGAAATTAGCACAAACCCAAATGTCCCATGCCAGTTAAGAAATGTACCCTTATGCTCGTTCTCCTCCCACTTTTCATAGACTTCATCACAGAATCTCAGGATCGCAGAGTGGTTGAGGTTGGTGTGGACACCTGGAAATCCTTTAATCAAACAGCTCTGCATAGTACAGGGTCAGCTAGAGCAGATTGCTCAGGGCTGCGTTCAATTGGGTTGCGAATATCTCGAGGAATGGAAACTCACAACACTACTGGTTTTGACTATACTCAAAGTAACAAATTTCTTTGTTATGTATAAGCGAAATTTCCTGTATTTCCATTAGTGCCTGCTGTCTTTTTTCCTTTCACTGGCCACCTCTGAAGAGAGTCTGAGTCATCTTCTTTATAATCCTCCTATCAAGGAGTTACAAACATGGATAAGATCCACCCAAGCTTTCTCATTTCCAGGCTAAATAATCCCAAGATCTCTCAGAGTCTCCTCATGAAACAGATGCTCCAAGCCCTTAACAAGCTTTGTGGTGCTTTGCTGGATTGCCTTAGTATGTCCAGGTCTCTCTCATACTGGGAAGACCAGCACTGGGTACAGTACTCCTGATGTGTTCTACTAGTTCTCAGCAGTGAGGAAGGCACCTACCTTTTACCTGCTAGTGACACTCTGCCTAATGCAGCCCAGGAGGCTGTTGGTCTTTGCTGCAATGGAGCTCCACTGGCTCATGCACAACTTGTTGTCCATCAAGGCTCCTGGACCTTATTCTGCAAAGCTGTTTTCCGTTGTCAGCCTCTAGCCTGAACTGGTGTATGGGGATATTTTTTTCTTGGATGCAAAACTCTGCATTTTCATTTGCTGAACTTCACAAGATTAATGCTTCAACTCATTATAGCTATCAAGAAGCTAATTAATCAAGTTCTTAAAGTCATCTCTACAATCAACCAGAAGAGTGAAGCTGCTTCAAAGGGTAACTCACCCCTCTATTCCACCAAGTAATGTCTGAGAGAAAGGGACACTTCTCTCCCCCTATGTGTGGTCAGTCGCAGACAGGAGAGTATTCGATGGTTTCATTATGCTGAACGTTTGCTTCACAAAAAAAAAATCACTCTTAATGCCTTATGCTTTCTCTTCTCAAGTGAAGGTGTATATTAAACCTCTACTAAATATGGTTGTGATGGTGCTTAGCTCTTCTTTGATCCATGGTGTCTACAATGCAGATGCTCCTCAAAGTGACAACATTCCCCCTCTCTAAGGCATGCTCTTTATGCTGTTTTATTTTAGTCTTTAATTAGCTTATCTACTGTTTCAAAAATTTATATGGTTAGTCATAATATTGTAAAGGTATTTCTGGAATATTTTATAAATCCTATGTGGTAAATAGTCACTGTTCATATATGCAGTCAAAATTGCTACCTATATCTGTCTCAATTTATTTCACACACACCACACTTAGACTTGATTTTAAAGTTTGCTTCGTACAAACTAATTTTTCCATCACCCTTTCAATAGTTTAAAGAGGTCATGTAGCAGTAGGTTTCAGCAAACACAGAACAGAATTGAAGTCAGTAAATTTAGATTTTTTTTCTGAAGTAAATGCAGACAAAAGGGTTGTTTGTATCATATGGACAAAATCATTGAACAATGTTTGTGTTACCATTGGCAGTTTAAAGTCCAATGCTAGATTTTACATTAAAATCATAACATGAAACTCACTTGCAATTGAAGTATAGATTCTGTTACAAATCTGTATGAAATCTGGGGTCTTTTTAAAAAATTGAAGACTAAAGAAATAGCTATGTTGCTTACAGGAACAACTGGACTAAGTGGAAATTTTTATACAAAAGAAAAAAGAAGAACCAACTATTCTTGGACACAGGCTCCCTTAAATACTTCTCTTTAAAGTGAGAAATCCTTCACTACTCATGAAAAGAAGTATTGTTTCAAGGTAGGATTTTGTGATGGCATCCTATTACGTTAGAATCCTGAAGCTCTTGTTCCCAAAAACTTTGTCGTTAAGAGTAATTGTTACACAGACCATTCCATTAGGCCAGGTTCTGAAAGTCTCATTCATTTTTTCACAGCCAGTTGCCTTCAATAACCCTTTAGAAAAAGAACAGAGTTCCGCTTCTGGCATGGCCTCTCCAGAGGTGTGACTCCTTTTGAAAAAAAGTCAGTTTGTGCAATATACACTATTTAATGCAAAAGCAGACTGATGAGATGATAGACCAATCACTGTAAGTCATGCATGCTCTCCACCTTTTTGTCATCTTCTCATCCTAGTATTTCAAGGCTGCTGGGAAACAAACTTGCCCCTAGTATAAGTAAGGCATTCTTAGGAGTCACTTTACTGGGTTTAATTACTGCAGTGATGCAGAAGGGCTGAGCATTTGTTTAAGTATTTTTACTGTCCTTGGTAGAATATTATTGGAGGACAGATCAGACAATGTCACAGAATATTACAGAATTCATATGAGACCTTAAATCTATTTTGGAAATAACTTTAAAAAAAGGATTTTACACATAAAAATGTAAATCTCTAAAGAAAACAAAAATCAAACACACCAACTCTAACAAGAAGAGAAGGACAGTGTTTGAGAATCTTACTGGATATTAAACTATATTCCTGCTAAACCATTCTCATATTTTAAAAAGAAAAAAAAAAGAAAGCAAAGCAAAAAAAAAATCTACCCCCCTTCCCCCTAAACCCCCAAATCTTTGGTTTACATTGAAACTTTAAAAAGAGTTTAAGCACATAAGACTTGGGCTGTACAGGTGTTTCCAGAAGCACCTCAACTTCCTCATTGATTTCAAGACAATTCATATGGTTTTTAAAAGTTACCATTAACATTTTCAGTACAATACTTTCTCCAATGGTACATTCTTGCTTTCTTCATATGTGTGCACTGTACACTGTTTTCCTGACAAGCGATTTCCTGACCTCAAGCAATCCATGTAAGCACTTGCCTGTCGTTGATTCCACCTGAACAGCACTGATCAGTTAAGTGCAATTTTACATGATTTGCTTCCTTTTTATTGTTTTAAATCAAAGGGACATAATTTGGTGCCACAAAGAAAGGCTGTTGACAACTACTATGACTACATTTCTTTTGATGAGAGAGCATAGGACAGTACATCATTTTACTTGGTCTAAAAGAAATCAGTCGGACTGATCTAAAGTCAGATTAAGGTTGACAATATTACTTCCGATTAGTAAGTATAACCCAATAAACTTTTTTCTTTGTTTGGGCTAGATTTTGAAGCATCAATAACAAAACAACTTTGACTTGTATCAGGAAAATCACAGTTTTCTATAAGGGCTGTCTTTCCTCCTGATAAAAATAGCTTTTCTTCAGTAGTCTATCTCAGAAACATTTCTTTACTGTGAGTTTTCCTTCTATAAACCAAAACTGTCACTGAAAAATGCAAAGATTGTAAGAATGTGAGCAAGAAATTTGATTAACTTTTATTTCTAAACTTCTAATTGGTTTCAGCTATGATCACACTTCTAGTTCACCTATATTTACCTAATACTAATGGAAACATCAGACTGCCTGTTATTAAGTAAGGGATAACTTCACTGTAAAATTCACACTTCTGTATGAACTGATTTTAGCTATTATTCTTGGAAAGTGTATTTGAAGTTACCATCTCAGAGAGAGAAAAAAATAAATTGTTTCGGCATTTTGGTTTTTATTTTCTGCATCCAACAACCTTACTCTGCATTAGTTTTCTGTACCCCCAGTGCCTTCAGTTTAAATTAGACTGTGATTTGGCTTATTCAAGTCCAGGAGAAAAAAAAATAAAAATACATAGGAAAGTCTAAATGTATTAATAGTATTTTTCTCTTGGCACTGCTACTGTTAAGGCTGCACTAAATTCCTCTTTGTTACTCTGGCAGAAAAACAGAAAGCCTTTGTCATTAATGCAGTTTACTCTTAATGAGGGCCAAAGAATCATGTCCTCTTTTAATCCCAAAGTCAAGGAATTGTTTCACTTCATTTGAAAATATGTCATAAGTGAGTAACTGTAGGAGGTTTTCTTTCTTTAAAGTTATTGACGTTTTATCTCTGATTTTTCACAAAGTGGGATCAGTTATCTCACTCTTGTGCTCATCAACTACAGAATCATTAAAGACAGTGAAATGCAGTTAAACTTTCTAAGACCTGGATATTGATCTAATTAAAAAACCCTACTCTTTTCAGTTCTTTTTATTAAATTTCTTACTAAGAAATTTAAAAAGTGCAGGAACTACACAATAGTCATTCCATCCTTTACTAAGGCTGTCAATTCTGGGCACATGTTCTCCTTCTCCACCAAGTAATGTCATTCAAGGATGTTGCATTTATCCCATGTGCTATTGACCTCTGCAGACTGTGCATTGTAGACTAAATATACATTTGTTACACTGCATGCATACCCTTTTTTCATCTAAGATTTTTTGGAAGGAATATGAGTGCCTTCTAAACAATATATTCTATTATATTTTCACGAAAGTTAGACTTTGCCTTACCTATACTGTATTTCTATTCTCAGATAGTCACCCTCAGGCAGTCTTTCCAGCCAAAAACTTGTAGAAAACTATTAATTTACCCATATACACTAGATACTTTAAGGATGAGATAATTCACTCCCCGCGAGGGTTTACTTCTCTCCATAGAATCTAAATAGGATTCTTGATGGCTACACTTAGATGAACCCCATTCCAGGTCTGTCTTTTTCATCCACAAGTTACCTAATGTGCAATTAAACTCTATCAGTCTACAGAAGTCTAGTCAACATTTAAAAACTAAAACCTCTTATCATATTTAATTAGACAATTTAACCATGTTGATTTCAGAATTGTACTTCTTCCTGATTCACATTTGAAACCAAACCCTAGAATGTTTAGAAAGAAACCGTTACATTGAATGGCAGCTCAGAGATTTCCAAATCATAATATCAGTCTTTCCTGATATATCATGACTTTAGTAAGCTGGAGACCAAGTAGAGAAATTCTGATATTGAAGTCCAGGAATGCATGGAACTGGAACTATACTGTCAGCTAACGTACCTGAAAATTTGAAATGCTAAGCATCTACTCTGCTTTCTATAATAAAAATATTTGTGTCTGGTTTGGGTTTAATATAAACAGGCGGTTTTTAAGCATCAGTACTGAGATGGTATAATTTCAAGAAATAAGAAACATCTTCCAGATGAGGTTTGTTCAACTTACAGTTTACAGAGTTGAATGAAGATCAAGGTCAGTATGTAGCATTACATTGCATATGGATCATTGCATGGCTCACTTGTCTTACTAGAAAACAAAAATCCTGAAATTGTATCACGTAATAATATTCTCAAAAATCATTTTCCAAATGAAAAATGCTGAAAAGATATGGTGCCCTCTAGCCTCTCGAGTCTGCTCCATTCAGGAAGATGAACGAGTGCAAAAGCAAAAATTCAGTGGAGTCAGGATAGATTTTTTTGGAAATCATTTACTTCTGTTTGTACCTGAGAGAAGATACTGCTGGAATTGCTAGGTTAATACTGATAAAGCAAACCAAGATACAATTATAGGCATATTAAAATAAGAAATGTAGTTATTATCTAACACCAAAGCTTCTCTTTCTCATGAGTAAAATTGTGATGTTACAAAGAGTTATTAATGGTATGTAGTTAGATTTAAAAAATTAATATATGTCATTAGGAGCAACGTAGGAAGTTCAATTTTTTTTCCACCTTGCAAACAAACACCATAATTTGGACATTTGGAGATCTATCTAAGTAAATGAAGCCAACAAATTATTTTCTTTTGTTTAGGACCTATATGATTGACTGATTCTTATATAGTGCAAAAATAGCTCAGGGCAAACAGTGATACTAAGCCCGCAGTGCACAGAAGTGAGGTAAAAAACAGTTGCCAACCTGCTCTTCCTGTATAAGTTGTACAGTAAGGATAGAAAAATGATTCCTCAAGCATATTTCCTAGTTTATTCACTACTCTTATTCCAGGTGGCATTTCAAAATGCTCTTTTATACCTGGGTTGATACCAGCATCTTTTAGCTAGTGCATACAATTGAAAGGCTGTTACTTAAAGCAGGTACCATTAAAAAAATCTGAATTTGCCAAGAGATACAACCGAACACTATGTCTAGAATAGAAAATTATGGTATGCTACTGCATTTAAAATTTTTGGCAAATCTTGATCTTTTAATGGTGATGCCTGTTTGCAATAAGAAGAATACAACTTGAGGCTCTTTCTGTAGTCTATAGATACATCTTATAGCACAAACACTGTAAGTAGGTAAGATAGAAATTACTATTTTATCAGGATTTAATCTTTAAAAAATAAAATCCATTAATTTTCAAACATCCACCAAAATTTTAAAATTTTGTCAGTTCTGTTAATTTCAGCGGTGATGACTGAATTAACTTTCTCAAAATGACACTAGAATCACATTTTCTTTCTCCTTTTTGAAAGCACTCCCTGTGTTAGTCATAAAATACTTAATAACACTCTTCAGCTTTAAAATGAACACCACGAACAATTCCTGACTACACATTGCTCAGAGGGGACAAAAATCAAGTGACTTTGCATTCTAATTTTGCCAGAATAAAATACCACTGCCTCAGGTGAAACCAAATTAATTCTCAGTACTGCAAGGAATACGTGTGTTCTACTATACAGATTTGTCCTGATGGCACTTCATACAGTGCAGCATGTTAAGTACACTGGCTGTCTGACATCGTGCACATTTTGTTAAAACAGGAACACATCTGTCATTTCTAAGGTAGACTCAAAAGATTTGGAGGTTAAAATTATTAAGTGCAGTGCCTTTTGCTGCTAAAAAAGGTCTTGAGCGTGAAGCCACCAGTGAGACGACTTGATTCCCGTATTGTTGTACATAAGCTGGATTTGAACAAACAGTACAGTACTGATTATACCTTCAAGCAAGATTTACTCTCCTGTAAAAGATCATCCCTCTTTATTTACTGAGCTAAGCACTTCGTGTGCATTGCCTTGTCTAGCATAAAATGAAAGTCTTTCTTTGTATTTCAGAAGTCTGATGGTGAATGAAGAGTTATGAAAGTCTTCACTTACTGCAATTATTTACCTTTTATGCACTTAAAATATTTGTAAGAATACTGTTTTATGGAAAATGGGTACTTATGTTGTACAATTACTGTAAACAGTCTCTGGGAACGTAGTGGCAATGTTTTCTACCCCAAATTAGAGCATAGGTAAATATCAGCTTGATCAATCACAATCAGATATTTTTTTCCATCCTAAAACTTAAAATCCCTGTTTTTTTAATGCTCGCAATTCTCAAAACATATATTTTTATCTAAATAAAGAATGCAATTAACAAATTAAAATTATCTTTGTTAATTCAAAGAATATAAGACATTACAAGAAAGCCACATCAACTTGGAAATGAAAGGTAAAATTACCTTTAACCCTTTTGATAAAAGTGCAAAAAATAACTTCATGTTGTAAGAGTGTGAAGTCATTGGAGACTACCCATTTAAATAGTCAAGGTTTTTTTAATGTTTTTTATTTTTCTTTTATTGGTACAGCAGCTTCTCTAGCAGCAGAACACTAACGTATTACTTCTTAAATGATCTGCTATTAAATCACAATAATGCTATTTCTTTTACTTGGTCAATACTAGGTTTTTATTTGAAATGCAGTTGAAGTCAGTTAAGGAGAAATAACAAATCTCAGACAGGACATTTTTGAGAATTCAAGTAAAGTATCTTCATACTAGCCTGAACAGAGCTCATTCTGTTCTCTTTTTAACGTAATTTTTGTTCTAGCAATTTAAGATAGTGTGAAGACACCAGGCTGGCACACAGAAATACCACTAGCAGCACACCTCTAGAGACTACACCTCAAGTTCCTTAAAACTGACACAAATTATAAAAAATAGAATCCAGATTCATTACTTTTATTTTAACAGATGAAGCAAGGACCAGATTCCTATGAATTTACTTCATTTTTATTTAACCCTCATTCAATGTGGATTTTAAAAGGTAATAAAGTAATGAAAAAAAAAAGAGCAACATTAAAACTAGCTTGCTGGCTGCCTATCAGACTGCAAACACAAATGGAGCACCTTCACTGAGCATGTTTTTAAAAGCCTTAACTCTTTTGTCTTGTAAACAAGTCAATTCTTGGCCCTGTGATTTTTAACCTACACGTAAGTAGCTTTCAACACAATGAACACCCCACATGGTCTCTGCTACAATGCACAGTAACACAAACAAAGTCAGCAGGCAAATGAGCAGGTCTGACCCCCGCTACAGAACAGCTGTGAATAGGAAAAAAAGATTTTAAAAAAAAATTGTATGTCAAAAATAAGATTATATCTACATGAATAAAGAGTGAATGGCACTTTTACAAGATGTTATACTAGGTTCTGGGCCAAAATAACTCTTTTAAAGTGCTGTGGGACTCTGATTGGGCTGAACATAACCTTTCTATAAGAGACTTCGGTAATGTGCATACAAAGGGAAGCACTTTGCTACTGAGTCAACAGAACACTACCACCCAAGTTACAAGCAATTTTGTAACAGTCTGCCCAGTTCTGCTGAAATTATCATCTAGGAGGTGTCTGGTAAAACGAAGCTTTTTCAGAGAACACTTGAGAAAATAATTGAAGGAATGAAAATAGACCATCTCAGCAATGCAGAGTCCAACATAACTTATTAAAGGAAAATATTAATGGACAATAAGCCTGTAAAGATCTATACAGTTTTTATCATTCATTTTCCCATCCAGCAGACAAAGGTAAAACAAGATCTCGTGACTGGCAGTTGATGACAGAAATGTTTGCCCTATAGCAAAATCTTCTAACTGAAGACTATTACAAGATTTACTAGTGTTACTTTGGAGTCTCACCACTTGATGTTTTAAAATCAACTTTGTAAGTTTTCCCAAAATTTGCTTTTTCAAGCATTGTTTAATAACACAGTAGTCTTTTCCAAACTAATAATTTACAGGCAACTGATAAGCAGTGCTTTAATATTAGATGGTAAATTTATTCAGTGAATGATTCAGAGGAAATACAAGGCTAATTCACCAATACCCTAAGTGGAAAAGGTCAGCACTATAAACCTCTATTTCATGAACAGATCTGTGATTTAAACACAGTTTTGAAAAACCTCCAAAATAGAGATTCAGTTTTTTTCTTGTCAAGAGTCTATTTCTTTATTCATGAGTCCACAGCTATTTAAAAAACAGCATACATTGCAATTTCACCATGTGGGAAGGCAATATTTTGAGCTAAAATCCTGTCTATTCAGGCTTAATTTTTGCTCAAATGTAGTAGGCTGCGGACTAAGAATAATTTGAACAACAGAATCTTCTATTCTTTGGCAAGCACTCATTCACTATAACTCTAGGTGTCAGCGATCATGTACTAAAGCACCATGATTAAAATATGGAATGCTGGATATATTTAACAGGTTCAATTTTGTTTGCTAGTTAAAGTCTGAGAGACCAAAATATGGAGCCTATTAACAATACAGCATGACGGAAGAGAAATCACTGCAGACTGAAGTTAGTCCCACTGGGGGCCTAACAAGCACCTGCCATTTCCACGTGGTGAGAGATCAATCACACTCTGTATGCAGCAAGCCGCCCTGCCAAAAGCAGAAACACAAGGGGGAGAGATGAAAAATGATCAATTCCCTAAAATCTGTGCTCTGCAGTAATAAAATGCTGTGTTCTAAACACTTACACTGTCTTTGCAACAGTGATATCTAAGTAAAGTTCATAATCTGCAGTGAAACTCCAGTCTGATACATGGAAATAAACGTAACCGAAGTGTATTAGAAGATGAGTTCTTTCCATCATTACTGTCTAAATTCACTTGCATTACAAGGAAAATAAGTGTTCAAATTTACATTTCTGAAGAATGAGCACTCATAGTTTTGTTCCGATGTACAAGACTGCAGTGTTAACTCAAATTTGGCACACCTCAGGTCATTATTTTATTTCTGTTTGTAGTGGAGGAGTGAGTTGGCCAATAGAATAGCAAACCATACTTAATATGTACCAAACACAACAGTGGCAACTGGAAATGAAAACTAGTGAATTTGAACTTGGTAAACCAAGACAAAATCATTTGTCTATTTGCTAGAAAGTGTAGCTATCAAAGCCCCGATAAAGTTCACATTATCAATCAGAAGAATAATCAAAGAATATTGTACATAATTCTATGTCCTACCAAAACTCCAGACTCTTACTGGCTTGGGTCTGTGTCTGGGCATGTGGATATAGTTACATGTTCAGATATGGAAAAACAGCCTCAGTTTGCCAAGATCAGAAACCTTAAACAAAATCTGTACTCATTACTATTATTTTTTACGGGATCAAGTACTTGAACACATCCTAAGAGGCAACATGATCAAACAAAATTGTCTGGAATTCTAGGGAAAGCACTGAGATCATACGCTTCGCATGTGATTAGCCTGCATTTTTTAATATTTTCATGCTTTCTCTCAAGTGTTCTTAAAGCCACTTTCTCACAAAATGAAGTGTGATTTTTCATTTCCTGTTTGTAACACAGAAGACATGTGGAGAAGTGCTATAGTAGTAAATAATACAGGATGGGAATCTTTTTGTTATACAGAAAACACCCAAAGAGCTTTATCAGAGGTATTTATTTGCATTTACCCTTCACTACTGTTATGGAGAATGATGATTATAATGAAAACCTGAATTAAAAAAGTTCAAAGTTGTCTTTTGATGTAACAAAATAAGTCCAGACTGGCAAAAATGAAAAATAAAGAAAGCAGCCAAAAATTTCAAAATATTGTAGTATTCTTCATTATTCTATTAGAAAAATACTTTTGTTTGAAACAAAACAGTGAAAACAAATAGTCTGATCTCCAGAGAAAATTGTTTGTTTCTCATTTACTTGAGAAATTTTTCCAGAACACTTTAAACTTGCACAAATGTTACCTTTTAAATGTTATCAAAGTCATCGTCTGCAGAGGTTATCTGCTAAGCAAGTGCCTGCAGTGTTAGCTCAAGAGAGATCCAAAGATGCTACACATTTTCCATCAAACTTGGATGAGAAAAAAGATGAGTTTTATCATATACAGTGAGACTTTTAACTAGCTTGTTCAGTTCTTTCAGTTCCTGCTGTAGTCTGTTCTCTGGGCCTGTACTAGTGTTTCAGCAAATCCATCTCCCCATTAATTTTGCTTCTCAAATACCCATGTCGATATACTTAATTTTAGTATCACACTCCTCAGATAATCTTGTTGATATATTTTAGTATCACACCTTCAGTTGCCTCACAGAGTCAAATGCCATATGACTCCATGTGGATTGTGCTGCTCTTCAAGCTGAGTGAAATTCTGACTTCACTGAATCAACAGGAAGATTTCCATTGATTTCAGTGGAATCAGTTTAACACACAAACTCTGTAAAACACACCTCTAGGGTCTGCCCTGTTATCATTCAGTGACCTGAGCAAGTTCAGTACATTGGTATTCAGTAAATTAATTTGTACATTAAAAAGAAAAGATTTAATCAATGCCAGATAATTATACAATATTTAAGCGAATAATTAAGTCAAGCACTTGATACAGATTAAAAGAAAGAAAGTAAAAAAATACAAATCAAAAAAAACCCCACATCCCCCTTCCAACAGAACAGCATATGTGAGGGGGAAACTGAAAATAATTACTTTCACACACAACAGAATACAATTCAAGCTGTTCCGTAATTTGTAGCATACTTGCCTATTAAATAAAAAGAAAGAGATTCTGTCTTTCTGGCTTTCAAATGTCACCAAAAATTTACCCTGTACTTCTGCATGAGAGCTAAATACAGGAATGCTGCAGTCTTTAGTGATTGCTTCTTTTTCAAAAAAACTATTTTAGGATGACACAAACAACTTACTAGCAAGTTCAGGATATGAATTCTGTGTCCCTCGGGCTTCCCAAGATACAACGCCTACAGAAGACATTCAAAAGTATAGCTGCACAATAATACTCAGAATACAGACTAAATTATTTCTCTTTCTAGGAATTATTACAATCACATTAATAGTAGGCTAAATCAAATTATGCCTAAAGGAATATTTAGGTGCCTTACATCCAGACAGCATTTTTACATCATCTGATATCCACCTTTACCTAATCCTGAAAGCACTTACACTCTTTACACATTCCTCAGTTTGATCTCAACCTTCCCTCTGTTAAGTATCAATGTGTGTACATTGATACTGATACACAGAGAAAACTGTATTCTGGTGAGAAACCTGTCTTTCTTCTGCCTAAGCTTCTGTTACCTATTGTGCCTAAACTAAATTCCACCTGACTCCCCAGAAAATGTGCAAAAATGTTTATGGTCAGCCACAACTTGGAAAGCAATGGAAACCGTAGTGTTTAACTTCTAATGTCTATTATCCATATTCCTTGCAATACAACTGCACGACTTTGCGTTCCCAGACTGCACAATGCTGAAAAGATTCCAAGACCTCAGCTTAGAAGTTTGAACAAAAACCTGCAAATATTAATTCTCAGACATTTTTCAAACATGTCAATGCCTTTCTCCTGGACCATCAGCAAGCACACTGTCCATTTTATGCTGAGAAGCACTTTTGTTATAATTGCAGAAGAAATATTTTCAAATACTACTTTGCTAAACAAATCGGAAGGACTCCTCTGAGTATTCATAATACATGTTTACCAACTATTTTAATTAAAACACATATCTCTATATTTCAGTTTGCCTGCTTTATTATGGTTTTTAAGTCTCCTGTTTCACATGCACATCCATTTTGAAAAACAAATATAAATAAAATATGACAGAATAAACACTGATTAGAACATTTTGGAACATCATCAACATACCCAATTTACATGGCATATATCTGCTAACATCTGCAGTGATATAAAATCCTCGTTCACACCATGAAGATGAAAGCAGCCGTTTTTTTCCCTTCGTTTAGTACAATAAATAAAATAGTGTACATTTCTTCTGTTTCACATTTAACAAGAAGCCAATGAGTGTCATTTCAGCATGTTAGCATAGACCATTAAAAGGGAGAAGGCTGAAATATGATGCTCAGTTCAAGTAATCTGTTACCCTCGGACCTAGAACAAGAAATTACCTCCATCAGAGAGATTCATTGTTCTAGGAGACTCTAAGATAAACAACCTGGACTACAGCATCCCCTCCCTTGGCATTTTTCACATTTCCTGACTTCCATCACTGAAACTGTACAGTGGAAATTTAAACAAGGAACAATATATTAAACCTGAGAAAAAGCATACATTTATGCACATTGACACTCAGAAGGTCCTGAGGCCATCACTGTTGATTATCAATGACCCACATTAAGTCCTGGTTTCCATAGATGCACATTGTTTGGTTTCTTTTCAACTGGGAGGCATTTTTTTATCTGAACAAGAAAATAATAAGAATATGTCAAAAATTTACATTTATTCCGAAGTTGAAAACTGTTTGTAAAATGTCAGTTTTCTAAGTATAAATAAGTACAGTTATATTCCCAGTGTGCTTGCAAAAAGAGGCTATAAACATCATCCATTTTAGCTCAGAGTGTAAAAATGAAAGCCCAGCCTAATACGGTGAGGCCTCTGCTGACTGGGAGCTTGCCAATGTTATTCCAATTTACAAAAAGGGTGTGAGGGAAGACCCAGGGAAATACAGACCTGTTAGTCTAACTTCAGTTCCTGGAAAAGTTATGGAAAGGATCTTACTGGGCACTACAGAAAAGCATGTAAAGAATAATACAATCACCAGGTATAGTCAATATGGGTTCACAAAGGGAAAGTCCTGTTTAACTAATTCAATATCCTTCTATGATAAGGTCACCCACTTTGTGGATGAAGGCAAGGTGGTAGATGTAGTTCTTCTGGATTTAAGTAAAGTTTTTGAAATTGACCCTCACAGTATCCATCTGGACAAGTTGTCCAACTGGAGGTGCACTGGCTGAAGGACAGAGCTCAAAGTGTTGTAGTGTAAGGGGTTACACCTGGCTCGTGACCAGTCACCAGTACTGTTCCTCAGGGTTCTGTTCTATGGCCAGTTCTGTTCAATATATTTATCAACGAGTTTGCTGATGACACTAAAATGGGAGATGCTGTTGACTCTCTTGAGGAACAAGGAGCCCTGCAGAGAGATCTAGATAGATGGGAACACTGGGAAATTGTCAATTGGATAAAATTTAACAAGTCCAAATACTGAATTCTGCACCTGGAATGGAGTAACACCAGGAATGACTATAAATTGGGAGAGGAGTGGCTGGAGAGAAGACCTGCAGAAAGGGATCTGAGGGTGCTGGTCTACAAGAGGCTCAATATGAGTCAGCAGTGCCCTGGCAGCCAAGAGGGTGAACTACATCCTGGAGTGCATCAAACACACTATGACCAGTTGGTCAAAAGAGATCATTATCCCCACTGTATTCAACAATGGTGTGGCCTCACCTTGAATACTGTGTGCAGTTCCAGGCCCGCAATTCAAGAAGGATGTGAAGGTCCTCAAATGCATCCAGACGAGGGCAACAAAACTGGTGAAATGGCTGGAAGGAATGTCCTATGAAGAATGGCTAAGGACTTTGGGCTTGCCTACTGAGGAGAAAAGGAAGCCAAGGGGCAATCTCAATGCTCTCTACTGCTTGAGGAAGGGAAGCAGAGAGGGAGATGCAGATCTCTTCTGCCTGGTATCCAATGATAGGACGTGTGGGAATGGTTCAGAGCTGCACCACGGAAGGTTTACACTGGACAGACAGGTGCTTCATGTGCTAAGTTTGTCAATGTTTCAGAGGCATTTGGACAATGCCCTTAATTTTCTTTATCTTTGTTCAGCCCTGAATTGGTCAGGAAGTTCATCTAACAAAATATTAAGTCTTCAAAAATCACCCTGCCCTGCAAAGACCTGCAAAAATTTTTAGGAAAAAAATTTTTCACTGAAAGGGTGATTGGCCATTGGAATGCGCTGACTGAGGATGTGGTGGAGTAATCATCCCTGGAGGTGTTTAAAAACAGATTGGATGAGGCACTTAGTGCCATGGTTTAAACGATGAGTAGGCATTGGTGTTGAGTCATAGGTTGGACTAGATGATCTCAGAGGTCTTTGCAACCTTGTGATACTGTGATACTGTAAAGTCCTACAGACAAATAACCATTTACAAGCTCTTCAACTTGCAGTTCTTTATTTACATAGATGTACTGTGGCAGTAATTTATCACACACCCTGTTTTTTTGCCCCCGTTTTTTTACCTTGTCCACATCCTTTGCCCTGGGCATCCCTCTGCTTCATGAAGAGCTAGGAAAATTCCTGTTTGTAGTTCCGAAAACCTGAATGCAAATAGTTATGCATTTGCAAGTTTCCAAAACCCATAAAGTCACTGTACCAAAAATGAGGAGGAATCTGCAGAGAAATTGCTAAAACCTTCAGGTCCTAATCTTTGCAAACTGACAAAATGAAATTTTAAGTTTCTATTTAATTTTTAATATGAATGTATCATTCCTTACATAAATTAATGGAAGACCTAGTCCCAGACTCTCCAAAATCTTACTTATTTGCCTTTATTAAAGTGCGTTACCAATAACATATAAGATACATCCTTCCTTTTTTAAAAAGCGGTTTTACTAAGATGACAGTAATGATGGGTCCTTTATCTTTATTATGGATTTCTTTGAACATTTTATATTCCAAAATATTAACAGCAGTACCATATACATTGCTAACAGCAGGCTGCTCTCCACCCCTAAGCAAGAAAAAGATAAGCTTCATCAGAGCAAAGAAAGTAGCAAAAAATACCCTTTTTATTAACAGATCTATAGCTGCTGGACTTCTCATATTGGTTATGTATTTCTTGTGCTTTCTGCTTTCTTCATGTTCATCCTATTTGAGAGGGGCTGTTTCTAAAAGACTGTAAAAGACAATTAATTTCCCCTAGAAAGATCAAACTGCTCCTGCAACCAAGTCAAATAACTCAGCTTGCTCAGGCTCTAGGGGAGGCAGAGCACTGGAAGAGCAGCAACTGCTTAGACTCGGGTCACAAGGCCACTGCCTTGTATGAGCTTCAAACTGAAAGGACCTAAGTGACTAATCACACACTGTAGATGTAAACTATCTGATTAACCCTTATCACAGCTGTACTATCTTCAGAGGACTCAAGAAGGTTAATGAGATTAATAATATTTAAGATGCTGTTCCTGATAAAGCACCATGCGAGATCTACAGCAAGACCTTAACTGAATCAACACTAGATGTATGTGTGTGGGCAAATAGCCATCTCACCTGAAACCTGTCTGAAAGTTGGCAGATGTTACTGTAGGGTTTACATTGCTTTAAGGCAGCAGAAAGGCAATCTAATATTTTTCAGGAAAGTTTCACAAAGATTTTTCCAGAAAATTTTTAAGAGGGGATTGACATGTATGTAGTTGAATTAACATTTTCTTGTATTACTATACTAATACTTTTTGCCCATTTCCAACTCCCCAGTTCAGTTCTTACTCCTGTCACCTGTACCACGGTGTCTGCTCGAGGGGTCAGATACAGGAAAGTATATAGTTTCATGATGGCAATTCTATTAATATCATAAGAGTTATGTGAAGAATCCTGGAGCTAAGAGGCACAGTTGGACCAAAATATTCTACTGAAACATATATTACAAACACAGACATTAGCCCTACGTAAAAGGGCTAATAATCTTTTCTGCAGTTATTTTATTCTTTCACATTTTTCTCTTTATTAGTTCCCCATGGAATTTAATTTAAAAAGAGAATTATTCTAGAATTCATAGTACACAAAGACAGTATCAGAGAATTAAGAAATACTACTTACTAGTTTCTTTCCACACTGATAGGCCACTTAAGAATAAGCCACTTGTGAACAATATTATTGCTATCTTATGTGCTTTTATAGAACTCAGATGTTGTCCATTTACTGAAAAGTGTAAAGATCTTCTAAACTGTTGGATTATTCATTCACCCAGACTAGATATGAGGAAGAATTTCTTTACCAAAAGGGTGGTCAGGGAGCTGGTTGAGTTGCCATCCCTAGAGGTGTTTAAAAAATGGGTAGATGAGTTTTTGAGGGACATGGTTTAGCAGATGACGGGTGCGGTTGGACTTGATGATCTCAAAGGTCTTTTCCAATTGGAAGATTCTATGATTCTACAATTTTATGATTCATCAATAAGAACTTTTTTTACACATACTACGAAGAAAATGAAATCCAAACCCCGAGTCCTGGAAGTATATAGAATATAAAGAAGTAATAGGATAAAGCAAACATCAAAGATTACCAGATCCCTTGCTGCAATTCAGTTACTGCTGCCATTACATATCAGCAGTGAAATCTCCATTTTTTTCTTACTTTATACAGTATAGTCAGTAAAAATCAGTGCAATATCATGCAATACACATACTTAGTGCTGTTCAAAAGAATATTACTGAACAAAGCCCAATAAAATCTGCTTTTTCAAATCTAGTAAGACTCAGAGGAAACACAATCACCATCAGCAAATAAGGTAAGAGAATAGGGTTTCAGTCCTGCTCTCTTGCAAAAGGAAAAAGCAAAGGGAAAACATTTCTTGGTAATTGCCACATTATTGTCTCATTCACATATGACTTATTTGAAAACTACTGCCACACTGCTGAGAAAAAGACATGCTAAGTCCAGGATCAATTCTGCTGGAAACAGTAGCCAGGTGTAAGGGCCAAGTCTTCTAAGGCTGGACCACAGTGTAGGCCAGACCGAGCTGTGGAGGAGAAGAGGCTGGCTAACTCCTGAGCCTCTCAGGTCTACAGAAGATGCTCTCATGCACAGAAGTTTATGGTTACAAAGGACTATATTCCTAACACAATAATTGTCTATCATCTCCGCATTTATAAGCAGGCACAAAACTATCATTGAAAAGGCAAACTCAGCTTCTAAGAAGGTCTGTTTGGGAACACTCTGAATACGGAATTAGGAGGCTATTCTTGAACTAATGTAGAGAGAATTGAATGCAATTTTACTAACGCAGCACGCTAACAACTTAGTACTTGTACTAAGAATTCATAGTTGATGCTGTAGTCAATACAGTACAGTATGTCTTCAGTCATATTGATGTTAAAAAAAGATTTCACAGCCTGTACATGATGTGCAAGTAGGCTGTGCCTGGACTGAGACCTCATTAAAAATGAAAAAAAAGAGGAAAAATAAAAAAAAACCCAAATAATTAATAATTAAAAAGTAAAACACAATATCTTACTAGCACATCATTTTGTCAGCAAAGCTGAGACCTCTTTAGACTTTAAAAACATATGATTTGTATAAAATATATCAATAAAAATTAGTCTGAAAACATCAACAATAACACTTAACTTTATTACTTAAAATTCCTAATTTGATTTCTGATCATGAGGTTTAATAGTCCCTTCTCAACTTTTGAGTCTGCAGACAACTTTCAACTAAATTTGATAGAGGTCTGAAAAACACTACGCCCTTGAATGTTTGGAAGGATGCAATTGGTAGAGAAAAAAAGTTGCTTACGACAAATTAATGTTTATTGATGCTCTTAATGTGGTAAAGACTGCAACTGAATAGTCAGTCAGCACAAACTGCTCTTACTGCCAGCAGGACAATAATGACAGGGTATCACTGGGATTTTGTAGGAGGCAAGGAGTACAGAACATAGTAGGCAGGGGAGGCAGGGGACACAGAAAAGAACTAGAGTAATTTGTAGGTTCTGAGAAGGCTGAGAGTATAGCATGACATCAAGGAAAACTAGTCAGCATTTCAGGGAATAAAGTGTACTGCTTGGTAAGTCCCACAGTTGACGGGACAATATTACAACTAAGACACCACAAACTTGAGTTTGTAATGTAATGTATTAACAAAAAAAATATATTTTACATCTGGTAACTGGAAATAACTCTCTTTTTTTTTTCAGGTTATGTGACTTTGGTTAAGCTTTATAACACTGTAATGAAGATTTCCTTGAAAAGTCATATAAACACTGCTCTGCAGGTATTTTATTTTTTACAACCAGCTACAATATCGTTCGAAGCTGTGGTGCCAAGTTTTTTATATAATGCTTGGTTTCATGGCAGAATTCTTTGTATGAATACAGACATTTATATGGCAGATGTTTTATGCATGTCTATTTTTTGTTTTCCTTTCAAAAATTGTGTTATGTCTATGCAAATTCCCTGTATTTCAACAATTTTGTTAAGAGCTGACAAATATTCTCAGTAATGTATCTTCCAATAGCACAACCACTCAAACATACACTGCCTTGTCAGCAAATTCTGCAGTGCTTTCGGAGATGCTCCAAAATTTTTGTTTCATTTTAAAGTACATTAATTTGACACATTTAAAATATATATGCATTATAAACCCCTGTTTTTCTATCTTTTATTAAAATGTCTGTATTGCAGAGAATGTGATTTTGTCAGTTCCTTTTATTTCCTTCAAGTGCACCATTAAAGAGACAACATATCTATTCTTTTATTAAAGTTAGAGTTTGATTTTATATGTTGAATTGAAAACATATAAAAGCTTGGCAAAAAGCCTACAGTTAGAGAATGTTTCTTGGCCCAATTTTCTTTTGATTTTCCTAAATGAATAATAAAATATTACTTCTAGGGGATGGCATGGGAGTGGATTTCTGCATTACTAAGTATATATATTGATTTCATAATACTCAGATGACAACCCATCAGAACAGCGTGACTATTTCAGTAATGCAGGTGGAGACATTTTCACACTCCCTTGAGCAGAACATCTGCATAGTATGCTACCAAAGCACTCTTGGCTTGACTTACTAATAGAATTTTAAACATCTGCCAGTCATCTTACATTTTTTATCAGTTATTAAGAAGGAAGAAGAGATTATTAATGAAAACACTGTAATTTGACAAAGCATTTATCCTATAATTAGAAGACCTACAAACTAACATTATTATATAAACACACACAATTTTTGGGGGACATAATACCAATGATTTCAGTAGAGGTAGTTGAATCAAGAATGAGAAGAAAGAGAAGACAGCAGTTCACAGAGGAAAAACAGAGGTGAAAGGAATTCCGTTTAATGTAGCACAAGCTACTGAAAAGCAGGATGACATCCATACCTAAAAAGTGCAACTATGTACTTAACCTCCCTTCCCAAATAACAAATGAAATGGAGGTGTAATCAAAGCTGTCCTCCTCCAGGTCAAATTCTTTCCTGGAATAAGAGCACCAGATTTGACTTAAAAATAAAGATATAAAATGTAACTAAAAAAATAAAGCTTACATATTTGGAATCTGCCTCCCTCAAATGCATTTTGCATCATTCCCCCTAGCCCCCACTGAACACATTCCAGTGCTATATGGCTAACTCTGTATTGCTTGCAGTAGCCAAGATATGCCATAGTGTAGGCTCAAATTCCCTAATGGCTCCAAGTTCCTTTCCTTCCACAAATAGCAACTTACTATAGAAAATTTAAAAAAATCCACAATGACCACTTCACAAGTAACATGAAAGAATAAGGCAAGTCACCTAAAATCTTATGTTACATCATAAACATCTAAACCTACCAAATCCAACCTTCTAATCTGCATGTCTTTTAGAATTTATATTTATTAGGTATATCTGAAGTTAGCATAAAATATACATTTTAATGAAATTCAAAATTTGCATTGGTGACACATAATTAGAAGTGTGTATTCTGAGGAGATGGACAGTTGTTTTTCTAAACTAAGGCCCTATTGCTATCCTCCAGATTTAGACAGACAAGAATATGAAGTCTAGCTAAACCACCAGGAGGAGTCAAGAAAGACACAGCTGTACTTCAACCAAGGATGGTAAAAACAGGGCCGTACATCTTTTGCATATCATCCTAGTAGTTAGATTATTCATCTAGGATGCATCTAGGCATATTCATGTCCAAAGGGATTGAATCTCCTGTTCCTGCAGTACAGGCAAATGCCATGATCACAAGACAAATATCTCAAATTAATTTTTTTCATTCCTCTTCCAAAAGCTAAACCACTGCGCAGCAAATCTTGAAGTTCCATGGAGAACAGACAAGATAGTCTATCCAAACCCACTAGCTGACACTCATCAGGGAACAGAACAGAGGATACAGACCTCTCTCCATGAAACATGTATGAATTTTTATATTGCCAGTGGATAAAAAAACATCCTGGAGAGATTTAGTTGTCTTCTGGAGATAAGCTGGGCACATTTGCTCATGTCCTTGGCTCAGACACTTAGGCTATGGCTAGTTATGAATTAAATTAAAAATTTGCATTTCTCAGAAAGAAATCTCATCATACAATCAATGTCCTAGCCCAAGCCTCAGGTGTGTCAAATCTTACAGACAAAAGTGAAAAATTTGTATAATTGGCTTGTACCTGATATTTCCCACTCTGCAGCTGTGTCAAACATCCAGAGGATGTTAAAGGAGCAGGATCTTCCTACTTCACCCAAAGCAGCCCTGTATACCTCTCAGCTACAGTAATGCCTAGACCACTAAATGCACCTTCAGTTGTATACTTGCCTCATGTAGAAGATAACAATTTACCTTACAAGTCAGCAAAATACCATCTTTCATTAAAATATATCAGTGATTAGGCATAATGAACTCCATTTTTCAATCTCATCCTATCTAACTTAGAGTGTCTTTCAAATGGGTGGCAAAACTCCTTTAAAGGCAATCTAGAGGAAAAAGGATTCAGAAGGAAGGCTACCTCTAGTGTTATAAGAACTAAGTACCACTGTTCCTATAACCCTGACAACAATTTTTTTTTTGTTTTTACATATTTGATATTGTCACATCACAGAATTTATAATTCTTTTGTGGCTGGAACAATTCTAAGAATTGTTTTGTAAGGGAAAAAAAAATCCCACACCCAAAAGAGATTCTCAGTACTTCATTGAAAAAAACAATAAAAGAAGTAGGAAGAAAAAGGAAAAGAATAACAAGAAGTCATCCTCAGGGATAATGGCCTAAGTAGAGATTTACTGATTCTCACTTTATTTCAAAGTAATCTGTTGGCTATCTTATTATTGCTAATGATTTCAAGGATATAGGAAGTGAGTTCATTCTGCCTTGAGGGACCATCTCCCACATCACTGTGTATTCTATTTCGTGTATTTTAGTGGAGACATCCTCAACACGCTATTTAAAGACTTGACTCTACACATTTTTTTACTTCTAAGTCCAAACTTGCTGTGATCACAGACTTATTCTATTGAAGGCCTAATTCTGGCTACAGGATGCATAACACTGATGTAATACTGAAACAACCCTACCATCCATACCCTTTCAGTCATGTCAAAGAAGATGAAATATTAATAGACAGTACAATTCAAAGACAAGTTTCTGTGACCACTGTTGTTGTGACTGAAGAGACAACTAATCACTGTGAGAAAAATTAAGTCTCTCTGATGACTCAAAGAAATCTCAGAGCATCACAGTTCTTCCCCTCATATGAATTATTCCACCATGGCTTTTATGAAGAAGGTAAAAAAATAATCAGAATATTAGAGCTGGTAAAGACCAAACAGTTAATCTATTTCATATCCTACCAATAAAAGACTGACCCTCACAGTACTCTTTCTAGATCTTTGTTCAAGCTAGCTTTGAACTGAACAGTTGCCAGAGTTTCCAGCTCTGAAAAACTATTCCACAGCCTAATAGACTGAACTACTAATTTTTTTTTCTCCTAAATTTTCCTCTATCTGTACTTTCATCTCTGTAGGACACCTGATATGCTTCCTCTTCCTCTATGATTTTACAACATTGAATTAGTCATGTATTATTACTGGCTTCATCTCTGTCTCCCTATTAGCCATCATTTCAGTCAGTTCAACAATTTTTTCTGGTTTTTGTAATGCTACACAGACGATTCTACATGTGCATGGTCTTTCTTTGATTTTCCTGTGACATGAGTATATGTTTTACCTACATTTTCACAGGAGTTATCACCAGTTACATTTTAGCTCCTTGAAGGATTTTTACATTATCTTTCAATCTTTATTACATACTTCTTTTAAATTTCATGTACGTCTTAACTTAGTCAGACTTTAGTTACCAAGCTTCCACTGGAGGTAAAATAACTTGAAGGACAGATAGAACAGGACACAAAAATTCATAAATGTGTGAGGAGAAGTTCCAAAGATATTCAGAAATGCCTTGGTTTAAGATGCAAGGCAAATAAGCTCTAACACTATCTGAAATTAGTGTTTGAACGCCTAAAATATGCCTGAGTCCCCAAAGGACTCCAAACAATGCTAAAACAATGCCTAAGTCATCTGTACAGCTCTGGTTCCAGCACAAAAACATGACCAAGAGAGACAGATACATCTCTCAGGTCTTACATATATGCTACTTAAAAAAAACAAAAAAAAAGGAGCAGCAGCAGGATCAGTAAGCAGCACCACCTCCTTCTTGCTCAGAGGCATCCTCTTCTTACTAGGCCACAAATGCAGGTTCCTTTTTACTTATTTTCACCATCTGGACCCATCAGTCTTGAACTGCTTTCTGCACAAGTATTTCCAAAGGGACTACCGGGTCTAGCAGGTCATTTGATTTGTGGAGTAGATTGGCAACTTACTCTGTAGATACATTCTGAATGTCCTTACCTTTTTAATTTCATCTCTCCTGAGTTGATATGGATCTCGAGTGCTAAAGGAAACATGATCCTGGGCCTCCAAGCTCCCCTCCCTAAGTGCATTACCTTCCTAAGTTTGGCCCCTCTCACAAGATTTAGGGTCTTAATTATTGTTTGCATTTGGCCTCCAAAATTTACAACACACTTATGCCCTGAAGATCTCAGCCAACTTCTTTTAAGCTACTCACAGAGATTAAATACTTAATTTTCACTGACACTGTGTTTCCCCCACCCACTGCTTTTATTTTTATGACTCACTGGTCAGAACTGGTTCCTAGCAAGCTGTTTTTGGCCATATCATCACATGTCAAGCTAGGTCTCAGGAATGTTTCTCCAAAAGAGTTTCCCAACAGCGACATCCTGCTTCCTTTCCAATCACGAAAATTATTTTCTTAAAAGGAATATCTTTCAGTCCTAGGTGAAATCCAGATTTCTTTACTGTACCTAGCCATGTCCAACACCCATCAGTAGGAATAAATATTTCTCCAGAAATCAATCTGTCATCACATTATTTAGAGAGGGTCGGGGTACAAATTTAGAATTGTGATATATCTCCTTATAAATGCTTTAATAGAAATGGAGAATAGCATTAGAGAGGCTACCTTTAAAATCCCTGCTCCAGAAAAGCATCCTCCGCAGTTTAGAACATGGGCTTTCAAATATCTTATCCCCTGTAAGGTACACTAGTGTATTTCATATGAGGAATGCATTTCATATGCTTTCTCTGCACCTCAGAGGGAACTTTTAGAGTTCTTTGGAAAGTGCAATTAGGGCAGAATGCTAGCTGAAAAAACTAACTACGTATCCAGCAGCAGTTGTTATTGGCCAAACAGGTATTGGCACTATGTAGTAAAGGCAGACATATCCCATAGGTTTTGGCCTAGCATAACTTAAACTGCTCTGTATCTGGGTTTTTCTGGGTTAATCTGCAGTACTGTTACCAGAAGCTGATGTGGCTGAAAACTAAACTGGCAAAAAGTGATGCCTGTTCATCATTCCAGACATTTCCACAAGCACTTCAGTGCCTTCCCCAAACAGAGGTCAGGCATATACAGCCATACTGGGGTGGGAGACTGGAACTGGGCCAGTCTGGGTTTAGATTAATTTAGACTACCATGAAGCTGCACTTTTAATAGAAATAAAAGGTCCCATTCTTCTATATTTTGCTGTTCCAGTTTACTGTCCCACCCTTGCCTGGTTTTACTTGGATCAAGGACCAGCCCATTTTGTTAATATCCAAGGACCTGTCTCTGCAATGTAATGAGACTGCTAATCCCTAATGCAGGCCTGTCAAGCTCACGGCTCCCGCTGTTCTCCTGCTCCTGCAGTGTAAGGTGCGTCACACCCTGCACACGTGACCAGCGCTGGCAGGAGCGCAGGGGCAAGGAGCTCGGCGCTGTTGCCGGGTAGAAACAAGGTGCCAGGCCAGATAAGAC
The DNA here is from genome assembly GCA_033558185.1 of Dromococcyx pavoninus. Lineage (NCBI taxonomy): Eukaryota > Metazoa > Chordata > Aves > Cuculiformes > Neomorphidae > Dromococcyx > Dromococcyx pavoninus. The sequence goes on from JAUMJL010000735.1 coordinate 641,221, forward strand.
AAGATGGAGGGATGGATTCAGCCCGTGGGCAGTGAGTTCGACACCCCTGCTCTAATGAATCACAGGAATAGACCAAGCATTGGGCTGCCACTTTACCATGACTCTGTAAACTGGATTGTCTTTCTGCATGTCCTAGCATGCTCATATGCAAGTGAACAGCAGAAGCAGATGACACCAAAGCCTCATAGGTAGGAGGTAACTAAATCAGAAAACAAATAACCTTATCCTTTAGGTCTGCCTGCAAGGTAAAGAAACTTGTATGCAGACTTAATGGTACTAAGTATTGGAACTCTACTCCAGATGCTTAATGAAAACACAGCAGGGGAATATCGGAAAACAGAAATGTCTGTTACGTGCCTGCGTTCCACAGATTTTCAATAACACTTAAGGGCTTAACATCTTTTATGCTTTTGAAACCATTATTAATAAAATAACATTAGACCTTTCACATTCTGTCACTTCCTGGGCCACCATGGCCTAGATCAATACACTCTTGTTAACTGTTATTATGTGCTGTTCACAGGTCCTCCATCAGTATCTTGTTGAAATGGCAATTTTCAATGCAACAGGTCTTTCTGAATTAATTTTCAAGTATGATTTTAAGAAATAATGTGTCAAATGGATTGCAAAAATCCCTGTACTCTTAACATCAATTTCCTTTTCCTTATTCACTGCTTGTTTTGTTCAGTCCTAGAATTCTAGGTTTTTTTGCATGATTTATTAATAAAAGAAATCTTTTAGGGTATTCTTAAAAGAGAAATGTTCCAAAATGAATACACATGTGCAGCAGCTTCATCTTCTAACACTTATACCATGAACATTCTCACTGTGTGAAACAGGTGTGCAATAATTTTAGCATCATTTAAAATTCTTGCTATTGATATGACATCCCAGTTTCCAGCCTTCATAGTTTTCCACTACATGCCCACAAAAAAAAAGAAAAAAAACATACAAAAAAGATTTTACCTATATACTCAAGTTCTGTGTTGTCTTTTCTAGCCTGCTTCCTTTTTTGCATTATCAAATTTATTTTTTTGTACAATGTATCCTATATTCTCCTTCAGTTCAACTATGTGGTATACAGCATCTATTGCATCACTCCTTAGAAACAGTGTGCTGTGCCACTTAAAGTGAGTCAAGAAATTGCACAAATAATCTTCAGGGTTGTTTCCTCAGATAGCCTCTCTTTGCAATCACTTATTAAATGAAAATTGATTTTCCCACATTCATGCAAGAAATTAGAACATTTAGACAATGTCAATCTATTGAGAAGCATACACAGCAGGAGTGGGCAGCACTGTGTTAAATTGTCTGATTTAGCAGATGAGGAATAAGATTTAGTAGCTTAACACAGATAGCTAGTAAACTAGCATCTCCTGCATGGGTTCCAGTTACCACCCCACAATGGCACACGTCTAAGTTCTACGTCATATATACTTACCCTATGGCAAGATGTCTTCAGTACCCTTAAGTATTCAAATGCACTAAAATTATAAACTCAAGAAACTAAATCCCCTTTAGAATGTTTATTTGCTATGCCAATAATCATCAAAACACAAAAAGCTCAAATATTAACATTACTAATATGAATGTGGTTTAATTCTTTTTCTAATATGAATGTGGTTTACCTCTTCTCGTCCCCTTTTTGTCAAACTCAGTTTATTAATGTACTAATTGTAAACATATTAATTTCTTAGACCAGTTACAATTCTATTTCAGTATTTGGAAAATCCTACCTAAACGTAAATGGAGACTAAAATGCTAAACAATAGCAACAAAATCTAGTATCAGTCTCTTCACATCCACTCTTTGAGGAGCCTGCAGTTTCTGACACAGAGATCTGAATCATTTCAGATCTCAATTTTCTGTGTCCTGGGCCTTCCATTTTTAAAAACCCAGTTTTTTTTCTTTTGGTTTTGAGGCAACTGATGAGACTATTACCTACATATAAAATGCACTTCAGAATCATGGAATGTGGAAAGAATTTCAAATTAAAGTTTTGTTCTGTTTTCTCTTTATCAGGACCAACTTAACAATTTAGACATTCCTCAAAATGAAGCTTTTAAAGTTTTGTATAAAAATAAAAATTTTTATATATCCACAATTTGAGTGGGTTCACATTGTAACATAGTAGACAATGAACTTCCTAAATTACAGATGTGCTTTTATTCACATCTCAGAGTTCTGGTTTCAAAGTACAGAAAAAAAAGAAACAACCCATGCAGTTTTTGGGTCATTTTGTTTTGAAAAAAAATTTATTCCACAAAACCATGACACAGATGATTGGAAACATTATTATTGCCTGGAGTAGAGTCTGCTTTTATTTACTTATTTAAAGTGACAGTTCATACCTGAAATAGATCAGAATGTAGTTCTATAGTGAACCAACTGGTTTTAAATATAGATTAACCTGTAGCACACACACACAAAACCCCCAGAATTCCTAAGCATTAATCAGTAAACCAGTTTCACTTTACTGAATCTGTATATCTGTTATGTCCTTAAGTTAGCGTAGTAAAACAGGACTGAAGGCTAGAAGTAACCACTTGATATAGATATGAGTTAAGGAAACAGAATCATGAAAGAAAAGATATCTCTAGAAACATTATCTATCTGAAAACTAAGTTTATTTATTCGTACAGGAACTGCAATATCTTTGAAAAAGTTTATGCAGACAGTGTGAGGCTGATACAATTTTGTATCATAACCTGAAATTATATGTTCTGAAAGAGAAGAACAAAACCTATGTTTCCCTAATTTCTTCCATGGAATTATTTGAGACGTTAACAAATTATGACTTTGACTACTTTTCTAACACAAGGATTAGAGACATGACTTTTAACCTCTCTGAGACTTAAGATATCCCACTCAGATTCTAACTTGCTTGGAAATCAACAGAGATTTTAAATTATGATACTTTTTGTAAATGAAATGAGCAATGGAAACTCTGTTTAGAGCATAAAAATCTCTTGAAAGCCGTGAAAATAAGTTAAATTCAGGATTTGAAGTACCAACCTACAGAATGTACACTGAAGTACATGGCTATGACATGTCAAGAACTGGTATTTTCTCTCATAAATAATACTAGTACTAGTGAAGAATATTAAATTAATAAAAAAAATATTAGAAGGGTCAGTTAAAGCATTGGACCATGACTAGGTCTGTCCCTGTAGATACGTAGTTACACTAGAATGAAATGTTAATTATGAGCAACCTGTTTCTGGTAGTTTATACAGAGAGTCTCATGTCCAAATATGACTTTTTGATCTCAACAATACCTGCAGAAAATATTCTTCAGAAGGTGCTCATGCTCTGCCCTTTCTCAACTTGGTATATAAATATAAAAAGTAGAATATACAAAAGTTTTACTGTATAAAAAGTATTTCAGGCTAGCTTACGATTATGTGGTAGCGGTCTCAGAATACTTTTTATTCAAATAGCAATTTCAGAACCTCTCTATTGAGACTTGAGTTAGTTTTAGAGGACCTTGTGCTGCATAGTGCTTGATGAAGCAATGATCTCAGAACTCATGAATCTCTAACCAGCTGACAGTAGGAGTTAAGAATACAAATATTCTTATTGAAAATAAGGATAGTGTTTTCCTCAAGCCAGATCTCTAGAAAACCAAGAAATACAGAGTGAGCATGACTGAGGATGATGTGCTAGAGTATCAGACTGAATTAATGATCTATTTCACCACACGGGTATTAATGACAACCCTTTCTGCTGCTGCTAAGATTTCTTAGAAGGCAGTGGCAATCGTGCCATCAGGAAAAGGGCTACATAGAAAAAGAGATCACAGAGAAGACAGAGAAGACATAGGGACACAATTGTGTGTGTATACAGACTTTGAAGGAAGGATGTACTCCTGGTCCCATGGCTTAAATATAACCAAAGATTCCAAGTCCCTAACAGTTTTGATTATGAATGACGGAAAATTCAAGATAACAATTTCCTGCTTGTTTCTAAAAGCTTCTTTGGATTGGGATGAGAGGATACAACAGCCTCCTCTGTATGTAATCTTGTTCTATATGTAGTGTTCCTCTTAGAGTCAGGACAGCAAGGGAACTTGGTGTATAAAATGCTGACAATTAAATTTAATGTATCTATCTGTTTCATAAGTCAACCACATCTGATGAGGTGGAAGAGGAAAACTTAATTTGGCATGGCATGCTTGCCTGCATCATTCCACTACTCTAACTTGGCGCTGCCTAAAAGCTTTGGTGGGTATTGTGTCCCAGAATGACAGAACTAAAACTGGTGGGATGTCAAAGAACTTCTAAAACTCGCTTAAACAAATAAAATCAGCTGACTTGTAGAGATGTGAAATGCACACTTAGAAACATTCAGAGCTGGAAGAAGGTGAGGATAAGTACAGGAATGCTAGGGTTATGTGAATTTCTAACAACAACATGAATATCACCAATTATTTGACATTTAAAAATAACAGTATTTTTATTTTTAAGTTACTCTGAATTTCTAAAACTCTTAAAATATTAACTCATGACTCCAAAATTCAGTAAGGTAGGTAGCTAAGGATTCTTAATCTTGTTTTTACTGCTGGGAAAACTGAGGCAGAGAGGTTCAGTGACTTACCCAAGGCCACAGAGGAAGTCACTGTCAGAGCCGGGAATAGAGCTCAGCAGTTTCTGGCTCCCAGTCCCAAGCTCAGACCAGTACACCATGGCCTCAGGACATTTCCAGCTTGTCTTCAGTCTAAAAAAAAGTAAATTCTCAAGTATGTTACAAATATGTAACATATGTATATATTTTTACCTTGAATGCAATAGTACGAATGAGAACACATTGTTCGTAAATCAGTGAAGAAAAGCAAACCAGTACATATAATTTGAGCTACCTTTATCATACATATGTACGATAAAGCTCTTCAGAAAAATCTTGCTTTAAATTGTAGCCAATACAAACAGTTATTGTATTTTTCAGGGTAAGGAACAAATTGCCTTTCCAACCCAGCCAGCATGTCATTTATATTAATGGTGAGGAATGCTAAGTTGCCCTGTGTGTAAGTAAACTCTATTAAGAAAGTCACGTCCCCTGGTGAAGCTAGATCCTTAGTAAATTTTACTAGCTAAGCACTGAGCTTCATGTCAGAGTAATTACACCTTTTATCCACTGTGAGCTCTCTCTTAGCTTCTTCATACTGCTTAATTTCGCACTTCAGCTAATTTAGCAGTAAAATCACAAAGGCTTTTAAAAGGTTAGCAACTGAGGAATTGACGCATAAATGTTGTGTTAAGCTCCATGTATTGAAATCACATCATGTAGGAAGGAATTAATTAAGTAACAATTAGGTAGTGATGGATCATTGACAACATATATACACTTTGGTGTTAAAATTAATCTACCCTGTATATCCAATACTTTGTGTATCTTCTCCTCTATATGCTGGTAAGTTTTATACTTCAAATACAAAATGGACAGGCCCTTCAGCAATATCTTACAAAAAAGGCATCTCTTTCAGCACCATTGAAACTATGTGCTATTTAAAAAAAGTCATACAGCTTCATTTAAAAAAAAATTGAAAAAAAAATGGGAGAAGCAAAAAGAGAAGAATTTTTCAAGGCAGGTGATTTTAAAGTGACTGTAAGGACATTTGTGATGTGGAAGTACTTAGTATGTTTAAAGTGCTAACAATTGTGTAGTATTTACTTGCTATCTTCTATTACAAGTTGCCATATCGTTTCCTTGTATCGACAGTCAGCTGCTTAATACATAGACTGGCAGCTAGCCCAGACAATCCTCAATTCTAAAAGCCTCTTAGCAGATGAAAAATCTTTGGTTCATTCACACCTTGTAGAAAGGATGACAGGGCAGAAGTGACATCCAGATCCATTTAGAGTATAATTTGAGTCTGATTTTCCTTTGCCTTGCATCTTGTGTGGTCATTTTTAGCTGTGCAAAGTGAGCACAAAATGGATATAAAACATTGCTACCCATGTGAGGAGAGAATTCTGATTTGGTTGCATTATTTCCAGAGGTGATCACAAAAAGTGCCAGGCTGTGGGAAAACCTGGTTATGCAAAAAGAGTTTAAAAAATTTTGACACAAAGCAGCAACAATGCTTTCCAAACAATTTACGGAAATCACACTTTCGCTTTGGAGTAATATTCATTTGCTATTTGCTTGGGTTTTTCAGAGAAAAAATATTAAAAGCTAAACTCATCTAAAGAAAATGAATCCTATTTCTTCCCTTTTTTTGGTAGAAATATATTTAACTGTGAGTCCTAAAGTATACTCTCACATAAGGAGGAACTCATGGCCTACATAAGATTCCACTAATTCAGCCTTTCCACATGCTGCTTCTAAATCCAGTTACACTTCTACACAACCTCCTGGAATCAATGTGAAAGTCGGTATTATCACAACAGACAGTCTCAGTCCATTAGAGTTCAATACTGGTTCTGGTTTTAGTATGGGTAACAAATCATTGTCTCAGCATTTACTGAACAGTGATATCTCTGCTCTGTGATCTACCACCACTATGATAAAGCAAGACCTATTGCCAAGTATCTTCAAAAAACTAATATTAGCAAATATTAGCTTAGCAAATATGTGTTAACGAAATTGATAGTTAACAAATTAAAGACCTGAAGTGGACGTTGCTGGAGATATGGTCAAGAATAATTCCTGCTTAGTAACAGCCATTTAGTGTTTAATAATCAATTCAGTGGTTTTGACATTTATTTCTCCATACTACTTGATGGGCCATTTTTCTTGCCTTTCCCAGCCAGTAATCTTTCACATTATATTTTTAGATACCATGATGGGCGTGGCAAGTCAGGTGTGTTGATTAGGAGCAGAAGTAGAAATTACTTGACTGTGTCAGCAGCTGTTGACCTAAGAGTACTGCTACAGTAAGTAGTGTCTCTTGGTGTTTCTGTTAGATAATTTTGTTTCTTTTAATCACAATCATGCACTTCATAGAGTCTAAGACACAGTTCCTAAATCTATTACCACTGTCCAAAGGTTCTCTTACCCTTCCACCAAGTAGCTAAAGAACAAATGAACATATTTGTTTTTATTCTTAGTATTTCAATAATGTATTATAATTTGGGGATTCTTGTTCTGTGGGGTTTTTTTGTTTGTTTGTTTTCTTTTACTTTTTCCCCCTTCCCTTTTTGGATTCAGAGCTTCTTTAAGTATTCTGAGTTAGTAGTCTGGCTTGACTGAAAAGTACTGTGTGTTTGTTGTGTGTCTGCATGTGTGATACCAACTGTTGAAAACTGCTTGATGTTAAATGAGGGCTTATGCTCAGAGCTGTTCTACAGTTGGCTCTCTGGCACAATCTCTCTTCATCAATGACAATGATGTCTCTGTGTGTGGGAGAGTCTGTTTTATAATATTGCACTTGCCATGGCCTTAATTTTACTGATGGAGCATGATTAGGATTTCATTTTCGTTAATCAAAATTGTGAGTCATTCCATTCATGTCAATAGCCTAAAAGAGCTATGCAGACAAGTAAGAGTTCAGAATCAGGCTTCTGGTTCTTAATATGAAAGGATATCTGAATCACTTCATTAAAGGTAGATACTGAAGGACAGAACCTCTGCTTGGTTCGCATTAGTCAGTCATGCCATAAGCATAAAACACCAAATAAAGAACTATAATATAATGACATATATATAATACATATGATATATATAATAATATATATGATATATAATGACAGCTGACAATGTGTCACATTACAAGGGGTTTCTGTTTACCTCAGGTATAGAAAATACCCCTGAATTAACGAGATTTAAGATAACTTTTCAAGTATGAAAAAGTCACTGCATTACGTCTCCTCGCCCTTGGAAGTTGGCACTAATGCTTCAAAAAATCATTTCCTTCCTTTGTTTTTTTTTATGTCACCCTTACATAACTTGAATGCGAAACATCTAAAGACAAACAACATCTAAGTAAGACGTCAGAGACTGAGTTAAGTTTTATAGTCCTGTTCACAATGAATATTAAGTCTGGTAAATACAGGAGCATCAAAACAGTGATCACAATTCATAAAGTTTGTTTTGTAGATATCTCATAAAGCACTAGCAAATCTTCTGTTCTTTTTCAAAAAGTGAAAAACTTGTTAATTTTCAAAAATATAGGCACTCACACAATAAAAGGCTTTGTAATGGTGTCTGTCTCCTGTTCAGACAGCGAAATTGTGCAAGGGATGATGGGCCTTAATTTAGTCCTCACTGATAAGTATTTTTAAGTTTAAATATTCTTGAAATTGCACTTATTTAAATTGCACTTAAGCTCCATATAAATCTAAAGAAAAGATTATCGGAGGGGAAATCATTTCAAGAGATCTAGCAAGCTATCAGAATATTGCCCTATTATATCTCTTCAGATTTTTTTCCATTTAAATGCCATTACTGGCATTTAAGAACATTTTCTAGAAATCTACTTGGCATATTACAGACCCTAGAAGCTATTACTGTCATATATACTCTCAACTTCACTACAAGCACGTGCTCCAACACACCAAATAAGAGAGCTGGGAGTTTTATCAACAAAACAGGACAAAAAGGAAGCTGAAAGAAGGGATCTTTTACTAAGTTTTCCATAGGTCTCACTGAATGTCTCACTGAAAACTAAATATCTATCTTGCTTTTCCAGTACAGTGGGAATAGCAAAAATATTTTCTTCCCAGTTCTCAATAAAAACTTTCTTTTTGCCGTGCTAGAACGTGTTTTCACTTTTATACCATACTCCTCCTCAGGATAAGAAAATTCTTGTCCCACAAAGCAATAAAATACTGTCTTCAGGCTAAATAAAAATGTTATTTAGACCACTAGTGCCTTTTAAGAAAACCTTGGTATAATTTCCATTCTTGGCAACTGTGGGAATTAAACATTTTTCTTATCTTTGTGATAACATTGCTGTGTATTTCAGTAAGCACACTTGGGCGCATAGTTTAATTATAACACAACAGACTTTACATAACTGTGCCGAAAAACAATTAAAAATCTCACTCTCTTTTTTCAATAAAGTGAGTGAGAAACCAAAGGAATGTAAAAGAGAGAAGTGACCTACCGTGGTTGTCTTTATCCGTCCTCCTGGTTGTGTACACGTCCAGCCTGATTTATTGATTAGCAAATCACAGCCTTCTCCTTCTAAACATGGAAGCATTTCACACCACTGTTTTGTTTTGATAATTCGTGCTATGGAACAGAAAAGAAAAAAAAAACAAACAAAAACCAATTGGCAGGAGAATTCACATTTCACTTATCTCTAAACATTTTCTCATTTGAGTTGTCTATTTCCATCATATGATAAGGCAGCCCTAGGCAATTTGGAAAATTATTTACAATGCCTGCTGTGTCAAAAAAATTCATAATAAAAACAGAACTTAAAAATAACAATAAAACAAAAGACAGCTCTGTTGTAAATCAAAAGAACATAAAAGGTAGCTGATTTTCTAATTCATTGCTCTTTAGAGTCAAGGAAATATTGTTAGGAGAGCTAATTGAAGACTAATGAATCATTATGGTAGACTAAAACCAAACTACAACTGGGATCCGTTGTGTTACACTGTGAAAACCTGAGCAGACACTCCTCCTGAAGAACTTATAGTATCAATACACATGAGACATACAGTGGAGAGAGAAAAGCTATAATAAACAGGTAGAGGGGTCAACATAATGACAGCAATTGTGAAACTCTGTGATGCTTGCAATGGTAGGGGCGTAGTTAGGGGCAGAAAATAGGACAGGCGTTGAATGAAGTAAAGGTTGGGAAATCACAGGAAAGGGGACAATAAGCAGAGGGCAAAGACTGCAACAAACACCCTATTACCCTGTTACCACAAGGGAAAGGAAGTCTAGTTAGGAAGGACCCTAACTGTCTGAAAAGGTGATGTGCTGTGTGCTTTGTGGCTCCTCTTAATGCTTGTGTGTCTGGCACACTTGTTCTGCAAAATTTCCTCAAGGTCATGCAGCAAGTAGCCTTGGAATAACAGAGTTCTGACTGCACAGAAGTAGATGCAGAGGAGTTGTAAGGAGAAAATTTTCTTCAAGGCAGGGAGAAAAGGTGTTTTAATCCCTGTAGAGTTTTTTTCTGGATTATAACACTACTAGTTTTGAGTTCACCTCTGTAGTATCTGGGTTCCTTTTCATATAATATTAAGCAATATGACGAATATCCAGTATTTTGTTATTCTTACACTATCCCCCTGTAGGCAAAATTGTATGGTGGAATGTTAGTTTGTGATACTTTTTATAAAATACAGGTGTACTAGCTTGCATGGTGCTGTTCATGCTAAGCAAGGTAAGGCCCCCCAGACAACCTTTGTTTTGCTCACAAAAAATGGTCATCACCAATCCTGGGCTAGACACAAGAAAGCTTTGTCATCTCAATTTGTATGCATGCGTCCTAGGATTCAGGGGCAGAACAAGTTCCGCATACAGGGCCACCGGTCACATCTTCCTCTATGTTGATACATGACACCAATACACATAACAGATGCCCAGCAGTCATGAGCCCAACAAAAAGAGAACTACAGAAGAAATATTTAGCACGATAAGCATACAGGAAGCTTATGATAATCCAGATTAATTTTGGGTCCAAGGAGTTTAAAAGCAGGCATTTATACACAGTGGCAGCTGTAGGTCTTTACGCCCTGAACGCATGATTCAGCCTCCCTACACCTCTGTCCCATTCTGTCTGGAACTACTCAAAACCAATACCCAAAGCCACTGGATCACAACAGGAAATAGAACTGTAATTTAATGTATTTTAAGAAAATTCTTTCCTATATTTTGACACGAAACAGCTTCTGTCCTCTGATGTGGTACAATTCTTGCTTTAGCAATATAAGAAACAATGATTCCTTCCAATGAAAACTAAATCTGAAATTCATATTAAGATTTTCATTTAAAAAAAACAAAACAAACCTCTTTAGCTCCCAAATGTCTACACAGGAATTTGTATTGTTCATTAGGCTATACATATATATTTCTGTGGAGGAATGATTCCCAAACAATTTTCAAAACTACCTTTTTTTTTTAAGCAAATCCAACAAGTTTTTGTAGCCCATAATACACAGAAATCTGGATTGTGCTTGGGGCCCATAGGTGCTTCTCTGCTGAGAATTGATTCATGCCAGTTTTCAAGGTTAACATCTAAGTAACAAGTAATAGCCTCATCTGTCCTGAGTGAATGCACACATCCAGCTGCAAACTTTACAGAAAAAACTCAGTAAAATGTTAACACCAGATCTCATCTATTTGGATGCATATATTTTGCAACTCACATATCGAAACATCTATTTCTATCAATGTTTCAACAATATGAAGGACCGCTGAAAGACTGAATAGTCAGTTAAATTCTAAAATATGTACTGAATTGCCTCTACTATCTCAGGTGGGAGGTTTTCCTGGAAACATAATTTGAACTAATCCTTAAAAAAATATAGCTCTCCTTCGTGAATTACTCTCAGTGTTGCCTTGTTTGCTATCTCAGAATGCAGGTATTGGTAATATCACAAACATATGCAGTCCTTGCTCTGGGTATGGGCTACATTTACACAAATTTAGAATACACTGAGAGTTTTTACGAACATGAAGTCTAAAACATTTCCGGGTTAAGGGTATAGACTAGCTCATGCATTTAGGCTTCGAGAATTTGAACAACTTTCTTTAAGAGAAAAACTGCTCAGGTCACACGGTTTAAAGCAAACCAGTATCAAAACAGTTTATTAATTTATTAATGACGCATAACCAGCAACAATGAACTATACACGCAGGATCAGTACCAGTGATACAAAAAAGTGAACCATAGACAAATGTTCATAAGCACTTGAAAACTCCTCAATGCTCCCTCCCCCAGAACTAATTCCAAACAATTCTAACACACATGTATAGACCCCGCTTTCCCCATCCCCACCACAGCCCCGGGCAGAGGTGGGCACTGCAGCTCCCAGGGTTTCCCAGGCTGTCCTGGAGGAGGCAGCCCCAGGGCACCTCGGGGAAGGCAGTGCTGCCTCACTGCCCAGAATAGGCAGAACTGCTCACCCCTCCTCATCCTGTTCCCCCAGCATCTCTCCTACCCTTACAGATCTTCCTATTTGTTTTAATTTGATTTTCAACCTGGCCCTTGTTTGCTTCAAAATCCTCACACGTTCTCATATTCCCACCTCAGCAAGACTTGTTTGCTGGGCCACTGGCCCCAAGTAGGCCAGGCAGGCACCCTCACGCTTAGGTATAAATTGAAGTCTGTACAGACTCATTGTTCTGTTATACACATATAGCCACAGTTACAAAACTGAGGCCTAATTTGTGTCTGTGGGATTACATTTATTTTTTGCATTTTCACTTTTCCATTTGCGCGTGATAGCAGAATATCACAGTGAAGCTAAATACATAACTTGGGGAGCAAGTTTCTATCAGCACAGTATCAAGCATTATATCAGTAATTGGAACTGAGCTACACTAGTCAAAGCAAAGGAATGAAGTGTATTTCCAGAGGCAGTCAAGTTGCCTTTTTACTGTGTACATTCACCAGGGGTGAAATTCATCCCTCTGCAGACAAGACAGCAAAAACCCTATCAGATTCTTCAAATCCACTCCAAGCTCCATTATAAAGAATTAAGTGGCACTTAAATGATACATAGGTTTTGTGCAGACCTTCTACAAAGAAGTGAATTTTATCGTAAGGATCTGAGCTGACACTAGTTTGCATCTCCTAAGAAGGGCTATGCCCCCTCACTTAAACTGAAGTTAATAGGAACTGACAGTGCTCAGCACATGGTAGAATTGCTTTCCTGGGTAATACCATTTGAACTGGAGAACAAATGGAGACTATTCAAGGGTTTTTCACACAAACGGTTCTGAGGTGGTGCAGGCAGGCAGAGGTTATAGCAACATGACGCCAGCTACTCACCAAAGTGCTCTTACTCATTTTGTAAGACAGAACAATTTTCAATGGATTTCCAGATAATAGTAAAAATGAATAAATAAAAGTCTCTATTCATGATCGGTATAGTCCAATTTAAGACTATTTAACTAAGTAGTGTTTCAGAACAGTGCCGATTATTCTTTGGGTAAACACTGCAAATAGATATGTTTGTCACTAGGTTTCTCACCCAGTTTAACATTATATATAAGTTTTTCCACAGAAAATGAGCTTCATTTTCTATACTTTCTTTTCACATGTTCACTCTACATTCAGGTAGTTATCAGTTGCTGCATCTCTAGTCAATCGTAACTGAAAACCATTAAGTTTTTGTGACAGTAAAAAAGAGAGACAAATCTTGTTCAGTAGCATTAAATTCAAAAATACATTAGAATAAAACACTTTGATGTTTGTTTTTGGGTTATTTTATTAAGAATGAACTTGGAAATAAAAGTAAAAATGTGTATTATTTTTTCATCGAATACTAGTTTAAACAGCATTTGGATGCTAAGACTTATGATTTCAGAATATGTCCTGCTCCTATGCACAAAAAGCAATGCATTAAATGAATGTTTACAAATCATAATGAAAGCCATGGTACAAACCCCTAAGTAAAATAAAAAAAAAAAAGATGTTTTAGTTGATGTTAAGAAGATCCCAAACCGCTTTGTAGAACTTACTATGTTTAGTTAGCTTTACCTATGACTGGTAAATGCTGTTCATTGTCCCCATTTTGAACAGAGGTTAATCAACTTGACCAAGGTCACAAAAGAAATTTGTTGCAGAGCTGGACACAAGCGCTCTGAATTTCTGGTGGCTGCTAACCTGGACACCTTTTTATGTCCCATCTTCCTTCAGAAACACAGCATGTTTTAATACATATATGTAAGAAATTAGACAAAGACAAAAATACACAAAACAATAGTTTTAAAAAAATATATGTCAGTTAAATTGCAGCAGCAGGAAAGAGGCCAGAAGAAACATAAACTGAATCACAGTAGTTTAATAAGACATTGCAATCATGAACTGTCTTTAGAGCAGCACTTTGACTGTAATGGTGTATAAGCCCCAAACGTTAATCTGTTTTATTACACAACAAGGAAATATCACAAACCTTGGATACCTTTTACAGCAGTCATTCTGCTCCAGTTAAAAAATTGGAAGCAGTGCTAATTCACAAAGACTTAGTTCGTCTTAATTATTTATAGGACAACTAGACCAAAGGCTATTTAGTTCTAAGAACAGCAATACAGCAATGTCTAGACACGCATTTTATCATTTAGCTCTTGCTGTCAAGATTGGGAGGGATACTTGAGCTGAGGTTGAGAAATATATGGAAAAAAGTGATCTCCAGCAGGCCACGGAGAAGCTAGAAATTGAGATCGGGTAACTAGATGAAGAGTAAAAATCTGAACGACAGGGTAGAGGCTTTTCCTTTAGATCGCTTCAATCACAGCTCCAGTAAGGGAGAAATTTTATTTTATTTATCATAAGCACTGCAGATTGCACTGTGCACAATGTATATCTAGGAGGAACAGGATAATCTAGGCATCTGCTTAATTTTAAGAAGGCACCTAATGTTTTGCTGAATCTTCATAAGACTAGGAAAAATAAATACATACTGACAGTTTAGGAAGGAGAAAGTCCAAAGGTATTCCACAAATCAGAAACTATAATTAATTCCTAATAATTCCATGCAACACAAGGCAGAGGATAAAAAACCCAAACAAACAAAATATTTAAGCAAATAAAAGCTGAAGTAGAGTCCAGATTACAGGAGCATTATGATGAAAATCAACAGCTCTAAACTTCTTTCCTGTTTGTGTCTCCAAATAGCAGAATTTCCTCATTACAGTGACCCAAACAACAACCAAACAAACAAAAATAAGCATATAAAATGAAATGCACAGGAACACAAGATATCTGACCTTTCTGTAGTTTAGAAACAAGCATGTATTTGCCTGGCCTCTCACTTCAGTTCTTTGAAAACCTTAATAATATGTGACTCAGTGATCTAGTGATAGGTATCTTAGATCTGTGTACACCCAGCTGTTCAAATATTTATATGACAGAAGCACTATCCTAAAATGTATTCTACAAATCAGTTTCACAGCCAACTTAAGTCTGTTTCTATTTTGATTTTAAAGGGCCAGTTTTCTTCTATCTATAACTGCTCTCATTTGAGATTGTAATCTCTACATTTGTTCTCAACTCCCTAGCCTTTCTCTGGCAATTACTAAAATTGCTCACATGGAAAAGTAACACAGCAAATAAAAACATATTTTTCAACTCCTTATAAAGTAATCTAAAAAAAAACAGATTAAAAAAATCCAGTATCATTTATTAAATCTCATAGTCACAACAAGCACCCCAAGAGTCATAATAAATAATAAAAAACAGGATAATATCTACATGATTAATTTTATTTAGGTACAATAAACGTGCTCCTAGTATCTTCTAACTTGGTGGTTTCTAACTGTATATTAAAATGCCAATGCTTTAAATAGGCAACCTGCCCAACAATTTTGCCCAGGATTTCAGCATTTGCCTGAATATCCACAGATGCACATATTCATCGGTTTTCAATCTGTGGATGTTCTACTGCTTCATTGTGTGTAGTTAGTGTTTACCATCTAATAAGAGATGCTAACTGAATACCTAACCCTAGAGAAAGCCTTTGTCAGGACTCAGTGTTTCCTGTTGCTGTCCCCTGCTGTTCTGCTCTGCTGTATTCAATTAGTGTGCTGGAAGCAAAGTAAAAATTACTAAAAATGTGATCTGTGATATGCCAGCAAAGAATCCTTCAGAGATCAGTTTTTCATCACATTTCACTTTACTACCAGCACACTGAGAAGAGCAAATTTAACTGGAGAGGGACAGCAATTTCAGACTCAAAGAAGACAATGTGACGACAACAGTCAAGGATACAGACAAGGGAGGGATATAATGGGAAGTAACAAAACCACAGATAATAGAAAAAAAAGAAAATAAAGAATAAGGTAAGAAAGGAAGGAAAAAAAGACGACAAAGTCCAGCTATATGTAGTAGCTACTGAAGCAGATGAGTAAGGTCAAAAACTTGTGCAACTTGTTCAAGGGAGCTGGTAGGACAACGAGTGAAGGCTAAAGGCCAGAACTGTTTTTTTTTTCTTATCTTAAGTACATCAATTTCGGTACTCCTGATATGAGCAGAGTACTGCAGTGGCAAACCAGATTTACCATGCTTAAAAGAATAATATGAAAGAACTCAGCAGACACTCATGACCATCCCTATTTTATGCAGGGAAGGCTGGGCGGTTGTGAAAGACAGAGAAGGACCCCAAGAACTCCTAGCTATGAAGCATGTCCACATATCAGGGTAACCAGCAAGTAGACAGCAAAGCAGGAATTTAAAAGAGAAAGCCACAGTAGGAATAAGATAAGTTCTAGGTTACACGGTAGAGAGTGACTGGTGCCATGGAAAGAAGCATGGAATAAAAGATTATGAGGCTGGTAGTAGAAAAGGAGTGAAGGAAGGGTGGAAGGAAGGATATAAATAAACCGTACAACAAATGCCTGAAAACAGACAGAGCCTCAGAGTATGAATACCCATGGTTATGAGTGACAAAGGATTTCTGGGCACTTCACCCTATCTGCAGCTTTACATCTGACTGCACAATACCTGATTCTGTACTCATGAAACACATGCTAAAATGATGGTATGGGATAAAGGTCCTTCTTCGGACTACCGGTGGAACACTCAGGTACTGAGGCTGACAAGGTATATTTAATGAACTCTGCACATACTCGGCAAGGGAAATAGAAAGAAAAAGAAAAAGGGAGGGAAAAAAAGAAGCATTCTTCAGTCGACAACTGCTTTTGCATGGACAAAGCAGTGAAAATTAGAATGCGAGATTGTGCATTAGAATTGAAATCCGTTTTTTTTTTAATATTTTTAAAGCTATTAGGGAATTTTAGTTAATGTTCTCCATGTGCATTCAAAGGACAAGCACTTAGCTGAGTGATTCTGCTCTGAACCTCATTGCTTTTGGTACTTTCCAAGTCCAGTGCCAGCATGTATGTTGCTGTTGTGACATAGCGGTGACATCTTATTGTGCACTCAAAGAGAGAATAACTCATCTTTTCTCAAGGACGTTGGGCTTCCTTTGTCAACAACCACAGCAATGGGAAACTCTGTCCTCCTTTTGTCATGTATGTAAGAACAGAACATTCAAGAAATTGACTTGAAATAAAATCAATGACTAGCACAGGAGATGAACAGCTTCCCCTGTGAGAACAAATTAAAAGTATTAGAAAAGGAAAGTCAGCAACGAGGCTGTACGTATCCCATACTCACTGTGATTTCCTCCTATTCCACATGACTAGATGTGGAACTAGATGTTACGGTAAATGCTATGCTCTTTGGAGTAGCCCTGTGACTGTTTTTATCAAATACTTGAAAGAGGTTATGGTTATGCTGGGTATTTTAACACAAATCAATGCTATGTGAATGAAAATTAAGAAAAATTTTAATCAAATGAGTGAAACAGATGAAAACAAAGAGAAAAGAAGACAACTACATGGTATCACTTTCCATTGTGAGAGTACAATTAATATAACCCCTGGTGATGATTTTGAAACTTGTGTTCATAAATACTACTTTGTCAGTGCCCCAGAAAACTTGCCATAGTGAACTGTAATGTTGACCTTTAGACAGCTTGGAAACTGGCCCTTTCTCATGACTTCTACTTTCATTAGCCAGTGTTCGACCAGCAGGAAAGTAACCATATTTAAATACAGCAGAGATGTTAGTTTAGGTAAAATGCACTGATCTGATACGCTGTCCATGGGAAATGCTGTTACAAGTGGATGTGTTATATCTCAACTTTACAGTCAATCACACATCTTGTCAGCCAGCAGTCTGACATCATGACTATGCAGAACATGAATTCTGATTGACAGATGAAGCTGTGTGAATTTTTTAATGTAGCTTTTAATATATACATAAAGTATTAATGTTCCTTACCTAAAACTTAAATGATATGAAATATTTATCTTCCTTTTCATATTTAATTTGGGCAATTACTGGTTTGAATACTTACCAAAGCTCTCTCTGTTTACACCTAAGTATCAGGTAAAAATTAAAAAATGACAAATGATCGTCCTATATTTATATAAGGTTTTTATTTTTAATTTATTGCTATAATATTGCACGTAACAGAAGAGGACAGATAATGCTAAAAGAAAAATAATGCCAGTCACCTAAAAAACTCAGCTAATATGTGGCTGTTTTTACCTTTCATTTGTAATGCACAGAAGAATTAATTTTCAAAGATTCATCAGATTCTTCATAAAAAATCTTCAGATGTTTTATGTAGCAAATACACTACAGTTCATAAGGAGCTCTATAGCACAAATACTTACTGATTAGAAGGAATAGTCTTTCTTCACATAACAGGGAATATCTTATTTATTGGAACACATCTGGCTAACATATGAACAGTCATAGAAGGCATTTTAAAAGGCCGACAATCTCCCTGTCTCCTTGTCTCCTTGACCACCAGAAAATACAATTTGAAATTTTCAAAATTATTTTCTGTGAAATCAGACTAGAGGGACTGCTCATAGGGTGAAAAGGGAGTAAATGCCTCTTTTCTAGGGCAAACAATGCATGAACCCATAGGCTACCGCCACTGTGTTTGCAAGCAGAGGTCCTGACATCTGTCAAAAGCAGCACAATAGAGGCTGGTTGGGCTAAAGGACACGATAACGGCACGGACTTACATTTCTAAACTATGAACTCTGAAAATAAGGTGCTGTAAGCAACTACTCATGTTGTTAAAAATCAGACACACAAAGCAGTTGACCAGGACAAGTCAGTAAGAGTTAAAACTACTTTATTTGTATTGCACTCCTTTACAGGAAAGATGCTGGAGTCCTAGATTTTAGGGTCAGAACAATGAGTTACACTATTCTATCTGATTTCCAGTTTTATAAAGGCCATAAAATTTAATCCAGCAATTTCTGTAACAGTCTTGACAATTTCTGGTTAAGATACAACATATCTTTTAGAAAGACATCCAGTACTGATAACCAGAGAATACTCACGTATCTACAAATTCTTAAGGCAACTTCTACAATTCCATAGAATCATAGAGTGGTTTGGGTTGGAAGAGATCTTAAAGATCACATAGTTCCAACCCCTCTGCCATGGGCAGGGACACCTCCCAGCAGACCAGGCTGCTCAAGGCCCCATCTAACCTGGCCTGAACACTTCCAGGAAGGGAGCATCCACAACATCTTCGGGCAACCTGTTCCCGTGCCTCACCACCCTCATTGTGAACAACTTCTTCCTGATGTCTAATCTAAAGTCATTCCCCCTCATCCTATCACTACACATCCTTGTTAAAAGTCCCTCCCCAGTTTTCTTGTAGCCCTCTTCAGGTATTGGTAGGCCGCTATGAGGTCTCCCCAGAGCCGTTGAATAGTCTGCTGTCAGCTACAATAAGGCTACGTGCACGACAAAACACTTATGTTCCTGTAGGTTAGTAATCTAAATTCTAACTCTCTTGTTGCTCCTTTTTGTTTTACATTGAAAACAATCTTAAGCAAAATACATCAAGCTGCACATCAACACTGGGCACAAACAAGAGTTTTAAACCCCACTTAGCCTGGTTCGGTCTCTGTAATCTTAGCTTCATTCAGTGTCTGTAATCTTAGATTTAGAGCTGCTGATGGGAGCAAGTTAGAATACTCCACGTGTAGGAATGTCATGATTTTCTTTTGACAACAACCATCTGCAAAAGAGCTTTCTCAGATAACCTTTGCTTTACCCAAGCAACGGGGAAGTTTTACTGGAAATATATTGTGTACAATACAAGTTTGCAGTCCTGACTCAGGCAAAACTTGTAATGGGTTTCTTGGGGGTTTCCCTCAACAAAGTGCTGCTTGACTGAGTTCACAGCTTGGAAATAGCTCCTTGCAGATTAAGAAACCACAACTGCTAGTTCTCTATGTCTCTCATAAGCACAATACTGAACTACTCAATTGTTCATATAGTCTCAACATTTTAAACATACCAAAATAAAATAATCTTGAAGAGGTCTTCCCAGGGAAATATCACAAATTGTCAATACTTTCTCACAGCAGATCTAAAAATGGCCTTTTGAATTATCCCTATATGCATAATTATATGAGCACGTATGTATACATGTATCTGTGCATCTCCTTTATTTGGAACACAAGTTGCTTTCACCACTCTTCTGCGATGTTTTATCTCTGGTCAGCAGAATATTCTGTCTAGCTGTAGTCATATGGGAATAACAAATATTTTTATTAAATTATAGAGTAATGTGCCTACTTTCTGCTGTTGGACTGAAAAAACATTTTCGTAACTTCACCTGTGTTCAAAAGTTTAGAGCCTATTTACATGGCCTAGCTGTTGGAAAATTTAATAGTGAATTTACAACACAGTAGTCACTCTTCACTAACTCCGCTTTTTACAGCTTGAGATACACTTCTGTTAGCATATTTCTCATCAATATACATTACCTGCTGCTTTTATAGACAGCTTTCCATGCCTGAGCAAGTTTGTTTAAAGATAGATCAGGTATCCCTATCCATAAAATTTGCAGCGTGTAGATTAAATCCAAGGAATGGTCTAGCTTTCTGGTAGTAGGAAGGAAAATGGTCACAGTGTTTTTTTAAATTCTTCTTTGTTCAAGAACAGGATTATGTATATTTTTGTTAGTACACAGAAGATTATGCAGATATCTTATGCCGATATCTATATATTTTGTATCCTAGAATGATCTACAAATTTCTCAATTTTGACTAACCAAGTGAAAAGCTAGCTATTTTAACTGTATTTTACGAAGATTTCTAAGTTCACCAACTGTAAAATATTCTAGATAAGGTAGAATCATTTCATGAAAACAGACATAATGGTCTGATAATATGGAGACTGGTGACTTCTACCAGATGGACCAGCAAGCACGTCAGTCTGCTGAAAATGTATGCCTTACCCTAACAATGCCTAACACACACACATATTTGCAAATTCTTTAGCAGTTTTACTGTGATATGAATGCTTTCTTTTTACACATTTGTAGTGGATACTACTGCTTCAGTGTCGTGTTTATTATATGTATGGTCTTGACTACTTGAATCTGTGCAACCCATTCAAAAACAGACTGCAAAATGCCAAAGACTTCCTTTCACTTCCAGTCCTGCTTAAGTTTTCTTTGTGGCACTGCTCATCTGAATCATTGCCTTTTTGTTGCTTACAAAACATTCATATTCAAAGCACCATTAGCACAATAGCAATTAACAAAGAGCCTTTTATGTCAACGTGCTACAACTTCATCTCGCACACCCTTTACAGGAAAAAGGTCTTTTCTCTTCTTTCCAGTATCAGTAAAGCTCTCATGTTGTGTGAAAAGAATAGTCCCTTTCACTGTAGAGGAGCATGATTGTGCCTTATGTGAATCTACTGTATGCACAACTGATGGGAGGACTAGGTGACCTAAAAGATCTTTCTCATATCTAACCTCTACAGAAGTTCATGGTATTGGGAATTGCATATTAACAATCAGATGTAGGATTTTGCATGGAAAAGGCAGAGTGCTTCCACAGGATGTTTTTCTTATATTTTCTTATATTTTTCCTGCTGTAAAGGGCAGGAAAAACAATTTTAGGTCTGTCAAAAGTCAAATAGACAGAACACAGAAAGGACAGCAATTACCCTTGAGTCACTTACAGCAGCTGTTCCTAAAATATTGCTAACGCCGAGCAGTAAGAAGGAGGGAGAACCTGCAGCTACAGCACGCTAGAAATTGGTGGATTTTGTTGCTAGTACTACATCAATTTGCCACATTGGCACTAAGATGAACACCAAGGTTCCCCATGAGACTGTTCCTTTATAACACGCTGTAGATGCCACAATCATATTAATTAGAGAAGAACAAGCGAAAATGGATATGATTTATACTTCCTCCTAATAACAATTTATAGGCAAATCCACAAGGCAAAAAACTGAGTAGCACAGAGTTGGTCAGAAAAACACAGAACACAAACCTGGTTTTGAAGTAATGGCATATAAGTACTATCAATTCATTTTACAGTAACATAAAGATGCAGGATAGATATGAGAATCTGACTGTCTCAAAAGCATCTTCAGTATCAGATAGTCACAATATTTCCAAATACCTGAACTACACAAACCTGTGACATATTAATAAACTTGATAATTCAGTAACAACTGTTACATTGTCTAGAATGTTTTACTCCAAGTTCCCATTAACATAACACACTCAGGTAAAACAAAAAAAAAAAGAAAAAAGAAACGACCCCTCAAAGGTTCTTATATGCCTCTATTTCACACTGAATAAGCAGGCACAGTACAGCCTGCTGCTAAGCTTTTCCTTACCAGCTGGTCAAAACATGGATAGACTCTTGGTTACAGCACCTAATGTGTTGATCAACTGACCCAGAATAACAACGGCTAAGGGTAAGCTACACAGAAATTACTATATCAGATCAGATCTGAATCCTGGTCTCCGCGAGTAGACAGAGGGGTGTGTAAGAACACCGCACTAGCCAGCCACCTCCATTTCTAGCAAGAACTGTTCCAAAACCAAATAATTTAATATGATCAGATTTGTTTCTCCACATTTGCTCAGTTAGTGCTTTGCAAGCTGTTGATTGAGGAGCAAAGGGTGGAAATTGTACATCTCTGAGGAACAATTAACTTCTTTGTTAATCCCCTGAGGTGTACCGCAAGCCATAATACCATAAATTATCCCAAGAAGAATTTGTCATAATAGATCTAAATTGATAGCATTAAAAATATTCATGCAGTTGTATTTAAAAGTGTCTCCTTTTTGTTAAAAGGATTTTGCATTGCCATTTCAGCAGGAAAAAACCCCGAAACCAACAGTAGAGTTTTTTTCCATAGTAATAGGAAAAGCACTGCATTTGAATCACACATTAATCACAGAAAAATTAAGGACACAGAAAAACAAATATGATAAATCAAATATTTTCTTGCCTGAGATATAATTCAGCATCAGGCTTGTATACATCATTAACTATTGTGCCTCCTGTTAATACTTCACAAAAATGTGTGAACATACAGCTGCATCTTGAAGTTTTTTAAAAAGAAAACTGTCTTTAATTTTTCCTGTATCACTTTCCTTTATACTGTGTATATATATATATATATATATATATATATATATATACTGTATACTGAGCAGGACCAGAGAAGTTATCGTCCCCCTGTACTCTGCACTGGTCAGGCCTCACCTTGAATACTGTGTACAGTTCTGGGCCCCCCAGTTTGGGAAAGATGTCAGGATGCTGGAGTGTGTCCAGAGGAAGGCAATGAAGATGGTGAAGGGGATGGAGCACAAGCCCTACGAGGAGCGACTGAGGGAGCTGGGGCTGTTTAGTCTGAAGACGAGGAGGCTCAGGGGAGACCTAATTGCTCTCTACAACTACCTAAAAGGAAGTTGTAATCAGGCAGGGGTTGGTCTCTTCTCTCAGGTGACCAGTGACAGAACTAGAGGGCATGGACTCAAGCTTTGTCAGGGGAGGTTTAGGCTTGATCTTAGGAAAATATTCTTCACTGAAACGGTGATTGGCCATTGGAATGCGCTGTCCAGGGAGGTGGTGGAATTGCCAACCCTGGAGGTGTTTAAGGGGAGACTGGATGAGGCACTGAGTGCCATGGTTTAGATGATGGGTTGGTGTTAGTGTTGGGTTATAGGTTGGACT
This sequence comes from Dromococcyx pavoninus, assembly GCA_033558185.1. Lineage (NCBI taxonomy): Eukaryota > Metazoa > Chordata > Aves > Cuculiformes > Neomorphidae > Dromococcyx > Dromococcyx pavoninus. The sequence goes on from JAUMJL010000735.1 coordinate 664,879, forward strand.
TGATGATCTCAGAGGTCCTTTCCAACCTTGTGATACTGTGATACTGTGTATAGCTTTCATTGCCTAAAATACAGACTATATGATAGAAGCATACAGTGATACGATACATGGAAGGTTTTCTATTCCCAGACAGTACTGCCTGCCTGAGAAGAGGTATGTCATACCTACATAACATTATTCCACTCCCCCTCCCATACCTCCCTTCCTTTTCCTGACATGAAATATTTCTCGAATAAGCCTGACTTGGTAAAACACTATTCTGTCCCATTCAGCTTCTTAAACAGCACTCAGTCGTGTTGGATACAAGTGCCTCTTGGTAGGGTATAAACAACGTGACTCATATATCATGTGCTATTTCACTCTCCAGGGTAAAAATTGTATGTTGTGAGTGTTACATTCAACATTTTGCTGTTGTTGTTTTTAATTAATGCACTTATATATAAGTTAGGTAAAGCAAGCCAATGAAGTAAATACTGTACTTAGAGTGGAAGGTGCTGAGTCCTGTCCTCAGTTCTTCAGAAAATTTATTCAAATCTATGTTAGGCCATTGACTGCTTTCCTTAGCACATGCTCATGCCAAGTGAGACTGCCAAATGCACTCTCATTCCTGCCCACTCTTGTAAATAAATAAATGTTTAATTATATTAACTTCAAGACATTTCTCCAAACATCTACGCTCTCAACCATAGCAGCTCTCAAAATAACTTTCAAATTTTGAAAGAAATCACATTCATCTCCTGAAATTCCTAAATACACCCCACATTTCAGGCATCTGAAAGCTGGGTCTGCTTCAGGAGAAAGAGCATGACTGCTCACGTCAGGTTCTCTGGCGCCTACCCTTAATGCTGGGCAATTTCAAGGGAAAAAACACATATATTCTAATAAAACAAAGTGTTAACACTGGGATAATGAAATATTTTTTAGAAGTCTGGATCTTAATATTCAGCTTCATACTGGGTTACTCCAGTATCTTACTCTACTTGAGGTGATAATGGTCTATCACATTATTTAACAGAGAGGAACTGCCTTAAGGAACTCTCTCTATGTCCATTTATTTTTTTCTGATTCTGTTAATAAAGTGCCTATAAAATGAGAACGTTCCTCAGCAGACTCTCTGGGAACACACTCACATCCTTTAGTATGTTATCTTACTTTTTATCCTATAATTTCATATATTTTTGATGTAGTTCATGCATAGAGCATGACAAATATTCATGCATGCAAGCAAATGCGTAGCATATTTATCCTAGAAAATGTGTAGACTCTACCTTGTCTTATATAGCTTCATAGAAAACATACACATTGGATGAATGAAAAGATAATAGTTCTGGAATTTAGAACATGTCCTATGCCTGCACCCCTTCCTTTCTCTTTCGTGAACACAAGCAGCTTGTGCTTTCACAGCTGTTTGTGAAGCTGAGGCCTGGACCTGAGAACCTGATCTAGATACTCTAACTATACTGGCTGTATCACTCAGTTTCTTTAAGATACAGTGTAAAATGTAAATGTATCTTGACATTTTCTAGTACTGTGATGTAGGCACTGGAAAACAAGTCTGCCTGTTTGTCTTGCAGTGAAGTATGTTGCCAAAGATACCTTTCAGGATTAATGCTCCAGTCAAAGATAGTAAAACTAGCTACGGTCTTAACTCAGACAGTCAACTAAGTAAGTAATCTGTCATCACAAAAGAGACTCACTAAAAGAGTGTTCCATGAGTAACCTTGAAGAATCATTTTGAATTATGATTTTTAAGATAATGTAAAAAAGAAATGACTGAATATAACTGGATAAAAATAAGTCCTCGTTAGAAAAAAAAATCTCTTCAAATCATTACTGAGTCTGATTTAACATCAAAGGCTTAGCAGAAATGCAATTCTCAACGACTGTTTACAGTAAGAATCCCACAACGTTTTTAAGATCTCTGTTTTTATACCCCTTGCAATTTCTATTAGCAAGCTACTGGAACAAGATGCGACATTAATGGTTATTATTACTGATATAAAGAGTATTTTTCCCTTTTTCAAACTTGTATAAACCAGAATTATTCCACTGAACAAAACAAATCCGTTTATATCAGTGATAAATCCAAACCTGATTGTGTTTACTAAATATTGAGATTTTCCATTCACAAAGATTTTATATTTATACGTACACATGAACATATCTTACAATTAACAAAATTACAGTTCTCCACAGAAACTAGAAAATTCAAAATCTGTTACTTGAGAAAAAATGCATCCTAACCACAACAGTTGATCCTAATACAGCAAATAAAAGCATAAACCAGTTGCATGCAAAACTGTGTAGATAATCACAATTATTAAAATGTGTGAACTTAAGTAGGTTAAGAAAGAAAAACAGAAAATACTGATATAAATGGAAATATAAAACCAATACAAGTTGAGTAAAAAATATGAAATTAGAAAACACAGGAGCTATGAATTTATTTTACAGATGACAGACTGTAAGACTAGCAAGATCCATTGTAATTCTATATTCTGACTCTCTGTACAATGTTACCCATAGGAACTCCCTGCATTCACCACTGTACTAACCGTAGCTAGCAGCAGCTGCAGAAGAACTATAGGGTTGTTTTGGAAAACAAACAGAAAATCTTGAGTTTAAAATTTTCAAGCCACAACTTCAGTGCCTTGTCCCAAAGGATAATGGCAATTTTTGTTAGAAAATTCTTTGGCTTGCTCTGCATTTTTTAGAGTCAAAGCAACAACATTAGTTCTTTTAACTCTGTATTGCACAGTTAAGGCTGGAAGAGGCCTCAGGAGATTTCTAGTTCTCTTAACTCTTAATCAATGGCCTGATTAGTACATACTGAGCTCCTGGAGCCTTATACAGCAAAACAGCTTTCTATCATCATCACCAAGACTCTTCTCTGAACTCTACAATTTTTTAACATCTTTCTTGAATTGTGAACATCAGAACTGGGCATACTAGTCTATTAAAATCTGCCCCGTTTCCCATTTCCCAGATGTGTAACAACAAGTTTGTCCATATTCATCCAAAGCTTCATTAACTTTTTAAGGCTGTTGTCTGTAAGATGTTCACCTTTATGAGCATTGTCCATCTACCAGATTTTTCATTTCAGCATATGTACTGGACCTGGCTGTACTGGAGTTAATTTTCTTCATAGCAGCTGGCATGGTGCTGTACTTCAGATTTCTTAGCGAAACAGCACTGGTAACACACTAGTGCTTTAGCTACTACTGAGCAGTGCTTGCACAGCACTGAGGCTTCCCCATTTTTCACTCTATCCCCCATAGCAAGTAGGTTGGGGACAGGCAAAAACCATGAGGTGACACAGCAAGGAGGGCTGATCCAAACTCACCAAAGGGATACTGCATGCCATATAATGTTATGCTCATCAATAAAAAAAATGGGGGATAGTTTTTCCAAGGTAGATATGCTATCGATCTGCTTGTGGGAGGCGGTAAGCAACTGCCTTTGAATTGCTCCCTCCCCCTTTTCCTTCACTTAATAAACCGTCTTTATCTTGTCCCACAAGTTTTTCTTGCTTTGGGTCTTCTCTCCCTTATCCTTTGCGGGAGCTGGAGGTCAGGGGCAAGATGGAGGTCAGCAAGCAGCTGATGGGTGCTTAAGTCACCAGTCAGGGTCAATCTAGCACAACATACTAAAAGATACAGTTCACATTGCTACAAACACTCAACCTTCTGACAATAAACCCACAGCATTCATGGAGAAAGTTCCTTTTCATTCCCTGTCTTTGCCTTTGAAACATTTTGGAGGAAATCAGTCTGCATAGTCTTCACAGCAATCGCTACTGCATACTTTATGGGTCACCCCGCACTCAGAAGTGACTTCCTACAGTTACGTGAGTTCATGGAGGCATAATCACAGTATCACACAGTATCGCAGTATCACAGTATCATAAGTTTGGAAAGGACCTCTGAGATTATCAAGTCCAAACTATAACCCAACACTAACACCAACAACACTACTAACACCAACCATCATCTAACCCATGGGACTCAGTGCCTCATCCAGTCTCCCCTTAAACACCTCCAGGGTCGGCGACTCCACCACCTCCCTGGGCAGCTCATTCCAATGGCCAATCACCCTTTCAGTGAAGAACTTTTTCCTAACATCAAGCCTAAACTTTCCCTGATGAAGCTTGAGTCCATGCCCTCTAGTTCTGTCGCTGGTCACCCGAGAGAAGAGACCAACCCCTGCCTGACTACAACCTCCTTTTAGGTAGTTGTAGAGAGCAATGAGGTCTCCCCTGAGCCTCCTCTTCTTTAGACTAAACAGCCCCAACTCTCTCAGTCGCTCCTCATAAGGCTTGTGCTCCAACCCCTTCACCATCTTTGTTGCCCTCCTCTGAACACATTCCAGTATCCTGACATCTTTCCCAAACAGGGGAGCCCAGAACTGTACACAATATTCAAGATGAGGCCTGACCAATGCCGAGTACAGGGGGATGATAACTTCTCTGGTCCTGCTCGCTACACTATTCCTGATGCAGGCCAGAATGCCATTGGCCTTCTTGGCCACCTGGGCACACTGCTGGCTCATGTTGAGCTTCCTGTCAACCAGCACTCCAGGTCCTTTTCTGCCTGACTACTCTCCAGCCACTCTGTCCCCAGTCTGTAGTTCTGCATGGGATTGTTGTGTCTAAAATGGAGTACCCGACATTTGGACTTATTAAACATCATCCCATTAGAATCAGCCCATCTCTTCAATCTGTCCAGGCCCCTCTGTAGGGCCATCCTACCCTCTAGCAGATCAACCCTTCCTCCCAGCTCGGTATCATCTGCATACTTACTGATGATGGACTCAATCCCCTCATCCAGATCATCAATAAAGATATTAAACAGGACTGGACCCAATACCGATTCCTGGGGGACACCACTGGTGACCGGCTGCCAACTGGATGAGACACCATTCACCACCACTGTCTGGGCTCAGCCATCCAGCCAATTCCTAACCCAGCACAGAGTACTCCCATCTAAGCCACGGGCTGCCAGCTTCCCTAGGAGTCTACTGTGGGAGACAGTGTCAAAGGCCTTGCTAAAGTCCAGGTATACCACATCCACAGCCTTCCTCTCATCCACCAGACGAGTAACATGGTCATAAAAGGAGATTAGGTTGGTCAGGTAGGACCTACCCCTCCTAAACCCATGCTGGCTGGGCCTAATCCTCCACTGCAGTGCAGCAGTTTCCACACAACAATATTTCAATCATTCTTCCATGTCCTTATGGCTTCACATGTCTTAATTTTTCATAGGAAGGATTTAGTAAAAATCTTCCTTGTAAGAGTCCAATATGGCATGGCACACTACATGGGACTGCACAGGAAAAGCACTACATGTGCAACCACAATTAAAGTCACAGATGAGATGTGCCCATAATGATCACAAAGAATAGAAAAACCTCACATCTTTCAGCACTTAGCTTCTACAGATACTTAGCTTCTATAAGTGCTAGTCTTGGGCCTTGCCCTGACATGTAGGTTGAGAAATGAAATGAGGGTTTCCCAAGCAACTCACATCTGTCCCGTAACCACCCACGTCATCATGTGTAACAAGGTCATCACAGAATGTTTTCTTTTTTCCAAGGCATCACCTTGTTCTTTGGCAGCTACAGAAAACAGATGCACATGGTGCCTGCCCAATCTTGGCTCCTGATGCTAGCAACCAGAAGCCAGCTGGATCTGCAATCCAGCTTTTGGCAGCCAGCAGCTCTGACCAAAGCTGATACAACATATAGTACAGAAAAGCTAACAGAAATGGTCCTTATTTGGTCTGTATATTAGATGCTGTGTGGACTCACTTCCTATGCTGCCTAGTCCTACCCATTTAGGTCTGCCAGTAGGCACTGCTAAACAATATCAGGTATCCACAGAGGCATGAGAGGGACAACTTGAGGCATGAGAGGGACAGCTTGAAGCACGGAGGGGAGCTGGTGGAGGGGCAAGTTCTGAAGAGCCTGTGTTGAAGTTGCAGCAATGGTATTGTAAGGTATCTGTCACTCTTGAAAAGCTCTCATTTGCATGTATGTAGTGACTGGGATCATCCTAAGACCTTGCAGTAGGAATGTAAATAGGTACTTTATCATGTAGCACCCTCACAGGGGTCACATAAAGAAGTTACTTAGCACAGCAGGATGGGTGATTCCATTGCAAATACTGTAGCCACTGAGGCTTTTTTAACCTCCTTTTAGTTTGTGAAATATCCACAAACACCGTGAGTGACTTTACATATTCTTCCTTCTTAAGAGCAAAGAGTATTAGGCACTACAGATTAAAATATAGTTTTTCATCAAAAATTCAGCTGTTTGATGGGATCCTATATTTACATTTACTTATTAGGACCTACTAAGTAATCATTTTTTTCACTTACTACATAGTATGATTATTTTTAATTGCTCATTGCTCTTGTTGGTCTCCAGTTTTTGTGTCTACAATGGAAGTACATTACATCAACACTAGCAGCTTTATTACATAAAAATGTAATAGATTTTGGAAAAAAATTAGGTGAGGAACAGTATATTAGTTGAAAAACAGCAATTTAAACTAGTACACAAGATCTATAAATTGAACTCAACTCATTATCTTAATTTATTTTTGATATACGATTGCAGCAAATATGCTTGTACGCTACCCCACACCTTCTCCAAATAATTTTCAAATCTTTCTTTTCAGTGCAATGAATATTTAGTAATTTACAGAAGATGGCAGAATTTCATCAGGACTCATCAAGTGAGCCCCTTCAGAATAATCCCTGATGCAAGTGGTCTTTTTTCATGTTAAATATACAGGCAGTGCATCACCTGGAATTACCTTTTTGCGTATTGGAATTATTTATTTAAATGTCTACCAGACTTTCCATTGTTTGTCCCAACCTGCCATTAGATTATCAGGCAAAAATAACCAAGCTTAACCTCTGCTCCCATGAATTCTTTCTACCTGTCTGTGGTCTTTGTCCATAATTCTTAGCCTTGAAACAACATATTGATAGCCAGAGAAGTGAGTCTTCTACCTGGATATTCTAAAATTATAAGAACAAATTTATATGCTACTATTAATACCAAAATAAACAACACCACTTGCTGTTGTGACAAAGTATTTCAGGGTTATCATCTTCAGCTAATATGAGTTTATCCTTTTTCATAACTGTAGACACAAAAAAGGAAAAGTTTTTGAATGTAAAGAGCTGCTATAATTAGAACTATTGGGTAAACTACAAGAAAAACATTGAGTTTATTCAATAGTTGAGATAGTATTTATGGTGAATGTCTAATTTTTTAATGAAAAAAACCATAAAGCCAAAGTAAAGGCTGCTTGATAATATTAGGTAGCAAAATACCACTGTTTACATACCCACAAAAGAAAGTATTTTATCTGTCATTCATTGCTGTGAAACATGCAAGCAATATAATACAAAGCAGCAAAGACAAACACAAAAAAATGCCTTCCACCTCATTTATCAGGTGCCTTTAAATAGAAGATTGTATAAACAAAAAAAAATTAATTTTACATAGACTCAAAAAGATCCGTCTGTGCAATTTTTCTCAGTCTCTGAAAATAAACCTTCGAGAAAATCTCAGATTACCAAAGGGTTTGATTTTATTACTGTTCAATATGATTTTACTTTCAAATTAGGCAACACATTCCTTTTAAAAAACTAGTAATAATTTGTATCATCATCTGGCATCAAAACAAAGCTCAGGGGAAGCTGGTTAAGAAGACTTACATAATCTTTAGCATAGCAGGCTCATACCAGTTTGGAAAACAAAACACTAACAAGAAAACAAAGAAAAAAAGGTCAAGACTCAAACTCCCATGGATGAAAGTCTATTTTCTATTATATATTTTTAATTTTATTTTGTTTAAAAAAATAAGTAAACAGTTTAAAATATTGCTAACAATTCGGAATACATAAAAATATCATTGACCTACATCACTGAGAGACCAGACTATGGATGAGAGAGTGATGCCCATTTAGATAAAACAGAGAATGTGCTTCTATGTTTGAGATAGCTAAGTTGGTATCAGGATTCATTCCTCATTGACTGTCGAAGTGTGTTTACCAGTTTTACTCCATTCACAACTCCTTTTAGAGGACTGAACAGTAAAGTAATATTCTAGAATGCATTTTACCATTTGTCTTTACTGTACTAGGACTTCATATCCGCACAGCCCCACTTACCCTGACTCAAATCAATGCTCTAAGTTTTGAACAATTTAGAAAGTAAATCAGAGCAAAAAGTGCTATTTGGCTTGGGTAATAATAGTGTTGTACAGTCACAGCATGGCTCCAGGATTTCATGACCTGCACAGCTTTCACTTTGTTTTTAACTTAAAGGGAGCTTTGATCCAAAAAAGCTCCAAACGTGCTGCGTTACACCTACTTGAAATGATACCACAGCCAGTATCAACAGAGAGGCTTAACCTAAATTCCTTACAGTTTAAAGAAAACTGAGTGTCAATACACTGTTTTTTATGGGAGCTTTCTGTTCTATGGAACCTAAATCAACCAGACCCTTGAAGTAGAATTACCTCTGTCTCCCTTGTCTTCTTGAAGTGAGCACATCAAATGATACTTGGCTTTCATTCCCTTAAGGTCTTTTTTTACTAGAATAATAAAACCCCCAGAACAAAATAACTCAAAGACAGAAAAGTCTGAACTGCTGCATGAAACTTCAGATGCTTGTAAATAAATCTATCCCTGCTCACTGTTCTTAGAATGAAGTCACCTTTCTTCCAGCAGTCCTTTGCAGTTCAATAACTATAGTGAGTTTTTACCTTAGGCTGGAGAAATAGGCTGACAGAAACCTTATGAAGTTAAACAAAGAGAAGTGCGAAGTCCTGCACCTGGCCAACGAAGAACCCCATGCACAAGTACATGCTGGGGGCCAACCAGCTGGAGAGCTGCAGGGCAGAAAAGGACCTAGAGGTCCTCGTAGACAACAATCTGACCACGAGCCAGCAACATGCCCTTGCAGCCAAGCGACCTAATGCCATCTCGGGCTGCATTAGGAGTTTTGCCAGCAGGTAAAGGGACATGATCCTTTCCCTCTACGCAGTGCTGGTGAGGACACATCTGGACTGCTGTGTCCAATTCTGGGCTCACTAGTACAAGACGTGAAAATACCAGAGAGAGTTCAGCAAAGAGAATTTAGATGATTTAAAGACTAGAGCATATTCATATGAGGAAAGGCTGAGAGAGCTCGGACTGTCCATCTTGGAGAAGAGAATGCTCAGGGTGACTGCATCAATGTATAAGAACACCTGAAGGAAGCGTGCAAAGAGCATGGAGCCAGGCTCGTATCAGTGGTGCCCAGTGACAGGACCAGAGGCACTGCGCACAAACTGAAACACAGAGGATGTTCTGTCTTAACATTAGGAAACCCTATTTCACAGTGACAGTGGTTGAGAACTGACACGAGTTGCCCAGAGTGGTTGTGCAGATATCCTTGGAGCTATACAAAAGCCGTCTGGATGTGGTTCTGGATAACCTGCTCTATGGGACCTTGCTTGAGCAGTGGGCTTGGACCAGATGAACCCAGAGGTTACTTCCAACCTCAGCTTTCCTTCTCTGCAGGGACAAATGTCTGTGGGGAGTCATTAGAGTTTGTTTTACAATTAGGCTTAGGGATAGGGGTGTCCCATGGTCTATACCTGTATTGCTCCCATCTAATCAGCACTACTAATAAAATACACAATGTACACGCACATATACTATAAAATAAGCATCAAACACTTCTATTATTAGTGATAAACATGCTCCCTTGTACCTTCCAACCTTTTGCTCATTTAACAAGATATTTATTTTTGCATGCTACTCAAGAAAACATCATTGGTTGGGAGATCTATATTGCGGAGTGAAAAGCGGTGCTTATGAATAGTACCTTTGGCTGACTATATGCTTAAGTGGCTATTTCAGCTTGCTAGATTTTCTTGCAGATCATGTTTGGAGCCTGGAATAGCTGCTTCTTTTTATTAGTATTACAGATACCCACACAGATATTCTAGAGAAAACTTAACAGTCTACATGCAGTTGGTACATTGGCACTGCTTGGCCTGGCAAACATTCCTCCTCACTTGATGGGTCACGGAACTCCTGGGAAGGCATAGACTATATTTGTGTAGGGTAGTCATAATTTTATTTGCTGCTTTCTAATCTCATTTAAATTACACCACAAATTTCACAGACAGAGGATGGATTCAACTCTTTTTTACCTACTGTAGAACTTACTGCATTGTTTGCTTAGTTCATTATGTGAAACACACACCTACTACTCTGTTAATTTACAATTTTATTTAATTTCATTTCATTTCCACAGCCATTTTCTACTTAGCACGTTTCAAATGTATATATTCTGCCAATCATGTCTTAACCTAGGCATGGAAACAGCAGATCCTTTTATCTCCATGTTTACACATCAGTGACATTGATAAAATCATAACATAATTTCTCCAAAATTGTTATTACATAGCAGTAGCGTAATTATCATGACTACACAGCAATAGTGTAAATTACACTACTACTACTAGTACAATAAAACAACATGTGTAGTATTTCAGTGCTGTATGAGCCAAGGAAAGCATCACTTCCAGCAGTGGAAGGTACAGATTTAGTATTTAGTCTTCTGCTCCCAAGGGAAACGTCAACTTTCGTGCCTTAATTCTCTTTGGCATGAAACATTCCCTGGAAATACACCTGGTTCAATAGAGAATGCTACAATTAAATACTGAATTCTGCTCTAAAATAAGCAGTTCATTTTATATACTGAATGTCTCTTGCATATTTTTCTATCATTTTTAATTACAATAATACATACAATTACCAGCATGTAGTAATTTTCAGCTTCCCATAGCCAAAATTAGATCATAATAAAATATTTCTTTGGAACTTTTTTAATTTCAATAAAAGGTTCTCTTTCACTCCTTTTTAATGTGAATGTTCATTTTAAAGGCATCCAATTTAAACACTATAGCACTATGGCAGTACATTACAATAAAACATAAAACTGTCAGAATTAATTAATGAACAGTGATTACTATAATTTACAGCAATTCTGTCTGACAGCATCTAATTACCAACAGAGCATCCCTATGACTACAAACATTAAGCATTTTATTGCTTCTTACTTTTTTAATGGGTAAATCGAGGCAGAAATGTTAATTAAAGCACAGGACACTGAAAAATTAGAAGTCCAGAATTTATTCAGGTATGTATCTGTGCTTAGATTTAAGGCTTCTCTCTTTTTATGGGAATGGCTTATTACTATCTGGAAACCCTTACTATTTCAAAGAGGAAAAAGTCTGATTGGGAGAATTTTGCAGGTGCTCATAAGGGACCAAACCCTAAATATATAAGTTTAGCTACTAGATTGTAGATTAGCTTGGAGGTATTAATTATCAGTAATTTAAGCACTACAACTTTCAGGCTTTTTTTTGAGATTATGTCTCCTTCAGAAAAAAAAAACACAGTGCTTTTTGAATATTGTTTCCTGAAAAAGACATCACAGGAAACAAGCATGAGGATTTGCAGTATTATTAAACTACATGTGCTATTATTATGGAGTGGTCTAGCATCATACAAATTTATTCCATTTTTTCCAAGATAAATAGAAGGCATCTTATCTTCAGTAAAAGCAAGCTGAGTAGATACAATGCTAACTATATTATTTTAGAGTAATTAGTACAATCTCAAACTCTATCTCATGCCATGCTTATGTTTCCTACCTTAAATCTCATATTTTGTATTGTAATTGTAAATCAACAAGTGCTTGACTGTATACAGAGAAGGGTATGCAGAACACTTGTCCTAATCCTGTCTATCCAGACATGGATGTTTCCATCATATTTGGGAAAAAAATAGGCAAGCATGTGAGTGCAAGTGAGAAGTAAGATCACGGAGCTTCTGACCATAGTCCCTTTCTTTACCTGTTTATTATAATTGGGGGAAAAAAACACAACAGGGTAAGACATTCAGGCTGATGTACTACTTACATAATCACCCCATCCTTAGTCTACTCCTCTCCTTCACATCAGTAGTTTATCCATGGTTTATAATTTCCTGTTCCAGCTTCATCTTTCTGTCTGGACACACTTCCCACTACAGTTCCCAAATAATACCATGTTATACCATGATTCTATAAATACTATCCTTCCAAGGGCCACTAAGTGCCAGTAAGTCTCTTAATTACTGACAATATGAAGTACACTACACTGATAGAAGGATGAATTAGTACATATACATGGAGTTCTGTATACGTATTTGAATACATGGCAAAATAAATTTCGTGGGTACACATATGCCAAAGATGGAGGGAATTTTAATGTTTGTATTTCTTCAGCCTGCTAATTTTACTGTCCATGATGTCCTGCATCACAGCCCAAGGCTGCAACTACATTCCTCTTCAGTTCTCTATTTACCTAAGAGCCATAACCGTATCTGCTCCTTAAAATTACCAGAATGCAATGTAACAAGAAAACAAGTGCATTAAATAAACATGTTGGAAATACAGTATGGACATAAATACTCTTGAACTGGAAAATTTATCTCTTTCAAAGCAACACCATATTTCATTGTGCTATGCAAACTGAACCTATCCCGTTGGAGTTCATTGTTTCTTGGTTTCTGTTAACACATGGATCTGCTTACTTTAAGCAACAGCTGGAAAAGATGAATCATCTAGAACAAGACCCGTGAGACTACACTAAAGTTTCGCACATACCATTACAAAGTCTTAAATTCATATATGCCATACAAATGGTAAAACTACCAGCATTTTTCTGAAAAGTATTTGCACAAGTTGTTAAAATGTTCAAAAATACACATACTTCCTCTAGCTTTGCCAAACAGCAGAGCCTAAGAAGTCAACCTTGTGGTTTGGTTTTTTTTCTTTTCTTCAGAAAAGCTAAGAATTCAATACAGAAAGCTCACTTCCCATTTTCCAGGACATAGGTAGTGCATAAACGTACAGCATCACCCTTAATTTCTCTCTGACAAAGAAGAGAGAATACTGAGACAGCATAAACAAGATAGCAGTTTCAATGGTCTCTGGGTTTGGGTAGAAAAGACATTTGCCAGGTCTTCTCATTACCTTTGTTACACAATCCATTTATAGTTACAATCAGTGGTAATTAAAAGATTACCTACAGTCTCCCCTGCAACTTCTTCCTCATTTGGTTCACTAGCAGATGTGTTACATATATGTGCTGATATTCAAACAGCACATATATGTAAGTCTAGGAAACTGCTGAACTTAAAATACATACTGTTTGTGCTATGATATTGTATATAAAAATGTAAACAAAAGGATGACACAAAATGGCATCCAGGTTTGGTATGAATTACCTGCTCACCTGCATGCACCTTCAGTGCAACCTCTTTTTTAGTCAAGTGCAAATTCTGCAGGAATCTCCTTTTAATTTGAAAAAAAAACCCATCTCTTTTGCAGCATCAGCCACCCAAACATGAACTGAGTGTAAAGGGATATAGCTGGGACTCAGTAATGCTCACATCAGTCAGCTCTAGCTCCTCTGCCACTATTCCTAGCTTCACTTAAGCTGCAGAAGAATAAAACCTGACTTGAATTTTATCATGTTTACTTGCAAATATGGTGAACATTGTAGACGATACAGTCACCTAAGAAAAGTGTGGTAAAGGCACCTGAACACCATGATTTGGCTGCTAACATGCCTATCTAGTAAAATACAGAGTTGCTTGTCAGCAGCTTAACTACTTCACTGTACATGTTTGATAGGGAACCCCATCAGCCCCTGCATAAATAAGCCAGTAATAAAAGCAGATATGTTTGAAAAGTCTAACAGCCACAGTAAATGCCAGTCTTTCCCTTGCATCACATGATTATTCCACATCTTATCTATGCAGAAAAAGGTCACTCCGTTTCATGGGGGAATATAATATTCCAAAATCTAATTTCATTCTGATTAAGAACAACAACAACAAAATTCAAGCACTGAAAATCTCAGTTAAAAGGAAGACACTTATCAGATGTTAAAGCCCTGGAGTAGTTTGCATATAAGTTCCCTGTTACAAGGTCAGCTCCTGAAAGGCTGCAGCCTTACAAAGCTCCAATTTCCTGCGGCTAAGAGGCTCTGTTGGCAATTTGCCAGTATAATTTGTTCTTGATATTATGGTCAAATTGGATCATTTCTAAGAAACATTCCTGCCTAACTATTCACTGCATTCCAATGAAATGCTTGAGTTTTTTTCCTTCTGACTTTTTCTCTACATTGCTGAGCTCTTCAGTGTCACTGAACTATGTTTCTACCACTCAGGAACCACTCCACTGCTTAATGACAAAACAGGCTGCCTGGAATGCCATATAACACTTAAACAAAGGAAGCTTTGTAATGAGAAGCAATATATTCTATTAGCTCTACTGATCAAGCTTATCTAGATAAGCTAGCAGATTCAAAATCTCTTCTTTGAGACAACATGGGACCACAAAAAAAATACTAATTTGAATTCAATTTGCATTTACAGTAGAGCTTCACTGTATCACTGCTAAGACGTAGCAGTCTTGGAATGTAGTTCATGCAGGCTTGCAGTAGCTTCATCCTGTGGCAGCTCGAAAAGAGCTTCAGTACAAATAAAAATCAGGATTTTCTTTTCCTTACCATTGCAAGGATCGATTTCAAATCAAGACTTCTTGTGAAATCAAGAACTTGAAAGTAAAGCAGCAAAATACAGTGAATTCTAAGGCCTTTTGAAGCTGACACTTTTCCTTTTTACCTGCTTTAATAAGTTTTATAAAATAATGCAGTATAAAGCCTCAAAGAATTTTGAGAAAATATATTCTGCAGCGATACAAAACAGATGCATAATAAAATACAACACGCTCATTGCTCAGCAATAACAGACATTTCTTTCAGTGCGGGGTGGATATAACATGGGTCAGGCCATGGATTTCATCCGGTAGCTGTCAATTTAAGCAAAAAACATAAGGAATAAAGGGGAAAAAAATCCTGGCTTACAAGCAACTTGTTAAAGCACAACACTTCAAACCTGCATCTCAGATGTCATTTCACTGGCTTTTTTATCACCTGTAATCCATCAATATAATATGGCACATCAAAGCTAGACTCTAATCTTCCAAATTAATATTTTAAAAAGATTGCAAGTATTTTGATTTGGCTCCTTGGAAATACGTTTTATTTTAACAAATGGAAAGCAGACCTCAAGATGCATGTTTATAATTTTATTGGTGCACTGCTGACATTGCTTTCTTGACTTGACAAAAGCAAGATATTACAGTTGCAGTCAGGAGTTTATTTCTCTTATCGCTTACTGGTTATCAATAAATCTCAGATAAGGTTTCTCTACACTAAAAACTGTCACCAGTGAAGTGCCAATAGCAGTATTCAGAACAAATTATTTTACTAAATTTTAATTCAGTTTGGAGCATTCTTAACACCATTCTTGACTTAGGAATAGAAACACAAAATATAGTACAACAATGCTTACAAAACAGGCCACAGAGATTTTGCCATTTTCAGATTTGTGACTGCTACATCAAATATTTTGAGGAGGAATATATGTTTTAGAAACCAGCAAATATGGAGCATTACAAATTTCCTATTTCGTGTTGTGTAGCTAGAAGATTCACACCTAGGGAGACTGAAAAGTTCAAACTCCACTGAAAAAGGAGAGAGGTAGTTCAGTTCATGTATGGCAGGGTCCTTGGGAGCACATAGAGGGTCTATCTATTCAGTGAGATTCAAGTGATCATGACTTCAGAGTAACACAGTTGGTGCCACGAACTCACTGTTAACCATATATGGATTTTAGAGGTTTAGTCCAAACTAGATCTATCCTGTCTCAACACACTGAACATCCACTCATAACTGGACCACACCAGATCTTCCACCTGAGCTTCATCCAAAAAAAAGAATTTAGCTTGTAAGCTCTCAAACTGGCCTGCAATGTAAAGTAAATGGTAAATGGGGATGACTGGGAGATATGCTCTCAAAATTCTTTAGTTCACTATGCATCTCATCTGTGCCTGTTTTGGGTGCAAATACCCAAAGAATATCTTGATCCTATGAACCTTGCTCGTAGTCAATTATGGGAAGAATGGGAGATGCAGGGTTTCTCGACCCACTGAAAGTCTTAAAAAAATGTCTTTCTGTTCCAGTGGTGAGAGTTACAGACCTCACCTGTCTCTGTTTGCTCCCATTCTGGCATTTCTGACAGCACAGCAGCTGTGTCATAGAGTACAAATAGCAAATGTTTTCACCATACCACAATGCCTTAGAAAGTAGTGAACAGTACCTTGTCATTTGACATTGATTCCAAACTTATATCAGACCAAACCAGACTCTAACTCTGTCTCTTTTCTTAGATTAGTGCTCCAGCTACTGTTAAGTGAAAAGTGGCAGAGTGGTGCCACTGTCTTAATCTGTAAAAGATCCAATCCTGATATTTTGGTCCTGGAAATGAGAGTGCAAGAGGACTGAAATTTCCAGCACTGTTTTTTCATACTGTACAGTGTCTAACTTAGCTAGGGAGGGTCACTGTCTGAAGATCTTCAGTGTCTCTCCCTCTACTTGCCATAAAAAGGATATACAACATTTATTTTATATGCGTTGAATATAAAAGGCTTCATTCTTACATACCCTGTTTCCCACTTCTGATGGTTAGTAATTTAAATTCAGTGTGCCTTCCCAGGTTTATACGAGAAAAGAATTGTCTGGTGCTCTTCTCTTCATCAAATTGATAAAATTTTTACTCTTTTTGTAAAAATAAAAGAGGATTTTGGGGAACGCTCCAACAAAAAAAAGACAGGTATGTGACTGAGAAAAGGCATGGTCTTAGTAAGCACCGACTTTAGTATCTTACAAATTCAGTCTTTACTTAGTTCTTCTGGGCTTCACCAGGATAGAATTTTCTTTACTTTTTTTCTGTTGTTGTGTAATAGCTCAACTTTATCCTTGCTTTGTATCATAATATAGTTTTAGATCTATGCTTATTTTGAAGACATTGGATCCTTTTCCACAAGGCGATCCACCTTTTTATTTGGAGAAAGATGCAGAAAAAGACAGGTTGAAGAAGAATCACCAGTTCCTATTACGTAGCTGGCAAACATTATAGCTCTAAATCACCAATTGATTTATTTCTTTGCAACTGTTGGCTCATTAGTTGCATCCATATCTTTTCCCACTAAAAGTCCCCTAAAATGGTTTTAATTTGTTGATACAGTTTCACCACTAACTGTGAGGGAAAGAGGAAAGCTTTTTCTACCTGCAATTGAGTGCTACATCAGCTTGTCTTAGCTAATGGCCAAAAATAAATCAATCGCAGTTTACAC
Organism: Dromococcyx pavoninus; assembly: GCA_033558185.1. NCBI lineage: Eukaryota > Metazoa > Chordata > Aves > Cuculiformes > Neomorphidae > Dromococcyx > Dromococcyx pavoninus. The sequence goes on from JAUMJL010000735.1 coordinate 682,201, forward strand.
TACCTATAGAGACAAATCATTCTAATCAAAGTGGTGATTTACCAGACTAAAAGCTGGTGAGTTGGGTTTTTTTATTGTTTTGTTTTCTTTCATCAGGTTAACTAAAAAAGATTTTGTTCTTTTAATCTTCATTCATTATGTGAAAGAATCCTGTGTGGCACTAGAATACATTACAACTTTCTCCTTACATTGTTTAACAAAACTAGAATAGTGTCCATTGGTTGTATAAGCCTTCTAATCAAAGGAATAAATAAAAAAAAAAGAAATTAAAAAAAATCAAAACAAGTTCTTTCATTAGAAATAGCAAAAGATAGATTAGACAGAACCACTCCAAAGAAGTGGCATTTAGTGATGTTCAACAACAGTTCTAAGAAATCCCCCAAACACATTAATCTGTTTTTCCATCAAATGTTAAATAAAAGAAACAGGAAACAGATTTTTTTTGCAAAGCTAAGTATTCTGAGTAATTTTCATTCATCAAAGTCACAATATTTCAACGTTTATGTTAGCATTTCAGTTCAAGTAGTGAGAAATTTTCAGTACGAGTTTATACGTCAGTAAGGTCATTGTGGAAGAGAAGATACTTTGCTATTTGAAATTTGCTTATGTATACGCTGGCTATTGCACTGACTTACATAGTTTGATTAGGATTTGATTATTCTTGATTACACTACTTAGAATTTCCTTACTAACAACTTTTTTTTGCAATTTTGCAATGTGTTGATTTGCATCTTGTTTCTATTTGCAACAGCTTAATGAATAACTAAGATTATATCATACCAAAGGTAAACAGATGATACAAACTCAATAATTTTTTCAAAGATAATTTACTTGAAAGTTAGAAGAGTCCTGCACACAGCTAAGGCCACTAGATAATTTATGATCAGATACACTTTTATCTGTAAAGAAAGTTATTCTAGTGCGGATAATATACAAATCTACAAAGACATGTACTAATCACCTTTAGTCTTTTGCGATGGTTATTTAAGACAAAAGTTGATAATTAAAAATTTTGAAATTAAATGATAGGAAAATCATAAGAGGATGCCAATCTTACTGTTAATGCAATTAAGATCCATCACAAACATACTTTAACTGTTGTTTCCTAGAATTCATGAACATTTTACAAAGCAGCAAGCAAAAGTATTCATGTTAATTTTGTCTCTTTTTGATGAAGACTTACCCCTTTGAAGACAATGCCAAAAAGACTGTTTACTTACATGAAAGTAAATAACTAGAAAATAAATAACAGAAAACAAATAACAACCAGCTCCACACTGTCTTAAAATTCCACACATAAAATGAGAGTTAACTGCTGTCTGATCCCAGTCTTCAAAAGGAAAGTATACTATTGTTACTGGATACCAAAACTTCCAAGTTCAAGCTATTGCCCATTGTATCATTTGGACAATTATTCTTAAAAATAATGGCAAAAACAATTCAAGCCTCTGAAACACAAACATTAAGGGAGAGAAGGTCAAAGAAACTATAATAATTTGAAAACTTAATGGGTCACGCTCCCTTGAACCACTGCTCTAGGGTGGTTTCTGCAGAACTGAATTCAGCCCATTTCTTTGTGTTTTTCGACTTCAATTGAAACACAGTAAGAATGAGAAAGAAATGAAAAAAATGTCTTTAAGATCAGGCAGACAACAATAACAAGGAGATTTGAAACTGTATTTACATACAAGTAACAAAAATTTCTACTAGGGCTTCTATTCTAAAAAAAGCTTATGGTAGCTGGTAGGTTCACTAACGTTAATGAGATCACAAACGTTGCCAAACCCAGAGACTTGAACCTTCCCTATACCAGAAGACATTTTTGCTTAGAAATATATTGGTATATTTAAATCAATCAATATTTTAAACAGTGGTGCTATTATAGTATGTTTTTATCCATCCAGCATATACATTGGAGGTCTGTATAAGCTACAGGCTCCTCTGACTGGCATAAATTATATCAATAAAAACCAGACAAGTACATACCATTTTGCACTGGCAGTTGAAAAATAGAAAGTGTATCCCTAACTAACTTAATTATGCTGGAAAATCACAACTACACTTGGACTTACTTCTACTTGTTAAGCATTACACAAATATTTACAAATGAGAATACATACTCCGGGGTGGGGGGGGGGGGGGGAGGCAGTGTGAGAAAAAGAGAAAAAAAATCCATTTTAATTTTGAATGGAAATTGAAAACCAGCAACTCAGCTGAATAATTTTAGCGTCTCACTGTGTCTAACTATAATACTGAAGAAACTACTAATAGGTCAAGAACAGACAACTGAGGAAGTAAAGAGTTAGCAGCAGGAGGTGTCTGCAGTAGAGACAGCATGAGCTTCAGTGATAATCTAGACTTTCCATCCTCACAATATATCCTAAGCCCTTTATCTGATTATAGAATTCAGAAAGATAAGAAAAATGAGGAGTTCTTCAAACAGCAAGGTAAAATTCCTCTGTAAGCAACTGATAATTCCATCTAGTGCTGAACTGACATATGTATACATAGGATATATTACAAATTTAATTCCATATCTTTACTTTAAAATGGTAAACAAACCTCAGTCTGTGCTAGTCTCCTTCACAAACCTTCCTCCCTCGATATGGAATTCTGTCTAAGATGCTACCTAAGAATATCTGAGAATGAAAAATCATTCTGCCTGAACAATGAATTTCCTCTCCCTTCAAAACCATCCTGTTTACAGGTTCCGGTGGTATTAGTAAACAGATAGTCAAAGTGGTCTGGAAGAAAATGCTCTGTAATCCAAAGGAAATTTAAATATCAAAAATTGTGATGATCCAAAGTAAAGGCTCTGGATATTTGTAAAGTATTCCATAATCTAATATTTTGATAAAATACCTTATTATAACACCTAAAGAGAAAAATATTAAATCAAATTATTCCCTTAATACGTAATTGCCTAGGGCTGATGGGGTCTGGACAGTTTTAAAAGATAGCTTTGAGTGTATCTAGGAGTAAAATTATGAAAAGAAAAAAACAATGCCATTTGTATTAAGAAAGAAAAATGTTCTCCTTTTGTTTTCATTGGGGATTTTTAATAGTTCTGTGCTCCAATTGTGGGTTCAGATCTTATAATTACGTCTGAGATGTTCTGTGGGGAAAAAAACAACCAACCAACCAAAGACTCAATCCACCCTTGAGCTTGAAAAAAAAAAACAATTTGTTTTTTTTTTACTTAGGAAATTAAGGAGTTTGCCTGCTAAATTCTCTAATGATACAGTTGTTACTGAACATGTTCCCTTTCTTCATGGTTTACCTAACGATCTCTGAATAGAACTCTTTCTCAGCCCACGATAGCAGACACATTCCAAAGAAGGTTCTTCTTCACAATTTGCTGTTCTTATTATTGAAATCTCAAAAAAACCCTGAAAACTGGTACACAGTAGTGGAATAATTCAGCATAAGAAGGATCCAGATGGCAACGAGGACAAGGTGGATCTATAACCACAGCAGAATATTGCGTTATGAAACTCAAGAATCCTTCTAGTGGCAGACAACCTGAAACACCTTAAAAATATATCATGTACTTCTTGGGGCTGGTACAAATAACTTAAGACTGCCATCAGTTACTTTGTGGGAAATCTTGATTAAATGATTTGCAATATCTAGGAGCCTTGTAGCACTAGCAAGAAAACCACCCAGTATCCTTTTTCACTGCCTTTGCCTTGAGGTTACTCTTCCCCCACCCTACTCCTCTGAAATCCCTTGCTTTTTATCAAATACCTCCTGAATTAGAAAAACTGTGGCATGGGCCCTATGGGCTCTTCCATCATTTTTAACTTGTATAGAGACACTGTTCTGGTTTTTATAGTGAGCGGGATAAAGATTCTGTAAAAAAGGTAATGTGCAATGACAGCCAGCACTTAAAGGACCTACTCACTACCTTTCCTGACATTAGAATGTTTGATTCATAATCCTGGCATTTGATGTTGTTTTGGGCGCTCATTAAATCATTAATGAAAACAAACTTGGGGTCTATTTAATATTTTATCTTGATTCAGAATGAAAGGGCCTCAATTGACTTATGTAGTCCATGCACTGTAAAATGAAAAAATGCATGTGGCGGGATTTGCATGCCTTGATCTAGTTGGTGTCAAATCATAGCAGTTATGTCATTTAGTTTAAAATTTTGCTTTTAGTCTCCTAAAGATCTTAATCAAGTAAGCAAAATTACTAACTACTTAAAATACTTTGATATGTTTTAAAAAAATTGTTAATATACATATTAGTAATTAGAAATAATATATAATCTATTGTTTCTGTTCAGTTTTGCAAGTATACCCAAATGTTATTGTCATTTTAGTTAAACTGTTCTACTTGTGGCTTTCACTCAAAGTGTGAACTATAACCTACTGGTGTTCTGATTTGCAAATACAGTCATTCCTCTAAGAATGACATGTTTTACATCTCTATAGCAAAATAACAATGGTGGACAATGATGCTTAGAAATGACAGAAAGATCTACCTGAGTTAGTGTGCATGCCAATGGACTCAAGCAGGCCATTTCCAGTACCTTGGGAAGACATCTCAACATCATGCCTCTAACGCAAACATCTCTTCACATTGAATTAGCAGCTAAAATAAGGCAGTAGCTTACTTGCAGGTACACACAACTGCAAGGCTGCCTCCAAATCTGATTACCAATATGGCCTTGGCAGAGGAAGCCAGGATATCAATGATAATTACAGACCTGCAGGATTTCAAGTTCCCCAAAAAGCCTTCTCTTAGACACTGCTAAGTAAGTGCAACTTTGGTAGGAAAGGCATTTTTTTCTCCCTAGACGAGGGATGTCAAACTCATTTTGACTGGGGCCCACATCAGCCTGCTCCTGTAGTGTAAGGCATGTCACATGCTGCACATGTGACCAGCACTGGCAGGAGCGCAGGGGCAAGTAGCTCGGCACTGCTGCTGGGTAGAAACAAGGTGCTGAGCTGGAGGGCTGGATTCGGCCCCTGGGCCTCTGATTGGCTACCTATGCCCTAGGCCCTTATCGAATCAGAGAAATGTGAATTAAAAAATAGGGACAAGTTTTGGCATCAGATGTAGAGGACTTGGGAAGAGTCACTGAAGAAGAATATGGAGAGAAACAAGAAGTGTTAAGGAAATAAGAGAGGAATAAGAGCTGCGGCTGCTGGGGAGTGACCGACTGGCTATCCTTACCTACTATTCATGTATGGGTGACTCAAGGGAGGGAGTACTTCTAACTGCATGGTTCATGGTTCATGATGAGGGAATAAAGGGAAGAGAACAGAAGGTACCTTATACCTTTTTTCTGTCACATATAGTCATAAAAAATATCCAGCACCTTGATATAACAGATAAGGAAGTATCCTGGAACAATCAAAGAGGAAGTAAAGATCTACCCTGTTTCAGTTCTCTGGATCTGTCCTAGAGTTCATTACAGTCCATTCAAATTGCTTCATTGCATAAAAAACTAAAGAGCAATTCAAACACATAACTTACATTGAGTAAATAATTTTGGCAACACAGAGACTAGTCTTTTATATCCTACCAAATTCTCTGCAGAAAAAGAAATGTTTTGCTTTCACACACCAGAAACAGTGTGAATAAAAAAAAAAAATTACTGGCTATTGGGTGAACCAACAACTCAGACTCTGAACAGATTATGAATATACAAATGTTCACATGAAACAGGATAGAATTCACTCATTGTGAGGAACAACCAGTAATATAAAGTACCTACATATCTACATGTAAATATGGAAGGATACTAACTTCTGCCCTAGTTTCTGAATCTTAATATATGTTAAATTTGATCCAGAATCCATTGCAACTAATGGAAAAATATGCTTAACTTTTTGTCAGCTCTAATCAGGTGATTAATTCTTTATTGGAAGATTTTGACTGTGGTCTCGGGGAAGCAAAGAGATTTGATGAAAGAAGGTAATGTTGCTATTGTGAACCATGACTATCGTCGTACAATGTCAGAGGGAGAGAAAACTAGAGCATGTACTGTGAATCCTCACACTGTGGCACACTCTGGCAATGAAATAGCACTGTAAGGCTCTGCTGCTGTGAATAAAGAAGGGAAGATTGTCCCACACTGAGGTGAGTATGGAGTCTTTTTCCAAAGGGCACTTTGTTTTATAATGAACACAACACTAACTTTTCATTATATCTTGTTATAACTTCAGGCCTTGACCAAAATCAGCCAGAAATCTGGTATTAATAATGGGAATCCTTTCAGGCATTGAATGCTCTTCAGTGAGGAAGACAGAATTTATCCCTTAGTCAATCAAAGTGAAATACGAAATGCCCATTCAAACACAAGACTCAGGACAACTGTTTGACTCCCACAAACCGAGCAGCACTGCCACAAAGCAGTTTATCTGATGACTAATTTCTCCATACACATTCTGCAAACTCCATCTTAGCTGATGAAGTAAATTCTGTTTTGAAACCCTGCCAACTTTGCTGATTCTTAGATTAAAGTAGCCATTTGCAGTCAGTATCACTTTGCCTGAAACCAGCTACAAGGGTGGTCTATTAAATAGGTTTAATGAAACTGTCTATTAAACAGTTTAATGAAAAAGTAGATTCATTTAGATAGGCCTAATATTGAGTCTTTTACCATAAAATACCATGTGGTAGAGTCATGCTGTATCTAAACCTGAAATAATTACGTTTGATTTTGAAAAAAGAACATTTTTAAACAGTAAAGAAAGGGAAATACATTGTGCACAGCTTTATATATATATATATATATGCATTTTTAACTTTTTAAATGCAAATTGCATTATTATTATATACCCTGATAAAAATTATTAGTATAATGAATTAATCCCTACAATCCCATTGTAAGAGATAAGAATGCTCTGCAATTCTTCTGTGTCATCTGATATGAGTATGCATAAATATCTACTTACACTAGAGCAGCTTCTTAGGCAATTGTTTTTCACTGAGGTTTTATGTGCAGCAAAGTTCCTGTTTTTCATATTATAAAATTAAATGATAATTCCAAGCGAGGCTCTTATTGCACTGATATTGGAGAAAATTTCACAGTGAATACTTGTCCCGATTAGAAATAATTTAAAATAAATCAGTCTATAATTAAAGAACTCATTTAAACAGGCAATTCTATGTAATTCCATTTTTTTACCAAAATATTTCCAAAAATGTTTACTTAGCATTTTTTTTAAAATCCTGTATATAAAAATATTGCTACTTTTCACTTTTATTGATACTTTATAGCATATTATTGAAAAAAAGTCCTTTTTTTCCTCTGGTAACCTTTACAATGAGAACTGCATATACAAATTATTAAATTTAAACTTGGACTAATTGACTGTACAAGCAAATTCCTACTTTCTCATGGTAAATACACTACTTAGTGAGGAAAATCAGTCCAGTTTTTACATTGCATATTTTAAAGCTAAGCCAAATACTAAGCCAAAGCAGGTTCTTGAACAGAAACAAGTAAACATCGTTGATGACTCAGATTCTCAGTGAAGACATAAACTATTCCTGCATAAATTAGTTCTGTTACCAAACAGAAGAGATGACAAAATCTTTCATAATGTTTACTCTGAACATTTATCTGGGTGCAATCAGACTCTATTTGAGGTAAGTTTTGTTTCCAGTATCATCTTTTGTCTTTATGCTAAAACTTTATAGCCAGCCTTTGTGTCTCAGCTGAAACAGTCAACAGAAGTACAAATTTGCATTAACAGAAATGGTGTCCTGTGATGCCTTGCAGTGTGGGATCCAGTGCATACTTGTGGCTTTTATGTACAAAATGGTATTGAAGTCCCCAGAGTAATCAGTGGAAACGTAATCAACAGAGCCAGGTACTTCATGGCAGTTCAGCTTACCTTAAAGCAGACATCTAATATTAGGCAAATTCAATTCCTCCTTGCACTCCATTGACTAGAGTAAGGTTTGTTTCGTTTTTCATGCCTTCTGAAGTGGCACAGGGAGTTCTGCCTACACTCCCTCTGACCCTCAAGAAGAGCTCAAATCTTGCAGATTTTATCTCATATCTGCCAGACCAACCCAATGTTTTGAACACTCAGGTATCCTGGCAATAAACACCTAAGAATGGACACCTAAATTAAATGCTAGATCTCCATCAACTCTAATGGGAGGTTAGGCACCTGCTGACATGTAGATACTTGAATTTAAAGAACTTAGTACAAATGTTTTTAACTGAGAGCTGAAAGCTACCCTTGCTTTCTCTCAGCCATTGAACTGATCCCTCATTCTTTCATATCAGTTCAGATGGGTGCATTTTGAAGCTTACACATGATAACTTGGATTTGAACAGAAGCTGATGGCTTACGAAGACTTCTAGAAGTGATAATAATCTTTTAAATCAGAGACTGTAGGCATTGTGTTTCTTTTTATGAGCATCAAAGGATCCTTTTCTAGAGAAAAAAAAATTTACACTGAATTCCATGGGTTTCAGAGGCATAAAACCACAAAACAAAACCAACCAAACAAAACACTTGAAAGGACAATATTACTTTAAATATTCTGAACCAACAACAAAAATATAATTCAATGTCATATGAACAATTTAAGGCTCATATTTAAGCAAAACAAATCTGCTGATCAAATGAGACGGTCATAAAATACTTTCTGATAAGAAAGAAAGAAAAAGTGATCTTTGTGAGAGGTTTTTTGAACTGAATGTTAGGGTTGCAAAATACACCAGAGATATAAAAGAAAATCATGCTTTGAAATAATGTAAAAAAATTGGGGAGAAGAGGGTAGAAGGGATGTGTTTGTTACAAAGATTCCTACACAGTATTTTGGAAACTAGAAATCACTTGTATTTTCCTCTTTTTTTCTCTTTAAATCTGCAGCACGGCATGCTGAAAGTGACCTACATCACTCTCCATACAGTATATATCAAATAACCCATTATTTAAAAAATCAGTGAAGCACCTCTACTAAATGAAAGGAACCTATAGCTTTAATCCCACTTCAATTAACTTCTTTCTTCTCAGAAAGCAGGCCTTAATTTATACCAATTTGCAGTAATCTTTACAAGAAAACGCTACTTCACTTACACATGCTGTTTGACAGCAAAATGAATTTCTCAGGCTTGTGGATACCCTATGATGGTTCCAATAAAAATTGCCCCCAGTAACAATGAGGAAGCTGAACGCGTTCTGTCTGCTTAAATGATTTCTTTGCTTAGACAGATGATGAGGCTTAATGATGTATGTTGTGAATTCTCTCCACTAACAAATACAAGTAACACTTTGATTAGTGGAAAGACCTCAAGGACATTTGGTACAGCCATTTAAAGTTTCCTGTACATCTCTGTAGACAGGCATTTTGTTACTGTATTCATATATATGATTTTAGATCTTTTTTTTTTTTAACAATAGGGAAACCAAGGAAAGGATTCTTTCAGGAAAATGTTTGAGAAGTAGGGCAATCGTAGGGAAACGTAATCAGTTAATTACATAATTAGAACCTATACTTAATTTTGGTGGCTCAATTTTGTTAAGTACCTATACTTCTCAAGTTAACTAATTATTTTTCAGAAGTCTTAAATCTGCATGCAATTTATCAGGGTCTACAGACCAGGTCTTCAAAGACAGTCAAATATGTACCTACTATTTTTTTACTTAAGTATATTGAGTATAATATTTAGTATAATTTTTGCATGTGCTTACTTTTAGTGAATGAAGTCTAAATCAAGATCTGCTCAGAGGCCAATAAGATGCTCAAAAGTCCTGTTAAAATATTCCCTAATCCCATAATCATCTCAAGCCCCAGAGAAGCCAACATTTTTGCCATCTTGATATACCAAAGATGCCTGGTGACCAAACCCCAGCAGATCAGTCAGTTCATTTCTTTTGCACCTAAGATGTTATCACACTGAAGTAAGTGTATGCAAAACATACACACTGGAACAGGTTTGGCAGCAGGAACAGACCACCTGTGAATTCGTTTGTTAGCACGAACACAACAGTCGACGGCTCCGTATGAGGTACAGTCAAAAAGAAATAGGATCCCCTTTTTCAAGTTCCCACGCTAATATGAAGCAGAGCCTGGATCTGGACTGTAAGCGCCTTAGGCTTCAAGTGGCAAGACACACATTGCCTCTTCTCTGCAGCCTTCTTTTAACTGAATAAGTATTTAAAAAGAATAATTACTAAGTGGAATATCTGCACCAGAAAGGACAGGGGCAGGCTTACTACAAAACAATCCCTGTCCAAAGATTGAGGAATTCCATGCAGCCTAATAGATGTAGGTTTGAAATACTGCTTTACCTCAGGCAGAACAAAATTGCAAAACATATGTTTGACATACATGGGGCACTTATGTATCCACAGGGCTTCAGTATACAATGCAGGTGATGGAGTCGTTGCTTATTTTCAAATTGTCAGGAGTAACTACTGGACTGTTTTAAACAATATACATCAAGGATTCCAACAGTAAGCATGAGAAGAACTAGACACCTCACTACCATCCATATTTAGGCAGCTTTAGAGTGAATTCAAGTCCAGAACGAATTTAAATATGAGTCCAGACTCCTATTCACTTGCTTACACACAGGTTATCTAGTGCTTTCTTAAGTGTCCTTAGGTTGTCTGGCCTCCCGTCGGTGATTCAAAAAAAGGTACAGATCTCCTGCAAATCTGTTGCCAAAACTGCCAGCCTCAGGTCGATGCATTTGACATTGTATAGCATCTGAGGTGCATCAGTTGCCTTTCACGCAGCAACCGAGCAGAGCCCTTTGCCCATACATTCCAAGGAGTTATAGAGTTATTCATCTGATAAACTGTAGGCATTTATATGATGCTGAATGGTCCTCTAGGCTTTGTTGACCACAGACTAGGCAGTATGATACCAAAATTTAGGTAGGTTTATCATAATGCGGAATATTGCAAGATTTAGGTTCCTTAGCAGATTTTTCCATGAAATTATCTGCCTCACTACCAAATACTTGCCAAAAAAATCAAATAAATGAACTTGTTTCGCAAAGCTGAAAAATCTCACTTCTGATTTGGAATTCTATGGTTGACATACACTCTTAAAGCCAGTAATGAAATTAATACTAGGGAAATGTTTTCTTAATGGTATTTCTCACGGACTGTTAAGCAAAAGATACTCTCAGAAAAGTCTGTTTAGGATTTGGGATTTCTAACTAAAGAAAAAGATGCCAGTCATAAAATTCCTCTTTTTATATCATCTTAGATTATTTCTCACTGCGTTACACTGTGAGCGCATGTATAATTAATGTGGCAGCAACAAATCCAAACATATGGATTTGTATGTTTTGTGTTGGTCTTTCTTTGTTAAAACGTTAACAATCTGTAGAAATACAAACAAACCCTGTTGCCTTTCACTCTTCCCTCCCTCTGGGTTTAGCATTGTACTAAGAGTAAAGGAATAGAGTTTACAAAGCTTTTTGATATTTAAATATATAGACATCTAAGTAAATGTTATAATTTTGCAGTAAAGTTTCATTTAGACATAACATTTTACTGTTGCGTGGTCTAGTAACTAAGAGCTAGGTGTATGACTTAAGTTCAGACAAAATATTGTTAGAGAAAAAATGGATATTGAGGTTTTTTTTAAAAAAAAATCCCTCTTTCTTATTTAGTTCAACAAAAGATATCTAATTGTTTCTTTATCAATTCAAGAAATAACAATTCATTACACTTTGAATTTATTGTTTGGGCATTGATTATTTCAACTTTAAGATAAATCTGTAAGAAAGATATTTAGGTATCATACTACCTGTGCTAAAGAGATGATATTTTATCAAGTCCATGAACAACAACAGTACCATTTGGTTGGGATGATATTCAAGATGCAAGTCATTTTAAAAAAGGAAAAAAAAAGCAGTAGCAAACAAACACAGACATAAACAGAACCAGGTAACAGGTTTTGGCAGCACAGTTTTCATGTGTGAAGCCCACTTTGGGACTCAAGTGTGTTGGTAGCTAAAGCAGAGATGCGCCCAAGCAAATTACAGCTTTCCTGAGGACAAAAGGAGGGGGCGGGGAGGAGTACCATGTGTTTAGAAACAGAAACTCTTCTCAAAGCTGATGATTACAGTTAAATATAAATGAGAGAATCCAGCACACGACTGTCAAACAGAAACAGCTCTATACCCCTAAGGGCCTTTCTTAAAACCATCTGAGTTCCAGCCTGCTATAAGTTAAGAAAGGTGATCAGTCACGCATTCTGCAAATCATACAGGGGAAAAAATATTTAATAAGAGTCTTAAGATATTTGACTCAAAAGATTTGATCTAATATTCTTTATATAATATAAAATTATCTTGCTTGACTTCATCAGAAGTCCCCGAGGAGCTATTCCATAGTCACTGTTACTGTTTTTTTGTTAACTGCCCATTTTTATCTCAAATGAACCTTGCTGAAGATGCCTACTCATTTCAGATTTCAGAAAGGTCACTCCTGATTTTGAAAGCATGGATAAGATACAAAAAATACTGATGTTCTTTGTCTGGCTTTTATGATTTACTCATTTCCCTTCTCGCTTGTTACTTTTCTTCCCTTCACTCCTCCTGCTTTCCCTTTTGGCTCATATTCATTTTGTGCATGGATGCCTGGGGAGAAAAAAAATAGCCTTATAGATGCTTCTTCTCTTTTAACAAGTTAATGAAGAAATAATAGTCCAGGACGACGCTATACTGGAAACACACAGTCTTTATCTGACAGATACAAGCAGCCCGTCTCCTAACAACAGCAAGACATCTAGCTAGAAATTCTGCCAACGATACTTCTTTTATTTAATGGATAGTCATTCAATCAATATGAAATTCATCTCAGCCAAGAATGGAGCTAAAATTTATCAGTCTTAAATGTTCTGAAATAAACAAAACAAACCAGAAAACAAACAAGCAAACAATAGAACAAAAGTCAGGAAGTGTATAGGCTTGTTTCCCTGCTTATTTGCATTTTTTCCCTCTGCTAATATATTATGCCTGCAGTATAAATGACTGCGTGACCAATGCCTGAGATTCACATTTATTCTTGTAAAAACCTACAGGAAATCACTCAAGCTATACTCTTGCAACTAAAACATCTGCACCACCACAGATTTATTTCATATTTACCCTCTTAATTAGTTCATATGTGCATAAAACTTGAAGATGAAAAATGTCTCTCCTAATATAAGCAAGCAGGAGCAAGCAGGGTTTTCAATGTCTCAAATCCCATTTATTTTTCTTTCAGATACATTACAGCATATAAAAAATCTGGGGGCTGCCTGAAAGACTACGTATATTAGAAATGAGAGCTCCTACAAGTAATATTTAATATAATGAAGTAATAATAAAATATCCATCGTGCAATTACTTACAAGTATTACTTGAAGCGAGAAACTAAAGAATGTCTTAAAAGTACAGTGAACACTTTCATTGCTTCTACTAACTCTGCAAGCACATGATGTTATATTTTGGGTTATATTTAATCTTTGCCTGTTTGTTTGGGTTTTTTTCCCTAATGATTGGACCCTTAAAGAAGCAGGAAAAGTATTTTATATGACATACCATCTAGTTCTGAAAGACAAGAAACTGAAAAGAGCTTTTTTTTGCTTTCTCAGCTATTTTGCAGTTTCTATAATCTTAGGTGATGTCAAGTTATTTATTTTTCAGACAGAAGTGATTTTTTTAAGCCATTGCTGACCCTTTAAAATTACTTAAAGGTTTCCATTTGTTACCAGACTTTAATGACTTTAAAACATTCAGTTAAACTGTCAAAACTCATTCTAAGCCTAAAAGTAATTTAAACAAAAATCAGAAACATCTTCCTGACAGTCACTAATTTGACATGATGAGACACAATAATTGGGAGGGTTGAAACACATCATTAGCGGAGCTTTATAGTGAAGCAAGCACAAGACATTACGTGCAGATTGCTTTATATCATAGCTACAACTCCCGCAATCTCTCAGTATCAGCTTGGCAGAAAGCAGTCACCTTCCTGATTTAAAACCACATACACACCTATCCTATTTTTTTTCCAGAAAAACAAAGACCTGAAATCAACAAGAGACTGCAACTTGATACTTTGCTTGGCTGACAGCGGAAGAACTGATTTCACCCATCAGTAGAGACCAGAATGTGGGAAATGAAAAATATAATACAAAAATAAAACAGACAGCGACTAAAATTTTACATCTGGACATGATCAGTGATGATCTGCTAAGATTTTGGCAGAGCATAATGAAGAACCATCGTCTTTGTGACCTTGCTGCACACGTTCTCTGCCCAGCTTGGCAGGCACATCTGCTCCTGGAACAATTTGCATGAGGCAAATTTTAATTGAGTCTCTGAAACACATAGCCATAGTCTGCGAAACAAATAGACCAACACTGCTTTTGCATCAGACAGAGGGAAAAATGCAATAATTACTGGTCTACTAATATTAAAACATTTCCAATCCTTGTTGTTTTACATATTTCAAAACTTAACCTCTTCCTCTTTCCTTTTCTAAATTAAACCTTTGCCTTCCTCCTGCAACAATATTTTTATTGTAGCATATACTGATAAGCTTCTTGCCCTGTTGATCTGCTCTTCAAAAGTGAATGAATCTTAACAAACAAGTTACCCAGCAAAACAGGAGCATTAGCAAAAAAAGTTGAAATTTCACTCTAACTCCAAACGGTTATGTCAGTAAAATGATAATTGCACCCCAAATTAGGTATGATTAAATTCTAAAATAAGCAAACCAATTTCCATTTCTCTCTTATTTGAAAACAACTAATACTATAATGTTATAAAAAATTACATTAAACTAAATGTTCTGCTAACGTTTCATTTAAATCTAAATGCTGGCATGAAGGTTCCTGTCCAAGCAGCCACATTAAGCTGAAAGTTTTTGACCTTTAAAGTGAAGTCCTGATCCCATAAGCTGTTTTTAGGAGTATATATGTATGTTTGTGTGTATATACATGCATAGAGATCACACTGCCCATAAGGTACAGAATGACAGTGTTTGCACAGCACTATCAGCTATCAGCACTATCTCAAGATGACAAACAGGTAGCCACATACAGTTCACAAGCAATTCACATCTGCTTCTCATGCTGGGACTGCAGTATGTGGCCAGTCTGTTGACATGAAGATTTTGGGGTAATTCAAAACCTCTGTAAGAGAAAGTGAAGCAGCCAGGTTGTGAGAACAACACTGCAGTCTGCCCCAGTACCAGACACCTAGCTCATCCATACCCCACAGCACAGCAGACATTAGGAGTATTTTAACAGCCCAATTAAGAGCTGCTTTCAGAGAAACCCTCCAAAGCAGCCCCACTAAGCACACAGCACTTAGTTCTGGATCTTGTCCAGATGGAGATGTCAAGATGTGGCTCAAGGCTGGCCAGCCTAATCCACCCCACAGCTCAGCTGTGACATCAGACAGCAGTCTGAAGCTTGGGGTGCTCCCTGGATATCTCTGCCTACACATGCTGACTCTTAGAGATGCCCTAGCTCAGGTGACCTACAAATGCTCTTTGCCCTAGCAACATAAGACACCAGTACCCTTCTAGGAAGGCACTCAGACAAGCTTTCTGTTGACATAACAGTACACAAAAGTGGAGACACCAACAATGACCTATTGGACTTACTCAAGTTTCAAGGAGAGGTATACTCAGCCTTGAGATAGATGCAGCATAGAAACCAGTCGTCTTTCTGCCTCACAAGTGTCCATCCACACAATGGCATACGATGTACGTATACAGCACGAGAGTATGCATTTCTCCCATGGAACCACCTGTGAATACCTACTATATCCAGACCAAACTGTTTCTCCTTTTAAAGAGGAAAAAGGAAGTTTGCTTCCATAACCAATGCTTTTAGAAAGCTTCAGCATTCTACTAGTGGTAGAGCTATTTTTTTAATAAGGAAAATATTTTTTACACTGGAGGTACATAGAGTTCGTTTAACACGAAAATCTAAGTAGAAAACAAAACTGAGAAAAGAAACCAAGAAAAGGAGTGAAAAGAAACATAGCTGTGAAATGGGGCTGAACTAATTCTGTATAGGAGTTCTAATTTTTGCTTTTTCTGATTCCATTCATAGTTGTTCAGTTTTATCAGAGTATTGAAGTGCCTCAAAAATGTTTTTATATTTTGTGTACTATATCCTTTCCAGACACATCTATCAAGTTCTCCATAAAATGTGGTTACACACCTACAAAAGGAGCCATCTATTTTTCATTTTGCTTTATTTAAGTGTCCTGACAATTCATTGAAAATATTTCAATACAGACTATGGTTCTCATGCAGTACAGTCTGTAGGCCCCTTAAGAATAGGAAATTGAGTCAAGAAAGCATGCAGGTATACACAGTGTTTTCTAAACACAGAGATCAGGCCAAAAGCCAGCACACTGTAAAATGGGAAAGCAGCCAAAAGAGAGCTTTATGCTGTTCTCAGGCATAAATATTTATCAACTGGTGCAAGAGAATGTGACATTCCTCTGCAAGCAAAGAATTTGCTCAGAAAGCATGCCAGAAGAGACAGAGGGGAGAGAGAAAGAAAAAGAAAGGGGGGGAACTCACAAAAAAATGTTGCCTTGATGATGTCAAGCTGGGTTATAGCATAGAGCCCCAACTAAGAAGCTGAACTAATCACTGTTACTTTTGTTGTCAGGGAGAATGAAGCCTCTTCCAGAACACTAGCCATCTCCACAACTTGCCAACCACTGAGTGCAGCACAACCAAAATGGCAAAAGATCATTACACCACATGAAAGCTGAAGATGATTTACAAGTTGATCCATTGCTAAATGAAAATAAGCAGGCTCTGAGCACGCACCGCACATCTCATTAAAGCATTGCACACCTTTTCTAGCTTTCATTTACTTTCCTGTCAGAGAAACACAATCAGCCTTCTTAGTTTCCTAATGAGTATAATAAGACAATCATGTAAAGTAGACTATTGCTTGGTAAAAATGCAGTGGAGAACTGCAGGCAGTCTATTAGATGTAAACTTGCTTAATTCTTTAATTATGCGTCTTTGATCAAAAGCAGCTCACTTGGAAAGATTTTTTAAAAAGCAAAGTAATGAGCACTCACCTTTCATGTACACTATTGGTTGTTAGGCCAACCTGATATAACTATAGTATCACTGATTGTATGTCAAGCACACCACAAAAAATTGAGATAATAAATGTTACTTACAGCTATTAAAGCTTTTCTTTTTTGGAGACACAGGCGTGTAAAAGCTGTTCTGCACTTTCTGCTTTTCTTTCCATCTCTGTCAAGAATCTCAGGGAATTTTTAAAAGAGATAATTGAGGCCATTTATCATTTTTTCCTGCTTTGTCCTCGACCTCTTTCCTTTCCTCATTAACCTCAAAATCTCTGTTGAAGATCTCTTTCCTGTTACTTCCAACACCTTATATTGTTCCTTGGACTTTGTCTTCTGACAACCCCTAATCTAGACACAATCTCTTCAAGACTCTTCTACCTGGTACCTATTTATCACATATGGCTATTTCCTTCTCATCTCCTTCCTGCCTGGTCCTTCACATAATTTGCTCTGTTCAGGCTTGGTGTCATTTTGTGAAAGGCACAAAAGACTTGCAAACAAAGTTACCTCTATTTGCTATTTGGTTTTTACAGTCACACTAAATTATTGGCCTGGAAGTAGTGTGACAATTGGAAAAGTTTCAGAAACCCCTGTTCCGACTTTTTGCCTAATGTGCATAAACTGTTTTCTATCATTTTTGACTGGCCAAGTCTCCAGCCCTCATTGTCAGCAATCCCAATGAAATCAGCAGTCACATTACAAAAACAGATAATTCACCATCAAATAGCTTTAATCCCAGCCTGAAAAATGTCTTGGCAAGTAGAGTCTAGAATGAAGTTAAAACCCCTTTCAAAGCCGTAAAACTGGGAGCTAAATTAAATAAACTAGATGTTTTGAATTAAGAATTGGAACTATTTATCAAGCTACCTCAAGTAAATTTCTACAAAAATATGTAGCCATGAGAGAATAAACTTACTAGATGTTCGTTATTATTTCTCCTTTATACTGTAGCATTAGCAAACTTATGACTGATACCAAAGCCAAGACTAATTCATGCTGCCTATTTCAATCTAACTTCCTTGTGGCTAAATAAATAAATAAATAAATAAATAGGTAAATAACAAAAGCAGCTAAGAGACTGAAATTAGGGGGACATTGAAGTATAGGAATGCACAGGAACAGTCTGTGCAGCATTCCTGCTGCTCACTGCACATAAGGAAAATCTGTAGTTACTGATATATGGCCCTTTACAGAAACTGCTCTTCCTCTCCTGCAAGTATATTTTTTACACAGAAGTCTGTGAGAATATCAAGCACTACAACTTGAATTTCTTATAACTGATTATTAATGTATTTTTTCTTTTCTATAAATGAAAATATATTCCTCATAAAAATATTCTGCTGTACTCATTTTCATCCCAATGTGTATCTAAATATTCCTCATGCGCTACCAAACTGCATGATTTGCCTCCACAGTTCAGGTCTGTATTATAATTTTTCTGTAAGAAAAAGAACCTACACATTGGACAGAAAGTTCCTGATTCCTCTCTCTTTTCCATACAGCCAGCGCTTGTGCACATTATTGTTTCATAAAAATAAAAAAAAATCAATGCTTAACAGCACTGTAGGAGGGTTTACCAAAACAAAGAATGTCAAAACTGAAAAAAAGTATATATACAATTCTGAAAACCTGTTTTAAGTCCATGTGTTCACCTATTGAACTTCTACAGTCCAGAATCTATTCCAGCTCCAAGAAATAAGAGCCTATACTTTTATGTTATTTCTATGTGCAGTTTCCTCTCTACGTCAAACATGACCTAATTCTCTGACCTTTGTTAGGACACATGTAAATCAATATCATGTTTTGTCATACACAGCCTCAAAGCTTCCTTTTGAGGTAAACACATACAAGCGATTTCTAGAAGATCATCAAGATTTACTTGGATTTTAGTAAAGGAAGTTTTCCCTGACTTGCATGAAATGTTGATCTTGTTCTTTTTTTTAAGATAGATTTTTGGAGAATTTTCAGCAGCATTTCTAAGACATTTCTAAGAGTCTCTAACTAGGATCTCTAGGAAATGGATCCTAGTTTATCTATTTTAAACTCATAAAATTATCACTGCTCTCCTGCCCCATATCTATTTAGTCCTATACGCCTTCTGACCAAGCTGTTTCATTAGTCATTACCTGCCTGTAGCAAAGTGAAGCAAATAGTTTTCACTAAACAAACAAGCACATTCCATTCCAGCTTGTTCTGTACTGAAATACCTGTGGTATTTCAATCAGTGACGTGCAAATCTGCTGAAGGCAGTAGAGAGAGCAAAGAGCTACTAACATAAATCAAAGACCTGAGTACAGTACTGATGGGAAGGTATACCCTATATATTCTTCCTTTTTTTTAATTTTTTAATGAGATGCAAAATAGGGAATTTGTCTCTTGAGAGTCCAGATTTAACTTCCAGGGATGATAGCTATGACAAAATGTTTCAAATAGCAATCTAGGCATTTTGATTACACAGCCTTCAAAGACACTAGGTAAATGTAATCGCATTTTAAGTTCAGAATAAAACATTACACAGGAAAGCAGTATTTCCTTCTATTATGAAAAGTGACTGAAAATACTAATGTGAGATTGCAAAGTTACTGCTCAAAATGTAAATAAGCATCACTGTTTCTGGATTTTCTTTGAGTCACTAATGTAACCCAGAAATATAATTTACCAGCGTCTTAGCAGTTTTACTGAAGCAGTGTTACTCCACGTTTTTTCTCACTTCGTGATTTATTCCTCTGTTGATTTCTGCACAACTTCCTGCTCTTCCGCAATGCTGGTTTTGCTTCATCTTATGCATCAGAGTTAAAAAAGAAAACTTAAGAGCCTGATGTTATTCAGCTCGTTACTTCCTCCCACAAAGCTACCCCACATACATAGGAAAAACTTCTATAACTTTACATATGTATTCATGAAATACAGGATTTCATAGCAGGGAGATGCCACATACCTGCACTGACAATACTGGCAGATTTTTTATCATTGCAGAAAGATCAGTTCAGACTTAGTCTTCATTGCATGTACTAGCAAGCTTTGCTTGCACACTCATTCCGTTCTCTGCACTAAATCCATTGCTGAAGCCTCTCTGATGTTCCGCATTTCACTGTTTAACCTAACAAGAAGCATGGTCATCCAAATTTCCTTTATCGTGCATGGACAGAGACCCTTTTCTCCATAGAAAATAACACAGCACAAGCCAGAACTTCTCTTTGAAGTTTCTTATATCTCTCTACATAAAGCGTGTTTAAAGAAACTAATATGCTAACACTGAAAATCAGCTGTAGTTAGGTGGGATCAACCTTGGCTCTAGGCACTGCTGACATACTGAAAGGGCTGTGTGCAGTCATGGCATGGGTGGTTAAATCATGACATTTCATACAGATTGTCCAATCAATCTGAAAGAGTTGATAGCACGCTAACCAGCTGAGTAGGGATAGGAACACAAGATTACCAGAGCAGGATTAACCGTCACTTAATAACGGGATGAGAAGCGTATGGGAAAACATTGCTTACCTAAGCAGACACAGCAGAGAAAAGGGGTTAAGCTTCCTCTCTCTAAGCAGAAGTAATGACCTAGTGGTGAAAACAAAAGACCAAGACTGTGGGGTTTGTTCCCTTTCTTGCTCCAAATAAACTGCCTGAACTTCCTTATCTTCTATCTTCTCTATGCCACTATTTCCATGTATGTATAATAAAGTTAATAACACTTCCTCATAAGTGTACCAGAAAGTGTAATTCATTAATGTGTGTGAAGTACTGACCAATTCTTAAAATGGTACTGTAGAAATGGGAAATATTAAACTGTCACTTATTTTCCTATAAAATAAGGCCCTTTTGTCTATGTAAAAATAACTGCTATGACAAAAAGATTGAACATTTTAAGTATAACATAAAAGCTTGGTGAGGTTGTCAATGACACCACATAAAGCAGAAATTGTGGTTCAAAGACTGCATCATGACAACAAAGAATTGTTTTGGCTAGTTTAGTTCATGTTTATATGTATGCCAGTATTATTATCACACACACAAAAAAAGAAAGTTCAAGAGAAAAAGAAACAAATGTATCTCTGAGGAATCTTTACCAGCTAGACAATTAAAAATATACAGATGCACTGCTAGAGTTTTTGATGAATATTACAGGAGTTAAACTTTGGAGTTCTTTAACATTCAAAACTATTAAAGCCTAGGTTTCAAGGAACTGCACTCGGAGAGATGAACTATCAGAATTACAGAAGATTATTAAAGAGATATTTGATATCTGTACAAGAAGACAGGTTTTATCTCATGGGAATTCTGGCAAGCAGTGTGCCTATGTGTTATAATAAGGAATGACTACGAGAAAATACGCATGGTGGGAATAAGTTAAACTCAAAAAGGATGATGAAGGGCAGATTTTAACAAGGACTTTTTCAGTCAGGCTGAGTTCCTTATAACAGCAAATGCGTCTGAAGAAGGCAAGGTTATGAGCCAAAGAGTGGTAACATTAATGAATAATCCAGACAGGTAGAAAAAGTGCCATGTGTTCTTCTAACCACCTCACTTTAGACAGAAGCCATAGCAAAAACTCAGCATGCCTCCTACCTTTCTAATCCTTAAATGTGATCACAGAAGTTTGGCAATGCCACTTCTTCTCTAGTAGTGAATCGTACTGGGTACTAAGGGACAAGCTAGTGTGTGAAGGAGTAGTTAAAATTCCTCTCACCACATCTCTTACCTTCAAGAGAGCAAAGACCAGATGTTACCTTTAGCATAGATGTATTTCCAGTGAGTCTCAGCCGTTGTTTGGTTCAGCAGCTCTCATAGCAACTGCTATTAAGTGCTAATAATATGATTAGGAGAAAAGAAAGAACCGCCTGAATGACTAAAAAGTAATAGAAACATTTTACACTAAGTCTTATAAGACTGCATATCTTTTCATCTGATGTTCTAGGAAATGCATCTGATAACACTGTTGATGACAAAGAAAAATGGAATGAAATACATCAAATAATGTATGGGCTAATAAATACTGCTATCTCATATTTGCTGCGAGACAGCATTGTACTACATAGTAGAGTGACGAAGTGTGCCTTAAAAAGTATAGATCTACTGATAGATAAGAGAACTGAATAACTTGCAAATTAAGGGATCCTACCTACAAGCAAAAGAAATGGAATTCCTCTATAAAATATTCAAGCTGGGATATTTTATTATTGTACTAAAAGGAAGAAACAGTGACAGCACAAGGAAAATAATACATGGTGGCAAAACAAAATTCAAGACTGTAATTCAGCTGAGGTTTGCTGATCCCACAAAGCATAAAAGCACAACTCAACTCCTGAATGACAATGAAATGACTGAATTCTAGCCTTAGTATTTCAGCTAAAATCAGGATGCAACATAAAACATCAGAACAAGACTCTTAAATCTGTTCCTTACAGTCTGCAGGTGAAAAATGTCAAAAAGCCAAAATGGCAGCAGCTACAATTTTTGAATTTTAAATGGACAATTAAACAAAAGAAAGGCTCCTGTACATAGGCAGGAGATTTAAAGGTTAATGAAGGTATAATAAAAATGGAGATCTGACTACGAATGCAATAGTGATTTGAAAAAATGTTGATGATGGGCAGAATAGAAAGCTGATTAAAATAATTTCTGTTGAAGTCTCGCCTTCCCATGTCCATTGTACTTTTTCTGGTTATTTGCTAAACATATGTACATAAAGAAAATATAAATATACAAAATTAATGTCTAAATACAGACAGACATATCTAAAGATATTTTTCACCACAGAAGTTCACTTCGTGAGCACCTCCCATGACCCATTTTGAATCTGAATTCTTATTAAAGCCATTAAGAAAGCATACACATGTTTATCAAAAATTCTTTTTATTTTAGCTCTTCTACTTCACCTTGCTAATTGTCCATAACAAACTGAAAGTTTATGTAGATTTCAGTATCTATTTTATCTTTTCTCAGTATTTTGAAACCATATAAATGTATGAACGGCAGAAAGAATTTCCACATTATTATTATGTTTTACTTTTCCAGCCAGGTAACTTGGGTGGTAAGACTGAAGGTAAACAGAAACTTCCTCTTACCAACTTTTAGTTTGCTCAAGGTGGATGGAGCAAAGTTATTTACTCCCTCTCTACTCTGCACTGGTGAGGCCCCACCTCGAATATTGTGTTCATTTTTGGGTGCCACAGTATAAAAAGTATAGCAATCTACTGGTGAGTGTCCAGAGGAGGTCTACAAAGCTGGTGAAGGGTCTAGAGGAGAAATCATATGAGGAGAGGCTGAAGTCACTTAGTCTGTTCAGCTTGGAGGAGACTGATGGGGGACCTCATAGCTATTTACTGCTTCCTCACAAGGGAAGGAGGAGGAGCAGGTGCTGATCTCTTCTCGCTAGTGACCAATGATAGGACTCAAGGGAATGGCAGGAAAATGTGTCAGGGGAGGTTTCATTTGGATAGTAGGAAAAGGTTTTTCACCCAGAGGGTGGTGGAGCACTGGAAGAGCTCCCCAGAGAAGCAGTCATGGTGCCAAGCCTGGCAATATTGAAGAAGCATTTGGACAATGCACTCAGACACACGGTGCGAATGTTGGGATTGTCCCATGTAGGGATAGTAGTGGGACTCGATGATCCTTGTGGGTCACATCCAACTCACATCATTCCATGATTCTATGATTCTATTTGTTTCTCCATAAAGATTTACAAAAAGTATGACACAGTGGATTGGGTTAACATGATAGGTATTAGGAACAGTATCTTCGTACAAACACCATCTTAGGCAATACTTTTCTCCAGAGCTCTTTAATAAATGAATCATATTTTGACAGTATCAGAATATCTCCAGGTTTCTCATTTTCCACAAAAGTATCTCTGTGATAAAGCACACCCTGTCTCCTATTCATGGAATATCTGAAAAGATCCAAAAGCTCTCTAAAACTTTTCTCTAAATCTGTCAAAACTTGCATTGGACTTAATTTAAAATTATTTAAAACAACTTAAACTGCAACCTAGATTAATTAAAATCATGTAAAATGAGGACAAAAAATGCTTATATGTTTGGTTGTTTAAAACTTGTTTGCAGTATTACTTTTGTCCTTCAGGTTGCATCTTACAAAGCTTTGAAAGAATGAAAGCTTTGCGGAATCTAAGTACCATGGTGTCTTCATGTAGACCCTAATATAATAAGTATTTATCCTGCATACCGTAAACAGCTGTAATACTATTCTTAACCAATGTAAATAATAGTTGCTTAAGTGTACCCTTTTTTTCAGTAGAAAATAACCTCAGGTATATTCATGGAAAAGGAAAGAGGAGTAAGGAGCTTTATGAAGTATTTTTACTGACAGAATAGCCAAAGCAGAGGATTTATTTGAAAGATTCTCTAGCTCCAAATTCAAGTGGCACTATCTCAACAGATCTAAAAATCCTAACATTTTAATTTTACAAAGCTTCTCATCAACACAAAGATACGTAATTCAGATAAAACTTCTTGGAATTGATGCATTTTGTCCAGAAGCTGAAATGTGTGTGCTCATAGAAAAGTGAATTTGTCTTTTTTTGCATACCTATCTCCTTTCTAAGAGTATCTGTTTAATGTGTTTGACTCCAAAACAGGTTAGAAAGGACTCAAGGTGCTCACATGTATGTCTCCTAGCCAAAGCTTCAGACTGACTTAAAGCACCACTAGTAACGGCTCCTCTTCCTAACCATACCTCTTTACCAAAGCATAGGAAAGAATTACTGTCATAAATGTACATGTGGTCCTAAACCTCTGAATATTTTCTGCATAGGAGGAATTTGGTATAATGGTAGGTTAGCATATATTGCAGGAGGAGAACAGAGCATCCTCAATAGAGCTCACCTTTGGTAAGCATGTTCTCACTGATTTCATAACTGCCTACAATTGTCAGTTGGCTGGGACCAAGCTATGATTGGAGCTGAGAGTAAGCGAATTAGAAAAAGTGCTCACAAAGGCATAAGGAAAAGAAAGGAGTGCTCTGCCATCAAACTTGAAACAAATAAGTAAAAAGGCAGGATCCCAACACTAGTGGTGGAAGTAACAGTGCAATAATCTGTAATATATCATTTTGCAATGTTTGGATGTGGAAGAAAAGGCCCAGTCTCTAAGGCAGCATCCAAGTCAATCAGGCAACATACAGAGTGCACACGTGATCTATACACAAACATACAGAGTGAGCTTATGACACGCGCAGATATCCTGGCCTGAGATTTAGCTAACTCAGTGAGCCACGAGAAACTACTAAATGCAACACGAAAATCACTGGAGATAGTAAAGAACAGTGTGAGAAGGTGACAAAGGGGACATAAAGTGGTGGTGAAGGGGAGTCCTGTGAGAAAAAACAAACAGTATGGGTATGTCAAGGGGAGAACTGGGGACATTTGTGGAGGGAAGGCCGTATCAAGTAACGCCATAAAAGGCCAAGATTATCTAGGTGATGGTATCAGAAATACCAACTCTGTGTATGGATGTGGGGCAGGAGCACCGATGCCAGAAATTGGGGAGATGGGGATCTGGGTCTTGACCCTGGACAGACCACATGTGTAGGGTCAGGTCCTGATCTGACTGCATGCGTGTGCGTGTCACTGCATGACCACTAGCAAGCTGGTATTCTCATCAGTTGGACAACCGAGTCCTGTGGGTGTTTATGGAGATGCCACTTCGGGCACGGATTTCTTTATTGATCCTTGTGGCTGGTTGTGCGACACAGTGTGTGGTTCTGCGTCTGTACACATGCACCTCTGTGTGTCTGTGTATGCATGTCTGTGCACCTCTGGAACACATCCCGTCTTTGCCAGAGGCCAGACCGGCAAATGGGAATGGGAGCAAACAGATTGAGAAAGGAAATCATCTGGGCTGGAAAGTCCATCAGATTAGAGTTTATCTCTGGAAGTCTTTTGCTCCCACTTAGTAACTAACTGTGTGTTTTCCACTTGGAGATAGAGAACCTGTGCTGATAGAATAAAACAAAAAAATCAAACTAGAAGTTTAATGGAGTTACAGGAGTGAAATATATGTGCTCTGTCTAGCAAAGAAAATAAAATCCTTTCTTTATCTCTCTCTCTCACCTGCCCCATCTACCATATATGCATCTACCATATATGCAAATGTATATTCATGTGTGCATGTATAAATAGGTAGATAAAGCAATATATAGGCAGACAGATGTAAAAGAATCAAAACATTTTTGTTCAAACATTTTCATCCAGCTTGAACTTCTTGCGTAAATTTTACAGAGGGGAAGGATATATTTCTTTGGGAAAGGGAGAAAGCTTCATGCTACAGGTGTCATTGAACGTATCACATCTATGCATAAAGCTTCATTTTGCCAGACAGATAAGAGATTAATTTGTATATCTTTGAAGGTTCATTTGTTGGTGATTTTTTGAGGGCATTTGTTTGTTTGTTTGCTCTTGCTTTGTGGGTGGGGGGTTTTTTTGATGTATCATTCCTTATTAATATAGGCAGGAACGACACCAACAATCTCAGTAAATCCGCAGTCATTCTTCTTCCTAGTTTTTGACACTGTTTTCAAATATGTCACTCAAAAATAAGTAATTGCATGATGATAATGTATTTCTAATGAATCCAAATATTTTATGATGAATACTAGCGTTAGTTTCAAAGACGGTTTAGCAATAATACAACCCTGTCAACAGAATATCTACGGACATTTACTGATACCAGTATACTGATACCAATTTTATATATATAATATATATGTATAATATATAATAACACATAATAACATATAATACATAATATATAATAAATATTAAATATTAATATACGAATATATATCTCAGATATAATATTGATATTATATAAACTATGTGAATAATATATAACAATATATAATATATATAATAGCTGATAGTACAGCTATATACTATCAGCTATTATTACTAACTTCCTGAATCTGTGCTCTAATTTCGCCTATGTGATTACACAGAAATAGAACTATAATGCCCAATAACACCATGCCGCTGGGAACTATATTTGTCCAATTCATAGTACGTAGTTTTACATGAGAATCAAGGAAGCAAATGTCCTTAGACAGACACCCTGAGTGTCATTCTTCCTACTATAAATCAAAGGACTCAATCCACTGAAACAACTTCCTTCAGAATATATATATCTCAGCACACAGTCGTTACTCAGTGGGCAAAGCTGTCACAGCTGGTGCCTGGTTAGAGATCTTCAAGGCTGGCCTGCTTAAACTAATTTTTAACTCTGTTTCAAATACCTGTGGGGTGCTTGCTTTGCTTCCTTTGCTATGTATATATTACAGCCTTTTCATGGAAATATAAATTAAAATTTTTATCAAAGGAGACAAAAAGAAACAAATGGCACACTTGTAAATGCCTTGAAGCAATCTTGATTTTTTTTTCCATTTTCACAGTATTAATTTCAGATGTATCTCTCATTTAAAACAGCAAAAAATATTTTATAAATCACCTACTTTAAATTTTAAACTAAAATGCCATTGCAGTAATTATAATGGAATAAAATAGAGGCTGTGGACTCTGATACTAAATGCGTATACTTAAAAACATAGGTTTTCCATTTTGGAAATGTTTGCAGATGGACGTCTGTCTGAGCATGGAACAGCATTTGTGGGGGTGGTAGTAACCGTATCTGTCAGTTATGATGCCACTGCTACTATAGACAACATTAAATCCTAGTCCTGGATGCTTCATGGTGCACTAAGCAATAAACACAAAGGAACTCAAGAAAAAATAAGTTTGCTTGTTTTCCCTATTGACCAGAATTGCAGATGACATAAATCAGTACGTCTTCCCTAATCTCAGTATAACTATGCTGATTTACCCATTTCTTTAGAGGTGTCATTCATGACATCCTTCTCCTCAGGAATAAAGGATCTGGTATACATGCATTTCCTAAAGATGCATGAACTATAAAAATACACATACACACAGATATCAGAAGTATCTGATCTTCAAAATACAATTACTAAAGCTAAAGGAAGTGTAGAGACAGACAAGATGATGGTATTCAGACTACATAATTTGAAACTGTAGCTCTGACTGTGAAATTAGTTTGATCTGTAGACCAATGTCAGTTCTGTCCCCTATTAAAGTTGCAATTGTTTTAAAAGGACATATCAGTGAGCCCTGAAATGCTGAATAAATGTTAATTGGAAGTCAAAGAAAATATCATGAGTAAAATAAAATATACAAAAAAAATACTTTCAATCTGCAACAGAGTACAGCTGGATCCAAGAAAGAAAAATATTGCCAAATATTCAGGTTCCATCTTAACACAAGACAAGACAGATACTGGAAGACAGTTTAATTTTAATGAGCATAATTCTGATTATTATTTTTCTTTTAAGTAGCTACCATGAAAATATATTACTTTTCAAGATTTAATTGCATGATTACATTGATGGTTGAGCTACTTCTTAGCTGTCATACATATGCCTAGCAGTGTAAAAATGAATGAGATTTATGATTGTTATACAACAGTATACCCATTAAAGCAGTAAGCATTAAGGATTTGTGTAACCTAATCAGAATGAGGAAATAATAATTTGTAATGTTCTACCTTTTTATTATTTGTCCATGACTAAGTATTATAAACAGTTTTTTTAAGTACTTCAATCATCTTTCTTGGTACGTTTGTACAGTTTGACAGCAGCAATTTAAAAATGAAGACAGAAGAGGGATTTGATTTTTATTTTTAATTATAGAAATGCAATCTTCTTTCTACTTTCAAAAAGACAACTGGAGGCTATTTGCTTAAGTGAATGGTGGACAGTATAAGGAGTGAATAATCACACTTACTGCACGTACTGCATAACCTATGAAATTATACTAAAATGCTGCTGGAGATAACACTGAAGGGGGAAATTATCAGAATAGTGTATTGTATATCCTACTTATCAGTGAAAATAGCATTTTATTGGAATGCAATAATCACCTCTTTTTGTGGGACTGCAGTCATTAATTTTATGGGTATACTCTTCTAAATCTTGCTAAGAATCTTGTATCTTGGCAAAACACTTTAAAATATTTTAACGCTAATAATGAAACAAACCCTGATTATTTAAATGCACTTAGTGTTACCAATGTCACCAATCTAACACAATCCTTCAAAACCCCAAATGCAGTAATTATTATAATATTACCGGACAGAAAAAAAAAATTAAAGTAAAATGATACCTAGTTCAAAAAAATTCTAGTAGAATATGCCAACAGATGAAATAAACTGACATTCCCTATTGTGGCAATTGCTGTGAGAAAATAAGACATAAAAGCTTGGTTTCATATGATTCAGTGAGAAATTTCCCATTGGCACAAGCTGAGCAACTATTTGATTTTAGGCTTTTGTCTTTTTTTTTTTTTTATGTTAAAAAGGGTTTTCACATATCCAGTTCTGCTAGTCTGACAGTTTGATTGTATGTTACTGAATTTCCCCCTTCTCACACTCTTGGAGAAGAAAAAATCTGATAAACCATTTCTGAATTTGTGAACAATAAAAAATGTCCTCTTACTATTCAGTTTTCTTCAATATACAAGTGCATCTGGAGAATATAATATCTATTTAATTGTAATTCTTGGCTCACTACCTATACAGACCTAATTCCCATACTCTCCAGAGAAGCTTCTCTTACAGCCTTGAAATATAACCAAGCAACTACAACGGAGTCAGTCAATCAATGTCATGAAAGCAGTTTCAGCAACCTTAACTAAGTACTCTATTTATTTTTCACTGGTAGAGAAATACAAAGAAAAAAAATAAATTCCACCTTTCCATATTGTTTCCAGCCCTCTCACTTAGTTAGGTCTTACTTGAGTGATGAAAAGTGTTGCTCCCCTAATGTTTTACTATAGCAAAAGTTTTGTGGTTTGGTTTAAGTACTGATAACAACAATAACCCAATATATATGGTATGCAGCATATCCATACAAAAAACAAAAATCAGAAAACACAAACCCCATACAAACCAAGAAATAAACACCTGATAGTGACTACTTGACCTGAAAAAGCAAAGGCTTATGAGGAAATACAAAAAAGCTTTATTCTCTTTAGACAGTAAAAAAATAATTCCTTGCTAGATTTAATCATATCCTTGGTTGCATCAAAAGAAGAGTCGTCAGCAGGTCGAAGGAGGTGATTCTGCCCCTCTACTCTACCCTTCCACACCTGGAATACTGCATCCAGCTTTGGAGCCCTCAGCACAGGAAAGACATGGACATGTCAGAGCGGGTCCAGAGGATGGCCACAAAAATGATCAAAGGCCTGGAACACGTGCCCTATGAAGAGAGGCTGAGAGAGTTTTAGTTATTCAGCTTGGAGAAGAGAAGACTTGGAGGACACCTTATTGCAGCTTTTCAATAATTAAAGGGGCTTAAAAGAATAAAAATATTAGCTGGGCCTTTAACAATAGGACAAGGGGTAATGGCTTTAAACTAAAACAAGAGAAGTTTAGACTAGATATTCAGAAGACATTTTTTTACCCTGAGGGTAGTGAAACACTGAAAAAGGTTGCCCAGGGAGGTAGTAGATGCCCCATCCCTGGAAATCTTCAAAGTCAGTTTGGATGGAGCTCTGAGCAACCTGATCTAGCTGAAGATGACTCTGCTCACTGCAGGGGATTGGACTAGATGACCTTCATGGTTCCTTCCAGTCCAAGCAATACTATGATTCTATGATTTCCATATATTTCTTGAAGAGTGGAATTCCTTAGCTGAGTAATCCTCTCTTGAAACTGGGTAACAACAGATGGAAGAAGAAGAGAGGAAATCAGCTATAAGTAGGCAGTTAATTTTAGATTCTACAGTGGGGCTAATCTCCCTCCCCAGCCAGGAAGAAAAGGTTGAAAGAAAAATAAATGGATAGAAGACCTCCTCCAGAGTATGAACTTGATCCACAGAACTACACTCCGAGGAAGCCTATCAGTTATACAGGAACATTTCACATAAACTCTCAGGAGGCTTCACACTTCTTGTAGCAAAGGATAAAATCCATTAGGGCTGCGCATGAAAAGGAGAGTAATTTAGTAGTGGAGTTTCACATGAGCATAGAAATATGAGAAAGATTTTATTAATGCCTTTAATTAGAACAGAATCCAGTTTTATATGCAAACAAAGTGCCATGCTAGTAGTTTTCATACTATTCCCAAGGTTAACTTTTTTTTATTCTATTTCAATTTATATGTTGTATTTTTACATACAGGACAGCAGAGAAAAATTAATATTGTATATTTAGAAATGTAGATTTCAGGTTAGAGACTGGAAAGCGTTGTCGTTTCTTAGTTCCCTAGGTTATTCTGTTTTCTCATTTTGAGAAACTAATACAAAACACCTGTTCATATGGTCTGAAGAAAAGTATCTTCTGAGTTATTAATAATCTCCAGAAGCTAGTGTGTTAAAGGATATATTTTCTTGAGTGCTACAGAGAGGATTTTTTTAATGAGAAGAAGTGTAGCCAGGAGAAAATTTTCTTAATAGAACATCTTCAAATTGAGAGTATAAGCTATTCCAAAGAGTGAGGAACACACTTTTTACCATGTAACACAAGATTTTACATTGTCCTTCAGCTGTTGCCATCCATATATGAAAGAAACATAACTAACACATAGAATTAATTTTACTTAATGGTAAAAGTTTTTAAAAATTATAAAATTATTTCTCAATAAATATGTCAATAAACCGTAATAATTAAGAAAAATGTCATCTCTGCATATGCTTATTTATGGTATTCTATGCCACCACCTTTTCTATCATCATTTCAACTTCTTCTGCCACTATTCTTAATCCAAAATAATCCTTAATTGGTGGGACGATCCTGCTACTTTTTAATTTTCAGCAATCCCATACTGCTATGCTTCATGGAGTTCATCAGCACTTTAGATCAATCTCCTAGTCTACAGTCATGTATTACTCATCGCATTTCCGTACCTTCTCTCTTGCTTGACTCATTGTCCATACTGCTGCACATTTATGGGGACAGATAAATCAGAATCTTTTGGGGTTGATGGACTATCAAGGTTCAGTCACCTCTTACTATTATTTATCCCTTCTAATACCTTGATATGGCAGTTATGGAACAGCACCATTTTCTTCATTTCCCAGAAGGGCAATGCAACAACGGGTATGGAATATATCCTGTGCAACTTTAGACATTCATCTCATCTTAAAGTGGCTGTCTAAAACAGTTCAGATGAACCAAGTTCAGTAGTGCCCATTTCTCTCGAATGAATGGAGGGAGTTTAAAATCATTAGCTGAGATGCAGTCATCTGAAGTTAAGGGAAATGAATCCAAGTCCACCTGCCCAAGGTCACCCAAAAAGTTTGAAAAGACATTTCAACTCAAATCTCAGGTTTATATTTTGTATGCTGGAACACCTGAGAAGTACAGTGATGGAATAAATTTTTCAGACTAAGAAGAAAGGGTTAATGGTGTAGTAGTGTTCTACTACATGAGAGATTTTAGTTTACGGATGTCACAATTCAGGAGACAAAACCTGATATAAATTACTTTCCTCTTCAAAAGTTTAGAACCTATAGTTATGGTTTATGTTATTATTTCAAATTCTTTAAAACACCCAGCTTCTTATGAAGGAAGTGCATTTAAAAAATAAGTTTACGGTTTTTAAAATCAAATACACAGATCTGAGGTCTCACTGCATCCAGAACAAAATGAAGAGTCAAATGATGAATATTTGAATATTTGTATTAAGCCTTGTACAAGAAAAAGGGATCTAAATGGTGTTGAAACAATTGAGCTACTGAAGGCTGAGATCTGACTTCTATGGCAGAGCAACAGAACTCAAATCTGTAGATGTATTCATTCTCACAAAACCTCTGGTTTCATCAAAAAGGAAAAAAAAAAGCCAACAAGTATGCAGTATTTCTCTATACTAAAACACTGGAACTGTTCTGGAATGAATAATTTTCAGTCCTCATGATTATTTCTAGCAACTCGAAACAGTGTGTTCTGCTTGTATAATGAGTATGTAATTTAGGCTTATATGCACACTCACTTCTATACAAGCTGAACTCCATCATAAGTATCCACTTCATTTCACTTACCTTGATTTACCCTCAGAATCACTTTGAAGACTGCAATATACCGAAGTGATTAACAGAGACTAAAAGTAAAAACGGAACAGGCAAAAAAATATGTGTAGAAACAATAAATAATACCACCAAGTAGTTTTTTTTAAAAAATAGTTTTTCCTAAAATGAACCCATCACACTATCACATGCCATATCACCAGATGTGAAGGATGGTCTATAATTTGCTAGGAGGCCTAAAATTGCTGGCTTTATTTTTCCTTGTTTTGACCCAAAAATACACCACTGCCACCACCCAAAACCCTCCCAAACCCCCAAATCTAGCACTTTGAAATATTAAAAATGTTCGTGTCACTTTTACTATTACAGGATGATTGGTAATCAAAAAGTAAAGTGAGAGAAAGAGAGAGGGGAGATTAAGCATCATTCAACTCTTGTTATTGAGGAGCATAATGAATTTCCCAATGCTTATCAGTTCCTATTGCAATTGAAGTCACCCATGGAATAATAGCATATATGTTAACAAACACAAAGATTTTTCTAAGTATGTCTTTGTGTTAACGTTTTTGTCTCTGTGCTTTTTCTCATGTATGTCATTGTAATGCAGTGAACACTGTTTCAGAATGTACTACGAAACTGGAAAACATCTGAATATCTACTATGATGAAATATATCCTTACATGCAAACAGAATACCAGGCATTATGACTATTAATTCTTGCTTTCATATAACAACTTACCATGTTGAAGACAATTAGTATAAGAATTTGACCTCTGTGACCCGAACTGTGATTTGAACCAAGTTTTTTTATTTAAGTGCTAAAGGAAGAACAACCAGTTTGTTACCTTTGCCATTCTTTGAAGATTTATTTGGAAGGACCAAAGGATGTCCTGAGTATATCTAACTATTTTTACTTTGAATTTCTGACTTCCTAAAAAAAATTTCAAAGCCAAAGAAAAAACAGGAGGGTTACGTTTTCAAACACACACAAAAAGTGTTTAATTCTTCCATTACCTATGTATCATCATTGAATTCTATTTCAAATTTCTTCCCAGTGTAAAGTAAAATTCAACACATATTTACAACTATGTGAATGATAGGAAAGGGCTTTTTTTTTGCTGGTTTTGTCAGTCACTACTCATACAATGGTGAGTAGATTAATAGATGCTTCCAATAGACTCTAGGGACGTGCAAGTACATTAAGATGACTTTGCGATGCATCACTCCTGCTTACCATGTAATTAAGTTAGAGTTTTCTGTATATAATTTCATTAATATGGATTTGTCAAAATATCAATGCACAAATAAATGCAGACTTGTAAAATGTGTACGTCGATAAAATAAACATAGCGTTCTAGCAACTAGGCAGAAGTCTAACTTCCATAGGAAGTCCATTCAATACTGCTGCTCAATTGTTATTCACATTGGTAACTGAGGTTATCTGAACGGTACATTTACGGTCACCTCCTGTTGACAATTCCTCACTATTCTAATATGCTGTGAGAAATGCTTTTTTTCAGTTATTTGAAGGTGGACTCCTCTGTTTACTTGTACCAAATTCTCTGAGATAACAAAGCAAAGGTGAAAAGGAGCTCTATGCAGGGTGAATTAACAGAGGTAAGGTAACTCATAAATGAGCCAGCAACCCACCACCACAGACCACAGAGTCAGCAAAGACTCTGTCATATTTATAATCAAGAGGAAAATGAGATTTGAAGGAAACATAAAAGAAATTGTGAGTTTCTACATGGTTGAAATATGATGTGTCCAAAATTAATATGGTTTCATACAGTATTACAATGGTTTTCATACAGCATTTTGATGTGCACCTTTCTGATACACAAATATTGTGATCTTTTAAATGAATATCTTACAAATGGGAACAAAATAATAATTAAAAAACAAAGAATCTAGCCACAGTCCTTTAAAGTGGGCTGACACTGTCTTATGTTGATAAAGAAATGAGGGACTTCAGGTTTATTTTTATCCCTTCCTCCTTTCCTCTTTCCTCTTTCCTTTTTTCTTTCTTCCGTTTCTCCATCCTACTTCCCTTTTCCTTTCAAAATTAATTAAATTTATAAGCATGAACAGTTCTATTTGTCACTTGTCCATAACTAGCTTTATAGAAGATTACTCAGAAAATAAAAATTGTATACAAATTGATGTTTGCATTCTCACTGTATTGTCAAAGCCTTTGAGAAGGCAGAACTGTCATAAACTAAGCAAGAAAAGGTAAGAGATTTTGATTTACTGACCTTTAGTTTATTATTACAGTTAACGTCACAGCAATAAATAAAAAAGCAAAACTATGAAGGCTGTATAATATAGCATGCTTTTAGATCCCTCAATGAGGTAGGGGAAAAAAAAAGGCATGGCCTCCTAGTGAAGTATTTTCATCTTGAAATATTAATATCTATATCGTTTTCATTCTGAGTTTATACAGAAGAGTGAAAAATAACATCTCCTGGCTTGGTTGTGTTTGCAGATTAGCACTGTTTGAGTCAGAGAGAATTAAGCTCTTTCACCTCCTACAGTAAAGGTAAAGGTGATGAGTTTCTATTAATAAAGCAAATAAAATCCTACACTGCAGCAGACTATCACAAATAAATCATGCATTTCCAGCACCACGCATTAAGATCATATACATTAAAAATAAGACTGGTGCAAGAAAAAGCTGCTGAAACCTAAGTATGCAAGAAGAAATGACTCAAACCTAAGTACAAACGTGCTAGTTAGACCTTGGCTGGCAGCTAAACAGTATCCAGTTGCTCTCCCACCCCTCCCCACCCAGTGTGAAAGAGAGGACAATCAGAAAAGAAAAAGAAAACTCATGGGTTGAGACAAAGACAGTTTTAACAGAACAATAAAAAAAAGCAGCAATACTATTAATGATAATGATAATTATTATATTAATAATAAGTATTATTTTTAAAATACAACCTCTCACTGCCTAATGATGAACCTGTAGCGAGCAGTGATTTCAGTGAATACAGTGACAGCAGCGATAGCAGGGAATAAAACAAGCATAGCAATAGCACAACATAAAACACCAAATGCAGAACCTGGATTGCCCTGTCTGCCACTTCCTGAAATTCCCATTTTTATACTGAGTATGGTGTTACGTTATGGAATATTCCATTGGTCAGTTTGGGTTAGCTGTCCTGCACCTGTACACTGGCAAAATATGGAAAACTGAAAAATCTTTGGTTTCTTAGCAACAACTATATCATCAGTGTATTGTCTACATTATTCTCATACTAAATCCAATACACAGCAGCTATTGAGAAGAAAATTAACTCTATCCCAGCAGAAACCGACTAAAGGCATAGAGATTTGTGGCATTGTTCTACAGGGAATAAAATGGCTTACAATCTTGTATAAGAAAAAGGAACAGACAAAACGAAAGCAAGCCATCTGCTGTTTTCTAAAAAGATAGGAGTATAACACAGTCTTCAAGTATAAAATAAATTAATAATTATGATAATTCATTCATCTGAGCTTATTTTCCAGCAGGTTCCCTGTTGGCTTCTTAATGAGGCTAATAATGTATAATCTTTAAAACTGAAAGTCTCAGAGGAAAGTTTACACTTCAGGAAAAAAAAAAGAAAAAGAACTAGATGAAGTGTCTTAAGAGCAACCTAAGGTCTCGCTGGGCTAGATCCAAAAAAGCAATGTTGTAGGTCTTAGAAGAAACTTTTGTCCAAATTATGCAGACCTGTGCAATTATGGCATAACTGCATCAACACACTACAGGTCCTGATGCCCAGAAGCGTCTATTTTTAGTCACCAAAATCAGATTAGGATCAAAGATTAGGCAGTACACCTCAGTACTCTGCCTCACATGATATAGCAGATATTTCCACAGCAAATCTAAGTATTACACACATACACATGCAAACCCCAAATACATATGCACAATCTTACAATATCAGGTAATACGCAATGCTGATAGCTGGGGACAGTGGGAGACAGCACTTTTCACATGGTCTTGCAACCAGACAGGTATTAGATTCAATAATTGTCTTCCCTGCAATGCTTCACGGTAATACAGGGTTTTTTTTGACTTTACACAAAAAGTATTCTTACAGTTCAGGTGGTATTTCTAGGTCTGTGAGAGACAACACAGTATCTCAGAACTACTACTCCACACCTAAATGAGGAAGCAGAATTGCAGAGTTGAAAAACATAAAATTATAGTGTTTTCTTGCTGTTGCAAAAGATATACAACCTGGCACCTAACTCTTTTTTTCCTTCTTTTAACAATAAAACGAGCTTTGGCTGTTCCAGAAGCTCCAATACTTGATTTGATCAATCCTCAGTTCTTGAATTTTTCAACTTATCTTTTAGTTCTCTCAGCACTGCTAACAAACAATAGTTAGTAGCAAAGCAAAAGACTTTTCTTCGAACCTTCAAATGTTGTGTGGATCAGGACTCAGTGTTCTGACTTGTGTTGAAAATGCAATAACATTGTTATAAAAAACCAACTTCTTAGAGAAAGAACAGGCCTAAATCTGGAAAAACGTAACTATGACATACCAACACTGTTCTTCATCAGGAGTGCAAGGCTGTTGCAAATAATTTATTAACATTTTAATGATATAGTTGTTGTGTTTGTCCCTGTTGTTAAAGAATTTGGCACTTCATCTTATAAAATCAATTCTTACAAATGTAAAAAAGAGTAGTACTGACAGAAAGCTATCTTTCCAGTCTATAAAACAAGTAAAAGACTTATAATCAATGTTTCCCAAAGGAAAGTTGCTGAGATAAAGGTGCAGCAATCACAACACTAGTACTGATCATGCCTCATTCCAAAAGCAATGAAAGAAACAGTCTCTTCTTCTTCCGCCAGTCTTATCCCTTGGACAGCTAAGCAAGGTTTTATTACAAAAAGATGCATCTTCCTAATACTGGCTGACAATCAGCTTGCATGTGAAGAAAGAGACTGACAAGCAGTGAAAGGTAGCCACCTGCCTGTAGAAAAGCAAAACAGGACATTCAAAGTAAATGCAATCACAAATAATATAATTTTGGATTAGAGAAAAGAAATATAAGACAAAGACAAGAACATTGATGTTAAAATGAAAATAAAAATACAATCTAACAAGCCCAGAGCATTTTTTCTTCTTTATGACTGGAATTTTAATTAAAGTTTTTAACAAAAATAAGCATGACATCAGACTTGTAGCTATTACAGTAGGGCAAAGGAGAGTGATGCTTGTTTGATATGGTATTAGTAAGTTAATAATGTGATAAATCTACTTATTACTTAGCATTAATCCCAGAAACTATTGAGAAGCACTTGATAAAATCTGCCCTTAGAGAAATGACTTTCTCATTCTTTGAGGAACGCATCTAATTGGGTTTGAAAATGGCGTCTGATCCACTAATCTGACAATTCAGAATGAATTGATCTCTCAGGTTTTATATACTGATAAATCTCCAACTGCTGGGCTTCTGGTAGCATTCTCACTTTTAAGTGTTTTTGAGATGAATCAATGTACATTTGGACAGATCACTCTCTTTCTTTCATCTTGATTAATCCATTAAAGTTAATGCTTTAGACCTCATCTGCAGCAGAATCTCCTTGAAAACCTAGGAAAGTAAGTTAATAATGTAAATAAGGTGATACCATAGCACAGTCCTTAATATGTCCATTCCAAAACCTCATGAGTAGATGTAAGATGCTAGGGAATTATTTTTAAGATCTGAGGATCCAAGTTTCCAATTTAAACTTTAGATAACTGACTGCAAGGAGTAGATTATTTTTGTCAACTGTGTGAGAATATAAAAAAAAGGAATTCAACTCAGTAAGTAGTAGACTTCAGTGCAGTGTACAAGCAGTGAAGAACATTTTTATTCATGTAATGCTTGTAATGTAAATATACATCAGTGACAAACAAGTCTAAAACTTGACAATAGTATCAATGTTAAAGACATTTACAGTTATGCAAAAAACCCACATCAAAATAAAGAGCACAAATACAGGACTATCCCAGCTTTTGTCTCTGCCTCGCCACATAAGAACCTGATCTTCCTTTTCCTTCTGATCATGCTCAACTAAAAGTTTTCAGGACTGCACAGTAGTAGCAATTATTGCATACGTGAAAAAATGACTGACAAAGCAATTAAAATAAGAATTAAGAATTAAATTAAGAATTAAAATAATGCATTTAAACGCAGGACCCTCTTGTAATATAGAAACCACAGATATCAAAGAAGTTCAAAGCAGCAACCTTCTGCATCATGTAGTGTTTTAAAATTTAGGACACTTCAAAGTATCTTCTCAGCCCTCAGAAAATACTCTTGAAAAAAGACGCTACATTTTTATAAGGAGTTCTTTTGGCTTAGGTAGACACTGCCCATCTTTGCACAATCAAGGAAGTGGATACTGCCTTTATTTAAAATTTTCATTTCTTCAGATACTTTCTTTAGGTGAAATAAGTGTTTTGGATAAAGCATATGCATACACAAATGCATGTAACTTGTTAGCAAGTTGTATTATAATTAGAACAAGAAAGAATACAGGAAAGCTCTTTCAAATTCTAACTCAGCTGTTGTTCTAAGATACTTTATTCCTTACCAGTAGCTGGAACAGATGAAAGACATATCACACACAAAGGAATTTCACAAGTCTCAATTATAAATATACCCGGTATTCTTAACATTGCTTTGTTTTTCTACTAATAACAGAACTCTCCATATGCATACAGGAACAGTAGACTTCCACATCAGTAACAGACGAATGGATGAATTCCACTATTTTGAGAAGTTTTGGTAGATGAAGGAATGAAAACCATTGTATGAAACAAAAATTTGGAGTGTTAAATTCTAGTCATTAAAAATCAAAAATGTGAAGTCATTTCAGTTGGACAAGCATTTCATCCCTAAATTTAGAAAGTTCAGTTCTACTCCTGTTCCTAGTAACTAACTAACTAAATATACAGAACTTTCTATTTACGTTATTAGAACTAGGTTGGTTTTTGGTCATCTGAATATTGACTGGCCTCTAAGACATTTTGTGTAAAGCACTTTAGAGCACAATGGTGCAGAAGTTCATGAGGTGTTCCAGTGCAAAGAGGCACACTATTATTAGCACCAGAGTCACAAATGTAATAAACAATTTTGAGAAACACTGAAAAGCCTGGTAAAGAGAAAAGAAAAACTGTTAAGGCAACTTCTCCTCCGAACAGAAATCAGCAGAAGGGAAGAACCCTCAGTGACCTGCAATAACTTTTCAGTGCAAATTGTTGGGATTTATCACTTTGTAATGTTTCTTTTGGAGTTCACCACCTTTTCCATTAAGGAAAGTCACTTCAGACAATCTCTGACACAGAGTAAGTGAAGTGGGCCTAATATACTAAGAAGTAGCACAATCTTGGATCCTAGTTCCTTGAGAAAATGAGGAATACTTAAATGAATGATTTATGAAAAGTTTAGCATGACTTGAGTGACTGTGAAATTGAACAACTTAGAAATTTGTGGCACTGGTAGGAATTTTCCATGTTATCATTCAAGAAACAAACCTTTCCGCAGATGATCTGCTTCTTGAATTCACTTCTGAAGGTTTAACATCACAGCGAACCAGCTCTGACAACACTGTGTGCTCTGACCACGATATAATGTCTGCTCATATACGTATAGCCTTGACTAGACAAAGGTAAAGACATCCTTGTCTTAATTTTCCAGCTCAACCTTGCCAGCTTCATAATATCCTTCTAACACCTTTTTCAGTCTGACTTCCTAAAGACACGGTTGTGCAGAATAACGCTGACTGAGCATCCCTGCTGTTAACATTTGAACCCAAAAGTTATTCGGCTCATTTCAAACATTGTTGGCAAAGACCAAAAAATATTTCTATAAATTCTGGGAAAACAGATACGTGCATGGTTGAAAGAAATGTTGTGTGCCCTTATTGAAGAAAAGGTAGCAGCTTGAGCACATCATGAAATGTGACTTAATTGAAAGTCATGCTCTACGGGTTCATGGCTTCTTTAGTAATTGTACTTCTTTTTTTTGAGGGGAACAGAAAAGATAGCAATTAGAAAAATGAGAAATCCCACTACATGATACTAATCCAACACGAACACAGAAGAACGGTAAGTGGATTTTACATCTTTATTGCAAATAGTTCTGTTTCTTGAATAAACTACCTATACAAGTAGTGCGCATTGTCTACAAAAACACTAAAATCAAAAAAGCCCAGGGAACATTCATCAGTCCTGAAGTCAAATGGCATCAACATAGATCTTCTTTGAGCCTCATTGTAGCAAACAGGGGGCTCAGAGAAGGCAAAGTTCTTTGGTTTTGTTCATTTGCTTGTTTGTTTGTTTTGTTTCCTCATTAGAATTGTCTGAAATAATAGGAGGCTGAACTGCAGCCACACACAGTAGTATGTTTTTTTACCATGTAACTGCTTGTGTGCCATGCCCTGGCGTAAGACATGACAGCGTATGGGACTATTTGATAGCGAAAAGCATGCTGAGATAACGACCGAAAACTGTGGAGGGAGTCACACGTGATTTGATTCTGTTCATACTGCTCCTTTAGGAATGGCCCCTGGCATTTACTCATTAAGATATTGTCTCCACGAGCATGAGCTGCCCCAGATCAATGATCCGTCAAGCACCAAGTGAATAAGCAAGATGGATAAGCATAGGCCAGAGCTCAAGCTAGTGTTCTAGCGCTGCTTTACTTACTATAACGATCCCTGCCATAGAGCCAGCAGGAGACAGAGTTGGGATATAGACAGAGGAACTGGATGGAGAAATTGTCCAGTGGGTTTCACTGATGTTGACTAATAGGGAAAGAAAAGTAGTTTGGAAATCATACATATATTTATATGGGAATATCCTTCTACCTATTTTCTCCAAATTAAGTCCATATGCTTAATTGTCTTCAATTTGACATCATATATCAAATAGTGCCATCAATTGCTAGCTCTTTACTGTTGCCCCTTTCTGCTTGCTTAGCTCCTATCTTCTCTTTGTTGTCTTCTCCCAGTTTCCCCTCTTTCCTATCCATTCCTCGTATAATGCTTAACAAAGCAAAACACAATATTTTCTTGGTTCCTTCCTTGAAAACAGATAAACCACATTTAGCCTCAGGCAAGTAGCTGGAATGAAAAACTTCGGTCCAAAAGAATAGAGTTTTGTAAAGTTATAAACAACTAAAACCAAAGATCCACCTTTGTTTTAGACAAATAATATGATGAAAGATGTAAATAAAATACACATAGCCTAATGTATACTCTAAATAAATAAATAAAAACTGAACTATGCCTGACATCCTTCCGGCAGTACAGTCTGGGTGGACTTTTCAGACTAAAATTAACTCAGAAAAACAGTTGCAAACACAGCAATGGAGAGTATATTCTTTTCACTTACCAGAAAAAAAAAAGGAAAAAATAATAAAGGCAGAATAAGATAACCTAATCAAAAGGAAAAAAACATTTCCTGCTTCACAGGTCACCTAACACTCTGAACCCTGTCCTGCAATTTTTCCAATGCCAAGGGACCTTGGGACACAGAAGAATAAATAACACTCATTTCCTCTCCAGCATATTTCTGGATGTACCACTAAATAAGAGAGAAATGTGGTAGCATTGACATAAGAATTAAGAAAACCTGGTTGTTTTTTTTTTTTTAAGCAAAGGAGGAAAAAACAAGATAAAAAAAGAAAAATATTTTGTCAAAAGCAAAAATCAATAAGTCTTTCCTTTTTGGCACACTCAAGTTATACAAATCAGGGAAACTGAAGTACATTTTCTTCTGAACACGAAAGAACATTCTTCCTAAAATAGTGTGAAATCAGCTGGTACAATCACATGCTAAATTCAGTCTCAAACAGCAGTAAAACAAAGATCTGTGGGAAGACTTTTATAAGGGATGGAAAATCTT
The DNA here is from genome assembly GCA_033558185.1 of Dromococcyx pavoninus. Classification (NCBI taxonomy): domain Eukaryota; kingdom Metazoa; phylum Chordata; class Aves; order Cuculiformes; family Neomorphidae; genus Dromococcyx; species Dromococcyx pavoninus. Next base: position 725,206 of record JAUMJL010000735.1, read on the forward strand.
AGGAAAAAATATGAGGTTTTATATTTATGTGATGTAAGAAAAAAAATAAGTTCCCATTAAAGAATGCAAGAAGATTATTAAGGAAATAAGAAATTTACAGCCATCGCTGACTTGCACAAAGTAATGATCTGAATTTTAATGCACTGAATTTTGGTTTTAATCCTCAATTATCAGCTTTGTGTCAATAGATAAGGTAATAATTAAAGCAGTGAGTAGCAGCCTGATAACATCATAAGTACTAATTTGGTGTACATGAAAAAAACCTAAAAAGTCAAACCCAAAAGTGTCAAAATTAAATATTTCATAAATAAAGTTATCAACTTAATGGAGTATCTGAAAGCTAAAACCCTCCAGCGAATGTGATAAGTCTGTTTAAGTTAGTGCAAATGCTAAATTCAGTATCTCAGATTTTACCAGAAGAACTTCACAGTTGCATAGTGCACACAAATGGGTAACAGAAGTGAGAAGAATCAAGGGATGTGTTATTCATTGGATGTTATGAGACAGTGGTTATACTTACATTGCTAAAATAATTCCTTAACTCTGCTATATCTTAAAAAAACCCTATCTCTTATGTTTCACAGCATGCCAGTAAGACATAGGATGGTAATGGTCTACATGTTCTGTTTCATTGTCTGGCAATCCGCATTTTCATGAATGCACCAAGACTACCTCATAAACCAGATGGCATTACACAATGAAATTGTTTTAGGTTGACTAACAGATAGGAAAGACTATCTGTAATAATAGAAAAATTCTGTAATAGTGCTTAAATGGGAACAGTTGGGCAACTGCAAATATTTTACCTTGAAATGCTGCCAACTTTGTAATTGTGTCAGGATACTAAAGTACATATAACAAGTTCAAGGATGAATAAAGGCATTTATGCAGAGAAAAAAATACTGCCATCTCTGACTTGTATTCTTGTACTGCTATCAGAATTAATTTAAAAACTAAAATCAACACCAACAAAATCCCTTGAAAAACTATAAAGCAACAAATACTTTCAAAATAAAACCCAAATATTTCCTGCAACCCAAGTCTGAAAATAAAGTGATGTCATTTGTTATGAGAGGAACAAACTACCCCATTCATCTCCCTATGGCATTATTTCCAGGAAAGCATAATTATATTTTAATAGCTTGATTATGAAATTTTTTACTGCTTGTCAAAACAAGGGGAAAAAAGCAAACATAGACCACAAGCATTCATTAGGTAGTGCGAATAAAGTCTGTGAAACTATATGAACCACTAACAGACAGGAAAAAGACAAAAAAAAAAAGACCAAGGGGATAAACTTTCCTCTCCATAAAGAAGGAGGATCTGAGAAAATTATTGTCTTTTCTCTGTATATAATTTCAGGTGAGCATTATACATATAATTATAATAAGTGAAGTTGTTATTAATTAATTTTTCATACCATGTTCAAAATAGTTGAATGTCAAATAATTTTTAGGCAATTTATTGTTTTAAATAAACTCCTATAAGCCATTGTCCTGAGCCACAACTGCTTCACAGATTCTGCTGACAAAGGCACACAAGTTCCACTTGACACAGTATACTGTTGTGAATTTTTCTTTATTTATTCCTTATTGTTATGTTGATTATTTCTATTTATCAATTATTGCTATAATCTGTTTTGATTAAACCTAAGATAACTACAAGAAAGGTCAAATAAGGAACCTAACAAATACTGAATAAGGCTCCAGAAAAATCTCAGACATATACTTTCAAAAAGATAAATGAGTTCATGCCTTCCTACGTTTTTTGAAAACATGGAAAACCAAGCTATTATATTAAAGAACTGAAATGTTGAGAAAAAATGTTTTATTAAAAGGCAACCTAATTGGAAAATCTTCTATTTGTTCTGTAGCAGAACAGAGTTTATCAATTCTACAAAAAATCCAAATGTTCCTAAAGAGCATTGCTAGGAATCTGTGCATTTTTTGTCCCATCATAACTTTAAGGTAGTTTTAAAAAGCCAGTGCTTTATATACTGGCTAACTGAAAATAATAACTACAACATTCGTACGTGTTTGCTCAAATGGCAGAGATGGCATGAAACAGTATTTGTAAACTCATACCTGCTTCTCTGTATGTAGATCTCCTTTATCTTACACACTTCCAGTGCATAGATTTAAGAGCCAAGGGAGCTAGTATTTTTGAAAGATAAATTCTAAAGGGGTAGAATACTTTGAATTATATTTCAATATATTTTCTCTACAGCAAATATACTGTTGAAAAACCTAATCAAAACAATGCCCCCAAAAAAGCTCTTACAAAATTATTCATAAAATAAAAAGTAAACATTTGTCATAGTCACACTATTGTAGTACTAGACTTGTCTATGACAGACTTTTGATATAACAATGCAGTAGAAATAAAGAGAAATAGGTAAGACAGGTCAAGCTTATTGAATCTCAATATTTTTTCAACAGAACTCTCATATTCAACACAGATTCGTTCCTCTCTCTGTGTTTTGAAAGCTTATTTGTTGCAAAGATTGGGAAGGAAAAAAAGATTAAAACAGGAAAACTAAGACATATTATCAGTAATCATGTTTTGTTAGTAAATATTCTATATGTGCCCTAGACTCTCAAGCCGTTTTACAAACATGTCCTGTTAAAACATTTTTATCTGCTGTACATATTTACATGCCAACATGTGCCAACACATATGGCTGTTATCAGCCAATTGTACACATTTGTTTAATGGTTCTATCATCAGCTTTTGCAGCTGTCTATAACAATAACTGCTAACTCTCACTGACATTTTTCGATTATCTTTTCTTGCTGTTCACAGCTCATGACCCAATCTTGTTAACATGAGCAGTTCAAATTGTTTAAAGATTTTTAAAATTAAAAAGACCACTCCCTGTTAATAGAACTCTGAAAATATGGAATTGTTTCATTTCTGAGAACAGACTATGATCAACCCTGGTAAATCAGCTAAGAACTCCTTTAAGAAAGAGTGTTGTTTCTGATCCTCCCAATTAATGAAGACCCAAACCAAAAATGAAGTGAATGAAAGCTGAGGTGTGCATCAGATCTGTCAAAGGTGAGACAACTGTTTGTGTGAGACACGTGGGAAATAAGACTTAAAAATATTAAGCATGGATGATCCCAAAAATGCTGAAGGGCTCACCTCCCTGTTGCATGCAGTATTCATCTATTTCATAGCACTTTTGGTCAACAAAGTCTTGAATAGGGAAACCAAAATGTAGTAAATTTGCACAGATCTAAACCAGCTGAGTTTGCTTAGCAAAAAGGACACTCCAGAATATCAGGCTCTGTTTAACTGAAAATATACCCTTTGATATTACCTGTTGTGGAATTGTTGTGTCCTCTAATGCACTATACAAAAAATAATAATTACTAACTTGGTGTTTCCTTAAAAATAATGAAAGAGACTATAATGTCTTTTGAAACTAAGATGCCTTAAAAATGAAGTCCTAGACTCCATGAAGTATGTCTTTGCTTCTCACTAATTCCAGGTTGAAAGATCATAGCTGAGTATTGGTGCACTTTAACAGAACCATGTACATACCGTGATTCATCTAAGGACTTTTGCCAGGTGCAATCCTCATCATGTAGGGGGAAAAGGTTAAAATGAAATAAATTTCTTGGTTTATAACTCATGTGCTTTTAGCTAATGAATTTTCAAAGCTACGTACTTCCAATATATTTCTTGTGCATTTTGCAGTGCCTGCATCAGTGTTAGCAGGGTAGTGCAAGGTTTTATTACCATGTAGATAGTACCAAAAAAAAAATTACGTTTTACAAATGTGATTCTCATTCTAGTCAGATCCTTGACTTCTGGTACTGGTCATGCAGTTTAGACTGTTAATATCCAAGATATTTTGGAAGTTAAGCTTCCTTTGGAGTTCCTCAAATTTGACATACAAAATCACAAACAACTATTAAACTAGGGGAGTTATTTCAAGGACCTTGCTGTGTGATACAGTGTTCAATGCCAGCTGTGCAGCGAGGTCATACTCGGGGTATTTCCACACAACCCTAAAAAGAAAGATTCTCAGGATGACCACTTAGACAAATTAGACCAACAATGACATGGATATATATCTTCCAGTACCTGAACTCAGTGCTGAGAGCTACTGTCAGTGTCCCAGAAAGAGTAAAGTAGATACAGGCTGTGACTTTTCTGGATGAGCATCAATGTTCTTGTTAATTATGTGCGAAAGAGAGGGCACTTCTACACTGATTTCTTGGTTTTGTGGGTGTAATAAAAGTTGGAAAAGTTGAAGCCAGTGCAAAACTTTGCAAAAAACCATAAAGAGTGGGGAAAAGATGAAAATTGATTGGACACAATCTGCCATGTGTTTTTCTTCAGGATAATCTAAATTCTGACTTTATATCTACAGTTCAAGATGTTATTAATAAGTGCTTTTCACAAAATGTCCCGTCTCTGGGCACATGGTATATTGTATCTATCTGATAGGTCTAAAGTTGGCGGGCAGATGTTGCAAGTCATCCACATTATGGTCCACCTCTCTAGAGCCCGTGTGTGTAACAGCCAGCCATCTGTTTTCTGGACTCTCTGATCTCCCTGTTCTTTTAAGGCCAGCCCTATAGAGAGTGGTGGCAGCAGTGGCTCATCATGCAGTGAACAAATACCACACCAGCTCCTTTACTTTTTCAGACTGCTCAGAGAATGTGGAATGGATTACTTTATTTATAGATCACCTTGTTATTTGCATTGTTTGTTGAGTTAAATCTGTTTAGCCTAGAAGTTCTCTAAAGAGATCTGATAAATTTAGATTATATAAGTACTTATCAATTTTCCAATTAGAGACCAAAAAAAAGAAGGGAAAAAACCACAAAACTCAGAAAAGTCCTTTTCAAGTGGCCAGAGCCACTTTATTCTACACTGTGATTTTATCAAATGTCACATGCTCAGCAGGTAAGTCCTAATCTATGAAAACAGCTGGATTCTAATTGTTCATTAAGAATTTCACTGAGCACCACAAAGCTCCACATTCAACTGTGTATCCAGACAACCCACTGAAGTGTAGTATGGATATACTAAAGCTAGCTTTAAGTAAGATCTGTTTATCGGAAACACAACAACCATAAGCTCTGCACAAGCAAGTGTTGCCCTCTATTTTTTCAGCTTTGCTAATCTGATGTAAGCAAAAACATTGAGATGATTTTTTTTCCATCCTGACATTTCATTGGACTGTGGTTTCTACTGTTTCATGCTTCTCTACCATAATCTACTCAAACGTATGCAGCATCTTCTGTCTGTGAAAAGAAGTACTGTTATGAAGATAAATGAATTACTCTTTCTATGGAGATTCCTGCATGCTCTGGCCTTCAAATATGATCCACACTTACAATGAGAAAGTAGAAACAAAGAACAACACTGCTTGTATTGCAGTTAGCATAATTTTGCATTAAACAAGGTAATGAATAAGGACTTGTAAGCAATACAATGATTCCTCTTCTTCTTTTGAACATCTTTTTTCAGTCTCACATTTATGTTGGAATAGAAACGCTGAGAGAACAAAGTTTCTTCCTTTTCTACCAAAAAAAATTGCATACTCCAATCTTTTTTTTGCTTTTAAAATTGTGATTTTTAAATACAAAAAGGGAAATAAAAAGTAAAAAAAACCACTCCAAAGTAATGATCAAAATAATATTTTACTAAAATATTAATCCAACTTTGGAAACTGACTTTCATGTATTTCTGTTCTGTAAAACTGGAAGTTACAGAAAAATGCAAACACCCTATTCTTGGATGGAAAGTCTAACTTTTTTCCTGAAAGACAAAGAAAATATAACTTTATTCTGTGTGTTATTCTTTCAAATGATGGTACCAGAGTAGCATATACCATACAATATTCTTTTTATTCCACCAGAATGAGTATAAGATTAACACAAACCTACATGCAGTCCTAGAATTAATTTACACTGAACCACTTGGTTTTTTACTTCCTCCCCTCTTCCTCCCCAATGAAAATGCATAAAATACTTCTTAGCCTCTTTGTTTATGGGAAAGAGTTTATGGGAGTTACTTGGTGAAAAAAAAATGGGTTATTCTGGAACTGAAGATATGCAAAAGTGAAATTCAGTCTTGGCTTTAATAGTCTTTGTTTTGACATTTGTCTCTTAAACCAAGACCACCATTCTCATTCAATTAGCATCATACAGCCACTGATTGTGTCACAGTCTTGTAGTGACGCTGGGCAATGACCACCTATCTGCCTTGCGCCAGACCCAAACACTGCACATACTGAATGCCATTTTGTGCTTTGATGGCAGTCTTTATGAATGACTGCAGATGGTGCCTGCCCTGTGGCCACTTTTCTGGAGTGCACAGGCAGACAAGTAGTCCCTATAGTATCTAGACTTCTGTCAACCAATACTATGCAGTCTTGACACTTGCCCTTGCTGGCCTAACTTCCCTCTTCCCATCATAGCCCTAAATCGCAAGAGCAACAGAGTGCTGAAGGGCAAGGGAACAAAAAGCTCCAAGTAAGCTATGACACCTCAACTCCTGACATGAGGATGAGGCACCCGAGGGATGTTCAAATGTTGCAACTAAGTCTGGAAAGGGTGTCATGCCCGAGCTAGACCCACTTTCCATGGGGTAACTTGAACATGACATGGTTGCTCTTGCAGGGCTGCAATGGCCTGCAATGAAATTAGACAGACTGGTCTTATGGAGGGATCTAATGGAAGAGCAGACATACCTAACGACATCAACGACTACTAGAGGTAAAAACTAAGAAAACACTTCTTTACTAGAAGTTGATCAATGTTATGATATGTATACATTTCTTGGGAATTCCATTTGTAAGAATAATGGGATGATATTGTTTCTCGATGTGGATAGACCAGTCAATAATTCCTTTAATTACCTTAATTCAGTGAATAATTAAATCTCGTGTTTAGAGTGTAGCCTTAGAAAACAACTACAGCATGTCAGCTGCACCCTCACACTCGGGGAATTCAAGAGTTGGCTTCTGCCTAGATTAGACTGGCTTAAAATTAAATATAGACTTCCTCTTACATAGTAGTTTTTCTTATACTGGCCAGCACGGAACAGGGCTGAGCCATTACTTCTCTCAGATCAGTTTTCCCTGCGTAGGAGAAGTGTCCTGAGCGTAACCAAGAGGTCTTTTCTAAGAACTATCTTCTGTGAAGGCTAATGGGGAGAAAGGCAGAAAGTTCTGATTATTATGCCCCACTAAGTCTCTGAATACATCCTTAAGAAACAAACTAGATCTTTGTCCAAGAAAAAGGAACTTTGCATTTGCACATTTAATCAACACGTTTCCATACAGACATACAGATATCAACCTGTTTTAACCTAGTTTTACATAAAAACTTTTGAGAATCAAAAACTTTGGCAGGTTGTTATGAGTGGATTCCTGTATTTTCATTGATCCTTGTTTAAATTTTAGTAGATGTTACACAGGTACTTTTTGCAAACAGCAAAGCAAGACTTTTTTTAAGACAGAGAAAGAAAAAACAACGGTATTTTTTAATGAACAGAGAAAAAAGAATACAGATGTGATTCCCATTACAACATCATTCTCATTAGTTCCAATTTCCTGTATTAGAAACTTTAAATTGCCAATACCAGTTAGTAGCATAAGATAATTTGTAATATACACAATTTTCTAGGACTGAATGCTTCTTGGTGTATGAAATAAACACCAATGTTTTCTGACAACATAGTTCCTGGCCACGAAGTAGTCAGCAACGACTGAGAATAACAACAGGAACAGACTAGTACATCATATAGAAACTCTTATGGGGGAGAAATAAAAACCCAATAAATAAGCAAAAAAAAAAGAAAAAATCCTTCTGAATAGGGAAAAAATTGAGAGGAATTGAATGTAGTCTTATGGAAATAATACAGTATTATGCACACCTACAGACTTAAAAAGAGAGCATGCTTTTTAAAGATGGTTAATGTCTGTATAGTAATCTATATTAAAGGTAATTATGATTCCACTTATTCCACTATTTAGCTAAAGGAGTTAAAAGAGTGTGACAGTACTTCTCAGGACTATTGTGCTAGCACATTAAAACAAGGATGTGAATATTCTAGGCTGTGTTACTGGAAAGAGAAAATGTGCTAAGCTAGTAGTTACTTGATCTCATTTAACATTTTTCAAATGCTACGTAACTCAGACTCCCTTTAGGGCTGTGAGTTGGCTTTTTCTTCTTTTTCTTTTTCTTTTCATTTAGAATCATAGAAATTTCACTCGAAAGAGATCTCTTACTGTCATATGGTTCAATCTCCAGTTTCAAGGAGGACTATCTTCAATCCCACATCAGATCAGCAGTGGATTTATCTTAAAGTCTTGGAATGTAAGGATAGGTAACCTGTTCCAGATTCAGTCTATCCCTACTGAGATAAGCTTCATTATATCATCTCTGTAACTCTTCTTCAAGTACTCATACTCTCCATAAGATCTATCATATCACTCCTTAGCCTCCTCAAACTCTCTACATAAGTCATGCTCTAAGCCTCAAAACATCTTGGTAGGAAGTTTGTGGCAAGTTTGCTAGAAAAATAATGAATACTATATTATTATATGCAGTAGTTAACTTTAATAGTAATAGAAATGGTTCTGGACATTTAAAATCCATCACCAATAGAATTCTAGCTTGCTCATTGTAAACCTCCTCTGGGAAGCCTATTTTATATAACTACCTCCACCTCATCAGTAAGACGTCACTCTGGTTTACTTTTCATTTCTTCCATCTACCTTACTTACAAACTTTGGAATAGACCACAGAAATATAAATCTTAAAAGTATTTAATAATTTTCTAAGATTTAAATGGGACATCTTAAACCAGTAAAGTTGTTCAGGATTTACACAGAAACATGTTCTTGTGTCCAGATGATTGCTTTAAGGCTTTTTGTGGAATTCAGGGCTTTCATTCACCTCTTATATTCTATGGTACATAGAGTGGTGGTTTGATGAAAACCTCTTACAACTTGATCCTTTATAAGGAAAGATGAAGGCAATGTCTGAGAGAGAAAGAGTGAAGACAAGATGGTTAACTGCGTTACTAATAAGAAACCCATGAATTCTCTTTTTAGGCATGCTTAAGACCTTTATATTCTTTCAGCTGATAATCCGTAAAACTACTTCATTACAGACAACAATTAAAAAAGGAAATCTCACGCAGGTTTCAAATAAACTTTGTTGCTTTATAATTTCTAAATCTTAAGTAGAAAGTGATCAGACACATGCCAGGAGCTTATGAATTTACTTTTAATGAAGGTTAAAAAATTATGAATATTGGAAACAGAATCTTTTCTTTATCTATATTCTATTTGGCATAAGCTTTTTCAGTATGCTTAATATCGTAACTCCACAGGTGTCCCAAATGCACCTATGCAGTAAATCAGCTTGTCGGCTGCTTGGAATTAAGGCTGCATTGCCAAAAGTCTGCCAGTTTAACTGAATAATTCATGATGCTTTATGATGTGGACTACTGTCAGCAAGAGAGACAAGCAGACTAATTTTTCTTATGTCCTGAAATTGGACTCAAAATGCCAACCAAAGGAGAGAGGAAAATACGGTCTTGCTGTCACATTTAAACAAGCTTCTCATCTTGCAAGAAATGCACTACATTACATTGCTACTAGTGAGTAATTGCATACTATGTTAAAATTGCTCTGATGAAGATGGTGAGGAGCTGGCAAGAATGAGAGTTTTCTGAGGAAGACTGAGCTAAAACCCAGGAGGTAAACTGGAAAGGTATAAGTAACAGAACGCAGACCAACTTTTGTAACTTACTATATTTGGAATACTGCTATCCCTTCTAATTCATATCATGGACTGTATCAAGGATTACTTGTGTACCTAAAATCTTTCTGCAGGATTGAACCAATTGCAAAGATTGATTACAGGCCAAAAGAATGTAGAAATGACATTTCATGGTTGACAATCTGATTCTCAGTAATTATTACTTTTAAATTCTATGGCAATTTGTTTTATCAAACTACATATTTTTTGTGTCAGGTATCTGTAACCTTTCACACATGACTGCACTTGGCATGGAATTATTTTGATAAGAGAATGTTAGTATAATGTCAACACCATCAATGTTTTCATCTCTGAAGTGTTCCCATCAGAGATGTGGGGTGACTGGTATAATCTCATTACTAGAAAAAAAATTCAAAGATGTCTGCAGCACTAATCCACTGAATCCACACTAAATTTTACTGGGCTAAACCATCAGAAACTCAAATATGGAATTACATGTAGACGAAAAGTAAGATGCCAAGTAAGATTTCTATTTCTAAATAGCTTATACTTGATACTTATTACCCATTTTACTTTTTAATTTTTTTAATAATTAACTACTAAAGAAGATATGTATTTGCATAATTCATCTTTTTGTAAAATTTAATGCTTTATGGGTATATGTAAAAAGGATCCAGAGTTATGAAGTCAGATTTATTTTTGCTGTTGTCTTCACCATTTAAGACAGCTATTTGGCCGAAATTTGAGCAACATTTTCCTCAGATCTAAAGGCTATTTAAAATAAAAGTAATAATAACAAAATCTTAAAAATATGTTTCTTAAATGCCTTCAAAATAAAAGTGTATGTTCTTTTCCTTTTCTCAATTCCAGCATTCTGATTAAAATGCAAAAGATGGTTTGTCACTTAGCCATTGTGATTAAAAACCTGTCTTCACACTTCAGCATTACAAATATTTTATGCTGTATAAATAGGAATAAGGAAAATATCTTAAACGCTCTAAGAGGGGGATTACCTCAGCCTTTTACATTTCCTTTCCTTGCAGGATAAAATGCTATAGGATAGGAAAGTTCTTACTTAGAATTACTTGTAAAAAATAACGCAACTTTAGATTTTTGCCTTGTTCAAACTTATGTGAATAATGTGAATTTTCTACAGCCATTCTGACACTAGCATTATCATTACTAATTTACCTATGAAATCTATGAAAAAAAATCACTATTTGTGTGTCCTATTCTCAAACTATATTTCTGTATAGACTATTGAGTGGGGATGAGTGGTGGAAAGAGAAGGTGGGGCTAAAGAAAAGTGGCCTGAAAGGCAGCCTCATCAAAGTTCAAAGCTATCCAAAACTTGATGTCTAGTCTAAAATAGTTTTGTCAACTTTTTTTCATAGGAAGAGCTGAGCTTCTTCAAAGGCAATGGATTACACTTTAAAACACCTTCCTAAGGCAGGTGAGACCAAGAGCCCTCTGGGGGCAGCTGATTCTTTTCAGTAAATATTAAAAAAACCTAGATGATCAGCTGAGATGAAGCATTAAACTTACTAAAACTTAAATTAGACTCTATATAGTCCTAAGTGCAGAAAAGTGATTGTTACCTTCAGAAAATGAGAATGGGATTCAACTTGTCTAATAATAGATTTTTATAAGTTAACGTGCTTAACTCTGAGCTTATCACTCTGCACTTTCCTAACAGTCATAAAAGACGTATACATAAATGGGTAGGATTTCACAGGATCATAGGCTAAATCAGTCTGGAGGAGACCACAGGGGGTCTCTAGTCCAACCCTCTGCTCAAAGCAGGGACAAGTCTGTGGTCAGACCAAGACGTTCTGAGATTTATCCAGTAAAGTTCTGAAAAACTCCAAGGACGAAGAAAGATGACGAGATGGCACAACCTCTCTGGACAACCTCTTCCAATGCCTGACTATCCTCATGGGGAAAAAAGTTTCTCCTTATCTCTTGTCTTAACCACTGCCATTTTAGCTTATGTCCATAGTACTTTGTCTTCCCACATTGCTCTGTGAAAAGTCTGGCTCCATTCTCTAGATAACCTTATAGGCTGCTGTTAGTCCCACTGGTCTCCCCCAGAGTCATCTCTTCTCCAGGCTGAGCTGAGCCAGCTCCCTCACACTCACCTCACAAAGCAAGAGCTCCAGCTCCCAACCACTATGCTGGTCTCCTGCTGAACTCATTCCTATTTGCTGGTGTATGCTGTCTGTTTATATTGTGAACTCAAAACTGGATACAGTAATTTAAATATGGTCTAACACGGTAAATAGATTGGAATAATCACTTCCCTCAGTCCTGTGGCTCTGCTTCTGTTATAAAACTGAGGAGGCCAATAGCCACCTTTGTCACCAGGGAGCTCATGACTCCTGTTCAGTTTGTTCTCTGCCCTCACCACCAGAGTCTTTTCTTCAGACTCCACCAGTCACTAGACTGTATCCCTGCAAGCAGCTGTTCTGTCTTAGGTGCAGGACTTTGCATTTGTCCTTTTTGAATTTCATAAGGTTCCTGTCAGCCCATTTCTCCAGCCCATCTAGGTCCCTCTGGATGAAAGCCCTGTCCTCCAGCGTTATCAACTGATCCACTCAGTTTGGTGGCATATGCAAACTTCATCCTCCAGATCATTAATAAAAATGTTAACAAGACTCTGTAATATCTGCAATTTGTGATCACACATGGTGCTCTGGTTCCTCCTGCATTTTTTGCAGGTTGCATGTGTTTCTGAATATACAGCTCAGGCAGGTATCCCTTCGCTATTTTTTGTCATTTCTGAGGTCTCTCTTCTTACCATAACTCAGAAACCTTTGTTTTCTACCCTTTATCACCACTTCCTCACTTACATCCCAAACTCCTAGTTTCATGTTCTCTTTACCAGGACAGCCAGACTGTTGACAAAGATGTTCCTGCCCCACTTTGCCAGGTGGATCCCTCCCCAGAAGTCCTCAATCCTCAAAGGGAATCTCATTGTCATAAAAGTCAAATCCTTGTTGTTGACACCAGCTTGAACTAGGTGTTATCCAGCAAGATTCATCTGCTCCCACCTAAGATTCTCCCTTTTACTAGCAGATAACATCTGGGGTCCGATGTCCTTCAATTCTAGAGTTCTGTAGTCGCTCTTGGTTTGCTCCAGCTTTTTCCTGGCAGGGAGTTTTAGATAACCAAATTAAAACATTTTCATAGTAGTTGTTTTCACCTAAGATATTGAAGAAAGGCTTTTAATGGGCACTGATATCCGAGACATTCATTAGCAAGTGGATTTACTATGTGATATTTTTCCCTTGTCTTCTCCATTTCCTTTCTAGCTTTACTTCTTTGGAATTACTCAAGCTGATCATAAATTATGAGGCTGTTCAGGAAATACTGCTTCCACATACACAGAGTCATAAAACAAAAAGCTGATTAAGGTCATCCCGGTTTGTTGAAGCTAACATTACTTAAATTCATACTTTCACTAAGAACCTCAGTCTGAGTTTACCAGCCAGCTATGAGGATATTGCAAAGATTTAATCCAATATGAATTTCTGTTCACATCATGGAGTACGATTCCATGGAGAACATATTAATACAATTATGCTAAGAGGCTATTTCATTCCTTTTTGGAGGTATGAAATACAAGATAAATTACCATAATAAAACCTGTTTCTCTGCAGCTTGTCTGTAATAATTTGGTTAGGAAACCAGTGGTATATACAAGCTGTTTCACCAGACAGTATGTGAAAAAAACCTGATTAATAATTATTTTATTGTAAGTTGAGACATAAACTGTAAGGAAATTAAAAAAAATAATAATCTCATCTGTTTTCCCATAAATGCAATGAAAGAAAATTACCTATTTCACTTCCGTTGCATAGAACATGGAAGGAAATACTTTTTAATTTTATAACAGGAATTCTTACTTTAACTGAATGCTGCATATGCTGATGACTCTGAATAGCCGTAATATTATCAATATCATATTATGTTAGAAAATTGCTCAGATATTTTAGTTTTCAATCATAAGGTGCACATTTTAGGTACAAACATTAAACTAAATAGACTCCATATTAAAATGAGTAAAGATAGCGCTGCATCAAGTCCAATGAAATTGCTGTTTTCTCATGTAATCTGTAGTAATCCTACTGTCGCTTAGAAGCACTGTAATTTCTACATTCATGCCTTGTAGCTAATGCCATCAGTGCTGTGTAAAAACAATAACATTTCTGTAGACTTCAGAAACAAATTGTTTAAATAGGATTTTGCCATTCCTCTTATTGTTCCCAATTCTGTTCTGCTTATGGGGCATCTCTGGCAAAGGTTAGATGAGATGCAAATGCAATTAAATGGCTCCAGCTGCTTTACTGACTTTGTTTGTAATATGGTCATGGCAGTAGAAGAAGCAGGGTGTACTCTGTATTGCATTCAAGCAGAGTAAGAAGTGAGGTTTGTGCTTGTCTAGAACACGCCAAGAGGGGTGGTGGCACAAAGGGACTTCATTATGCTGCATTTACTGCAACTTCACTTACCCCTTCCCTCCAATTCCCTTGATTCCTTCCTAGAAAACCTGAGTGACATTTCTGAAAATCAATGAAGATTCAGACTGACTTTTCAATCTAACTGATGATTCAGTTGACTAACAGAATTCTCCCTATGCCACCTAACAAAATAAGGTTCTATTGGTAAATATATTAAACTTAAGGAAATATTTTTTAATAATTCATGACTAGCTGTGATAAAAAAAAATCAGTGCCCTTGTTGTGACCTGTTTTCAAATGTATAGTAGGTGTTGATACTCCATTTAGACCTTAAAGAATGGAAACAGTATGGCAAGACACAAAACATAGCTACTATTTGGGGGTAACAAAAACAAATTGTGAACGGTGAGCATGTGCTATGGTAGTGTTGGCACCAGCACTGCATACATTGCTACTGCAGACGGGTGTTCCTGTCCTTCTTCTACACTGATACTGAGATTTGCTAGACATAGTTTTTATTCCCTCACTCTTGTCTGTAATAATTCTATAGAGAAATGAGAATGGAATATATGGCTTCTGTCATGTGTTTTGATTTGCTGTTTATTCAACCTCCTGCTCCGGATGTGAGGTATCTGCTGTTGTCAAATATTTTGTCTTGGTATCATAATACCACTAGTAGTAAGCCCATAAGAATGATGTCTGCTACGAGACACCCAGATTCATCTCAGCTGTTGTAAGCAACTAGCATCAGAAGAAATTATCATGTTCTGTGCTATCATGTCCTATAAATTTCCAAAATCTAAAACGCTGAATTCTAAAACAAAATGTAGCAGCATGAATAAAGGCTGTAAGTGCATATTTACAGATCTAATTTGTATGTGAAAGATCTGAGCAGAAAATTCGCAAATAAAGCTACTGTATCCACAGAAACAAATGTTAGATGTGCTTGTCCTTTGTCAGGGTGTTAAGCCTGGTTCTCTGTTACACTTCAGTGTGCACAGTGGACTGAACCATAATTAATCTGTTACACAAACAATCACAGATGTTAGAAGTCTCTGAAAGAAAGAGAAAATATTAAAAACATTGAAGCAACTGTAGCTTTTAAAATTAAGCTTATATTACCTTATCCACAAAAAGCTCTTGTTCATTTTGATTGATGCATCCTCATAACTCATTGACAGATTGTTATGATCTCCCAAACAGTGAAACATAGAAATGGCAATGCAGTAATCAATATTATCAGCTAATCACAATCTCAGATAGTTATGCTGTGTTGAGATTTAAAGGAATATGATAACATTCCTGCAGCTGACAGCCATACAGATCTTTCCATTTTTCAAAGGATACACCATTCATCTTTCATATAAAAACATTACAGCTGACTCTTCAATCAGGAAAATCCTACAAGATGTGCAAAATTTGGAGAAGCTTCGTATCTTCAAAATGGAAAGAAGCGATCTTGTAGAATACAATCAACAATTGCCAGTCTGATATTAGAATTGTAGCCTCCAAAAATTCAGAAATTATTTTAAAAAAAAGAAAATAAGTAGAGATAAAAAACCAAGCCCCTATTAATCCCACATCTGAATTTTAGATCTCATAGGTATAAGAAAAGACTGAGGTGTTTTGCTGCACAGGAAATTGGATTTGCACATAGAAGATCTCTTAATTACATATATATCCATAGGAGAAGCTTTTCTGGTGCGTAGGGCCTGTCCTGTCTTTGAAATCTTCGGTAATAATTTTACAATCCATAAGGAAAGTTTATCAAATACTTACGGTGACACTGCTCAGTAATGTCATGATTTTTTATTTTTAAAGATTATTATATAGAAACAGACTAGTATTTCCAAGCCAGCATGACAGCTCTAAGTCTCATCTAAGTGACAGAACTGATAGAAGCATCACTGAAAAAAATGTGTTCATTTAATGAACAAATGCCATGAGTTTCCCCAGACGAAGATTTCCTGTAACAAAGACGCCAGAAGAACTAGACTTCTACTGATAAAGTGATTTGTTATCCAACTTTATGGTTCTGAAGAAGCTATGGGATTTTTTTAAGGAAATGAAATTAGAGAAATCTTTAAAACCTATTTATTTTTTTTAATAACGTGAAGAAAAGACTTTATTTTTTCCCTGTGAAATAAAAATGTATTTAAAAAAAAATCCCCCTGCCTCACTAGAAAACTCAAAGTAATAATTTAGTTTCAGAACAGCTTCCAGATCATAAATCATGTAAGAAACAAAGAACTAATTGAGAGGAAACTCTGTTGTACCTCTGCATGAATCTGGATATATTGAGTTTTGATCTTCAGGAGAGTTTTTTCTGAAGAGCAAACATGCATTTATCATGTAAACATCACACATTACAACATGGAAGAAACAGCAGTGTATTTGTCAATAATCCAGAAAGTTACAAGATAGTTTTGATTGCCCTTCAGTGTCACGCATTCAAGACTTCAATTGGTTTGACTGGTCGACTGGATTATCTGCACACTCAGAGGAGACCGCGCAGAAAATTGGTCTCAGATCTGGGATAGAGGCTTAGAACAAGCCAGAGAAACAGGCATGGCACCCCTTCTTTGAAGAAGACTAACCACATAGGGGACTTCTATGAAGCAAAGATGATCTTTGGAAAATCTAATTAAAGTCTAGTTGCAGAACAAGAGATACAATACAATGAAATACTGAAGGAAAAGATGAAAATAACTGCACTAGCACTGCTTCGGTCAATCCTTTAAATCCACATGTTTTGCAGTTCTCATCAACAGAATACTGGTATTCTTCTTATCATGCTTTTAGTGCTAATACATCATCAGTCCATGTAGAATCATAGAATCATAAAATCATAAGGTTGAAAGAGACCTCTGAGATCGAGTCCAACTGTGCCTGTCTCCCTACTAAACCATATCCCTAAGAAACCCATCTACCCATCTTTTTAACAACTCCAGGGATGGAGACTCCACCACCAACCTGGGCAATCTGTTCCAATCCCTGACCACTCTCTGAGTGAAGAAATTCTTCCTTATGTTCAGTCTAAACCTGCCCTGGTGCAACTTGCGGCCGTTCCCTCTTGTCCTGTCACTCGTCACTTGTGAGAAGAGAGCAGCACCCAACCCGTCACAACCTCCTTTCAGGTAGTTGTAAACAGTGATGAGGTCTCCCCTCAGCCTCCTCTTCTCTAAGCTAAACAACCCCAATTCCCTCAATCTCTCCTTGTAAGGCTTATTCTCCAGCCCCCTCACCAGCCTCGTTGCCCTTCTTTTCAGACGCTCCAGCACTTCAATGTCTTTCTTGTAGTGAGGGGCCCAAAACTGAACACAGTACATGCACACTCATTAAGCTCCTATGCATCTAAAGGATGCTAATGGAAATACTACAAAAACAACTGGCCAAGCATATTACACAGAATTTATGTACGTGACTTATAACATTTTATAACATTGGCCTAAATATATTTAAAACAGTGATCTGTATCTTTTCCCTGTGGTTTTTTTTTCCTGTGATATATATCCCCTTTTTTCTGCTTCTAACTTTCATCCTCTAAACACAGCACTCTCTTACATTACGGTCTACACCTTTTCCTCCACTACTCTCTTCCATTCTCTCTCTGAAACTGACTCCAAATCTCTATTCCTTCCTACTACCTTTTGTAAAAGTTACTTCTTCCACCTTTGCAGCTTTTCATACACTCCCCCCTCAACAGACATTCATCATCTTCTAAAGAGGACCTAGAAATACCATTAGTAACCTGAAAGACAAAAAAATATATCTGCTAACCAGAGAGTTGCTTGAAATCCAGACTAGTGTTCAGACAGAAACCTAACTGTGTACTGTTCAAATAATCCCCACTGCTGGAAAATGGAATTGTGAAGGGATTTCTACCAGGACAGAATAGCTGGAAGGAAATTCAGGGGACTAATATTTCTTATCAGCTATAAAAGTAGGCTATTTTAGTAATGCTTTAAGAGACTCATATTTTCTAACATCATATGTAAAATTAAGATAAGCTTATAGGGATATGTGACTATGTTACTTTGTTAATATGGATAGCAAATGTAAAGCTAACTGTTGAGAAATTAAATCCCTTGGAAATACTTTCTAGATCTACTTCTCTAAATTTCTTTCAAGAGTAGCTTAAACAAAACCAAAAGAAAGTATTTGCATGTGCTGATTGACGTAGGGATGGTCCTGAAGGAGTTTGTACTTTAGCATACAAATGTGAAATAAAATCAAATTAGCATGCTAAGGAAATTAACACTAACATAAATACATTCCTGAATAGTCCCAGATAGCTAATCCCTGGGAAGAATAACTTAAATTCTGTTTTTATTTATGAAAATGGATTCTATTAAGAGTTCCACTCAGTAAAAATGCTCTAAGCCTTAGGCTATGCCTAAAGGCAGAGACATTATATGTGCTGTAAATGCCAACTATTTCAAGTATTTCTTCTTAAAGTTTCCCTAAATGTGGCAAAATTATAATACCATATAATGAGTTTGACATTCAATTACATTAACAGCATACATATATACAAACTAAATTCCTGTTTGAATGATTTGATAGATCTTATTAAATTATAATTTAAAATATTATTAATCTTTGTTAATCAGCAGCAGTGAATTAAGATGCTTTAAAAGTAAAAAGTTTATACTCTGTCAAAGCTTCAAAGCTAAACCATCTTGTTGTCCAACTAATTGAATAATGGACATAAAAGCACCTAGCATCGAAAACTCTGACAAAGAAATTAAAAAAATCCATTCATAATGAAGAACAATACACCTTTATTACATCTAAAAAACTTGCCTTTTTAACATAATAGAATTAAAATCATATTCTTCTACGATACAGATGTAAAAAAACCCTACAAAAAACAATTGCAGTAATAACAATAAAAAAACTTTCAGGATGCCAAGAAAGGAATATTTTTTAAGCATATGAATTCCCAAACTTAACCCTTCTTTTATATCTTATCTCAGAAATGTTTTCATGTCTTACTAATTGAGAAACTTTACTTATTTTTCTGAACTGGTGATGTCCAGAGGGTTGTTTAAACTCTCACACACAAAAAAATAAAGTAAATAAACTGTCAAAATAACTCCTTATTCTTATCAGATTGTTTAAAACACAACACCTTTCCATATTAGAGATATGAACATTAGAAGCCATTTTGGCTAGAAGCTCAGACTAAAAGTCTCTTATTTTATATAGGCACCAAACAGATCATAACTTTGCTAATCATAAAAAAGTACTGTTTCAAAGTATTTTCATTTAAAAGAAGAAAAATAATCTTGACTTGCAAGGTTTTGAACTAGGACTCATGCTGTAAGTAAGGAATTGATAGGTACAGAAATTTTATTAAGGTTTAAGGATCCTTGTAAACAAGCAATGCCCATTTTTTGTGTGAATTTGAATGGACTAATAGTGTATGTTACAGGCAGCATCAATTACATTTCTGACCACCTGATAATTCAGAACAGACATAAAGAAGAAATTTTTTACAATGAGGGTGGTGATTAAACACTGGAACAGGCTGCCCAGAGAGGGTGTAGATGCTCCATCCCTAGAAATACTCAAGGCCTGGCTGGATGGGGCTCTGAGCAACCTGATCTAGATGGATATGTCCCTACTCACTGTTTGGGGGCCGGACTAGATGATCTTTAAAGTTCTCTTCCAACACAAGCCATTCTATGATAATCATAATAAACTTTTGTTTTGAAATATATTAAAGCTTTTATTACAGGAAAACAACAAGGAGAAAAAGGGAAAGGGTAAAGGAAAAGAGAAAATAGAAAAAAAAGTGGAAAGCAATCAGGTTAAATGCCTGTCAGCATATTCAACTATTCTACCTTAAAGAGAAATTTTCTAAGAGCAGTTGACCACTGACACCAGATTGGAAAAAAGACCTGATTCTGGAGTTGGAAGACTGATATTCTGACAACAGTTCCCTCAATTCATCTCAGAAATCTTCATTTTGAAATAATAGGGGGGAATATTATTTCTTTATGTTAAATGGACTAACTTATCACAGGTATGCTATCTCGGCTTTTAGCATCCCTATCCTACAAAGGAACACATAGACCAGAAAAAGTAAATTATAGAAGCCAAAGATAACCTGTAGTCTAATAATCTGTGTTATACTGAGAAAACAGCATGACTGTATAGTTTGTGTAGTATTAACTTTATTAAAAAACAGGACAAAATGCAGATGAACAGGAATCAGAATGTCTAACAACCAGGAAGCTGTGATGCTGCAGCTTTTACAGAGCTGAAACTGTGAGGTGCATACGCTGATGGAAATATATTATTCTGAGTGATAGAAAAAAGTGTGAAAGCTACAAAGAGAACTTATACTGCTGTGAAACCAGATGATAAAATGGCAGCTGAAATCCAGTGTCAATAAAAGTAGTGCATGTAGAAAAAAATATCAGCTTTAACTATAGATACACAGGAACATACTCTAATTATTATCATCTGAGAGAGAGCTGTGGAAATCAAACTAGAAACGTTTCAGAGGAAACATCAACCTAGTGGTCAGTAGCTGTCAGAATTGGAAGCAAAATGAAAGTAGTTTCTAAGAGAATAACACAGAACAAAACACAAAAAATCACCCACCATCTCGAAGTTACATCAGCCATACTACCTAGGCAGTTCTAAAATGGAAAAGATACAGTTGAACTAGAAATGTTCAAACAAATGAACGTAGAGCGTAAAACACTGGAGCACCTGACGAAAACAAATTAAACAAGGTAATCTACTAGAAGACCACATATATATGTGCACACACTCAATATGAGGGCCACAAGAAAAGCGAACTGTTGCTTGCAATGAAACGCAATGAAAGAATTAATGACATAATATAAAATTGCCCTACGGAACCGACTTTGAACTAATTCGCTGAAGATACCATGAATGTCCAACTGTACATGGGTTCAAAGAGTAACTATTAGAAAAAGTCCTCAGGGACTAGCAAGGAAGGATGGAAGGACAGAAGGAGGACAGAACATGCAGTCTCTTCACCATAAGTGTTTGAGACTACCAGAGCTAAAAGGATACCTCTAAATACTTGCTGCTGTCTTAGGCTTTCTTCCCTCCAGCCCAACAGGATAATGGACTACACAGAGCTGTCATCTTCTTACTTTGTCTTGTAAACCAATATAATATGGTCGTACTGGACACATCACTCTTCAGTCCCCACTGATAAGATTTTCATGATTTTAGTTGAAAACTCCTGACAAGATCACTAGTCAGTATTATGGTGGAGGCAGAAGGATAAGTAATAGTGGATTTTAGCATTTGATTAACTATTCTAGAATTATCACCAAGTACATACTTACTCTGAAGCAGATATGAGATGTTACTGCTCTCTCACTATGGCAAAATTGCAAATAACATTCTATTAAACTACCTGTCTCTCCACATAAGAGATCTAATATCACATCTATTTTACCCATCCTTACATTGAACATACGTCAGTGTCCTCAACCCTGAACACTCCAAACAATCTCCTCATCCCATGAAAGAAAGGACTGAGTCACAGTTTTATAACCCAAATATGTATATAAAATACATATATACAAAGCGTACATAGGCTATAAAAAAGACGGTCAGAAGATGTATGTCTATGGAAACATTATCTGCAATGTCTTGGTCCTACTGCCCACACCATAAGAAACAGATTTATTCAGATTTTAATTTGGATTATATTTAGAAATATGGTTATCTATTAAATACTTTGCAACAAAAGAAGGAAGATGCCCTGGACTGAACAGTCTACCCAAGATAAATGTGAGAAAGCAGGAGCTGAAAAATGATCTGCAAATAATTACTTGCAAGAGAAAGGTTTTCCTCACCAAAATGTGAAAACTTTATGGCTTTCAAAACAAGACTAAAAGAAATGAAAACAAAAGTCCTGCACCAATTTGGATGTCAAGTTCTTTGGTTATTAGGCATATTTATCATATTTTGGATGACTGTTGGTATGTCCAGGTTCTCTTTGTAAGATGATGAATAATTTATGTGTATCTGCTAATGGGTGTTTGAGAAAAGTCCTTAAAGTTGAAGAAGTAAGTTTTCCAAAAGATGGTCAGAAATGAGGAAACTTTGGAGCTGCACCAACATGATTGACTTAATTTGTTCACTAATGTCTTTCCTCGGGAGATAAATTAGTCCATCTGATTGAAGCATGCGTTATGGGTGAGACCCCTCACTATTCTTCTTACACAAAAAATATGCAAAAGCAGCTCAGTGGAAGGCAAAAGTAAGGATATTTTCAGAGACTTATAGCATTATTGACTTCCCCTGTTTCACCTTCCCGGTTAAGGTTCTCCCATCCATTACAAATATGAGAACAAAATGGGCTTCTATTTCTATCTACAGTTGAACCTATACCTGTTCATTTTATTTCAGCTGGATTCAAAGCTAATTACAGCTTTTACTCCCTTGGAAATGTGTGCTATTACCACTGCAATTATTCAGTTCCTCTGTATTGCCTTTTGATTCACCTCATTAGTCAACCTCTAATTTTACTTAACCGGGCCTCAATGTTTAGCATCTTCTGCTTGTCTCCGCCCTCTCCTCATCTTCTATGTCCCTCTATGTTGTCCTTCTTTCTTCTAAAATCTTGCTTCTTTTTATAACAGTACAGTAGCCCAGTATCCAATAACACTACTTCAAAAAGAGAACAAAACAAAACAATACTCCAAAAAAGTAAACACTACGAAAACACCACTGTCTAGAATAATATCCTAACAGAATTAAATAAACAAATAACAAAGGAATGGATCTTTGAAACCTAAAAAGTTGTTAAGACATTGCTAGGACTTCTTCTGCTCCACGCCAACTGGTCTGAAGTCCTTCACTCTTCCTTCTCTTATACATATTCAGCTTCACTGCATACCTACACCTCAGAGTGTCTTTTCTATGGTTGTATCCCCATCACACTTTATCTCTTCAGAATCTCTTTCCATCACATGTCTTATCACCTAGTTCTATCGCCTCTCAGTGAAACGTAATTCCTCTACACTCCTACAGAAACAGACAAAAAATGGAATGAGATTATTAGATCTCAGATTTGCTTAGTAAGATCTGGCCTTTTCTTCATCTTCTTTCTATTTAACTCTTCAAGGCAGGGACTAACTACTATTTTGAGTTTTTATAGTGGTCAGCATAATAAAGGACTGTGAATGTTTGTCCTTGTGCACTACCAAGGCAGCCACGAGCAACAATAACAAGAATCTTGCCAGTAATTATTTATAGATGCACCCATTTTCTTTCTAACCTTACTCATTCTAACTCACCTAAGTAGTCAAAGACTTTACCCTGAACCCAGTCTTATTTTGCTCTACAGGACATGACACACTTTTGGTGATGTGAGAAAAAAACAATGCGAAATTATGAATATATCACTATTCTTCCTAAAATTAGTTTATGAAAACTAACATAAACAGCCT
Source organism: Dromococcyx pavoninus (assembly GCA_033558185.1). Taxonomy (NCBI): domain Eukaryota; kingdom Metazoa; phylum Chordata; class Aves; order Cuculiformes; family Neomorphidae; genus Dromococcyx; species Dromococcyx pavoninus. The sequence goes on from JAUMJL010000735.1 coordinate 748,873, forward strand.
ACTGAACACTATCCCAGTTCAATTTTTTTTTTTTTAATAAGAGTATCAAAAGTGCTATTTTCTTCTTATGTTGATGGAGTAGTGATGCAGATGTATCCAGCAGAAACATTTAGGAAAGATCTCTATTTGTGATTATATCTGCAACTATACTATTGAATAACTACTAGAAAATGGTAGCTATACAATCTACACTTGAAACGGAAATCAGTACTGCTCTACTGAAAGCTACAATAAAAAAAAAACTTTGGGAGATAAAGAAACCTTATAAAACATATAAAAACATAAACATTTGGCTTCAGTAGCTACTGAATACTTTACAGAAAACAGGAAAGGCCTTCCAAGATAGTTATGTGTTATTTTTCTCAAAATGTCTATGACTGTTCTTAATGGAACTCTTATAAGCTGCTAGTTATCTCTACTTACTCAGCCACTCTGCCTCTGCAGCATAATGTAATTCTGGTATGAGGATAGTACATCCTATTAATGGAAGTATTATGGACACAGATGGTTATCAAGTCTACAGATTGCCAAACACCAAGACTCATTTTCTAGCTAATACAGTATTTAGACTCAACAAATCTGGGACACAAAATAGCTTTGTAGAAAGCATACTCCAGTATTCTGCAGAAGCATTTACTGTTGAAATCCAAGCAGATGAGGGATAGGGAAAATAGAAGGTAAGGAGTGTCTACCCCATTCTCATGATTAACTAAACAAAAATATGTTGGGTTTTTTTTTTCAAATCGGTAAAACCTTTTAAAGACCATTTATGTGGTTTCAGCTTCACATGGTAAGGGTACACTCTAGGATGAAAAAAATGCATGGGTAGGGATCTAGCATTAATGTGGCAAGGATACAGAGGTGAAGGTCACATTCCTAGAGGAAATCAAGTTTCATTAATCCCACGGTTGAAAGCATTTTGTTTTTCTGATTTTGGTTTCTGCTTTTCATTCAAGTTCATTCAGAATATTACATCCAGAGATGATCCAAGGTTTCACAGGTGTGCATACATAATGTTTTTCATATAAAACTCCCTATTCCAAATAAGAGGTTGCAGTAGATTATTTCTTTACAGTGAGAAGTAAACAAGTAGTTATTAAAGTAGTTGTCATAAAAAATTAATACATGGACACCATTAATACAAAGAACTTCAGAACTGAAAATATTTCATACATGAATCTGAACCTCCTTTCCAAATTTCTTTCTTATGAGAAGCTTGTCACTGCATGGATTCCATCATTTTTTTATTATATCTATCTACCCAAAAGGGCACTGAACCAGCAAATTCAAATTCAAGGAAACATGTTCATTAGCTTCAGGAGCATTCATAATTTGACTAAAGAGGTTAAAGTATGTGAACCTTAAATTATAAGAATCTCAAGATAGGAATCATGTCTCTCTGTCTGAGTAGGCTTTTTTATTAATTCTGTAATAGGATCTAAACCTATGTTCATGTTCCAGATAGAGTCATCAATATCTGAAAGAGAAGTAAAATCTACTTCAAGTACAGAAACCTTTCCATAATCTTTGTTTGCACAGTGGACACAATGTCATTTTAGAATATCCTACACAAAGAACTGGCACCACATAATTCATAATAAATTAGTTTAGCCATTGTAATAGATGGATGGCCTCTTACACTGGTTTAAGCCTGACTTGAATCCTCTGGCTTGTCCCGGAAACTACACTCATGGGTATTATTAACAGCTTAGGACAATTACAACTGATATGTTACTCTGTATAGTACTATTCGGTTTCTCTCGTAGAGGTTTTTTTACGTACAAAGACATCATCGACCAAGCAAGTAAATTTGTAGGAGAAACATTAATTGTCAGGGAAGAATTTTGTGTTTTGGCCTTTCAGCTCTTAATTTATTTGCCCTGATACTACATATTAATAGTAATATAAAAGGATTTTCTAATTACCATACGTTTATACATAAACCTATTTTTATGTATAAAATTATACATAAATTATATATAGAATGAATACAGAGGTAAATCTGAACACCACCATACAATTACCACAAAATAAAGTCTTGCATGGGATAAAGTATCTACAGAACTGAAGGCAGCATGATACCCAGCACAAACATTTCATTTCTAAATATATAAAATGAAGGGCTCTATTATGTGCAAAGAGGTTCAAAACTACCCACACTCTATGTCATCTGTAAGAATACACCAAAATATGCTAGATCAGTACCTGATGATGCCAAGAAATGCAGATAATACAGTTCATATCACTGGTAAAGGAAGCCAGCATCAACACAGCATTTTTAGTGTATGAAGGTGAAATCACCAAATTATTAAGTTCTGATTTGAAACAAAATGAACAAAGGTCAGGTTCTTAAAATATTTCATACAGATTGAGACTTCTGCTTCTGAGGTCTGACAAATGCAAAATCGTAAAACGCAGTTCTTTTGCATGCGGAGTATAAGAATTGCTCTTCAGGAAATCTGTTACTAAAAGTCTAGTAGTATTTTCCTAACAGTGAAGACCTACCTCGCTATCCAAAACCTGGATCTCCTCCTGCCTTTAAACTGGGAGGCTAGTATGCTTCCACAGTCTATCTGCCCGCTGCCCACCACTTCAATAGAGAGCTGACAACATTCAAACTGAAAGTACAATCCAAGCTGTCTGCATTTTAAAATCTGAACTTGAGACAGAGACTGTACAAAAATACAGATTAAAAGAGACAAACAGACACCTGTGGGAGTTTTTAAAGTTCTCTAAAATCAAAGGTACAGAGAAAATATGATATCATGAGGTAAAACATAGTACATCCTTGATCCAGTTCCACAAAGTCATATCACATTTAAAACTGGGTTCCAGCTGCTTTGTGGAAAACATTGCAAGCCTTACTAAGGAAACTTAAACTCCAGCTGGGGACAAACTGCTGACATTCTTCAGGCAGGTAACAGACCCTTCTAGAGGGACCTCTTCAGGTATCACCCTCACATGACCACATAGTAAAACAGAGGGAGGACATATCAGTGTATGCACACAGTTGACGCTGAATCTGGCTCATTTACAGCAATAGGAAGGGCTATGCTGGGACCCACACTTCAGTACTCCAGCCTTCCTTTCCACACTCCAAAGTTGGCACTTCCCATGGCTTTATACTTGTATATAATGATTAGATTTCCAAAACTTACGTCAAAATTGAATTATTTTGACCTAAGGCTGTTAAAGCAAGAATGCAAATATTGAGTCTAGAGTAACCACTTGCTTTAAAAAAAGCTGGTCAAAATCGGTCAGTGTTCTAAGCAAACACTCAATGTTTTATGCTTTGCAAAATTAAAAATTCAGTAATGCATGCAATGTTGAAGCTTGAAGTTTAAGATATCCTTGCTACTCTATGTAGAATACATCTACATTACCAAAGACAGCCCATTCTTAACATCTTTTAACTTGTATTACCTATATCCCAGATAGTAAAGTTTAAAAATACATATATATATATAAAAAGCTGATCATCCTCAAGGTCAGCAGGACTGAGTCTGAGTATGTAGGACCCTTAAGGGAGATACTTAAAATCTAACCACTAAAATAGTGATAAAGAAAAACATTAAAAATTATATTTGGATAGAAAAAGGTGGTTTATTTTATTTCCCACAGGCTATTATTATTGTAATGCCAGCATTAGTCAGTGCATCAAAACATCCTATTACAACTGAAGAAAAAACAATTCATAAACTTTTTCCCTTTTTTTTGAAAACTCAAACTAAAAATCAGTTCTATTCTTTATTTTAAACACTCCAAAAATATTAACTTTTTTCTACTCAAAATAAGAATTTATTTCTCCATTATAATGCACAGTCTAGACTGCTATATCTTCTCTTTGTTGAGGTGAGGAACTTCTAGCCTTTGGGCCGACTTCATTCCACACTGCCCTGGTTCACTCTCTCCAGCCTCTTCGTCTTTTGCTCTTCCTTCTTCCAGCTCTGTATCAAGCAGCATTGTGTCACTACATCTCTTTTCTTTGCTCCATACCAGGAGTGACTTCCCTGAAACTTCACCTTTTCATATTGACAATGAACCACTTCAGCAATATTACCCCACAGTTCTTCCACTGCTTCCCTTCTGTTGTTCCTGTGGTCTACATTATTCCCCTCTGCAAGGCACTGAATCAGCAAACATTGGTGGGGAGCCATGTGGGAACACCATGTGTGCATTGGAGGGGATTTACATCGCGCAAGGCAAACAAAGAGAGTCTGGACACGGTTCTGTGCTGAGTGCCCTGGTGACATGAACACCACTGCTGTAGCATAAAGGGACTGAACAAAGGAGACTATGGTGAGTGGTAGAGACACTGGGCATGAAGGCTGGAAGCCAGTGTGCAACACAGGATGCAGGGAAATACAGAATAACTTTGGAGTATAAAATGAAGTATAGGGAAGAAGACTGAATGCCTTCTAGTTAGCACACAGCCCCTTAGAGGTATTTTCTAGTTCCCTCAGTGATAAAAAAAAAATCTTTATTGATTACTATGGAGAGAAGAGGTTCAGGGAAAGAAGTGGGAATTAATTGGCTGGAAGGTGAATCTGACTCAGGAAGGTTGGTATCTGCCAGGTTAATTTATTTCTTTATGCAAGATGAATTTAACATGGGAGCTCACAGTATGAAAAATAAACAGAAAGTACTTTTTATGTGCTTTAGAAAATACGGAATGGACAAGAAAATTCTTATCACCTCCAGGCATATCTAAGTTTTGTACTGCATCTCTTTAATGAATTCTTTTGCCTTCTTGTTGTATGTTTCACTCTCCCTTCAAATAAGTATCTGTTTCACAGGAAATCACTGTTTCTCACCAAGTCAACGTCCTATTTGCTTTAAATATACCACCTTTTTTCTTGCTGACTACAGCTTAGCTCTTTCTTTCTCCTCTCCTTTAAGGAGAGGCAATTCTTTCCTTCATCCTTTGTCCACCCTTTTCCTTCACTTTCCACTGAGGCTTAACCTTGCCCTCTGAAAAGGGATGAGCAAGGGCAGATGTCGTCTGTGTATGCTTTCTTAGGAAAGAAGTTAGAGGAAGGACTGAAACTCTCAAATAAACACTCTGAAATAAGTGGATGGAAATTTCACTTTCCCACTTCCTCCTCATCTGAGAGTACAGAGGTTAGAAAGTTTTCCTCCTTATTCTACTCCCCACAATATAGATAACTAACAAAAGGAAATATCTACATATCCTCATTTCAATGTGTAGCTGTAGAAACAAGGAATCAGTCTGTCATTAGACTGCAAGTGCTTTTAGTTTAGGACTGCATGAAATTTGCTTATAAGAACCTTGCATACCTATGATACTGTAGAAACAATATATTGATACAAGCAAACCAAGTTATGTAAATAAGAAATAGTCATACCTAAAATAGTCATACCGCAAACTTTTTTTTTTTTCTTCCTGCATTGTAACCTCAACCTGTAAAAGCAGGGGAAACCCAGCATAACCTTAAATAGGTAGATTTCCAAGGTTCGGTGTTCAAAGAGGATATTTTCTCTGAATCAGCCCTGTGCAGAACATTCTAAAAGAGGTATACAAAAATGCCTAATATTAACTACTCTGTTCCAGATGCTGGATATAGTAGCACTACTAATATTGTCACTAATTTAGCAAAGAATTTAAACATTTTCTGAGTCTTCCAGCATATCATCTATCATCACAGATATTAAAGCTAAGCTAAGTTAAAAATAAAGTGGTATATAGGTTTAAAATGCCTTTTCTAATCATATTATCATCTTTCGTGATTCACTTTTATGAAACATTGTTTCTGTGTTTATAGTTCTCTGTGCTTAATGAGACGGGGGGGGGGGGGAGAGAAGGAAGTACTCCTTGACTATGCTGCTTTCATATCCTGCCGGAAGTGTCATTTGGCTATAGTTTTCGTCTCACCATTTCATAGCAGAGATATTTACAAAAGCTCATCTCTCTATATTCTCTTGCACAAACATGTTGCCCTGACAGAAGCCCACCTTCACACATGAATAGTTTTGAAAGTCTCTCTTTTTCCCCTCTTCTGGGGATCACTAGAAGCTAGGATGACAAGCAGAGAGGGTAATATAAGCATGTTACATTTTTTTCCTTAAACTGCCTCTAATCAGTGAAGACAGTGGCTTTTCCAGAAGGCAGTCAGAGCAGCTGATGGCCTGAAGTGTTTACACACATTACATTCAAGCAGAAAACCTACTCTGCTAGTCATCCTATGTTCCCTTTGATCCTATGAGAGAAAAAGAAAGATGCTTTAAGAAGGCGATTCCAATATTGCCACTACATGACCTCTGACATGCCCATCTCATATCACTGTTCACAGAGGGAGCTTACAGCGACCAAACTACTGAATTTAGGAGCATCATGTTGACCTATTGCCTAAAGTTAGCTAATGAATCAGGCTGCAATCAGTCTGCTATGATTGTTGGTGGTGCTCTGCCACAAGAAATCAAGCACAGAATACTCCATCCAGTGATGCAGTGCATACTTATGCTAATGCATAATATGTTCTCTAGTATTTTGTCCAGTTCAATTTAAAATGTCTGTAGTAATTAGGCTTCTAGCCACTCCCTCAAAAAATTGGTCCACAATCTAATGTCACATAACCTTCAACCACTTTTCTATGCAGAAGCTGCTATCAGAGCACGTAGATGAAAGAGGATTAGACTACATGGGTGACTGCTTAGGAGCGTCAAGGAACTAAAGGAAATGAAGCTGTTAACATTGATGAACTAATGCATCCAATGAAACACCAGGAGGCTGAAGGTGTTGTCTTTCAGATGAAATGTGAAAGCAAGGCACTAAGCATTAGAGGCAATTAAGGTTCTCTCACCACTCTTTGCAAAACTACTAGTGTTAACCCCTGGTTCCTGGACACCTTCCAAATCACATAATTAAATTCTACTTTCCTAAATATTTCCCTGCACTATCAGTTAGAAAGACAGCCGTCTCTCAAATTGAAATGGAGTAGTGATGCCAGGTTTAACTTCAAAGGACAATGCTTATGAGTGAAAAGTAATTCTACTTTGGTGACTTTTTTATCGGTACAAGGTTTAGAAAAATACTTTATCTGCAATTACATTTTAGTCACACTTATATCTATTTCCTATATACATCCAAAGTACTTCCTCTTGATCTGTGGTATATAATTCTTCAGAATCTCGTAGAAAACTATCTGTCGATTTGCTACATTATTATTTAAACCTAATTCCTCCACATCCCTGATCTGTTACTCTATAAACTTTCTTAGATCATGGAAGGAGATTTATAGATCTTTCTATTAGGAAGTAGTTGATCTCTACCAAAAAAAAAAAAAATCAGCGTGAAAACCCATAAACCCATATAAGGCCTGACTTTCAAGCTGCAATCAGTACTCACTCTCTCCTACCTGACTGACTATTGAAAAATGAATTATTCTGTGGGAAAATGCTAGCATTATGCAAAATCTTGTTCTGCATCTTTATGCCACATCCAGCCACAGAATCATAGAATCATAGAATATCTCAAATTGGAAGGGACCCATAAGGATCATCAAGTCCAACTCCCTGCTCTTTGCAGGACAACCTAAAACTAAACCATATGTTGAAGAACATTATCCAGACACTCCTCTGACAGGCTTGGTGCCACGACTACTTCCTTAGGGAAGTCTGTTCCAGGAACCAGCCACCCTCTCAGTGAAAAACTTTTCCTAATGTCCAATATGAATTTCCCCTGGCACATCTTCATTCCATTTACTCATGTCCTATTTCTGGTCACAAGAGAGAGGAGACAGAATCATCCAATCATACAATCATAGGATCATTTAGTTTGGAAAAGACTTGTAAGAGCATTTAGTCCAATTGTTAACATAAGGCTGTGAAGTCCACCATGTCCTTAAGCACCACATCTACACGTCTAAAATACTTCCAGGGATGGTGACTCAATCACCTCCTTGTGCAGCCTGTTCCAATGCTTAATAACCCTTTTGGTGAAGAATGTTTTCCTAATATCCAGTATAAACCTACCCTGGCATAACTTGAGGTCGTTTCCTCTTGTCCTATCACTTCCTACTTGGGAAAAGAAACTAACACCCATGTCACTACAACCTCCATTCAGGTAGTTGCAGAAAGCACTAAGGACTTCCCTGAGTCTCCTTTTCTCCAGACAAAAATCCTCAGTTCTCTCAGCTGCTCCTCAAAGGACTTGTTCTCTAAATTTTTCACCAGTTTTATTGTTCTTTGGACACGCTCCAGCAGCTCAACATCATTCTTGTAGTGAGGGACCCAAAACTGAACACAGTATTCAAGGTACGGCCTCATGAGTGCCAAGTACAGGGGCACGATCACTTCCCTAGGCCTGCTGGCCACACCAGTTCTGATACGAGCGAGAGTGCTGCTGGCCTTCTTGGCCACCTGGGCACATTGCTGGCCGTCAATCAAAAAAGAAATATTGGAATGCTTCATAAGTTTGCATGTCATCCTTGCACAGAGGCCATACTAATGTTCTCTGTATCATTCAGTTCTAGTAGATGTGCTGCCAAAGCAAGCACTGATCAGCAGTGAGATCAACATCCCTTCCACTGCCCAGCTTGAGAAAGTTGTAGACTGCGATGAGGTCACCCATAAGACTTCTCCAAGTTCAACAAGCCAAACCACCTCAGCTGCTCCTCATAAGCCTTGCCCTCAGGACCTTGCACCATCTTGGTTGCCCTCCTCTGGACACACTCTAATAGTCTGATGTCCTTCTTATATTGAGGCATCCAAGGCTGCAACAGTGCTTGAAGTGGGGCCAGAGTCATTTGAGCTTAGGTATTAAGCACTTTATGACATAGTAAAGCCCTTAACTCTTGTTCTTGATGAAAATATTCCCTTAGGGTAGTTCCCAATCTGCTTGTTACCTTCCAAAGAAGTCTAACTTATCTCCCTATATTTCTTACAGATAGATCAGTGTTGCTATTGATGCTGCTGCTACTGATATGTTTGTTTTATGTTGCTTACTTTCTGTCTTGAGGTTGAACCATGGCATTCTTCCCCAGAAACACTTCAATCTCTAACTGACACTTGACATTCATGACCAAAGAGAATAAATGCATTTTATGTGAGCATGTTTATAAGTTTTTACCAAGTTCGTGATATTATTTAGATAAGAACTATTACTCAACTTGATTTGGAATGTCATATGTTGTCCTTAAGAGCTTGGAGCTGGAACTAAAGCAACTGGAGTGAAACTCAGTGCCTTGTGCATTTCTAAATAGAAAGCGACCCACGGGGTGGAAAATGTGCCAGTACCATGCATAGGAAGGAGAACTCATGAGCCACAGGAACTATTTTACATCTATAGTCAGTAACTGGGAAAATCTACAGTCCTTATGGAATTGCTTGGAGGCAGCTGAATGAAAATAAAGTATTGTACAGCTTTGGAGCATCTGTAAGTACAGATGCAATTGTGAATGCATATATGGGAACTGGGGTGAAGAAAGAGAGGAAGGAATTATCATTTCTTTGTCATGTTGAACATAAGTGTTACAGATAATTGTGCTCACAAAGACATAGTTTCTATTCTTCCTCCACTGCCTAAGCAAAGGAATATAATTAACAGTACTTTTTTTTTCAATTTTAAAATTATTTCTAGGTAGGAGAAAATATAAATTTTTAATGTTCTAAGGGACAGCATAAGATGAGTAATCAATGATTATTTCATAAATAAGCACATACAGTGTTTGGAACACTTCAGATACGTTATAACAAAAACCCACTAAAGACTGCCAAGGCTCAAGAAGGATCACTAAAACTTAAAATAAGGGTTTATGAGTAATGACCCAAATATTATTGATTCCATTCCTTGAAAGACATTCTAATATTGCAGTGAATTATTACATCCTACCACTAACATATGTAGTATTAAATATGACCACTGGTTAACAAGTTCTAGGATTCCTTAAAAGCCCTCATAATAAAAAAACCCTGCTTTATTATTTCAAAATGAAACTCATGACCACCGTCAGAATATTCCCAGGCAAATACTGAACACCATATACACATTTATTTACTATTCCATGTGGCCATACGGATTGGCCAATCAATTAATTTAACTGTTTAGTTTACCTGAATCTTCAAAATTGTAAGAAAGGTCTAGCCTTTTCTCTGATTCTGCAACAGAAATGTTAGTATTCAGAGTTTTTGAAACCCAGGTTCTCTATGTGAATAGAGAAAGGAAAAACAGAAAATGGCTAATATTATCTTTCAGACCCCAGGTAAACAGCAGAATTGTATTAGAATAATTTTTCAAAAAAAATATTCTCCAGTTTAAAGTAATCAACGCTCCTTCCAGTCTCTCAAGAAGAAAAGCAAGGCAAGCTAAATACACGTTCTAACTTGTTTAACTTCATAACTACCTAGCAAAGTAAAAAATTGTTTTGCGACCACCATAATGTAATTAAAAACATTTGCACAGAGTCAAATAGAATCATAAAATCATAGAAAGGTTTGGGTTGGAAGGGACCTTTAGAGATCATCTAGTCCATCCCCCTTGCCATGGACACTGACATCTTCCACTAGATTAGGTGGCTCATAACCCCATCCAAGCTAACCTTGAAGGCTTCCAGGAATGGGGCATTCACAACTTCTCCACTGTCCATGGAACAACCTGTTGCACCATACCTGTCTCACCACCCTTATTGTTCCTTATGTCCAGTCGAAATCTACCTTCTCTTAGTTTAAAACCATTACAATTTGTCCTGTCACTTCAGGCATTGGTAAAAAGAGTTTCTCTTTCTTTCTTCTACATCCTCTTTAAGTACTGAAAGGCTGCAATAAGGTCTCACCGGAACCTTTTCTTGTACCTCATCTCTATAAGTATTTCTTCACAGAAGATGTATTCCATCCTTCTGATCATTTTCAGCTCCTACTCTCTTTCTAGCTTTAAGTCTTCCACACTACACAGTACACCACATCTGGCCCAAGAGAATGTCTATAGTATTTTTCAGGCTCCATTTCATATCCACCTCACTTTGCCTTTTTGTTTTGTTTTAAATCGACACACTTTAAATGCAACAAAGTTAAATGTATAATATTTACAGTAAGGAAACATTTGCAAATATCTGCAATAAACCCAAGATAAAATAATATAAATAGCACTTTAACATATATATATATGTAGTATTCTTAAGGTAAAAGCTAAAATTCTCATTCTGAAAATCATTATAATCCTCCTTTTTTTTTTTCATTTTGTTTCGCTCCGTATGGGTATGATACTTAGGAATGATGAAGCTCTCCAGCTATTAGGTAGCTTTGTTTCAAGTGTTTGACCTAGGATTCTACTAATGATCACTTCTGAACCTTATACCTCCCCATAGACTCTTAGAGATAATGAGAAAAGCAAGGAAGTATTGATTGAAACAAATGTTGGTTCATTTTGGATCCTGAGTTTCTATGTTAAACAAAATCAATCAACGCCAACTGAAAAGCATTTTAATCATAATGTATGAAAAAATTATACTAAGATTCTAGAGAAAATAATAGTTACAATGCTCACAAAAGAATAAAAATGCATCAAAACTTTTAAAAGTTTAAAAAAAACCCAACTTTGATTCACAACATAAATTGTCTGAACACCTGAGCTCCAGCTATTCCAAATTAAGGAATTTTGGATATCAGGATCAATTTGCTGAGATTTCCCATAGCACTTCATGGACATAAAAGTAGCCAGAATTCAAACCCACAGAATGAAAATCTTCTAATCACAGAATTCAGGCAAATTAAAAAGTGCAATCCTAATTTCCTTAAGCAATTAAAGAGCTTCACTCATACCACTTTTCCTCTAATCAACTGTTTCTATTTTCTGGAGAAAGCTGCTGTTTATTTTTGTGCTACAAATATATTTTGGACATTTTATAACTGGAATCTATTGAACATATAAATGTTCATCCTACTTTTCTCAGGCTACTATACTTTTAATCTATGAAATGCTTCTGCATAACAAATTTTATTTTCAGATAGTTATAATTCTTATGAAAGAATGCAAACCATGGGTGCACGCATACATACACTGTTATCAAAACTTTTTGTCATTTTCTTTTAAATAAGTTTAAATTAGCGAAGGTACTGGACAAAAATAGAGAATAATTTCTATCTTCCAATCTCTCACAGGCTCCAGTTTAAAAAACTGATGAAGCTCGACTGACACACAGGGAAATTACTCTGGTGATAAACCAGATGCTCTGTCAAAACATAATATCTTATCAAAGTAATGCAACTGAGGTCATTGCTATGGAATTTGATCTCAAAAAAGGGACTAGGGAATGCTAGTTGTAAATAATAATACTATAAGTAAAAATGCACGCAAACTACTGTCATAATATCACAAAACCTACACTCATGAATAAAAATTACATCACAACCAAACATACCAAATGTATACTATGACTCTGTGGAGCTAGGAATGAAGTAATCAACACTAAATCAAGCTTGAAATCAGGGTGAATAATGATGCCATTTTTCCAGATAACATTAGCAATCTGCCATACTTAAAGCCCACTAGAAAAAAAAAAAAAGAGTAAATCAGCACTCTCCATCACTGGGAAATATTTCAAGAAAATCTCAGTTTTTCATTCTCTGCTCAAACTAAGCCCTAAACACTACATTTTCATTCTTAAGAATTCCAGTATTATCTGCCTGACATTTACTGTCTTGTCATTTCTCAGGAAAAGACCTTAGCTGATGTAGCAGTGGAAATCAGAGTGGATTTTGGTAATCAACTCAGGACTTACTCTGAGCACTACATTGACAAGTGCAATCTCAAAAAATGCTTGTGAGGTTTAAGAATCCTTAAATTACTTACTCTTTTTGCTGCAATAATTGGCACTTGCATTTCACAGTTCCAAGTAATATATACCATTATTGAATATATTCTGAGACATTTCTGTCCACTAAACAATGAACAAATGGTAGCCAGGTGCAACATGATGCATTTTAAGATTGGAAAAATTACCAGCGCTGGTATTGAACCTTCAAAACACTCTCTTGTCAGAAGGTGTAACAAAAACGATAGCTAATGTCTTCTTGGTAGTACGCTAGCAGTTCAGGTTTACTATGCCTGCTTTCTTCACAAATGACTTTGCGCAAACTATTAAACATCTAACGTTTAATTCTGCTACTTTTACTTCAAAACTAATCATCTTATTAAAATCAATATTATGTAGAGACTAAAACCGAAAGAACCAAGTCTTTGGAAAGCAAACTAGCATTAAAAAAAAAAAGAACTAAGAACTCTGCACCACGAGATTTTTCTTTTTGGTAGCAGAAAAGAAATCTCAAGTAGCATTTAAATTCTTGACATCATCTAAAATATAAATAATGTTAATTTTCAATAACACAGTCTATGTCCTATTTAAAAAAGCTCAGAGAAGTATTTATTTGTTTGTTTGGAAAATGTAATTTATAATAAAAATGTGAATGGAATGTCTGCTAGACAGAATATTTCTGTAGGTGCAAATACCCTTCTTTATTGAAAAAGAAGATGGAGTTAACATCAGAGGCAAAACTAGCTTTTCTCAGACATAATTTTATGTAGAGTTCACGTTGTATCCAGAAGAAACCATTTAGTAGGTGCATTTGAAACATGTTATTCTAGAAGTGAATATAAAGAGTACAGAAAAATTCATTGCATATTCTTTAAACTATGAACCTGGTAAATTCACAGATGGATACTTGTTATCTAATGGCCAATTTATCTGTCCATTTATTTGCAAGCAGAAGATTAGACGTAAGATAAAGTGCTCATTTATTCTTTTTTTATGTAATTGTGTTTATGGATGTAAAACACATTTTCTTTAACTTCATTCAGAAATAAAACCTGCAGATCAAAGATCTGGTTTGTGATTTCTTTTTAATTTAGGAACTTGATATATGGTTCTAGGTATCATTAACTTTTTTGAGCTGTGATTACAAAACATCCTTAACATTGTAAAAGAAAGCAAAGTAGCTTTTTTTAACTGATGAACTTCCCACTTGTTTCTCAAATGTGGAATACTACATAAAGAACCCTCTGATTACACAATATGTAACCACAGATCCTGTCATCCAGTTCTCCGTTTTCATAAAATGATGATCAAAAGCAAAACCAGAATTTGAAATAGCCCTTTTCTGTAAGTTCTCAAAAAAGCAGATAAATATTTTCTAATATTAAATGACCTCAAGACTTCCATACTTGGATACTAAGCCCATATAGCAATTGAAGGATAAGATGTAGTCATGTCTTAGACGTGTCCATTCTAGCTACCTAAAGTCTCATCACCATAGGTGTTTTAAGGCAAGGCAGAGAAACTGAGTACCAAAATGTTACATCTGATTTATCTTAGGCACTTAAGGTTAGATAAATTGAGAAGGTGCCTTTTGCTCTCCATTGGGTATAACTAAGAACTGGACTTACTAGGTTGGACAACTAACTTTGGGTACCCAAGTTACAACAAATAAATCTCACCATAGGCCATAACTGACTGAGGAAAGACTGTGTTTAGCTCTCATTAGATGATGCAAAACTCATATTATTCCTTAGAATATTGCTGTTTTAAAATGGGTAACAGATGTTGAACATTTTAATTGCTAACAAGTATTTTACTAAAGTTACTACTATAAATGACAAAATAAAATCATTCTTTTCTTAAGCAATTAAGTCACAGAAGGATGGGATGTCATACAGAGGGACCTGGACAAGCTGGAAAAGTGGGCCTATGTGAACCTCATGAGGTTCAACAAGGTCAAGTGCAAGGTCCTATATCTGGGTCAGGGCAACCCCTGGTATCAATACAGGATGGGGGACGATGTGATTGCGAGCAGCCCTGTGGAGAAGGACTTGGGGGTGCTGGTTGATGAGAAGCTTGACATGAGCCGTCAGTGTGCGCTCCCAGCCCAGAAGGCTGTGTCTTGGGCCGCATCAAAAGAAGCATTGCCAGCAGGTCAAGGGAGGTGATTCTCCCCCTCTATTCTGCTCTTGTGAGACCCTACCTGGAGTACTGAATCCAGTTCTGGAATCCCCAACTTAAGAAAGATATGGAACTCTTGAAACAGTCCAGAGGAGGGCTACGAAGATGATCAGAGGGCTGGAGTTCCTCTGCTATAAGGACAGACTGAGAGAGTTGGGATTGTTTGGACTGGAGAAGATTAGGCTCCGGGGAGACCTCATAGCAGCCTTCCAGTACCTGAAGGGGTTCTATAGGAAAGCCGGGGAGGTATTTTTTACAAGGACTTGTAGTGATAGGATGAGGGGGAACAGCTTTAAACTGGAAGGGGAGAGATTTAGGTTAGATATTAGGAAGAAATTCTTCACAAGAAGGGTGGTAAGACACTGGCAAAGGCTGCGCGATGCCCCCTCCCTGGAAGTGTTCAAGGCCAGGTTGGATGGGGCCTTGAGCTGCCTGGTCTAGTGGGAGGGGTGTTGGAACTGGATGATCTTTAAAGTTCCTTCCACTCCAGACCTTTCTATGATTCTCAGTCTCATGATCTTAGAATAAAACAGGAAAGAAGATAATTACTGCATATAATATCACATTAGAAAAGCGGCAGCTAAGAAACTGTCTCACAGAGTACCAAAAACAGTGAAAGGAAAATGCAAGAATAGGATGTGCATGATGTTCTATATTTAGCTTTGTGGGTAGGCTCTGAAATCCTTGTGCTGTCTTCTTTGATAATGAC
This sequence comes from Dromococcyx pavoninus, assembly GCA_033558185.1. NCBI lineage: Eukaryota > Metazoa > Chordata > Aves > Cuculiformes > Neomorphidae > Dromococcyx > Dromococcyx pavoninus. Next base: position 764,530 of record JAUMJL010000735.1, read on the forward strand.
TGGTAAGGCTAAATTCTGAGGCAACAGCCGGGTGTTCTCAGCAATATTTTTATTTGAGGACTCAAACAGCCAGGATTCAAAGGCAATCTGTGAATTTATTATAGTTCTATATGTAAGAATCTTTTTTACTCTTGTTAACTGCGCCTAGATCAAAACATTCTATTTTGCATCAACTGTTTTCCATAGGTCTCCAATTTAATTTTTAACATGAATGCTTGCTTATAGCCTTGCACTAGCAGATTGTTCCATTGTCAACATCTTATTTATCTGTAATACAGAAATACATCTGTCTCAAAAAGTGATTTCAAAGTGAAATATTTTCATACCTCCCTATATGTCAGCAGTTTTCCAGCTGCATCTGCAGTGAATGATATAGAATCATTTTAAGGAGAGAAGGAATGTTCAACATATGAGGTATATTCAGATACTATATTCCAACTATAGTATCAGTGTTTTCGTCAACAACATTAACTATCACACAGAAGCAGTCACATTAGCTTCCCAGTGAGATAAAACCTTTGAAGTTCTTTTACAGTGTTTTTTTAATGTTATAAGGAATAAAAAGTAAGGGGAAAAAGAATGCCATTTCACTGCTGATCCTGTCATTACATGCAAAATACAACAACACCATGCCCTTAACATTCAACTGCACATCAAGCTAAAACAAAAGTGAAAATTTCAATTAAAAAATTGTAACAGAAATATCTATACTATTACTCAGCAATACCCTTTTGAGGAATTTTAGTGGTATTGCCATTGTTAGTGCCACACATGAAAATTTCTTCAATAGAGCTTTTACCTCTTTATGAGACACTACCAGTTTACACCACTGTTGTATTGGCAAAAACTGATTTAATAGATCTTTGCTTCTTACCATCAACACAGGCTGGCCTTGCTCTTGTTGTACCGGCAATCTGTCCTTTTTTACATGCACAGCGAGCTGTTTGTCGGGCTATAGTCCTTCGGGGCTGACTGCTATCTCTGTCCAAAGTAACAATCTCACATGTACCTGCAGCCAGCTGACCTGGAAAAAGAACCAGCAACAGGTACCAGAGTCACTGAATGTACTACAGGCAATCTATTACAGCCAAATAGTCACAGCCCTATGTCACAGCAGACACTTCACAACAAATGGGTAGCCAGCTGATAGATATAATAAAAATGAGATGACATATGATTTTTCTTTGTGGCAGACGTATGAAACCCCTGCAAACTGGTTCTGTGAGAAAATTATTATTGTTCCATAAAAGCTTTTCTAGGTCACGCAGGTTACTTTTATTTATGTTGGCTAAGTAAAGGAGCAATCTGCTTTGACAGCAATGAAATTCACATGGTGTGCTCTTTACGTACTGTCAGAAAATAAATGATAAAGTATATGGGAAACAGAAAAACTTCCCTACATATCCTTGAATATAATGAAGTCTTAAGTGCTTTGTGCATTGTTTCTGAAAGAAAAAGTCCTTCCAAGTATGCCCATGTTTGATCAGATTGTTCACCCTTTGGCTCTTGCTCAATCTAAACTGAAAGTTAATTCATTCTCTACCTGACTAATATTTGAAGTAGTTGGTCTTTTCCCTTTTACTAAATTCACTATGTAACCATCCTGCAAATGACAGTAATATGACACTGCTCCATTAATTCAATAATATTGTTTTCTGTTTATTCACTTCAAGATATGTAACTTTCCTTGAATACTAAAGAAATTCACACCATCTAATTCTAAGTTTGGACCATGCTGTAAAAGACAAACCAAAAAGCTGCAAAAAAGTTATTTTACGAAAAATATTATTCTGAAGTAAATACTATTGATTAAAATTATGCGTTTCTGGTAAAACCAATAGTACACTACTGGTATACCAAAATACTACCTTTTAGAAGCAAGAAAGATGTTTTATTGAATTTCAATGTGTATTAAGAGTGAAAAATTCCCCATTAACACTTTGCATGACATATAATTTCTGGATCTTATCATACAGTAGTAAACATAATTTCTACAGAATTTTTCTTTGTAGGCAAATAATTATAACCACTCAAATGAATATGTGAAAAAATATATCTGCAAATCACAATCTTACTATATTTTGTTTTCACAAAAAAATAACATTGGAACAAATGCAATGTTGTATTTTTTTAAAGTTACTCAGTTTAAGTAATATTCACAATAAATTATTTTTATGCTGTTGAAATATTGACAAAGAACGAGAGAAAAATTTAAAAAATCCATATTCACATAAAAATTAAAAACAACACAGAAAATCTTTAAAAGATATGAATGGCATTTAGTTTAAGTCTAGATGTGCAATGATATTTCTACACACTGCAGTTTTTCCATTCAGTCTACAAGCTTACACAGTATATACTTCTCAGAAGCAGCTTATGATGCTTCCTATTGTGTAGATACTGTTTTGAAACAGAACAACAAAATACTGTAGGTTGTCAACAGTATTGTGTCTGGTTCACTGTTAAAGCTCCTAAATTATACGTTGCTATGACTCCTACACTGCAGTGAATTACATCGTGGTAAAACTGATGATCTCAAAGATGTATATGGAAGAAGATACTCTACAAATTCATACAAAATAGGATACATGTAAGTAATACACATTAGACATTTATAAATACAGATATGATATTCATGAACACTATCACCATGACTTAATGGCTGCTGGCAACTAGACTTAGAAGCTACGGTCAGCCCTGGGTTTCTACGCTTTTACACCCACTCCAAAAATATCTTAGGGTAAAAATACTGATGAGAGGATTTTTACCCTATTATATGTGTATTTTTTCTTCTGAAATCTTAGGGATAGAAAGCAAAGATTGGCGAGAAAGACAGTGGCTTGATCATCCAGACAGAGACAAGGGAAATCCAACTACATTGTCACATCTTGAGCTGAAAAAAAAACCAAACAAACATCTCATTCTTTTTTCCCTATCACTAATATATTTCATTCTGGGTTGCAGGAGATGTGTTGCTCCCAAGGAACACAGCTGTCTTAGTAGCTCATGTAAGAAACACTTAATAAGAACTTGATCCCTTAGGCATTTGAACATCACAACTGTAGTCCTGCATTGAGAACAGAAATTGAATGGAAATCAAAGAAAAAGCAGAAGCATAAATATGGTACGTGTGAGAGTATGTGTTGCCACATTCTTCACTATCTGTAAGTCTTATACTATTGTTACTTTCACCAAAAGATGTGGTACAGCATATAATCTAGGTGGATCATTATATAAAACACCACTTCATCGAAAAGGAACCAGTTTTACAGCACAATGAAGGTGAGTAAGGACTATACTTAGAGGAAAGAACAGTGAAGTTTTATGTCAGTATAATTTGTGAAAGTGAAAAGTTTTCATGGATATGCAAGCACTGACTATCAGTAAGAATGTCTATAGATCATCTTTCTGCTTTTGGACCTGTCCAGTTTTAGTTCTGTATAGGTTCATTTTGATCCAGTTGGGTTATTTTTTTTAATGATTGTTTACAGCTGTTTATTTTGGTTAGAGATGATAATTTCTTCCAGGCATAGTGACCTCATTTTTTTGATGAAATTCAAAAACTGAGATAATTAAATTTTAGAAATTGCTATACAAAGATAATGTCACACTGCCTTTCAAGGAATTTTGTGCAGCTATTAAAAATAAGTGAAAATTGGAAGTATTTTTAAAACATTATATAGTTTTTTTAAAAAAAAATTTTTCTGTTGCCATTCTTACTTCTATAGCAGAGGAAATTTAAAGGTTATTGTAGAGGTGTAGCAACTCTTTCCATATATATGTCATAAATACTTCCTGGTCATTATGTCACAGGGCACAGATTGCAAGTATACCGAGCACTGCAACATAGTGTTCATTCACTGTCAGTTGGCTGTAGATGTCTGTAAAGCATGAAAAGTATTAGTTAAGGTTATGGAGGCCCATCTCCAGAGAGAGTCATCCTGTTTTAAAGCATGTCCTCTCTGTCTCTCATTAAAAAGAGGGTAAGTCTACAGGAGTACCTTACTTATAGGATACGCATGCTGCTTTTGCTTTTTAACAACTTAATAGAGAAATGTAAGTGACAAAATGATGGAACAAAGGAAATACATTTCTTCTAAGTATGGAGTTTCAGATATTAGGACACCTTTCATTTTCAGGGGAGCTGACACAGTGACATCTTTAAAAACCTCTGAATACTCTCCACCTCACTCCTAAGCACGGAGAAGAAATCTCAAGGCAACAATGAGCGGAGCTTCACTGCAGCTTTTACAGTTGAGATACTAAGAGCCACAGTCTGTGAAAAAGTCATAAAGACTCCACATTTGCAGGACATGGTATTTATGAATTTGCAGTACACAAAGTAATTCAACACCTTCCAACCTGAATGAAATAATCTTGGGAAGAAAAAAAAAGGCAAGCATCATCAGAGAACTCCGATTCACCCAAGACTTGCGTGAAAGTCTTTCTTCCAAGAAAAAAAGTAATTTTTTTTATTGCTTTATGGACCAAACATAAAGATTGTTTCAGACTTACCATCATCCAGTTTTCCAAGCAAATGAGTGGGTACTTCTTTGTTCTTGTTATTTTTTTATTTTATATATTAAAAAAATCATATTTTATAAATATTTATTTTATAAGTTTATCTTAGTAACTGAGACCTCATTGGAAGTTATTTGATTCTGTGTTGCCATCATCTGGTTACCAAACAGAGAAAAACAGACTTTCATGGAAATTTGTAAGAAACCAGTGAGTTCAGCTACAAATATCTAGCAAATGGCACAGGAAATATCTCAAAGTAAAACTATTATGTTTTTTAAAGTTCTTTAGTACTTGAAAAAAATATTTTTTTTATTGAAAATTTATAAGTAAATGGCATTTTTAATGTCTATTAGTAAGAGCCTTCTGTCAACTATATACCATTGCTGAAAGAACAAAGCTTTTGAAAGATCTGTCATAGATAAAACCCTCAAATAGTATAGTAAATATTTTCATATTACATGTAGGGTGCTTGGGATAATGTTTTAATTTTCTGTGGAGGAAAGTATTTGTGTTCTCTAATAGGAAATAAAATCTGCCTAATCCACATTGATTACAGCAAGCAAGTTTCAGATATTATGAATTTTTAATTTATGCATGCTGAAAAGCTGAAGACTTTCCCTAAAATTCATTTAAAGATAAAATCAGAAGATGAAATCATGCTATCTGTGGATTCAATGAAAATAAAACTTGATCTAAATATATGGGTTTTTCCAGGGTTTTAGATTTCATGCTTATCCAGAAAATGTACTTCTAAATTATACATGCAGGCTTATATTACAGTTTCAGTGAACTATTTTTCCATGCATCACCAATTTGATGCCTAGCAACATAAGCTCTTTTAGTTCAAAATGCATCTAGTTAGATGTTATTAAAAATCTTGGCCTGATTCAGATGCTCTTTTGTCAGTGAACACAATGCAGGAGTTGTTTCAAAATCAGATCACAGGAATACGTTCAGTAGTCTTCTATTACAATATTGAAGTCCTTCTGACAACAGAGCCATGCCAACTCCTGAGCAGGGCTGAATATCAACAATTCCTACTGAGATAAGGGGGAAGGTAAGTACTTAGTGTCACCATTAGTTGTAGTTTGACATTAACTTGAATAACAAATATTTAAGCATACTTCATTTAAAAAAGAAAAAAGAAAAAACAAACAAACCCCAAACAGATACTTAAGTGGAATTTGTATTTTTTTATGTTACATATCCTTCCTCAAAGAAAGTGTCCTGAAACAATATCTCTTACACTGAACATCAGTATAAAATAAGAAAGAGCAATGCCAACAAAGTGGATTTAAAAAACTTATTTAATCTAAAGTAACAGACCAGAATTGGTTCAGCTTCTGTAACCAAGTATGGGGAAAAACTGTTCAAATGAATCAGCACAATTTCAGAATAACTATCAAATAAGAACATTGTTTTAATCTTAATAATATAAGGCCATTTCAATTTTCCAATAGAATACATTCTTGGAAATACACTGTTCCACTGACATTAAAAGCATTTATTTCCTAGATGCTTTGTATATCATTTAAGACCTACTGAAACAAAAGATGTGTCTGTTTAAGTTACAGACTATGAAAGCAATTCTTCATGCTAGTTGTGGGTGGGGGTTTACGGGTAGGGGGTGGGTGTTGACGGGGATATGTTTTTAGCGACCACATTGTTGTTAGATTTTCCATTAAAACTGTTTCTGCAAAGCCTTTCAGTGTCTGCATGGGATGGGCAGGGAGTGCAGAGGGGCAAAAGCATCGCCCAGCCCCAAATCCCATCTACCAAGCCCTGAAGGCCTTGGAGGCACCCCCAGGCCTCAGCCCCAGCCCCACAGCCCTGCTTACAATCCCAGGGGGGTGCGGGGACTCCCCAACCCCTGCCCCAGGGCAAGCAGCTCTTTGGCACAGGAGCCAGGACAGACGGGGCCCTGCAGGACTCATGGACACGGCCCCACACCCAAAGCACTGCTCACCCCTGCCACCCTAGCCACCAGTCTCCCACCCTGAGCCTTCAGCAGGACTCTGGCTGCTCCCCACCAGCTCACCGTGGCCCCACACAGCACACTGCAGCCCCACAGCAGGCTCCTGGGGGGCATCAAGCACAGCATTGCCAGCTGGGTGACAGAGAGGATTGTCCTGCTCTCATCTGCTCTGGGGTGCCCCCACCTCGAGCACTGGGGGCACTTTTGGGCGCCACAGGACAAAAAGGGCATCAAACTACTGGAGAGCGTCCAGAGGAGGCCACAAAGCTGGGGAAGGCTCTGGAGGGGAAGGCATATGAGGAGAGTCTGAAGTCACTTGGTCTGTTCAGCCTGGAGAAGAGGGGACTTAGAGGGCATCTCAGAGCTCTATATTGCCTTCTCACAGGGGAAGGCAGTGAAAGAGGTGCTGAGCTCTTCTCGCTGGTGATCAGTGGCAGGACGCAAGTGAATGGCAGGAAGATGTGCCAGAGGAGGTTTAGATTGGGTATTAGGAAGGGGTTCTACACCCAGTGGGTACTGGAGCACTGGAACAGCTCCCCAGGGAAGAAGTCATCTTCCTGCCAGCACCCAAGATGCTTTTGGTCAATGCCCTTAGTCACACGGTGTGAATGCTGGGAATGTCCTATGTAGGTATTCCCTGATGTAGACTTTTAACATCTTTGAGAACCTTCGTAACAATCCTCCTACATGGGCTTTTGGGTCTCATTTGGAAAAACCAGTCCATTTAAAAGAAAGGGAAGACCTCTGATAGAAGCACAGGTAATCTCTGGGGAGGCCTTAGAGCAGCCTCCCAGCCGTACAAATTGAGATTAGTGATGACCAGACTGAGTGCCCATGGGTAAGAGTCAAAGGGGCAATCAAGAATGACGTCCTGGTTGGAGTATGTTACAGACTGCCCGATCAGGAGGAAGAGGTGGATATATTGCTGTTTAAGCAGCTGGAAGTTGCCTCAAGATTGGCTACCCTTGTTCTTTTAGGAGACTTTAATCTCCCAGATATCTGCTGGGAACCTAACACAGCCGAGAGGAGGCAGTCCAGAAGGTTCTTGGAGTGTATTGAGGATTGTTTTCTGTCACAGCTGGTGATTGAGTCTACTAGGGGTGAGGTTCTCCTTGACCTGCTGTTTACAAATAGAAAAGGGCTGGTGGGTGATGTTGTCGGAGGCTGTCTGGGGTACACTGACCATGAGATAATCGAGTTCTCCTTAAACAATGAAACAAGGAAGGGCATGAACAGGACGTCCACACTGGACTTTTGGCAGGCAGATTTCGCATTATTTAAGGAACTAGTCAGGAGAGTACCCTGGGAAATAGTCCTTAAAAGCAAGAGGGTCCAGGAAGGCTGGAGGTACTTCAAGAATGAAATGTTGAAGACGCAGGAGCAGGATGTCCTGATGTGCTGTAAGATGAGCCACAGGGGCAGACAGCCGGCCTGGATGATTAAGGAGCTTCTGAAGGAGCTAAGTGAGAAAAAGAGGGTGTATCGCCTTTGGAAGGAAGGGCTGGTAAATCACGTTATGTTCAAAGATATTGTTAAGTCGTGTAGGAAGAAAATCAGCGAAGCAGATTTAGGCTTGATAGTAGGAAAAAAATTTCACTGAAAAGGTGATTCGCCAATGGAATGCGCTGCCCAGGGAGGTGGTGGAGTCATCGTCCCTGGAGGTGTTTAAAAACAGATTGGATGAGGCGCTCATTGCCATGGTTTAGACAATGAGCAGGTGTTGGTGTTGGGTCATAGGCTGGACTCGATGATCTCAAAGGTCTTTTCCAACCCTGTGATACTGTGATACTGTGTGTGATACAGTTAGATAGCCTTTTTAAAATACTAGGTTTTCTTGAGGCTGTGATTATGCTGTCAGTACAAGACAGGACCAATGCCACTGTCTGAAACAAAAAGTAACTAACTTAGATAAACCTAGTGTACTTGTGGAACACACAGATTCCCAGTAAACTAAAAAGCAGCAGACCAATTTTTTTAAAACTTTCCATAGATTTACTCCATGACAGGTTCAGACCTATACTTGACTGAAAACATTACCATGTGACCTCTGTAGCTGTAGGGAGTGATTCTGGATTTTTGTGCTATAAAATAAGAGAATTTGTCTCAAAAAATGCAGGTTTAGTGTTCATTTTATGAGGGAAAACTCACTGCAAAACCCAGTTAAGCAAAACTTATGAATAATAAGAGAAAAATAAAATGAATGCCTTGTCTTTTTAAAAGCCAGTTCAAGTATTTTCAGAGTTCCACTGCAACAAAACAGTACATTATGTCCCTTTAGTAATTACTAATCTTTTTTCAATTTTCAGACTACCACTTAGCCATCTGAAGCACATAAGCAGCACAGACATTAGGAGGATAAGAAAACAGCTTTCAGCCCTTCCATTCTGAAATCAGCAGTAAATTTTAATTAAGATAGATCCTACTCTTCTAAATAGTTGCACAGGAAAGCAAATAGAGCCTGTGGAGATTCAAGATACGTTCAGGACCCATTTTGGGGTTTCTTTTTTTTTCCCAGATAAGACTAATGCCCTAACTTATTGCACCTGCTACTGCTATTGTACATAATTGCTTAGTATTTTGTTGTATAATTATGAATCATAACTTACTATTAAAACCATAACAGAAAGAAAAGGAAATGTGAAACCAAAGTTCAGTAAAAAAAAATTTCAAGATTTAAGTTTCTGAAGGTAATTCTAAAACAAAATTGGTACAAAAGGGAATTCCAGACCAGAAAGGGCTTGAAAACTCTGGCCAAGGCTGTATAAAGAAATGCAGAGGCATTTATATATATGAACCTCCTTCTAAACAAAATTTCCTATTTGGTACACTATTTTAAAAAGTAATTCACGCTTCTCCCATGGTTTTATGACATGGCAATGTCATTTCTCAAACTCCTATAAAGTCTCAAGCCAAAACCAATCCATTTAATACTCTGAATTTCACAAAAAAGAAAGAAAGACAAACAAAACCATGGCTGAAGTAGAGTATAGACCTCTTGCCATGAGGTCTACAACAAGTCTCACTGTTCCTGCCTGGCACACTCTGCCCATGGCACAGAACTCCATTCCACCCCTAGGGCTGTCAGCCCTCACCCCAGTGATGCTGCAGCAGGGCCAATCCCCAGTTCCCCACAGCCCTGCTGCTCTGCCGGGCCATGGGCCCTGTCGAGCTGGGCCCATGGCCCAGCCTGCTCTTGGCCTAATCCCAGAGAGGTGACTGGTGCCTGGGTATGGGGCTGCCCCAGTGCCTCCATGGCTGCCAAGCCTTGCCCTGCCATCATCCTGTGGAGGATCCTGCTGATTCCAGCACGGAGACTCGAAACCCATCAAGCTGCAGCACCAGAAAAGTGACCCTTGCACTCCTCACCTCAGCAACAGAATCACAACTTCCATGTTTGAGAAATGTTTTTAATGCATATTCATACAGAAACAACAAAATGAATCCCACTAATGTTGATTTCTTTAATATTATAGAAATATATTCCCTAGCCTGGTAAGTTCTGGGGTTTTGTTTGAGTTTCCATGTCTCTTTTTGAACAGTGACCTAAAAGCAGACCTTAGAAATACGCCAATCATAAAAATGATGTTACCAAAAATAAGTAGAAATGACAAGGCATTTGAGTCCTTTTTCTTTAAGTAAGTTCCACTTCTATTTAAGTCAGTGTGAACTGCAAATCTCAGCTTCACAGAGCTCCTCTAAGGAGGACCTGCAGCTCTGAGGGCCTCCTGTTCACTCCTCTTCCTGCAGGTTTAGTTAATTGCTTATGGAAGCCTCTATCGGTTACAAAAAGGAAATAACTGCATGAATTCAGGATTAAACAAAGCTATACTTATTTGCATAAATTGAGAAGTGGCTGTCACTATGTTACTTTCCAAAAAATATTTAAAGCTGTTAAAAAAAAAGAAGTAAAACACTCTTCCATGTCTTTACCAGCATCTACATGTAAAATAAAACTAGTCTGTTTATAAAGCAAACAGAATAGCCATAGGGGGGAAAATGTTATTGAAGGGATGCTCATATTTCTCTTGAGAAAGACAGGAATAAAAAGCACAGGTTTGTCTAAAAAGCTACTGACATTTGTTGGAGCCAGAAGCTGTATGTCGGGAAGGAACAAGTCTGTTGTGTTAGCAAAATATGTCACTGCAGGGAGCATGAAATCAGTTTGAAGGAACATGCAGATAAAGTCATATATCAGAAGTAGATAAAATGTAGCAGCAGAGGTAAACAGTGTTTTTAACATCTAGGGTTTTCCTTTTTACAGTCACACTATTTGTTATGCTAGAATGACCTGATTCTTACTCTGGAACGACTTGAAATCTATTTACGTATGTAATGCAGACATTAAAAAGTCATTATATAAGTGCTCTTCCTATTGGGATCATATCTGCACTGCAAGATCATGGGTTCAACAGCAGATCTGTGGTAAAATTGCTCCAGTACGAGTCATGTGGGATAGGAGAATCAACATGCTGAAATTCTGTTTTGTTAGATGCTGTCAATATGTCTTAGTTCTTAAACTGCAGAAATAATTACTTAAACTTCTAATTACCATCTACTAGGAAGTAAGTTATAACCTATGCAACAAGAAACGTGTCATTACTTCGTGCCTGTGGCAGGTTTGAAAACCTGGAGGCCAAAGTACGCAACTGAAAACAACTGCTACCTAACAATATCCAGCCTTGTTAGCAAGCCATATGCTATCTCATACCTATGCATGAATGAAAAATTCAAATGATGGATTTTTTTTGTCATTTTGTAGGACAAATGTGATTACACTAAATCATCCACTGTACTCTTAGCAGATCCAAATAATTTCTTTAAAATAAGCCTGTTTATTTCGACTACTGCCTGTAACATTACTTTTTCCTTTTTGTAAAAACCTATGACACAAAACTCCATCTTCTTTCTAGTGATAACGCTGTGGTGCAGTTGGTTTTTTTGGTAATCTAGATGGTAGGTTTACCTTGAAATCACTGGATAATAGAGAAAGTCTTCTAGCTGTGTCATTATTTTGCCATTTTTTTCATGGAAAAAGTCCATACAAAATATAGTCTCTCAAGACTTTGTACTCTCTGGTACTGCACTTATTGAGAACATACAGATACAACAGCTCACACATACCACTGGGAAATACAAACTCATCTTAGTAACACTGCAAAAGTAAACACTGAAAAGCAGAATCACCGAAGTAACACAGTACCCATATCCAAGAAGGAAACAAAACCCAACAATTTTGAATGTCTTATGACACCTAAGAAGAAATAATCCCACTGGATAATACACGATATTAATTAAAAGTATTATGGACCAACCCAAATCAGGGGTTGATGCTGAGAATCTTGAGCAGACAAAGGATTCTCAGGTCAAAGCTTCAACAGGCAAGATCTGTACCTCTTGAAGTGCCTCTCTCTCTACAGTAACTGTGAAGGAAATTCATTGTGTGTGTTCATCATTCAATTACCTGGGTACTAGCATGAATTCTCAAATCAAGCACATCATAAGGACCAGACCAGAACAGAATGTATCTGCTGCATCTGCTGTTTCTTCTTGCTTAGCTCTGAGAGTTTCATTGCAGAGCACACAAAAGCAATGTAATATTCCTCACTGGTACCTGCCTCTCTGTGTTTACTGCATGGAGCAATTAAGTCGTTCATTTAGGTGCTATGCTGAGCACATAGCTGGATTTAGCACACAAGCGCCACTACCGCAGGTACATCAATGGGGTTTAAGACAATTACGTTGTCTTAAAAGTTAAAAAATACAGATGTAGCATGCTAAATAAATATATGCTTTCTGTTAGATTAATACCAAACCTCAGCACCAACTAGAGGAAGTGAACTTGACAGGATCCTTAACTGATGGATTTGAATGATGCCTTTCATTTTAAAAGTTTGTCTGGGAACAGTTCTTTACGCAAGTGTGACAGAGAAGCATGAGTATTCTAGCTATTACTCTCAGCTGTTCTACAGACTTGAAGAAGGGATCTATTCGGGCCAGCTTCACAGCTGCATTTTCCATTTTTATACATTTTGCTCAGAATGACTTATGAAACAGGTGCATACTGAAACTAAAAGTTTTCATGGATGAAATCCATGATTTTTATATCCTCATTTCTAATCCTCCAAAACGGTAACCATTTCTGGGATAAGATTCTCTTTTGCACAACTCAGAGAAGGGTGACAGCAAAAGTGGGTTTAAGTTGCTCACATATATCTATGGCTGCCCAAAGACAGTGCAGTGAAAAAGGACTACAATCATTCCATGCAACTTCAAAAATCAGTAAAGGACTCGAGATTAGAACGCTTCTTCCTGTGTCCCATTTATTAGGAACAATGATGTCTTCCATTTATACAACTAAGTATTCCATCACGGTATACTCACAACATCCACTGTTTCACCTCTACAACTCATAGTGGGGCTCACTCCCAAAGAAGATATGCCATGTATATTTAACACCAGATGTAGAATTAATCCCAAGATACTGAATAGTTGAAAATATTTTAGTGTAATAAACAAAAGTACAAAACCACTCTGTGCTAGACTTAGAAGCTGTAAAATAGACACAAACAAAACTATCAAGAGAGCCCAAAGTCCAAGATATGTGTTCATAACATAGAAGGCAATGATAAAAAGTCTTTAAACCGATGACCTTTTAAAAAACTTTAAATTAACCTTTTTTTTAATTATTATCATTCCCTCTATAACAAGGTTCACCTTTTTATGCACTGCTTAACAGTTTTACTAGCTAATAAAAAGTTAAATAATGCTATCAATTTCCCAGTGAATGCCTAATAAATAATACTACCTCAGATCAAGGTCCTTAATAAGAAAGAACGAATATGAGGCCTGACACCATTTTACTCAGCATTTTGATGAACTAAGTTTACTGCTGCTCATCGTGTACCATCGTGAAAAAAGCTTCCTAAGACACAGAATAGATGGCAGTTAATAGTATTCTAAGCACAAAACGTGTACTTAGTTAAACATACATATACACATAGACCTACACTTCACATAGAGATGTGTTGTACTATATGACCTTGAAGTTGAAGATGATTTGGAATGTAATGCATCCCATATTGACCATAAGATGTAAGGAATTAGCCAACACCCTTCACAACAGCTACAATACTAATACCAAAAGTGAATCAGTAAGTCTGCTCTTTATGACAGCATAGTCAATGTATAAAACTTTTTTACTTCACAATGTATAACTTTTAGTCCGACTCAGAGAAAAATTTTGAAGTAGAATCTACCTGTGTAAGAAGAATTTCCACAGATTTCTAAATGTATGCCATGTGCAAAAAAAAAAAGAAGTCAGATCCCAGTCTTACATTGGCTATGTTATGTTGTTTGTTCTCACCTACTTACTAGAACTTTAACATCACAATATTGACTGTAGTAAATATTTTAGTGTTCTGACTGTATATGGATCCTCTTAAATTTGGGATTAATTGTAACATAAACCATCATAAACTATATTCCATTTCATACCACTAAGTGTCTAAGAAGAAAAACTAAGAGGATATGAGATTTGATCAATTTCATGAGTCACACTGAAGTAGCACTGACCAGCTGTTTTTTGGTGCAGAGGACAACATGAAAGCTGTCAAGTTAAAGAGCATAACTAAATGCTGCTTGTTATCCAGAGGACATGCTGAAGCTGAACCATCAATGTTATGGAGAAGCATTAATATTTTCTGCATTCCTTTTGGTGAATATACTTAAGTTGTTTAGATCAGTGATAGTGATGTTGTATTTCTGTGGTAACGTTATGTAGGCAGGAGAAAGTATAAAATTCACAGACAGGAGAATGATCCCACAGGGATGAGTAAGAAAGCAGTAAAGAGAGATTTATTGAATGACTATTTGCACTCACTAGCTGTAATAAAACTTAAGTGATATCAAGCAATTCATGTACATATATGAGACATACATGGTCATGTTGGCCACTTATGACCTGCCCTTCTTTTAGTTTTCCAAATGGCAATATAAGAGCTTGAATGAAAACTGAGGATAAGCTGATAGGAATCAGAACAGAAAAGCTGGGAATAAATATTTCATTAAAAAAGGGTTTCTGAAAGGCCATATAACATTTGTCTAAATGTTTCAAATCCCAAATGTATTAGGTTCAAACAAAATAAAGTTATTTTAATTAGTTATAGGTAATCTGAATTTATTCAGCAATTGTTAAAGGCAGAGTCATTATGACACTAAGACAAACCAAATCATTCAGACCAAAGACTGGATACGGTATCTCTACAGAAAAGAGGTCAGTGCAAGTGTGTATTATCTAAGAGGCAACTAAGGGTAGTGAACGGAATGATTAATCACAGCTCTAACTACACATCAAATTATTTGTGTGTATGTTGACGCACATACACATATATTTTGGTCTCATGCTAGAGAGGGTAGCAGCAGGAGACAGTCATTTTGCAATAAAGAGAACATCACTTAACCTGCAAGAGAAAAGTAAGCCTGGTTATATAAATACTTATATTTCTGTATATATATATATATATATATATATACACACAGAAAGCAGTGAGTGTGTTATTAAGAGGAAGGAATTTATTAAATAATAATCTTGGTTTAAAACAGTAAACAAAGTGGCAATCAAAAGACTAGGATTCACTTTCCGATGATGCCATGTATCTTCTGTATCCACTAACCATTTTGCTCTTGTTAACAGGAGGGTACAGTACTATTTTCAGTAGACAGTTTCTCTTTTGTATTGCTTCCCAATTTCATATATTAATATAGATTTGTTGTAACAGAACTGCTCTGTTGATATGAGGTAAGCTTATTCCAACACCATTCCATTTAATACCTGATTTTGGGTATGTTCAATTACATGAAACTGGTCACTGCTGGAGAAAAAAATCAGTAAAAGATCAAAAGACCTTAATAAGAGTAAAGTGTACACATAAACTGTTTCTGACTATGCAAAACTCCTTAAGAGAATATAAAACTATATGTATTATGGAAATAATGTTTGTGTGTGTATATCTATGCGTGTATATCTATATCTATATCTATATCTATCTGTATCTATATATCGATATCAATATAGATAGATAGTATAAGTATGTATAATGTATAATATAAATTGTGTATACTTTAAAATTCTTAGGGGATATTCCATACTGAAAAACTTCAGACACGATGGAATATTGTTTGATGATATAACTGAAACCTGCAGTAGTATCCAATCAGAACACACAATTAAAGTTATTGCCAAAATAGCATATTTGCTATACACGTGTACTTGTGTATATATATACGTATACATATATATGTGTATGTTTCATGGATGGATGAGTGATGACATCTACTAGGGAAGAAACGTAGATTATATACGAAATATATAGATTATGAAAAGATGTTCTGATGTGCACATACTGTATCAAGTTGGCACGTATGCACGGCTCATATAAACCTTACGCTACCAACTCATGTTTTTCTATTGAGATCAGCAAGACTATTCACCATGCAATGTGCCCAGTTGTAAGTGGCTATACAAACACAAAGCAGTGAAAACTAGGCCTCTGAACTGCAAGGAATGAAAAATTTGACTCCATTCTCAACAATGAATATTTAATGATGCCCTGTTCTACTTAGAGCTGACAATCCTTCCTACCAATTATCCATTCCACCAATCCTAGTATTAAGGACAAGAATAAAATATCAATTCTGGACTGGTTGCTTAACCCTTCTCATAAACCTCTGCACAGTCACACAAATGTTATAAAATCAGAACTCTTTTTCTCTTATTTTGATACAACTACATAACTGATACATTGCATCCTCTACTACACAGTGAATTTCATAGCGATTACTGAATTTGTATATACAATCTTATACACATAAATGCATGCCCATATGCCCAAACACACACAGGCATATATCATATCCTACCATATCCTGGGAGAAGAAATATCTCAAGTTTTTTTTGCCTTCCTTGTATTAGAAAAATTCATTGATAGCAGTTACTGTGTGATCAGTGCACAAATGGGGGAAAAAAACCCAACCCAGTAAAAAAGAGAAAACCCTCAAGATATCTAGGCAACCAATCCTTTCCACAATCTAAAAGCGCTCTTGAGTGAAGAGACTTCCTTCGAGTTGGTGAAAAATTACCCTCTTTGCCAAGTACCTTGGTGACAAAAGACACAGATCTTGATATGTCAGCTGTAAACACAAAGAATTAGAACCAGCAAAACACAAAAGAAAATAATTCTATTTAATAATCTGATTACTTTTTACCTTCCATTTTTTCAGTGA
This sequence comes from Dromococcyx pavoninus, assembly GCA_033558185.1. Lineage (NCBI taxonomy): Eukaryota > Metazoa > Chordata > Aves > Cuculiformes > Neomorphidae > Dromococcyx > Dromococcyx pavoninus. The sequence goes on from JAUMJL010000735.1 coordinate 781,307, forward strand.
TGGAGCTGTACCCAGAGACAGTGTAAACATTTTACTTTGCACAATATAAGAACCACAATAGAAGTGTGTAATTAGCACTGGAAACACAGTCTCAAGGAAGTACTTTGATTTCAAAAGACTGTTGGAGTGATTGTCACCCCTGCTGTGCTTGGATTCTCTCTTGATGTGCATAAAGTGTGAATGCAGAACGCATTATCATGAAACTCACTCGTCCTTGTATTTGTGTGCTTATTGCTTTTGCCATCTTGTGGTGACCAAAAATAGAAACCCACAGAGCAGCATATAATTCACACTAGAATAATATTGCTGCACTTTTTTAATGAATTCTTCAGTGCACATGCTGAACATCTACAACCCAAACCAAGTTCTACATTGTGTCATTTATTTAAGAAATGTGTATTTACTTTCCTTTTAAGTTTGAGCTTACTGAAAAATACAAAATATAGCCTAAAATGTAAAATAAGCACAAACATGAAATGACTTAATACTGGATAAGTATCTTCCAAAGGACTTCATCAAAATACCCTATGAGATCTTTTTTAAAGGAAGTAAAATGTTTCTATTCTCTCAGCACATATAAAGCAATACTTTTATAAAAGTTCAATATAGTCCAACCTCAAAACAGTTTAACGTGTGATAAAAGAAAATGGATTTGGACTTCATAAACCAGTCAATATATGGAACACAGTCATTTGCAGGCTTTAGTTTGTGTTTTCTTATTTAAATTATCAAGGAAAGCAATGAATACAAACTATCAACGTCTCCTAACTTTAACTTTCAAAAGAAGTAGCACATTTTTTTAGTTAGTCATCCCAAGGGAGAGAAGATGAGGCCTACAGTTGCTAAGCAAGACTTTTCTAGTTATTTCAGGCTTTAGCTGAGTACAAGCAATAATCACTATTGCCTGAAATACTGGAATGAAAGTACATGGGGCCATTCATGACACTTCATCAGCATGCAGGAGGCAAACAGAGTGACTGCAGTGATTGAATACAGGCTCAGACTACTGGCTTTAATCTCCACCTCATTCATTCAGCCTTTACTTTTGGCACAGCTGTGTGATAAACACTCCGACATTCTTCCTCACCCACCCTCCTTTGGAATCCCATGATTGCTGTGAGCGTGTTTGTTACGTATTTAAGGTAGATATGGTTAATCTACAGGTTTACTATTGTTACTATCAAAGCACCATTATTTTACAGAAGGGGAACTAAGTCCTGTTCACTTTGCTTCTGCACACATCTTAAAAGAAAAGACTGTGAATTATGACTAACACAAACTCTACTACCTTCAGTGCAAAATCGCATATATATAGTGAATGTATGTTTATAATAAATAAAGTAGAACATATTTACAAAGGTATTACACAGAATTGTAACACTGTTGCTGATGTTAAAAAAAATCTGATGTTAAAGAAATTACAGTTCATTATTGGGTTTTCTGGTTGGTTTTGGTTTGGTTTGTTTTTACAAATTTTTGTTGTGCCAAGAGAAGCACTTATGAATTTCCGTATCACCAGTTCCCTGAATTTGCCTTGGTTTTACACCCAATGGGTACTGAGGGTCCTGAATAGTAATGGAGTTACATGTGAAAAGCCAGTAAGCAGTAGGCGCCTCTGAAACTTGATAGCAATTTTTTTGTTCCTGTGACACTTATGTCAAAAAAATAACTTCTATTTTATATTACTCCTTCCTCCTATTAAAATACCTAATAGTTTTGGAGAAAATTCCTGGTCTACTTCAAGAAATTAGGCTGAATTCTCTGGCTCAGTACACTGGACTCCCTGAAATCACAAAAATACACAAAAATATCACAGTTTTTCCCTCACTTTTTGTATTGAAACCGACGCTGTTTGATCATTGCAATGGTTATAATTTAATAAAAAAGGTAATATTAAGTCAAAGAAAATACAATTAAGAACTTATTTAATACTCTTTGCTCTGGCTAAGATGGGAAAGCATTTGCAGCTTAGCTGACTGAAGGCATGTGGCCATCCCTTAATATTCAGAGATAAGTGGAACAGAGCCCTGCATAGCGATAGCTCTAGAGTGCCTGTTACTGATGTAAAGTTGCCATTTCTCTTGCACTAAGTTTTATTCACTGCCAATGAGTTACTGAGCAGCCAGCAGAACAAAAAGAGAGAGAGAGAGAGAGTGAAAGAGAAAGAAAGAGAGAGAGAACCTCACACCCTTTTCATGCAACATTGAATACCATCTCTTTCAATTAAGTAAAAAGGAATTGATGGTCTGCATTGAAATCTGGAGACAGCCAACAGATCAGTGAGTGAAGGAGATAGAAAAGATGAAGTTTGCAGGTTCCCAGGGAGACACAGAAATATCATTGGGATAGCCAAAATAAATCTCTTAGATCTTTTAAGAAAAAAACACTCAACTACAATGACACCTAAATGAAGGGATCCAGAATCTGTCTCCAGAAAGCAAAGCAAGTTCTGCATTTTCTGCTCCCTCCTTATATCAAGCTTGTACTTGCAAATAAAGACTACTAGATTTCTGAAACATATGAAAGATACTCTGATTCAGAGATTACCCAAGACAGCAACAGAGAAGAGTATTTGAAAACACCCTCTTGAGCTTTTCTGTGTTTAAGTAGCAGCAAACAATCTAGCACCTTCCACTCCTAAGTACTCTTATCATATTATCCACTCTTAAGGAACAAGTTTCATTACCTATTTACTTCAATCAGAAAAAAAGCCCTTGAACCTGAAAACCCATCAACTGTCAGTGATGAAAATCTTCTAAACAGCAACAACAAAGGAATACAACATACACATAGTTAGAAAGACTAATCTTATGACCTGTATAACTTTTTGGCAAAGGGAGCGAGGATGACTACATCTCTACTATAGTGCAAACACAATGAATTGCCAACTACAGGCTGATACTGCCATATTTACTCAACACTTTCCTACTGTGACAGTTCTATCTTTCTTGAAAACCATTCACTAGTAGTAATTGGTCAGTAATATTGAATGATGTGACTATACCAGCTCATATTATGATTTTTGATTCTTTATTTATAAACAGAGAACATCATCACCATTAAAAAAACCACCACAAGTTTCAGAGCCCACTCCAAAGCACTTACACTGGTTGCTTAATTCAATTAATTTGTTCCTAATTAAAACCAACAGGTTTTCTTGCCAAAAAGATTGATGTACTACTGAAAAACAACAAAAATATACCTGTTCAACAGGGTGCACAATCTGATTTATTTAAGACAGATATGAAAACTCATTCTGTTCATGACACATTTATCTCTTAAAGTAATTGTTCTATCAGCTGTCCTTATTTTTAATGTAGAACTTACTTATGTATTTTAACTCGTGTGGCCTAACCAATTCTCATCAGAATGGATGTGGTATCAGAGCTCCCAAAAAAACATGCAGCCATCCAGGTCTCAGGCTGCAGGGTGTGCCAGAGCTCTTCACTGGTAACAGATGGCAGTGGGTGAGAACAGATGTATGAGGTGGGACCAGGTGGATACTCTGCTCAGTCTGATGGCAGAACTATGATAGGAAGTAGAAAGGTTACAGAGCATTAGGGAGTCTAAGAATGAGACAGAGTGATGGAGCCATGCTCTGTCCCCCCTGAGACAGACACAGGAACAGCCACCAGGAAAAAAAAAAAACAAACAACAGATCAAGGGGATTCTGTTACCCTCCCTCTGCCAGGCTGAAGGCAGTAGCTTAAAGGAAAGGAGTGAATAGAGCTTAAGTCTGTACTCAGGGCAGTAGGTGAACCCCTTCCTTGACCACCTTGCTTTCCCACATCCTTCTGTACATCAGGTATGAGAAAGGCCATTCAATGGATGTTGTGGATGATGGCTCATCTACAGAAGAGGTCAGAATCATCTATTGCCCGTATCATGACTATCTCCATGAGGAAGAAAAGATGACTTATATTTGTAGGTGACTCCCTTCTGAGAGGAACAGAGCTTTAAACTAGACTTGAAGAAGGAAGGGGATAATATCAGGCTCACCTGTGTAAAGCTGTGATTACATGCCAAGATTAGAGAGATAGGGCACTACTGAGGACCCTCAGCCTATGTCTATAAGATATGTTGAGTACACTGGAGCACAACTGAAGTCTTATGGAGATAAGCCAGGTCTCCTGAGGTAATGAAAGCCAACACGGAAATACCAGTGAAATACCTCAAATGAATTAAGGTATGTTCCTCTAAGAGGGTGATCCGGCCAACAGCCCAGCTGAAGTGCCTCTACACAAATTCACCGAGCACAAGCAAAAAACAGGAATTAGAAGCAACTGTGTTGCTAGAAAGCTACAACCTAAATGCCCTAACTGAAACAGGGTGGGATGAATCCCATAATTGGAGTGTGGTTATTGATGGTTACAAGTTGTGCAGGACTAGAAAAGTTATCATCCCCTTATACTCGGCACTGGTCAGGCCGCACCTTGACTACCGTGTCCAGTTCTGGGCCCCTCAGTTTAAGAGAGATTTCGAGATGCTTGAGTGTGTCCAGAGGAGAGCAACGAAGATGGTGAAGGGGCTGGAGCATAAGCCCTATGAAGAGCGACTGAGAGAGTTGGGGTTGTTTAGCCTGGAGAGAAGGAGGCTCGGTGTAGACCTTATTGCTCTTCTATAACTACCTAAAAGGAGGTTGTAGGCAGGCAGGGGTTGGTCTCTTCTCTCAGGTGACCAGTGACAGAACAAGAGGACATAGTCTCAGGCTTTGTCAGGGGAGGTTTAGGCTTGATATTAGGAAAAAATTTTTCACTGAAAAGGTGATTGGCCATTGGAATGCGCTGCCCAGAGAGGCGGTGTTTAAAAACAGATTGGATGAGGCACTTAGTGCCATGGTTTAGATGACGAGTAGGTGTTGGTGTTGGGTCATAGGTTGGACTCGATGATCTCAAAGGTCTTTTCCAGCCTTGTGATACTGTGTGTGAAAGGGCAGATGAGAAATCAGGTGAAACTCAAGAAATGGACAGAGTGTGAAGAGCACATGGGTAAGAATCAGAGAACAAGGCAACAAAGGGAACCTTGTGGCTGATGTCTACTGTAGGCTGCTCAATGAAGGGGAAGCTACTGACAAACCCTTTTACTCCAGATACAGGAGGCTTCATGCTCGCAGGCTGTGAGGAGCTGTACTAGGACATTTGTGTCTCAAAGACTTCTGCCACTGTCAGTTGCAACACAGAAACTGCCAAAACCACAAATCAGCATCCTGCACAAGCTCAGTGGGGGCCACACAACCACTGCAGGAAGAGAGCTGGAGGCGCAGGGTAGCAAGTGTGCATGCACAGGTGGATGAAGATGTACAGTACGTGTGGTATGTGTGGTCGTTATGACAATCCAAGGTGAGAAAACATATAAAAGACCAACCAAAAGCACCCTGTGTGCCTCTGCCCACCATCGACTCCTTGCGGGATCTCAAAACACTGACCCTTTAAGATGACGCAGACCCATAGTGCTGACTATAATTGCGAAATTATCGTGAAGGCTTGCTTAATTTTCTATCTTTGTTCCTCTGTTTCCTATCACTATTGCCTTATCTTGCTCTTTACTTACCACTTTTCACAATAAAGAAAGATTTTTTAAAATACGGCATCTGACCTCAGTTGCATCTTAATCTCAGCCTGGGGGATCATCCAGAAACCTCCCCAGCTCTGGGACACAGGGTCTCATCCAGCTGGGGGACCTCAGTCACCCTGACGTGTTTGCATTTCTGAAGGACTGTCTTCATCAGTGTCATAGGCAGTGGGATCGAGTGCACCCTCAGCAAATTTACAGCAGGTCAAGAGACGTGATCCTCCTCTTCTACTCCCCTCCAGTCAGACCTCACCTGGAGTTCAGCTCCAGAACTCTCAGCACAAGACGTGTACATGTTGGAGGGGGTCCAGAGGAGGGCCACAAAAATGATCAGAGGGATGCAACACCTCTCTGATGAAATATGGCTGAGAAAGTTTCGGTTTTTCAGCCTGGAGAAGAAAAGGCTCCAGAGAGACCTTACTGTGGCATTCCAGTACTTAAAGTACTTACAAGAAAGATAAGGACAGACTTTTAGTACACCTGTTGCTAAAGGATAAAGGGTAATGGTTTTAAAGTAAAAGAGGGTCAATTTAACCTACATATAAGGAAGAAATTTTTTATAATGAGAGTCGTGAAACACTGGAACAGCTTGCCCAGAGAGGCTGTAGATGTCTTATCCCTGGAAACATTCAGGTCAGGTGGGAGTGGGCTCTCAGCAACCTGATCTAGTTGAAGGCGACCCTGTTCACTACAGAGGGAGTTGGACTAGATGACCATTAACAAAAAGCATTTTATGATTCTATGATTCTAACATAAAAAGGAAACTGAGAAAGACTGCAGGTAACATACCATTTTACTGTAAATATAAATGATGAATACCATCGAAGACATCATCAGTGCATTGTGATCTACTTTAAAAAAAAGAAAGTATCTTATTTTTTCATTCCAGCAAAGTTCCTTTTAACACGATCAGACAAAGTAGCTTGGTTTCTTTTTTTCATCATACTATCATATTAAATGTAAGGCAAGAGCAACCTTGCTTCCCAATGTCAGGATTTATGAATTCCCATTCACAGCGTCCGAAGGTTTGCAAGACAATCATTCTGACCTTGCTTAAAAAGAACATTGCTCTGAATGAGTTTAATAAAGATTTGAAGAAATGGCCTTGGAGGCGCAGTTTGAATGAAAACTTCATAGTGTTTACATCTTGCCGTGTACCTTACGAGGAGGCACGAAACAAATTATATACAGTATTTTGCATTTGCTACATTCAATTCCCACACAAGATGCTTGAATGAGTCATTATTTCATCTGCTATATTTTCTTATTTTTTTCTGTCTAATTCAGAAATAATATATTAAGACAATAGAACAGCAAGTCAGTGTCATAGTGGGTAAATTTAAAATCTAAGTTACCAGACTTCATAAGCAGCTGATGATTGTTAGTGTCTGAAACGTTTATTTTGATTTTAGCCAGAAAGGTTTTTACTGCTTTAGTAACAAAATGAACAAATCCTTTTTTTTGTTTAGTGAGATTGCAGTTTTGTTTTAAAAGACACATCATCACTCCACTGAAATTTAGATACCTACTCTGTCTTTAAAATAAACTAACTTATAAAAAAAAAGCAGGTAGTGTATTTTAGTACTTTTCCCCGAATTAAACACAATTCAGACATGTGGTCTTATTTGTCATGTCATGGCTTTTTGGATGTCATGGTTCATAAATGGCATCAGTCTGAATTTCAATTGATATTGCACAGACATGTCAATGTTAATGATAGGAGAGATATTTAGTGCTCTGAATAAATTTGCATAGGTAAATGCTAGACATAAAGCTAAGTAACTAATTGTGTAAGATACTGCACAACAAAGCCATGTGCTTATCAGAGGACAATCAAATCAGATGACACATAATGAGATTTGCTGAGTAAGACTTCAGAGCCTAGAATGCTCTGCAATATTGCTTAGGAAGACAGCAGGAATTTTCCACTGACTTAGGTAAGAACTATGTAGAAGCCTGTAATATATTTTTTTCTGCTCATATAAACTAGTCCAAATTCAGTGTTTAGAGATTTAAAGCACTGACACAACTTATTAAATGTAATTTTTAACATATCCTTCTATTATACTAATTTACATGCCCAATAATTAGAGTTTGAAGAATCACCAAAATTGTGCAATTTGAATGGCATTTTGTTCTCCAGCTGTTTGAAGTGCTCTCAATTCCTTCAACGTTTGACCAGAAATGGATGAGTTAAAATAAAATTAATATTTTCACCTCTGTGTAATGTCTGGAAAATAAAAATCTATATTAGAAGAATGCTAACCTATATTCTGCATGTACAAGTTTCAAAAGTACATGCAAGGAGAAAAACTTTTAAGCAGAAGTCAATGCCAACCTTAGCTAGAATAACCTGTGTTCTTTAGACTTCACAGCTTGTCTCTTGAAAGTTCTCTGGCAACATGTTCTTTTTCACATTTGTCATCTAAATCAGAGATCCAAATGCAAAATATAACATTAAGGAACAGTGAGTGCATTTGTGATACTCCTTGGAGAAATCAGATACACATAAGGCAATGACTATATTACATGGAAGTATAAGCACACTCTAAAGTAACTTTGTTAAACTAATTTAATTAAGGAAGATCAGTATTCTCTCCTAACACCAGTGTATAATACTGTTTGTTCTGCTCTTCAGAAAACTTAGCTATCCCTAGGTATCAATGAAACAAGACACATAACAACTTGGCACAGTATTTCAAACCACATACTATTACCCAAATTATTCACAATGCTTTACAAGTACAGACACAGAAGTGTGGAAAACTATCTACTTAAATTGTGTATTCCCTTGATTATGAAATGGAAAGCATGCAACTTATCTACGTTTCAACCATGACACATCAAAAATGTTCTACTGAAGAACTTAAATTAGTTGTTTTCAAGCTCTTTGGATTAATTTTTCATTGCACACTGCAAAATGATCTACAAAAAATCAGTACAGCTGCATGGAGGTAAACAGTAAATTTTACTATAGTGTGGTTGCACATATGTAGTGCCAATTGTGGACCACTGATGGTCTGCAAATGAAATTCTGGGATCACTGGCTGATACGGCCTGCCACAAAAAGTTTACGTAGAATACAGTTCTGGTTTTGTGGAATTCGCCGTAATGCTAAGCAATCTCTCTGCCAATGAAATAATAATCCATTACATCATATTGCTGAGTTATTAAATCTGGTGTTCAGAGTTTCAGAAATTAGCTGATGTTGAAGAAAATTTCTGAGGCAAAGGACTGATGATTCGGCAACATTTATACATGCCTTACACAGAAAAAAAATATGCAAAACACATGGAATGGTGCCTTAAGCAATCACTTTCTCATCATACTGAGATAGCCCACATGATTAGTTTTGCACTTGCTAAATGCTGCCAAGGATCACAGAATCAGAGGGGGAAAAACTACTGTTTAGAAAAAAAGTGCTGTGGAGTGATAGCCTCTATAACAATGCATTTCATCAACGAACAGTAATTCCATCAACAAAGAACTACTGGCTAACCCAGTCAACTCAGAAACAAGAAGCATTAAAATGAAGTAAAATTTTACAAAATGCTTGAAGGCATTGTAGCTGTAAATCCAGCTACGTACCTGCTATTCAAACCACAAAGTACTGTTTCGGACCTCACTGACTACCCCTCTCCAAATGTCTTCAAAAGTCACACAGATCTGACAAATTTCATAAGTATTTTGCTCTTTTATGAGACATAAGGTATATAAAATTTTACATCAGCCATCCTCTTTTTTCTATTTTTTTATTCCCCCAACAGTAATTTGGTAAAATATATATATATTAGTCTCACTTATAAAAAAGCGTATATTTGAAACCTAGACTAAATGGGTCTAATCCCATTGCTACTACCGTTTAAAGACTTTTACAGAACAAAGCTCTAAATCACAGGCTTCAGAAGGAATCTTGATCTTTTCTTTATTGCACTACAACAAAATAAATTATTATCATGAGGAGAAAACTACATTATTCGTGAAAGCACTAACTGAATATGTTTTATATGTCCTTAACACACAAATTGAGAAAGTTATCAAAAACAAGAAGGTCTTTTAGCAGCAGATACACTACTAACCCTGGGCAATACAACACAAGAATATCTGAAAATTTTATCTTTCTGCATGTTACTTAAAGATTTGCAGTAGGTTTTGAAGATTACTAAAGGAAATTGTGTGAGATTCCAGGTGATGCAAGTCAGTGTCATTCCACTAAAAGAAAATAAAAAAACACAAAAATCTGATCCTTTGAGGGGAAGCTTTAAAACATCTTAAAATATATGTATATGCTTCTGTATTAATCCTACTTTTGTAAAGATATGGTTTATATCTTCTCCAACTTCTTTAAATATTTGTATTTACATGTCAATCATTTTTGACTAGCAAAAATAATACTTTTAAAACTCTGTTGAACTAAAGATATACATTTCTTTCCAACTGCTTCAAATGGTTATTTTGTTTTGTAGTGATTCTGTTAAAAAAAATACATAATTAGACTCTTTGCATAAAAAAAAATCACTTCTGACAATTTTTTTCCGACTTATTTATTTTTCTCTGATCTAGCATACGGCTTCTGAAAGCCTCTGGTGCATCTAATTTGTCTTGAACAAATTTCCTGTTATTATTTGTCTGACACGTAAGTGCATTCCCTAGGATGATTATGCTCAGATTCATTTTGTAGGGTTTTTTTGTTCCTCTCATTCATCTTAAACATTTTGAAATGATGGAATCATATCTTCTTTAAAATGTATCACTTCGTTACATTTTAACTATTACTTTGAGCTTTAACTTTTATTATCAATAGCCTAGGCAAGCAAAAAAAGTGAAAAGAAACATTTTTCCTATGAATTTACAATGCATTAACTAACCACAGGTTTGACAAGTAAGACCAACAGCGCATCAACATGGTTACACGTATAGGATTGTGCAGCAGGTAACTGAGGCAATACTCAGGTAAAGATGTTGTCAACAATATTAACTAGAACAATAAATAAATGGCCATTATTGTATACATAAGTTTCTGAACATTAAGAACTTTGAAATTTAAGGCTATTACTGAAGATGAGCTTATTTCAGTAGGAAACATGACTTCAGGCAAGTAAATGCTCTGAGGTCTCCCATTTGAATCTATCCTTGCCTCGGTCAAGGTTAAAACGAAAGGGGGGGGGTGAGGAAAAGGAAAATAGACTTCAGTCCAAGAATGTTATGAATCTGACTCCTCTGGTTATTACACTTTCATAACTCAAATAAGATATACTCTACATTATATTTTATACAATTCCATTTTTCTTGTTACTTATACAAGAGAAATTGCTATGGTGAAAAATAAAACCTTCTTCCTCAAAAGGAAGATTAAATTGTCATATCTACACACTATTGTTTACAACCCAAACAGCAAACATTTGTAAATATTAACGTTATATGCATACCCGTAACATCATAAAATAGTTTATTTTACATAAAGACTAAAATGTACTCTGCTGTTTAATACAAAATTCAGCACATACTCTCTATGTTATGGAAATAATTAAAGGGATTTATGGGGAGAAGAAAAATCTTACCCTTTCCAGTTGCCTCTAAAAAGTCTACTTTGAAAGAAATAAATTATTTAGGTCATAACATAAACTGTGAACCAAAGCATAATTAATCTGGATGCTAATTTTTCTTACCTGTAGGAAGGATCAGGAATTGTTTAAAAGCATACTCTGAACTGTGTCAGAGCCTATATGGCCTACTGAGAAACTCAGAGAGTGCATCTTTGAGATACCACAGTATCTTATAACAGCATTATAAGAGCTCTAGTGACAACCATGATTAGCCAGTGCATATGCTGACCTCTTTCAGTTAACATCACTCCATTCTGCTGCACACATAAGACAAACTAAACAACCCAGAGGGTCTCTTCTAACTTTGTACATACGTCCTTTCTTTCTCATTTATAATCCTGCAAAGTAAAAAAAAGGTTATTCACTCTTTAATTCCTGCTTGAAAATATTTTGTCTATATGTCTACTCACAGTGCAGTGTCTGTAAGTTCCATGTTGCTTCAGAAGAATACATGGCAAATGAGTTCCAGTTCCCACCTCTCCACAATGAAGGCAATGAACCAGAAATCCATCTAGGTCTTAGGTTTAAAATATCCAAGGGGAAGGAGGAAAAATTGTGAATTTACAATTAGATAAATGACCTGAGGAAGAACTGCTAGAGAAAAGTGATCTTCTATCTCTCATGATGTTTTGTTACACAGTGATGGCTGTAGGCAGTGGTCCCCACAGAACATCATATATATGAAGAACAATCTCACAATCCGAAGTCGAATAAGGACTGAAAAAAGGTCTCCTGCAAAAGCAGCATCACTTCAGCAGGTCTGTAAGATTTGGTGGATTTTAGAATGAAGCTCTAGGTGGCAGCTAGACGTGCAGCCTCCATATGCTTGGGAAGGAGGCATTCTGAAGAAAATAAGACAGCTATGTTAATCTAAGGTGGCTCGAGTTCAGCAGACAAACTGCTTCCCACATAGTTAGCTATCCAGTAAGACAATCTGTTGAAACAGCTGATTTCTAGCTCACTTTGTTGTCATACGGACAAACAAGGATTCTTCCTGAAAGGCCTCATCCTGGCAATGTAGAAAGAGACAGCTTGCCTGGAAAAAGTGTAAGAAGAACTAGCACATACACTGGGGCAAAGACAGACAGCCTTGGCTGAAATAAAATCCAGTGCCTTAGTTAGAAAATAAAGGGTGTTTTCTGAGGATAAGATATCACAGAAAAATGTGACGGAGGAGGGTGTAAATATGTATATACACCATATTCATACATAAAGACTAAGCCACAAGGATCCAGATTTCTCCTTCTCTCTTGAATGGAAAAGAATATATATGCTTAAGGAAAGATAACAGAGGCTACAGTGGTCTGAAGGCTTACAGGGCCAGCCCACGACTAATCTAACAAATAGGTTAAGGTCTGGACTATGTTAAAATATTGGAGGAAAAACTATTAGTTTCTCTGACTGCAAATTCACAAGTATGTTTTGCAGGACCCTTAAAGTTTTACAGGACTCCTGAAGCTGGTCTGGCTCTGCCATTTCCTTTTGATGTTCCAGCCAAACCCACCGACTTGAGGATGAACCTCCTCCTTCTTCACCTTCCTTTTATGTTCCTGTTTCCAATGGTTCACACAGTTCACAATTACTTAACTATCTTTGTAAAGCTAAAGCCCTCATTAAGTTATTTAGTGACTGATGAAGCATTCCTCAAATCTGTTAGTGGTTTGTAGTAAGCCACACAACTAGAAAGAATGTAATGGTTTTATCCTTCCTCTAGTACAAACTGCAAAATATGCATTTAGTGTAGATTTTTTGCACCTGAGGTCCCTTCTACATATGGACAGGTATAGGTCTTAAAATGCAGGCTCTCCAGGTATTTCTGAGGCAAAAAATGCCTCACTAGAAAAAACTTTTAAGCTATGTTTTCCATGATGATTCCATTTACCATTGAATGGTAGCATCTATCACCAATGATCAATTATCCAAATAAAGTTATTCTCAAGTCTCATTGTCATCAAGCAACTATTTATTACTAATAAATATATTTTACAACATTTTTCCTCTATATATCAGCCTAACTACCCGTTATTAAACAAATAACCCAAAACACTGCAACGATTATAGTTCTCTTCAATTCTTGTCACACAGACTGATGTATTACCACTGATAATCCTAAAAATGTCACTGAAACTGGCTATTCCATAGCAATATGTAATAACATTTTTATTTAAATTTCCTGTCACCACAATTTATTTTTCAATTATGATTCATTGAGAATGCATGATATTTTCTGGCTAGGAATTAGTCACATTAAAAACTGGCAAACTATGTGTACTAATGGTAGCTGAAGAGCCTTTTGGCCATTTACACTACTGTTTGCCACAGGATATTAATCTATAAAAACATAATCTACAAAACATGTACCCATATTACCTTAAAACAAGATTTAAAAATACCACATCTCTCTACTATATCTATGCTCCTTTGTCTTATGTCAGAGTACAGATTTGGGTACAACAGTCATTACAATATGATAAATCCAGAGCATAAAAGCCAAAGGCTGAAGGTATGAAGATCTACATTAATGCAGAAAAACATTAATAATAATAATATATTTTAAAACCAATATGATGCTATAAAAATAGTATGATGCTATAAAACCTCATTGTTAAAGATCTCTAATAAAGTTTATAGTACAATTTCATGACATAGGCAGTGGAAGCATCTTCCCTGGGGAGATTTAAAAGAAGAAAATATATGCTGGGAAGTGTGCTGAAAAATCCAGTAACTTTCATCTTTAATTTCTACAGGGTATGATCTACTTTCAGTTACCCTGGTGTAAATTCCAAAAAAAAAGAAACTAGAATTGCAAATTCAGATTTTTCTTTAGTTCTTCAGTACACCTCTTATAATAATAAGGGTTCAGTAAGTGATGACAGACTGTATATTCCTAATTTGGGTCACCTTTCGCCCTGTCAGTTGCTCTGCAGAAAGCAAATCCTTTACAGATCAATAAATATATTTACCACAATGTAACCAAAGCAGTATAAAAGTCTATGATATAAATAGGAACAGATTTCTAAAATGTGGACTCAATTATAGAAAAGCATGCTCACAAATGCGTTATTAAAAATAAACAGCTATTAAAAAGTCTTCCACCAGTGAACAGGGGGCTGGAAACTTCTAACCAAACAGAAAAGCCAAGAAGTAAAGAAATATACACACATAGGTTTGGAGGAATCCACATTTCACAACTGAAAAAAAATTTCTACAATCCATTGTAATGAAAGCATAAAAACAAAACAGGAAAAAAAGGAAATACATTGTGAAAACACATGTAGGATCTTTAAGTCATGCATTTGCAGTTCTACTCCCTGTTTCAATACACGCTCTTCACTTATAATAATATCTATCATGCATGTGCACATGATGGCATTGTTGACAACATCACATATCTTGTCCAGTACGATGCTATCACTGCTGTGATACCACCACTACCATCTTTTAAATGCTAGGAAAATGCGGCATTTAAAGGCTCCTCGGCAGCCTGAAATTCTCTACAGCAGAGATCTAGAAGCACTACAGACATGAGTCTGATGTTGTCAATGTGGGATTCAGCCTTTAAAACAGGGGGCCAGAAACTCCTTACACTGAGTGCATAATCACAGAATATGTAGTGATTCCATCTTGCAATGAAGTCAAGCAGTAGGACCAATAAGCAAAGAGAAGAAAAAGTAAAACTGACAGAATAACTCATGAACACTTGCTTCAGCCCTTCATGCACTGTTAAGTACTTGCGTTTCAGCACTCCTCTCAAGAGGTTGTGCGTGTCTGTGCATGTAATTATGGTATAAAACTGAAAATATGAAGACCAGATAGAATTAATAACCTTTACTAATTTTACAGTACAAATAGCAATGTAAATATCATTCAGCTTCAAAATTTATGTCCAATAGTGTCCTGCAAGCCCATCTATTAATTCAAGGAGTTTATTAATTTTTCTAATAGCTTGGAAAGCACAGGATGGCAGGTGAATCAAAGTCACTTTCCCTTCAACATGGAATAATACTGCTGCATATCTGAAACAAATCTATATTTGAAATAATGCACTGAACTTAAATGGTTGAAAACTTAAGCCCTGTGATTGAAATCCTCGCAGTCAAGCTGAGACTCAAAAGAGATTTACAGCGCCTACTGAAGCATCACTGAAGATCAAACTCCACAGTATTCTGCCCAGGGCACTCCTATTGGATGTCCAGGGATTGCAGACATGAGGCATCTACTAAATCACACACTTACGCTTGACAACAGACTAATTCAATCCAGTATTTCCCCAATGATCACTAATACAATACCATCACTTGCCATTTAAATATTCTCATGCACTTAACGGACACTCCTTCAATGAATCTTTCAAGCTGTTAAAGACTCTTAACTTACACTGCAGCATTCAGGTGGAAGCACTGAAGAAAATCCAATGACAGCCAGCTGAAATACACATATAATCACAAAACCAGAGCTGAAAATGGATTGCAGGATTTCTTCACTAATTCTCTCAATTATTTCTGCATCACATGCTTGCATATTGTAGTAAGATGTGTGCGCGTGCCACTCATGGGAACCAAGCCTGTTCCCTAAATTTAAAAGCACGTCCCTCCCATTTGGCCCAGCACGTTAGTATTAAATAAATTTTGCTGCTACTCAGTGATTCTGCTTCAATAAGACAGTTTTTAATAATTTTGCACTGGGGTAAATTACTGAGTCTAGTTCTACTGTTAAAGCTATTGCATCTTTCCAAATAGCTGCTTCTATAGGAGCTAATTAAGTGAAAAACAGAAACAAAACTTTTCTCATTGAAACTGGAGGCAACTGAGTATCTCCTGCATAAGGTATAGTATGAATAGGAATATGCTACAAAATAATATTATTATACCAACATGAAATTGTACAATGTTGCAATAAAGTTTCTGATGTGATGATTCAACAAACGTTAGATAAAATATCCCTCTGATTTTACATTAGAAAAGTAAAGAATTATTTGATCCACTACCCAAACCACCTGGTTTAAAATTCATCTACTTAATAATGTACTGAGACCAATAATTTGTTCTTGGCAAGAGTCAAATCATTTCCTGAGAGTTATTTAGTTCTAATTTGACAACCTCATGTGATGGAAAAATCACTTGTTTCTCTTGGCAATTTGTCCCAGCGGTTAATCACCTCCCTACTGAAAGTATTTGCCACATATTTAATTTGAATTTCTGGCTTCAGCTTCTACTAACTTGCTTTGCTAAATTAAAAAGCCTTTTATTACTAAGTGTTTTAGACATAGTTAGCAAACCACCTCTCAATCACATCTGTGATAAGCTAGACATATTCTGGTGCATATGAATCTACATGTCATTTTTTTCTACCAAAAACTCAGTTCTAGTATTCTTTCTTCACCCCTTTTATTTGCAATATTAAAAAGAACAGTCACAATCAAGTAACAGTTGTGCCAGTGATACATACTAAGGTAAAAACACTCTACAATTATTATTTATTACTTCGTTATACTTTTTCAAATAGCTCATTTACTGCTGTTCATGCCGAACTAATTTGAAGTTCCAATGAAGTAGCTTCATTTAAAGACTTACTCTGATACCTTTTACTCCTTTATTTCAAATTTCCTTCAGAAATGGTTAGCGTGTTATTCAGCATTTGATTCTGCAATTTAAAAACTATATTTGACAACAATTGGGTATGGGCTGGCAGGAAATGAAACATCTTACAAAAGCTAAAATGTGCTATATTCGCATTGCTATATATCAACCAAACTTGTCATCTCCTCAAGAAAACCAAATCCATTGCTGAAATGTTAACTCCAAAGAAAACTCTGCTACTCTTTCTTAAGTGCATTTTTCTCTTATCTATTAATTTAGTCTCTTGTTACACATACGGTTAACTGGCCCGTAATCAAATGAATCAGTCATGAAGCTACCTCTCATTTGAAATATCCAAAACCATTACGACTCCTTCTGTCATCTCAGTGGTGCTCTGAGATCTATTAAAAAGGAAAACCACAAGGCTGGAGATAGCCTTCCCCAACCACTGAATAATCATGGCTGCAAACCATCCATTAAAAATTTTAATACTTGTATTCCAAAGACACAAGGAGAAAATAGAAACAATTGCTTGTATACGCCAGGTATTTCTTTATTGTTAAATATAACACCAGGGAAGGATCCATGGCCTTAAAGTCAAATGGAACAAAGTTTTCTACCAATATTTAAGGATTTGGCTACCTTTCTCCAGAGCAAACTCACTGGGTCACATTACCTAGTACTCAGCCCTGATTTGCCTCTGGATCCATACACTACTCCTATGACCTTAAGACGTAATTTGTATTTCCACTGGGGGTGGAAAAGAAAATTGTGCATTTCCTAGATGTGATCTGAAAATTCTGTTTTTCAAAGAGCAAAGTTTGTCTAGCTACAGCTAAATAATAATGTGAATAGAAATAACTGAAACTGGCACAATTTTGTTTCCTCTGCCTGTTTGGAGTGATCTCTGAAGTCAACTAGGTTATTTCTCTCCTGCCTCCAACCATAGATCTGCATCAGAATCACCTCTTTCAAATGTGGGTAAAAAGACAAAAGGTAGAGATGGACAAGGGATTATGCACAGCTCTGAAATTCCCTGTACAGAGGGTATTACATATATCCTCCTAAATGACGCATGTAAAGACTTGCCAAAGTCAATCAAGGAAAAAGATCACGTAAGAAAACTAGGAAAACTAAAGATCTTTCTCTTCCTTATAGATAAACATCAGACCAAATAATTAATAAAGCAAGTTAAATCCAAACAGTTAAAAAAAAGTGTAAATATATAGAAAAGATTTACTTCAGACCATCTTATTTACATGTCTGAAGTGACAGTAATGAGAAGACCCTATATATATAAGCATATCTGGTGCATGCATAATATTCTTCACTGAAACTTTGTTGATGATGTTGAAAAAAAATGAGAATTTGTGCACTTCCATGCAAAAAAATTACCAATAATGCTTTTCTATTGAATCAAAATTTGATGTTGATTAGAATTAGAACAGCCAAGGGGTAAAAAACCCTCTATATATGTGGTTATTTTTGTTTATTATGTTTTACCTAAAATACTTTTAAAACTATCTCTAATGAAAGATTAATTTATTTTCTTTTAAACTCAGATCGAGGAGGGTTCATTCAGATAAATATTAACTAAAGGAACACTTCTGTTTATAATCTGAAGAGGGATTATGCAGCCTACACGGCAATTTTTATCATCATATCACAGAAGTGCTTCATGATTACAGTATTTCCTGGATGTAAACTTATATCATAAACCACCACTGCCTTGTAAAGAAAAAAAAAATCTAAAGGAAAAAATATGTTCCTTTAATGCTCATGATTACATGCCACACATCATTAATCTGGCTGCTTGACCTAGATTTGTTATATTGTATATACAGCAGCTGTGTTCATCTTCATATGGAAAATGATGGAAAAGAAACCATACAACATGAAATCTTGGTCCAGCAATAATTGTTGACTGTTCACTGAGCTCATTCACAGATACTCCCTAGGAAAACAAAAATAACAGTTTTCTCTTACAAACCTAGCTTTGCCAGAACTAAAACAAAATTCAGGCACAGATGAAATTAATTTTCCATGGAAAGGAAAAAAAAATCTTTTCTTTGATCAACAATTTCTCTGAAAGAGTGGGCCACTAAGAATCCTATTTTATTGATTCCGCTTTGTTGATTTACTAATAATATAGAAATGATTTAGTAGTTGGCTATTAAACATGGAGAGGTGAAGAAAAATGTACCCATGCTACAAGTTTTATATTTTTAATAAAAAGTCCTTAAATACATTCAGTATTTATTGTGTATGGGACCATGTGAAAGTAATTGTAGTGATGGCACAAGTACTTAAAATACACCCAGAAATACAGGCCGAGGAGAGAATTCTCTATATAATCATGTAATGTCTTCACACTATTGAGTCTTCATGTGTTTGCCTCTCCTGTTTATTTTTGAAACAGCTGTATTTTACTTCATAAGTAATTCACATCAGGAAGTTTCATAACCTATGAAAAATCTTGAAAGAAAAATGTAATAGTTTCTCAAAAAATTGTGCCATAATTAACAAAAAAAGCATGTTTTTTTCCAAGAGCTACTGCCCTATAGCTTTAGACAAAGCAACTTTGAATACAACCATTATCTACATTGCCTGATAAATTTAATAGCAATAAGTACTATCTCCCACATTCCATTCCAATAGAATATAAGACTGTTATATTAAATCATGTATTAACAGAACATATTTTGCTGTCTAAACCTCATTTCAAGATACTAACATAAAACTACACAAATATGTGTTCACATGAAACACACTAATATATATAGATAACATATATATACATACGCACACATAAAATAATATATATTTCCTTCCAGTACTAAAAAGGGGTGTACAGGAAAGCTGGGAAAGGGCTCTTCATCTGGGATTGGAGTGATTGGATGAGGGGTAATGGTTTTAAGCTGCAAGAGAGGAGATTTAGCTTAGATAATAGGAAGAAAATTTTTTACTGTGAGGTGGTGAGACACTGAAATAGGTTGCCCATATAAGTCACGGATGCCCCATTCCTGGAAGTGTTCAAGGCCAGGCTGGATAGGGCTTTCAGGAATCTGGTCTAGTGGAAGGTGTTTTTTCCCGCGGCAGGGGGGTTGGAAGTAGATGATCTTTAAGATCCCTTTGGACCCAAACCATTCTATATCTATATGTAAATGTAATGCAAACATATAAATATTGACTACTTTCACAAACTTAAAAAAGTTTTTCACGAATTATATAATAATAAAAAAGAGCAGCATTTAAATTGCATTTATCACAATTCTTCATAGACTTCTTTTTTGTATTTATTTGGGGATGAAATTACAGACTTGGAAAATAAGTCAGTAACAGGTATATTGTCAATTGACAATTTGAGAAGCTGTCCTTTCCCATACACCCCTTTACTTATTCTTAATACGATGTTATCCTTTCCAGAACAAAGCGTAAGTACTCTATTTCGCACAGGAAAAGAAGAAAAAAAATCCAAGAATAAGAATCCTAAAATTAAAAGCAATCCTGAATCTCAATAGAAACATACAAGGGAGCATTTACAAGAGACAGACGCGCACAGAGAAACACAAACACCCTCACCCCGCACAGTTGTAGAACAGACATTTTCTTAACCACAGTTTCTTCAGTCTGAGCAATAAATGCTCAGCAGTTTAAAAATTAGGTCATTCAGAATCAGCTGTTTAACGAGATTATCATAATATTGGTAGAGTAAAAGTATTAGCAGAAAAAATGAATAATAGTAAACAAACAGTGTAAACACTGGGCAACTGACAGAGCAAGATTAATGCAAGAGCATTAATGTCATGAAATAAGCTATTTTTGGAAATTCCAGTCCTTTCCCGGGGTCTTTTGTTTGTGTCCTGGGTTTTCTTATTCATTCATATAGATAGAATATAATTTTATATGAAGAAAAGGCCAGTCTTTCAAGCATTGAATCAGGACAGCTACTCATGGGACGAGTAAGAGATGAAAAGGCCACATTTTTCTCCTTGGTACAGATTATCAGGGTATTTTCTCTTTCCTTTAGTCACTCAAACAAAGTGAGTAGAAATTAGATGCTGCTTTAAAACAAACGCTAATATCTAGGTTACCTCTTCAAGGCAATGTCATACAGGTTTCTTACCACTCTTAGCACAAGGAAACAGCATATTTTAAGGAACTACTTATGGAATAGAAAGTGGTAGAGTAACACCTACTATACTCTTTCTTTCTTAAACGCTGCAACTTCTTTTGATTTCCATTACCTTTCACCAATGGCTTAGAAGGATACTACATTACTTGAATAATCCTAACAAAGAAGTTAACGTTGTCTGTGCTTTTTGTGAAGAGTCCTTGTCCTGAAGGAGTGATTGGAAATGTTACCATACCAGGTCTTCACAGCAATGAAGCAATGGAAATAGAAGAGGTTTATGTAATCTTCCCAAAGCTTCCTTGGGGATAGAAGAAGTCAGTGACTCTGACTTCCACGCAAATAGTCAGGACTTGCACTGCAACAAGTGACAAGAACTACAGCTTTTTCCATATCTACAAAGGTCTCTTAGGTAACTGCTGACTGAGGATAATCTAATGCAAGCACTAGAATGTCATAACAGTAATATAAAACCAGTATAAAATGTTACTGCACCAAAAAGACAGATTTTTTTAATGAATAGAAAATGTTCTAAGAACTCAACACCAAAACGTCAGCACACCTTATTTTTTAAAAAAAATATTTGTATGGCACAATATATATATTTAATCATTGTTTCTACATTTCCTTGCACAAGAAAGTGCCATCAACACTGTACATTGCAACCTCTTCTTAATATGTTGCACACATAATGAATATGCAGATAAAGACAGTTACTTTGAATTCTTCCAGACCTGACTATTTATGTTGATGACATAACAGTAATATTGAGCAGTCATATCATAACACATTTTTGAAAGAAAGGAGAGCTGAGCATGAAGGTTCTCTCAAAATGTTCCTGCATACTCAAAATAAGAAAGTTTGCTTGCAGTGATAAAAAACCAAACAAAAATAAAGCAAGAGTATTTTAGGAGGTTATTCTGTTAACTCACTAAATGAACTGGGCAAATCATGTGGATCTGTGAAAATAAACAAAATCTGAAAACATAAATGGTTAAAGGGAAATCTAACTTAGCAAAAAATATGGAAAATACTCAACGGATGGTACTTTTGAGCTGAAGCTTATGAGCTGAAGGGATCACAAAGCAGGAGAAAAGATAACTCCTTTTGTTTTGTTTTCATACTATCTGTACTAAATAGAACTATTTACATGACATCGCACGAAACACCAGGGCAAATCTTTTTCAGGAGATTATTCTATTTATCTATTCTCAAAAATCTAAATAAAAGGAAGTAACATGTCCTTTCTGAAGCCATAGAATACCACTCAAAGAATAAAAAATAAATTACCAATGACAGTTAGCTGCATCTGAAGGAATAAATTTTGTCTATAAAATTTTAAAACATAGTAAAGTCCAGAAAAAGCCACTCAAAACAGAGTGCAGAATTGGATTATCTGTTCTGAAATCAGTCTGGTGAAGTTCACTGAAGCAAAGGCCTCAACAAATCTATGTAATGACAACTCGAGGGGCAATAACATCAATACTTTAGGTAACTATGACCATTCCTATGCTCTAGTTTATTATACTGGTAGCACTTTATAATGAAAGTACATGACAGAAATTACAGTGGAAATTGGTGATAATAAACACAACACTATTACATCATTTTACGTTTGTTGCAACAGACTTTTTATGTGAAATTATGTAATTATGATTCCTAAAGAAAACTGAAATCTTCATTCCTTTGCTGTTGAGAGGTTTAATTCTTACATAATCCAAAAAGCCAATACTCATAAAGTTTTTGCCTCTAGTCCATTACATTTCACAGATACAATGTGATGAAAAGTTCATACAAATTCAGATTTCAAAAATACATTATTCTAAAAATAACTCTGAAACAACTACTAGATAATGCCCCATAAACTTGAGGTTTTATTGTTGATATATTTTTAAGTACCTCATCACTAAAAGATAGATTCATACACCTGGTAGAAAAAAATCAAACAATTTGATGCCTAGACACCATCAAATACCTCTCAAACATTAGTGTGAGAACACTTACCTTTGAAATACTTATACAAATAATCATAAAAAAACCCCCCATCATATGGGATGGTATCCCTGATTCTATATATTTAAAAAAAAAAAAGATGCTGACCAAATAAAGTCTCTGTTCAGATGGATAACAGTTATTTCCTAAAAGGATGCACTCTTACTTGTAATAAATTGAAAATTGCTGTTGGAGTGCAACTTTTAATGGAATAAAATCAGCTGTTATTTTTGTTTGCTCTTAAAATTTTGATTATAGGTTAAACAGGCACAAGAGACCTTGGCTACAACGAACTCTTTGCTCTATTTCCTTCACAAATGTTCAGTCTTGGAATTAATAGCCCTAGCTAACTGAAGATGCAGAAACTATGAAGCCCTCATGTAGTCATATCATTTTGCTTACTAATAGGGCAGCATTTACTAAAGGGTATTAAAACAAAATACGGACACTTTCATCGTTCTCCTTGAGGCAGAAAACACTGCAGTGAAGAGGTTCATTACTAAACATTTTACCACTGTCCAGCTGCCTTACAGTCAATTATGTTCAGTTAATGTGCATCTTAATGCAGATCTTGACATACAGTTATCATCACAAACTGTCCACTCCAATGTCAGTCTTCAGTTCATGACGAGTATTTGTTGGCATAATCTAATAAACACTTCCTAATTATGTTTCAGTTCATTAAAATGAAAACAGAGTTCACTAAAAGAAACTTGCAACATGTTATTTATTTTAGCAAAGAGATAATCCTCTTTCAGAGAAGAAGATTCAAGAAGTAGTAAAAAAATGAAAAATACACAGACTGAAACTACTAATATTGTACCTGGTCAATACTGAGGATCATTTTCAGTTGGTCATTAAAGTTACTATGCAAATATTACCTATAGCAAATCAACACGCTTCAGTAATGTTGAGTTTTGGAACAGAAGACATATGAAAAAAAGAATAACCCCAAAACACAAAGGTACTTCTGCAGCAGATTTCTCTTTGATTCAAAGGCCATTGAGGCTGCTATGCATGAAAAACAGACAATCACAGATGTACGAAGATGACTCTGGGAAATGACAATACTAGGAAATGACAGAAAATAAGATATGTAGCAAAACATGCCCCATTGTTTCTTATGCAGATTTCCAATCAGAACATAACCTCGAAGTTACTACTCAAGAAACCATGAGTACATTCAAGTGTCAGATTGTGGGCAGAGTATTAACTAGTATCAACATATCTGTATCTCAGCCAGCAGGGATGAAGGGAAAGGCAGTCCATGCTGCAGGAGGGAGATCGTTTCTCAGGAAGTATCACTGACTACCACAGCTTGAATACAGATTGTGCACCATGCCACTAGCTTGACTTTTATGTCTCTTTTTAGATGAAGGTAATTCCATTAGCTTCACACTGGCAGAGAAGAAAAGAATACATTTTTCAAGGTGTTAGGAATAATAGGTATGCTTTGGGGACATAAATAGAACAAGAGGCTGGCCTTCAGCTTCACTGCTTTACATGGTACAGCCAAGACTTCAGCAGATTGTTACTTCACAGTGTTACTGACAGAAGGAAAAAAAACCAGCCCGTAATCAGGAAATGACTGTAACATCAGGAAAGCATTTTTCGAAATATCCTCCCAATGAAGGACATGTCTAACTACAACAGTAATAATAAAAATCTTGTTGCTCTAAGAACAGTATTTGAATTTTACATGAGCATTTTTACAGGAGAATACTGCTACTTATCACATGCATTCTGTGATATGCAGTTCTCTAATTTTATCTATTTCCATGGACCTATTGTATTAAATCTTTCCTAGTTTCCTCATAAATATCCCTCTAATACAGTAGACTAATTTTTACAGAAGTGAAATGGATATTTCAAGAGAAAGAGACATTTTGGTAAGAAGGCAAAGTGCTAGAATTAACAGATAATCTGCCTAATTTTAACTATCTTACATACAGGGAACAAAATTGAAGAAACTATTAATTCTCTCAAAATACTAAGTGAAATAAAGGTGAAAATCTTCCCACCCCATCCTAATTTGACTGTAGGTGATGAGATGCACTGAGAGCTTGCTTAGACTCTTTGCAGTCTGGATCTATGCATGACAATTGTATTATCACTGCAGACGTCTAGTCAGTTAAGATTGATCTGAGCAGGTAAAATACAAAAGTGCACAAGAATTCAAGTTGCTGGAGAATTACAAAAAGCCAGGTCTTGTACAAATAGCATCTTCTCTGCTTCAAACACCAAACTGGTCACAAACTTAAAAATCGATTTTCCATTTGAATGTAACAATTTAGCTTGTGAAAGAGTTAAAAGTTTAATCATTTGAAATGCACAGAAAACATCAACAGGAAAATGTATTTGTTAAAAGCACACAAAAGGTTGCAAATGTATGACTGATAGCATTTTCTGATTATAATTTTTGTATTCATTTAAAAAAGGGTTTTTTACATATGTATATTAAAAAAAATCATTCTAGCTTTAGATATATCTCCTGAATGCCTACAAATGTTTTGAAGGGTCTTAAATTAACAGGAAAATTATTTTTTTAGAATCTTTGTATTACCATTATCTTAATTTTCTCTCCTTTCTTCTAAAAGAAGAGGTGGGATAAATTCCCTTCACCTAATGTAAGTAGCATTAAAATGGGCTTGATTCACCTTCCAGTTCCAAGTTTCATCATGGTATATGAAACTGGAGAAAGGAGATTTCTACCTTCTGCTGATACTTCAGTTTGCACTGTGTTTTCTAAACCTGTGCTATCCAAACAAGCAGCAGATGTCACTTCCCCTTATCACTGCATGGGGAATAGCTATTTTTGCTTTCTCATTGCAAGCTCTGAATGTAGCCAGTATTGCAGAATGAAACAAAAGTCCCAAACACATGCTAACATTTAAATGATTCAACATTTTGTATGCTTCATTCTTCTATTATTCTGCAAGAAGGATTAGCAAAGCCAAAATGCTAGTTCTCTCATCCAGAAACTAAAAATGGTTCTAATAAAGCTTTCCTGGCATAAACAGAATATCAAGAAAGAAATACTAATAGTGGTTAGGTCCTCTCTGAAAAATAAAGCTGTCTTTGCACTCAAATATATCAGTGTTAAACTCTACTAGGGACCAGTACACCAACATAGAAAAACTGAAAATTATGAGTCATGCAAGGAGTTGAGTTGATCTCAACAAAGGAGAGTAAAAATTACCTATGTTCTGCCTATAATACATAATGTTCAAATCAAGATAAGAAATTCATGAAAAAAACAATTATTTTAGTGAGAAGCTACAGGGTAAAGTATTGTAAGCATTTACCAAGAATCCCCACAGGTGACTCTTAACTGCTTGAAACATTTTTTAAATTCAGCAAAGCAGTATCCAATTTCAGTTTGTAATAGACACCAGAAATTTTGCTCTCTTTTTCAGCACTAGCAGGCACACACACCAACACACTTCTTCTTTCATTAGCAAGGAAAGGAAAAAATATTTGTAAACAATTCAAGAGTAAGCTAAAGGTTCACTCAGAAAAGCTTGTGAACAGAAGACAATAAAATCAACGAATATTTTCAATAATAAGGATAAAAAATTTAAAAGGTTACAAGTTTGTGAAAATAATAAAGGCATCTGCTTTACAAGGTACTATATGAAACCAATGAGACAACAAAAATCACCCAGTGACATAAAAAGTTTTGGCCTTAAGCTGCCTTCATGCACTGCACACAGAGGCTGTGTGTCTGAAGCCTGCAGCAGATGCACTGAGCATCAGGAACATTCTGCAAACCAAGGTTCAGCACGCCTAGGAAATCATTCAGTGATGCCACTGAAAAATCAAAGCCAACGTTACACACGTTGAATCCTGCAGTGAATAGTACTGATGTGGCATTTTTCATCCATAATTATGAAAAAGACCAAAACCATGCAAAATATGTCAACAAATAGTTAAATTGATGAAAATCCAAACCCATGCAGAGAAATAATTTATTTCCCAACCACGTAATACATACCAAACACCTGAGGAAAGCTCATCTTTCTTCATGTTCTCCTGGTCTTCCACATAATACCAGGTGGGAAACAATTAGCTCCTTATTTCCAGCCAGCTTTGCTGGCCAAATACATCTGTAATTGTAGCACTCTTCCTATTGTACAGGGACACAACTACGTAAAAATTAAGGAAGTGAGCTTAGTCTATGCCACGCTGTAGGATTCACTAGCAGAAAAAATGTGTGAATCAGTTGGCTACTGAACGCTTTTTTTATAGTAGGATTGAAAGTGTAAATTTTAAAAACATTTAACTGGCACATTTTAAAACTGAAACCTGAATGAAACAAAAAACTTCTGTGAAGTAAGTTTCATACTCAGCTATATCTACAGATGATCACTTAAAGAAGACTCTAATGAGCAATGCAACTCTACAGCATCAGTTATATTGAAATATACATCAATCCATAGAATTTACAACAAAGCAGTATTATTTACCTTAGTAATGCCAAGAATTTTCTGCTGATTTGAAAAGAGAAGTTCTAACCAAAAAAAAAATAAAAATTACTATTTAATGTGTGTAATACGAAAATAGATGTGTCAGGCATCTTCTGCACTGCTACATGATAATTTTGTTACTAGCAGTGTGCATACAGTATGTTAAAATCTGTCTTAAAGAAGGCAATTCTAGGCTTCTGAGGTTACTTAAAGGAGCTTATTCACAAATCAAATGCTATGTGTTTTTTAATTGCTTCAATTTACTAAGCATTAGACAAAAACAAACTTCCATCATACAAGTCAATAAACACCCAAAAGAAAATTATTTTTGATCACAGTTGATTTAAATGGCATTTCTTCAGAAAGCCTGTAGTAAAAAATGTCTATCCTCTTTGTAAGTCTAATATAATAAAATGTTTTTTCTTTTCTTTTCAAACATAACAAACAGTTAGGGAACACAGGTATTTGAGGACTATCCTAATTCTGTCAGCCAAATGCTTATAAAGTTTGCAACTGATTTTGCTTCCAAGGTGTTTTTTTTTCCCTGAGTTCAAGAGCATTATGTTCTCTGCAAAACTATTGCCACTGAAAGCAGAAAACTATCACAGTGAACCTGTCCTCATAAAAAGACCCTGCTAGGGCACAACTAATTTGTTAACTACAGAATACTGTGGCCATCCCACAATCTTTAATGAGTGCAGTAAACATAGAAGCACAAACCAATTAACCTCATTTTCTTTGCAAATAATGTCCATAACAGTCTCTGTGCTATCATTTACCATACAAAACACAAGAAAGTGCTGCTGGGTTTCTAAGATACAAAAAATAGGTTTATCTGTCAGCAACATTACTTTTAAGTACCACATGCTGCTCTACAGGCTTGAGAAGCGGGCCTGTGAGAAACAGATAAGGTTCAACAAGACCAAGTGTAAGGTCCTGCACTGGATCAGGACAACCCCAGTAATAATACAGGCTGGCGGATGAAGAGATTGAGAGCAGCTCTGCTGAAAAAGGAGTAGGGGTACTAGTGAATAAAAAGCTCAACATTAGCCTCTAACTGCCACTCATAGCCAGGAAAGATGTAACCTGGGCTGCATCAAAAGAAATGTGGTCAGTAGATCAACAAAGATGACTCTATCCCTATGCTCCACTCTGGTGAAACCTCACCTGGAGTGCTGTGTCCAGCTTTGGAGCCCTCAGCACAAGAGGACATGGAACCCCTGAAAGCGTTCAAGAGGAGGTCCACAAAAAGGAACACCTCCACCACGAAGAAAGGCTCAGAGAGTTGGGGCTGTTCAGCCTGGAGAAGAGAAGGCTCCAAGGAGACTTGATCGTGGCTTTTCAATACTTAAAGGGGACTCATAAGAAAAATGAGGAGTGGCTTTTAGTAGTACTTGTTGCGACAGGACAAGGGGCAATGGTTTCAAACCAATACAGATTTAAATTAGATATAAGGAAGAATTTTTTACAATGAGGATGGTGAAACACTGGAACAGGTTGCCCAGAGAGATGTCTCATCCCTGGAAATATTCAAGGTCAGGTTGGACTGGGCTCTGAGCAACCTGATCTAGTTGAAGATGTCCCTGCTCACTGCAGGAAGGCTTCAACAGATGGCCTTCAATGTTCCCTTCCAACCCAAACCCTTCTATGATTCCTTGACAGATATAGACAAGTCCTAGGCAAATGTCCTTTACCTGTATAGAAATAACTCCATGCAAAATTACTGATGAGATGCTGATTGCCTAGAAAGCTACTTAACAGAAGAAGATGTGGATTCTGGTGGACAACAAAACACACACGAGTCAGCAGTGTGCCCTCAAAGCAAAGAATGCCAACAGACTCCTCAGTTGTATTAGTCAAGAGAGGAACCAGCAAGCATAAGAAAATGATCCTTCCACTGTTTACCATTTGTGAGACTATGTCTGGAGTGCTGAGCCCAGTTTTGTGCTCCGCAGTACAATAAAGACATGGATGTACTGGAATGAGTCCACTGTGGGTCACCAACGGGGTCAGGGAGCCAGAGCACAGGACCTTTCAGAGCAGGCTGACAAAGCTGCATCTGTTCAGCCTGGCAAAGAGAAGCCTTGAAGACCTTTTGGATGTCTACAACTACCAATTTGGAGGATACTGAAAAGGCAGAGTTGGATGCTTCTTGATGGTACACAGCAACAGGACAACAGCCAAGGGACTTGGGAAATTCCAATTAGATACAACGGGGGAAAAAAGTCATTCTGAAAGTGAGTCACTGTGGGATCTCCATGCTTAGAAACATTCAAATCCTGGACATGGCCCTGAGTAAGCAGCCTGCTTTAACTGCAACAGCTCAATACAAGTAGCTGGACTAGATGGCATATGGAGTTTCCTTCCAATCTACACAACTCCATGTTTTTAAGACTCTACGTTTTTAGTTGTATAGTCGGGTATTAACTAAACAACTACCTTGCATACAATTTTTCATAATAAATCCTGTCCCAGATGAGAAAAGCAATCCAAACCAGACATAATTCTTTAAAAAAAAACCTAGGTATCTTCTCTCGATACAGTAATTAAATTGTTTAATTGAATCTTATTTTTAGCCAGAATAGATTTTAATTCATAAAGTTAGCAATGTAAGTACTTATCCAAAATATAATACTGCTTGTATTCACAAACACCTATAAAAAGGGCAATATATGAACTCATAAGTCTGATAAAGAAGGAAGCTGCCTTGTTTCCAAAAATATGTTAAAAAATGTTAAAATCACCTTACGAACTCCCAGATACTACTGCTGTTTTATAGTTGAGTTGTCCAACTAACTATACCCATTTCTCATAAAAGAACTTTTCCTTTATTTCTTGTTGCTAAATGTGTTTTTAAGAGTTTTCTTTTTTCTGTTAAAATTGTCAGTCTCCTTGTAGTTTATCAGATTGGTTGCAATAAGCTCAGAAGAACAAAGCCTTTGTATTTGATATATAACATACAGAAGAAGTGAAAATTCTTCACAGAAATCTCTTACAGTGACTCAGCAGACAGCTTAAGGAACAATAGGTGGATTTGTTTTCATTTATTTGCAATATCTGGCCCTTCTGATAAAAACATGGAAGAATGACAAAAATTAGTAATAGAGGGCCAGGACTTTCAGAAGTATGACTAAATCCAGTAATCTTGAGTGACCAAGGAAAGGTTTTAGGTTAATTTGACAGAACTAACTAGTCATTAAGCAAAGTTTTGATATATGTTTATATAATTAAAAAAAAAAAAGATTTGATTCAAGGATACATTTAGACTAGGTACAGTTTAGTCAGAAATGTGGTGCCTGAATGTACATGTCAAAAGGCTCTATAAGCCTCAGTAAGTGTCTTATTTTTCAGTGTAATGATCTCCGGGTACCTAGGGTTTTACCTCTGTCATGCTTACCATTACCTCCTGATCTGTGGACAACTAGAGTTTTCTCTCCCTCATTTCTACTGCTGCTTCAGTCAGAATGTTTCTATCCTTACATTAATTCCTTAAGAGACTATACCTAAGTTGTCGCTCCTGGAACAGGAACTGAAGCCAGATCTCCTACAGCCCAAGTGAATACCTTAATCATCAGACACATGATGACTCATGCTGTTTCTCACCCCATTTTGCTCTATAAATTGGCAGTTCTTGGCTGTGCATAGAACACCTGACTTCACATAGCTGCACAGGTGCTGGGACTTCCTACCACATAATACAGGGCAGCTAGGTGCCAGTCTCTGACCTGAGATCTTCAGCTGAACCCCCTCAAGGTGAAAAAGAAGCTGAGGCTAGTAAAAGCCATCTCTAAGACAGGAAATGTAGTTATCATCACCTCCACTCTCACACTAACATACACATATATCTCCTCTAATCCCAGTTCTTTAAGGGCAACAATAAGAATTGATCAGGACTTGAGAAGAAGTGATGTGCTCATATACACTGCAGATGACAAGTGGGGAAGGTGCTGTCCTGAACATCCTGTGACAATCTGAACAAGGAGTTTCAGACAAACCAGCTGTCCTTATTGTTTCCTACAGGCTACTTACAGGCATTTCCAGGAGGGCTAGGCAGGTGGTTATCCCATTTCATTTAGAGATCATTCCAAGGCACTTATTTTTCCCCAGGAACATACCAGAATTCCAGAATCGTAACGAAGGTTTCTGCATTGAGCTACCAAAACCTTTTTCTGTACGGCAAAATTAGTATTCACCAATAGTCAACTGTGAAATTTTACGTATTTATTTACCTGGCAATTGCCATATCCAAAATCTGCAGAAAAGTTTTCTACATACGCTAGCTACAGAGTTCACAAGTATAATTTTTTCTCATAAAATCTACGTCATCTGTTCAGTCCTTAACTGCCACAACACAGAACTGATACACCTTTCAAAACAGAAATGCATAAGTGACTTCAATTTTTTCCAAATGATAATCAAAATACTAAATAAGTGTTCTTTGCCTATGTCAAACAATGAAAATATAGAACATATATTACTATAAGCACAACATAACAGTAGGTCACTAATTTATTTTTCAGAAACTGCAACTTACTCAGCAGATGTCTCAGTAGGATACTACAATGTCATAACAACTAATATCCCATAATGATCTTTAACATCACAGTGCAAATTTAGAAAACATCACCAGATAATTCCCCAAGTAGAGGCTTTTAGTGGAAAGAACTGGCTACACAAGCAGGAGTTAGATGACCCAGATTCAACCCAGTTCCTCTACTGACTCAGAGCTTATCTACCCAGGGAAAACAACCTATAATAACATCTCCTACAGACGTTCTTATTCCATTAGTCCAAAAATTTCTTTGTTCAGATAATTTAGTTCACTCTACGATTTAACTGAAGACAGCACAGAATACCTATCACGCTTAAATTTCATGTGCCAGCTAATTTTGCAACAGTTTCAGTCTGTAAACAAGATTTGATGATAAGGCTCAAAATAAAAAGTATATAATTTGTTACTTTTTCATTTATTATATGGATATATGACAATAATTTATGTTACATAAATCAGAATAGTATTTTGAATCTGCAGATATTGAAGAACTATGTCTAAATCCTCAAATAATGTCACACGTATCTAGTACAGACATGTATTTGGCAATTTTTTTTCCTTACTTATTTAATGGTTATGAAAACTACTATTTTCTGACTTCTATTCCTCAGCAACTCAAGAAAATATTACGTAGTTTCAGATACAGAGGAATTTAAAGATATTTCTTGAACAAGAAGGCAAAAAACTGCCTTCCCTTATGGGAAAATCAAAGAGACTTTCATTATGTATGCACAAAATCATTTGTTAAATTACATGTTAGAGTGCAGTCAATTAATACACAGCATTTTAAAATTCTTTTAGTTCAGATTGCGCTTATCTATTTTTATGAAGCAACTTGGAACAGTAATTTAAATTTAAAACAATTCATAAATGAATATAAAAAAATGTGATATGCCTATATAATACAGGGAAATAAAAATAGGCCATTATGTCTTATTATTGATCAAACCACAATTTTAACTTATAAAGATGTTTAATTTCCATCTGAATTAAATGTCTTAAAGCAACAGGTAGTCTTACTAATTATTTATGTTTGTTATGGAACTGACATGTGTAACTATGTATATTTCCTGGCATCCCTGTCATTTCAGTAATCAAAATGCATACTTGCTTGCTCGTGCATACTAAAACTAAGACTACGTAGTCTGAAGAGTTTGTTTTCAATAAAACCTACAACAGGAAAAAAACAAGGTAGCGTTATCTGATGGAATTAAAATAAAATTTATCTGCAACTGAATATCACAATAAAAAGAGTACTAATGGAATCATAAAAGACATTGCTATTGAAGATACAGATGTTTGAATCTGTAAGTATTACATATTAAACAAAAGCCTTGCGGGCCTTGGTTGGGAATAGAGTTAAATTTCTTCATAGTAGCTGGTATGGGGCTGGTTTTGGATTCATGATGAACACTGCTGATAACACAGGGATGACTTACTGCTGAGCAGTGCTTACACACAGACAAGGCCTTTTCTGCTTCCCTCGCCCTGCCAGCAAGGAGGTTGGCGGTGCACAAGTAGCTGGGAGGGGACACAACTGATCAAAGGGATTTTCCATGCCAAATGACCTCATGATCAGCAATAAAGCTGGGTGTAGAAGGAGTAAGGAGGAGACAACATGACCTATGGTGCTTGCTTTTCCAAGTAACCATTACATATAATGAAGCCTTGCCTCTTTGTTAGGTGCCTCTGATAATACAATAAAGCATTGCAATTTGCCAGTTACATTATTTTAAAAATTCTTCATACATTATCTTGTAACACTGAGAGTTTCTCATATTTTTTGTTCTTTTCAATAAAAGTTATTTTTTACATATAACAAAAGTCTAGGTCTGTCCCAAAGAATGATAAATGAGTTTTGCCTTTACATCATATAAAATTTCAGTGAGGGATACTAGAAGAAAAAGGAATCAAGATACTTTTAGTAAACTGACTCTCTGTCTCCTGTTAGGATTTCAAACATTTTACAATGAATACCCACTCATTTTCCATTTTATCTAAAATATATTTAAAACATGGTCTTGCAAGTGAGTGAACAATCTGTTTATATTTGTGGACTGATTCCAGGAAGCCACCTCCTCCCTGTTCCCTTAACACTATCCTACAGATATTTTAAAAATTAATTTGTCACAACAGTCCTTTCCTTCACCACCAAAATTAGATGGATCACTGTTACCATTTACTGAAAAAAAACCCCATCTCATTCAGCAATAGGAATATTCACATGTTCAAGTCTGCTCTCATTGAAATAAAATTTGTGATTTTGAACTCATGTTCAAAGTTTGTTTTTCAAAATCCCAAACATATATGAAGATTGGCTGTCTGTTTATCGCTAACGTAAGGCTAATAGCATCTGCATGGCTTTTCCTGACAACAATCTTAGTTATTGCTTCAAAAAGGGAGGAGGAGTTTAAGCAGGAGAAAGAAGTTCTAATTCCATAACAGCCTGACACTCTTCATTCCAACATTATTTCACTTTTTTTCATGCTACCAGATCTTTATTTCATTCATTGAGGATTTTACTGGCACTATTGTTAGGCCAGGCTATCAAGGCTTTAGACAGTCCCTTCAAACAGTGATATTCCATATGTTTTGTGACATTTGAGACTCCTAAGCACTACATTTAATCAGTGCAATATGCTTCAGTGGTTCTCATCTTCACACAGATTCAAAGTCAAAAAGCAACAAAATAACCTCCCCCCAAATCCTTTTAAATGTGATACCTTATCACAGTTGCCAGCATAAATTTTCCATTAGTGACAGCTCAGTTTTTCTTCCAAATCCACATATGTACCACTTTAAGATATTCATTCTATTTATGGAACACACAGAATTATGCAGTGAGTTATAGCATGTGAAAACTCATAGACAGATTTAAAATGTGAATGAATTTCATTGAGATGTGTAGAAGACTCCTAACAATTCTTTTTTGTTTTGTGATCCAATTATAGTGTCTCCTGAGTAGCTTAATAAAATTTCAAGTATATTTTACTATTCATTTCACAAGACTATTTGCTTAACTCTCTCCATTAACAATACATATAAATCTCAGCTCCAAAGATAGAAGAATTAGACACATTTGTTTCCAAATCACTTATTGCTGATTATTCAATACTTCTTCAATATTATAGGTTTTACTGTCTTATTTCTATTCTTTAACTGTATTATATCAAGATATCAGAAAATTATAGTACTTCTAGCACGAAGTCTTATTTACTTGAATCACTCTGTCAGATAAAAGTTAGGTGCTGCTCTTCAGAAAATATTTATTGCTGAGGTTTTCTAACTATCAAAAGACCAACATAAAAGCCCAAAAGATTTCAGAAATTACTAAAACACAAAAGTCATAATACATAACATTATTACAGTTTGGGAATTTCTACAAAATGCTGGAAATCACATCAAGCCTAGAGCACTGTATGATGTAAAAACTGTTTTCCTAGCTACAGTCACATTTGGAAGTCTCAATTCATTAAATCGGGCATTTCCCAATACTAACAGCATTTTATAAGACCATAGGAAAAAAAAAACAATATTCAATCTCTTTCTGTTGTAACTTGTAAGTTCCTTGAACTCTGTATTCATTAAAAAGAAAAACAGTTAGAAAAAGAAGAAAAGACAAGGAATTTATAGTCCATCTTATTCCATATGCATACTCAGACACGCTCTACTGACTCCAAAAATGAAAATAAGGCAAAATAAGGACCCTTTCCTTCATTCTTAGCATTAAAATATAGCTCTACAAGGCATACAAGTAGAAGCATAAGAAAAACAGTAAAATAATTTAGTGTAAAGAGAAGATAATAAGAAATGGTTGCATAAAAAATAAATACATATAATAAATTCCTATCAATTTCCTCTCCAAATGCATCCTTGAAAGATGGAAATTCTCCATATTCTGAAGAGAAAAGTGAATTACTGTGGATTCTTATTCTGAATGGAAATGGCCATTAAACTTCTGCAAAAAATTGCAGCAAAGAATGATGGTCCAATATAAACAAAATTTCCTAAACAAATCTATTTATATCTCAAAACTTAATTCCAGTATCAGGACAACTTCCATCATCATTGCTGGCAGCTGGTCTGCCTGTCCAGGGTTTACTTTCTTCACAGAAGGCTGCCAAGACAACTGATATGGAGCAGAGCTGCTAAGTTTTCTGGGCTACTAAGGAAGAAGGGCAGCCAAACCATCAAAAAGCCCATTTGTCTCATCAGCAAATACATGTTGAACTGAGTCACTGCTAACCCTTTTCCTGAACCACCTGGCTGCATAACTGGCCATCTCTTCATTTAGACAACCAGTCCTTGGTCAACAACACAGACACTTACACTGCTTCTCCAAGGTACCAAGACTTCCAGACAGCCAACATAGCAGCGCTGGCAGTCATTCAGCTTGGCAAAAAGATTGACTGTTTTTATTCCTATCATAATACGAGGGGGTAAAACATAGAAGTTAAAAACTTAACATAGCCATGAAACTACACGTGGTATTGCAGCAACATTCAATAGAATAATTTAATGAAAAATAGGCAAAAAAAACCCACAGAAAAAAATCCCCCCAAGCCCCCCAAAAGCCTAAAACCTACAGCTAAAATTGATAATACAAACCAGAAATTAAGAGAGAGAAAATTTTATATCATAATCAAACAATATAATTATTTTTGTGCTTCTTGTTCAACCTCAATCTATACAGGCAGAAACAGAATTCTACTCGCTTCAGGAAGCAAAGAGGAGACCACATGCCATCTCCTTCAGAGAAAAAGGTTTCTTAAATATCCCATAAAAGCCCTCTTAAACATTGCAGGATACTTACTGTAACCGTTCACACATTATTTTAAATATCAGACAGTGTCAAACTGAAGAGAAAAATGACTTTTCAAATTAAAATAGAAACCAAGGCCAAAGATTCAAAAATACACATTGTGTCCGGCCAACTGGATGGAACTCTCCTTCCAAAACTTCACGATGCTCTTTGGAATGTAGGTTTAAAACTTTCTTTTTAGGTTGCCCTCCCTCATCGTTTTGCTAAAATAAAACTGTGCTCAACAGAAAAATCTACCATTACTTCTCAACTTATCTGATTCAAGTTCAGAACAAATTATTTCAGCACGTACTTAGCTTCTATTTCAGATTTGCCATCCATCTGAAATTCTGGGTTTTTTTCCCAAGTGTATCAGTTACCTTAGTAAGAGATACTTTCCCTTCTTACAACAAAGCACCAAAAAAGAGCAAATAGGTTGCCATGTGTTATAACCACAGTGTGTTGTGAAGAGTAACACTATCCTGTCTCTTTCAACTCCTCTTCTCTTACTTTAGACTGTAAGATCTTTAAAGCAGGAATTCTTTCTTTCTTTTCCTGTTTTTGCACACCACAAAAAATTTGAGTCCAAGGCTGGGCACTATACTATTGAACTCAAAACCAATATTTAATATGTGAGTTTGTGCTGAAGTAAAATTATTTAGAAATATACTTAATATTATGAATGCAGGTTTTTTACTGTTAAGAAGTAAATAACCAGTCACGTTTGCCTTACTGTTTTTATTAGATTAGATTTATTAGGATTTATTAGGTTATCATTATATTATCTATGCAATAAACATGTCCATGTAAGTAGCAAAGCAATCTGTACTGAGCAGACTTGAAAATAGTACCTATATGTCTTCAAAAACAACTTTTAAAGGACTTATTCCAGGAGAAAAATACTATTTAATGAGTAAAAACAAAAGAATAAGAACTATTATTATTTTGGATGATACTGTAAAAAATAACTGAAGAACACTGTATTAAGCAGTGAACAAACCTGGGCAGCATAAGGAAATCAAGATTAGAAAAGTAAACCTGAATACAGCTGGAAGGCTGATTTACAAGTCATTTCATCTTACAAAGTAACTGAAATACTGCAATAAAAACCTAGAGGTGCTAGTAAACACTGAGTCAAATATAACTGCATAACAGAACATAGCAATCAAAGAGCTAACCACTCCTAAGGGTATCCCATCATAGTCCTCCAACGAGATAGCCTTTCTGTAGTATAATAACCAGTGTCATTTGATTTAAACTATGGTAGTGAACTCAATACAAAAAAAAAGATGAAGAAAAATTGGAATCAATTCAGAGAACAGCTACTAAAATAATGAGAGAGTTGAAGGGACTGAGTTTTGTGTAAAGGTCAGGAGAGTTAAAAAGCAGTAGAAGGCAATGCGGCACCACTGAGAAGTCTAAACTAACATAATAGCTTAACCAGTAATTCAGTGTGGAACCTTAGCCGTATTTCCCTCCTCTTCTTCTCCACCTCCCTCTTCTTTTTCTTTTTTGGCAATTCGAATATCTGCACAGATGTGGACAGACACTGAACTCATTCTGACTGTGTTGCATGACAGCTGAATAGGAATCACCTTCAATCAGAAAGAGAAGAAAGAGATT
Source organism: Dromococcyx pavoninus (assembly GCA_033558185.1). Lineage (NCBI taxonomy): Eukaryota > Metazoa > Chordata > Aves > Cuculiformes > Neomorphidae > Dromococcyx > Dromococcyx pavoninus. The sequence continues at coordinate 819,629 of JAUMJL010000735.1, forward strand.
TAATGACATTGTGGTGGCATGTCCAAGCTAACAAATCTTGCTGATCTCTATTCCCTATATTTACAATCTCTCTGGTTCAACTGGATCATAATGTTTGGTTTGGTAATATAAATAAAGATATTTCAGACATCAGTAAAATGACAGAAAAAATAAACTTATCAAAATGCCCACATACAGTAATCTTCATCTGTCTACATTGAGGGAGTACAGCCAAAGAAGCATAACATATGACAATGTTATCCTACCAATGGACATCTTCAGGACAGGCCTAAAACACATCCCCAAATTTGCAGTTTAGAAAATGAGTGTATTTTCAGATTCATACCGTCTGTGCCTTCATTTATTTTGGGCATTCCAGCATACAGCTATAACAGTCCCTGGGACATTACAGGTCCTGTAAGAAAATCAGGCAGTGCTGGTAATACCTAACTTGAAACCATAGTATGACAGCTAAGGCAAAGGGGAGTCCTGGTGAGGCTTCAAAGCTTTTAGGTTTAGGTAAACATTTTGTGACTAATGAAAGACAAGCTTCCTGCTGTTGTGGCTATACTTTTACCAGTACTCATACCAGCTGGTTTAAATTAGTTTGAGCATAAGATTTGAGAGGCCTTAATATGTCATCTGTATCAAAAACATCATCTTCCGAGTTGTCTTTTTCTGTATCTCTCAGATCATCTTTCATTTATGACTACTTTCACTCATGTCCTCAAATAACAGAAAATTCAAGGAATTTCTATTTCCTTTCGTGAGCTGTAGAACCTCTGGCCTTATTTCTGCTAATATGGGTTCTGAAATGCAGCGCTCATCTAATAAATCATGTAGAAATTGCTCCTTTGCTAATTAACACAAGTCAGATGGCTAGGAAAATACTAATAGACTGCATGCAAATCCTTTGCGTTACAACAATTATGCTAATGTTCTATGATGCATTTTTCTTATTCTCTTTTTAATTGTAGAGACACAGAACTTAATCTTGTGAACATCCAAAATTGATGGTACTTATTATAAAACTGAACACTAGGCAATCTCCTTTCTGACTTCCAATATTTTATGCTGCCAGCATTTTTTTGTTTTGTTTTGTTTGTTAAACAGCTCTCTCTAGAGACTCACAGGCACGAGCAGCTCTAGAGAAGATGCTCTCTTCCAATACTTGGCTCTGTAATTTAAAAGATGCAGCCAGCATCCTCTCCCTACAGACATTCACTGAAGCAAATGGGAAGACTCCTATGAGTCATGGTACAGTGCAGGCTAAGCCAGCCAGTCTTCTTTCATTTATTTCCTAAATTTTATGATCAAAAATGTAGTTGCCATCTGCACAGCATGCACAGATTTGCATCATGCGTACCTACAAAGGGCAAAAGCACAAACTCACCACAACTGTCTATATTTGAAATTCATGAAAAATTTTAATGTTTATGCACGATGCTATATATGAACAAGATACTTAAAAATTCCTTCTCAGAAACGGAAACTTACAGAACAGTGGTGATCACATAACTTCAGATTAATCTACCACTGAAGCTAATTGCCAAGCAATGCAATCCTATTTTCACTCTCTGTGTCAGCATTTCAAGGCTGTCTGTTTCCTTGTTTCCTTGTTTCTCCGTTCATACATTTTTTCAAATCTGTAATTCTTATGGTATGTTTCCATTCCAGAGGTAAATATGGCTGTTGCACACCTGCATTGCCCATGTCATCTGTACTCATCCAACAGTGCCTGGGCCAGAGATAGTAAAATACTCAGCTCCTGCAGCCTGTTCTGGGGTATAGGAAAATTCTGCAGAAGGCTGGCTAAACAACATGTTATACCTAATTTTTCACCTCTAATTTCCTGTCCATGCCTAGAGAGGCACCCTAATTGCAACAAGATGTCTGGGAGTAAGAAATAGTGGTTCCAACTCCCAGAATAGTACAGCCCAAGATGATTGCAGCACTAACATGGATGTCATACTTTAGCTTGTCTTTAAAATGTACCTTAGCCTCAATAATCAAATTGCATGTGTCAGTGCAGACAGGTAACTGCCTTGCTTGTCCTTAAACCATTTCTTACAGGTTTCACATTAAAACATCTGGAAATTTTGCTGTGCTATTACGAGATTGCATCCAGCCTGCTCTGCCAGTAAGTACACCTCGGCCACAGCAGACTGAGGGAAAGAACGTATGGGAACGTTCCCACCCTTCCAGATCACAACTTGCCTTAATGCAAACCTCCCTTCAGTTTGCAGGTTTAAGGTAAAATGCAGGGGAAATTGCTGCCATAGTTGAAATACAGCACTAGTGTGATTAGTGTATGTTCTGCACTGCCAGCTCTGCTGCAATGAACAGTAACTTCCAAAAGAAGCCTGTTAATACCTGAGAGCTATAACATTTTACAAGGCTGCAGCTGCATTTACTTCAGCTTGTCTATCAAAGCACATATTACCATGAAGGCTTACGTGCAAACCCTTCTCTCCTTCAGGTGGCCATGACATAGACAAATAGCCTTCCTAAACCAGTCAGCAAGTGACTCCGGAAGCCTTTTTTCAGCAAATTGAACAAAGTATTATAGAAAATCAGTTTAAAATAACAAAAAGCCTACATGCTTCCCTAAGCTTATTAGGCTTTCCTTTGAGTTACAGCAATATAAATGCTTCAGTATGAATTTCTGCAGAAAACCTCTACCACTGGAGATTGTGTGCTCACTCCAAGGGACGACCCCTTTTCAGAAAGACCAATCCTGCTTAAGTAAAGGAGAGCTCACTTTTTGTATGCAGCAATGACAGTTGTTACTGGGCTTAGATGCGAAGTCCTTCTTTTGACTCAAAGTGGTTTTCTATCAGGCAGTCCAACAGGGCCCAAAGGAGTCTTTCCCTTTGACTGACAGCTAAACTGCTGTAGCATTTACAAGTCACGGTGGCAGCCCTTGCCCTTGCAAAGGAGCATACAGCAACTACCTTTTCTTTTCTTCCCACACTTCATTTCCAAACATGCTACAACAATGAAGCTACACACTTACTCTCACAACTGATAATGATTTTAAAATGTTCATACAGAAAGCTACTACAGGTTCGAGCATATTTGTATACTGCCTTACTCCTATTAACATTCTAGTGATTTCTAATACTTTAAAAACAATATTCTCTACCACTGGATATTGTCTGCTCACTACAAGGGAGAACCCCTTTTTTAAAAAGACCGATTCTGTGCAGATAAAGCAGAGCTCACTTTTCATATATGGCAATGGCTGCTATTACTATTAGACATGAAGTCCTTCTTCTGTCTCAAAGTGGTTTTCCATCAAGCAGTTCAACATGGCCCAAACTGGGCATACCCAGAATGTCCTTCCCATTTATTAGGAGGAGAAGGACAAATAGTAACAATTTCTGTGCTTCTCAAACTGAAGGTTGCTAATCTATGAATAAAAGACATTCTGGAACAGATTATAGCTATGTCTTGAAATCATTAACTAGAAATTTTAGGTTTTATATGTCTTTAGCCTAGAATTTCTTTTATTTTTTGCTATATTGAAATATGTGTAAAATTTAATGTTTACAATTGTCAAAAAACATTATGTTCTTTCAGAAGATGAGAAGTAACTCCTGTTACTAAACTCCTAGGATAATCACTTTGCATAGGTACTTTCAATAACAACTAAACTTGATTTAAAGACTTCATATCTACGAATCTACGAATCAAAATTTCAAAAAATGGAAAGTAGGACCTCAGTGCACAAGTCTCACTGAAAATGAAGAACTAATAAGGAATCCAAAACTCCTCACACACGTCTAACTTTAAAACAACCCTCCGCCTTAGCAGAACTTATCATCAAAATTGTCATTAACATACAGAGCCGCAAACAAATCTTCACTGGAATGAAAAATGTAAAATGTGCCCCTTCGCAACTAAGGTAAACACCTGACTTAACAGGGCCATCAAATACATGGATCTTATGCATGTACACACTCAGAGGGCACCAAATCCTGTTATAAAACTACGTGGGTCAAAGTGAACAGACCTCTCAATAACAGCATGAACTCATATATGAGAATAGTAAAAAACAGGACATTGCAGTTAATGGAAGGACAGTTTCCACAAAACATTTATTACTTTTCAGATCACTCAACATCTTTCTCAGCAGAGACTCACCAAATACCTCCAAAAGACAAGCTTGGTAACTAAAACTTATAGCTTTGCCAGATACTAAAAATCATAGACCTAACAGTGACACATTATTATTTCTCTCACATCTTCTCCCCAGATAACTCCTCCATGTTCCGCAGATAATAATTATCTGTCTCTTTTCATCCCACAGAGCTAACAACTTGAATAGCTCCAGCCTCGCTAGCAGCTTCTACTGTCCCACAAGTAAAAAAAACCCTACCATTGTTTCTAAAACTGTATATTAAATGAACATAATTAAATTAAACAGAGCAACTGTTTCAACATGTAGTCTTTTATTTCAGTTTTGAAGAAATGGTTTTGTACCCAGGAAATTCTTTATTTTTCCAACATCACTTACTCACACACACACTTATCTATCCAACCATATATAATGAAGACTAACAAACACGTATTTGCACATTATAATGTATGTATGTACGTACATGTATATTTATGTTTATATTATATATAAAAATATACTATATACTATATATACACTTATATTTATATATAAGTATATATAAATCTTCGTAAAAACCTTGCCTTACATAATCAACAAAATATTTTCAAAGCTTACATCATCACAGTATCACAAGGTTGGAAAAGACACCTGAGATCATCCAGTCCAACCTACAACCCAACAACAGCACCCACTCATCATTTAAACCATGGCACTAAGCACCTCATCCAATCTGTTTTAAACACCTCCAGGGACAATGATTTCACCACCTCCCTGGGCAGTGCATTCCATTGGCAAATCATCCTTCCAGTTAAATTTTTTTTTCCTAATATCAAGCCTAAACCTACCCTGACAAAGCTTGAGACCATGTCCTCTTGTTCTGTCACTGATCGCCTGAGAGAAGAGACCAACCCCTGCCTGCCTACAACCTTCTTTTAGGTAGTTATAGAGAGCAATAAGGTCTCCCCCGAGCCTCCTCTTCTCCAGGCTAAACAATCCCAACTCCCTCAGTCGCTCGTCATAGGGCTTGTGCTCCAGCCCCTTCACCATCTTCGTTGCTCTCCTCTGGACACTCTTCAGCATCTCGACATCTCTCTTAAACTGAGGGGCCCAGAACTGGACACAGTACTCAAGGTGCAGCCTGACCAGTGCCAAGTATAAGGGGATGATAACTTCCTTAGTCCTGCTGACCACACCATCCCTGATGCAGGCCAGGATACCATTGGCCCTCTTGGCCACTTGGGCACACTGCTGGCTCATGTTGAGTTTCCTGTCTACCATCACTCCCAAGTCTCTTTCCACTTGACCACTCTCCACACCTTACAAACACGTATTGCTTTAATTAGGTGAGAAGAGATAAAAATCATAAAAAAATAGGGCTGTGAAAAATAAAGGCCTCATCTCATCCATCCCTCTTACTCTGGGGGAGGACACCATACCTTTATAATATTCTTGTTACAGATTTACCTCACATATTTGAAACCTCCAGAGACCAAGATGTCCTACAGTTTTTTTCAAGTATTTAGTTGTGTCATAAATAAAGAGTTTTCTTGTCCCAAATCTTCAGTGTTATAAAGTATGCTGATTATTTTTGTTCTGTTTACTATGATTTAGGGATACAGAACCATAATAATAATCTTTCATATATTAGAAGGTAATTTTTTTCAATATTGTTGACATATATACCTCTCAACCTTTCTGTTCAGTACTAGCAAACATTCTTTTGTTCTTATAATATCTAGTGCTGGCTATTGTTTGTCTACTGTGGACACCACACAATTCATCGTTTCTTTCTTTAAGCCAAATGTCCTCAAACCGGCAAAATACTTCTGTGACATCCCACCCACTGAAAGAATTCAGTAGCAACTCCCATGTGTTGTAGATGACATTCCTGTCTGCATGTCCCAGGGCTACGTGCCTTTTTGTATGAAAAAAAAAAAAAAAAATCATACTGTTAATTAATTTCAATTTCTGGTCTTTTCTACTATATATTTACTCACTACTGCTACCTACCCATTTTGTGTATAAACATTTGATTTCTCATTTCAAAGTTGTAAATAGCATTTCTCTTTATTAAACTTCATCTTACTGATTTCAAAGCATTCCTCCAATTTATCAATCTCATTTTGAAAACAATACTGAGAAGTGCTTAGGACTTTTCCCATCTCCACACTATCAACACAACTACAAAAATGCTTTCTATTCCAAACAAAGAATCTTTTTATCATTCTCTTGTTGCATCTAATTATACTAGTGGATCAAATGGAATATACAGTTCTGTAAATTGAATGAGTTCTTCGATCATGGTTGAGTTCATGAAACATACATATGATACATATGTTGTATAAAATTTCTGAAAAAGAAAAATTCCATTGATCCAGACATGATTTTCCTATCACAGAAAAATAAATTTTAGAAAAGGAAAAAAAAATTACATGATAATTTCTCACAGCCTTGAGTTTCTTTCATAACTTTATGGATCCAGGCAGTGGAAGGATAGAAGAGGAGATAAGGACAGAACAGGAAAATTCATCAGGTACAACTGTCAACCGCATAATTTCTATAGAAAGGGATTGTTGATCCAGGAAGGCCAGCAGGAAAAAGTGAAAGTGGATAAAGAAATTTAGCTGAATAAAAGGCTATGGTAAAAGATACTTGAACTGTACAGGACAAGGATGGAGATAAAATAAGTAGACCTAATGCCAAAAGAATTCATAAAAATGCCCTAAAAATGCTGTCTTCTCAGTGAATGCAGTATGTCACAATAAACATTCCTCCACCCTAGACCATATCCAACACTGACAGTAAATGATAGCATCTTTGGGTCAAATTTCCCAAAACACTTTTCAAATATGATTTGTTTATCTTTACTAAATCTTTACAAGGTAACTACACTTTATACTGCTTTACAAGTGGTTGAAGGAGACAGTGTGACTTTCTCACAGTTTCACACGATGGATGTGGCAGGATGAAATCTCAACCCTCTTTATCATCTATGATATCATCCTTCCTCTCCCTCTTCCAAGTGTTTTCTAAGGACTGGCACTGACAACACCACCTACAGTAGAAAATTCTTTTTTCATGATGTGCCTTCAACTGTGCCACTAGATATGCAAACACAGTAATACAATCCACCTCTTTTGGCATAAAAGACCTGCTGAGAAAATTCATTTATAGGTGCATAACTGAAGCTTGGCGGTATTGAAAATAGATGCATATACATTCTGCCAGTTTTCCTATGCATAAACCAAACAGACTGCAAACACCTCAGCTCATATTCACAGCAAAACATAAGTTAACTCAATCAACAGTAGAATTAATTGCTTAAGAACAGTTTATCAACACTAAAGTTTGGCAGACACCTTCAAACTCTTCTTCCAGAGATAATTTGTTTATTTGCTAAACTGAAGAAGAGAGTTCAGAAGTTTCTATGTTAAACATTTCAAAATTACTATAAATGGTGCATTCTTTAACCACTGAATGCATCAGTTCTAGAATTAATAGTTCAAGCAGTTCACAAGAAGCAAAAAAATTGTTCCACCTTGGGGAGCCATAAAGCAGTTAATACATACAAATATTTCAATATAGAAAAACCTATCAGTTTGAAGAAGCAGTAAGTAAAGTAATAGTTTTCTAGGAAAGTCAGGTCCTACATTTGATGGATCATTGATTCTTATTACTTCTCTATAAATCAGCACATAACAATAAATGAGCAGTAAAGGCCCCTCTATTGCCTTTAGAACTGGGAACTGCCATAATAGGCTGACACATGTTTACACCTAAACAAACACATGGATTTTTCCAATGCCACCACACACTGAGCAGAGTGTAGTGATCAGCTGCAGTTGCTGGGAAAGGAGCTCATACTGCAGTGCAGTGCAGCAAACAAGAGCTGCCACTTACGTTTTGAAGCTGTCGCTTCTTAGGGTAAGGATGGATGGAGATAATGCTACATCTCTCTCTCAGACCCAGTCTGAGATTGTAGTAAGTTTTCCTTTCTCTCTTGATTGGAATAAGAAAGTTGAAAAAAAGAAATTATGTGTACAGAGCCTAACTGGTAAAATACAATTTCTGTCTGGATGCAGACACCACAACACAGTGCTTCTAAAAGAATGTTTCACCTGATTAATTTTCCCTTGGAAACTCAAACTATTGCCCAGGGTAGAACTAAAGTTAACTTAGGGAGAGACTACCTAACTACCTAACTTCCTTAGTTCATGATACTTTTTGTTTACAGAAAATTGCTCTAAGAGAAGGGTTAGTCTATCTCCTGACATTTTAGCTTCACTCAACTCCTCTACCACTATGTATGTACAATAACTTAGGTTGGAAAATCAAATTTTAATTCACTCTAAAATGCATGTATCTCTGGCTGCTCCACAGAAGATTCCCCTGACACATGATTAACCCTCAAGTTCACAAAAATGCCATTCATTTCTTATTACTGTCCTGACTCTTTTCCATCCTGTATTAGGGCTATAAAACAGAGCTATCCTATGATTAAGCAATAATAAAAACAAACTGTGGATCTTACATAAGGAAGGAAGCTCATAGGGCATCAAGGGGTAGGCAAGCTGTGCTGCTGCCTCTGAAGCTATAGCTTTTAGCCAGTGCTTTTTCCATTTCCACACATCTGGAAACAGCATAACTTCTTCCAATCCACTCTGTTGCAAATTTCCTACATACACACACACACGCATGCACACACTAATCTGGTAACAGCAGCCTGCACCTCACCCATCCACAAACACTCATTCCCTTCATTGCTTCAGCAGTGCTGAATTGCTGTCCACTCTCTTTCATCTTATACCTGTAACACTGACCATGGTTCCTCCCTTTTGCATACCTAAATTCATGTCCTGTCAGCCACACACACATTGCTATTCTCACTTGTCATGCACCTTTGAGAATGATTTCAGTTTTCCTTGCAGCTCCCGTTTGCTGTTTCATGTTTCTTATGCTGCAGGTAGCGCTTACAGGAAGCTCTTACACCTGTTTTCTGCATGCATTAAGCTGCTGCCATAAACGAAAACTATTCAGTCATTTCCAGGGTAAAGAAAGGTGAGACAGTCCATGACAAAAACTGGAACAAAAATTAAAAAAAAAAGAGTTGGAATACAAACCTGAACCAGTGGGACAGATGTTTTGCTTGAAGATGTAGATCCATCCCCACCAAAATATAGTGGGAGGTGTCCCTGCCCATGGCAGGGGGGTTGTAGCTGGAAGATTAACTTTAAAGTCTATTCCAACCCAAACCATTCTATGATTCTATGATTCTATGAAAATCAGTGTGCCTGGAAGGGTGAGTACAACACCAGAGAAAATACACTAGAGTGTTTGGGGGGGGTTGTCTAAAACCATTGCTACAACCATTTTAGGGGTCTTAGTAATGAAACAATGTGTCATTTTGTAACTAGACTATTTCTTCCATTTTATTTAGATACAAATACGCTTGTGAAGATATTAATCAGACTAAGAACAAGTTCTTTTATCTCTATATGTGGCATGTTCTCTTTTAACCATAACAGTTTTTTTGAAAAAAACTCTACGACAGGAAGCTAGAATGGTTTTCATCTCATTGACTTTAGCAGGTAATCTATAATATTATATGATGGCATCTTTTCCAGGAGACTCATTTAAAAAAGAGAGAAATTGGAAAAAAACCACAATGGCACATATTTTCGCAAACTATACATCACAGTAATTGTAAGATGGTGATATAGAAAAACAAAAAAATTAAAAAAAAACCTTTAAATGTAAGTAACAGGTTTAAAAAAAAGAATGCAAATAATTAAAATTTATAAAATATTAATGTTTAAAAAGCTGCAGAAATTAACAGAGATACAATTGTCAGGTGTTTCTGTCTTGACAGCTGCTTGGAAGGAAGAACATATTTCGGTAAATTAGTCTGGCTGAAGAAAAAAAACACAGCAAAGAAATTTCTAGCTGAGGCTCAGGTCCATATACCTAAGGGGTCTTAAAGATGTCTTATTTCTAGAGTCGTCATGAAATAGCAACTTATTCCTTGGTGCAGTGATTCCAGAAGGAAGGGTCCTGATGCCTCCATGAGTCAAAATGATCTTCCAGATTAAACCTTTATTTAAAAATAGTATGAGTAGTTTTGGTCCTCACCTTCGCAAGCTCATTAGAAGACTAAAATAAAATCAGAAACGTTCTTGCTCTTTCTACGGTCTAACACTCATCAATTTTAACTCTGGTTTTCCTGCAACACTGAAGGTCTGAAATCACAAATATCAATTGTTTGATACTCCATTGTCTCATATTTTTTGTAGTCTTTGCATATAAGCATGCCAGGGATAAAATTGCTTTCAATGATGGTAGTAGTATATACCTTCTCATTTAGCTATAAACAACCGGAGAGGTGGCAGGCAACGGATAATTTGGTCAATAGTAACTACCAAATGAGGACACTTACTTGTTTTAAGCCAGCAGGAAGGTTAGATCTAGATTTTATCAGCATATATGCCTCCCCTGCTTACTACAAAGCACATGAGTCAGCACTGATACATGAAGAGCTACTGAGTCTGTATACCCTGGGCTGCAGAACTTGAGACTACTATAAGGACACAAGACATCTGATGGACTTAATTCATCCTTCAGTAAGATGAAGGTGGTAGCAAATATACGAGTACAAACCTTAATAGGAAAATTATGGGAAATTGAAATAGTACTTGTGCTTTTGTATTGCCATACCACAGACTGTTCCACTGAAAATGATGTGTCTCCCCTAACAAACAAACTTCAGGGAAGGAAGAAGTAATTTCACCTCCTACAGTGCAAATGATTTACATGTCTACTTAACTCATTTTTTTATTTCTTTTTTTTTTTTCCTTTAAGTTCTGAACATATTCTTTTGATTGGAAAGCTCCGTCACCAACATTCATTCAGAGCAAGGAGAAATTTACTTAAAAGAGCCAGAAGGGATAAAGCGTTTCTTTAGGTAAATCTTAAAAAGAAAGGGGCTTCATAAGACTGTTTTAAGGAGACACACAAACTGTCAAAGTTCAGAGTCTATAGAAAGGGAATTCTGGCTTGAACTCTTCTTTGATATTAAAATTAAATTTAACCAACAAAAGTTACTTTCCTGTAGTGAGTGGGGTTTTCCTGGCAGTGACAGACTATTGATGAAGGCAGCAGTTACTGCCAGGGACAGCAGCTGTACTGTGCCAGCGCTGTGCTCAATTTCATCATTTTTACTTCATTGTGTTGCTTGTTTTCACACTTCTGAAGGTGTCTTTCTGTGCCTGCTACTTTCATAATAAAAGCCTGACTGTGATCAAAATGTTGCAGCAATTTCTTCATGAATTGCTCACAGTGGGCATAGTTTGACATTTGATGCATTTTAGAGGTTGCACCAGAACCAAGAGAATAACATTTTGGGACTTATCTTCCTATTTTATTTCCTCTACGTGACAGGAAAAGACAAGTGCGAGAATACGGGGGAAAAAAAAGATTGCAGAAAGACCTTCTTCCAATGAATGCTAAATTTAGACTGAAAGACAAACAATCTCATCCCAAAGAAAGTCAGAAACAACAAATACCAAAAGTTTAAAGTACAGAAACTCAAAATCTTCTCTTACTGCTTAACATATTTGATCTTACGGTTTTTAGATAATGAGAGAAACAAGAATAATTTTACAAATTGCTGCTATTAACCCCACAGAACTCAACACTTTTTCTGCCATAAAAGGAGGTATAGCTTCATGTGGATTAAAAAAATGCTAAAAAAAGATAGCAGGTTAGGTTCACAATGACATACAGAAGAGAAAACGTTGCCCAGCGGGTCATTATATGAATAGCGTAGTCCAGAAATACCTGAGGCATACTTTTCTAAAAAAGCAAATACATATTTTCAGTTCACAGTCACAAGCAATATAAAACAGACACCAGAATGTGTCAAGTACTATGCAAACCCCTATGAGTTCTGTAATTTATCACATTAAAAACAACTTATGCTTTATACAGTAAGAAGAAACTGACTTACAATAAAAATTTGTAACATTTTTATTACATTTTTGTCCAATACTCCGTGATCCTCCTAATGCTCTAACTACTAGAGTATTCTATCACACAGTTTAACAAATTTGTCTTTTTAAATTAATTTATAACACTTAAGGATTTCTCAAACTCTCATTTAGAAAAAAAAGTTCTATTAAAACAAAGGGGGAGAAGCTGGTAAGTTTTCTGTCTAGAATTTATTGAATTTTAAAAATCAGAAAAAAGGCTATGACAAAAGTTAAACAAATGTCTATTATATTTCTATTAAGTATGTTTCATATATGTAATATGTGTATGCACATATATATAAAAACACATTTGTACACATTTAAACTGGTAAGAGATCAGTTAAAAAAATGAGGTCAATTATACTGTAAAAACAAAATCCATGCAATAAATTTTATTAAAAGATTAAATGTAAATTTACCCCTGCACCTTCTCCCTTATGTTACCCAGCTGTGTTTCCATGGTTACTCAATTTTCAAAATCACTGAGTCTTACTGGAACATGAATAATGAACATACTTCTTTTATCGATACATTTTATGCAAAGATCAACCAGTCTAGATTTCTGAGTAGTACAAAGTAATTTTCCCTACTTTATTTTCTTTTAATTATTATTTAAATACTACATTAGGCATACATATAAACAAAGCAAACAAGTGGAATAAAATGTCAAAGAAATATTATAATTAAAATTGAGTTTGAACTTTAATTATAATTCCAAATTTGAATAATAACTTTTTGAATTTCTTTTTAATACATCTGTATATTTATTAAATGTGTTTCTGTTGATTTCTAGCACTGACACTGGAAAGGGAAAGGAAAGGGAGAGAGAAGTGTTTTATGTTTGATAGAAACATAGCTTTGCATTTTACAGAAAGTAATCCAAGCAACTATTCTTGAATTAAACTTCATATTAGAGGCAAGTTATAGTTCCCATTTGGTTGCTAAACAGGTAACAGCAAGACTAGATTTGTTCAACTTCTTAGCTGAAATCTGTATGTTGTAGGATGCGGGCAGATACCAAGTTACCTGTCAATGTGGGTTGTCATGATACACATGAATGGAGAGAATCCTTTTTCTCTGAGCCACTATTTTCAAAGCATTGCTCAGTTAAAAAATTCCTTCCATGCTGTAGGGTAATAAAAAAAAAGAAAGAGGAAGAGACTACAGGATCACTGCTTTAAGTCACTAAAAGACTGGGATTAATTGCTTCTTCCTTTTCTTTCCCAATAGTATCACCTACATTACTGCATTTATTTGTATATTATTTTGCAGGCACAAAAAATAACTTTTATGTATTCTTTCAATGTAAGCAATCTACAATTTCCTTTTAAAGAGACAGACTAATTTACAACTCCAGTGATTCCAATCCATGTATTATTCCTCACCATGGTTACCAAAATAGATAAATAAGAAGAGAATTATTGATAACTGACTAGAGAAAAATAAATTAAGAAAAATGTATTTTTCTCAATACCATATTGGACTACTGGAAAAAAACAGGCCAAACGGCAAAAGACTATGAAATAATAATATATAGAGAGAATGTTTAGCAAATCTTCTAATTTACACTCTTTCTCAAAGGTACTCTATTACCATATCATTCATACTTACCACGGTAACATTTATGTACTAAAATAATTTGTCAGTATATTAGCTATAGTTATAAAAAATTGGTGGTGGAATCATATAATGGTAAAGATTGGAAGAAACCTTTGATAATTATCCGATCCAAACTCACTGCCATGGGCAGGGACATCGTCCACTAGATCTGGTTGCTCAAAGCCCCATTCAACTTAACCTTGAACACTTTCAGGGAAGGGGGATCCACAACCTCTACAGGCAACCTGCTCCAGTGTCTCATCACCTTCATCAAAAAGAATTTCTTCCTTATGTTCAATCTAAGTCTACCCTCATTCAGTTTGAAACTATTACCTTTTGTTCCATCACAACAGGCCCCAGTAAAATGTCTCCCTCTACCTTTCTTATAAGCCATTTTTAAGTAAAGGTCACAATAAGGTCTCCCTAGAGCCTTTTCTCCAGACTGAACAACCCCAACTCTGTCAGCCTTTCTTCATAGGAGAGGCATCCCAACTTTCTGATCACTTTTGTGGCCATCCTCTGGACCTGCTCCAACAGGTACATGTCTTTCTTGTGCTAAGGGCTCCAACTGGACACAATATTACGGATGAAGTCTCACCAGAGCTGAGTAGAGGAGCAGAATCACCTCCCTTGATGTGCTGGCCATGTTTATTTTGATACGACTAGCTTTCTGGACTGCAAGTACACACTGCTGGTTCATATCCAGTTTTGCATCCATCAGTCCTTCTGCACAGGGCTGCTATCAATACATTAATCCCCCAGCCTGTATTGATACTAGGGTTTGCCCCAACCCAGGTGCAGGATTTTGCATTTGACCTTGTCGAACTTCATGAAATTTGCATGGCCCCACCCCTCAAGCCTGAAAAGTTGCCTGTGGATGGCATCCTTTCCCTCAAATAAACCAGCTGCATCACTTAGCTTGGTATCATCTGCAAACCTGCTGTGGTTACACTCTATCCCATTGTCTATGCCATTAATAAAGACATTTATTCTTTATAAAGAAAATGGTCCCAGTACAGACTCTCAAAGTATACCACTTGTTACTTGTTCCTACTTGGACACCGAGACTCTGACTAACTCTTTGGATGTGGCCATTCAGCCAAATCGTTATCCATCAAACAGTTCAAACATCAAATCCAAATCTCCAATTTATCAGCAAGAATGTTGTGGGGGACCATATCAAAGGTCTTGCAGAAGTCCAGGCAGATGACATCCATAGCTCTTCCCTTGTCCACTGATGCATTCACCACATTGTAGAAGATCACCAGGTTATTCAGGCAAGATTTGCCCTTGCTCAAGCTATGTCAGCTGTCTCTGATCACCTCCCTATCTCCTATAGGTTTCAACATGACTTCGAGGAGGACCTGCTCCACAGTCTTATCAGGCACAGAGAGCAAGACTAACTGTCAGTAGATGCCAGGGTCTTCATTTTTACTCTTTTTAACAGCGGGTGTGATGTCTCCTTTTTTCCAGTTACTGGGGATTTTGCCTGACTGCCATGACTTTTGAAATGGGATTGAGAGTGGCTTGACAACTACATCAGACAGTTCTCTCAGGACCCTGGGTCTCATGGACTGATGTATGTTCAAGTTGGTCTCAAACCAACCAGTTATTCAAGATGGTCTCAAACATGATCATGTTCTACAATGAGAGGGACTTCATTATCCAAGCCCTGTCCTGAGAATCAGGGCCTAGAGAGATGTGGAAAACTGATGAAAAAAATTTTTTTCTATAAATGTTCCTCAGTTCTGTCTCCTGTGTACAAACTGACAGTACATATTACTCACTGTGTTAATCAGAATTGGTATTTTTCAGCTACATGACATTTAGATACCAAATTCTGAATAAAATTACGAAGAATGTAGACAAAATCTCAGCCCTAAGCATCCCAAATAGTCCAATAAATAAAGGTCTATTCTGATAACTTCATTCCAGATAATTTTTTCACTTTCCTATCATCACATTAAATCTGCAGCTTACTCACTCTCATTCTAGTCCCCAAAACATTTAATATTTTTGCATAAAAATGTAACATACTCACAAAGGCTCGAAATACCAGTGAACTAAATGTGTTACGATGTTATCAACCTCAATCTGTCTCAACGGTCAAGCTTATGTCCTACTACATAAGTAAAAAAAAAATCTTAAGGAAAGCAGAAATAGCTGACAGGATCAAAAGTCAACTGATACTTCAAGGACTGTGGTTGATTTGGGTTTTTTCTGCTTTGGGTTTTTTTTTTCCCTCTCCTGCCAAAGCCTGGTTTGCATTTCAATAAAAAAGCAACCTGAAATTTTATTTCATTAGTTCTCTTCAGAGACTGAAGAGCTGAAAACTGTTTATGAATCAGGATGCTTAGTTTTTCATCAGAGAGTTACTTCAGTGTAACAAGCAAGAGAGACTCGGCAGCTTCTAAGGCAGCACTTATCTTTAGAGGGATGTATCTCCAAGGCCTTCTTCTGGATAACTTCTTTCAACACTATAAGCTGACAAATTGTAGAATGAAATTAAAACTCTACTGTACTCTACGTACATTCACAGGTAACATGAGGCTCCTGTCACTGTGGTGGTTGGAACACAGTGCAACTGTTATTTCCAGCGGCAGAGGAATTCACATCCATCACGTGCAATGCACTGTCCCATCTTTCACCTAGGCAACTGCCTACTGACATGCATCAGGAACAATGGAAAACAGAGAAGGAAAGATGACGAATCACCACACCTACTGGACAAAATCCATGCTGGTCCACTGTACTCAGTGGTAGCAGCGGGGGCTGCAGGGCGGCTTCTATGAGGAGAGGCTGGGGTTGCCCTGTGCTCCAACCAACACATCGGAAGGCATGGCTGAGCCCAGCAGCTGAGATGGTGCCACCTCTGAGAAAACACATTTAAACAAGGGCAGAACTGCCAGAGACCAGTGAAGAGGGAGGAGAAAACAAGTGTGAGAAACAGCCCTGCAGACACCAAGGTCAGGGAAGAAGGAAGAGATGCTCCAGGCACCAGAGAAAAGATTCCTTTGCACCTCTTGGAAAGCACCATGGTGAAGCAGGTTGCCCCTCTGCACCCAAGGGACAGGACCCTGCTGGAGCAGATATCCATGCTGCAGCCCATGGAGGATCCCCATGCCAGGGCAGGATGATACTCCCTAAAGGAACTGTGGCCCATGAAAAGCCCATGTTGGAATAGGTTTATCCTGAAGGACTGCAGACTATGGGAAGGACCCATGCTTGAGCAGAGGAAAAGTGTGAGGAAGGAAATTGAATTGTAGCTTTCAGCTCCTAATTAATAAAAGTTATATATTTTTCTTTAAAAAAAAACCTCACTATGTTTCATGTGACTTCAAAACTTTCAGGAAAACTACACTGAACAACGAAAAAAAAATTACATAAAGAAAAACACATGAGACCACTAAGTATCTTATTGGACCACTCACTCCGTATTTCACAAGAAGGGAAAGCAGTAAGGAATTAGAGGGTTTTGTAAAACTAACTTGGTGGAAGGAGCTCAAAGCACAGGAAAGGAAGAGAGTAAGAGTCATCAGCAAGTTCAACATACTGGGAAGGGAAAAAATTTTGCTTGCACGATTGTGATTGACTAGACAAGGGAAAGTACATCAAAACTATTTATGGGAGATGTAATAAGGTCAGCTACAAGTCCAACAGGGTGAAAAAACGAGTAAATTCCAAGAAATAAGTAGCTTACCACAAACTTCAAGTGGTGCCTCTAGGAAAATCACATCAAGTATTTCATGTTAGCAAATTTAAAAAAAAAAAGAAAAAAGAAATAAATAATTCAGTTTCACGTAATAAATAGTCTTGTGGGAAGGTTAAGATAAAAATCAAGAGGCTGGGCCTCAGGGCATTTTCAAAGTGGTCTTGATATTTTAAAAGGTTTGAGGGACAAGATGTGCTGATGACAGCTTCCTTTTTCCTTTAGATTATTCTTTCGTTCACTTTGCTGAAAATTTTAAACTTTATATCAGTTAAAGGGAGTTAATGACACATTTCGTTCATCAGAAGGAGAGGGTTTTGAGGGGAAGTATTTTTACATCATAGTTATTGAGTATATTGAGCAAGGGTGACCATTAAACCAAACAACTAAGTCTACAAATTCAGAAGAAAAATACTTTGGTTTCTGCACAGATTCACATTGAAATGTCAGTAACACCATTACTTTCCAGGTCCCGTTATGAATCTGTTCTTCAGAATGCTTTGCAAGCATCACTTTTCTGTAACTGGATCTCTGTTCCATTCTTCCAAGATACCTGCAAGTACCAGTTTGGATATTTTGCTTCTTCCATTACGACCAGAGAATGAATCTGTCTATGGTAAGCCCTGACTATAAAAGAGTGGGCAACCAAAATGTCTGCCCCTTGGGGAAAGTAGTTTTGATTTGTTTGGGCTCTTTTTAAAGTAAAAACAAGGAAAAAAAAAAGCTACAACAATTAGGTGGGAAAAGATAGCATAAGTTCAAAAAACCCCATGCATTTAAAAAAAATCTCAGTATATTTCAGTAATGAGAAAATTACATATGCTAAATATGAGAAACCATCGGTTTTAACATTGTTGATTTCAGAGTAGAAGCCTTTTAAAGGTTATTTGAGCCCAAGTATTAATGCAGCCTCATCTACAAGAGACAAAACAGTATCTCAGCAAGGACATTTGGTACAATTGCAGTCTTTAGTGCTTCTCCTCCTTGGCCTGTAACTCAGCTGGAGGCTAGCAGAAATAAATGATGCTTTAAAGAGAAATAGTAAATTGAAAATCACTCATTTTTAAAAGATAAGTTTCTCTCCATGTTATTACACTTCTGAATTATTGAAACCATCATAACACTCACTTCTGTCACATTATTGATTACTATTGTTTTTTGCATTATATAATACATTCATCCTGAACAGTAAGACCCATCTAACCATTTTCTTTTTATTTTATATCAATTTTTACTTTGTTCATCAGATGCTAGCCAATTTTTGCAGGTGAAATTTTAAGACAAACTAGAAGTTATTCCTCAATTATAACTGACATTTTCTAATCCTTTTGGTACACAGAAAATCCTTGCTGACATCTGACTCAAGGTGACTGTGCCCCTCCACAGCTACACTAACCATCATGACTCCAAACAGCTCTTGGTCTGCTTCACAAGAAAACAGACCTAGGTGTGACGTTAGACTAAAAGTCTGTATTCTCACACGTATTTGCTGTACTTATTATTATTAATAAGATACATGACAAGTTACTCGTCATGTGTCGACTGGTGGAACTTAATTAATAAAAACAATGTGTAAGAGAGTCAAACCCAGCTCATTTTCAGTAATAAAGTTACTGATACTTTATTTTATCCAAAGATTACATCTTTCCTTGCAGAGATATGCCCATATTCCATGACAAGTATGACAGGTATGTACACAATCCATCAAAAAGCAAAGCATGTTCCTTATAGTTTATTTTAAACATCAGAGCTGGTACTTTGTTCATTATAATATGCATGTTTGCAACATGAAGTATTACCAGCAGAAGGTAACCCCTAACTCAAGGAAACAAGGTTACTGACAGAAAATAGTTTTGAAACATAGGTCTTTTTGTTTTGTTTACCCTAAATGAGCAGTATTAGTGTTCACAAATAAATATAAAATAATCAGTATTAGTATTTACAAATAAATATAAAATCTTATTATTTTCATTTGCTTCAAGATCTGCTTAGACCCCAAGAAAAATATTCATCTACATTAAAGAGTTCTCTAATAGTAGCAGGCTTTCTCATTAACAGTCAATTTTTTCTCACTGAATTCGAGACAGAGCAAAGTTCTAAGTAAAATGTCCTAATTATTACAATTATGCAAAGATAACTTCCATTTATGAAAATCGAATCATTTAGCAACTTGTATATAGTTAATAAAGCATAATAAATATTAAACTAATGACAGTGTAAGTCCACAGAAGATAGTATGCCAAAGCAGTTCACATTTGCTACAAAAACAAGTCTGAATTTTTGCAAACATAGTTAACTCCCCAGATAGGAGGGATTTACTCTTATTATTACTGTTAGTGGGGGTTATTTTTTTCACAAAGTTTTAATTTTATTACACAGCAATGCTTTAGACACCCTATGAATAGCTAGAAGTATGAAAGGAAAACTGGAAAACTAAAAAACCTTATGATAAAATTTATCATAAAATCACATCAAAACATCTGTTTACAGAAGATTAGGAACAAAATGAGAATTTGGCAGAAAACATATATTAGACAGCTCTTAATTCTCTTTTCAGACTTAAGGAGACGCTTAGCCCTTTTCAACTGAAATTAGGAATGTGTTTTATCAGTGCTGGGCATTATCACCTATCTACCTACAAATAAAGTACCTCAGGGTGAATCCAAACACTAAAAGCTTTCCTTCCTCTTATACTCCTTCCTCATAGCCAGTGAGAATCAAGTCTCGACTGTTAGCCAGGAAACGCAGTGATATCTTGGAACTTAGGGAAGCAAGTCCCTTGTCTTTGTTATCTGCCAAAGGACACAGGAATTCTGCACCAGGCAGGAAACAAAATATGGCTTCAAGACACAGCCTTCCTGCCAGTGCAGAAACTGGATCCTCATTCCATGTGAGCAGGCAAAGGTCATGTCCTCCAAGAATCTACACCCTTCCTACTGGCAAGAGGACATTGTACAGCTCTGGCAGCATCAAAGCAGTCTCCTCACTGCCTTCAAAAGGACCAGCTGCAGCCTGGCTCCAGCAGCTGAGGAGACGCAACTATCAGTCTTCAAGAGATAAGGTTGCAAAGACCTGCAAGAATAGGAGCCGGAGCCCTCATGGCTCATGGGAAACAGCCTTCAACAGTTTCTGGAGTAATCAAATCAAGAAATTCCTCATCAGTAAAACTTTAGTGTTAATGGGGCCTAACTCTTGAAAGCTTTCCAGTTTTAAGAAAGTTGGCACATGCTTAAAGTCCTGACATGGGAAATGTCAGTTCTCTTCTAACTCAGGTTATGTCGTCAGAAATGTATTCCGCATTGGTATACTAATGTTCCTCCATGTGCACAGTATCCTTTCAGGAATAGTAAAATTATTATTTAAGAGGTATCCATATACAGAAAGGGTTTAAAACTCTATAAAACTTAGAAAACAAAATGCAAAACGCATTTTAGGTTAGAAGAAGAAAACTAAAGAAAGACTGAGGAATATGTCTAATGTTTATCTATGCCTAAAAATAGGTGTATATAGATATACTATTTTATATTATGAATGTACATATTTTTATAAATAATATATCTTATATGATTTATTTATAGCTATAAAATTTATCATAATTATAATTCTGGGGGATTTATATATGTGTGTAATTTTCCAATGAATGTGTATCTATTAAAAAAAAACTTTTGCATTTTTTTTTTTAAAAAAAGATGTAATGAAGTCCCCTTGTCTTCCCAAATATTCTGGGTTTATAGTATTATACTGGAAGATATCTTGTCAGGAATTATTATTCCAAATATTCCTTTCACTCATCCAATGGCAGAATAGGCACCACTGATTTGGTAAACACTTGCACCAATCTAGAACGGAACCTTATTATAGCATTCAGATATTAAAATAAATATTAAAATAAAATCAATTCCAAATTAGTCATGTCCAGATCCTGAAAGATACACAGCTACATGCACATACAGACATATATTCATACAAACCATATTATATGCACTCCCTTCTAACACACAGCGACAGTCAGTCATATCTCTAAATAGAATACTTACAGATAACATTCCCTTAGATTTTACTCACTGTCAAGACAGTTACAAAAGCAGAAAATTCAGGAAGTTCACTGGAATTTGTGTATAAACTCTAGAATCCTGCTGACAAATCAAATCGGACTTTGGTTCAACAAATGTAATTGACTACTGCCTATAAGTACTGAAATAGTGGTTTATATACTTTCCACTGATGTCTGTGACTCAAAAAGCCAGTATTGCACCCAAGGAATAAGTTTTGCAGTAACAATTTAATGGATTGAAGGAAAATTTTAAGCAGAATATTTATGCATTTTTTTCCTTCTCTATTCTTTCAGGGGGAGTGGAATAAAATGCCTAAAACTGTTAAAATAAGTAACTCCTGGACAAATGGTTTCCTCAATAGTAAGGCTTCCTTCACTCATAGTAGTCTTTGGCTCTTAGGAGCAGATTGTAAAATCTGTGAATGTACACAGACTGCCAGATTTTCTGCATCAAAAATCTGCTGGATGCAGCAGATCTATCATGGGATGCAGCCAGGAAGTGTTTTCTGTCCCAGGCTCAGAGAATACAAGGCCTGTATAAGGAAATGCTTTTACTTGTCACATCCAGGAACAACATCCCGTCATAACACAATTAGGGAGATAAGGAGAGCATGCAATGCTCCAGCTATCCCTGACATCCCTTTACAGGAGCAGTGGTGAAGACGGAGGACTAGCACTGACCTAGCATACCTCTGCAGCCACCTGAAAAGTTAAAATATGTCTCTATCCTGCACTTATCTCCCCTGCATGAGATACGCTCAAATGGGGACTTTTTTCTCACTGCTAATCTTGGAATGAACTCACTATAACAGTTTCCCCAAATGTCTTATATGATACGCTCCAGTTTTCCTTAACAGTACAAAGACAAGCACTTCAGAACGGAATAGGAGAGCCGTCTTATGCAGATTTGCAATGGCAACCTCCTGAGCTAAAAATTATGAATGTCACAATCCTGGCATTAGAAATATAAAGTCAGGATGACTCTGCCAGACAGGAAGAAAGAGAGTCAAGTAGCTAAAAAATGTCCCATTTCAAAATCATACAAGCCTGAAAATGACTTGTTTAGTTCCTGCAGTCACTGGATCATGTCCAGAAGAAAACAGATCGCCGTTTACAATAATGCAACAACTCTTGAAAGCCCTTCTAAGGCTGTTTTTTCCTCTTGATCACAACTCTTGTTATGCTCTGCACCATTTCATGAGGATACTTATTCCTTTACTAACACCGCCAACAGTTACAAGATGTTCCATTCTTGGCTCTACAGCAAATATATTCACTAACTAATCAAAGGGAACAGTTTCCTTTAGCACCCTGCTTTTTCAGTTCTACTGATTTTTAAACCGAAAAGGAGGGGAAAAAACTCCCTAGCAAGCTGTCAGAAGCGAGAAAGAGGTCATAAAAATGTTCAATAGGTTACACTAATATTCTGAAAGTTTCCTGTTTGATGCATGTGGATAGTTTCCTCAGACTGAATTCCCTTTGATCTCGAAAAAAAAAATGAGTCAGAGAATATTACTCCTTTCCATGCAGAAATGTCAGGAGGAGTAGGAGGGGAGGAGGGGGAGGAGGAGTAAATTGACTCATCTTGAGAGTCAGATTCAACAAACTCTAGATACATCATCCATCAAGAAGACTCTAATTAAAAATAGGAACAATAGATCGTGCTATATGGATGATGACCAAGGAATCTGAACTAGGCCGGACGGAAGGTCATTAAAAGCACCAGTCTATTGTACTAACAGAGGTCATTTTGATGGTACATTTAATATAGGTTTAGATCTCCTATAGTTAGATCAGGTGGTAGAATTACAGTACAATTTCAATACAAGGAAAAGGGAAACTGTTCAAGATGATGATTTATATTCCTAAATAAAGGAGAGAAAGAAGTGGTGGGAGGAATGCAAAAAGTTTTAGTCAGAAAAACAAACAAACTATTCTGCCCACCTTCTGCTTCAACTGAGACAAAAACAGCAACACCCAAGAAAATTGTAATGTCTGTTAGCCATACTACACCACAACAGGACTCTATTTCCTGTAAGAGTGCTACAGAGAAAATCAGAAGGATAACGATCACATTTAGAGTAATTAAAAAATCTCTGAATGTCTTAAGAGAACCCTAACGACCAAACATTTGCTCAAGATCAGGGTACAGTCTATTTGCAAATTATATGATGCCCAGTAGTTTCATACTGAGTCAGGGCAGTCTAGCATTAACAGAAACACAAAATAGCTTTGAAAACGCATGAACATCTTCCAAGAAATCTTCATTTTTCTGGACTCTAGAGACATTTGCATGCCAAGTGAGTGTAAAAGCAGCTAAACCAGCAAGAGGCATTATTTCCTACATGTCTCTGACTCCAAATCCTTTACAACTGTTCTGATGAATAAATAAATCAAAGATAGTACATATACAAATATTAAAAGACGTTTAGTGAATAACAAACAGAAGCATCTAATAACAGCAAAAAAAAATTAGTTTGCCTTTGAGAGTTTGAAACACGTCTGTATTGCACCTCACCAACAAGTAACTTTTTACTTTTAATCTTGACACTAAGTTTGCCTCATAAAACTTGTCACCAAATTCAAATAAGGTAATTTAATTACTTCTGCTGGCACTAATTTATCGCCTGTAGATTCTTGCTAATTAAGAACCCTAATCACTGTTTCAGTCTTCTCCACATACCTCCATCACCTGGTGTGATTCATACCTGCTGATTCCCTTCAGGAACTAAAGCCATATATCAAAAAGACATTTCCTAAGATAAAAGTAATTTTTTTAACCATGTAATAGTTAAATGAAAGTGATTTATATGCAAAAATTTTATTCTTGCAAGTTTTAAACAAAGCATCACAATTCCTAAATCCTATAGAAAGTAAAGGCTCTGAAAAAGTCAGCAATTCAACTTGAAAATATTTTTTACTTCTAAAACAAGAGAACTTAAAAATAACTCATTTTCATTAATTTGCTAGTTCTTCATTGAAACCAAGAAGTCAAGAATAGAAAAAAATCATGAATATCAAGAACACCTATACCAAAAATTAAGAACATCAGCTCTTAACTTGCCAATGAAGCAAAGGAAAAGTTTAGCAACAGAAAAAACAAGCAAATTTCAAAAATGAAGCTTATTTTCTCTATGTGTTCCTTCAGTTTGCTAGTTTCTAGAAATTTCCAAACTTGCATAGTCTTGTTCAGAGAATTTTATAGCTTTTTTTAAATATTGTCATAATAAAACTTTGATAGATTCCGCAGTAGTTCTCCAAAGCTTTGCCTATATTGAAACTTAAATGCAAATTCATTTAAGCTTTGTATATATGTTACTGTACTCCTGGAATAGAATGCACTGCAACTTATCCTTTGTAGTTAAGTTTTTGTTTTTTTCACAAGCATATCTGCTATTTTAAAAAATCTGTAATATTAAAAAGACAGTATATTCAATATAGATTTTACAAAAAGAGAGAACGTCTTAAAAGACATAAACACCATCAACTTTTGCTGAAATTCTTGCTATATTATTCTTACGGGGTTTTTTTGTGTAATAAAGCATTTTTAACTCTTCTATGCCCTTTTTGAATAAGGTAATCCTTTAAATTCAATGTAATAAATTCAATGTGATACTTCTTATCAGTATGGAGTTTGAAACAAATGGACAGGTGGTTTAAGAAGCTAGGATATGTTTATGCTACCTAGTGTGAACTGCTGTTCTCATCAAGCAAAAGCACAGAAACTTGACCTGAACAAACAGTGTTGGCCAAAATTTACATTAAAAACTTCTCACTTTTTCCAGTTCTGATTTGATAAAAATACAAATTTCCTAAATCTATGTATTTTATAAAAGCGTAGCAATTAAAACTAAAATGAAAATATTTAAACGTTAATGCACAAAGTAAATCTGAATTTGATAAATGGAAGTGGGCTTGTTTAATTAGAACCAAAATGTCTTCTACTAGCCATATTGTGTTACTTTCCAATTTCTTACAGGACAGTATTTTAAAAAATCAAATAAAAAATCCTAGATCTTCATGTGTGCTGCAACAGGACTTCCATAACAATCATTCAAAACACACTGAAATAGGAGATATCTACATTTCAGCAAATGTTATTACACTTGTTAGAACTTCTCTCATTTTCAAAATTTACATAATTCTACACTACTACATGTGGGTGGAGTAGGAGTTCAAAACAAATGAGTCAATATTTTTCTCCAGGAAAAATACCATTAGCAGAGCATTCATGAGCAATCATATAATCACAGGCAACTGTCCCAGACCCATAATATATGACGACAAACACGCTTTAAAGAAATAGCTCAGAGAGAAAGCTCTCAGTACGGAAAAGCCAAGATGCTATTCCAAAAACAATGAGCTTAACAACTTTCCTGCAACCAATTATAGCACAGTCACTTCAGCTGTAAAATGAGATTATAAACATTCTTGTTCTTCCGTTCTTAAATTCTTTTGCCTAGTCATACCTGAAGCTGTTCACTGCAAGAACTTTATCTTATCCTTTCAACGATAATCTTCCTTCGTGGGTTCTATTCTATTTTGCTGAAGAACAGGAAAAGCACACTAAAACCACAAACAACTATTGTAATGTTTTAAAAGAATTAATAATTTGGAACTGATTAAGTTAAATTACCAAAACTACTATTTATTTTTTACTATCTCTTCAATGTAGGCATTTTTGCATAACACCCATAAAAAAGGACGAAAAAGACTAAATAGATCATTTTATTTTGTGAAAAGTTAAGAAATCCAATCCACTGAAAAAAATTCAAGTTCACTTTTTGCATGATAAATTTGGAGAACATCTTCCTGTCAAAACTATTTGGAACATTTTGCAGTAAATTGCCTCATGCTCTGACAGAAAGCATGCATAACTGCAGCCAGAATGATCACTGAACTGAATTCAATACATATTCAGAAGTGGCTGTATATGTTTCAGTGAAGATATTTTGCTACCACCTTTTAAACAACAAAGTGTTCGTGCTGTGGTCTAGCAAACAGGAAACACTCTAAAAAAATTCCCAAAATAGCAAACCAGTCTGGATATGAGCAGTCAAGTAACAACTTATTCCTACAGCAAAAACAGTAGAACCTTCTCTTAGCCCTCCCTTTAGACCTCTGCAGCCCTGTAGCCCAGTAAACACCATATTGCTGCTGCTAATAATAAGCCACACTGTCTTTGCAACTGCCTTTGCATGGTTTTGGGTCTGACGGTTGTTAGACTTGCTTTGTCTGAACTTCTCTTGGTCTGCCTGGAGCTTTGCTTTAACTTTTCTCTTGAAAATAAAAAAAAATTTCTAAGGCTCGGGTGACTACTGCCTAATTTGATTTGAATAATTTTATAGTATACTCATAATATTTACAGACAGAAGTAATACGTAGTTATTCTCTGATGAAGGAAACATTTGCCACCCTAGTAAAATTGTGTAACATAGAGGAATGCAGACATGATTTGATAACAGAGGTCTCAATAGTGGGGATATAGGATGCAGTGTAGGAGGGTAAAAGCATGAGATGATAAGATAGTCAGTCCTTGAAGACCTCAGGACAGCAAAAAAACACCAATGATCAGTAAAAGGAATGCAGATCTTGGAACTAGGCAAAAACCATATGCTGTAACAAAGAGCATAAAGAATAGTACCCAATGTGTTAGACACTGTGTGCAATCGATGTGATTGTAATGTGTGATTGCAGAACAAGATAGTATGCACGTTGAGGAACATGCAAGAGTAGTCTCAAGTAGACATTAGAGTCAGGAAGAAGAAACCGTCAACATCACCATCACAGTCCTGGAAGAGGACAAAAGAACTCCCACCATAGACATCACTCTCTCCTAGCAAAGCACTCGTGACAGTGCATCCAACAGTCTTCTGGTGCAGAAAAGCATGGGAAGGATGAATGTAACACCACTGAAAGGTACAGATAGTGGTAAGTGTGTGTATAATAATTACTGCATTATTTATTACAAAGATTGTTCCTTTACTAGCATTCGTTCCTTTATTTTCTCTTTATCTGTAATTATTAGATCTGGACTAAAAAGACTTCTTCGAGAATTCTTATTCCTTAAGATCTGAGATACACAAAGTTCTTTATTTTTCACATGTGTATCCTTTGGGGCAATAAAAATACCAAGTGTACAACACCTTTCCAAACTTGGTTTCTATTTTGGTTCACATGATGATAAGCCTTGCAAGTCTTTCCTTTTTTTCTTCATGCCTTCTCTTGTGATTCTCAGTGTTCAAGTTCCTCACCTTCAAACTACTCCAAAAATAATTAACATAGATTTGGAAGCTGGATGCCACCAAACAACTAACCAAAGTATCCAACTAGTTAAATTCACGTTACTCTAACTTCCTTTATTCCTAATACAGTGCAGTAGTAGTTCTACTGAACTCAAAGCAAATTTCTGAGTGACCCTGTCAGTGTAGCCTAAGTTCTACCTTTTCAAACCTAATGTTAATGAACAAATCATTGTTGTAATATTTTAGACAACACAAAATGTCTTTCTCACAAAACAGTCCAGTTCCTCATTCCGTACATTGGTCACATTAGTAACCATGAGCCAAAAAATCTGACAGGGAAGATGTCAACTCAAACACAGTTGGAGTCCCCCAGGAACAGACTTGTGCCATGCCACTTCACCACTCACTGTTGTGAATCATAACACATCATGACTATGAAATAGTGATGAAGATATGTGGGATGTCTTTTAACAATTGGAAAAAACGAATCTTTTCAATAGCCTCTCTGGTTGCTTCTATTAGAAATTATTTTTGAGAAATTTCCACACAAAAGGACGACATGAAGCTCCGCAAATTACAATTCTAGCTTGTGACGCCTCTGCTTCTGGCCTTGACATCACTGTCCTTCCTGCTAGACTCATGTCAAAAGAGCTAACTAACCTGAGTGGACAGTATACACTATCAATGCTAAAAAAGGAGACTTGTTAGAAAGAAAAAAATTAAACATGATCACAAGACAGGACCATCAGGAAGAGATAAGATTAATTACTATGAGGCAAATTACCTATGAACTTTGGCCTATATTTGTGTGTTGCTTTAAGGAAAGATGCTGAAAGGTAGTAGCTCCATTTTCAGGGATGCTTTCGTAAGTCGAAGAGAAACCACCCAAGACAAAATTATGAGTCTCTACAACTTTCAAAGAGTTGATTTCAATGTCTTTTTTTGGATATAAATAATCAGATACATGTACTCATCTGTAGCTTTTGCCTACTGCAGCTCAGTGAATATGATTTTTCCTAGTCCTAGAAGCGCCACAGGCTGCACCCTAAGCTAACACCACTGGTCTCAGGGGTGACCTTGGCTGACCTTAGCCAGAGCCAGCTGAGCTGGTTTCAGTGCCAAGTGCCTTTTGCGTCCCCTGCTTGAGCCTGAGCTCTGTCAGTGCCTCCCAGAGAAGGGCCTGCAAACACAGTTACTTAGTTGCTGTCTAAGAAACAAGAGCCCATTGGGAGGCTGACCCTGAGGAGGTTGTGGGGTCCTGCTCACACTCAGCTGGAAGCAGCCAGAAGGCAGCAGCATGGGAAGCGCACTGAAATAATCAGAAGCAGACTCTACTGCTGAGAAGGGGGAGTTCAATAAACACTGAAATTCCCCCAGCAAAGATAAGCATCATGATGTGTGGTATAACATGACTCCTCATATCACCCCCCCTCTGCCTGGTTGAACCAGAGGGTTGCTGGAGAGATGCGCATAGCATTGTACAACTACTTCAAGAGTAAAGACTCTTCTGTACTAATTCAGACTCATGTTTTAGAAACTGCTTGTTGTCTTCTGATGAGAATCCTAAGATTAAAACTAGATCAGTAGTACATCCTTGTGCCTATGTATGATACGTTCCCTTTTGCCGATAATATTCTTTAGAGTGTTGACAGGTCATGTATTTATTTTTGGTACAACAGAAAAAAAATCTAACATGAAATAATTAACAATTATAATTAACATAGGATGTATTTATTAAAAAAAAATTTGGTCAATTTTATCACAAGATACTGTCTGGGCGAAAACACAAAGGACATCCTAAATTAGAATTACATTAGCAGTGGTAACAAACTTGTACAAGATTATGCAAGCAGTACAAAATGTAACAACATGAGTTTGGGAAAGGTTTTAATGAATCTATGCTTTCAGCAAAGCATTAACTTGCCATAAGCACAGAAATACTTTTTATTCAACCTTCAGGGAGTTATGTTCTCTATTTGACAGTAAGAGAGAAGGGAAGGCCAAAAATTCTCAGATTACTAGTGAAATTACTCGGGCTTTGCATTTATAAGAAAGTACTAGATATAGTTATGTCCCTAACACCATCGTCTATTGTGCAGTATTTACTGCAACGCATTGACCACGTGTACATAACTACCATATGCAACTAATTCTAACGTAGAACATGTAAATAAAAAGTGACAGGAAAATCTGTGTATATTTTATTGGCCTATTTATGCTAAAGATATGAATACACATAAATAATGAAACACTAGCTTTGCTGATAGGACACTTGGTTCTTGAAGACTATTAAAAATTAAAGGAATACTATAGATGAAAATGGGAAATTACATGTCTGCATATGAGCAATGTGCAGTTTGACACTAACTGGAAAACAATTGAGTTGTTAGTTCCAGGAACTGACATTTAGTTTAGCTAAAAGGTGGTTTTACAATTCAGTGGAGTATACTAATTTTCCTCTGTACTGCTTTTTAGTAACTTTAAATATTAATCCTATGGACTAGCTAATTTAACTACTTGTCTCTCATTGAAGAAGTTATAAAAGTTTCTATCAATCACAACAGATTTATTTTCAAGCCATCTAAGATATGTACTGTGGGTTTTTTTAACCAAGAAAGATATTACTATTAAATATATATAAACTTTTTAATGTAAATATTAAGATTTTTATTAATTGAAACTACTAACTGAAAGCACTCATCAACAGGAACCTACACAATGATGCATAGTCAATACGTGTCACATCTACCCATAGATATGAATTCTCTCATCAGAACTAATCCCTGGACAACCTCTGTATTTCATGCGATGATTGAAGTGTTGCACACAAACAGTTAAGGATCAGGGATCAAAATTCATTTCAGTCTCTTCAAAAGACTGCTTGAATCACTAGGCTGTGACCTAGTGACAGTCATATAGGCTTCTGCTGTTTCAAAAATGCCTGAATTCCTGGTTCCACTGGTGTTCACCTTTGATAGGTGTGAGGAGTGCCTTTTGGGGTTTAGATACTTCTTCACAGCGGGGATTCAAACCTTCTCATTCTGAGAAGTGTGAATAGCAAGTTGCTCTAAGCTAGTGTGCAGAGACTGAAGCTCTTCTCCCAGAAGCTACCCAAAGGTCTGCTCATATACCTCAGATAAGTACTTCAGTGCAGGCATTTTTACTTCTATGCAATGATATAATTACTTATAAAAGGGAAATATGACACAGAGAGAGAATTTCTTCCAGTAAAAAAAAAAAAATGCAATACCTTTGTTTTAAAACACCAAAGAAGACCTCTAAGAAGTTTTTCATAATGAATGGCCCAGAGAATTTCTCTACTTTTTACTACTGAAACAAATAAATTAATGAAAAGGGTTTCCTAATCTTTCATAGCAGTCTCGTTTGTTTTATTAAAATCCATTTATTTCAATAACATTTCAAGACATAATGAATTTTCCAGTCTCAAATTGGGAACAGAACCTTCCAGTTATACCAGCTTCTTCTGAAAAACCTATTACACTGCATAGAAAGTTCAGTGAAAGTTAAAAATCAAATCATATCTTTAGAGCAGGGGTGTCAAAGTCAGGGCCTGCAGGCCAAATCCGGCCCTCCGCCTTGTTTTATCCGGCCCTCCACCTTGTTTCTACCCGGCAGCAGCACCGAGCTCCTTGTCCCTGCGGTCGTGCCAGCGCTGGTCACGTGTGCAGGATGTGACGCGCCTTACGCTGCAGGAGCAGGAGAACGGCGGGAGCTTGACACCCCTGCTCTGAAGAGATGTTTAGAGAAGGAATCCTGAACTTCTTATAAGAACTTCCTAAAACTTTCAATATAGTCTGTTTTCTATGATTTTGTATTATTTCCTTTCCTAATATAAACTGCCATCATATCAGCAATATAAAAAAGAACTATTTTATGTGCATGTCATAAACTCTGTGTTAGCAAAGTACAGATATAATAAGTCATTGAACATTTTGCCCAGCCCTCAGGAATGCATTATGACTTTATAAATGCATGTTTTATTTTGACAATTTAATGCCTATACAATTAAGATAAATAAGATAACCATGCGCTTAAAACATATCACACAGCCCAATAACAAGTTCCCACTCCAAACTGAGCATACTAATAGATATATTAGAAGGTTTCCAAAACTCAGTAGTAGTGCAGTCATGTGAACAGAAATATTGCAGCTCTTTATTGGTTTCACACTGTGAAAGCCACTAACTTTCAATTTTGTGATGTTATTCAACACAATTTGATCAGCTATTTTATGCCACTGAGCATAACAACAACAGAAGATATAAGACAAGTAATAAAATAAGAGTTTGTTAAAGTCAACTGCCTTGTCCCATTATAGAGATGATGATAGGCTGAGAAGAACAGGCTACAGTATGTTAGATTCATAACTGTCAGGCTCTATTAAGAGAAAGTAATTTTGCTCTGATTATGCCAATGAGAAAAAAAGAAAGGCAGCATGTTTTTCAGTAGTTCAAAAAATACATAGTTACATAAAGAAAATGAATTAAAGAATAAATGCAAAATCTAAGTTGCAGTCTTCACAGAAACCTTATTCTTTTATCAAGCAAAAATTTACTTTCTTAATTCATTCGCTTTTAGCTCCTTGGATGTTATTCTGAGGACGTGTTCCATGCTTTGCTTCCTTTTAACTAAAATATACTGGTTTCTGTTATCTCACATACGAATTTATGTCTTCCTAGCAAAAAAAAAAAATTAGACTACTCCCATGCTATAAATTGTGTGTGGTTTCCAAGTTTTCTGTTTCCTGCTATAGATTAATAATTTTTGGAGTATTTTAACTATAACTAAAATTGTGCAATTCTGTACTGGATTTAGGTACACACTAAAAGCAAAAATATATACGAAACTTGATGTCTAGCTCTTGACTGATTTTTTTGCAAATCTTTAAAAATTCTGGAAAACAGAGTGTAATGCAATTTTTTTTTTCAGGTAGCTAGGCAATCCAAGAATAGTAAAACGGTTAAATATCTTTGAATATAGATATTACTGCTAAAACTATAGTATTTAATTCTTGCAGTAGTGTTCTAATATTATTTATTAACTAGTCTATGAATGAAAAATATCAGAGAAGCAATTCTCTTTACATAAACTACCCTAGTGTTCAACTGGAAAAAAACTATTAAAAAGAGTCTGGCATTTTATTTAAAACAATTTAATACCAGTCTTCAACACCAAAACCCTTTAGAGATATATTAAGTACCTCATGCTTTAAAGTGACTCTGAGAGTCCCCTCCGACATTTATAGAAAGTAGTTCTCATAAACCAGCTTTACAACCAAGGAGGTCATTTTTCACAAAGAAAGAGAAACATTCATTATAACATCATATGACAGATATAACCAAAAAGAAAGCTTCAAATACCTATGCTTAACTAAAATTCCTGATATTACACTACCAGTCACCTCAGAGTTAATGTCAGAAAATTTCTCTGTAACTTTACAAAAGTCAATTTATATCCATGAAATCTACCCACAAATGCATTCAAACTAGCAAAATAATATAAAAAAAAACTTCCTGTATTTGGATTTCATCTTAAAATATGATAAATATGTTAGTAAAGGCAATGTCTCACTGAGCAGTTTAAAAACAAAAAAAAACCCTAATTCTTAATGTAGGTAAATTACCACAAAATATTTAAAAAGTGAGCAGAAAAAAACCCAACAAAAATCTTGTCATACAAAACAGACCACAAAAATCACAGATCAGATAAAAAAGAAGACTGAAGAATCCAGTCCATTTCCTGGTCATTCTACAGTTAAAATCAAAACAATATATCAATCACCTCGTCAGGTTTTCAGGGAACTTATTTAATAGCAACTCCATATCCTGCTCGTTGTTTTAATATTAGATGAGTGTTTGTAGGACTGCAACTTCTTTCAATTTGTTCAGGCACATATAACACTCAAGAAGATTATTTCAAACTTCTGTAACAACAGAAGTCATACACCTCATTCAATAACATCCATTGATTGCTGTGTGTTCATAAGCCATGCTGTATTTTTGTATCAGCAGAATCTAATAACTTTCTGTAATGCATTATCAGTAAAAAAAATGTGTATGTCCCCAGTGCCTTACAAGGAAAGTAATGAAAAATGAGCCTCTAAGAAAAGTATGGTATTTCTAAACTGTATAGACAAACTGATAGAAGCTCAGTTTGCCAATGTTAATTTGACCTTCTGTTTCCCTTACAAATTTATACTCCTTTCAGGGAGAAGTAAACACCGCTACTTGGGCTACTCAAAAGGGTCATGTATTTATGTTATGACAAGCATTGATTACACTATTTTGGTAAGTCAGCTAATGAATAGCAGTAAAAACTAGCTTGCAGTGGAAGTCTGCCAAGATCCTATTTAGAAAACCACATTCAGATATATCAAAAACTCTTTACAGATTAATGAAAAGCAAAAAAAATATATTGGCAATATATTAATTATGCTTCAAAACTAATTTTTCCAATCAAGTGGAAACAAATGCACTTTGCTTTACCACATATTGACATTTTATTTTTAAAAACAACTCCTTGTTTGAAAGGGAAATGGGAGCTAGTAAAATTCCCTTAAGGAAAAAAAATAGTATTTTTTAATCATATTCAGAAACTCGACTGGTTATTCAAAACTTCTGTGTGTTATTACAATTGTGCAAATATATCAATTACACACCTTGCAACAGAAAGTTGTTCCTGTGTTTATGATAGAGGTCATCCCAGTGACACCATGCTATCCCAAAATAAATGGAAATAAACACTGAGAAGATAATTACATATTAATCCAAGGAGAAATAAAAGTGGCATTCACTGATGTTAAAGTCAAGAACAACTACTTCTGTGATTTGCTTCTGGAAACAAAGGCCCAAGTACAATATGTCATTTCAAGCTTTGGAACCTTTTATGTCTTTTTTCAGTACAGACATTACTTCCAGTAAAGACTAGATATGCCTTTAAAACACAAAAAAAACCCTCCAAAATCTTGCATGGATGCCGTTTCTTGGCAGATAGACATTGTGCCAACTAATTTTAAATCATTATTCTAGAGATCAAGGTACTTTGTGGGATAGATTCAAATACACAACCATCTACAAATGCAGGCATCACGTGCATCCTGATACACACTTACTTATTAATTATTCAGTAAGGCAGACTGCGTTATACATGAATCACAGTATCCTTTAACTCTTGAGGGCCACAGAAATACAAGACTGCTTTGGCTGAGCTTTTTGTGTTAATCTCAAACAGTGGCACAATCTTCCTCTTGTTCTTCTTCACCACCATCCTTATGTATTAATATCCACTTAACTTCTTTCTTTGTTCAGCCCTCCACTTAATACATACTTAGCTCTATGACCTGCGTATACACTGCTCTCTAGGATCATCTTCTGAAGCAACCACAAGAGCAAATCTTCAGCTCTGCATAGTATCTCAGTGCAGAGCATCTGTAGGAGATTGCTCATCTCCAAGATTCAGGCTTGTCTCCAGCTAACACATTCTTAAAGCCCTGGAGACAACACCAACCGTCCACCTGATACGTTCTCCACAACAGCACGTGCAACTAACATAGTTTTTGATCTGCACAGGCAAGCTATATCTATCCAGCAAAAACTTGAATGTAAGCACAGCTGAACCTCCCAATCAAAGCACACAAGAAAACACAGCAAGAAAAGCCAACCCTGCACCAGGTTTTCTACATGCATTTTTTTCAGACAGAAGACCAGGATTAACAGACCACACTGCCCTTCCTGCCTCTGCACTGGACAACAACCCAGAAGATGCCACTACCAAAATATGCAGAACCTGCTTGATATGAAGAGGACTAGGAGTATTTCCACCAGGCTACAGAAAACATCATTGGAGAACACGAAGACAGATTACAGTTAGAGTAAAGGCAGTATCCCTCAAACGAGCAGCTGCAAATACTCTTGCGCTTGTAGTGAGACAGCACAGACTGCCAAGCACTGAAGGAAGCTTCACAACCTCCATGTCCACAACCTGCTTGATCCATGGTGATTTTTATTTCTCCTCTTTTTTCTGACAACATACCCTCACAAGCTGGCCTCATAGGCAAAGCACCCGAACAGGGACTGAGGAAGACATAATAAAGTAATAATTAAAGTAGTAATAGACAGTAACTAAAATAGTCAAAGCAGCAGCAAAGGGAAAGGATTGAAAGCATTTTCTTGGAAGGTTCTTGGAAATAGCCACTTTTGGTAACTGTAATTAAAGGGTAGGTATCTTGTCAGGGCAGGATGGGCAAAACAGTTTCTTTTCCAAGCAAACCTTCAGCTATCAAAGGCTCCATTTCTGAGCACCAAGTAAGAGCTGAGGATGTGGCTCAGGGCCTTGTGAACATTGTAATTCATCAGGATTTTGTCAGGTAAACATCAGCAAAGCAGGTAGGGATCCTCACATGACATATATTTCATCTATGCCCTTGGAGAAAAAAGTACCAGAATTCTGGGACATATAAACCTCAGACAGGTAGAAGACACTATCAGCGATCCATAACATCATGGAGTGGACATGGGATTGTAAAGGCTGTTTCTGCAATGCCACCAGCAAGGCTTGTCATGATTCCCGAGACACCAACCAGGGGAAACGTATTATATAGAGGATAAGCTGTAATGACAATGATAGCCATGCCGACTCACTGCAAAACTGCTGCGCTACAGACTGGCACAAGCCTGGTTAAGGCTCGTTTCCACAAAATAATTCCTTTCTGCTTCTGGGCTCTGACTCAGAACTAAAAACAAGTGCAACTTCCCCCATGTCAAGGGCAATTCATCATAAAGACCCACAAAGGGTATCTTGGCCATTTGAAATTATCAGTAAATGGGTAGCTATCTCCTGTCTGATCCCACAGGGTTTACTGGCAATATGGACTGCCCATAACACAAAGTTTTACAGTTCTGGGTCAGCCTTTTGAGAGATCAGCATAACCTATGAGATAAATTGGGCAGACAGTAGCACACACAGCTAGCTGATGCGCCTGATTACCGATCCACCTCCTGTCCTTTTCTTTCAATGTTAATACCAGTCTGGTTTTAGTAAGGTTGTAATAGTCAAAAGGATGCCAAGTTTCAGAAACAATCCTGAGAGCTATACGAGGTCCCATGCTCCAGTCACCTCTACCCTTTTTTTTGCTAGAAACATATTTATCCAATACCATTAATTTTTCTCCTCATAAGTTAAAGCAGAAGAGTAAATTGAGAAGGCAACAGTTAAAACAGGTGTGTGTTCTATTATTAGCTCTGCATAGACCTCCTATGGACAACTCACATATACTGTAGTTTAAGCTCTTGAAGTGTTATAATAAAGAAAAATACACACACATCAACCTTAAAAGGTATTATTAGTTCATTCATTATTAAGAATTCTAAATTCTTCAAAATAGAAATGCTGCAGAAAGATATTTTATTCTTATAAAACTGTAACAGTCTACACAGGACAAATGTTGACAAAGGACAGGGAGGATTATGGCCTTCAAGTAAATCATTTTTATTTTATATCTTGGCATTTTTATGGACCTTATCACTGCAAGGTCTGAACAACTCACAAATACTAATTAACTGAGCCTGTTTAATTATTCTCCCTGCTTACACAAGGGAAACCCTAGACCCAGTCCAATCTAAGTTCTCCTTTAACAATAGATGAGTCGGAAGGAAGGAAAGGCAAGGAACACTATGTAATGTTGACACTCACTGACCTAATACATTCTTTCAAGAAGGCTGTGTGAAACAGAGCAACCTCCAAATTATCTGAACTCATACACAAGGTCTCATGGTGCCACAGGTGAAACATTTATAAACCTCTCGGCAGAGGGTCCAAATGCTCTATACTGTGTGCATAACCAATAAGGCTTAAACTTGTAAAACAAGCAATGTTAATAAATTCAAGGCCCATTCTCTTAAACTGAAGACTGTTTCTTGAAACATTTGTAATAAAGAATCAAGGATTTATAAAAAAAAAACTTAAAACCCCACAGCATTATAGTTATAAATCCATCTATCAAATAAAGTTAATTCTTGATAATAGCAAGACTGTACCAACCTGCCTGATTCTTCTTGTACATACTTCACTACAAAGCAAGCACTGGTGCAATCATTCTCTTTCATTAAGCTGCTGAAAAAATTTCTAAGTGCATATAATATGAAAGTTATCAGGTGGGCTACAACGTTTAAAGTCCTCAACCCTTTTGTTCTAGCCTTTGGGGAAAAAAACAACCAAACAAACAACAGAGAGATTTAGCTATCTGAAAACTGAGATTTTTCTATCTATAGAGGGAGTTACACTACTAAGGAAAAGCTACTTAGCCAGCCAACACATACCTTCAGTGAAACACAGATTATTTAAAAAACATACCAGGTCTCATCTGGTTTTGGTTCTGGTTTGGTTTGGATTTGCAACATTTGAAAGCTTGTCTCTTTCCCCTTTTCAACAATGAAAGACTGATCCTACAAACAAATAACTTTAGTGTAGTGCCAAATTGTAGCTAACATTTCAACTAGGAGTATGAATCAGTGATGAAATATAGTAACAATACACTCTTTTTCTTTTTAAACACAGAATATACAGGGTGGTCTCACCTGTGTCTTTGAACACAGATGCTTCCTCTTCTCTGCTCTTTCTGACCTACTTATTCAGATATCCAAGGCAACAATAGTTTAACTGATCTGCCCATAGCTTACCTTTGTCTTCCTTTTAAGCATGATATGTCTGCCTATTTTTTGGGCTCAGCCATTGGTGACAAATTGTTCCTATCAATCCACAGACCATAACTAATGTAAAACATCATAATCATATGAAATACTGTCAGGGAAAAACAGGTATGACAATCTTGGAATTCAGTACTTACTAGGCCAAAAAGAAGAAATATAAGGTTACTGACTGATTTTTTTCTAGATATATGTTCAGTTTCAATGCAACACAAAAATGAAACACAAGCAAAGTTTCTAGGTGCCAGATACAGCTCAAGTAAGCACAGAAGCAGGAACTGAGGGTCTGATGCACATCCTTGCATTATACAAAAAGCTTTGAAGTCATTTTTGTATGAGATGGCACAACAGTGAGAATTGAATACTAACTTTCCTAAAGCTCTGAGAAGCAGAGGACCTATTCTTCTCCCCTCATCTTCCTCACACGCCTATGTACACATATAAAAACCAGAAATTCTTCATGAAAGAAAAATACTAGCATGCTAGATGCTACTGTGCAGCTTTCTCATGCACAAATCCCTACATTGAGTAACATA
The DNA here is from genome assembly GCA_033558185.1 of Dromococcyx pavoninus. NCBI lineage: Eukaryota > Metazoa > Chordata > Aves > Cuculiformes > Neomorphidae > Dromococcyx > Dromococcyx pavoninus. The sequence goes on from JAUMJL010000735.1 coordinate 858,622, forward strand.
AACTCACACCCATCTCTCAATAAAATTAAAAGCAGTATTTTTACCAAGTTGCATGCTCTGGCTTTGGGGTGGGATTCTGTGCAGTTCTGAAGATAATAAACTTTCCAAGTCTACCCTAAGGTAAAATTACTGGAGTGTTGCAGGGCAGGATACGCAGCCAAAACAAGAAGCTTCCCAATGCAGAAACATAGCCATGGCAAATGGAAAACCAAATTGGTTGCATTATTCTGACTATTTTGCACAGAAAGCTGAGCAGGACACTGTCCCTATGTGCTGTTGTCCCTATGTGCACTAAGGGCTGTTGTCCCCATATGTACACCACAGACTGTTACCTGCAATGGTTATCCAAGAAAGAGAAGAGAAGGTATTGACAATATTGCAGTTGTTTGTGATACTACTCCCTCGCCCTTCTTTTCCAGTTCAGAAAACTACAAAACCCTTACCTCCAAGTGGGCCATTTACCTAAAAAACTACATCTTACCTGCCATTCAAATCAAACAGGTGCAAACCAAGTTATCTGCTGGTTTAATTTGGTTAGAGCATTTTCATCTGAAATGTTTTACTGGAAATTATTTTTTTAAATACTTTAAAAACAACAGGGCTCCCTCAGTTCTTCGATTGAATACCAATGGTAAAATAAGAATATGAAAACTCTGGCAATGCTCCATTCTAACAACTTCTAATCTTATTTCCATCTAATGAAAAGATAACTACTAGTTCACATGTATACAGTGAAGTTGTCTGTGACATCTAGCTTAAAAAGAGGGTGACAAACTCTGCCTCACTCTCTCCAACTGGTTGCTTTATACGCAATTAGTATTCTGATCCAACATGAACCGATCAGATCGTGCTGACGGATAGTAGCAGTACTTTCTGTAATACTTCATGACATTGACTATCCTTGTTTACAGTATCTGACAAGCTAAAGGTAACTAAAAGAAGGCTGTCAAGCTTTGTATTTCCATGACAGCATACAAGGACTTCATGTGCATGTTCACAGCTGGCACACTGTCAAGGGGCACTGTAATATGAATTAATGTCAGCATATGAATCATAGTGTCAATGTGTGCACAGTTGGACTCCTAAAACAGATGCAAAGGCTCATGCATTCCTACCTCTATATTCACAGATAACGAAATCTACTAGTTCATACTTCCCAATAATAACCACCAAAACAGCAAAAATAACAACTAAGTGCCTTTCTGTGCCTGATAATGGCCTCTGTAAATACATATTCTCTTAAAACAAAGAATAAATAGGTACCATTCTGAAATCATTCAATTTCACATCTATATATAGAAAGATCTTTCCCCATGTGCATCATCTTTCTTGTGTAGCATGTAAGAACCTGAGCTGCCAGCAATTCTTTCATATTTTCCAGGCAATTGATAGTTGCATTGCTTACATCTTAGCAGTTGCCCTGCCAGCCTGAATCCCTAGCATGAGGGGCACATTGGCCACAGCAAGCAGACCTCTGTTGTCTAGAGCAGTAACCAAAGTCCTTGCCCTCTGCATGAAAGACCCTGGATACTTGGGCTCCCTGGGACTGAAGTCAGCTTTTCTATGACAGTTAAATGAAGAAGGAGGATAATCTCAGTTTAATATTCTGGAGTCAGTTTTTACCCTTTACCATCAAATAAAAGGAACCCTCCAGGGGAGGCGAAACTCTGACCTTATTGATTTAATAGCAATGAAGGAGATTTACATAGGGGTTTTCCCACCTGATGTTTTACTCCACACTATTGGCACAGCAGCACAGGTGCTGCGAACACCCTCAGCAGACCTTAGCTCTGGCTGCTTGCTTTACTGGGAGCATGCAGTAGCACAACCCAGCCCATCTTGAAGCCACCTGTGCTGGAGAAAGGACAGGACAGGGACAGGCAGGGGACAGGGTGAAGGCTCACCTCTGCTCTTCCATCAGGCAAAATGGACCTGTCAAACTAAAGACCATAAGGCAGTTTAGATGATTAAATTAACCCCCATCTCTGAAGGGCAGCCTTTCCTTCTTTCTGCTTGACAAGCAGTGTTAATGTCAGCTATATTCCAGACTTCTTCAAAGCCTAGTCCTATACAGACTAAACAAAATGAGTATTTGGCAATATTTCTTATCTAAAAACATGTCATTTGTGTTAATATCACATTCTTCTGATTGAAATTAGTTTACACTACATTGAAAACCTTACTCTATTGACCCAGAAGCAGAGTAAATTGAGAAAATTACTGAAATGTTCAAATAAATGACTTTTTTCCCTCTATTAAGCACACTGAATTTAGAAAAAAAATCCAGATGTATAACACAAACTGTGGAGCATGCTCTTCTTAACAGTAATAGATCAAATAATTGAATGAAAATATGCTAATTCTAAGTAGAAATGGACTTAAATGTTCAAAAAAATGGAAGATAACAGCACAGTAATGACTATATGGAAATGTCTATTTTCATACTTCACTATTTTTGCATAATCACAACACTTAATAAAGCTCCAGAAAGATACTGTGCACTGCAAATTTTAATTTATGCAGCATGTAATTCAGCTGTAGTTGGAGACAGCATTACTTCTGAGAGGATTAGAGCACAGTATTATTTTAATGTTGCTCCACAAAGACATTAATTAAACGGTATATCGATAATTTCAAAGCTAGCTGAATTTCAGACCCACAAAGCTTTCTAGATATCTTTCAAAATGTCTTTTGTAGACTTTTATCAAATTCTGCAGGTTTGCTTGCTGAAACTGATAAATCTTATTTACATTTAAGCAATTTTAACCCAGCCTGCTCAGTGACTCAGAGGAGCAGCGTTTAGATCAGTTGCACAGCTCTCCAACCTATGCAAAACTCCTCCCTGTGCGAGCTCTTACTACTACTGCCAGAATTAGTCTGTGTATCCATTTTCCATGAGCCATGTTTGTGTCAGAGAAACACAAGCCAGAATCTTGTCAGCTGAACTTACTATTTGCTGCCTAAGCACTGCTACTGCTGTAACCACTGAGCAGAATATTTTGATTCCAAGGATAAGATTTATATCAGCTCAAGTTAGTAAATACTGAAAAAAGTCATAGAATATACAAATCACACTTGCAGGCTTTAAATCCTATAAAAGTTTCACTTATTTTTTCCATCAAAGGTTACAACAGAAAAAACTCTATTTCAAAGGCATAAAGAAATTTACAGTTCTTGTTGCAGCATTTGAGAAAAATACATTACAGTAAAAAATCACAGCCTGAAATAGAAATTCTTGATCAGCAATTACTGTGAAGCAATGTAAATACTGATGTATTTACAGATGAAAGGAGGTCACACAACTCAGACAAAATACTCCATTTTCAGAAAATTACAATTCTAGTTCAGTTTGTAGTACTAAAAAACCCTGTAAATTTACAGTCAGATTATAGTCAGCTAGGGTACACTGCCTTCTCCAGTAAAATATGTACTTCCATATAAATCAAGTTTATAGTTTGCACTGTGCTGTAAATGTGTTGTCTGTTCCTTTTAAGCGCATATTAACAACTTTCAAAAGAAGACAGAAGATGCCATTTATAAAGCACATGCCTTCAAAATCCTCCTGAGGGCAAATGATACAACAAAAGGGCCAGCAGAAGGTAACACTTCCATCATTCTCTCTGACGCAAGGGACCAGGACAGAATTTTGAGATCGGTCCATTGCATAAAGAACGTACTGCATGAAAGAATTAGAGAATGAAAACAGCTTACAGGAAAACAATGCTTTTTCTTTGCTCCATGTAGCTCCTATGAGCTCATAGCCCTAAATGCTGCAGTGAATTACAGGATTAGGCATCTCAGAACCTCAAACCATCCAACTTATGCTGGCCCTGAATAAAATCCGAATCCTCTCCTTGATATACAGTTTAGTTCAAAGTGGAGCCGTGGTTCACCTAAAAGAATCATGAACTTCTGTTAACTTTTCAGTGAAATTATGTCAGGTAAGTGCTTCCTATAAAAAACAGAAACTATACAACTATACATACTGTACATATACAACTGTACACCATACAACTGCACTGATCTTCCACTCAAAAGCCAGTAAAGTGTTACTGTTTGCAGCCAGCTGAAAGAGAAACTTGAGGTGTGCAACAAATGAAAGAGGTAAACAATGTGAAAAAAATCCTCCTTGGGAAACAATATGTATTTGGGAATCTAATTTCACCCATTCAATAGTTAAAAATGTTTTTGGTTTTTTTTTTGTTTTATAAATCAAGACAGATATTTCATGAGGAATCCCAAGCTTTTCTGTCACAATTTATGTTTAATAATTTCCACTTCATTCATTAGGATCTTTTCGGGCTCCTAAATTTAAAGGTGTTCTTAAATTTAAAAAAAAAAAAAACGTGAAACTGAAATTATTCCTCTCCTGCATCCTGATCATCTCTTTACAGTGAAAATACTTAAAACTACAAAGCCAACTTGAGAAGCCCACATCCGTAATACACTGGAAAACATGCAGTCAAATTTGAAAGACAGTAAGCTTTTCTTTGCAGACGTAAAAGCCGTAGCAATTCCAAACTACATTTCTCAAACAGCAGGTATCATAAAAAAAAAAAAAAAATTGTTGTGCAACTGTCAGAGAACAAATAACACCAATTCATCTGCTGCTACTTTTCCTAAACCAGCTAAATGAAAACCATCACACATTTGGTTTTATAGCTGCAAACAGGAAGACAAAATACAGAGTATAAAATTAGAGGCAAACCATTAAATATTAATTGCCATAGCTAAACCAACCACTATGAGCTCAGTTCTGCAAACAAAGCAAAAAAAAAGAAAGAAGTTTTTTCTAATTTAATTATGAAAACCTGGAACATTAATATAAGCTTGTATAGCTAGCTCATTTTTTAGGACATGTATCATAACATAATTTTGATCGAGTCTTCAGATACATAGACACCAATTTTAATTTGGAAACCTAACCTCCAAATGACAGCTCAAACCCACATCAGATCTTAAATCTTGCTTTTTGGCCCAGTGCTTTTTAATGTGCAAAATAAAATGTTACTGCAAATGTGGTTACTGAATTCTTTTTATTGTACATCTAAATTAGAAGCTCAAAAGAATTCTGAGACACAAATTTCAGAGGCATTGTTAATAAAGAAAAAGCTGAAAATACAACATAGGAAGAAACTGAATGCCTTTCTGATGATGGGTTTAACAGAAGTGGGATGAGAACAATGAAGCAGAAATCCAAGTAGGCAGGAACTAAAAATAATTTATATGAAAAACTTGGAATTTACAAAGATGACAGAGGAGAAAAAAGGACTAAAACGATGAACTGATGACCAGTTAACTGTATATTATCACAGTTATGAGGCTGTGAAAGGACGACTACTGTCCTAACATTGGAACAGGAGAGGTACTGATAAAAAGAGGGAGGCAAGTACAAGCATTAGTACTCAGCACCACTGCAAGACAGTTAAAATTCACATTATACTTTTTCAAGCAACTGTCTGTGGGGGAAAGAAGTAATCACAAGTGTACTGCAAGTCCATATTCTAAAGTAATGATGGAAAAAACCCTTTTTTTCTTTAGTGTGGCAAAATAAAGGCTGTTAAGGAATACGCGTATATTCACAAATTCAGCAGGGATAAACACTGGAAGGCAGAAAGCACAAATTAACAAACGGATACATGCTATAAATAAAGTAAGGCTGAAAAAAAAATCAGATTTCCCTTAACAAAAGCAATGAAATTTTGAAACAGCCCAGGATAGGACTAAGGGGGTAAAAAACACAGTTCATAGACATAACATAATGTAGTTGTCTGTTATGGTCTGTGATTGAAGTTCAGTGCTTAATCTGAAAAATTTAATTAGGTAAATAAATATTGGGAAGCAGAAAAAGAGAGAGTAAAAGGACTTGATCAACAGAACAGTTGCAGAGCTGATCAAGACATATAGGACCTACAGTGTTCAAGACTATTAACTTTTCATTTATACGGTAACATGTAATACATATTGTAAGGGCTGATGCGGCTTTTTGCCAACAAATGCTTCAGTCTGCAAGCTCAGAATTTAGCATTACTAACTAATCAGCAGCACTTGTCTTTCACTAGCTGACAGAGGTATAATTATTCTCCATCTTCCACCTCTTCTTACAAATCTTTGAAAAACAAAGTTCTTCAAAACTAATGACATATGTTAATAAGCATTTAGTCATTATTGTCAAGCCCCTTTCATACTACATTTATGAAATGTCTTTACCTTCATATTCATGGTACACACGGTACACAGAACACAACCATGCACTTTAAACATATTTACTTAATTTTCATTACTCTGAACATTAAAGGACATATAACTAAGAATGTTTTTCCCTTTACAGGATATGAAAAGCATAGGTTCCAAAGTAAAAGTAAAGCTTTCATCAGTTTTCAACTAAAGATTCAATAAGCATACTATTTATAGGGTCACAACATTTCCTATTTTCATCCAAAATCCAAATTGCAGTCATTATATACAACTGAAAATTAAAAGCATGTTCAATGTACTGAGATGCAAATGAATATGTATGCAAGCTCTCTTACATGTATAGCACACCCACCTGCTGCACACAATCACTAAAACAAAATTTGGTCAGACTATCACCCATAAATGTGCATTTAAGCCTGTCAAACCTTAGAACTATATATAAGCTTCACAAAGCTCCAGGACAGCTGAGATTGTGATCCAATCAAAATACAAAGTAAAGTCTTCGTAGCAGACGGGTGAGGGAAGGACGACTACTGTTTCACTAGCAGATTCACTGCACATATCGGTTCACAGAGACCTTCTGAGACACTTGCAGAACTTAAAAAGAGTACACACTGCTCTAGCTGGATGGATTAGAACAGAGTTCCGCTTATTGATTCAACAGCAGCACATCATGGCACTATCAAACGTCATTTCATAAGAGAAATAATTGGACACCATGGAAATTATCCCACAGAAGGACAATGGGTTTCATTGACATAGCAGCCTGTATTTTGCATCCAGTAATACAAAGGGCACTTTGTATTACTGCAGTTTAAATGAATCACTTAATATTTTTACGTATGATTCAAGCACGACAATATCTAAAATATAAGCTACTCTATTAGATTCACAAGTACAGTAAAGTAGTACTTTACCTGTACAGATGCAAGTCATATTGTTGTAGCATCGTAATAAGCAATACAGAGAGAGAAAAAGCAATTTAACCATGCACAGTTTGGTCCTGATTCCTACGATTTGTTTTAAGATTACTGCGTACTACTACATCTTTTCACTACTACTGAGTGTCTCCTTCTGTCTGATACTATTATTCCAATATTCCATGTCATGACAACACAGTCCATTGCTGCAAATCAGTTATGATGCCCCATATTCAATGTTATTCAATGGCTGGAGTATTAAGTGGAAGAAAGGAAATTGGAAAGGAGATGAAAGTATTAGTTTAAAAGTTCCCTGCAGTGGTATAACATCATTTTTTCAAAAGCATCCCAAGACACTTCACAAACTCACATCCATGCAATACAATATTATGTGTTTCTAATACATCCAAATACTACTAAAAAACAACAGACTTCTTATTGTATACAGCTTAGAGAAGGAGAACCTGTCGCTGATAACTTAGAGACTAAGTCCAATACAGTATTCAATGTTACCCTTCCTCTTTTGGATTTGTGTTCTATCTTTCTGAAGAAGTGGCATTTTTAGCAGCACAGATCCTATTTCCCGAAGTACTGACATCAAGCAGTGTCGTATCAATCATTCTAAGTGCAGGACTCAAGTTCTCTTCAGCTGCCAGTCCAGATTGAGCTTGTTCAGGACCCATTAGCACATCCATAAAGTAATGCACATGGTCTTTAAAAAACAAGTATATGTCTGCCACATAATATACAAAATAAATCAGCGTGTCAATGCATGCTAGTGTTCTCGTGCTGCATTTATAACACTTTTAAGCAGTTCTCTTACTACCCAAACAGCTACAAAGCAGATAAAACAACAGGCATCTGCAGGCACTCATGTCCCTGCCTGGCACACCCTGCCCACAGCCCAGGACCCCATTCCACCCCCAGGGGCTGGCAGCCGCCACCCCAGCAACACTGCAGCAGGGCCATTCTCCAGCTCCCGACATAGCCCTGCTCTGCCTGGCCATGTCCCCAGGGAGGTGCCTGATGCTCAAGGCTGGTGATGCCCCAGTGCTCCTGTCTGTCCTGCTCCTGGTTGGCTTGGGACAGGCCCTGACTGCCAGACTCCTGGAAGCCACAAGCCCTTGGCATCCCAAACTCAGGGAAGCATAAGCCCTTATGATGTCCTGACACACAAAAATCCAGAAGATGAACATTAGTTTAGGACATGCAAGGAATACTTCCTAACAGATTTTGCACTGTAACAATTTAATTAACATCTCTATTATAAAGAAATAAGTTATATATTTGCCAAGACTCCTGAAAACAAACACGAAGTTAGACTTTACAGAGTAGCAATTAGAGATGGACGATTTTCAAAAACACTGAAGATCAACATCAGCAGCAACTGTGTGTTGTAAATACTTCCAAGAACCAAACGTTTACATAAAAGTGGATTTAAAACCTGACTTTTTCTCTTACTATTTCCCAGTTTTCTCCCAGCAGACAGAGGTTTGCCAGTGACCTCCTTCAAAAGTGTCAGAAATCATACTGTTGAATAGCAAGCTGTGCTTCTTTGAATGCCTTCTCTACCTCAAATGAAGAGGAACTCATGTATTTTTAAAATGGGGAAAAAAAATCAATAAATATTCTCCCTTACACATTTACCTTTCTGTACGAAGAAAAGCAACACAAGAAAGACATAACTCACTATACTGAATACATTGTTACAAACCACTTCCAAGAGACAGCAAGTCTTGGGCAACCATAGTACATGGTCAAGAGTTTTGTGGATGCTACTCCTAAACAACGGCATGCATGAACTCTGCATTCAAAAACCCTGAAATATCATTCAGTAGCAATCCTTGGCAAACTCCAAAACCACTAGTGGTCCATCAACCCGGGATATCCTGGAAAAGCAGAGAAAGAGTACTGAAGACAGTACTAGACACAATTTTGATGCTGCAGTGATGTGGAGTAGGATGTAAGCACAGGATGATGGCAGACAGGGAGTATAAACACAAACCACGGTCAGATACTGGTTACTGAAGGAATATAGCCTTGGTAGTTGGGTACAATCAGCGCAGCAAGGGAAAGAAAGGGACACGTATCTCACATGTGTAAAACACCCTTGTATGAGGTGCAAACTCAAAGGTGCCCACAAGCAGGTATAAAAATATTACTGCAGCCCCCTCAAGGGCAGAAGTCAAGGAAGAACAGTGAGGGAGAAGAATTCTCCCAGCCTTCTCACCCTAGTTAGGGATGCCACACCTCACCACTGATTGACAGTGTCCCCAGCAGGTCCTCCCTCCTTTCTGTCAGGGAATGAACACCACTTTTTGATTTGCAGTTCAACACATTCTGCAACTGCAACTCAGCAATCATACATAAAGTACTATCTTTACAATTTAATTGGGTTAAGTATATTAGGATCTCAAAGAGCTCTGTGTGTTTGTGCTTTCTGCTCCAGCCTTCCCACATGACAAAATGATTGATACCACAGCAACTACTCAGAATAAATGCAGACATAACAGATGAGTGCAGCATGAAAATCCAGGAATGTTGTCTCATCTCCATCAGCAGAGGTCTTAAAGCAGAGGAATGGTTTAGAAGTACTCAGTTCTGCTGTGGGCTTTTGACTTATTTTTTATGACTTTATAGAAAATAATTTAAATGATACTTAAGAAAAGTATAGGGAAGAAGACTTTGCAGTAGAGCTGCAGCTGAAAAATGGTGGAATCCCTTAATGCTGTCTACTGATACATAGTTTTTGTTATTACATTTAACATATTCAAAAATCAGATCTATTTTTAAATCTAACATACCAGTATGGAAGACTTATTCAAGCTATAACACTCAACTGGATCATACATCCACAAAAACTTCACCTTAAAAAGATAATATTGCTCAGATGTCCCATGAGTCAGAAGGTCACTGGTCATCATTAGTAAAGCTAGATCCAATACAACCTTATTTTGGAAGCATTAGATGATGACTGGGGGCAAACATTATTTCTTACACATTTTCTAAACAGTATAAAATATATAATTAGCATTGAAAATAACTAGCTCTTTGCTGAGGTTTGAGATATGCATTAAATTAACTAGCTAAACAACTGGCCCTGAAAATTGTTCCATAAAAGTAATCTGCTCAGTTTGGTAGCACATGGAGTTAGAAAGGTAACAGAGCAGTCCGAGGCACTCAGAACTACAGTTTACAACACTCATAGTGCACAGTACTAAAACTGGCCTTTTAAAATAGCAAAGGATCTCATTATTAAGTCTATTCTTTCAACTGTTTCCTAAAGCTATTTCATACATAAAATATTATTCGCAAGTTTGTTCTAGAAAAAAGAATTAGAGAATTAAATAGAATTAAAAGTAAATTTATGAGAAAAGACAGAATATACTACTGCCCTGCATATTTAAAAATCATCAAAATTAAATACACAGTTGCTGAAAAGAGCTGCAACAAATTCTTATATTGAAAAACACCCATGTATTTTACTATTTTTTTAGGAAAAAAATCCAAACAACAATTATCTTAAGAACAACATAATTAGAAAGCTGATTGGAAAATGCTCAGTTTGCATAACTTGCTGTGCCTTCATATTTTATTATGCTTTGCATAAATGTAAACTATTTGAAGCCAACACTACAAATTACGCCTTTTCTTATTCATAAAACTTGAGAAACACACTATGCAAGTTAATACTTTCCTTAGTCTAATACATCAGGTTTAGAGAAATTTTTGCAAGTTAGTTACTATTGCAACTTTTTTTTTAAGACGAAAATTAACAGTGAGGCTTCATTACAAACTTTATTTTGTTTGTGTTTGTACATAAACTTTTCTCATATACAGATTCAGAATAGTTCTTTTTACTTTAAGTGGCAACAGTTTATGCAGTTTATATTAAAAGATAAAGCTACATTGAAAAAAGTCAGGATTAAATCACAGTAAGCATATCTCTGTTGAAACTTGACCACTTTTAAACCATATATAAGTGCAGAAGAAAGCAATCAAATAAATGAGTAATCCTATGGCAAAGGTTTCTCTGGTTGCCTTTTATAATTACAAATTACTAGAAAATTAAAATACGCTTCAAATTGTATTACTTTTCTTGCTCATGTTACTGCTTATTCCATCGAAGAAAAAAAAATCCAGAGAAGAAAATATGATCGTGCTGTTTTCTTAGGAAGAAAATTGTGTTTTGACATGTCACTCTAGTACTGGAGAGCTTTGCTGAATTCAAGAATCTGCCTGCCTAAAGATATACAGGTGCCTGCAGTTCCCGTTACAGTGAACAGGAATTATGTAAGCCTAGAGATAGATCTGACATCTTCAATATCATGTCAAAAAGTCATGACATTAAAATGAAACTGCGAAACAAGCTACTCCTTTTAACTTGACTTCCATCATTTGCCTGCTGAAAAAGAGAGGTTTTCAAATCTCATCTTGTGGAATGAAAATAATTTTCAAACTGTTCATTAAAACACCTGTAACAAATAGAGCCTTTGCATACATTTTACACTATAATGCAAATTAATAAACAGATATAATTAATATCAACTGGGTTTAACATTAAGAATTATTACAAATCTATTTCATTTTAGCTCTCATCATGACAGAGCTCACAAAACTGAAGGAGAAAACTTAGAAGGGTAACACTAAAATAAAATGCTTCTGAAAATACATAAGCTTAACTACAAATAGACTTGGTCCCCCTGGTGTAGGTATCTAAGCAACCTGATCTAGTAGAAGGTGTCTCTGCCTATGGCAAGGGGCTTGGAAGTAGATGATTTTTAAGGTCCTTTCCAACCCAAACTATTCCATGATTCTATGATCTGCACCAGCTTCCTCAGGGACCACTTGCCTGGAATTTGCAACTGAGACATCTAGTGAAAAATTCTCATCAATAAAAAGGAAACAATTATAAATTGCCACAGAGTCCTTGTTCATTTTAATTCTCTGTCAGCACTAGAAAAGAAAATTTTCAGATTATTCTAACAAAAAATAAATCAGAACACTGGTAATGCACTAACTAATACACAACAGCCTAATACTCAATGAACTTGATCATATAGTGAGCTATACGCTAACCTAAAAATCAGACTGGAAGAATTTTATAACTGGAAGAGGGACAGTCAAGGCTATATACATCCAAGCATACTGGCAAAACTAATAAGGAATTTATTTCTAAGAGAGTCTAGAAAGTAGGGAAGAAAAGCACAACATTCAGAAGCAGCGTGTTGGAAGTGGACAAGGACTAAATTAGGCAATTCCAGCTGGAGAGAAGCATTAAGCCTGTGAAGAGACACTGAGGAGAAATGATAGTTCATAGCTTCTGTTATTTTAACTACTTGTTCATGTATAATTTAACAATCTTTTTCTTGTACTTCTTCTGTGAACTGTGAGTATCTCTAGATTTGTTAAGTGACTGCAGGCGCGCAGTTCTGACTCCAGGTAAGGCCTCTGCATAGGTAAATAGATACTACTAACAGTAATAATTCACTGTATCAGAGTATGCAGCTACACAGTAGACATATCTAGTTTTTAGCATCTCTGGAACAAGAAAAATAACCTCATTCTACCAGTAGCAAGACAGTGTCACAACGAGACGAAGCACCGAAGTATGGGACAGTAAGGAACTGTAGCATGAAGCAGAGCATGCCCAGTGAAGTGCATGTTTTAAACAGTTGGCTTGAAAAGAGCTTCAGTAGCAGTTATGTTTCAAAGTGATTTACCTCATACGTGATACAGATAGGAAATGATGCTTTCCCAAGTCAAAAAAACAAAGCAAAAGTATACTGATGTATAACCTCAAGCAGCCCAACACAGTTAAAAACAGGTGAAACACTGAAAACAGCAAGAGGTTCACCATTGACTTGAACAGAGACAAGATTTCATTCTGTACATCCAAGAGTCCATCCGTTTTCTCTAACCACACTGCTTCCTTCGAATTTGATAACTTACACATTACTTTCTGATGACTGTTACCAGAAGCAGTTTACTCAAAAGCGAAAAGCCGTGTGCGGCTTGCGAAATGCTTCTGGGCTGAGGAAAGTGCAGCAAAAAAAAGAAAAACTAACGTTAATTTATATAATTATCTTACACTGCCTTTCTTATAAATAATTAACACTACAAGTGATGTGTATATATATCACAACAAATGGATATTTGTCTACTTATGAATTAACCAGTAATAACAATAAACCTGTTGGCCCTTGGCACAAAACTAGGAAGTGGACATGGCCAAGAAAATGCTCAAACCATGTGTTTTATCACACAATCTCTAATTGCAGGACATGGGAGTTCTCAGGTCTTCAGCCTACTTGAAAATCATGACACTTATTACCTAAATAACAGGTAAAATATATTTCAGATGTTGTTACAGTCTTTAGGAAAGACATAAAACTTCTTATAATACTAAAATATAAAATGTTTTACTAAAATGTTAAGCAAAAAATTAGAAAATGAAAATATTCAGTAAAAACAGGCTATTACTATATAATACCAAATTAAAAAAAAAAAAAACCCACACAGCAAAGCGATTTTTATCTTTAAAGGCTTGATTCTAAGACTCATCAGCATCCATTATAATTCCATAAAATAAGCTAAGGCAGCATCTGCTACAATCTATATAGTTTTATAGCCAAGTATACAAAAATGCTTACAACAGTAATGAGATCTTCTCACAATAAATGAAGTCAAAGACTCTTTACTTCATCTACCAGCATGTATTTAGAAAAAGAAAAGCAAAAGCTAGAACAAAAGAGAAATCCAGAAGCACGTCCATTTTTTTTAATGTCTAAATAATACTTTTAAAGCATTAACAGATAGTGGGAACTGCTGATGCACAGGAAAAGGAAGCATCTCACAATCATTTTAGTTTCATCTCAATTAGTTCATAGCTGTAAGCAAGGTGATACTCAAGCAGTGACCATTTCAAACAACTGTTTGATTCTCTTGAGGCTAAATCTATTCCCAGATCCATGATGCATGTCTCCAGAACATGTACAACTCTAAATAATGGAGCAGTGGTTTGTTTTTTCTTCCTTAAAGCCATCAACTTGTATTGAAAGAATAATGCAGAAAAACATGTAATACCAAAAAAACCTGTAGCAAAATACAAAAGATATATAATGTCATTGTCACGATTAATTAGCAGTCCCCATAGAGCCGCATAAAACGTAGTGTTTTCTGACAAGCTCGTGTAAAGTCTAAAGAAATCTGAACTTGCAATACAGTAACTTCTAAAAATTTTTGTATCTTCTTTCATTAAAGAAATGTTAGTGCTGCTCAAGGAAACAAAAACTAGTACCCAGCTCTTCTACACCTCTAAGTAGAACAGCTTCATAGTGTGTAAAAGTTCCAGAGACATGAGCAAATTCCAGATAGGACTTGTTTCAAGGACAAGTCTAGGAGTATGACTGTATTGGTTTTACATAGCAAGATTTTGATAACAGGGAGGCTCACAGGGGAGCTTACAGGTGTGGCTTCTGTGAGAAGCTACTGAAAGCTTTCCCTATGTCTGACAGAGCAAACGCCAGCTGGCTTCAAGGTGGACCTGCCGCTGGCCATGGCCAAGCCAATCACTAATGGTGGTAGAACCTCTGTGATAAAATATTAAGGAAGAAGCAAAAAAAAAAACCTGTGCAACTGCAGCAAAAAAGAAGAGTGGAAATATGAAACAGTCCTGCAGACACCAAGGTGAGTGAAGACGAAGGTGGAGGTGGTCAGGTGCCAGAACAGAAATTTCCCTGCAGCCTGTGGTGAAGACCATGGTGGGGTAGGCGGTGCCCCTGCAGCCCACGAAGTCCACAGTGGAGTAGATATCCATCTGCAGCCCATGGAAGACCCCACATCAGGGCATGTGGATTTGCCTGAAGGAGACTGTGATCCCGTGGGAAGCCCACGCTATAGTAGGCTCCTGGAAGGATCCATGAAAACACAGAGAGAGGAGGCCACGCTCGGCTAGGTTTGGTGGTAGGATTTGTCATCTCGGGGTGGACCCACGTTGGAGTATTTCATGAAGAACTGCAGCCTGTTAAATTAGCTTCCCCAAGGATAGTCTGGTTTGCCTGGTGAGTGATATCTCCCTGTCTTTATCTCAACCCACAAGCATTTCATTATATTTTCTCTCCCCTATTCAGCTGAAGAGGGTGAATGAAAGAGCAGCTTGGTGCACACCTGGCATTCAGTCAGGGTAACTCATCACAACGACACCACAGCGCTAACAATCGAGTACATCTAGTTTTGCCTGTCTCTAACAAGAGTGACCACTGGTTTCCTGCATATTTATGTCAGCAAAATTTGCTGATTTTCCTTTTGCTACTGGATTTGAAACCATGCAGACATCGTAAAAATGGGACAGTATTGCATCAAAGTACACACCATTATAGACAGCAACGAATGAAGTCCTTAATCACATGTAGCAGTAAAGAAGGCACAGAGGCTGACAGAGAACCTCTCTGAAGCCATTTGCAGCTCATCCTTCTGTGGGACCAGTTCTGTGCTTTCCATACCAGCGGTCAGAGCAGCCATAGGGCTACCTAGAGATGAGCCCTCCAGGTGCTGGGGTATTAAGAACAGAAGAGCTTAACAGTCCTCATCCAAATCCTCATCCCATAGAAACAGCAGAAAGGAAATTATACTAATATTATGATTTTGCTGCTTTTTGTATAAGAAAACAAGTGAACAGAACAAGGCCCTGTTTCAGGACACCTTCAGATCCTGAAGAGTCTGCAACATAAACAGTACTTTAAAAAGTGATTGTTAACTGCATAAATAATGAGGTTTTTTGTTCTTTTCTTTCTCTTTTTAATTACATCTGTAACTCAAAAAGTGATGTGATTTAGCTAATAAAATACTTAGAACACTGGTTGTTTTCTTGAGGTTTTATTTGTCTTGAATACTTACAGAACCTAATATGTATTCTCATGACCCTGTTCACTTCAACAGTCAACAGAGGGGCCAAAAATAAAAACAAGTCCAAAGGTCAGACATTTAAACATCTTTCATTTTTCAAAGTAAATTTCAGATAAGCCCACATTTTGGAGGATAAGACCTGAAGGGACTTCAGGAGATCACCTAGTCCTCCTGTCTGCTTCAGCATGGTGATACTATTCCTAACATAAGATTTTAACCTGAAAGTAAAAAACACTCCTGTTGCACAACTTCCTAAGCACATTTACTCCAATTCTTAACTGTCTTCGCCATTGCCAAGACATCCCTGATGCACAGCACAAATTTACCCTGCTGCAATTTTTTCTAACGTCTTACCTAAAATCTCCCTCAAATCAGTCTGCCTCTTATAACACTCTCACTTCACAGAAAGAACAGTTTGCTACCCTTAAGGCAGAATTTTACCCACTGAAAACTCTTATCATGTTAGTAATCTCTAAACTACTTCTTTCTAGATCTTATCTTTTAAAGTCACAGTTATTCCCTTTGTTCTTCTGTGGATTTACTTAATTTGCCATACACCTTTCTTCATGTGCGACTGCAATTAAATATCTACACTTTAGAATACCGTATTGTTTGTGGCACGTTAGAAAGAAGCTGAGAAACAGAATGTACTGATCTATTACAAATATAATTTTTCACTCTGTGAAGTAACACAATCTTATACTTTCTTCCTTACAGTCAAAAATAATAAATCACTCATATGAAAACACACATTAATAGAGCGTCTGCTTTCAGAAAATATTTCAATAGGTATTGATCCATTACATTATTTTTTTCTGGTTATTTATATGTTAATTTGCTCTTTGGATATATTTCAAACACGTTACTCATTGCTTTTCCCAAGACTAACAACAATTAGTAGGAAGATGTATTGTTCTGACTAGCATTTACTTGTGAACTGATGTAGTGCCAAAGGTAAAATATAATGAATAGGTAGATTCATTATATTGTGTTGGATTTCTAGAACACACATAAAAAGCACATTTAGGCAAATAATCGGATTTTGTTATTAAACAGAACCTTCCATCACTATGGATTATAAGTGGCAAGACAATATAATTTCTGAACAAAATAAATCTTTGCTAAAATCCAGACACTGGATGGAATAGATCCCTGGCTTGGACTTCTATGAAAACACATTGCAGTTGGCCAATTATACTCGGCTGAGCCACCAGTTCCAACTGGGACATCTAAATACTACTAGAAAACAAACACTGTTGTTATCATTAGTACAAAAACTTGGGTTTCTCCTTTTCTTGACATAATTATAAAAAGATTTTTTTATATATATAAGAGAATAATTTTACCTATGTTTTGAATTAGTGAATTAAATCTATTTATGGTTTTTCTTACCAATACTATACTGATCTCTTGACCTCTAACTACAAGCTGCTTTTTTTCAATGACATCTTTTAAATTCACTTTCAAAAAAATCACAACTGTATGTGTCTTAGTTTTATTCCAGTTTTCATTCAATGTATGCGTGCTTAAAAAGAACAAAAATAAATATTACTCAACAGATCTAAAAAGCATGTGCTTTTGTATGATGTGACTCACACCAGTCTATAGTAATGCCCTTAAGAACAGGTAGTGCTGATAAATGCTGAGAAAGGTCAATAATTCCTCACTTGTGCTCCTAAGCCACAAAAAGAGTCAGTCATAAAAAGGCTACTGAAAATCTGTAACTAATTCCTTTTTCTCCAGGTTGCTCAGTCAGGAAAACTAGGACGCTCATACCATTCATGGTGCACTTCTCTGTGCACCTCTCTTTCACTTTCATCACCCAAAACCAAAGACTATTTCAAAGCTATTTTCTATGGGTAGCAAAACTGTCAGACTCCCCCTCTTGGTATCTCCCGGCACAGCAGATGGCAGACAATATCTTTCTCGCCTCCTGGAAAAGACAAATACTGAGAACTTTTGTCTGCAGCTTCCCTTCATTGCTACACTTCCCTAACCCTATCTTAAAAAAAAACCTCTGAAAACATAAAAACTTTTCAAATACAAACCTATTTTATCTCAAAGCAGGACCTTCCCTCAATTTTTCTTCAGTCCCACGTACTATCAAAAAGACACCAAACTGGGTCTTCTTAATTTTATTTATCCTCCACAAAACAATAAAAAATTGCAAACAAATCCCCCAGCATGGTTACCTTTCACATTTTCTTTCCTTGTGAAGCACTTATGCAAGCTTAGGGATTTTTAACTGCCAAATCTGTTTCTTGGATGGGAAGAGAAACCTTCCACTTCTGCATTCTGTGTCTCTATCGAGCCTGATGTGCTGCTATGATAATCTCATTCATATTTCACTCTCCACAAACCCAAAAAAACACAGAAGGCAAACAGGAGAAAAGAATTATATTTCACTATGCCAAAAGTAATAAACCCCTCAAAAGTAAACAAATTTGCAGCTGGGACACGCTGTCCTCAACTCAGTTTTACTATATATAGGTAACATATGCGGCACATCTGGTACACAAGGTATCTTACTGTTTTGAGACAAAGGTTAAGCATAAAAGGGCAAACAGAAAAAAAAATTTAACATAAATCCAAACTTTTTTCCCCCATTCTTTAGAGCAATTCTCTTTCTTGCCTTAAGTGTTTCAAGTCTTTTCTTTTTTAATATTTAAAAGATAGAAGAAAAAGAAACTTTAAGAAAGGTTGGCACAATTACCTGTGCAATAAGCTACATTCAATTTCTTTACCAAAAAATTTTGAAAGCAAAAGTCTCAAAAAGTTTTAGAAGATAACAAAACCTTTTTTCAAATGTTTTACACAGCTGTAAACATTAGTTTCACCAACTTTGCAAAGCTATTAGGTTATACGAACAGAATGCTCTAAAAAATTACCTTGGGTATATCATCAGTTTACATTTTCAAACATTAGCAGAAGAGTAGCAGAGATGTCTGGGGTAAATACAATAATGTTCCCTATTATTTTCAATGTCAAAATGTACACCTTACGAACACAAAATTATACACAAAGCTTTTTCCACACTTCTACAGCAGGCTGAAATATTTAAATCTGTAAAAAGAGACAGAATAAAGATATTAAGTGTAAACCTTAAGCAAGTTATTATTTGTAATTAATGTGTATTTTTAAAGAAATTACTACAGTATTTTTACTATTGTGACACTAATTCTTCTAACTGTGTCTGACAGAGAAATGCCAATAATTGCCATCTTTTGCATAAGGGAGAAAAAAAATGACAATTATGAAAAATGTGTTAAACAGATACGCTATTCATGTATATAAGTATATATTAAATATGCACAAGTGACACTAAAACTCCGGTTTATAGCCATTATCACCAGGCTGTAATGTAAGTATTGGAATTCTCTTGCCTCTAATTAACCACTGCAGTGTATCAACAGAAAATCGCCCTATTTGACATAGCTTACTACTGAACATCTACCCAACAGATTAAGAAAGTGGGTTTGGGATCTGATTACTCCAATACTCTACACTTTAAGATTCCTGAGACTGAACCCATGTTTCTGTGCAGTCCTTCTCTAAATAAGGCTCGCACCACTCCAGTCCCATAAACCATTAAAATACTAAATCTCCCTCAATGAATAAGACATTCCAGTATCTTAATCAGGAACCGCAGGATAAACAAAGCTTTAAACTATATCAGGACTGTAACACACCCTGGCTGTCATATACACAAACTCTTCTGAAGTTACTCCCAAACTGCACTACTTTCCTTGGGATTCAAAGACACATTTAGAAACTGTATCCTTTACCTTTCCCCATCACTACTGTGTTTGAATGGCTAAAAGATTTTACTAGATGAAAAGGGTAATTGCTGGGGCAAAGGAGTTCCCACAATTAATGTGGGTAACACCAACACAATATTTTTTAAGCTCTCTTTAAATAAATGTGTTAAATAATAACAGATCACAAATCATTTAAAATCAGGTATCAGTAGTGAATGCAATTCCTTACTTTCAATTCTTAATTCTGTATGCAAACAGTTTTAGATATTTCAATTTTTAACACTCATACTGACTGCAGCTGACTGGAGTATGTTAAACTGCTTTGCAGGAAGATCAGACAGGCATGGGACTGCAATTATATACCACAATACCCTTTTCTGGGTTCACAGTTCTATTCATCTTTTAGAAACACTGAAGGACAGACTGGACATAGGGGAACAGATTAGCCAGAGGATGACCTGTATTTCCACACAAAAGCCTAAGTGTGGAAAAATGGCAGCCTGTGTCACCAATTCTTCACTTCCTGAGAAAAACATATTCATGAAAATAGACCTTTAAACAGCTCTTTCTCACTCACCTCGGAACAAGCACTCATTGTTTAACACCATTTAAATGGCAGCAATGTAATGCTACTACTAAACTGCCTTAATTAAAAAATGTACATAAAAATATTTAAGGAAAGACAAGGCTACTTGGACAAAACCTAAGCTAAGCGCAGGGACTAAAACTTAAATTAACAGCATGAAAACGCTCAGTTGATTGTTGCAACACACAATCTCATACTTATCAACGGGACTGAAGGAGAATTTGGTTCTGATAATAAGTTTCATACGGATGTACGGAAAGTTCTACACACTATAGTCATGCTGTACAACTGAAATTATAAAAATATCTTGTGGTAATAGGTGGTAAGTGTTTAACATAACAGATAATATCACTGATTCCAAATAAGTAAAAGAAAAATGAATACAGGAAAAGATGTGGTAATTATATCATTTTATGATGTTGTTAGAAGTGAAGATTGTGTCAGTGTTCTATTAAGACCCATCTCTGGAAAAATAATAAGCAGCAAATATTACAAAACATGCAAAAATGGAAAGAGAGTGCATTGATACAATAAATAAGACCTTTAATCAATTTTACATCTCATTCTTCTTAAATCAACTACCTTGCCTACAAAAGAGATGCTTGGTGTACGAACTTATGCTGTGAAATTGTCTCAGGAGATATGTGCTATCAGCTAATCTGAACTGGTAGCTTGTTTGTTCTTTGGGACTACATGAAATTATCCTCCTCCACAAGAAATAATCAAATGAAAACATCCAAGCATTTAACTTAGGAATTTGACCACACAGCTGAGTTACAAACAATGGGCCCACACAGATTATCAGACTCCCACAAGAAAATAATTTTTTTTTGCCAGGAAATCAACAGTCTAACAACATTATTGCATGCAATGAGAAATGTCACCCCTAACTTTTCATAAAATTTTAATGTAAACGGCTAACTAATATAAGAAAAGAATTTCAAATCTTCTGAAGGTAACATAATGGCCATCTCACATGTATTCTTCTTCATACATATTTACTTAGTAAACTATTATGGTAGTCATATGGTTAAATGATTTGCTAGTCCTTTCCTCACACTCCTTTCCCTTGTTTTCTTACTGAAAGTAATTTAAAAAATCCCCACTTATTAAAATGAAACAGAAAGGAAATGGAAATCTTGCTTTTACAACCTGTATACAATATATAGCTTAACCCTTCTGTTATCTATTTCTCCCTCTCTTAGATGCCTGCATTTGAATATAGCATGCTGAAACCAATCACTTTTTATTGGATATTTCAAAACTTCTTTATAAAGCAAAACCACAGTTCTATCATGTAGACTTTCAACGAATTCCACTATTCATTGTCATTACTGAAACTATTAGAGAAGAACACATACACTGACAAAGTAATTATACGAAAGGGGTCAAAATGCTATTGTGGAGTATAGCACCCCTCAAGAAAAGGCTGACAACTAGCACAATGAACGCAATCTGTATTTACACTAAGTGTACAGTTCTCAGTGTTAAACAAAGCAGAAATATTTTGTTCACAAATATAAACAAACTGATGCAATTAAGTTATCCGACAAGCACAAGAGCCTCAGTTTTCTCTCTGCAGTTCACATTAAGAGTGGCTACAATTGCCGGAGGAGAAGCAATATAAAACATGCTAAAACTCCTTGGTGTGTGGCCATGGTTTCTGTTTTTACATATTAATTCGATAGCTTTCTACTCCTATAATGCAAGAAGAAATACTTTAAGTGAAATAAAATGCAGGGAAAGACTAAAGACAAAAAAAAAAAAGAAATGCAGCAGCATGGCAAACACTGGCAAAAAAAAAGCTTGAAATGACTGGCAATATTTCATTCTGCAAAATCTACTTGAAAGCAGTCATCTCACTAGACAGAGATATATAAATACACTAGTCCAAGCATTTTAAAACAATATTAAATAAGTGACTATGTGAAAGGCTTTGCACACAATGCAATTACAGCATAGGTAGGTTTCTTAAAGGAGAAATATCTGACACTGGAGTTATCTGGATAATGCTTCTTCATTAATCGAATCAGGCAAACCAGTGCTTATTCACTTCAGAAAAGATCTGAAAAAATGTACAGTCTCATGCTTTTTTTTGAACTGACATTAAATTAAAACCAGTGGCGATACTTCAGTGGCTGCGAGTTTGTCGCTTTGCCCAGTCTTGAGTGAAACTTTGTCCCAGTCACACAAAAGTTTTATTCCATGCTTAGTGCAGCCAGCACTCCAAGCTGAGCTGGGTTGCATCTTTGGGCAGCCATAATCTCAACTATATTACAACGATAAAAAAAGAATAAATGGGTTCACAAAAAGCCCCATATTGTTGTGTTATACTTGTTAACACTGCTTAAAGAACAGCACTGGGCTTTCCCCCACACCACCAAATATATATATACACATCTCCCAGGATTCATGCTTGCATCTCAAGACTAACGTTTGCTTGACACACCAGCAGTGGAATCACTATTTTATCAGAGGCAAAACAGAAAAAAAGTAATGCCCTGAGGAAAAAAACTAAACAAACAAAAAACAGAGCAATATGAGGGTTACTCCACAAGCAAATTCCTCCGTCCACTTAATCAAACTTATTATTTTCCACTCAACTCATGTAGGTATAAAAAGAAGTAAGCCTGCCCCAGAATCCAAACTGTCTTCTCCAGTAAATTGTAATCACAATTCTCTGACCACAAGGTGGAAAAAAACAGGAGCCTTGAAACCATGCAAAGGCCTCTTACAGTTTTGGGGCAGCGAGGAGGAAAAGGAGGATGCTGAATGCCCAGGATTTGCTCTGCCGTGCCCTTTCCATAGAACTTTAGTGCCATCTATTGAAAATGTACTGAATAAGGGAGAGGGAAAGGATGCCTATTGATTTGATATAAAAATAAGACGTTTACTTGTTAAGGGTTTTTTGGTTATTAATACTCCCATGATGACTACTGTGGTCATCTGATAGCAACAAATATTTTCCATATATGCCCCAGAAAGAAATGAGGCATTGGCTAAATCATTGAACACATGCATCATACAGACCATATATATATATACATACACATATTTACCAAGAATGTAAGTCTGAAGCTACCTATTATCTAAAAGAACAAAAATGAGAAGGCTTTAAAAACGGAAAGGAAAAATAGCATGGAAATACTGCTGTAAATAGAACATACTGGAAACAGTAAAAATAATTAAGGCACCTCGGAAAGACCTTAGTATCAAAGAAGAGGGTATGTAGACATGCACATATAATTACCTTCTTTAAGAAACTGTGAGTGGATGACAAAGATAAGAAAACAGCAGATCGCTGCTCCTGCTAGTGCCCATAAAGCTTTCAAGAGCTGCATCTCGGTCTGAAACTCAGTAAATACCCAGAAAGTCACACAATGAATTTCCACAGCGATGCATCAACGCTTCCCTCAGTGCGCCAGGCGCGGCGGCTCCCGGCAGGGACCACACTCCCAAGCAGGGCGGGCGAGCCCGGGGCTGCGGAGGAGGGGCCGGGGCTTCACACCCCGCGCGGGGGCAGCGGCAGCGCCGCGCTCTCCTCGCCGAGGCGGCCGGCACGGGGCCCCATGAATCAGCGCTCCGTCTCCGCGGGAGCCGCGCCGAGCCGGCGGCGGGGGCAGAGAGGCCGGCAGCGCCGGGCAGGGCTGCGCAACAGCGCCCGCTGCGCCGCGGGGGCGCGGGGCCGCCGCCACCCGCTCAGGGCGCGCCGCCGCCGGGCGGCGCGGGGCGCGCGGGGGCCGGGCCCTCCCCGCCGAGGCTCCGCGGGAGCCGCTGCAGCATCGCCGGGCTGCGGGCGCCGCTCGCCTTGTCGCTCTCTCGCTCGCTCGTCGGGCCGCCGCTCCGCTGATCGCTGCCACGGCTCGGGGAGGAGAGAGCGAGCGCGGAGGGGAGGGAGCGGGGGGAGGGATCTCTCTTTACTGCAACTTCGCCCGGCTGGCGGCAATTTGTTGCACCCCCTCCTCCTCCCCCGGCGCGGAGCTCCTCGGTCGTGCGTGGGGCGGGGGACCTGCTCAGTTCATCCCCCGAACGCGGGGCCGCTCGGGGGCTCTTACAAAGATCGCCGGTCTCCTCTTGGGCTTGCAGCTCCGGAGCCCCTCATCGCCCGGCTGTGGGAGCTCCTCCGGGTGCCCCTCCGGGTGCCGCGGGCGGCCCCGCTCCCTCGCCCGCGGGGTCAGACCCCGGACGGGCGCAGCTCCCCGGCGAGAGCCCTCTCAGTCTACAGGTTGATGCCTACGTTGCAGTCAACCCCACGGAAAAACAAGAACGCAAAGGAAAGAATGGCATAAATAAATATATAAATAAACGGAAAGCCCACGGCTGAGATTTTGCTGCCGCCCTCCCACTCTAAGGGAAAGACCGAGCCGCGACGGCCGCTGCCGTAGGGAAGCCGGGCGGGGGAGCGAGGGGGTGGGAGTGTGGGAAGGCTGGGGAGGTGCTGCGATGCGGAGGGTACTGCGCGCTGGGCTCCGCCGCTGCGGGACGCACTGCAGCCCGGGCCGGGGACTGGCACCGCGGCGCCGTTGCCCGGTGAGGGTACCGAGCTCCGTGGCGTGCGGTGCGGGGGCAGTGCGGGGGCAGCGGAGCAGCTGCGCGCCGGAGTGCTGTCGGCCGCGCGTGTTTGGGCGGCGAAGGCGGTTGTCCCTGTACCCGCGGGAGCGCTGGGGCTCCGCTGCTCTCACGTTCAAACGCCGCCCGCTGCCCCGCGCGACTGACGCGACGCGATCGTGGCAAGTTCCGAGTGCCGCGGAGCGGGGAGGAGCGCGCACCGAGCGGCGGGGCCGGAGCGGGTATGGGAGCGGCGGCGGCGCAACCCGGGCAGAGGAGGGTAAAGCGGGGCACGGGCCGGGGTGGTTCGCAGTGCCGTGGGAAGCTACGGACAGAAAAGAGCGGCACGTCTGGGCCCGATCCACCCCGCCGTGCAGCTCCGCGACGAGCTGGAAGTTGCTGCGCTGCTCAGGCTGGCTGCGGGTTTCCTGCACTGCCTTAGCAGTGAGAGCAACGCACCGCGGGCCTGTGCGTTACCCCACTTCAGCCGGGATAGATAGGAAAGCGCATCCGTACTTTTAAGGAAACCACCCGAGTAAGGGAATACTTGCACGCTTAGAGTTTTGTTTTCATAGCTCTTTGGTTACATGCTTGCATTTGTGTTATTTGTGTAATACTTAATATTTAAATATTTTCTTAATTTAAAAAAAAGGAGAGTTTCCAGATGCTTGGAAGGACAGATTAATAAAAGACCAATATTTTTGCTGGGCAAACATCTCCCTTTATTGTTAATGATGTGTGTTAACTTCACCCCTGTGCGTTTTGTTTTTTCACTGATAGCACAGAGAAACATTAAAAACAATTATCATTTGAATTTTCGACTTCACACAAATCCCCATAAACCCATTTGTTGCATTTACTTTATTTGAAGATTACAGCAATGCAATGAAAAAGCAATGTCACAGCTACACTAGAGATATTCCACTGTAAATCTTTCATTCTGAAATGTACACTGTAGTGAGAAATTGGCCATGCTTGGGTGCAGTTCAAGTTAGGTTTTCTTTGTTTATTTGTCTTCTGGGTCAAAGAAAAAAAGTGTCAAGTAGCTAAAGAAAATTCACACAATTTATACTTAAGCAAATGCAAAAAAAAACAACCCACCAACAAACTGACATAACAGCTTTTAAGTCCACAGATAAGTTTGAAGCATTTTTAAAATCCACTTAACAGTTCATGCAGTCCAGGAAAAGCAATATGTATCTTTCATTTTGAACATGCTGAATTTGGAGGAAAATCCCATGAAAAATTTCACACATCACTTTCCTTTTTGACTAAAAGTGTGTGAAAACCCATTGTCAAAGGGTTGCTTGCTGCTTTTGAGATGCAAGATGATAGCCCTTCTCTTGTTTTAAACTAATCTTGCTTCTATTACCCTCTGAATTAGATGAATACTTCTGGACTTCTCTGGGCTTTGGATCAGATCCTTTCATAAGCAAGACATCAGATTATGACACTGTGCTTCCCGGCCACAGGGGAGTCACTCTACATACACAGTAGCGTAAGTGAGAGCAAAATCTGGTTCAGCGCTCACATTGTACAGAGATATTTAGTCTCATAGCAACAAGGGATTCCAGAAGACTTCCCATTTGAGAGGACAGTGGTACCTGGCAACATTGCTTGCTGTACTAAATATGGTTCAGTGTGGTTTTTCTGTTTCCTAAATAGCCTTGGACCTTTCAAATAGGGTGAGTCCTATTCGAAAATATCCATCTTCAATTTCTTTACTTGTCACCTGAATAAAGATTTATAAAATATTATAGATATTTCAAGCTACCAGTGTAGACTTCTCTGGAAGACTTTTCTGTATAAATGCCACTGACAAGAATTGCCCCTTATCTTTCAGCCTATTAAAATTTGCATCCACAACTAATGGAATAACAGAATAACACCTGTCAAACAACTTCTAAGCTGCTTAGGCCCAGAGAGACTTACAGCACTATCTCACTGTGAATTTTCTGGGTTTTGCCAGAGCTCTGAATCCATACATCTCCAGCAATATAGAGGCAAAAGACTGTGGTCCCAGCAGTAGTTCCTGCCTGGGAAGCACTTCAAGTTGTGTCTTAATATTAAAGGAGGGTTATCCAGCATCTGAGAGGTGGTAAAGGATGGTGATGGTGCTGGAAGACATTTCCAATACAGAAGACAATTGCAGCTGGGAAAAGTAGTGAGGAATGCAATTTCCCGATCATCAAGGAGCAAGAGCAAATGTGTATGAGATGCAAGTTCTTCTGATTTCTTATGGAAAAGCAGGACAAAAATGAAGTGCATAATTTCTAAATGTGTGTTCTCTTTTGGAAGTATAGCTCATTTGCTCTTTTTACCAAAACTTCAGTCTAGTTCTACAGAATGACTAAAACTGGAACTCTAGCAAAGACAGCAGCCTTTGCTGAATTCTAGAAGTTTAAAAATATTATCTGTACTCTGCATTTAATCCTGTGAAAAGATTCTGCCAAACTTAAGAAGATTTATTCTTCATTATTGAGATATTTTATAAATAAAACATGCTAAAATTCCTGGAATGCAATTGTGTTCATGTTGTATTCCATATATCTATAATGAAAATCCTAATATTTTCAATTGTGTGGAATGCCTTTTGCATAATTATTTTATTCCTGCTCGTGCAATAAAACCTGAAATTATGCACAGCCAATGCAGATTTAAATGCAGTAGCACAAGAGATGACATTAACCCATTTTCACTAATGAATTTGGAAACTACTACTGGCTTTGAATCACAAAAAAATAGAGTAGACAATATCTATTATTAGGTTATCTAGACCAAACCTTTGCTAATGCCCAGTGGATTACATTTTTGTTACTTTTGAGTTACTCAGGCAATAGTCTGTCACCAGTCACTTGAGGTGATTATTCCAGCCCAGTGGTTCTCTCAGCTGGAATGTTTCTCCTGATGCTAAGTTTAACATTTTATTTTGTGGAAATTCACCAGTTCATCCTTCACATATGCCCACAGTGGCTTTTTAAATCTTCTTACATTTTGAATCTAACCCAAATAAATGATATATTGAATATACAGTAATGAATACAGATGGATATATTTCCACCAATTAGTTTTTGCAGCTTTTAAGCATTCTCCCCCTCTGTTCTCTGCATGCCAATGGTTGGTTCATTTTTCTTTGCTACTAGGCTAGTCATGATTATAGCAGTCCTTAAAATTTTATCGCTGATCTTCAGCTGATACTAAGCAAGTGCCACTGGAGTAGAAATCTGTCTATGAAGAGATTCTGTTAATCTGGTTGGTGACATGATGCAACTACCATAAGAACCACAAATACACATCCATTTGACCACCTAAAGGTTTTGATTTGCCTTTTTTTCACTTGCCCAATTAGATGATATGTTAATGTCTTTAATAATTTTTGACAGATCAAACCTGTTTCCAGTTCCTTCTCCTAGTGGCAGATACTTAAGGTATTTTAGAATAACAAATGTGCAATTTCCTTGTTACAGTGCATCATGTCTGCTTAAAACTCCTGATGTATTTTTCATCTTAACTCATTTTGTTTCCTTTGGCTTTTCAATTGTATTATTTTGCTTGTCTTCTCCCTACCGTCTTACTGACTTTCTCTCCAGTTATGATTTTCTCCCTCTTTTCTATTCATAGAGAAAGAACTGTGCCAGCAGTTCATGCCATGGGAACAGTTGCTCATTAGGAACTTAGTGCACTTTCTCCCAGCACAGCAGTCACCAGTTGGTAACAGCTTTTGGCCACTACTGACAAAGGCTGTATAGAAGCTGCCTAAGAAATAGTGAAAAGTTCTGTAAGACCACTGTGATCTCTTGAACCACTGAGAGCTTCCCCCAAAGCACAAATCTCAAATGGCACAGTATACCAATCACAGATACAATGGATGGTGTGGTCAAAGCATGTTACCATGTTTCTCTTTCCATATTGTATTCAGATCATCTTCCTTATATCTGTTCATAAAGCAATCTTCCCTTATATGGTACAAATCTTTAAACAGCTCAATTCTGAAATGTTGCTTTTGTCCTCTTTCATTTTACCTTAGACACTCAACATGTTACAGGGAGCACCTAGCTTTGCAGTAGCTGCTCTGACACATTTAATAGCACAATTATAGATGACTTGGTAACCACCCATTGACTAAAAATAACCTAGCAACTGAAGACGCACTTAGGCATTTATACTTAGATATGCCAGAGGAACCCTTCACAGCTCCAGTAGTTGGGGAAAACATATGTATCTCACCAAATGCAGTAGACTAGGAATTCTCGGGGTGGGGGCGGGGGGACATGGGAGATGCAATAACATTGCACAGACAACACTTTGTCAGCTAATCCAGCTCTCATCCAACTAGCTTTGCAATTAAGGTTTTCTGCTGAGAACAATGACAGCTTTATGACCTGGGGAATTTTCTACATAGAAAAACCCCAACACATTTGATATTACAAAATTTAGAGCCTTAAAACATTGAGCTCCAATGCTGATGGTACTTGCAACTAGTGCAGATCTAAAGGAACTACTGCCAGTATGAGAAAATGCATAAGCTGTAATGAATGAGCTGCCAATGAGGAGGGAGCCAGGGCAGCATATCCTGTGTGAAGAACCTGCAGTGTTGAAACTCATTCTTGCCTTCCAGGGTATGGATTTTTTTTTTTCATATATATATATGTATATGAGATGTAACATGTTTTTATGCAACCTGTTCAGGAAGAAATATTCTAATGCCTGAAGAAAGAGACATCTAAATGATGTGATTTAATTTCTATGATACATGATTACATGTGCTGTGGCTGCCAATGGATACTTTTATGTATCTGAGGGAAAAAAGAAACTCAGTTACAAATTGACAGAACCACATATGTCATAATAGAGCTCATAATACTACAGTGTCTGTCTGCCCATCCTGTCCTACTCCCATTTTTTTTTTCTGGATTGTTCATGGTCTTTATATATTCTTGTTTTCAAAATATGCCTTCATTCAGCTAAAAAGATCTGAATAGGTAGCAATTTACATCCAGGAGAACTACTAATCTCAAAGAGAGAGACTACAAGGTCTCACGGGCCTTTCTACCTGCCTCCAGTTATAACTTATTGCCTTGAAATGATAATGAAGTCCTCAAATTCAGATTGGAAGGGGCCTTGAGCAACCCGATCTAGAGAAAGATGTGTCTGTCCTGGCAGAGGGCTTTGAAGGTTCCTTCCAACCCAAACCATTCTGTGATTCTATGATTCTATGATAATTCGGAGAGAGCATACAACTATTGAAAATCATAGTTCAGGCTGTTGGGCAAGGCATAGGCTTGAATGTTCCAACAATTATAGGGCTATTCGCAAAAATCACAATGAAATTGAGAAGGCTTACCCTCATACTTGTCCTTTCTACATATTTTAAGATCATCTGGATTTCTAAAATTTTTCAAAATACAATTGGTTACTCCTTTTTTTTAGAAACCTTTTTGTATTATAATCATGACAATGAAACACATGAAATTAACAGAATTTAGTTATGATCCACAATTTCCAGCATCAGTTCCTGAGGTTCTAGCCTTAATGCACAGAACAATGCTGTAACATTCAGTGAATAAGTTCTAAATTGAAAATTAGACCCCTGGAGAAAGCCATGCTAAATAAGATGTACCTCTCTGTGTCAAGTCACAGCAAACCATTACAGAATGACCAATAGCAGTGTTGTAAGAAGAGTTAATAAGCTAATATATTTGGGAGTTTTGTTGCTTGCTTCCACCTTACTGGAGGGAGATAATAATAATAATAATAATAATAATAATGATAATAATAATAATAAAAAAATACAAATTCTACAAGAGTGAATTCTACGGTACGAACTTATTCTCCTTGGCAACTTAACGATGAGTTCTTTCACCTATAGCTTGAACTTTAACCAGAGAACTTTCTTTACAATTATTTAGCTGTTGACTTTCTGCCTCAAAACCTAGATATCACAAAAATCGATCTGGAGCTGAAATGAGGCCGTAATGGAGACTTTTAATTCTTTCCATTAGTGATTCTTACTGTAGGTAAGTAGGAAAGGGAGCTGTTGAAAAATAGAGCACATCCAGAACAAATAGATACCTCCCCAGTTACTTAGAACAAGTTCTGAATGTATGAGGAAGAGACAATGACTGCCTCTAATATTTGAGCACAATGGGTGATATTGAGGGAAGAGGTAATCTTTGATTGCTAATAAGCTAGTGGAAGGGAGACATTTTTCAGATAAATGTTACAAAAGTTTCAAAACTTCAAATAAACAGTTGAAAATTGTTTCATGCACAAAATGAACTATTATTACATTTTAAGCATAAATTAAAATGGATTTACCACTATGGCACTTTTTTTTTTCAACCTGAAAACTCTTACGTTTTCAAGAGATCTACACTTGCATCAGACTGTGACATTAAAGGAGGCCCAGAATTGTATATATTAAGTAAGTTTCTTCTGGGTCTGTGTTCAGGACTTCATACCAAAATCTTGAATAAGTAAAGGAAAAAGTAGATTTTAAATTCATAATCTTAAATCTTAGAATACAAACTTGTTTGTCATACTGAAATATAAACCAATAATTTTCCAAGCCATTCATGTATAATATAGTCCACTAGTTCTTGACAGTAAAGAAAAAAGAAAATTCTAGCCATTCTCTAGCTATTATTAGATATGACCAGTTAATATGAAACAGTATAAAACATATTTTGTTCAGTAGGATGAAAATGGATTACTGCAAGCTCATCTGAGATTTATTACTGGACTCTGTGGAATTAACACACTGGAGGCCAATCTATGTACACCTGGGGAGGGAGAATAGTAGGAACTGTAGATTAATATAACCTTCCCTTGCATGCACAACTTATTCATCACTTGCTTGTCCATTTGGGTTTTTTTGGAATTTTATTTCTTTTACTTACCAGATACATCAGGCAGCCTATAGCTTACTACAGCTAATGAAGTAGTCAATATATAGCAGCTTTTCACAAAACTTATTGTGAAAAGCATACTTGAAAAGGGAAACAACATCTTTGGTTTTGTTTTGAATTATGCTGTTCTAATAGGAACTATTTTTCTACATGCTTACATTGGTTTAAAACAAAAAGCTTTCATTGCAACATGAAATGGAGCATCTCAGTCTGGCATTTAAGAAAAAAGCCAGATATTAAAATAGCACCCTTGGCACATGGGGCAGTGACAGTGCACAACCTAAACTAACTTGTGTAAAAATCGCAGAGATACTGCAGTTGATTCAGTGGAATTTCAGCAGGATAAAACATGACAAAGAGCATTACACAAATGTTGTAAGAGATAGAATATCCTTCTCCACAGCAGAATATACGTACTCTCTGGACGTTGCTTAACCTTTAATAGAGAAAGAGTGAAGTGGATCATGGACCCCTCTTTGTGCCAGCTCCTGGGAGGTTTTAGCATCACACCTGTGCTGGACTGTCCTGATCATCATACTCATCAGCAGACTTTTGAACAAAAGACGCTGGTTTGTTCATTTAATGCACACTGAGTGAAAGCCCCAGTCCAACAATCCCTGTCTATACAGTCCTCCATGCACAGGTTTAAGTTCATTAGTCCATATATTTTTAGTTGTCTGCATCCTTATATGAAAGGGGAGATTGGTCACGATAACTAGTTGCTCCTGACTGAACAAAAGTGTATAAGGTAATATGTAGATGGTAGAGATGATTGAGAAATTATAGCTTGAAAACAATTTAAGTCTTAAACTAGCATATTGGTTAAGACATGCCTGCAAAAATAGCTTTGACCTTAAAGTCAGTAAAAATTTGAGTATGTTTTACCTCACCAGTATACTAATATAATACTAATATTATGGCATTACATTAGTATAATATTATACGTTGAATGGCTACTACAGTAAAAGTAGACACATTAGAAATGGGTAATGATTAATTGAAGTTTTTATGTATGAATTATTACATACATATACTGTATTTATTTTTAAAAAAATACTTGTTACCTTTTTCTTTACAAAAATAAATGTATATCTGGTTTTGTTTAACATTTCAGAGGAAACTGGTGTAGTCTATTCTGTCAGTAATACATGGAATAAGAGGTCAGTAAGGCAGTTTATAAACTGTATGCTTTCAATCCATGCCATAGCGCTCTGAGAATGTGTCAACACTCAGTGATTTCCTTACCCAGTTCAAAAGCATCTTGCAAGCACCCCGGGCAATGTCTCATATACAGCCATTGAGGGTTATCCGCTCCAAAATGGCTGTTATAATCTGAATGGAAGAACCATAAATGATTCAATTGAAATCACTTCTGAAAAGGCAAAAGGAAATGAACACAGAATAAACTTCAACATTAGGGGGTCTAACAGCCTGCACACCTGAAGATTTGGAATTGAAGACTTTGGTGTTCCCCCTTACAATCATCCTACTGTATGTAAGAGCTTCTTTAAGATGCCGAGAACAGTATTCATAAAATTGACCTTCACTGATTTTTTTTTTGCATCATTTCTGATAAAGTTAACCAAACACATGCAACTGTATCTGACATAACTGAAACTATGTAAAAGAGTCTCTCTCTCTTCCCCTCTGTCCTTCTGTCTTTCAAAGAGGCTAAGTATCTCTATCTGTCTCCCCTATAAAGGAGATATACTATAGCATTTAGCACTTTACTAGTTATAGCCTCCATAGTAAAACTGTGTTAAATAAAAACTTAAAATCTAATGTCACCAAATGTTTGATCCACAAAAAGCTTGCTTTGTGGTTTGTTTTGTGTTGTTGTTTTCTTTTTCCTTTATAAAGAAACAATGCCAGAAAAAAAAAGTGGTTTTTTCACAGAAAACTAATGGAATTCTATAAAATCAGAACAAATAAACTCCCAAAGCACATGACAATTACTTCTAGAAATGAGGGACTAGCAAAAGACAGTATACTAACTGGAATAATTGCTATGGTTAAAAAGGATATTTTAGATTTATTTTGCATGCCAACCACATTTTGTATTGCTTTCTTCTCTTTGCCTACACATAACAGATTTTTTCTTCCATTAGGTACCATTAGGTTTTAAAATATTTTTTTCATAATCACTTCAGAACAATATAGAGGAGCTATGAGAAGCAGGTGTGTACTTTATGTAGTAAACTGAAATATCAGATAGTATGAGCAAGATAACATCTAATTCTTTATAAAGTATTGCCTGAGCGATCAGCAAGGGAGAAGTTATTCTGTTCATGTAAACACTTGTAACTGGCATCAATGCTAAAGACATGCCACAGGTATGAAAGTGTTTATCAGTAATGTTGTCCTGTCAAAGTAGATAGAATGACCAATGATCTCCTACTGTCAGAAACAGTCACAGTTAACTTTGCCATAAGGAAAAGGCCTTATCCTTTCCAGATTATGTATCTTACTGCTTCTCATACAGAAAAACATCCTCAGGAAGGCAGTCCTTAAAACATAGTAGTGCAAATGTAATGGCTTCAGTAGGTATAACTATTTTATTTTCCTTTTCTAGATATACCTCCAAAGATGTGTCTCTTCCTTTTGACAGAAACAATATAGGACAAAAAATTTTAACAGAAATTTGAATTTTCCACTGCTTGTGGTGCTTATCTTGGCTGACTATCAGAACTGAGTTTATTAAACAGGCATCTTTTTTTTTAAATATTTTTTCAAACTGTATGAATCTTTAGCATCCCTATTATTTTGTGTGTGTGATGCATATGGTGTATCAAAAAGGATTAGTTTGACACAAAATATAGGATATTTCTTATTTTACAAGAAGATAAAAATAATCCTTTGAGTTACATTTATTCCTGAATATTTTGGTAGATATTTATTGTCATTACAGGAAAATTTTGGTACTGAAGGATTTGACTTAAGTAATGCCTAATGAACAGAAACATGAATAAAATAAATGTTTATATTAAAGAGATGTCATAGTATAAAACAACTGATAGAAAATAATGTTTTATTAACAATTGTTAATGATGGTTCCTCTCCTTGACTTTGTTGATACCTTTTTACTCCATACTGCATCAAGTTATATTACAAAATTTGCAATTCTTATTAAGAATACCCTATCACAGGTCTTGCAATTACTGACAAACTGAATGAAACCATGACTGTACAGAGTCTTTAGCTAAACCCAGAAAAAAGATTACAATACAATGAGGTTGGGAACAGCCTGATGGTTGCGATTCCAAGTTAAGATTAGGAGATTATTTTGTAATAAGTTTGTACAATGCTGCAATAGTGTACTTTACTTCTTTCTTTCATTTTTAGTTCTCCTGTCCAGAGTAGTTCATTGTACGTATGTGTAAATAGAAGACATCAACCCCATCCAATCCCCAGTACTCACAGAAAAAAAAAAAAAAGACAAATCTCTCCTCCTGCATTGTGAGAAAAGTCTAACCATAGCTTAAAACAATACTCATCTTGAGAAGCATTTCCACTGTAACTCATATAGGAACTTTATTAAAAGCAAACCCATTCAGTACATATTCAAACAACAATAGTGAAGGGATGGAATTCACAGCAAGCAAGCAATCCCATGAACACCACAACAAACGAGGCCTATTCTCCTGTATGTTTACATCTTGAAACTGACTGAAAACTTTGATATCCTACAGTTGGATATGTTTTAAGACCATGTTAATTCTCTGCATTTAATATGATAGGAGATGATAGCATCTGTTTCCACCACTGGGACATTAAGGGTCTCAGTCTTTTAATGATCACATATTTTCAAAAACATTTTGAAACTTATATTTCATGCTTCTGTCTCAGAAATTTGGCTGAACTCGGCATTAAAACAAAAAGTTTGACATAGAAGCACAACAGATATCTTGTTGCTGAGTCTCAGAAACTGCAGAGCCTTTTTCACTGTCCTCGGGGATCGCTCACACTCTTTCAAATCCCTTCCTTCCATAAGTTATCTGCTGCTACTAGTTTCTACAAATGGAAATAAAAGAAATCATAGTAAAACAAAACTCTTTTTAGAACCTTTGCGGTGTCTATTCGTCCTATTCTAACCAACAAGTCCTCTTCAAAGCCCTTGGGAATAATGAATATTCTTTTTCTTCTCCTTGGTGCTAATGCTCTGAGACCCATATTCAGATTTTAATACAGTACAGCACTCGGCCAGGCAAATTATCAAATCAAATTACAGTGGCTTACCAATTTACCTCCCATCAGCTCTAGAGCAATACCTTGTTAACCTGCTATAACTGTGTTGTGTCTCTGAACTGAACACATATGAGTGAAGGTTATTTCGGAAAGAAAGGAGAGACTGAAAGAGCAGCTTATAACCACAAGTAAAAAATAGGGTATAATTTTGAGTAAACTGCTTAACTTTAAAGGCAATCAGGCAATGGAATGACTTGCCTGAGGAAGTAGTTTAGACAATGTAATAAGAAGTGCTTAAATAGAAGAAACTATTTGCAAGACAGATACAGATGTAAATAATCCTCCATGTTTTGAACTAGATGAATCAGGAGAGGCATCTTTTCTGTTCAAATGTCTGACTATAAAAATTCTATTCTCTTTCCTTGGGAACAGCTTTCAAACTTATGGCTGTTTACACCTGTTCGGAATACTAAAGTGAAACTGCACTCCAAAAGGCAGTTTAACCTCACTGTATCATTATAAAGTAGATTTATTCATAACAAGCATCTATGAAAAACTTCCAGCAAAAAAGTCCTTAGTCAGGGAGATGCACATTGTTGCAAAAATGGATTGTTTCTCTTAAGTGCTTATACAGCTCCATCGCTATAGTATCCAAGCGCCTTACAAACATTAATGAATGTATTCTCACAACACCCCTGGGAGATAGAGATAGTATTATTAGCTAATGCACAAAGAGTAGCTTGTCCAAAGTCACACAGAAAGTCTGTGGCACAGCCAAGACTCAAAACTGTGATTTCCTGCTCACTGCCGTAACCATGACTATATTCTCCTGTCCATATACAGCATTTCAAAATATGTTACATATAACCTCAGATCTTTACACAATAAGCCTTTCTGTTCAGCTGTAGATCCAACTGCTGACTTAATAAATAAAAATAACTTTGTTTATTGGGAAGCTTCATTACGGCAACAAATCTGCAGGTTACTGAAACAATGACAGTTATATGGGCCATAACTGGTTCTGATATACGAGAGCAGTGAAAGCAAATCCCTGATTGTCACATTCAGAGCAGGAGACGTCATATCCAGAACATGGTTTTGATACCAAAATATTTTCCTCCAGACAATGTAAAGTGTTATATTATACAGAGAAATCTAGTTTTGAGGAAGTAAAAGGGAAAAAAGTACTATTTCCTACATAGTTTCTTTTGGATAAACTATTTCTGTAATAAGACATATACAGTATTTTTAGTTTTAATGAGGTCAAATCTAAAGGGACAACTGCACTAAGCATATTTACACCTGAATATCAGAAAACAGAATTTGGCTTATAAATATAATATTATAATCATGCCAATATATGATATTTATAAATATATTTAGTTTAGCACTCATTTAGATTCATTTTCATGAATTCGGAGATCTGATCAAATGATAAAAGGATGCTTCTGAACCTGGAACACAGCAATTCATCTTTTATTTTGGCGAGGAGGGAGTATAGGCATTATTTTTTTTCTCAAATGCCAAAAAATCAAATAAGGGAAAACAGAAGACAACTGCATAATGGAAAAACATATGAAGGTGCAGTAGATCACAAAGTGAATGATGATCAAAAAAATACAATATAGTTGTCACAAAGTGAAGTTTA
Source organism: Dromococcyx pavoninus (assembly GCA_033558185.1). Taxonomy (NCBI): domain Eukaryota; kingdom Metazoa; phylum Chordata; class Aves; order Cuculiformes; family Neomorphidae; genus Dromococcyx; species Dromococcyx pavoninus. The sequence continues at coordinate 896,280 of JAUMJL010000735.1, forward strand.
ATTTTGGAATTCAGTGGCAGAAACAAAAGACAAGGTAAGTAGTGTCTCCTGAATTTCACTCCTGAAGTTTCAACAATAGAATTTTTCTCAGTTTGTGGCTTCATGTTTTAAGAAAGATTTAGTTAATTTAGACCTGAGTTTAATTAGAGCAACACCTGTTTAAGAATAAGTTAAATAAATAGCCATTAGGGGTGATCCTAATTCACATAAGAGGATGTATTTAATCACTGTATAGATAGTACGAACAGTTATTCAGATCACTTACTCTCCAAGGACTCTTACTATAGAATCCCATGTTCTCTCCTTTTTCTCTTCCTCTCTCCTTGCCTCTCTTTCTCTAACTCTCCCTTTATTTTTTCCCGTTTTCTTCCTCCCTTCCTCCTTCCATCCCACATCAGCTCTATCTCTGTCTTTCTGTTTTTCTGTCTTTCTTCCCTCATCCTTTCATCCCTCCTTCTATTCTTCCTACATGCTTTTAAACTGACATATCCCTAGCTGGACTGGAAATTCCTTAGGTGTCTACCTTCAGCAACCTTAGCATGTTAAGGAACATTGTATTCTGAGGGGACAGGTATTTGTTCCGTATAAGACTACACAAAGATCCAAATTTAGATAAAATGTGATTTAAGTTCCTATCACACCTTCACTACAGGACCAGGAACTGGGTACTTCTCTGTAATTTTCATTACCATTTTTATTACCACAGAGTAATAGAAAAATTATGTAGATAGTTAGACTGCACATTAGCAAAACTATCAGATAACAGAGACTGTTGCTATAAGGAGCTTAGGTGCTCAGTTAGGTTGTAGCTTTTAATTTTCTCTGATTCTCCCATGTCCAGGGCAAGGGGGTTTTGCCTGTTCCTGTAAGCTACCTGCTTACATTTGCATATGCAAAAAACCCTACTCTGATTCAATATGATCTGTATAGATCGTTCTGTTTCATAAAAGCCAAACAAATATCTCATGAAAGACAAGAAAATGGTGTCCTGTACATCACTTGGTCTCCTTTCATTTCTTTTGAGACTGTTGAAACAGGGATTGCAAAGAGATAACTGGAACTGCACTCAAATAAAAGAATAATAGAATTAAATAGTTCCTAGTTCCAGGTGGGAACAGGACTGGAGGAAATGTTTCTAATGAAGGACTAAAGCAAGACTTTAAACTTCAAGCACCCTCTTGGAGATACTATATAATCCCTTCTCAGACTGCTTTGTAAAAATGAGATCAGACCATATTACCTGGTTAGAACAAGTTACTGTATTCTTCATCCTACTTTGTCCCCAGAGATATACAGCTGACTGGGAAAAACTGTTCACTTATCTGAAACTATACAAAAGCCATAATAATATCAATAAGTGTATTTTCACTTTGTGAAATGGCAGCCTACATAGGTGCCACTAAGAAGGAGTATGGTTCTCTATACAAATAATTCATATTAACCAGAGTACAGTTTATTAGAATGGCTATATTTACATGCAGTTTAGAAGTTACCATATAAAGAATTCATTAAAAAAATGCACCATCTGGCACATGGAGCAAAGTCCTCACTCAAGGAGAAAACGAACCTTTGCCTAGAATGTGGAGGAATCTGCAGGATGCTTTTCCAAAAATCTGGAAAGAAAGACTGTTGAAGCTAAAAGTGTATACCAGAGATCCCACTTACAAGATGTTAGCAAGGGCTCTCTGCTGTGAAGTTTGTGGAGTGTCTGACCAAACAGTAATGAAGAAAGCCATGGGAATCCCACACTGGAAACTGAAAGTTAAGCTGTTAAATACGAACATATGGAGCTAGGCAAGGAGGAGTCCCAGCTAGTTGTGATGGCTTAGACAATAGCACTTGTTCCTCACAGGAACGTCATATCAACAAAAGGAGTCTCAGAATTGTATCAGTTAAAATGTATGGCTTCACTTAAAATGGACAACTACCATCAATGTAACCAGGAAAGGGAATGTTGATGACTGAGTGAAAAAAAAAAATCATAAAATGTTACTTGACATTTGGTCATGAGCAGCATTGTGATAATCTTACCAGTAGCTAACAGATTGTCAACAACATATAGAGGTAAGATCTCAGAGAATAGTACAAGCAAAGCAAATTAATTCTCTTTTGTGAAAGGTCTCACTTTCATTGCCTGCATTAATAAGCTCCAAACTGCCAAATTAATTCTAAAAGACAGTCAGAAATATAGTTGTGGGGTCTTTTTTTTGTTGGGTTTGGTTTGTTCTGTATCTGTGCTTGACTGTGGGAAAGCACACAGTCTTTCAGACTTCCACTTAGGAAAAAAAGGGCCCAATGAAAAAGAAAAATCTGCAAAATTACTGGTAGCTATCACATAGAAGCTCAAAGTGAAAACATGAGACTGCCTCCGTAGCCCTATTTCACCCAGGAATCACAGATCATTTCCTCTAATTTCATAAAATCATAAAATCACAGTACATTTGAGGTTAGGTTAGAAGGAACTTCTGGAGATCACCTAAATCTAATCTCAGTGCTCAGAGCAGAGTCTGCTGGTGATGCAGGTCATTCAGGACTACTTCTCTATCAGGATGTGAGAAAATTTTTTTCTTATGTTTAAATGGAATTTCTTGTATTTCTATTTATGCCCATTGTATCTTGTCTTGTTATAATAATGTAGGCAAAACTTAACCAAAATATAAGAAATTAAGCCTGGTAGCAAAATTTATGTAAGTCAAATTGTTGAGTCTTTCTTGAAAGGAAAGATACTTCATATCCCACTTAATATTGATTTCAGTAAATTAAAAAAATTAATTTCACTGTCAGACTGTCAATGGTTAGAGTCATAATTATGTTCATACTCATGTGCAGTAATATACGTATATATAAAATGACATAGTTCAATCTACAGAAAGAAGTACCATAACAAAATAACTGGTGATAATCTCAAGAAAATAATGTCTAACCAGCTGTTTCAATGAAGATGGTGATACTATGTCTTGTCAGATACATCCTAAGGAAATCAGAGAGTAATTCAGTCAGAAGATGAGAACCCAACTGGAACCCAACACACATAGAACTATGCATCTTGTCCTATGGTGCTAAGCACTGAGGATAAACAATTATGATCCAGTTTTCCATCTGCACCACAGTGGATGTTGAACCCTAAATAATTCAAATTGAAGGCAAGAAGTAGGATAAAGAAACAATGCAGACCCTTCTTCATTTATTCCCCTTGCAATAAAACCTACAGCATAACAGTAAATAAAAGCTAAGAGTTCCTATTAAATCTGCACATAGCATATATTTAGATATTGAGGTCCAAAATTTTAATTATAAGCTGATGGACTTAAGTATTAAAACTAAAACAAATACTGAAGAAATTAAAATAGGAAATTAAAAGGAGAAACTAAGTCCGTAGTTCAATCTGGGAACAACAACAAGTTAGAAATAAGCATGATATTTCAAAATTAAGTTATTGCGCTGGTCATCTACTTTCTCATTTAAATTTTGCGTTCCTTGTATTTGAATTATCTTTGATGTATAGCTCTAGGTTTAAGATCTTGCCTTTTGTGGTTTCATGAATAGATTCAGTATGTGCAGATAAGAATTTTCATAGAAATGCTAGTGACATGCAATGGCAGGTTGCTCCTGGGAATAGCTAAACTGGAATAAAATCTTCTGAAAGACAAAGGCAATTTCAAACAGTCTAATGCCTGTCTGCTCCCAAACCTACTATGAGACCACCTGAGAAATGAGGTGAAAATTGTGAGGCTTTCCTGTCCTACTTACATTAGAAGAATCAACATTTGTAATCCTAGACTATGCAAGATCTACATTGTTATAAGAATATAGTATATGTAGTTGTGGTGAGTATGTATAGTTATAGTATACTTCTGGTATTAAAACAAAAGTTGCAGGACCATCTTAGTTTATCCGTTTCTGACTGTGCCACTATTAGAGTAAGATTTTTTGCTCTTTGCCAAAAGTTAATGGCTTTTATTTCTGAATTTAATGTGTTGCATTCAGTATGGTGAGAATGAATGATTCAGATTCATAACATCCAAAGTTTCAACTCCCATGACAAACAACAGTCCATTCCTCACACTCAGGTAATGGAACTAACAAAAACAGGACCTTTGTTCTATTCTGTTAATATTTGGAGTTGACACTACTGGGTCAACATTAAACTAGAGAAGGACCATAAAATTCCAGTGCAATTGTTACTGGGGTCTATATTGTCCTAGATCTACATCTTAGTAAAAACAGAAAGCGATGACTGTAACTCTCCACAAATTCAGAAGGGGTTGTTCCTTGGACTAAGTGATAGGCTCACAAATTTCTTCAGAAAATAATCATGACTATATAATATCAAGCTTTGAATGACAGCCAGAAGGACTTTCTTCCAACAAATAATATTTTTTATGCGGGATCTTGCTCTTATTTCTGACATAGGAAACTGTTTCTACCAGAAGAGGGTGACAGAAGCAGTTAACAGTAGCATGCAATACTAACGCACGTATGTACATGCCACTGTGGCAAAGACATTTCTATCATGGGCTTCCACATCCACAGAAATGATACTGCAGTCAAATTCACATGGATCCTGGCAATAAGTTAAGCAGATAATGTGTTCTTGCTCCAAAACCTGCACCTACTTGACTGTATAAGAAACAGAGATTTTCAAAACACTGGCAAAAGCCTGAACTAAGGCAGCTAACAGTGATTATTGCTAAAATTGGAAGTTTAAGGCAACATTTTAAATCCAGAGAGGAACATATATATAGCATATGAAAAGTGAAAAGATCAATAGGATTTTCAAATTTTGCTCAAAATATCAGAGATTGAATTCCTTATAACTGAATAAATGGATTAAGGAAAATTAGAGCAAAGTGTTACTTGCATTTTTAAAATTCTGCTGGTTTTATTTTGTTCAATTAAAGGTTAGGAGTTTGAACTTTTGATCACTACTGAGTAACATAAAAGAGTAAAATCATATTGCATGACATCCCAAAAAAAGGCATTTGCAGGAAAGCTGAGGGACAATTATATCATTTTATAAATTACCACAACGAGTTCAACGGGGAAAAAAAAAAGAGAGAAAAAGAGGGCAAGGCCCAATATGGCAGTTTACTTCCTCTCCTATGCATTATAAAAGAAACATTTAAAGAAAGGCCTTTACACAGCCCTCTTACAGGACAGGTTTGCATGACCTCAGAGGACAGCGTACTCCATAACGAGAAAGAACACTACAAATAACTGTTTATAATCAATAAGATGTATTATAAAGGCACTTTTAAAAAAAAATAACTGATAATGTCTATATAATGATGATTTTCTAATCATTTCTATACCTCTTGCACATACAATACCATTGAAGCAATGCTTTGGAGTGTTGCCATGAGCTGTCCTTTCAGCACCACAACCTACCACATTATCAGCAACTACAATAACTACTCAAATTAACTCCAGCAGTTAATTATGTTATGAAACATAAAGAGTGCTCCCAATGTTTTCAAACTCTAGAGATTATATATTTAAAAGACACAAGTTAAACTATTCAATCTAAGAACTGTGCTACACCTGTGTAAATTAATGATTCACAATACACTAGAAACACTGGTAATTTTATAAATCGCTATTTTTATAGGAGACAACAATGACATTCCTTAAAAACTATGTATTTCTTATATATATATGTGGTTTAAAATCCTGTCAGGGTTACAAAGCAAGAAATCATTTCAGCTCAACAATGAAGCATGCATAATAGAATTCCTTTAAACAGCCAAATAAGATACCAAATCCCACGTTACAAAAATGCGTTGTTCATATAGGTGGTAAATGTAGATTTTTCTTCCAAAGACTTTTAAGTGCATGTGTAACAGAAAATTCCTTCTCTGTAAGCACTATTAAGATCATCTACAGCAAAATCTTTAATGTGCTGCAGGACTGTAGTTCTTAGTGAACAGAAGAAAATGGAAGAAACATTCTTAGGACTGTACAACCTTTTTTCTTCTTTTTTTCTTTATATTCTTTTTTTTCTCCTCTTTGGGTCAACTATGCACATACATGACAAGAAAAGATTAAAATCTCCAGGTTTAAAACGAGCACTAACTCAATATTAAGACCTTATCTTGACCATAGAAATAGTTCCAAAATGATTGTCTTCTGCTGAATGTTTATAAACCCTCCTGCAAATTTCAGATGTAGTTGAAGCATAATAGTAAGAAAGAAATTATGGTTACTCCCTGTTGATGTAATGAAGGGATTGTTCATTCTGGAAAGTTCAGAACTCCACCTTGTGGTGATAATTTTAACTATATGTTGAAAACAACCAGAAAGAAGAAAAGGAACACTGAGATGCAAACAGGGAAAGCAAAAGAAATTCAGGTCTGAACTATAGTGAATAAATTCTGTGAAAGTTCATTTGAAAATCTTTGCCAATTCATTTAAGATATGTAAGGCAAAGCAAAATCGGAGAGTGTTTTCTTTATTTTGGGAACAAATTTGCAGAACAACATAATGCATAATATTCATTGTGAAGTCAGATAGGCTTCCATCACTGCTCCAGTTTTTCTGTTAAGCTAAATGACGGAAAACTAACAAATACCTATATTTATGGTGATCCTTCTAGGGGTTTCTTTAGCTTTATTCTAGCAAGAAATGCTAATTATTCTGCTGGACTTGTTTAAGGAAATCCAGACTGACTGTCTCCCATCATAGAATGCAATAAATAGCAGATAATCAACAACACAAATTCCATCACTCAGTGTTCTTATATGAAAAGCAAATACTCTGCTAGTAAAATATCCATCTTCTTTTCTTACTAGAACAATATGAAGGGAACAGAGGATCTAAGCCTCTGGAAATTTTCTCCAACTTAAAATAAAATGACCATAGAATCAGGTTGATGCACAGAGATTGAAAAATGGAGAAGATTTGCTTCCCAGGGTTATTAAAATAAAAAACAAAAACTTCCTGTTTTCATTTCTAATGTGGTGGTTTAATTATTTGTTATAATATAGAATAGGGGGCTTAAGGGTGACAAGTTGTTCAAGCAAGTCAATATGCCAAAATCCTACATGTCTATACATTATATATATAATATATATTATTCTATAGCATCTATAGATGCTATGGTTTACCTTTTTGTTTATCTGGGGGCAAGCATAATGGATTTTAGAGATCTCTCTTTCCTTTTAATATATTGCTGAGTTGTAATTGAGCATCATATGCTCTTCTGCTGATGTATCTTTGTAGAAAACACAAATTGAATTAGCTCATCTATTAAAAACAAAAGCCACAAATACGTCCACCAAGACTATTTTGTTTATGTTTGTTTACAGTATTAGTTTAATTAATTAATTTTAATGGAAAATCACTATCATGCCACAGAAAGGCTTTTCCTGAAGAAAAGGCCCAGTATTTGAAACTCTTCAGTTGCAGAAATGCTTGAGGTAAAAACAATGAACCTAGCCTGCCAGGGATCCTCAGCTTTCTTTTCCATGCAAGTCCAAAAGCCCCATTCCTGGTCAGATATTCCTTCAATACTGGAAATACCAGTGTGTGGCAAGAGATATGAATAGCTTTATGCATCATCACATACAAAATGAAGAAGACACCATTAACTATTCATTTGTGTGTATGTCTAAGCCCTCATACCCCATCAGAAGCATCCTGCAGAAGAAGTGCACAGATAGCAAAGTAAAGACACTGCTAATCTTCTTACAGAAGACATTAGAAATAATCTTAAAAAAAAGTCCACTTGTGTTTACTGTACATCAAATCATTGTTCCCTAACAGCTCAAACTAAAAAGAATATCTGCATGCAAGTGCTGTGCATCCCTGGAGTAGCTATTATTTCAGAAGATGACTGTGCAAAGCTTAAAAAAGAAGCACCAAACCTTTTCCACAAATAAATTAGTTTACACCTGCCCCTGAAATATACTTTTATGGAACAGCACTTGAATAGACTCTTCAAAATGAATCCATTACTGTAAATTAATGTACACAAACTAAACATACAACCCTGTGACTGTTGGATTTTAAGTTTATCTCAAACTTTGTGTTTGGTGGTGTTCAAAGAGCAAATAAGACTCTGAGATGCTATAACAACAGCACAAAGATAGAAATGTAATAAAGTCTGTGTAATTGCATCTGCTTTGCTTGTGGCAGTTTGAGGCAGAAAATGGTGGATTGGCAGGTTCTAACTCACAGGCTGTATAATGGACACTGCTTGAATTCCCAGCTCAATGGCCTACACGATAGGCACATGCCATCCCATGATAGGATCTTCTAAACTCAACCTGGGACTGGATTGGATTGCACCTGCAGCAGAGATGGTATAAAAGGACGCTGAATCTGCAGAGGCTTGCTGCCCTTCTGCAGGACCAGACCAGCATTGCCACCTGTTCAGACAGACCCAGGACATGAGATTGGCAGGACATCGCAGAGCCCTGGTGTTGACTCTCGCTACTCTCCTGCTCTGCCCTCCGCCAACTTTTCTTCTTCTTTCTTTTACCACTCTCTCTCTCTGTTCTAATAAACAGTTAAGTGGTTATTTGCAATATTTGCCCTTGTTTGTGCATTAATTTCTAGACAGGTATCCGAACCTACAAGTCCAAGCAACTTAGTCTATCTTGCAGACAGTAACAAACCCACATATACACTGGTACATATCTAACCTGACATGAAACCAATAGCGAAAGCAATCAATAGCTTGCTTATAAGCATTGCATACAATTATAAATAGTCAGGTCATGACAGAAAAAGTTATACCCGCCAAAGGAGAGTCAAATCTATAAAGCAGCTGTAAAGATTAGTAAGCTTTTATTAGTTTTTGAAATGGCTGCCTCTTAAAGAAACCATTATTCTGTGTTGCACAAACAAAGCAACAAAAATAAAGGCTTGCTAAACCAATGCATGCAATTGCTACAGAACTCAGCAAGACAATGAAGGTTTTAGTGGAAGGAATTACATGCTTTTCTTACATTCTTTTGCTTCCTATAGTGACCAATGCACCCTACCTTGAAGCAGCTGATTAGAAATGGAGCTCAGTGTATGAATTATTGAAACACAATAGATATAAGGTGAAATGGGCAGGCAAAAAAAGCCTGTCATACCAACATTTTTCCAAATCCCAAACATATAAACTTTCACTTTGATGTACATCAGTTACCAGGGTCATATAAAGTTTCCTAGAACCCCTCTCAGTCTCATCGTTTCCCCAGTAAGAAACTTCCCTCTCTCTGCTATCCTCATATTCACACTGCTAACCTGCCCACAGAGCTCTCTCACAACAGCAAAGTAGACAGAAATTTCCTTTGGGACTTCCACATTTCTTATTTTCTGAATTTCCAAGTTAAAAATTCACCAGATATCCATGTATCTTTTCTACATTTTAAGCAGCATTCTCTCTGGTGGTAGAGAATAGCAAGCAAAGCCCTACACTAGGTTATTACTTTCTTGTCTGTGATGGCTTTACACACCTTGTAACTGTGTTATTTCTGTTTCAGTATTTCAAATGCTCACCCTTAAGGATTGTTTATGTATGCATCGTGTCTGTGACAGTACTTACTTTTTATTACAATTTTTATAATACAATGAGTTCTAGAGAGGGAATCCACTGGCAGTAATTTAGGGCCAATTTCTAAGTGAGAAATTCTTTTCTCAACATGCCTTTAACACTGCCAAATTCTTACACAATGCAATAATCAGAGTTCATATAAGTGGTTACTGTCATTGGTGTGATTTGGTATGGACTGTCTATAATTATGGATTTTCTTCAACCCAGTAAGATTTTTTTCACTTTCTCAAGGAATCTACTCGCTTGCCAAGGCCCAAGGAGCTCAGCTGAGCAGTGCTTCTACTGTGCTGACCTCAAGTATTGGACCTGCCCTGGTACTGTCACTTGCTGACTGAGAGATGCTCCCCTTGCTCACCTACATTTTGCAAAACTACCATTGGTGTTGTAAGCAGCACCATTAGCCAATGTTACTAATAACCTCTTGCATTAGGGAAAAAAATAAAAGCAGTTAAAGGACATATAATTTACAATAAAAATTCCACTGAAAATTGAAATCAAACACCTACAAAACTAAACAAAATGAAGTCCTGTGAGCAGAACTTTTGTTTCTTGAACAAAAGAAATTAATAAAATCTAAAAAGCATATATATAAGGCAAGAATTTTAATAAGGCTTTAACAATAAATTCCAAACAGAGTTTCTGTTGAAATATATGCTGCATTTACTTGTATGTTTTTAAAGAAACTATACGGCTTTCTCAATGATCTGAAGTTACATTGCCAATTAAAGTCCTTCAGTAAGTAGTATTCTTAACTAGGGTCTGCATACTCTATTGTAAACTACAGTGAAACACAAAGCAAGCCCATAACTTAGGACAATTAGTTATGTCAACACATAGGTTATTTGCATATAGATAGTCCCTGTTATCAGGCAGTCAGGATAATGTTCACTCCAATGAGGTTTTAAGCTCAACACTTTCAATTTAATATTTGTAAGGACATATATGCAAAATTTGGTAGAATATATATGGCACTGCCTATATTATATTAGTCTTCCAAAGATCAAATATTTCCTATTTATCAAATATTTCTGATACATATGGTCATTGGTAGCTTTCCTTGGTACCTTTCCTTTCTGTGAAAAAAATATAGGCAATAAAGCATAGCAACACATTAGACTACTATTTCTAAAGCAGCTTCATTCAAAATCTTGAAGCTCAGATGCTTTTTCCTTTAAAAGATGATATCTCATCAGACCAACCTTTCATTCATGTATGATCTCATTTCGAAGGAGTAGTAAGCATTCTTGATTATGGATGGCAACTTTAAAATGACTGATACTGTAGAATGGTTTAATTTACACTTTATTTTAAAGATCATAGTTTGATTTGAAATAATTTATGATAAAAAGTACTACCATTCATTTAACTCAAAATCTGGTTTAATATTCTTCTTTCTGGCTTCAGATACATGTTACAGATACATGAATTTTATATATTTAAAGAAAAGTAAATATGTCTTGACTGAATTTCCATTTCCAAGAAAAATTAATTGATCTTTTTCTTACTGCTTTGGTTAAACTAATAGAATTTATGTGAGCAAAAATGTGTCAATACTAAGTATAAAACTTTTTTTTGGTAGATAATTACTGAAAGTAGCACCAGAAAGCCACATGTAATGCATAGAAAATGTTATTACTTCCAGGAAAGGAGGAGGAAGTACCAGAAAGTAATTTGAAATATCATGGGAAAGTGTAGTACTGATTGCTGCATTTATAGTAATTACAAAGGAAATGAAAATAGAAATTAGCAACTACAGACCTTCTCAAACATATAAAATATTCAAGGTGAAAGGATATATCTACTTCTGCAAAGTTTTTTTCTGGCTTCAGATAAATTCCTATTACGTTCTCAATTCTTCTCACTACCCTATTATTCCTAACTTCAAGTTATCCAAGATTTGCTCACAAGACTTTCTTAAGTTACTAGCTCTGCAGTAAAAATAATTAGGCATAAACCCCCCCTTATGCTCTGAAGAGTAGTTGCCATTAGTCAATTGTGCAAGCACAATATAAGCACGACAACTGTTCCCAATTTGGTGCATGGCTCAAAGCAGATGCAAACATTCCGTTTGTGGTTGTTGGCATAGGCAGGGTAATAGACAGTATCTAACATCTACTGCTGTTAGCAGTGTGCCAAACCAGAATTCTGCACAAGAAAATTTTACAATTCTCTTTGGAAATATAGAATTCAGGGGAACTCATGACAGTAGAAAATAGCACTAATTCATAAAATATATGCACTCATAAAAAAACCCTTCTGATTATTTGGTTTATATTTTTAGAAGGGTTATAAACAATGTTTTATTGACATTCCAATTCTTTTTAAAAAATAAATTTTACACACTGCTTTAATAGCAGTGATACTGTGTTGATATTCACTAGCCAGTATCTAAAATACCCACTACAAAAGCACAGCATTAAAGGGTAATACAGAGGGAAATGTGGAATTCTGTACATCAGTGAACTAAAAATAGAAGTCAACTTGGGAAATAATGGAACATGACTTCCATGCCTTTATATGTCTTTTATATATTCCTGTTATTTAGTAAAGTACTTTAATGTAAAAAAAAAACTCCAAACTTTAGTCAGAAAATCCTAATTCATATTTTCAGATAAGAAACTATAGGAAAGTCAAGTTCCTCCCACTATGGTACACAATTTTTAACCATTTAGCTGAATTACAGAAAGACAACTGAGGTTTCACATTTTAAAATGGGAAATGGTAGGCTAACTGAAACAGTGCTAAAGATAGAAAGCTTACTGAGCCCTGATCTATGGAGCTCAGTATATAAGACCTCAGGAAAGTTGTACAAGTAGGGTAATTCGAGAATAGAAGTTTACTCATCTCCTAGGTCAGTATCATAATAACTGTAGCATGCAAATAGAGTACTCTGTTAATTGAGAGCTTTCTGATACATATTTCTTAACATTAGCTTATAGTCTTAAATACTGGCTGATGGTTTATTTGCAAGACAGAGCAGTCAGTAGACCCTAGTAATAATGAGATATACAGTATTATTTATCATGCAAACAGCAACTAGGCAAATATCAGTAGTTTTTAAATGCAATTTATGCTTACACCATCAATTTTCCTACCCCATCAATTTATAGAGAACCTGGAAAGCAAGAAAAAAATAAAAGAAAATATCACGACAAATTATATAGGGGATTATAAAAAGCAAAGTCTACTTACCTTGTGGTTATTAGTCTGGATAACTTTGCCTGCTGTTCTGGGGCAGATGTTTTATCTTGTAGAAATTAAAAAACATATTAATATAACCACCAAAACAAGGATCATTTTTAAATCATGAAAGACAACATTTCTGAGTAGCAACAATTTTCTGCCTGGAAGAGAGGAAATTTGGGGGTATGATAGCAATTGACAAAATCATACTGACTTGGAGCAAGAAGAGAGGGACAAGCTATTCCTTCTTTCTTCTAGTACAAGAACTTGGGAGTATCAAATGAAGCGAGCAGCAGTCATGTTCTAGCAGAATAAAAATATGTGGTTTTCAACACAAGAGACCTGTTGAACACCTTGTGGTGTTGTGGACGGATTCAAGAGAATGCAGGGTAAGTATGCAGGAGAAAGTTTCATTGAGATTCACTAATGTGACAAAGTACATCAGGCTCCTAATCTGAGAAAAGCTGGAAGAGTTGCACTCAGAAATACTATACGTGCTTGTCCTGTTTTCACTCCTCCCAATCACCAATCTACGAGTGCTGTTAGAGACGAGAGACAGAAGGAGATGCACCAGTGTACTCAACTCATACAGTCATTCTCAGGTTCTTACAATCTTGCTTAAAAGTATCTATTTTCTCTGCAAAAACAAGGGAATTAAATAAAAAAATACCACATTTTCCTTAACATTTTACACATGCGTGTTACCTTTGCAGTGGTGTCTACACAACAGACTTCCTACTTATTAGTATTGGTTTAGGATGGCCATGATATTTTGTCAGTGCATTTTCACTTTTATTGGAAACATGATCAGTGTCATAATGGCTCAGGTTGCAAGTAACTGACATACTTCCACTATATTCTCACTATATATTTTCAAAAGGTGTTTGATATCCCTATAGGGAAAACCTGATTGCCATTAAGATATAGCAGCGTGGAAGTCAATGGTGATTTCACGCTGTAGTACTACACTCATATCCTTTTGTGTACTTCTGCAGTAAACATCACACTAAAAAGATTCTTGACATTTAAAATCCAAGCCAATTTTTTACTGCCACTTTCACTCACATTTGATAAATCAAAAAAAAAAAAGACATTAAAGTTGTTGTAGTTGAAGATCAGATGCTGGTTATGGTACACAGCATAAATTATGTTTAGCTGACTCTTGTCATTACAAATGCAATGAAAGTTCCAGGGTGGTACAAAGGGTGTAGATCAGTTTTCCAGTACACAGGTAAATAATTTTGTTGTAATGTAATTTGAGGTATGCGATTTTGTATTATTGGAAATAACATTGCTATTCTCTTTGCTGGTTTGTGGTTTTGGTTTGGTTTGGTTTGGTTTTTTTAATACAGAAGTCCCTTCTGTGGAAGGCAGCTTTTAAAACATCCTAATTTTGCATTTGGACTGACAGATTATCTACTTTCCAAGTTTTTAGTTATTGCTGAATTTAGTTATTGCTATATTACCAAGACAGACATTTATTTTTTCACCACTGTGTAAGATGCAGCTTTTTTTTATTATTTCTATTACATTCACACCCTAGCTTCAAAGAAATTTTACTTTTAACAATCTTGAGAAATACAGAATGGGTTTATGATTAGTCAAAGGGCTGTTAAGTACTTTCAGTTCACTCTTGTGTCCTCAAACTCAAAAGATCATTTCCAAGACGAATCGTTCACATTACTTCAACAACTATTTGTGAAATTTATACTTCACTTTCGAAGTGTTAACAGTACCTATAGATTGTTCTCAAAGAGAAAATACATTTATGATTTCAACAAAAGTTATGTTTTAATATAATAGTTCCAGCATTTAATATGTTATGCTGTTAACACTTCTTTCTAACATAATGTCAATGCTTTAAAAATGCTGTACAAAACAAAACAAATGTATTTGCAACTGTCCTTGAATTTCTCAGGGTTCTGAGAGCACTTTCCTCTCCTGGGGCTCCAGTCACCATGCTGAAGGTGTGCTCATATTGGCACAGCTGCATAACCTTGGTTCAGACTGCTGTGAGGAGCAGTGGCCTCCCCGCTCCTTTGCTGAGAAGCTCTGTTTAAGCTCAGGCTCCTGCCCTTGGTTGCTGGCTGAGCTACAGTACTACTCTACCTGTGCCTGGTTATGTACCCTGATGATCTGGACCCTCAGCCTGACCTGGCAACTTGACTTCCTGGCTTGCATTTGCAAGGCTTGATCTGCCTTCTCACCACAGACTTACCTGGGGATCACTGGAGAGGGGCTGATCCTAGTTACTATCACTGGACCTGATCCTGACTTGCTGACTTGACTTCCCAGCTTGACCTGGCAGAACCCACATCATTTCAGTTTCACCTGGTGCTCTAGACTCTCCTCTGGCTCTGATTAATGCAACCAGACCTGCTTTATTCACCATGTCTGGGTATTGCAGGACTGGACCCTTGCTGGTGAGATCAGTCTTGCTGACCTTACTGTCATGCTTGGCTCCCAACTTGCCTGTCCTCATGGAGCAGCCCATTTTTCTTGCTCCCTGATTGGGAATGGGTTTTTTTTCAATTTAAATCAGGGAATGGTCCCATGTTCAGTCAGTTTCTTTTCCTACAAAGTCAATTGCTTTCCTACGCATTAGAAGACACCATCAAAACTACAATGTGATTTAGTTTGCAAGTAATGCAATAATTTATTAAGATTATTAGAAATAAGGAAAGGATCAATAACTAAAGGAACAAGTAAGTAAGTTACATTAAATGATACAAATGATAGAGTGAAGGGATAGTTTCAAAATAATACTCAAATCAGAAATTCTAGAATTCAAGACATTTTAGTAGGAAAAAATAGAGAGTATTTTTTATTTTTATTGAGCATTTTCAATGGGAAATGTAGCTCAGTAAAAGCAGTATTAATTCAGTTACTAATAGCACCAGAGGTATATTTCAGTTCAGTGAAAGCAGATCAACTGCCAATCCAGTAGCCACATTTAAACACACAAAATAAAAATTCACTGTAAAAAAATATGGCTAGAATTCTACAATGCAATTCAATACTAAAGTTCTTTTAAAGGAAAAAATGAAAATGCAAACTCCTAAGACACGTAGGATAATATAATTAAAAGTATTGTTACTATATAAGATGTAAAGATCATACCTCCTCTTAGCACTGTGTTAAATGTGAACTATTTCTATTATTTCTAAAATAAGCATAGAATTTAAGAAAAGTACATGGTTATCTAAAAGGTCTACCTTGAATTTATGCATGCTTGACACATATAATCCTGGCTAAAAACTATTAAAATGACAGATTGAAGGAACTAGCTTTACACATACAGTATGATGGTTCTAACTGCAATGTATGGTGTTTCAGCTATTAATGATTTGATGTGGAGTTAGCAAGAGATAATTAAATGGTCTAAGTAAATCATAACTCAATCACATATGATGTAAAATATGAAATTATATTGAGATAAAGTTAAAAAGTTATAAATAGAGAGTTAGGGGCAGTTAGGGACCCTGACAAAATTCAATTTTTACAGTTACAGCATTTCTATAAATAAATTTCATAAACTTCAGAAGCGCTAATGTGCAAAAGACATATAACACAAAGCATAATGGCTTTACTATTCAATTCAGATAAAAGTAAACGTACAAACAGTAATTCATCTCACTGACCTTTCAACTTTGAAAAACTTAGCTGCCCAGCCTCAGCTGCTCCTCAAGGCTCCCCATGACATTAGAGGGAAGGCAGGCACTCCATATTGTTTCACTCTATGTTTTAATCCTATGTGAAGATGCCTACGTCTCTTCACCAAGTTGAAGTACAGCCTAGATATTTAGCTGTGTTGCTGTACCTACAGTGGTCTAAGAAGACAGATGAAGCAAAGACTGTAGGTAGAGATATCTTTATCTTTAGGGAACTAGTATTCTAATGCATTAGTCACTGTGTGAGAATGTTAGTATTAGACTGTTAGCATTGCAATTGTTTGGTGTTATCATGCCTCTGCTTTCCTATACGCTTCAGCTTAAGCTAGATCTCTGCTGGAAGCAGCTAAAGATGAGGGAGTCACATTTGTATGGAACTTCAAAGCACCACTGCACATACTTGCAAAGGAAGACTAACTTCTGCAGTTACACCTATACTATACAACCTAAGTAGGAAAAACAACGATGAGAAAAAAGCATGCCGGTGTTTAAGGTACACAAAAATAAAGATTAAAGAAGCACTGACTGCAGTACTTGGACAGTGAGAAAAAAACTGCAGAGCACTAAATTCCCTAGCCCATTATAATAAATATAGGTACCTGTACTGGTACTGGAGAGAGGATTACAATATTCTCACCTATCCAACTGCCAATGCAACCTGTATTGAATACTGAAGCAAGGTTTGGTCAATGTCATGTAGGGGTAGAATTTGTACCACAGGAGACAGAGATCAGATCTAATCTGTTTTTTTTCTGTCTTGCACCTCTGTGCATGCACGTACTTAAAACTATTTCCGCAATACATAACTAACTTGACAGATCAGGTGTCACTACCTGTTCTCTACTGTAATAGGTGGTATCCACACTTTTGAGAAATTCACAGTTTTGCACAATGAAGATTCACCCTGGAGTTATATTGTTCTTATTTAACACTGAACTAAAATCAGTAATATTGACAGAATTTTTTTAAGTCCTTAATTCAATCTTCTTTGTAAATGTCTAGCAGTAATGTGTTCCATATTTTCTGGATTTTTCAACAATTTCATAGTTTGAGGTTTCCCTTTTACTAAAATTTAATTTTTAGGATTACTTAATCTCACTCATAGGGAGGAGGCTTATGTTCTAACTTTAGATTCCAGATCTTCATACAAAAAGGAAAAGAGGGGAGAGGGCAATGCCCCCTCATACAAACACATACAAACGCCATATTATTAATTTGATTTAACTTATTCTCAATTTCCAAGATAGCGAGAGATGCTTGAGTATGACTGTCAAATACTGGAATTTTTCTCAAGAGAACTAAATGTTTTCTTAATTTGGTTGTTTGTGCATGTTTTGGTGGGCTTGTCTAAACAGTTTAGTGTAGAAAATAGCTCATAAGCACTGCCACACTGCAAGCTGTCAAAGTGGGACTTGTCCACAATCCAGCAGCTATTAAGTCATTTTTGCAGAGAACCGTGCCTGTGTTAATCAATCCTTCCTCTTACCTAATTTTCTAGATATCCAAAAGAGTAAAATCTAAAGAGATGATTGCCTTATTTTAAAATCAGGAAGTTTCAATATTCTGGCGATATTCTAAGTGTCTAAACAAATGCATTGTGGTGAGTTGACCCTGGTTGGATGCCAGGTGCTCACCAAAGATGCTCTGTAACTCCCCTCCTCAGCTGGACAAGAGAGACACAACGTAACAGAAGGCTTGTGGGTCAAGATAAGGGCAGGGACAGATCACTCACTAACTACTGTCACGGGCAAAATCAGTCTGGATTTGGGGAAATTACTTAATTTATTGCCAATCAAATCAGAGTCAGGTAATGAGAAACAAAAACTAAATATTAAAACACCTTCTACCCACCCCTCCCTTTTGCCGTGCTCAACTTCACTCCTGATTTCTCTATCTCCTCTCCCTGAGCAGTGCAGGGGGATGGGGAATGGGGGTTGTGGCCGGTTCATCACACATCTCTGCTGCTCCTTCCTCCTCAGGGGCAGGACTACTCATAATCTTACCCTGCCTCCAGCATGGGTTCCTTCCCATGGGAGACAGATCTTTATGAACTTCTCCAAAGTTAGGCCTTCACACAGGCTGAGGTTCTTGAAGAAATGCTCCAGGGTGGGTCCTTTCCCTAGTGTGTGGTCCTTCAGGAACAAACTGCTTCCATGTGGGTCACAAGTCCTGCCAGGAAACCTGCTCCTGTGTGGGCTCCTCTCTCCGCAGGGTCACAGGTCCTGCCAGGAGCCTGCTCCAGCCCAGGCTTCTCACAGAGTCACAGCCTCCTTTGGGTGTATCCACCTGTTCCAGTGTGGGGTCTTCCATGGGCTGCACAGACTGCCTCACCATGATCTTCACCATGGAGATGCAGGGGAATCTCTGCACCTGTGCCTGGAGCACCTCCTCCCTTTCCTTTTTCACTGACCTTGGTGTCTACAGAGTTGTTTCTTTCACATATTCTTACTCCTCTCTCCACTGCTATTGTGCAGTTGTTTTTTACCCTTCTTAAATATGTTACTGCAGAGGCATTTCCACTGTTGCTGATGCCCCTGTCTTGGTCATCAGTGGATCCATCTTGGACCTCGCCAGCAATGTCTGTCAGACACAAGGAAAGCTACCGCATCTTCTCATAGATGCTAGGCCTGTAGCACCCTGCTACCAAAACTTTGCCACACAAACCCAATACACGGATTTATCTACAACTGTATTGATTAAAATTAGTCTTTCCTAATGATATAATTTTAAGCTTCTATTTTATTTCCATTATAGGAACGTTATTCTTTGAACAGTAAATACATTCAAACTGTCAAAACTAACACTTAAGTAAAGAAATAGAGATAAAATAAAGTTTGCTTTTTTAGGTTCTTCTGTATAGGTTTCACAATTCTTTCCAATACAACAAAGATAATTTTTTTATTCTCCCTCTCAACATTACATTCTCTTCTTGAAAACTACACCTAAGTTACAAGGTATAAAAAGATTCAACTTAAATTTGCACATCCATGCAACCTATCTATTTTTAATTGAAATAAAAAGTTTACAGTTGCAGCTGAGAATTATCAAAATTGTTTTCCCAGGGGAAATTTTCCTTAGGGAATATTCCTTAGGCTCAATGAAAGCATGCTTTTAGAACGTCTTTTAGGAGACCATACAAAGTCTTATAAAATGCTCGTTTTAAAAAAACCAAACCATATAAATAAACAATCCTTACATAGATTATTATTGAATCTTTAGATAAAAGAACCAACTTAAATGCATACAACTGCATGTGTACGAGGACAGCTGGTCAAATTCTAGAGCAATCATATTTTTGTGGTTTAATCTGTTAAGACAACAGTTTTTATTAATACTCATTTGTTACTTGTGAGAAGTTGCTGACATAAAATGATGATTAAGCTGCTATGACCTTCACTGAACCTTAGTAATTCTCATTTGCATTCTCATTAAAGCTGGGTTTCAGTCTCATTTTTTCAAATCTGTAATACCATCCTACTCAAGTCTTTATAAAGTCTTCCTCAAGAGCAATTAACTGGTCTGCTAAAAAAAATGTTTAATTTTTATAGGTATTAATAAGAAGAAAATATTTAAATGATACCAGGTTAAAATATATAAATTACATATCCTTACACTGAAGCTTACGGATATTTTTTTTTTCTAAATCATGAGAAATTAAGAGGGAAATACTGGAATAGTATTGAAAATTGCCATAGAGTACTTATTATTAGGGATATTATAAACTAGTTTGGTATTCTTCCATAAATTTAGTACTCCTGTTTTATATACACTTAAACAAATATATTTCAATGCATTTGATATGAGTTTTTCGTGCAGAATTAAGCTCAGCAGCTTGACAGAATTAATTTAGTGAGCCTTTATTCATAAAGGAATCTATCTCTTCTCAAAACCAGGTCAAAGTAGACACAAGTTTAGTGATAAAGTCCTGGACCCAATTTTTTTCTGTGTTTCAGTAAGAATCAGCAGTGGGGAGACTGGTGCAAGTAGTATGCATTTCTTTCTCGAACTTAGAGGTTATTAGAATTATTTTAAAAGGGTCGTTGATTCAGTGAGTTCAGTGACTAAAAATTCTTTACAAAAGATGTGATATCAAATATCCATCCAAATAATTTGGAATCTCAAGAGGACTATGGTTCCATGTATCTGCAATGTGCTAAATTCATCCTCAGAAAAAAACTGTTTTCAAAAAGGAAAAGATAATTTTGTCTTTGGATGTATTTTCCATATACTAAAACAATCTACATCTTCTTTCTAGTGGCATGTTGATAAGTGAACTATAGGACAAAATATATTCTGAGAGTGTCTGGTGTAGTAAAGAATGCCATTATTTTTAATTTTTATTTTATGTGACTTTCAAAAAAAACCTGCAGACTATGGATAATCAGTATTTAAACAGAGACAAAAGCAATAGGTATTTGCCATTTGACATTCATCTTAAAAAAGAACACAGAAGTATTTCTAGTATCTTTATCAGTTTGAAGTACCTAGAGAAGCCAAATGGAAACACCTTCCCCCCCACCAAAAAAAATTTCTGTCTTTAAGAATTATAAAAACAGGCAAATGACTGAATTTTTTAAGTCTCTTTCTTTTATATAAGTTGCTATAACAAAACTGAACCTTGACAGAAATTGTAATTTAAAAAAAAAACAAGCCAAACCCCCAAATACATTCATTAATACATACTAGAACATCCTGAAACTATTCTAAGCATCATGTGCTTAGCAAAAATGCTGACAGAGTATTTGATATGATTGACCTAATTAAGCACATTAAATGTACTCAACAGATTCTAACTAATTCAATATCCATGACTGAGCAGAAAGGTAAGAGCTTTAAGAGTAAGGCAACAAAAATTTGTACACCAATGGTGCCTAAACTGGAATACACTGAAAAGTACTATTTTCCAGCCCCACAAACTTATGCAAAACACCTATAAACTAGATATTATGACTTCATATTGCAACTTCAATTCATGCATACTTTCAGAAAAATTAATGAAAAAATTTATCATAAAAACGTACACATTTGGACGCTCAAGCCTTGGAGGTCTTTTACGTCTTCTCCTTCTGTCAAATAATTAAATCAAACTTCTTTCTTAAAAAAAGTCATAAACTTTATTATTATACTGGGAAACAGGCTTACATATGGCAAATATTTTAATATCACCAGATTGTTTTTATCACATTACATCTTCTTTAACTCATATTCTTTTTGCCCCCTACAAACAGGCAAATTGAAAACATGTTAGCTAGAAAGAATTCTCAGCAATTCTAAACACTACCAGAACACAATGGATGGAAATATTTTTACCTCATATTTCTTCTTCGGGTGAATCAGATGTTATTTCATGTCTTACTACAAATATCTTCGTGAAGACACATATCAACACTGTCCCTTAAGTAATTCCCCATGATATTGCTTTTGATGAGTGAGCGTGACCTAATGAATTATAGTAGTTAATATCATGCTTACATCTGGGATCTTTTGATAATATTTTGAGATTAAGACCTTTATAGTTTTAGACTATTTATCTTTCATAAATAAAGATTGTGATAATTAAACCAATAAGCATGAGAATACAACAACTTTGGGAGATGCATGAATATTACTTCTGTATTTAAAGGACCTACTCCCGGCCTGTTCAGGAGCTTTCTAGAATACTTGTGCAGCCTATAAACAAGTTATTAAGCAATTATTTTGCTGTTGCAAGTTTATATTTGAAGTGATATGAAGTTCAATTCATTTTCATAGGCATTTCTTTTATACTGATTCACACAAGACAAAAAAAAATACTCAAGGAGCTTTTGTCATCTAAAAGAAGTCACAAATATAGTAAACGTGATATCATGAAATTTTGTGGCTCTTCCAGGGTACAATTGAGTCTCTTGCTACATAAGAATGGCTTCTAAGCAGAATGAAAAAAAAAATATTCGCCTGGTTTCAACAGAAATTTTTCCTTGAAATGTGATCTATACTGTACCAGTCATTAGTATAACTAAACAAGAAACGGCTCTTTTGTCTAACAGGACAAAACCATGATAAAAATCTCTTCCTCATTACTCTGCAGAAAATTAGACCCCTTCTCTGCTACAAGTCTGCTCACCTGGATTATTATCTATATTACCAAAGTTCTTAAATTCAGGTTAAAGGATAGATTCTTCTCCCTAATATGAAGGTTTAGATAAAAATCCACAGGTGTATATGTCTTTCTGACAGTGTAAATTGTTCCTACATGTTGAGAAAGCATGTCCATATATTGATTGACTATGACATTGTAAATTTTGACAAGTATTTGAAGTGTTCTGGTCGTTATGTGTTTTCTACTTTGCATTCAGCTAACCTTGGATAGCAAGTAATGTGAACTTGCTGTGCTTGAATACAATCATGTGAGCTGAAATTCAATTACCTTCTTCTGGCTTGATAAATCATGTTTTGGTTTTGTACAAGATTGGCTATACAGTCGGTGCATATATATTTCAGGTACCTTATAGAATCTGTTAAAAAGGTAGCTTATAGGTTTGGCTACTTTCCCATTTTGCCTTTAACTTCCTTGAAACTCTTGACAACCAGGGTCAGCTGGTTCTTGGTTCTGACACACTTATATATTATTTTCACTATCATAATGTCATTATTTTCTAAAACAAAAAAAAAGAAAAATAAAAGAAAAATAAGAGTTCCAAGTTTCCAAATGGAGAAATTATATGTTTTGCTTCTTGTACGCATCAGGATACAGGATGTTGACAAGAAAGATAAACCATCCTTCTGTCATTAAAACCAGGAAGAAGAAATATGGTGTCTTCTAAGCTTACAGATATTTAGAACATAATAGTTCTCATGAACAACCTCCTCATCTTCATGTTTTTCAGAGATGGGAAACTGGGTCTATGTGAGTGTCTACTTAATATTTACCTAGGTATCACACTGAGCAGAACTGCATTCTTATTTAGGTCACGAAGAATTTACCTTGCCTGAGGTTAATAGCACTAATTAGTACTAATCGGAGAAAGAAATGAACACTTAAAGACTGATATTATATCACTGTTCTATAACTGTTGTAAAGATGTATGGGGCATGCGGCCATTTAGTTTAGGCTGCACTATTCCTAAATACCCTGTGTCACTTCCATTCTGAATTATTTTCCTATTATAATTAAATTTATTGGGTTAAGAGATGCACCTGCGGGAGTCTGCACGTTATAACAAATACATAATTTCTAATTTTTGCATATCCTAATATTTGTTTTGACAAAAGTCCTCATTTAAAAATAAATTGATTATGCAAATTACCATATACTGATTTTCAGTATTAATATATTATCATAGAGTATACTGAATAGTTCAATATAAGATTTCTTTCTCAGATATGAATATGATGATTTAACAGTACAGAAAAGTATATGAACACACAGAAACATTATGCATAACTGTGCAGTACTAAATTACATTTAGTTGAGATCCTTTCATTCTATATTCTATATTTTTGGTAATTTCTATAGATTATATTTACATGATTAAAAGCTGCTAATGGCAAAAATGTTACATGAAAGGTACTTTTCTGAACAACAGACTTGCAGGCAATTATTCTTCAATAAAACCTAAAAAAATAAATTCACTCAAATATTTAGATGGAATCTTGTCACAACACTTGCAGAGGCTATATATGAAGCATTAGAAAGTAAAGGGGATGTATTTATTGTAGAACATCAGGCCGTTCATCTTCAAGAACTTGTTTCCTTTCATTTCTTAACATGAAAGGCATGAGACTGATCGTACGCATACTGACATCCAAGCGATCCTGGTGAATCAAATGGGTTTGAAACCTTACATTGCTAAGAGGTTTGCAGTTGAGTATACCCTGTGGTTCCAAAACTTTCTAATGAGAGTTCAGTGTAGTCTACTCTCTGAGGGATCTGGTCTTGCCAGATCAATGACTGTGACAGCAATTTTTTAAGCTTGGGCCCCATTACGTCTCTTTTATAATGAATTTTACCTACGCCTAAGTCAACAAGAGTAGGAGTAGTAGCACAGTGAGGAAACTGGGCGAATTGATCTTATGTCAGCATTTTTTTTAGAGGCAAAGATTACAAGAGAACAGTTTAATAGTAATCTCTGAGCAATAAATCGAGTGACAAATCCCTTTTAATAATAAAAAGGGATGACTATGTGAATAGACTAGCCCTCATGTTGCTAAAACAATTTAAACCTTGTAAAGTACTATTTTTACAGAATACATCTGTACTGCCAGTAAATAGATTCATCCAACTGGATTTAATGATTACCCAACATGCTGCAATATTTTATTGATTTTATGAACTTTTACATAGGTGCCAAGTTTTTAATGGTTTAGAAGACAGTTTAGTAATGACAGACATAAAATACTACAGGATTCTTCATATAGTATAGAAAACTAAAAAAAAAAAACCTCATAGGGAATGCAGTTTATAAATATCAGTTCTGATTTATTCCTAAATATCATATACTGTAGGCAAGAATGTACTAGTTTATCATTTGGAAGAGTCTCTTCTTGTTTATTTAATTGCAAACCAAGATGCAGGATACATAACTGAATAAGCATTAAAATAATGCCTGTACATGATATACAAACCTTACATGATAAAAATAGTGACTGGAATCTTAAAACAAATAGGGGAAAGGAGAAATAAATTAGAACAGGAGATTTCTCAAACAAATTCATCCTTTCAGTTTTGATTCTGCACCGGTTCTGTATATGTTTATTTTCAAGCCAAGATGACAGAATTCTCACAAAAGCAACCCAGAAGATTCCAGTAGTAACTAGTCTGAATACAAATTTTGAACATGATTCAGCACTGATCTCTCAACTGATCTCAAAATGAATATCCTAATCTAATTTTTATGCAAGACTTAACTGGACAAGAATGTTATGAAAGCCCATTTTGCCTTTGTATTTTAAATGAAAATTTTATTTTAATTACCAGCATGTTTGTTATTTTTTTAAAATTATAAAGAATAGGACAGCTATCAAATACTAAAGTATTCTTTAAAGGAATAGAACCCAAAAATACTATTTTTAGAAGATTGTTCCAAAAGTAGAATGGAAAACTGCCTGCAGCCGTAAAAAAAGGATTTTGCTACAATGCATGGCAATAAACCCCAATGTATCTCATGGCATCCTTTTACAGAAAGATAGAAAGGAATTAATGTGGAGTTAAATATAATTAACAGTGATCTTGCATTCTTGCTTTAGTCTTCATTGTAATTAAACTGGAATTTTTCTTTGCAGCAGTTTGTGTACTGGAATCAAGTGTCCTTCTTTGTGGGATATTAATGACCACATAATTAGCTACAATAATTTCATGTAGGCTATTAATTAACTACAGGCTACAATACTAATAAGTGAACCACGGCTTTCTGCAGGAAAAAGTCATAAATGTTCAAATCTCGTAACTTCTTACTTTTTTTTGTTTTTTTCCAAGAACTATAATCTAATAGTTTGTCATCAATTTCTTACTGACCTTCATGTCTGAAGGACTTAACATACTCACTGATCACTCTTCTTTTAATAATTTTAAAATGCTGGTAAATAAAAAAGTTTTCTAATTATCACTTACCATTACATAATGTAAAAAAAAAATATTCACCTTTAGTGGATCACACTTCTACTTTTTGAACCTAGAACTTCTTGCCCTAAATTGCAAAGCTCTAACCAATGATATTATCTACTTGCAAAGTCAACCTCAATGTTTGACTGCCAGTCACACTAAAGTGAAAAATCAGATTGCTCCACGTGTAAATAATTCCCAGTCAGAATCTATACAGGCAGCAACTCCTCCACTCTTAAGTTTCTCCTGCTGTCATACACACTGGTAGAAAATGAGTAATAAAAGGCTTAACAACTAAGTATTTCACACTACTTGTTTGTGGTAAAACCTCTAATTATCTTTGTTATCCATTCTGCTTTCTTTTAGCTTAACTGTTATTTGTCATCTTGTAATCTTTTAAGTTATTAGCTGTTTGAGTTATCCATTTGAATGGTGTCCTAACAAATGGAGTCTAAACTAATTGAGTTATCCATTGCCAGCCATTAATGCAATAAACACTAAATATATTATTATTATTACCACAACTCAGAAAAGTTTATGTCCATTTCTTTATTGCCATGCCTCAATTTTAGAGCCCTCCAGCAACAATTAGGGGATATTTGAGGTAAATGAGGCACAAAATAACTACTGTGCCTTTATAGCCTTAACGTAGAAATGTTGAAAATCTGTTTAAAATGAGCTTATTGAAAGAGGACAAATTCCTGACAGCAACCTTATCCTACTTTAGAAAGCAGTCCTTCTAAGAAAGTCGGTCTAAGCTGCTGTGACTCACCATTTCTAAAACTTGAGGAAGGATGCTTTCTGGAAGCAGCACGAGCAGAAAGGCAACTGCTGCCTTCCTACTTAACCCAGGGAGAGATTGGCTTAGGAGGAGGCAAGCTAGTCCCTTTAAAGAGCTCCCTGCTGTGTTATCTCAGTTCTAAAAAACACAAACATGAATCAAAACATTAATATATTGCTGAGAAAATAAGACAATGAAGAAGGTTGGTAAACTGTTTAGCATTACATTCAGTAATTAATAAATACTGTCTCTTGTAAATGTAAACACAAACAAACCCTTATCCCTTTCTGATCTTAATGAAAATACTTCCCCTCCCAGTTTCTTCTTTTCGTCATTAATTTAGAAACATCCATAAGGGGCTTCTGAACTCAATGCATTATTATATTATGCTAAAATTTTGCTTTTGTTTTTGTATTCCATAACTAATATTTTTGCTGGTTATGGACACTAATAAAGAAACTTAGCACTTGTAAACATAATTTCTATTTAGGAAGTTTTTTGTCTTATAGATAAAGCAGCATTTTAAATTGAAATGTCACCACCTATTTAAGAATTGCCATCCAAGATACAGTATAACTACAGCTAATTTAACTCAAAGCTAATGTGTGTTAACTCAGGATCAGTCCAAAGTTTAAGAAGAAAAGCTGAGTATTAAGTTAACTGGAAACGGGGATATGTTTGAAGAATAAATTGAGAGAAACTCTATTTGGAAGTACCAAAGTGGCACAGGATAAATCTCATTTTCAGAATTGATCTAAGCTACTTCCTGCATTTTAAATATTGAACTTGCACCGCTCACAAAGACATAACCTAGATAACTTCAAACATGGCACAATTAACAGTCTCAGAAACCACACCTCAGAACAGATTACATAGCAGATAAGTATTTATACAGCTTTTCAGACTCTGTAGTCTGCTTCAAGCCACATACAGCCACAGCAGAACCAGTAAAAGCTCTCCTCTTAGCCAGGTTAGAGCTAGTTTGTAGCTAGATGAAACCATAGGAAAACAGGCAGGAACTCATCTGTAAAGAAATTCAGTGAGATAGTTACACATCCTAGATAACACAGTCCCTGGGCAGACATTACTTGGAAAAAGGACAGAATCTGGTTTTCTTCTCTGCTCCAAAGACTCTTCAACTCCATTTGCACAGGGATATGGTTACCCTAGAAGAGGTGGCATGGTTCATCCCTCCTCTCTTCCATGAAGCCTACTTCACAGGATCACTGTTTGAAGCAGGTTTAGGTGGGTTTAAAAGCTCTCTTCAAGGTAGAGGATGATGATGAATGCAATTGGGAGTATAAATTGAAATATTTAAGAAACAAAGTATATATTATTTGGATTGAGGACGGTCATGTAAGTATATAAATTCATATATTAATTACCAAATTTACATTTAAAGGAATTATTAAATCCAATAAAAAAGAATACAACTGTGAGCCCGACATAGTTGAAAAGACAGGATGCAGGCTCGGATGAAGCCTTGGGTGAAGGCTTAGAGCAGAGCATTGCACACCACTGTGCAATGCTCACCTCTGCCTCAGCATTTTTCATGTCTGTTCACTACCTGTTGAGTGTTAAAAGCCTCATTCTCACCCGTTTATGAGGAGAATTTGTAGTCCTGATACCAGTAGCTATGTGAGTATAATTACACCATAGGACATAAGAACTTTTTCTCCACCTCCCTATAGAGTAACCTGATATTCAAATTATGGTATTTCTTATCATGAGCCACTTCATTTTGAAGTTTAAAGATTGAAAAAAAGATTTTCTCCTAGATTAATAGCTTTGCTTCATACCAGCTAAATTCTTTTGGCTACCTTGCTAGCCTGAGTAACCTGCCTGCTCAATGCCAACTGCCCCAAGAAACCTGACTATTTCTATTTTCAAGAGTTGACTGACTTTTGTGCAGAAATGTAGCAGGAGGTTAGAAAGAGCATGTGATATGACAGATTTTTTACATTTCTAGGTGAGATAGTGCTATGGATTTCATGTAAAGGAAACTGAGATGGGAATTACTGGAATAAGAAGAGAAGTACACATTAACTCCATTTGAAAAAATCAGTTCTTTACAATAACGGAACCAGAAAGATCCTTTTCATTTTAAATTAACATCTTCATCACTAGTAAATTTTGCTGCTAGGGCAGTGGGCAGGGAGAGCAGTTTATGTTTTCCAGGTCTGTCACTAAATTATAGCCATGAACTCTTGAAGGCTACTTTCACTCAGCCTCTAAGCAAAAATCACTGTGAACAGCGTTAGCGCAGTCACTACTGTGAATTACACACTTGGAACTCCTGTGTTTCCAAATGCCTGGGATTTTTCTACAGAGACCACATATTAATGAAAGAGGAAATTCCATGCAGTCTCAATTCCAAATACTGTAGTTCAGATATCAACTGTTCAAAGCAATATTTACATGTCAAGTATTCCTGTATTTTTACCCAGAAACAACTTTTTTAATACAATATTTAATAGTAGGAGAGGTTTAAGAAAGAAGTAGAAAACCAAGACCTGAGCAATTTAAAATATGGAAAAGGTTGAAAAATCACATCTTAGTAAAGTCCTAATCCAATAGTTCAAATTAAAAATCTAGTCCTACTCCAGTCCTGCAAACATATTAATTGTGCTGCAAATTGCAAGTATATAAATAAAAATAAATTCAACAGATTCACATTTTTCAAATTGTTCTATGCAGACACATACTGTGATGTTACAAGTAGATAGAAGGATCAGAAAAGACATCTTGTAAATAACTTCAAAAATAGGCAGAACTTCGAAGTTTGAGGATTCTCACTGGCAGGTGGTTTAGACATCTCTGATTTTCAGGAGAACGTTTTTCTTAGTCCACAAGTAAATATATTACATGAAATCAGTTCATGCCTTATTTTTATTGTGGTTTTATTTCATCTTTTTACATAATCACACTAGTAAAATCTACTCTGTGTTCCTCAGCGATCAAGTAAGCACAGAGAATAGATCCATTCTGCATCCTGCTGCATACGAACCCTTTGCAGCCTTTTAATCCTACCCATAGCTCCACTATGAAATTACGAGCTATGGACATAGGATTTATTTGGTGCATACTTAACATTCCCTATCATTATATAGAACTGAATCACTGTTATCCTGAGGCAGTGAAAAACCTCAGTCACCAACCTTTATACTGTTGTTGCACCATGTTCTGAAATACACTATGAACTTCTGCTTCTCCTTAGCTCCAGGGTAGGCTCATTACAAAGGTTGTTCTTTCTCTGCCCTACTTTTCGTTCATTTTACCATGCAGAGCTTAAAGCCCATCTTCTAATTTATTTATTGGTCTCAACACCGCAGCAGCTTTCTATTAAGATCTGCACCATAGCTTCTTTTGAAATAGATTTTTAAACTTCATATCCTGATGAAACTAGTAGGTATAGTACTTGAGAATGTGTGAATAATACTGACCAAGCCGAGGAGTGATTTAAAAATATGTATATTTACAAACAGATGGTAAATTAATAGAAAAGATAGTGGCATAGTTGACTTATCTATTGAATTTAGAATTCCAATTGCTTACTAGCACAGCTAGTAAATAGATGTTAATCATATATTTTCTTACACCGCTGTCCCTGCAAGGTAGTTGAAGATTGCAATTAGCAGCCTTTCTCCCTGTAATCCTGTTCATTGTTCCCAATAAAACTAAAAAAAAAAAATGGAAAGAATTAGCTTGAATGCATCACTGAACCCACACAAGAATCTGAAAATAATAATTCTCCAATAAGAACACTGAAAAGTATGGCAGTTTTGCAAATGCCAGCAAATGCCTAGAACCATGCAAGTACAATAAAAAGGAGCCTTCTTTGCCTCTTAGGAAAGAAGATTTACCTACACGCGGTACTTAGTGATGTCTGATAAAATGGTTAAACAAAACAAGAGTCTTCTAAGAACTGCACTGCATGTGGCTGGTTTTCCTATTTCTTACAGACAAAAAAGATACAGTAATTCTACTTTTTTAAAAAAAGATAGTCAAAGTGAAAGATTTTCACATTCCAGTCTCCTAGTTCTTGCTAAAAGTGTAATTTTAAGTTATTTTAGCACCACACCACTTTGCTAAATGAAAACTTGAGGTCAAGCTTGCCAAAACCCTTAGTGAAAAAATTCCAACATTTTAAAAATAAACAATTTTCAAACTTTCAAGTTTCTAGAAGTACTTTATTAGGAAAGATTTTTTTTAAAAGACTCAGTAGTCTGAATTAAGTCATTATTATTAATTTCATACCCTAGTAAGACAACTTTTGTCCTTACTAGGTGATATCAGGCTTATGCTCCCTCTGTCTGAAGTCTAAAACAATCGATATTTGATTGCTGAATGGTTTTAACGCTGACTGGAAAAAATCAGATTCCACTTTCAGTTGCAATGGCACAAAAACAATCGTGACTGTTAGTTTTCACAGCTCTTTGCGGAATGATGCTGATTGATAGATACCAATTTAGGTATTAAATCTATGATTTAGCCTTCGTTCTTCAAATCCTTCCTTAAGCAATTGAAGATAGCTGCCACAAACTCAGCTCTTAAAATGTTGAGGGCTATGAGAGATTGGTACCAGAACAGTTGGAAATTTCTGTGCAGTGTTTCTAACATGACTGGGGAATAAAGACGGGATAGATGTAACCATGTCCACAGTTTACACTGTTCTCTTTGAGAAGCAGGATCTGCGAGTGGGTGGAATGGGATCATTTTGTCTGGGATAATCTCAAGATTATCTCAAGTGTTTGATACTAAACCAGCAGTGAGATAAACTGAGCTGCTGCCTCTCTGCTCTTCTCCAGGAAGAGACACAAAATGAAGAGTATGACTATAGTGTCTAAAATCAGATCCTAAATGACCAACATCATTAAACCTATTTTCTATCACTTTGTAATTTTATATTCCTCAAAAATGGTATTGTGCCTATCGTCACACCATTCATAACAGTTTTTCTATTTGCATAGTACACAAAATAATGTCCTAAAGTATAAAGCAACAGAGGATCACTGTCGAGAAATAAATTCATTATGTGGCAAGGTCGGTAGACAGACACTTCATGTTACTGCTGGATGCTGATAAGTAAAAAGAGGATTGGGTTATTCAGGCAGCAAAACAGAACAGAACCTGGCTCCTGTTGCTGTTCCTGAAAATATGTGAAATTTTCTGTATTCCAGTGTCTATTGAACTTTAAAGGAAAGCAACTCCGTCTCTTTACCTCACACTCAAACATGAGCTCAAACATACTGTACGATACAGTTTTGCTTTGTGAATAGTAAAACATGTATACTCAGAGAAGAACACTTCAAAGAAATGAAGCATGAAAGTCTTTTAAAGGAACACATCAGTGCAAGTCTTTGTTAAAAAGAAATTAAAAAATAGAAACAGAGCATTTATTATACATGCTGCTTGTCACTGAATTTACAAAAATATTAGATGAATTTCGTTCATCAGTTCAATGTGGGGTAGCCCATAAAAAAAGATAACAGTAGTTACGCGGCACATCTGGGATGGTATTCACAACAGAACTTAATACTCATATAACTCTGCTATCATTAACACTTATTGCAATAAAATCAGAGGTGGTTTTGAAATCACAGTTTTATCTCTGGGCCTTTCTGCTTTGGACTTCATATCACTTCATAACAGTTAACATGCACATGGTATAGCTTAATATAATATTTTCTGTTCCTAGATGCATCACAGGCTTTTCACCTTTGAGATCTCGCTTACCCCTTTAAGATATCTGAACACCACAGTAAAAGCTGAACTTTCTTGTATTAGATTCTACAGTAGACACAACAACAAAAAAACACAGGCATATGAAAGAAGTAATATTGATTGCTATTTTCCTGTGTTTGTTTACACTGTTTATATTGTATGAACCATGTTTCAGTGTTTCTGCTACTTGCAATGGTTGATAATGATAATTTTTCTTGGTATATTATATAGCTGCTAGACCAAGGTTCCCTTGAATCAGTGGGTGCTGACTACCATGAAAGAGAAGGTAAGGTGCTGGTAATTTGCTAGGTATCACGTTCTCTGAAGTACTTGGGGTATGTGTCTTACATGGTCAGAGCTTTCTCAGACATAGGTTTCTCAAACAGGAAAAGGTTTTCCTCTTGTAAGATGGGCAGAAAACATTGGCTCTTCTGTGATCCAGGACACGGTCCACCTTGGCTTCTTCCTTCAGCAGTTTACCTAATACAACTCTGTTTTACGCACCAGGATAAAAGTTTACTTTCTTGCCGTATTCTTAAAGTACATTGTTGTTATGCTGCTTCATCCTCTACCAGGTCTAAAGTTCATTACAAGGTGCTGGGAAATGTTCTAAACTTTGCATGTGGTTTCATTGACCCTCCTGAGCTAATTCTCATGATGTTACTGGCTAAAACTGGCTTGGTCCTGGGTCTTTAATTTCTATATTCTTACAACAATACAACCTAAATTATTTCAGTAAATTCAATGTTTCATTTCATTCTTGTTTCCAAAATACGATATAACGTTCCCTTGGCTCAACATTGGTTTATACTGAAATAGATGTGAATGAACTTACATGCACTGAAGATTCATAATAAAAGCTGTCAAGTCTACAGAGGGCTTGCAAAGAGACTGAAAAGAAATCTTTAATGTCAGCTACTTGGAACAAACTGCATTGCTATTGTTGATCAGGAGCAAAACTAAAATTATTATATTTAATACTAGCCAAAGAGGACCAAAAAATAAGGAGAAAAAAAATAAAAAAGCGAAAAGTAAAAAGTAAAAAGTAAAGCAATGCCACAAAACTGAATTATTTTCCTCGAAACAATTTAAAACTAATGACTGAATGAATAAGGCATGCTCCATCACAGGATTTTATTATTTTAATAAAATACTTTTAAAATGCAGTTTCATGACAATGTAAGACGATATTTTAAAGATCATAAAATTTATGAGTCAATGAAACAACATGATCCTAGTGTAACTCCAGATATTTTACTTCTGAAAAATATGAATTGCAGATTGCCATACCAATTTGTGTAGCAGAAAATGAAGCTGAATTGAGGAAATCCTAAAGGGAAAAAAGATATATTAAATACAAAAGGAGTTGTAATAGGACATATTCAGCTTTTTCCCAATTCTTTTTCCCAATATGGACAAATCAGGCTACAGTTTGGTAACAACCCATGAAGAGGTTAGTAAAAAGAAAATTCAAATAGCTTATTGAAACTAATGTTACATTTATGTATGCCACAAGTATATTCTCTCTCCACAGTTCTGATCCACCAGTAATGACACTGTAAAATGTAAGAGGCCAGACTCAAAAATTGTTCAATATTCCATCATTTTTTCTTGTAAGTTTATAGAAAGTACTTCAGTAAATTGGAGATGATGGAATTTTACTTTTCTGGAATTTGACAAATTAGTCACATTTCCATTTGATTTTGTCAGCAAGCTTTTTCTACATCAGATAATTCACAATACAGTGAATTTGCAAAACTAGTGAATTATTAACAATTACAGTGACTCTACAGTCACAATTTCAATTAATTTGCATTGCTTTCTCTATTTACTTTGAGTGAAAAATATCTTGAATCAAGCACTAAAATCTAAAAAGGAACAATCAAATACATTAAGGAGTATACCTCCAGGCTATCAAGGTAATTGGGGGGTTTGGTTCAGGAAGAGTAACCACAAACACTAAAATCAAAACCATGTTACAAAAATAAAGAGCAAACTTTGTTTAGGGTACATTTTTTTTCTTTTGGTAGGATATGCATTTATAATAAACTACCCTGATCACTTTCCACAACGAAGTCACATCTTCTGTCAACCTGGGGAGAACAGTGGATATTATTTACCTGGACTTGAGCGAAGCTTTTAACACTATGTCCCACATCCTCCTCCTGGAAAATCTGGCATGATGCAGACTGTATGGGCAGTTTGTGAGATTGATGGGAAACTGGTTAACAGACTATACTTAGGGTGGTGACCCAGTGTTTTTTTAGTCAGGCTGGCAGCCTGTCACAAGTATGGCCCCCCAGAGAATGATACTGGGCCCCACACTGTTAAACATCTTCATAAATCATGTGGAAGATGGAATTGAAAGCACCTTCATCAAGTTTGCTGAATAAAGCAAACTGGGTCATGAGATGGACATGTCAGAAGGGAGAGCCATCCTACAGAGAGACCTGGATAGACTGGACCAGTGGGCTAGCAAGAAAAGTACGAAGTTTAACAAAAACAAAAGCAAGTGCAAGGTCCTGCATCTGAGGCAGAATAACTAAAGAGCCCTGAACAGGCTAGAATCTGTATGACTGGGAAGCACCCTTGCTGCAAGGGACCTGGGCATCCTGGTGGACAACAAGCTGAACAGGAGGCAGAAATGCACTGCCCCAACAAAGGCAATTCAGATCTTGAGCTGCATCCACAGGGCATTACTAGCAGAGACAGAGACATGCCCTCTACGCAGCACTTGCCAGGCTGCACCCGGAGTACTGTGTTCAGTCCTGTTCTCCACAGTTCCAGAAAGATGCAGAAAGACTGAAGAAGGTTCAAAGGCAGGCCATGAAGATAATCAAAGGGCTGAAGAACCTGCCCTATGAGGAAAGAAGTTAGGTCTTTTCATCCCACAGAAAAGAAGGCTTAGGGGAGACCTCATTACAGTAAAGGGCAGCTACAAAGAGAAGAGAGGCCCTCTGTACATAGGGAGCCGTAAGGAGAGGACAAGGAGCAACAGATGAAAGTTGCATCGGGAAAAGTTTCATCTCAATATAAGAAATAAATTTTTCAGTGAGAAAAATCATTCACTTGGAACACCTTCCCCAGGGTCATGGTAGAGTCCCTATTGCTGGAAGCTTTCAAAGTGTGATTGGACTGAGTGCTAGGTAATATCATCTAGACTCCCTTTTCCATGAAAGGCTGGACCAGAGGATCTTTTGAGGTTCCTTCCAGCCTGGGCTGTTCCATGACTCTATGATTCTATACCTCTGTATCTCACCCTCAAACATGGAAGACAATATTAAGACCTCTGTTTTCAGATGACACAGAGGAAAAGTGACTTGACTTACTTTCAGTAGGTCATCAGCAGAGCTGATACTAGAATCTCCCAACTAAAGAATGTTCAGTAATATTCTTTTCAGGTAAATTTTGAAATGTCATTATAAAAGGATGATTTCCATTGATGTAATTTCACTTATCTCCAAATTCACTGATTTGGCCAGATCAGTCTGGAATGTCTGAAAAATCTTTTCGAGTTCTAGGTCCATGGGCAATCTGTTTACTAAATAATTTTCTCCGTAGCTGAGTGAGCTAAACAAGAGCTAAATTTGTCCAGAAACAATATTTACATGAACAAATGACAGACTTACTTAGAAATATTTAAAATGGCAAGAGGAAACAATGTGGTGCAGGTAGCAAGGTTTTCAAAATGAAGAAAATTAATCCAATAGCCCACACAGTAAGACGCTGTTTCAAACATATGTGGGAAAGAACTTAATATCAAATACCATGAATGCAAGATATAAACCTGTCTGCAACTAAAAGGTAAATTTAAGACTACTGAAAATGATATTGAAATTAATCTCAAAAAAAGACAGGAAAATAAATTTAGAAAAAAATGTCCTTGATGCCTCTCCATTTAATTAGAGATTACTGTACAGGTAACCATCATTTCTGACAAATATTTTTTATGAATTTGTCTATATGCAAAAGTATCACACTTAACTTTTCCCAGTACAGCAGAATCATTTAAACTCTCTAGAGTCTTCTGAGTTTGACTAGAATGATATAAATGTTTACAAAAGGCAAGGAGAACAATCAAGCTGATGTCAGCAAAAATGCATCCCCAGTAAGGGTCTGTAGCCATTTAAGTATTTTGAAAGAAAAACAGGAAATGAAAAGTTAATAATAAAATTCTTATAATTGACCATATAAATTGTTCAATAAAAAAATTTAGCCAATCTTGTCTTTTAAAATAATTGATATGAATTGTACAACTTATGAATAGTACACTTATGGTTCTACTAAAAGCTGGTTTTATTGGAAAACTATTTACAATTTTATACACTTAAAAACTCTTACTCACTCATCACTCAAAAATCCCAAAGACAGGCATCTTCCATTATATCCAGAAGAACTGCTAATAATTTATTATATTATTTCAGTTATTGTTTGTTGTGCCATGTGTCCTGTTTTCTTAGCATCTTTCTTTTAAGGAGTACTTCCACAAACATCTATTACTGAATGTACTGTTTCTTCTATTGTGACTATCACTTAAGCCAACAAAATAATTATCAAGCAGTAAGTCAAGTGAAATGTGTTTGCAGAAGCAAGAATTCCCTAGTATGAGGAGTGACAGGGATTTACTGTTTTGGTTATGTTGCAGGGTTAAGAATAGTGACAGCCCATGAAGTATTTAAAGTCTAAATACATTATCTTTCATGTCAACTAACTCTACTAATTTAGAGACAATTTAGACTTTTTAGCTACATATAGCTCACTTAACTGAAGGAAGATTTTGAAATTAATTCATTTTAACACTTACGAAATCTTTCGTGTCCCTGATTTATTTTTTTTTTTTTACTTTTTCAGTCAGATCATCGTATCTATGGGACAGATATTTCTGTTTCACTTGCTGTTCTGAAAGATACAGGGAAAGAATGTTACAGAAGTGGACAAAGGCTGAACATGAGAACGTCTTCTCCACTAGCTCAGAATCCTGTTCGTGCTAGACAGTTTTGCTACTCCCATCATTAATAGTACTAAATACTAGAAGACTAACTCAACTTATGCACCGTACAGCACAGGGCAGCTACACTACCCTGGCCCACAGAGGAGTCTCCTCTCTCCAGGGCTACTGTTATCTGAACACTGTGCTCAAGCAGTGCTTAGAAAAACAACAATACTAAAGAACAACAACAAGTATATTAAGAAAGATTCACAGTCTTTCTTGCAACGTATAGGCTTCACTCACTTCAAAGATAATGGACTGTAATTCAAAAGCATTAGAACTTTAAGCCTATATTTAAATAGCAATTATATTGATTGAAATATTACACATTATTTTCAATGTCTGCTTTTTTTTTCTTTAGAGCAGCTGAATATCTTGTGTGACTAAATACAAAACTCTGCAAAGAAGTACACCATCTCTAAGCACACAGAAAATTTCCTAATTATGGTTACTTTAATTTTGATACATCGTGTAATCTGTCAAACACATAAGGTCTTTTGACTTTCAATATGCTGTAGTAAGTCACCTGCACGTTAAATTTCCTGAATGATCTGTAAAGCCACCATTAAAAATGGAAATCACCTTTTTAAAATCATATTTCTATGGAGATGTGTTCCTATGCTTTACTCACATTGGCTGCCAATGACAGAATGCACAATAGAGGTAAATGGAACTGTGCTGCCCATCTGTGTGCTTTAAACACAACTGTGTCCCAACAGCTAAGACATATACACACAGAGATACACATATAGATGTATATAAGAGCAAGCTGCTTCATCCTCAAAAATATTGTTTGAAAAGTAAAGCCACAGTAGTAGTCCGTGACTGTCATCCAAGTTCCAAATGCATTAAAATTGCAGCATATTTTACAACTTCGAGACAGAAAGCATTATTTTCGCATTGCCTTTGAAGCTCTGCCAAGATGAACATGTGTCGTCAGGACAGACATCAGTGGAGAACAGAGCTTGACAAGCAAGCACTGATTCCACGCTTGTGGTGAGAATCACTTGCCAATTACATGGTATCAGCCAAAGGAATTACCTAATTACAGAAATCAATGGCTACATTCAAAAAAACCAGAAAATACAACTCCATACTTTTACCTTCTATTGTTTCATGTTAGCCTCAAGAGGTAGCACTTTTTGACAGATTACATTAATACATAAGGAAGTATGGCCCAGATTAAAATAAATTTGGATGGAGTTTAGATAGATGATGAAAGCAGATTTTGATTGTATTCGCCTACAGTAGTATTCTGATTGTATCTGTAACATGAATAGGTCTGAAATATTTGCTATTAAAAAGTTGAAAATACAAAAAAAGTAATTTTTATTAGATTATTTTCAATATTTAATCTATACTTGATTAATTCATTTTTCTCCCATGCCAAGTCTAGTTGGCATGTATCTATAAAAGTAACCTTCTTAAACATCAATATAATCAAGCTTTAAATAAGGTCATTACCCATTGGCCTACTTCCACCAGTTTTTCACATGAAATCTTTCATCGTGTATTGTCCAGAGCAAAGATTTTGAAGAGAAATACATTTCCATTTTACATACATACAGTTACCATTACCTTAAATTTAAAGCTGTCTTTCTCAAGACATTCTTAGCAAGTAACACGACTGCCAAATCTCAGCATCCTAACAAGCAAAGGTCTAATATTTAAACTTCCCTCCTTCACAACTCTAGATTTACTAATTTCTGCTAGAAGCTGTTACCTCTATTTCAAGCTAATTTGCTAAATTCCAAAGAAAACTTATCAGTATCACTTCCCCCCAGAAAAGTTGTTTGTCTGCATGAATAGTGGTGTTTCAACTCAGCTCAGCTAGCTTGATCCTTCTTCTGTGAATTACAAAATGTATTTTAAAATCAAGGTACTAGATTAGATAGAATACAGTGTACAAGATTTGTGCTAAAGGAAGTATCCTCATACAGTCAAATATCTGAAATGCAGTAGACAACATGGCTCAATACCGAAATACTCTTGTACGCAGGTTGTCAGGCTAATTTTGCAAGTAGCATTTACATTAACAATGCTAAGTCAGCAGCAAACTGACCAGGTGTAAAACCTAGAGAGATCCAGGTATTAAATTATGTAGATAAAGGAAGGCAGAAGTAAAATACTGATGTTTAGCTGGTAATGAGGGGCAATTTCATTCTTTGTAGCCAGGTCTATGCAAAACACATGGAACAACTATAAGACTCCTTTCTTCTAGGTTAGAGTTACTAAATAAATTGATGCATGCCCACAAGCAGGCTACTCATTGGAAAAGACTAGCACAGCAGCAGAATTTGATACTCAATGAACAAGGACTGTACCTCACAGGACAGAGACATTCTTCCTTTCTACACACAACCTCTGGCTTCACCAGTGCTGCTATGCATGAACAGCTTTAACGTTGGCTGTAAGCATCCCATGCACGTCTGACTACTCTTCTGCCAGTTCTGTCTTGCACCTTCACTTCTAGCTGTCTCTTAAGTCATTAGCCCACCTACCAGGCAAGCGAGGATGATCTCAATGGTGAAACTGTGACATGCAAATTAAGTTTTCTCATATAAATCAAGACTTCCATGGTATAGATATTTAAATATCTTACTTGTCTAGGTTCAACTGACAGTCAGTGGAGAAAAATGGATCCTTCTGGAAATGCCACTTACTGCTTCTCACAGGGCATGTCTGGGAAAGACTAGGTGAATTGCCCTCAGAAATCCCTACATTTTTCTCATTACAGTGTAGGTCATATGTTCAGAATTGTCTAAAGAAGCCGAAGAGCCCCATCAGCATACTGAGGATTGTTTTGCCAGTGCAGGTACTACAAAACACAGTTACAATAATACCTGCTAAAGCATCAGATTAAGGATTGGCATACCGAGTATGCCATATACAGACAAGCTGACAAGATTCTCGAAAACAGCTCTCATAACTTGACAAATAATACTGACAGCTCAAAGTTTTAACAGGCCAGAAGAAGGAAGGGATGGAAACAGCTTCCTTGGAGGTTTTTTCTTTCCTTCCTAGGCAGTAAATTTTGTCTCTCGTAAGATATATCTCAATTGAAAGGTTTGTATCTATGCATTTCACCTCGTGTTTATAAAATAGTGAAAAAAATATATGGCTATCCCTTTATCAACATTTTTGTTATCTAAAATATTCGAGTAATTATACTCCAGCAAAAACAAGCCAGTCTTTTACCATTCTACCACAACTGCCAAGTAGGATATTGAATATGAAGAGTGTCTGGGATAAAGGAGACAACTACCAATTAAGACTACAAACTTCATCAACACAAAGCTCCTAATTACCAGAATATAGATTTATAATTAAACCAGCAAATCAATATCCAAACCTCTGTGTCATACTGCTAACATATAAACCATTTGGTCTCCTGAGATTAAAAAAAATTCTGATATTAGAGCATTAGGCCTGGTTTACCTGAAAAAATCGACTAGCATTATTATTAACACAATAACATTTTCCCCAGAACAGAAGGTCTATGTGGGAATTATATGGAAATAATTACAGCAGAATAATTTATTCTGGTATGTTTCCCTTTTAAAGACATAACTTTAATATAATTCTACTGATTTCAGAAGAATTACTCTCAATTTTCCCCAAGTGAAAGATGAGACTCAAGCTCATTTTGTTCTGATAACAGTCATACATTACACCTACAAAA
The DNA here is from genome assembly GCA_033558185.1 of Dromococcyx pavoninus. Lineage (NCBI taxonomy): Eukaryota > Metazoa > Chordata > Aves > Cuculiformes > Neomorphidae > Dromococcyx > Dromococcyx pavoninus. Next base: position 937,435 of record JAUMJL010000735.1, read on the forward strand.
TGTTATTGTTACTAATCTTTGTTGTCTCTAGACTTAGAAGTTCCATTCATCAAACTATAATCATCCAGTAGAGCAATTTTCAAAACATCTCTGGGTCTAAGGACAGGATACAACTTTATCCTTTTATAATCTTTAGGGTTTTTTCCTAAATTTGAAATAATCTGTGCACAGAATATATAGACACTACATTCTTCAGTGTCCATTTGGAACATAAATGTGATCACCTCTATTATCTAATGGAAAACAGGACAAAGAATGGATGAATGTCACTTCAGAAAGATGCCCATTTTTAAGGAAGCAAAATAAAAAATATTTGCTTTGAGGAGCTATTTTCTTTTTTACATACGTTTTACATGCCTGACATATTACACCTATGAGGTACCAAAATCAACGGATTACATGATGGAGGACTCAGAAGGTGAGGCATGTAAGAAATAAATTTCCCTCTGAGGCAAGTAGATCAGCTAAATTAGAAGCAATGGCTTAGATGTCACGGTACAAATTGTATCAAAACTGAAATGCTAAAATTGATTTAAACAGTCTAATGCATGCCCATGAAAATCTTTATTCCAGAATTCCAATTGATATACAGATGGTATCATAAATATTTATAATTAATATTTATTTACATAAAATATAAACAATGATGAATGACAAATTTTACCCTCAAGAAAAGAGGGGGCATAACGGATGTGCCATGTTAAAAAGGCCTATAAGCAAAGACAGTTAGCTGCAACTTATATTAATTTTGCCTCACAAATGACCTTAGCCGTATCAGAACTAACCTTAGGACTTGCAAACCTTTTATTCTAACTCCCTATATCTACTTATTACTGTGAAACATACTGTCATTCACATGAAAATTACAAAAAAAATCAGCATTCTGTGTTTAAATTCTATGTAAATCAAACTTAACATAGGTCAGTGCTCCTTATTGATTTCAGTTAGAATAACCCTTGTTTATGTCAATTAAATGAGAGCAGAAACAAGCCCAATCAATAGTTACTAATCTTAAATATCTCTGCAAGAAGTACCGGTTCTTCAAAACAAAACACTGCCAAGATTTTCTCTGTCATTCTGTGTGTGTGTGTGTGCATTTAACTGCAAGAACATGAATTTGGGACTTTGACTTTTGTGTGTGAAATCTCAGACAAGTTGTAGTCCTCATAATTACATAAATTCCAGATCATGATAGAAAATGCAGGATGTTACCAAATGGTTAATGCTTTAAAAATAAAGTGGTTAAAATCACATTACAGAGACAATCTGATGCCTTACGCCATTTACTTTCTGAGTGCTTGACAATGAGACACGAATGACATCAATGTAATATATTTTTAGCTTATTTCTTACAGGAACAAAACGTAGATCATTGCTTCCAATGTCTGTGTTTCCATCTGGCACTCCTCAACTCCTTAATTTTTTTGACAATTTCTGTCTATCTGAAAAACTCCATTACTTTCCTAGAAGTTTCATAGAAATGGGTCATTAGGTAGAGAGTCTTACTAAAAGTGATATCTAGGGAGAACAGAGTTTGTAACACGCTGTTTGACAGCAACCAGCTGGCCAGTCAGATATGTGTATTGGCCAGCTGATCAATATACGAAGAGTTGTAAATGAGCCACAGTCTGTGCTGTCTCTTGCCTGGAGATTTTCCTATAAGGAGAGTGCTGTGCTTATTGCAGCAGGAAGGAAGGAAAGATTAGGGATAAAGAATACAAATCCCTAAGAAACAAAACATCGTTAGTTCCACTCCTCATAGAATGAACTGTTTTCTATGTACTTTCATTAACACTCGTCAGAGAAACCAAATCCTAAAGCACTGGTGAAGGAGTAAACAGGTATTTTCAGTCTTTTATAGTTACATACAAAGTGCACACAATCCACAGAGGAAAAATATTTCTCACTCTAATACAACCCAAGTATGTTCTAAATGCATAGGAAATGGTACTTTGTCTTCACACAGGAGCAATACGGAGTACTTGCATATGTATCTGCATCTCCTGCTCAAGGCATTCAGAGCTTGGTGATAATGTATTCAGTTCTACAGACACATCTGATTTCTTCTCTTGTCTTGCAGACTTGCAGAGGAATGAGCATAGCAAGCTTGGTGCAGCTTTAAGGCAACAATAGTGACTATGGAGTGAGAATAAATGACGATTTTTCTTTCCTTGTTTTCTTTTGTGAATTAGAAGGAGATGGATGACTTCACTGTGATTTTCTCTGGTTATGATAGTCGCAAGAAGTTGGTTTATTTATTTATTAGGAAAGACAGATAGTGTGTGTTTGTACTTTCAAATTTTTTTTATATGAGATTTGAAGCTGCTCAGCACCATTAAAATTACTGACTACCTGGAATGAAGCACCCCAAATCAGAGGCACTCAAACAACACTTTTTGCTTAGGCTTACACATATCTGCAGAGCGAAGAACAGAAAACTGACCTCTGTGCTCCTATAGTTCTTATATCACCTAGTTTAAAACAGCACTTATGTAATTGTTGACATAAAGTATCACTGAAGCCGGATTATCATTTAATCAGACTGATTATATCAAAGATATGATGACCTTAGCAATATAAGATAGTTTAGGTACTATACAATTTACATAGAGCAGTAATTGCAATTGTGCGATTTTTCTGCAGTGAAGATGAGGTAGATAAGTCTTGTAATGGTTAAACATAAAAAACTCTGCTTTTTAGTTTCCCAAATGGCAAAGATAAATCATGACGATAACTAGAAATAAGAAAAGCTGTTGGCATGGAAACCTAACAGTTAAAATTTTCTCATGTTTTCTCAAAACATCAAATTTTTATAACCAGGTTGGATTCCCTGCTCCTCATAGTAAACTATTTGGTGAGAAAATTGCTGGCATGAATCTCTCACAACACATCATCCTTAGTGGCTGAGCAAAGCCATATGCCTACTTTGCACTGTAGTACAAGAACATAAGTTTCTCAAATTCCTTGGACTGCATAATGGGGGAAAAAAACATCAACATCATTATATATACCCCATATTTTGGACATGCTATCATTTTTGACAAAGGTATCATTTGGGTTTTACAGAAGATCATCTAACCTTAAAGTGCTCAAATATAAGTTAATTTCCTTGTTTGCATACGGAATAATGACTGTTTAAAATACTTTTCACTTCTAAAGTTCTCAGCAATACAAATTTTTGCTAGTCACACTTTCTCCTAAAAGGCAGTTACTGTATGAATTGTGGACCTGACTAATTAAGAAGAAACAAAGTATTCCAAAAACTGCACATCCCAATGTATCAGAACTTATATTTCAAGAGAAAAAAAAATAAACAGGAAGACATTTCAAATGGCCTGACAGCACTGTTACAAATTGACTTCCGCTTAGCTCAGCTATTTCATCTGCTCTCAGTGTTCTCTAGGGCTGGTTCAAATGAATGGGGAGTTCTCTGTGAAATCAGATGGAGATGTGTGCTTGCAAGAAGCACAACAGTCTCCCATCAAATCTTCTATGAATGGCTGCCATGGCAAAATGGAGAATAGTGCAGTACTTCAGATGAGGTCTAATAATGAACATATCTATAACACACATGCACATTTTCTCCAGCATAATTATAATAACCTCCAGAACCACCTGCAGGATGAAGCAGTTTGAACTAGATATCAGTTAACTTTAAAATAGGAGATAATAACGTCATTGTTACCTCTGCTTCTAACAAGAAAGCAGCAATGGTCTAGATGGAGAAGAGGAGAGGGTTCTGCTGCTACAGATTTGGCAAAACAACCAAGGAATTATACATTATTTTAGTTTTTAGAGATGGAAAAAAAATCAGAATTTTCATTGGTAGCTAATTTCTGGTTGGATACTGCTGGGTTTGAAGGGGTAACATTTTATGATAATTCACAACAAGGAAAAAAACAGTCTCTTAAAGAACAAATACATTAAAAATGCTTCAAGTCTATTGCTGAATAATGATTCTTCAGAGTCAATGTCTCCTTTTTTTTCTCTTTTGCAAAGCTAAATAACTCATTTTCATCTGAGAAAAAGATTGTGTCTAGCCCTAAGCCTGGCTGCTGTATTTCAAAGTGGGGAAATAGATTTCAAGTATACTCCAAAACAGGGAGGTCCTTTTGCTATGTAGTAGACCTCTGTATGAAGTGCGTAGGTGTAGAAGGCAACATTTCTCATCGCTATCTTTCCTCAAGGTTAGTGTCATGAAAAGTACCATGATACCGTAATTGAACAGCATGAAAAGAAATGATACTATCTGAATCCCTAAGAGAGGAGCTGCAACCAATCATTGTCTTTGGAAGAGATGGGAAGTAACTGCTGCACTTAAAAGTGAATGGCACTAGAACAATACTTTTCTTTCCAATCCAAGGTCCATATATTGTCACATTACAAGTAACGATAATAGAAATCTGTGAGCAAACTCCTTTTTTTTATCTTAATCTGTAATCACATCAGAAAGATAGATCAGAAAAAGCATCTTCAGTTTTCATCAGAATTTTATTCTCTTCTTCAAGTGCACATGTAACTCAATCAATAGAAGTAATATATGCATCATATTATTATGAGAAAATAAACTCTTCAGTATTTTTACCAGATGTTTTACTCCAGGAAGGAAGGAACATTTTTGCTAGCTTGGTTGCTTAACATTTAAATGTAATGTTCCTGAAAAGTATCTTGTCTTTATGAAGAAATAAAATACCAGTAGAGCAACATAAAATTGTACTAAACATCATGCAAATATGACTGTCCCAATACCTTTTTTAAAATGTTTATTCTACATAGTCACCTAGCTTAACTCTTTAGAAACTGAAAAATTAGACTCTTTATAAGAATATTGGAATTTATCATCGGTATTTTGAAAGACTGACAGATTAGAGCATTTTTCTTTCTCTCAGAAGAAAGCTCATTTGATTAGATGCTTAGGGTGAACCATCAGCTGAAGTTTCAACCTGTAAAGAACACTGCAAAAGATGGATATTACCAAATGCTGCTGCATGAACAAAATGTAAATTGACATATGAGATGTTCAGTTGATAGTTCAGTTTGCTAGGTAATTAAGGTTATAAGTAGTTAAGCCATAGTGATCACTTCACTAATCATATGTAGGCCTAGAGAAAAAAAAATCAAGATAAAATTTAAGACAAAACAAATATAACTATGTCCTTTAAAAATGTTGATGCCAAAATGTACTGTCTTGATACATAATAGAAGATAATTCACCAAAAACTTGTTTGTTGTCAAAGCTTAAAGATACGTAAGTAACCAGAGAAAGACCCAGGTTTAACACTGATAGAAGAATGCAGAACCTTCCTGCAATATGTGATGTCGTATCCATCTTTCTGTAGCAGTAATAAATTTGGCTGATCCAGTTAGGACTGCTGTTAGGTAGCAGTATGAAAACTAACACGAAAAAAATGCTTGGGGAAGAGAAAGCATCAATAAGCTCAATTCATGTTTCAACAAAGAAATAACGGAAACAGCCAGATTAGGGCAAGTTGTGTAGAACATACATCTTGTAGCTGAGGAGTATCCTCCATCACAAGGCTTTTCAAAAAGAATGTCTTTTTAATTATGGCTTTACTGAAAACTTCACTATTACTATGTTTTCTTCTTGCCATGATGATAAAATTTACTGCCTGTTTAAATTGTACTTTACCAGGCTAATACAGCAATAATGATCACTCCTTAGAAATTAGATTGTATGTGATTCTAAAAGTGGAACACATGAATTAAAGCTTCTGCTTCTCCTATGTTTGCAAAACAAACTTCAGAACCCAAAGACAGAAAAGTAAGGTAGGGAGATCCAAACATATGTGCTCTGGGAATGTTCAGAAAAAAGATATGCCACATCAATGAACTGCAAGATAGTTTACCTCAAGAGAAAGCAGACAAGCTCACACAACTCTCTGTGTCATTTAATTCAATCGTCTGCCAACAGAACTATCCCCTTCTTTTAACTTTATATTCACCAAAACTCTTTATTCACTTTTTTCTTCAAAATCAGAGTTTCAAAAAAAGTAAAAAATTATGAAAAGATGTCTGAAAGGAAACAATCATTTTGTTTCACACAAAAATGAGCAAGGGACTAGGGAAAGAGATTCCACTTGAGAAAAAAAAAAAAAAAGGACTGTTGGACTGTTCTTTTAAATGGCATTTCAAGATTTAGCCTAATCCAAAAGAGCCCATGAGCAATCTGTGTCCAGAATCTTTATTTAGTTCTGTGAAAATCTTTCTGTAAATAAACTGGCCTAAATTATTTAGATTAGCTTGACAGATTAGAGTTCTGTTTTCCTGGGATCTCATATAAAGCTTTTACCAGCAAGTGATCGCTTCTGGGACAACATTTCAGAAAATCTCCAATATCTTCAGTACTAAATACATAATCTTCCTGACAAAAATACCCTCTCTCTGCCTTCTGCATCCATTCTTTTTAGAAATAGAAAAAAAAAGTTTAAGAAAGTTCTTCTCATTTGGTAAGATTACAGTTGCTATTATTAATCTTTCCTTAAGGTTTTTATTTTTAACAATAATTAATTTACTAGCAAAAGGTTAAAGACATAAAAATTTGCACATTTGCATGGAAGTATTCAGAAGGTATAGCAAAATGCATGAGGTCTATTAAAGTACCATATCTTAAAATAGAATAAAAACTGAAGAAATCCTGCATTACGGACTCTGTTTTTCCCCAAGTCTTTCTAAGGCAGAGTTCTCGCTGGGGTATGTTGAACTGTTCACCAGAATCAGAACAAGATGACCTAATTTTATGTTATGCTGAATAATGTGTGATTTCAGAAAAAGTCATTTAATTTCTTACAACTTCAGTTTTCACCTTTGAATAACAGGGGTCATTTTTTTTACATTATCAAAAGACGCTTCAAAGAAGTGAAATACATATTGTTACTCTTCTCAGTTTTATGCCTTATATTTCAATTACCTCATTATGGAAAATCAATTCCTTGATGAATTACATGTTGTATTTCACAACACATTGGCAACTAAATAAAACACCAATACTGCCTTCTGCTGCTTCTTCTGCTCTTCACTTGGCAGATCAGTCGGATGTCAGGGAAGATCACATATATCTGACATCTTTGAAGTTAGAAGCATGTTGAGAAAATGGAAACTATCCCATCCAAAGGGAAAGAAAAAGGCATTAGGTTATGTCTAAAGGTAAAGCGTCAGGGTAGAGGGTTGCTAAGTTACACAGATAGCAATAGAAACAGAGGTATCATAAAAAAAGATGAGTTATTGAATCATTTTGGGTCAGTGATCTAAGACAAAAAAATTGCTAATGGATAAAAATGCTAACTCCAAAGTCTAAATACAGGTGGTATTCAAGTTATAACTTAAATGTCATTATCTTATATTTATCTATAAAAATAAATCTCCAACAATAAATATAAAACAAGAGCAGAAATTGTTGCCCCACTGCTCCAGAGAGATGGTTTTAAGACAACATTCAGGCTTCATGATCCAAAAAGTAAGTGCTCACTTAGAAGCAGTTTGTATTCAGTATTTGTCCTTGACTGGCTATTTTACATATTTTTGCTTCTTAGAATACAGTATTTCTGAACCACCACAATGAATTCCTTTATCCAAAAACCTGCATTCTTATTCTCCTGTCCTAAAACTTCTGTAAGAATGGCTATATAAATCAACATCGATCATTGTCAAGAAAATAAAATTCAGCAGAAAATGAAAAAGTTCTTAGCTGGATTCTGCTTTGGGTGCTTCTGGATCTTTTAGGGACAGGGTCCAGGATCATCAGAGGACTCTTGGGAACCTCTGAGAAATGGGAGGGTACCTACTGCAGCCAGATAAGGACAAGGTACAGGTAGCCAAGCAGGTGTGAGCCTGAGAAAACTCTAGCTGGGATGCTGTGGGAAGACTGCCAAAGCTCATCTGGGCCTCTTCTGACTGTTTTCCCTTGCTGTTCTTCTATGTGGTTACCAATGAGAGGTGGTGCCAGAGTCAACCTGAAGAGTATCAAAAGTGACTACAGAGCACTGTGGGTAATAATCAGGGTATGAGGGCTTAGGTGGTGTTCTCAGTGCTGCTAGTGAAGGGAAAGGATGTGAGGAAGATGGAATTGATACTGCATGTCAACAATCGGTTGCATAGCTGGTGTTAGAAACAGGATTTTGGTTTCTATGACCATGGGATCCTGTTTCAGGACCAATGGCTGCTTTGGATCCACCTTGCAAAGCAGGACAAAAGTATCATTGCTAGTGGTATGGCTGATGATTTAAGAAAGTCTTTACACTAGGAACAATGGGGAAGTGAGAGACCTTCCAATACTCCTATGATGGAGCAATGGACCTGATAAAGAAAATGGAAAGAATAATATATATGAGAATAGCAATTGTTATTGTCCAAGTATTATTTTTACATTTATTCATTTTTCTTCTGTTTATCATAAGATTGTGGTAGGTACAAAATCTTTTCCGAAGAGAGATGGAGATGAAACAGAAACAACATTCTGGAGTGTGGAGATATATTTTTATCTATTTAAATACACAAATGTCTATCATATTCTATTCATATATACCTATAAATATATGAGAACACACAAAAAACCCAGAAAATATTCTGTTCGAGAAATTAAAAAAATTTAGGCCAGCTCTCCCACTGTTAATGCTACCAATTTGTTTCCTCTGTAGAAATTACAAGTCAATGAATGCATTTAAGATTGTAACTTTCCACTGACCTAAAGTTTCCTTGTAGAGTTAAGTGATTACAACAAAACTAACAATAATTATGGCTGGCTGAAGGGAAGAGGAAGGGATTGTTCTTTTTAAATATATTTCAAAGTTTTAAATACAGTTCTTTTAATAAAGAACTTCAGTAGTGTATATGGTGAAATAAAAAATATGTAAATACTTTTTGGAATTCCAACAACTGGTGAGTCACTGATAGCTGTACTTCTGAAATCTGTGCCCACGTCTCATTGTACCGAAGCAGGTAAGATTGCCATTAGTAGAGGCAATATTCATAAAACTCTAATAAGAATGAAACGCCAATACATGTTACCACAGCCTGTGACACGATGCATGACAAAGACCTCTGCACAGCTTTAAACTACACTGAAAGGCAATGCCAACTGAAACCGCAGAGTAATCTCCAGGTGTCTAAGGTATGTCTCTGCCAGTAAGCTGTTCATGACACAGGCTCTAGTACTGCTCTGTAGAAATCCCTGGTGGTGAATTGTTAGCCTGGTTTCACTTTATGCCAGCTAATACTCGCAGACAATGATTTAGGAATTAAAATGTGCCAAAGCACATTGACAGACTAACATGGATGGGACTAGTTGAGGAACATATTCCTTCTGTGTAATGCTATAAGTACACCTTTCTGATGAGCTTCACTACAGGCCTTGCATTACTTCAAATACTTTGAATTAAAAATACCCAGTTTAAAATATTATGCTTAATATCACAGGACCACAGAGACATCACATGAGGCCAGCAGAGACCCAGGGCTAAGTGTTATGCAATGTGGGTTTGGCCAGTCTGTTTCTTTTTGCCTCAGGTCCAGAAAATGTTCTCCATATTATTTAGAGATATAGCCACATCTCTAAATCTTGGACATCTAGAAAAAGAAGATTTTAGCAAAAGCCAGTGTGGCCTTTGAACTCTCAGAGTCTCTGAGACTCTTTTCTTGTTTAATATGACCTTGCCTCCAGCAAATAATGAAAGCATCAAAACACTATTTCTTCTCCAGACCAGGAGCATGACTGTATCCTATGCAGGTGTACGAGCATTGAACTACCTGCCTCAAAGCACTAACAACTGCATGAAATTCAGTGCAAGTCATGAAACTATTCTGACGCTCTGGATACTCTCTTGGGTAGTCAGCTTATTCTGTGCTACAAAATACTTTGAACTACTAACCTGATTGTCACCCACAGCCTAGAACTTTATAAATTATATTTTCAAGTTACATTCATGTCTATGGCACATTCAACCCATAAATCCCTCCCAACACCGTTGGGGCTTTCTGACCATCAGCAAGTACTACATTTGATCTAGGTCTTGATAGATTAGACAACCACACTACACAATGCAATACTACTATATGCTTTAGTAGAGATTGTAAAGCACATTCTCACAAGGAATACTACAACTTTTCAGAATATGGCAGTAATGAATGAAAGAAAAAAAAATAAAGCCATGCTAGGTGGGGTCCCTCTCCCTTCAAGACTGAAAGACCAGGAAGTGCTTCAGGGATAGAAGCCTTTGGTTATGTCTACATCAGCAAATAGGATAGTCCAATAGAAGAAAAACTGTATTGCAAAACACATGACATTGAACAAACAATACATACTAAATCTCCCTGAAAAATTTATATCTGACCAGATCAAGCCTGGTCCCACATGTTCTGATTCCTTTTTGAAAGAAATCCAATTTCCCAAGCTCCAAAACGAATACAAATTTTAAAGAATAAGTGAGGATTGGGAAAACCTCCTGATCTACATTAATGCAGATAAACACCTTTTATTTACACTACTTCCATCTTATGTATCTCTGTATCTTCATAGTTGTGATGATTATTTAGGGATCCCTTATTTCCCAAGTGTCTTCAAAGACGTGTTGTGTTCCATCTTTAAGTCCCCACATTAGAGGTGGAAGTAAGTCAATTAGTTGTGAGGAACCACCTAGAAAATTACAACAGGAATCAAAGAAATTCCTTGTTCTAGTTTCCACTAAAGCATCATGAAAGTATCAGATACATAAACTGCAGTTTACAAAGCCCTATTACAGATACGCAGTGATTAATTCAGCTCTCCCTGGAACAAATCACAATTTTTAAAATTTTCTTCTGAACCTGACGAGTAGATCTGATAGGGCTGGTAGAGAGTAGTCATTACTATGTACTGAGATGGCTAGTCAGAGTGGAGAAAATATATGGAATGCCAAAGTACCTTTCCATATGATTCATACACATTTGTGCATCAAACATTTATCATGGAAGATCTTGTTAAAGGCTCAAGAAGTAGCCAGGTAGCTACTCCATTTTGTGATTTAGAAGCTGAAATGTATGATGAGGAATACAATAATAAGAAATATTCTGGACTACCTGAACATTTTCCTAAAGTTTTAAAATCATAGCTGTGGAAAAAAAAATCTCACACACTTATGTGTCTTGTACATATGCATAATGCAATAAAGACAAAGATTAAGGATCATGCTGCTCTAAAGATACATTTGATTCTTCCAACCAATTAGAAAAGGACCTTAAGATCAGTGCTCCTTTAAGAATTCTCTTCTTATTACATCTTGGAAATATTTATGTATGCTTAATTTAGGTTGTTGGGAGTTTTTCATAAAAATATCTTCTCAATCAAAAGGCTTTGATAGTTTTTTTTTAAACCTTCTATGCAAAATCTGTCAAATGTGATTTGAAATACTTCTTGACTATTGTGCCCTCCTTTTTCTTTCCATCAGAAAACCACTTCTTAAAACCCAGTATTTAAATTCATCTTTTTCACTTACACATCAGTAATATCCTGGTGCTTCCATTTCATAGAGATATTGTACATATTACATGCAGGATAGCTTGTTTTGTCCTATAAAAAGGAAATGGTAGCCATTTTATTCTTTTACTTGACAGTATGGTCAGATAGCTGTTGAAGAGACAAACTCGTAGAATTACACAACAGGGTGAGAGGAAGAAAAGAGCTTTTTAAGATGCTACTCTGTAAGTAACTAATTGCAATTGGAAACCTGCATTCTGGATGTACAGAAAAATATTTGCTACATCAAAACATTGTACGACAGGTTTCTGCCAGGGTCCTGGAGTCATCCAAAACTGGTCTACAGAACATTTGAGGAAAATACGAAATAAAAATTTTAAATAAAAGACAAAATCATTTTTGACAAAGGCCTGAAGCTTTTGTCTTCGTAATTTCTATCTATGGCTCATCCAGTGGTGCCTGCCAATTGAGGAATACTACAATTTGCTGTGCTACCCTAATTAATTTTCCCTCTGAACAGCTGATAAAACTACTGGGTTTCAAGACGATCTCAAAACATAAACGAAGCACTTAGGTCTGATTGCTCTTTCAGTCTCATTGCTGCTTGCTCAAGATGGCTGCAAAGTGCTAGCAAAATTGAATTGTAGTTTTCTTATCACCACTCTGCATGGTGCAAATTATATGTTCAACTGTGGATACTCAAAAAGCTTTCAGATTAAAAAAATTCAATTGTGTTGGAAAAACTTTCAAGTTTTTTCTAATCTGTGTATTTCATACCACAGCAATAGCACCTTGAAATACTATCCAGAAAGGGTGATTCAGTATTGTTATTTGCTCCCAGCTGCCAAGGTCTCTGCAATTCAGAAGGCAACAAATTACCTAGGAGAAACAGGCTCCAGTATAGTCAGAGACAGACACCAGACAGCAGGTGGTTTTTAAATGTCTCCATTATCTTATTTGCCACCCTATTTCCCCAAAGTCATCTTAAGTGGAGCAGTACTTTTCTTTAGCTTTTGTATCTGAATATGTAGTTAGCAGATTTACTGTACCTCAGCAACTTATTTTCCTGCTTACTTACTAATGTTATTGAGCAGGCGGCCATCCATGCATCCTCAACTCATGATGTACCTGTATTATTGCCCAATAACTGATTGAAACTAAGATAATATATTTTTTAAAGCATCTGTTGTTACATTTGTTTATCCTATTTCTTTAAACAAGTGAATAAGTTAGCCATCAAGGTCAATAAAATTTCTCACTTAAGAGACGTGCTAAACAGATTATCATAACAGACTTCAGCAAAATGCTTTAGCCAAAACCCAGCAAACAAACCCTATGTTCAGTACACAAACACCTTGCTGACATTTGATGACCTACTTGACATGAGAAGTGATGAGATACTGTAATAATCCCTTCCGGTCTTCCCTCTATGGATAAGGAGTGTGTTTTCTAGAGAAGAAAGAGGAAAAATACAAGATTTCGCCCTTGATTGATAAATGTTCTCTACAGACTATATTTAAGTCAACGTTTTCCTCTCTTCTTCTCTTGCCACTTCTTCTGTAGTTGCAGCAGTACTAGTCTGAAATGATTGTCTGATTTACTTGCTGTTCCAAACACCCCACCTAGCCCTAAATATTCAAGGTGAGAAGAAGCGCGTTAGTAGTAACATACTTCTCTCATACAACACTAGCGGTGTATATAGTAGGCCTGAAAGAGACTCTGCTATCATAAAGTTCTGATCAATGCCGAAAATAGTGACTACTGAGATCTACTGCAGCTAATTTAAGAGCTTAAACAAGCAAACAGTTCTGATCAGCAACAGAATATAGACACAGTGGGAGAAATAAGTAATTGTTTAATGGTGAATAATCCTGTGTGGGATGGAAAAGTTAAGACAGCAAAAAGTTAGTCCAAGTTAGTCCACACCTTCATTCATTCAGAAAAAAAAAATATTTTGAAAAGTATGCCTGAGTACATCTCCCCTAATTTTGGATATTTAAAATTTAAATTAAGTACTAATTTAATCAAATTAGCACTCATTAGGTACTAATACTAATCCCCCAAAACAGTGGAGAGAGATAGGTTCATTTGGTTATCAGTGAGCCTTGCATGACTGCACTTCTACCTCATGTAACTGAGTTAGGAGCCTCTTCAATCAACCTTCACCTTCCAGATCTTTAGAGCAGATAACAAAGAGTAAAGTAGACCTTTATTTTACCTTGGAGAACGTTTTAGGTTTTAGTAAGTTTCCAGAAACATAAATTCATTTGGCCCTCTAATTGCATGTCAAACAGACCATACTCATATGCCAATGAAAGGAGATGCATTCTAAAAAAAATATCTGGAATTGCATTATTTTTGTATTATTAGTGTCATTATACACACTGACAACATTGAACAGTCACACCAACTAAAATTTCTGCACCTTACCATTGGCTTAGGTTTTTGTTAAATTTGTTTCTAATCTGAATGTTTTCTTTTCCAAGTTTTAGAAGCTGGGCCTGCATAGAAAGAATCTGTGGAAGCTGCATAATGCAGAGCAAAAATACAATAAGCTTGACTGAAAAGAGCAGTCTACAGGAACAGTTATATGCAAATTAAACTGGACATTGTTAGGATCAGAGGATAACAAACTTAAGACCCTAAAATGAATCCTCAGCCAGCGAAGATGAAACAATACTACTCTTAAAAAGTAATTCGACTATTTTGTTTAGATGCGAAGATGATTTTGCTGTCTCCCTGAAAGATCTCTTGGTCAGATTAATATGCTAGTCCTTCAGTATTTCATCAGAGTAAAAAAATTTTATTTTCTATACATTTACAGGACAAATCCGATGATTATTCACAATTTCCTTGCATATGTGCTATTCTCTGCTTCCTTTTGCAAAAAGTATGAAATTATTATTTGGTATGCACATTAGTTTTATTCGAGCACTCAAACAATATTCAAGTGATTAATCTCCTTCTGATGAAAGGTCATGGCTGAGAAGTTCTCATTATATAAAATAAACTAACAGAATGTAAAATGAACATACAGATGATATAATCCATATCATAACAAATCCAATTATATGAAAAGGAGTAGGGTAGTTGGGAAAACAACCAATTAAAAATTGTTTTCCAAACTAGCAGTAAAATGGTCAAGAGTGCAGACTGTCAATCCCTTCTTTACCGTATGGTTTTTAATTTCGTTCAGCAAAACATTTAGCTGATACTTAATTACTTAATTCTAAAAGACATTTAGCTGACATTAGTTTTCTTGGTTCCATCAGAGTCCACCGCAGAGACATCTCCAAGAAACTATTCATTTGGTCATCAGATATATGCCCAAAATAACAAGAAGAATCATAGCTGGTTTTGCCTCTTCTCTTCCATTAACTCTGGAAAAAAGTTTAGGAAAGTGACTTAAATCAGACAATTATATTTTTAGATGGCTACAAGTTGTCCAAATCCAATAAAATTAGTGACACTTTATTTTGGTTGTTTTCAGAATCAAAAACTTGATGGCTTCCAGAACAGAGACCAAAAGAGTAAATAAAGCAAAACCACCTGAGGTACTTACACAAAGCTACACGCTACAATAATTACAAAAGTTACAAAAAAATAAAGGATGTCTCATTCACAGCCGGAACCTCCTCAGATCATAATCTTTCTCCCAAAGAACAAAGGATGGGAGACTCTTTCAAGAGAAGTCAAATGGGATATCCATAGCAGTAATCATTGTTCATGTTATGGTTTCATGCCTGGCAGCAGGAAACAATCCAATTTCTTTTAAGTGAACATTTCAAACAGAAGGCTGCATTGGCTGGGGCTACAGCCTTTCTCTGACCTAAGACAGGTAGGAATTAATCTGGTAAGATTCTGGAAAAACAGAAAATGTAAATGGCTTCATAAATAATCAGGTAAGGGATTTAAAAGGGAGGAACTTCAGGTCCAGTTCCCACTTCAAGGCACAGGAAGAAACTGAATGCTTGTGTCTCCAAGTATCCTTAAGAGAAAGGATATCACTACAGCTTCCCCTAATAGCCTGTAGGTACTGCATAACGCTATGGCTCTCTGACCTAAGCAACTGTTATCACCTCTTCAAAAGAGAAACAAGAGCAAATACAACCACTGTGTTTAAACTACATTTAATTTTCTACCTGCAAGCCCACTGCTCCAAAATTAGAAATTACCAGCTTATAACATAGCCAAGGACTAGGGCCCTTTGAAAACCATCAGATAAATTCCACAGTACAGCTTTGGGTCCTGAAGTCACCAAACAAAGAGTAAAAAAAAATCAAACCAAATAAAAGATACTGGAGATTGTTATATATCATGCTGACATTTACTTCCATCACTAAGAGCTAACTGATGAAAAAGTCCAGCTCAGATACAGCTGGAGTTAAGCTAGGTATCAGAGTTCAGACCTTATCAGAAAGATTGAAGCTGAATACCAAACTAAGCATAAGAAATAGTATTAACTACTTCTACAATATAACATAATATTTCTTCACATTATGAACACACCAAGGGAGCCTTCTAAAATTCCAGAACTATAGTGATTGTAACCAGAAGACCATTGTACATTGAAGAGTTTGCAATCTACACAACAGTTAAGCTGAGTATGCGCATGCGTGTGCTGTGCTACACATACGGTTCTGCCATCAGCTGTGCGCTGTGCTGTGCGTGTCCCTTGGCTGCAGGATGAGCTTAGCCCAGTCATGGCAACAAGGAAGGCTGCAGGCAGCTCCCACTTAGCAGCAGTGATTACCCCACCTGCGTTTATCTAAAAATGCTGCTAGTTCTCATGTGATGATCCACCTTCCTGCCCCTCCTTTTTTTTTTATGGTATAAACTGTTAACAGAACTGTTTTCTTTCAAGAAAATCCTGTAAGAGTTCAAAAGACTTCCTTCTTCACAGTGTTTGCTCTAATACATGGAATTTTAAGTGCTGTTTTACAGAGTGCAAGCACCCTTCTTAATAAGATCATAATGCAGCATTTTCAGATGCAACACAGTAACAAAGACATCTTAAACTCCAGTTGAAAAAAGTCTTTAGACCTTGAAATAAGAAACTCATTTCTACTAAAAACTATGGCATAAATAATATTTTTTCCTTTCCACTGTAAAGCTATCGCTTATTTTTGAATAAGTTTCAAATGCAGCCCACACTTCTAACACTCATGATGCTTAAAAATGTACTTAAGAGTGAAATACCTGCCCAGCATTTTAAAATCTTCATCTGGTTTTTACATATAGTTAACAGAAGCATCTGCCTACAAGGATTACAGACCCTATCTAAATCATTCAAAGTTTGTTACGAGAGGTCTTTTAAAGCGAGATCCAGGTCAGGATAAAAATACCAGAGGTCACAGTGCAATCTACTCTTCTTTCAGCCATTCCAAACATAGCTACTTAATTGGATAACAAAAAATATGTACGTATTACATTCTCACACACTAATCTCCTTTTCTCAAGGAGTTCACAAGTCCTGGCAGCTGAAAATACATGCATATTTGGGAGGAGTGGCAAAGCATAGGAGAAGTAAGAAGGTTTGAACGTAAAAATGCTGAAGTAAGATTTGGTTCTTATATCTCTGTAAATTCTGCCTAAGACACAGACTCCGGGGAAATGCTCCAGATGTCTAGTAACACAGATCAGATGCTAACACGTAAAGCTCCTAATAATTCCAGCGACTTCTATCCTCTCTAAAATATGCAATATATATCAATAAATATATAATATATAATATAATATATATTTATTTTTAAACGCTATATAAACAGCTACAACAAATAATATTCTTTATCTTAGCTTCATAAAGATATATACACCTATCTTAAGGGAAACATATGGTCTCTAAAAACGCTCTTCCCTCATCTGCATTATAATTAAGTACTACTGAAGGTGCTATCAAAGAGCTTTCCTTGCCCTAGGACAACATAGCTACAAGGCAACACGTCACAACTGCAACTAGGGAACAACTGCGAGAGAAAAGACCATGACTTAGTTATCTGAACTGGATTGGAAACTTAATGCTAAGTTTTTTCCTTGAGTACATTTCCAACCAGTTCAAATTGCTTTTACAGATTGTGATAGTCACTGAATTCCTAGTTTGTTTTCATAAATCTTACGTTTTACTAGCTGGACAGTCAAAATAGAAAAGTATCAAATAAAGATGGAAGAAAACCTCACATAATACAAAAAACACTACAATGCCTTGAGCATTCACTTGCAGACAAACCAGTTTCAGCGAACAGCAGAACTTTGTTAATTTTCCTAAATTACACATTCAAGAAAAAAAAAGCAAAATAAAACGAATCATCAGTTCAGCATTTAAGAAAAATACGTTTGATAGTATATTTTTACATGAAATCTCCTCCTCCAATAAAAGTGTCATGTTGCAATCTTATTAAGTCTATTCACAGTACACCAACTTGATCATCTCATTCTACTCCTGCAAAAAACCCAGAGCACACATAATAACAGTGCAATCAACATTTAGACGAATTCACAAGACATTGTCTAATCTTCTAAAGACTAGGAAAGATGTAACAATAAGTAGCACAGAAACCCTCTTCACTATCCTGCATGGATGAGATTCCTAGAAGTGATGGTCTCAAGTGTGAAATGAAATTAACGAATAGAGAGATAATGGAGATAAACAGCATTTACAGCCTCATCCAGACTGATGCTGCGTCTCTTCATCTTCCATACTATTCATTATAAAGTGAAGGCAAGGAGCAGGATTGGTGTCAAGATTATTCACATTAATATTTCAGCCAAATTTTGCTATATGTATTTCTATCTCATCACGTAAGAGAATCTAGAACATGCCTGCTTTTCATTTTGAATACGAACTGCATTTATTTTTTTGAAAATGCATTTGTTCAAAACAATAGTTACAGATTTTGTAGTGCCATATTTTATATGAAAAAATGGATATATCAAAACTACTGATACAAATGATCTATCAAGATCTGTGTAACTAAACTCTCTTACCACATGAATAAAAATCCTTTCAGAAAAGGATTACACTTTGTATCAAAGCTCTGAAAACCCAGAGAGTCTCTCTGGTTGCACCACAGGAAAGGATGCTAGTATAGCATTCAGGATCTTTAGTTCTTACCATCCCTCAGTGAAACACACAGAGCTACCAGCTCCATTTAGAGAGCTGCTAACTGCATTGCCTCAGAGGAGCACTTTCTAGGAAGTCAAGTTTCAAGCTTTGTAGGATTCATAAATCAGTATCAACTCCTCATATTATACCCTGACATAAATGGGAAAAACCCCTACACTGTCATTCCTTTTTCTTTTATTAAAAGTCTGTATAAAGAAAATATTCCACTACAGCAATGTGCATAGTATGCTTTGACTGTCATTCTTCATGTTAACTAACATTATTTCCCCCTGGTCCTCTCAGAATTTATTTTCTTATCTGTAGTCTTATATCTGAATTATAAATTCTCTGAAAGAAAACGTCTTTAGTAACAACTAGTTCAGCAGCTAAAATGAAATCAAGTTCCTATCCCATGACTGTTTGAAGTGCACAACAGCTTTGGACAAGCACACTTTTAAATCTTTACCTTGAAGTAACATGTTTGTCACTTAGCAACACAAAATAGAAAAACATTATTTTTCTTTCACTAGAAATGGTATAAAAGCTTAGGCTGTATGTGGTGGCATAACATAAAGGGAATGGACTAGCTTATTCTAGAGTGTTTAGTATTTTGCCTGTTGAAAATGCATGGTGCTTTGGGATCCCAGAGACGGTTACCACATCACATACAAAATATTTGTAGGCTATCTGAAGTGTAGTCTTGAATTCCCAGTTAAGCTTTGGAATTCTAATCATTTTCGGGCTCCATTAATTTTACATAACTATATGAAATTGAACAACAGCAAGCGCTGGATTCTCTACCTGGGATGGGGTAATCCTGGTTATACATACAAACTGGGGGATGAAAGGTTGGAGAGCAGTCCCGTGGAGAAAGATCTAGGGGTCTGGGTTGATGTCAAGTTGAGTATGAGTCAACAGTATGTCCTGGTAGCCAAAAGGGCCAAGCATGTCCTGGGGTGCATCAAGCATGGCATAGCAAGCTGGTCAAGAGAAGTGATTGTCCCACTTTACACTGCACTAGTGTAGCCTCATCTGGAGCACTGAGTGCAGTTTTGGGTGCTTCAATAAGAAGGACATCAAACTATCAGTGTGTGTAGAGAGGAGAGCAACCAAGATGGTGAAAGGTGTTGAGGACAAGACTTATGAGGAGCATCTAAGGTCACCTGTCTTGCTCATCTTGGAGAACAGAAGCTTGAGGGGTGACCTCATCCCAGTCTACAACCTCCTTATAGGAGACAACAGAGGAGGAAGTGCTGATCTCTCCCTGGAGACTAGTGACAGGACATGAGGAAATGGAATGAAGTCGCATCAGGGAAGTTCAGATTGAACATTAGGAAAAGGCTTTTCACTGAGAGGATGGTTGGTTACTGTCACTGGAACACACTAGTCGCAGCATCAAGCCTGTCAAAGTTCAAGGTGTGTCTGGATGACACTCTTAGTCCCATGTTTTACTTTTAGGTAGTCCTGTGAGGAGCAGAGAATTGGACTCGATCCATATTGGTCCCTCCCAACTTGAGATACTCTATTACTCTATAAAGAATAAACTATATGTTAACATTATGGAATCTATTGGTTTTCTGCTTAGACACTGAGAAAGAAGAGGCTGAAGAAAATTAACACAATAAGAAGAAAAAGTATTAATTTTAAAATGCTGGGAGATAAACAAAATTGTTTAGAAAAAAGGAGATGACTCCATAGTTTGGCAAGCTGGTGGCCTGAATCACTGAAAAAGGAGAAGTAATGGACTCCTCGGCTTCAAGTGCTACACCTGTTTAATTGACTGTCCTCTGTCCTTCATCCTTACAAAAATTCTGAACACAGAATTAAGTAGTTTCTAGCAGAAAGCCAAGCTTATATATTCCTCAGAAGATCTCAAGTAGCTTCATGTGTTTTTAAAGCTTATGCAAACAAAAAGTGCCAATGGATTTTGTAAAAAAGCAGCTTTGTGCCAGGTGCTCTCCATTAGTGAACAGACAGGATCACGGTTAAGAATTCTGTTATATATCAATCAGTTCAGGTGGGATCATCTTCACCATTTCCTTGCCTGATTACTGTCTCCTATGAGATGAGGTATTCCTGCCTAAAATGTTCTTAGAAAGAATCACTGAATCATGTAACTTCTTCCATGAAGTCCACACAGTACAGCCATGAGCTGATAGTTTGGTGAAGTTATAGATATGTGCTATGCAAGAGCATCAGTGGTGGCTTATACATGCTGGGTTCTTCTAACATTTGTGACTAACACTGATCTAATACACAATATTTGTGATTCTCATATGTTACAGTGATATATGCATAAATAAACTCATATTAGCAGCTACAAAGATTTTTTGACACTAACCCTCCACTTAGTTCAAATTGGCCTCATTAACAACTACGTGACTTTTCTTACAGAGTAATATTGCAAAAGCAATTTATATGTAACAAGTTTATCACGGCATTTATTTTCTGTTTCACTGTTTTTCCCATTTGATCTGTTTCTGCTATCTGAATAGGATAAGAAAAGTACTTAGTGCTATGCAGTGTTTTTATCAATACTCACAAAATGTTTTAAAAGAAGGTTTAGTATTGTGATCTCCATTGTTATCAATGGGCAAACTTAAGCACAGAAAGGTCAAGTGCCTTTTAAAGTATATTCAGCACACAAATCACAGAGCTAAGCTAACAGGACTCTTGAGTCTCAGTCCTGTACTCTATTAATACAGCTACGTTCCTTCCCCTAGAGACAGAAAAAGCCAAAATCAGGTGGCTAATTACAAGTAACCACAGACAATTAATAATCCTTGAATAATCCAGTTTCAAAACCCCTGAATTATTAGATTCATAGATCCCTTGTAAGCCTCCGAAGTAATTAAAGCCTGACTGAGGAGCTAAGCGATCTTTAGCTCAAATCCTATGAATAGATTAGTTTGTGAACATAATGTATGCTGACTATTAATGTGCTGTTTTGCTGTATAAGCAGTGAGGGTAATTCAGGAAAACCCTACTTAAATTGTACCCATAATAGACTCACACCATTTTTACAAAGTCAAAGCTAATGTTAGGAGAAAGTATCAAGAAATGTGATTTTATCTCTTATTATACCAATGACAACATGAGACACTTAAATTGACTGAACACAGCCAGATACTTCAAGGCTCCAAGATCTGTGAATATTTCCATAAAAGAAGAAATGGAGCACTGTCTGATGAGGGCAGTCTAGTAACAGCAATATGAACTGTTACTCATCCACCATTTTTAAACGTTTGGAAAGAAATCCTACAATTTAAGGTTCTTAAACTGCTGTTAATTTTGTATGTTAACACAAAATATCCCAAATTCTCCTCTTGGAAAAGTACTGAAATATCTAGAGTAAGTTTAAAGATCTTGAAGTTACCAGGAATCTCTCCACTGACCATGCAGGAAACAAAGTCCATTCACTAAACAGACTTGCATTTAAACTGCATACATTGACCAATGTGCTTAGGAAGCATCTCTTCACCGAGAGGGGGGTCAATTACTGAAACAGTCGGTTTAGAGAGGCTGTCAATGCCCCAAGCCTGCCAGTGTTTAAGAGGTATGTTAACAATGTCCTTAGTAACACGCTTTACCTTTTGGTCAGCCCTGAACCAATCAGGCAGTGAATCAGATGATCATGGTCCCTTCCAACTGAAATTATTCTATTCTATTCTATTCTATTCTATTCTATTCTATTCTATTCTATTCTATTCTATTCTATTCTATTCTATTCTATTCTATTCTATTCTATTCTACTCTATTCTATTCTACTCTATTCTATTCTAAATATTTTTATCACAATTATTGCATGCTATTTGAAAGGAATGTTCATTAACTCATCCCTATGTCTGAGTTCATTAAAACCCTCAGCACTTTGTCACACAATAAAAGATTGCTTCTCTTAAGTGAAATTGGACTGAACCGAAGAACTCATTTTTAATAGTCCCAGTCACTGGATTTCTGTCAGTCACCAAGACTAGAGGATCCCTTTGAGCCATTACGTACAACTCAGCTTACGCGTGAATTTGATGTAACGTGAAAAGAACAACATCAATCTCTGCACATATTCTTGGTCTTTTTTTCTATTTTCTGCATCCATTTTCTGTAGGTTTTTAATGCAAATTTGGAAACAAATTACATTTATCGGCATGCCTGTCCAGAAAAGACATAAGATTAGAGGTTAGAGCCAATTTGGGCCGCAAAACAAAGAGACCAGTGTCTGCATTGGTCATAACCCTTACTCATGAAAAATCTGCTTTGCTGAGGATTCTTTACAGAGCTTTCACGGTACAGAACCCAGGACATGAGACATTAATAAGTAGCAGCACCAGCTTATATTACTATCTGCAATATACACAAGGACTGCCTTAGGAAAGGTGGGAATATGTGTTATTCTTTTAAGCTTATCTTCCCACCTGCCCAGATCTGCAACTTCACACTCCACGTGGATTTATCTTCAATATTCCTTCCTCCTGTCACAAGAGAATCTCATGTCAAACAGGAACAACAACCCAAGAAAATGGGAAGAGAAATAAAAAGCTAAGCCTCATGAAAGTGAAGCAGTAGGCCAACATGTCTACAGATTCTGTTTTAAACACTTGTTCCATCTCTGTATTACTATGCCTCTTCAGTGAAATACACCAGTTACACAAGTTCTCTTTGCATATTGGCCTTGAAGTTCTGATTGCAAATGGTATCATCACTTCTCTATTCTACTCACAAATGCTATATCCTCTCATGCCTTCTCTTTGCTGTTCTAAATACCTCAAATCTTTTTGCTCCTTCTCCATTTAGAGGTCCTGAGGGTATTTCCTAACTCATGGTACCATTAAGACTAGTGAGGAGTACTTTCATATTAAGAAAGTTTCTTTAACCAACTTGTCTCTTTTTCTAGAGTGAAAGAGGGGGGAAAATAATCTCTCATTTCTAAACATATAATGGAAACATTATGTTGTTCAGATTTAAAAATTCAAAACCCTATTTCAATTACCATAATTGCTCAGAGAGGAGTTCATGCCTATGTAAGAAAGTAACACTCTTGGCCTAATAGCTATGGCCCCAAAAATATGCAGGTGATAAAATGCTTCTACATCACCATTAGGAGCTTAGATCACAAAGGCAGTTTAACGAATAACTAGAATTAACCTCGATGAAATGCAAAATTATACTAGAAGACTCTATATTACAGTAACAATGAGGTGAGATTATACAAGCTTTTGAGATAGCATGCTGTTGGGTCCAATTTTTCAGCTATGCCTTGCAAAGTTGATAAGAAAAACTTTATTATATCTGAGATGCATTGCTAAGAAGCACAGTATACATATAGTTAAAGTGAACAGGAATAATAGTTCAGCATGATGGAACTTGTGGGAGAAAAGGAGAGGAAACGTGGAGGTCTACAAAACACTAATATATATGTATATATATATCATCCCTTAAATGATCTTTGGACTCCTGCCTTATATTTTTTAAAAAAGAGGGGGGGGGGAGGTGGAAAGGAAACCAGATTTACAGGAAAATAACAGAGAGCAACATAAAAGTGCAGACAGACTTTGCAACTGTGCTAATTTGAATCAAATCCTGGAAAGCTTCAAAAGGTTCCAACAACTAAACTTTATAGAACTTTAGTGTAGAAATACAACAATCTGACATTTGCTTCTTTCTTCTGATACTTACTGTTACACCTTCAGATGTACATCCCATATATTCACTTTACACCAAGAGATAAAAGAAAATTTAAGCCAACTGACCCCTATCACCTCTAAGGATTTCTAAGTCATGCTATTATCTTCCAATAATCCTATAAAGCATCCCATGAAAACTGGAAACATCCAACATTTATTTGCAATACAAGAAGCAAGTTACTATGCCAGATAAGACTAGTGATTCATCTAGTCTAGCACCATGCTGCTGACAATGGTCAAGTTCATCTTTTATCTAAAAGGAAATTCTACTTCTAACACATACAGAATATAATGTCTACGTGGAGGTCTCTTCATAACTATCATAAGCTCTGGATAGGTTTATCTTGTAAATCATGACGTTTTAGAAAGGTAATTTTATTTTGCCTAGAATTAACTATATTTATATTTTCATACTTCCATATTTATAATCATACTTCCAATATCATCCAGCTTTCAATCTCCTTGATTCCTGTAAGTTGAATGAATTCATCATGTGCTATCTAAGAAAAGGATAAGTTTATCAATTTTGAGTTGTAGGGGGTTTGTTTTTATTAAACATGAATTCGTTTTTTAATTATTAGCAAGGAAAAGAGGAAGCTACAATACATCTTCCATGTAAGAATTGTTATCTTTATACCGCCACTAAGCTTTCCACCACCTAAACCTGCCAAAGTATAAGTCTGTCCATCTTTGTTCAATATGCTGCCCAACTTTTCTCTCTACTTATCTGTAATACTGACAACCTCATATCCAAAAAACTATACATGCAACTATTGTCCTATCTGGATGCTAAATTCTCATTTATCTAATAGGAAATATTTAAAGTATGATTCTTTGTAGTTTAGAAGCTCGAGGAAAGAATGATTATATTTGTAATTCATCCCACTGAATGCAATTTGAAACAGATATCTTATTTACAAACTGTAAATTCAAAGAAATAAAAGAATCCAACTGCTAATAACAATGAATAGCCTGGAGAATTAATGATTTTTTTAATGACAAATGAGTGAGTCTGACTATAATTTTAATCCTTCTGACATATTTTTCTTTCATATTTAACAGATTAGAACCATTTGCTGCTGGTTTTTACTTAAAGCTCTAAAGATGTATTAGGATATGACAGATCCAAGAAGCCATACTTTTAAATAAAACTTCTTCATCTCATAAATAGTCCTTTAGAATTTATGGCTTTAATCATCGGTTTAATGAAGTCTAATGGCTCTGTTATTATCCTTTCCCTTTAATGTGGTGATGAGAAAAAAAATATAATTAAGGGTGTTTGAAATAAAGGAACAAAAGCTGAAGACAAGGGAGAAAAAGAGATAGACACAGGAATACTACATCAATGAGAGGTCAAACAAGCTGTAAATAGCTTTTCTACAGGCAGCCACTCTAAAACATACTCATTCTATGATTCTAAAGCTTATTCATAACCTGCAGCCTTCTGAACTTGTTACAGAAACACCTCATGCCTCACTGTGTTATGAAAAAAATAAAACAAGTCTTAGTGAACTTGGTGCATCAAAATTCATTTTTAAAAGAAAATGAAGCCATAATTTATTAAAAGCAAGTTATTTGTATGAAATAATAATTCTGAAGGAAATGATGTGCACGTTTTGCATATTGTAATTGTGCTTTATCTAATTTAAGGTGACTCTACTGGCAAAATAAATCCTGATTAGTTTCCAGTCAGATGAAGGGAACACTAAATTTATGTTAAAGATCTACTTTCAAGAAGCTTTTTGTAACTTTTTAATAGTTTTTATAAGTTAAAGATGTACCCAATAGAGGACAAAATCTTTTTAAGCATCAAAATAAATTATTCTGAGTGTCAGCGTTTTCCTTAGAGGTTTAAATTCAGTTTTTCAGTTTGGATTTTTATGGTGAATGGCAAATAAGCTACTTAATAAATAGCATCATCTTTCTTTCCCTTTCTCATCTAACACTAGAAAAGGTGTATGTTGTATTACACATTTCCCACTGATAAAAGAAATTGAGTGTTATCACAAGCCTATGATTTCCCATCATAGTGCTACAACTTAAAAAAACCCTGAAAATTTATATTATGCCCTCTTTTTTCTCAATTTAAATATGACAATCAATGGGTTTATAACTTAACATCCTACAGTAAAGTTATTTCGTATTCTTTCAGCACACTAAAAAATTAGAATGGGTGTAGAAAACAGTGTCAGAAAAAATCCCCATAGTTTTTTTATGTGAAGGAATAAGGGAGTCAAGATTAAGTCATTTTCATTGATAGATTATATCAACCTGTTTAAGAGCTGCATAGGAAAGCTTATCTTACTGGTTTTCTCCTTGGACATTTTCAGCCGTGCTGCTTGTTAAATAGAAGACAATATCTGGAGGTAGATCAGGAAGTGGATTTATCTTGGCTATTGTGTTATTTCAGCTCATCGATGAGATCAATGAAATGCACAAGCGAGAGATTTATTTAGTCTTCTATACTGCATAAAAAACAAAAGCTACCCAGCTCCCTAAACTATTTCCTTCCTTCATCACCCCTTAAATCTCTTCCTAGATTTTTGCAATGCTTGCTACTCCTCCAGTTATTAACTCCTTTGGCTTATCATTTCCACTACAGAGGACTGACACTTTTCCTTGAAGCCTAAGGGAATTTTGCCAATGGAACACAACTCAAAGAGCTGAGCAGAATGAGCAATGAACCTAGAGAAGTCTTTGCATAAAACTAAGTCACTTTATTTATTTCATAGAACATGTGAGTCTGATATAAGATGATGCCGTTTAGATTACTACGTTATGCTTCATAAGTAACTGAAAATACCACAGTTTTTGTCAAAAACAGAATTGAGTATGTAATAAATGTTATTTTTCAGGAAAACATTGCTAAATATTTTCAACTTATTTTCTCTTCTTATGCACAGAGAACCAAATTTCACCCTTTTTTTTCCCATTGTCATATGTACTTAAGATCAATACAATACCAAAATAATTTTTCTTTGTCTTTTGCCTGTTTCTCCTTTTGATGGAACAGTAGCATAAAGGAAAGCATCAAGGTGGACAATATTGAGTAATTAATTGATTCATGACTTCTTGGTTCCTATGAGTTGAGCACACGGCATCACAGTACAACTTTTGGGTTGTCCTATATATACGCAAGGGTAATGGCAATTAGGCATTTTGTAAACAATAAGAAATTAAGCAACTCCTCCTTCCTTCCCTTTCACCCAACAGCTAGAGCCAAATAGTTGTTCAAGCTTGCTATGTACAATCCTGTTGTTATAGGGAGAACTATTGCATAAGAAGATTGGATATTAGCTTAAGCTGCCTTGGTACAACTGAATAATCATGAGCCTGCAGATATACAAATGCTAAATCCACTGGCATCATAATTTCTTAAGCATTCTGAAACCTCAGAGCTTTTCTAGATGGCAAAGCTACACAGAAGTGTATTTCACAGACATACCAAATCTGTTTATTTTGCATAAAAGCAGCATTGTTCAAGTTACACTGTAATAAACAGATTAGGGCATCGGGAAAGAGAATTATTAAAAGTGAAAGATCCTCAAAATGAATGGAAAAAAATGAATGCCAAATCCTCTATTTTAAACAAAAATGCAATGAAATTTATAATAAATCTAGCTCAAAATAGTTTACCTTTTGGCATCATACATCATTATTTTAAGTACCAGTTCAGAAAGTAAATAACACTCCAGGCTGAATCAAAAATTACCCTGTCTGTTCTGATTTTCAGATTTAACGCAACCTATAGTTATTTAGGGAACCTTGTTAAAATACTGTTTGTTACAGTAAAAGCTACACTGAAGTAAAGACAGCAACTTCCAAGATTTTAACTTGCTCCTGGAAATATGACACCATTTCATCTTTTTGCTATTGTCCTCAGTGGCTTATAGTAATTTTGATAGTAACGCAAATGTAAAATTTTCTTCCATCCTGTAAAATTCCCAGGGAGAAGGTTCATCTACTATCACCCTCTATCAGAGTTCAACTAATGAAAGGATAGGTCCTTTGC
Organism: Dromococcyx pavoninus; assembly: GCA_033558185.1. Lineage (NCBI taxonomy): Eukaryota > Metazoa > Chordata > Aves > Cuculiformes > Neomorphidae > Dromococcyx > Dromococcyx pavoninus. Next base: position 965,697 of record JAUMJL010000735.1, read on the forward strand.
TGGACATTGACACAGACCTCTCTTACTGTTACTACACCAACTGCTGTTATAAAGCAAAACCTTGCATCAAAACTCAAAAACAGTAAGTGATCCTTCCTGAGCAGAAGGCTTCTTGCTTATAATGCACAGCTGGTTGTAGCTGTGTTTCTGGCACTACGCATCAATATTTCCATACTGAAGTACAAAACCTGAAGACTAAGCACTTCTAAATTATCTTTGAAGTGGTTCAATTTTTCATAGGAACAGATTTTGCAGATACTATGAGAAACTGCAGAAATAAAGTTGGGGGTAGGAATGTGGGTTGTTCTCAAAAAGTTATTAAAATATAGCTATTTATAGTTTCTTTAAATCAAAGGGACTTTACAGCTGCTCTGTATACTATTAGAATATTGTGCCAAACAAAAAATAAACAATTTTCTTACATTTAAACACCATCAGCCTAAGTTTCTATCACTTTCTAAACTTGACCAATATTAAAAATTGAGTTAAATGTAGAGAAAGCATAAAATATTGAGTTCACAATGGAAGACCCAAACACAAAAGGTTCAAGCATCTTGTTTAAGCTCTTTGAAGAGAACATAGGCGTATGTCTCAAGAATACATATATTCCCATCTCTAGACAAGAAAAACCTAAAGAGCGAGCTACCTTTGTGTCAGTGGTACAAGACCTTAAGAAAGTGAACAAAAGAAACTGGTGAGTTTTGCAAAAGTCTTAGAGATACGTGGTCAAACTACATCTTAACTCAAAATAAGCTCTTTGTTTTATTTAGGCTGTGTGCTTGTCCCAACAGAAACTGGGGACTATCACAGTGTGCTCTTCAGATAGCATGGAAGTCAGAAAATTCAAGTACGTATGAAAAGTTATTGCCTTGGGTTATCTACTGTGGACACAGATGCTCAGGATAAATAAATGATGCTAACAGACTCCAGACTGCAGAAAACGGCCAGGCTCATGTATTCTCTTGCCACTGTCAGAGACTGAATACTAGATTAGTTGGCCTCTTGGTCTTTGTCAAGGGCATTTCTTATATTGTTACCTCAGAGTTCAATTTTCAAGTGTTAGATTGAATTCTATAGAATGAGAACATTCTATCTTGGATACTCTATGGGATTCTATACCATTTAGGTATTTTCAGAAGCTTTAAAGAAACAGAACTAATTGATGGTGTTTCAGACATTCAGACATTCAGACAAATCTGGGAATTTAGAGAAAACTAGAATAGGATTTTTCAGTTCTTTCCCTTTTAAAAAATTTTATTTTTAATTTTTTTTTCTGGATGACTTCTATTATATATGGAGTTTTCACTGAACTACTTATATGTCAGGAAGCCAGGGAGCATACTTCTCATTCAAGGATTTGCTGTCCCCAACTCTGCCAATCCAGAGCATTAACAAACACATTTAGCATTCAATTTGTCACTCCTACCTTATCTTATACACAAGAGAGAATATCTGAAACTGAAGAATGAAATATCTCCATAGTAAGCTGGACTAATTCCTCCTCTTCTTCTGATGCTAGCCTTGTGGTTTCATTGCATTTAGTCTTCTTGTTAACTCATTGTCCTGCGAGGCGGGAAACTTCTACCTACTGCCAACAGCACTAGTTGCTGGGAAAAACACTGCAGCTAATCATTATCCATTCACTATGTCAATTTCAAAAATGCAGTTTAGAAGAAAATCAGACATTCAAACAGGAAAATATTGCTTTGTTCTAGGCTCAGACTCCAAAGAGAGGACATATTTATTCTAACAGTTGCAGTTATTCTCTTAAGATATGCAAATTTGCATTATTGGTCTGTTTAACATCATCACTGGTTTACCACATTAGTTAACAAACACAACTAAAACACAACTAGCAAGCTTGACGTAGAAATAGCTTCTTAATTTGTCTGTTTATGCAATTTGCCGATATGATACAAGCTGCAGTTTGTTTCTGTGCACTACTATTTTCCATCTTGCTTATGTGCCTGTCATATCATCTTTCTAAAACAACATTGTTTTTCATAAATCAGGTTAGGTCTACTTGAAATCACCATTGACTTATTTAAAAGAACTAGCATGCACTCACTTTATTGGTTTAAATTACCTTGAGACAGTATGGAGGGCAGAATTATTCAGTGTTTAACGTTATACAAAATGTTGTGCTGTATCTTTCAGATCAGTATTTTATCCAAATCATTTACAGGGAAATTCAAGTAGAAAGACTAATATAAGTGAACAGAATTCATAAAACAAACTAAAAGGTTAAGGCAAGGAAGAAATACTAGTTTGGAAAAAAGGTATCTTTCAGCGTGCAACTGTGAAAAAACCTTAGAATATATCCTGTTCCTCTCAGACTGTTGAGTGGTTTCCTTGAGCACAGCTACAATCCATTCTAGCAATAAGACCTACTGTTTTTTGCTAATAACTAAAGATAGCAAGGGGCAAGATTTCTTGCTGACTAGTACAACAAGGTCAAAAGTTAGAAATGCAAACTTCCTACTTCAGTATATTATTTTTTGAACAATCATATTTCATTTAGAGTAGCTCTTTCACATTTGCATTTTTTAGCTTGAAAACTCAGTAAAGGTAAATGATTCTATGACATGGCTAGAGTTATGTGTAGTAGGAAAAGAAGAGATTTGTGCTTTAGAACACCAGCTGCAAAGGAAAGCATTTGAATAGCAGACTTTAAGAATTGCTTCGTTTCATATGTCTCTACAACGCATGTTATCTTCAGCTTATTCAAAGCAATCATTGCCAAATTCAATGGGGATATGGGCAAAGATTTTCCATATAGTCCTTTACAAAGCATATGAATCTCTGTGTACGTTAAAACCGTAATTTTTTTCAAATTATATTAACAGAACATTTCTTCTTGATGTTATTTTTAGTGACTTCTGGGCCGGCAGAATTTTCCATTGTCTAATTTCCTTTTTTAGCTTAGTCTGCACCCTTCTCTATTAAAGTTTCTCCTCTAAGTCTCATTCAACTCTGTTTTAAGCTACACTAATCCATGCTCAAGGAAAAGAGCAACTCTTATTTTCTAACCAAAAATGACTGGCTTGGTAGACAAGGGGAGAGCAATGGATATTGTCTACTTTAACTTCTGTAAGGCTTTTAACACTGTCTGCCTTAAGGCCATCACAGACAAGCTGCTGAAGCACAGGCTAGAAGAACACACAGTGAATTGGACTGAAAAATACCTGAATGGCCAGGCCCAGAGGGTCAAAATCAGTGGCACAAAACCTAGTTGGAAGCCAGAAACTAGCAGTGTACCTTAGAGGTCAATTGTGGGTCCAGTCCTGTTTAATATCTTCACTAATGATCTGGATGATGAGGCAGAGTGTTCCCTCAGCAAGTTGGCAAATGATACAAAACTGAGGGAGTGGCTGATAGGCCAAATAGTCCTGCTACGATCCAGAGAGACCTCAACAGCCTGAAGAAATGGCCTGACAAGAACTTCATGAAGTTCAACAAGAAGTGCACCAGTATATGTTGCACACCAATCAGCTGGAAAACAGCTTGACAGAAAACCAATCCAGTGGTGCTAATGGTATCCTAGGCTGCATTAGGACAACTGTTGCCAGCAGGTCAAGGGAGGCAATCCTTCCCCTGTACTCAGTGCTGGTAAGCCCACGCCTGGAGCAATATGTCCAGTTCTCAGCTCCTCAGTATAAAGCATGGACATACTGGAAAGAGCTCAACAAAGAGCTATAAAGATGGTGAAGGGACTGAAGGCTGAGAGAGCTGGGACTGTTCAGCCTAGGAAAGAGAAAGCTGATCAATAATTGACGGGAGGGTGCAAACACGACAGAGACAATCTCCTTTTAATAGTGACCAGTGACAGGACCAGAGGGCACAAATAAACATAGGAAGTTCTGTTGGAACATCAGGAAATAACTTTTTACTGTGAGAGTAACTGAACACTGGCACAAGATGCCCAAAGGTCCTTAGAGATCCTTAGAGATACTAAAAAAACATCTGGGCATAATCATGGGCAACCAGCTCTGGGTGGCCTTGCTTGAGCAGGGGTGTTGGACCAGAAGAGCCAAGGGGTCCCTTCCAACATCAACCATTCTGTTATTCTACAATTTTGTAGCAGAGACTTGTGCCATATATGACTGAATCTCAGTGAAGATACAGAACTCAACGTAAGTGCTTGAAGCAGAATAAAAAGTACAGTGGCAGCATCCTATACAGAATCAAACTGAATCACTAATTGCATCAGACTTAGCTTTAGCTGATACTATTAATCCTCCACTTATATGAACATTAAATCCAATAAAATAAAATTCTTTTCTATGTACCAATACGCATGCACTAACTTGTTGGGTAATATGTTATTTATGTGCAAACTTTGCTGATATAAATGTCCTACTTGGCATATTCGTAGGAAATTGCTAAACCTGTGAAGTATATTGATTTATCTTTTATCACTTTGTTTCTCTATTTACACACAGACAAGCGATCAAGGGTCTGTTTTCTGTTTAAATTAGTCTCTGTACTTTATATCATTAACATTATTAGACTGCTTGACAACTCATACTACTGCTATGGACTTCATTATAACTAGAAGAAATTTAGTGCTGAAGAAAATAATAGACAATTATAGATAACAGCCAAATAATTTTTCTCTTCCACTTCAACCGCCTGAACCTCTCCCAGAAAAAAATCCTTAGTTAGGCTCACTCAGTTACAAGAGATGCTCACTGTTAATACTATGTTCTGCTAGTTGAAAAAGTAGTTGTGACTAAGGAGTAATTTACACTAGGAAGAGAGAAGCTTATAAAATGTTCAAGTTAATGACAGCCCATTATTCAGAATCCTTCACAAAATCAAAATACAGTTATCTTCGTTTTATGAATCTTTTGCAGTGCTTTTAACAGCACCTCGATAAGGAGTAGATGTGAAGATAAAACATTATTCCATAATGCTTTATGATCGTAAATCTCATTTGGGTGTTTCCACTCTCATTTAATTTTATATCAGTTCAGGCAACAGGGCTACATAATTCCATGAGCTGCATTCTATTCACCAGACAATCTCCAGGAGATAAATAGCATCAGTGTTTGGAAAGAATTATTGGTATGACATGGGTAATTATAATAGTGTTTTATGTTTTGAGGAATAATGTAACATTAGCTCTGGTTCCTGGATAGCGGAGAGACTTTAGTTATAATGTATGTGGTGTGGTGTGTTATTGTGTATTATTAGCCCTGAATGGTATTGCTAAGGAGAAATGGTGGCAAGTCATGACTAATACAGCAGGAACTAGATTATTTGTAATTCCGTCCTCAACATCTGTTGCCTAAAATGTAATTTACTCATTTGTGCAATCTGTGCTTCTTTAGAGGCAATCTCTAAATCCTTTCTTAGATTTGCCTACCCCAACTTACACAATTTGAATTTGGCGCAAAATAGCCTGCATTTCACTTAATTTTAGAATGCTCAGTGAGCAACCTGTTTTTTTTTAAATTACATAAAAAACAAGCAACACGGGTGTATGAGTGACCAGAGAGTCAGAAAAGAAGAATTCAAAGAGGGATTTTTTTGTTGTTTTTTTCAAGTAGTAGAACTCTCAGATCACCAGGAAGAATATTAAGAAAAGCAGTTAATATGTAGTTAAAGGAATCGTAATGCACATGAACATATGTTGTTTTACCTAATTTTCATGAACTTAAAAGTAAAAATGTCTTTATTCTTTCACTTGGTTTTAACATACCATCTGGTTTAATTATTCCTTAGGTAGCACAGTATAAAGTTAACAGTAACTGTATTGTTAAGCCAATCAGAAAGAACGTTTCTGATGTGATTTTTCACCAAGGATGCTTCTCTTAAACCCATTGACTATGAGTTCAATGTTAGCAGATGTTAGCTCAGAATTGTCACCTCTACATTGACTCAAATCCACTTACTCAGTGAAAGTATTTAGTCACAATCTAAAATGTTCCTTTAATATAGAGCTTCAGGTAAATTTTTAATTAAAAATTTAAACACTTTAAAAATTGTTGAAAGATATGATAACATTAAAAACATGAGATCTTCCAGGATTGTCTGTTAAAAGGAAATAAACTGCAGTTTAGAAAAGTCATGTTGATTAAAGATTCAAACTACTGAAGTCGATCGCAGTCCTCATTTCAGCAAGAAAAGATATGCCCAGTGAGACTTCTGAAATCCACTGCTTTGATCAACAAGGCAAGTGAATATGGAGTGTTCATTATTCATTGTAATACCAGAGGGAAGGTAGGGATTAAGGATTCACTTCAACAACTTTGAGCTGAAAAGTGTTTTCAAGCAGTTTTGCATAATCCCAATTTTAGAGACACCTAGTAAAGTTCACCATTCCACTACTGCTGACTTTCAACAGGACATAATTACAGTTTAAAACCATAGCTAAAAGTTACTTTGTGTTATCTTCAAAACTATTATTAAAAAAAAAATAAAAGAATGTTGTAACAAATTCCTACAGAACTGATCATTTTCTTATAACCCTAAAAAATTCTTATTCCCTTGAAGGTGTTTCAGAACTGTGTGGGGAGGACAGGACTCAACAGAATTTCATCTCAACAAATGCATAAGAAATGCTTTATGAAGCATACAAACACAACACATTCTTAATTTAGGAAAAGAAAGGCAGAAGATTTAGAATACATTATTGGTATTGTGCTTGATACTTTGATCAATACATACTTGCTACATACTTCCATTCTTGAATGTAGTATTACATGTGCTTATTCTCTATTCCAGATTTCAGCTATGTATATGATAAAGAACGTTCCATTATGATCTTGAATTAACAGACCAGGTATCAGTCATAGTGAAAAAAAAAAATAAAATCACTTTAAGCAAACAGGTGTTTTCCCAATTCTCATATTTTGTTGCCCATTGCAGCTCGATACAATTTATGGCATAATACTGCTATTCTAAATTACATCAGTTACATTAGTGTCTAGTGACCCCATGAAATACAAGACACAAAATTAACTTAATATGTCAACACGTATTAAATGGAGTTAATGGAAATGATTCGTGGTTTAGTAACTGCCTCCAAATCTCAATCAATCCAGGACTGCCAGAGCAGAAAACAGCTAGGGAGAAGAGGGCTTTAGGAAGAAGTGTCATATAACCTTGTGCTGTCCTTAGATTTCCCTAGGTATCCCAGCTGTGATTATTGGGCTGAATGATCTGTCGATATAACAAACTAAATTTGTTCCTGTGTTTCAGTATACCTAAAGAACCAAACTAAGTAGACCTGCAACCCATAAAATCATAAATAAACAGTATCAGACAACTTTGGATACTTGAATGTGTTTTATCAACACAACACACTAAATGCAACACAATAAAGATGAGGATCTCTCCCAGGACTCACGGGAAGTCCTAAGAATAAAGACATACAATATTGATGAATAGAAGAGAATCCAACTGTAACTCAAAATGTGAACTTAAAAAGCTTTATTAAACAGTCCAAAGGAGCTAATCAACATGTAAGAGATGTCAGGGAAAAAAAAAAAGACAGTAATCCATAGGCAATTCCATGATTTTAGTGCAGACTTCAGAAGAGGGAACCTCTCCCTTATCCCAGTCACATATTCCTACACACCCTTATGCCAGCCATAGCACTGAAAGAAGTGTTATGTCTGTGCCATCTGAAAACCAATTTGACCAAAAGAGGAAGATGGAGAAAATAAAGGGAGAAAATAAAAGGAAGAAAAATCAGAAAGCAAAATGTGCTGGATGGGGATCATTTCCATGATCTGACTCTCAATGTGGTAGGAGCTTAAAGTCACAGTGATGTAAAGTAATTGAAAACCATAGGCTCAAGGGCTGTAAAATATTCTTATTTGGATACCACAGAGTTCTAATTTGTACCAAGCGAAAAAATACCCAAGCATAAGAACATTTAATAAGTGTTGCTGGCTGGCTGTTCTACTGTGTATGATCACCTTCACTATGAATGACTGGCAGCCAGTACTGGCAGTGGTTTAGAACCTGTTACGGCATCTGTCTTCTGCTGAAAGGTAATGACAGCCTGTTTATGTTCTACTCTTCTCAGATACAGACAATACATGATCTAAAAGTAATTTATTCATAATCCTACTCCCACACTGGCTTGTCCAGAGGGGGCACAATCCACAGTCTGGAAAACAGAGAGCCGGGAGAACCTTCATGGCTACTGTTCTGACGAGATGCTGCACAATTGTGGCACGTAATAGCTTAAATTAAAAATGAGCAGTTGAGTGATATAGTGGACTAGTTATTGGGAAAGACAAAAAAAAAGACCACACAGAAATAAGTTAACAGCTAGATATTACCATCTCATAGATGCCTAACATTAAGAACAGCAATATCATTAGATGAACAAAAGATTGAAAATCTCTTCAAGTCATGAAATCCAGTGCCTTGCTATCACATACTCCCATGTATTAAAATTCTTTTTCCAAATCAATTAAATACTTCTTCCACTTGATCCTGAGCTAATATTGTACTTGGTTTTTTTTCTTTTCTGTTATTTGTTCTCCTGATGTGCCTTATTATGTCTCCCAATTATTTGACTAAACAAGCCAAGCACTTTAAAACTTTATTTCTGGAGTGGATCTTTTATTCCTCTGAATATCCAACCACTTTTCTACCCACTTCAGCATTGGTTTCTGAATAATGGGAATTACAGATAGCTTTGCTGATACAGTATCAACAATGCTGTCTATAGCAACATTAAGAAGAGTTATCAAGCATTGGAACAGGCTGCCTAGGGAAGTGGTGGACTCACCATCCCTGGAAGTGTTCACAAAAAACATAGGTGTGGCACTTCGGGACATGGACTCATAGGCATGGTGGTGGAAAGCTGATGGCTGGACTTGATGATCTTGATGAGTATGGGTATTGATGATTACTGACTGTTCAGAAGGGACAGGCCAGGAAGGAGAGGCAGAGGTGTTGCCCTCTTTAAAAGTAAATTGATTGAGTTAGAAAAGCTGTCCCTGAAGAATAGCCACAAACAAGTTGAGAGCTTATGGGTGAGGATAAAAGACCAAGTAAACAAAAAGAACCTTGTGTCTGGTGTCTACTACAGGCCACCTGATCAAGGGGAGCAGCTGATGAAGCCTTCTTCCTCCAGCTACAGGAGGATTCACGATCGCAAGCTCTCATCCTACTGGGGGTTTTCAACCACTCTGACATCTCCTGGAAAAGCAGCACAGCAAGCTGTAGGCAATACAGGAGACTCCTAGATAATTTCTTAACCCAGATAACAGAAACGCTTGCCCAAGGGGATGCAATACTGGACCTGATGGTCACCAATGCAAGCAAGCTTATCAGTGATGTCAAGATCAGAGGCAGCCTGGGCTGCAGGGATCACACACTGGTGGAGTTCAAGGTCCTGAGGGATATGGGACAGGCGAGGAGTGTAGTAAGAACCCTAATTGTAGGAAAGCAAAATTCCAGCTCTTCAGGGAGTTCATTGGTAGGAACCCCTGAGAAACAGTGCTTGGGGATAAGGGAGCAGTACAGAGCTGGCAAATATTTAAGGATGCTTTCCACAGAGCGCAAGAGCGCTCCAGCCCCAGATGTAGGAAATCAGGAAGGGATGGGAAGAGACCAGCGTGGCTGAGTCAAGACCTTCTGGTCAAACTGAAAAACAAGAGGGAACTGCACACGAAGTGCAAACAGGGAAGGTAACCTTGGAAGAGTATAAAGATGCTGCCCGGTTGCATAGGGATGGTGTCAGGAAGGCCAAGGCACAGATGGAGCTGAACTTGGCAAGAGAATCAAAGAATAACAACAAGGACTTCTATACTTATGGCAACCAGAAAAGGAAGGTTAAGGAAAACGTACCCCCACTGATGAACAAAAATTGGGACCTCATATTGACAGATGAGGAGAAGGCTGATTTACTGAACAACTTTTTTTTGCCTCAGTCTTCAACGGCAACCACTCTCCTCACCGCTTCACCGCCAAGAAACAACCAGATGGGGGGATACAGTGCTTCCTTCTGTAGGGGAAGATCGGGTTCAAGACCACCTGAGAAACCTGAACATATAAACAAGTCTACGGGACCTGACAAGCTGCATCCCAGAGTCCTGAGGGAATTGGCTGATGTGGTTACCAAGTCACTCTCCATAATATTTGAAAAGTCATGGCAGGCAGGGGAAGTCCCTTGGTACTGGAAGAAGGGAAACATTATTCCTGTTTTTAAAAGGGTACAAAAGAGGACCCTGGGAACTACTGACCTGTCAGCCTCATCTCTGTGCCTGAGAAGATCATGGCACTAGAAGCCATGCTAAGGCACATAGAGGACAGGGAGGTGATTCGAGACAGCTAACATGGCTTCTCCAAGGTAAAGTCCTGCCTAGTGGCTTTCTACAATAGAGTGACCACATCAGTGGACACAGGAAAAACAATGGATGTAATCTATCTGGACTTCCTGTAAGCCTTTGACACAGTCCCCCACAACATCTTTCTCTCTGATTTGGAGGGATATAGATTTGACGAGTAGACTGTTTGGCAGATAAGGAATTGGTTGCACGGTCTCATTCAGAGAGAAGTAGTCAGCAGCAAAGTGTCCAGATGCAGACGTGTGACAAATGATGTCCCTCAGAGGTCTGTACGGGGACCAGTGCTGCTTAATATTTTCATTAATGATATAGACCAAGCTGAGTGGGGCAGCGGTCACACCAGAAGGATGGGATATCATCCAAAGCGACCCAGATAAGATGGAAAAGTGGGCCTATGTGAACCTCATGAGATTCAACAAGGCCAAGTGCAAGGTCCTACACCTGCGTTGGGGCAATCCGTGGTTTCAATTCGGGATGGGGGACGATGTGATTGAGAGCAGCCCTGTGGAGAAGGACTTGGTGGTGCTCTTTGATGAGACGCTCCACATGAGCTGTCAATGTGCACTCCCAGGCCAGAAGTCTTTGTCCTGGGCTGCTTCAAAAGAAGCATTGCCAGCAGGTCAAGGGAGATGGTTCTCCCTCTCTACTTCACTCTTGTGAAACCTCGTCTGGAGTATTGTGTCCATTTCTGGAATCCTCAACATAAGAAAAATATGGAACTGATCCAGAGGATGGCTACTAAGACGATCAGAGGGCTGGAGCACCTCTGCTCTGAAGACAGGCTGAGAGAGTTTGGGTTGTTCAACCTGGAAAAGGGAAGGCTTCACGGAGACTTCATAGTGGCCTTCTAGTACCTGAAGGGGGCCTACAGAAAAGCTGGGAAGGGACTTTTTACAAGGGGGCACTGATTGAAACTGGAGGGGGGAAGATTTAGATTAGACATTACGAAGAAATTTTTCACAATAATGGTCGTGAGGCACTGGCACAGGTTGCCCAGGGAAGCTGTGGATGTGTTCAAGGCTAGGTTGATTAGGGTCCTGAGCAGCCTGGTCTGGTGGACAGTGTCCCTGCCCATAGCAGGGGGTTTGGCACTGGATGCTCTTTAAGGTCCCTTCCAACTCAAACCATTATATGATTCTATGATTGTACAGGTCTTTTCCAACTTTAATGATTCAATGACTCTATGATTCTAATACTTCTCTATTTTCTAATTCACCTTGGGGTCATACATCTTTATCACAATCCCACTAATGGTTTACAGCTGTCCTGCAACTAACCAAAATGGCTAGGATCTCTTTTCCTGGACAATGATAGATGAGTTCTCATTTTAGTACAGAAATTCATCCTGATTCATAAGCACATGATGTTGTATTTCATCTAACTGTAGTTCACCTCCTTTCTATTACTTAAGAAGTCTTCAACATCATCTGTCAGCGTTAACACTTTTCTTATACTTTGACATATCAGTAGGATTTTAAAACGTAAGCTAAATGAGGTATGTACACCCTAAGTGTATTTGCTTCTTGAAGCAATAGATACAAGGCGTTCTTTGATACTATTTACACCCTTGACTGCAATACAAAATAGCCCAGACTCGTATTATATCAAATAATGCCACTTTTTTCTAAAACAGTGAAACCAGCCAAACCACAAATTTGACATACAGAGACTACTGCAATAGCTATTTGATTTTATATGTAAAAGAAAATGATTAATACTTTTCATTTAGTAGGAAACAGCTGTACTCCTAACTTTGCTATCTGGGAAGGAGAAGTAGCTGTTATAAAATCATATAATTTTTAGTGAAAAATGGCTTCAACTTTAGGAATAATTGCTGCTGCCAGTTGGTTACCAGCAAAGCACTGAAACAAAATGTATTAAGATTCAGAAGATTTTAAAATAATTTCCAATGTGAAAATGAATTACAAATACCAACTGTTGGCCTCTGCACAGATATCTCCAGTCAAGAATACAGAATTCCACCTTAAAATAAATTTTCCAGTTACTCACAAACTACAGTAGCTACTTAAATGTATCAAGAAGCTGTTGAAAAGGGGATTCTTAAATATAAACAGAAAGCAACCACTTAGCCCTTGTTATTCTCCCTCTTTTATTGCAAGTTCTAACAATTTGATCAATGAAACAAGAGAACTCAAATTATTATGAATTTTGCTAGGTTTTTTAAGTGGAGAATTACATAATTGAGGATCAAAAGATGCACTGGGATTCAGTGAAAATTAAGCTTTACCCTATTCTTTCTGCTCCAATGTCAATCAAGTGCAAAAAAATATTGATAGCTTTTCTACCATTTCACTAAGCATACTGTTTTTTTGAAGAGGGCTCAAACCAATGATTTACCTGTAGAGAATCTGACACAATACTCTGACTAGCAAAGTAAATGCTTCTCTGTAAATGTAGTTACAAGACCGTGATCTTATGTTTTAATGTGCACGTACAGAAATGTACATCACATTTATTTAGCTCAGAAAGACTGTTCTTTTGATTATGACTGCTGACCAGGTGTTAGAAGTACTAAGCTATGCAACAGTTCGACACACCACTGCTGGACATGTTCCCATCTGCCAGCCAGAATCTGATGAACTTTTTCTAAGCAAGGTGTTCAATAAAGTAGTAAACACACACACACACAAACACACACACCCTCCCCCATCTACCACCACCTGTCAGCTGGGCTTCAGACCAGGCCACTGGTCTGAGATAGAACTGGATTACCTCTGCATTATCAGGAAAAAGTCATACCAATTCTAACAGACTTGGAAGCTTTGGTGTAGCTGATTTCCAAATACTTCTACTTTCATTCCAGAGACAGATGCAGAAGGCAATCAGTAAAAGCCTGAAATGACTGGGGTCATTTTTCTCAGACCACAAACACAGGATAGTATAGGTATTTCTTTTTTCTGTCCATCTTCAGACTCTCACAATGATCATGCTCATCCTATTTACTCCTCATCAGGACCTAGATCTTAAGTATGAGCAGCAGAATGCACACACAGCATTCAACTCTACCTCATGACAAGTGTGAACATAATAAACTCTCTAAAAAGCTCCAGTTTAAAGAGGGGGTGGTAGGAACTGAATCGAGGAAGACCAAAATAATGCTGGAAGCTTGACAGGAGTGCTCAAAAAAAACCCCCAAACTTTCTCTAGAATTGCTATCATTTAGAAATACATTTGTCTTTGTGCCACTAAATTAGGTCACAGTTTGAAAGATGTCTTTCCTCCCTCATCTTTGACAGCAAAAATATTCCCCTGACTTTCATCTAAGACTTAGTGGAACTTACCTGCTTTTCAGGCATGGGTTGGTCCTGGTGAAGCAGTCACTCGTATCTCCAGATCTGCACTGCAAATCTGTGATTTTGTGTGGAAATGAAGCTCCAAATGAGACAAAATTCAAAAATCCATGCTCAACAATAGAAAACATCCACTATGAAATAAAAAATTGTACAAAGTCCAGTTCAAATTTTCAAAAGCCTACACTAGGCTGCAAAAGCAACTTGTAACAGCACCACCATTCCAAGAAAACAATGAATATAAGAAACAAAAATTTCATGAGAGTATCAGCATAATTGTGATACTAATTCCCATAATATTAATGGAGTAAAATAGAAAACAAATTTATTCAGATTCATTTACCCTCATTTTCTTCTTTTTCCACATAAAATGGAAAGACTTCTATAAACTAATTGAACTATTTATCCTACAAAGAGGGAAAGGGACATGCTTGTTGGCAGTGTTTTATGAACCTGAAAGGTAATGTGGCCCATAAAACTCCATGACATTTGTTTTTGAGCTTCACAAAACTATATTCTGTACTTCGTAAGTCAAGTGTCAAAAAGACTAGTTTCTTTTGCCTGATTCATCCAGCAGTCAAACGTGCCGCTCACACAACTTTCTTTCATATTGACTCCCTTCTCTTTAAAAAAATAGCATATAAGTTCCTTGAGGCAGTAAGTCTTTTATCAAAGGCAAAAATAACAGATAGATTATGCCCATCCCACAAAAAACATGCCATAACCACTCTTTTTTGATGTGGTTGAAAACATACTAAGAAAATGCATTTATGTTCAGAAACACCTTGTTAGCGTAAGATCAACATTCTTCACAGAAAACTGAGGTACATCTTATAGATATCTGCTTTGTCATATTTATAGAAACTAGTCACTCTATTCAAAAGAAAACCTACTAAAGAACAAGGCTTATGCTGTGCATTCATGTACTCTGATCAATATAGACAGAATCACTCTCTAAAGACATTGCAGGAATAAAAGATACTCATTTCCAGTATTTGTAGAAGTTCACATATAGATGAAAAAGTTCTTGAATGTTGTAGCACACTCAATTGAACAGAAAACCGAAGCACATTTTAAGTGATACTTCAAAACTACCTTTAGAAGCCCAGGCAGTTTTAAAAAAAAGTTGTACAATTAATTTCGACAGAAGTAAGAAATATCAAGAGTTTGGTAGATATTTTGATAGCATTTGCATGAATTTCACATGCAGAAGCTGCTCTTCCTTTATTAGCCTCACTAGCTCAGACACTCATGCAAATTTCTATTGTCTTGTTTCAAGATTAGTCTTCTCTTTTCACCATTAATTTTCTCTTACTATCTGTAATGGATTTAAAAGGAGTCTTTTCAACTGTTTACAGAAAATAAATCATTCCTCATCGTGTGTGTTTAAACCTACTCAAATTTGTTGTTCTCAGAAAATAAATACTATGGTCATTTTCCTGGAATAACATCAAAACTGATGATATATGTAGGTTTTAAATGTATCAAGCAACATTCTTTCTGCCTGAGAATAGGCCAAATGCCAGCAACTTTCAACGTGAAGTAAAACATATTTTTATGGTTATCGCTTTTGTATTTTACAAAGCTAAGCACTGCAACAGTGTATGAACTTCCTCGTCAAAATCTGTGTTATTATGCACAGCAACTGAAGGAGTTAGCCTATACTTATGTCATAAAATCTTGATTTTCCTGTCTTTCAGCTAAAATACTACCAATGTTGGGAACCAACATTTTGACATGTTGTAACAGCTTTAATTCCTCCACTACGGCAGTTCTTGCATTAAGCAAAGAGACAGAAGTGGATACTCTCCCTTTCAGCGGGTTCAAGCTTCACAACTAGCACCAAGGTCTCAGACTCCGGTGTTTGTGGAAAAGACAAAGAGAAACAAGGCTCCACACAGAATTCACTACATGAAAGCAAGATCTCAAACCAACTCTTAGCTTTTTTAAAAGATTTGCAGCCATAGACATATCTCACACCCTATAAACAAAAAAAAAGCTATTTACCTTACAGTCCTAGAAAGAACTGCTGCTATCGATATTTAAATATGTGTTTTTATAAAATTTTGGAGGAAGAACCAAAGAAGAAAAAATATTACATTTATTTACTGATCAAACTACTCCTAAACAAAATTACTCCTCTCAAAAATTCCAGACAAAATACAAATTAACCAATACGATGCATTTGTTTTCAATGAAGAAAAACTAAAATGGATGATCCAGAGTATCACGTGGTTTTCTCATATGTGTATCTCTGACTTCATACATCAATCAGTCCTGGGATACAAGTAAGAGGAAAAGCAACCAACCTATAAACAAGCCTCAGCGCGAACTTACAATCTTTCATTTTTAAGGACAGAGTTTTCTCCAACAGTTGGCTGTCACATAGTTGTACCTGTTTTGTTATTTATTGAACGTGTTATTTCTTTAAATTTATTCTTTTTTCCCCCTTCTAACTAAGGTTTCCATAAGAACTTCCATTAAAAAAAAACCAAATTTCCCAAAACTCTGTGAAATTTGGACACACCTGTCATGATAAATGACAGATACCCATCATACACACCAGGGCTCTCCAGCACTTTAGCAACTTAAAGTGTTTGTTCAAATTACATGCACTGAACTGAAAGCATATTTTTTCTCAACAGTTCAAACACTCTAAATAGTCATATCTGCTGCTTTAATGTACCTTTAAAATAATTTATAATGACAGAATAAAACTCAAACTCTAATTTCTAATGTATTATGTTCTCTGTGCACTGCCAGTCTACTAAATTCTAATAAGATATATACATGCAAGCCTACAGCATGCCATATCACAGAGTTTATAATTGGGCTCAGAGAACCCAATGCATATGGAAGAAAAGCAACAAAGCTCAATTTTCAGGTCTCGGCAGATCTAGCAGTTGGGAGAAAAAGTCTCTATACATATATCAAGTTAATTTGTCCGAGAAATCACTGGCAAACAGTGATTCACGTAGCTGTACCTGTCAGACCAAGAAACAGAAAAGCATTTCAGAAAGTGGCAAGACAAACAGCCGGGCCAATTCACCTGACCCTAGATAAGAAAAATAAGAAAGCAAAACTGAAAAATATAGAAAACTATTACAGGGACTCTATGCCAACACAGAGCACTAAATTCTAAAAGAACTTCTCAGGAAAGAAATGGACATCAATTACTACAAGCAGTGAAAAAAAGGCAGTGAAATATATTGGAAACTTGCTCTAATTAGGTAATTTAGGAAATATTTTCTTCAGCTTTACAAATCTGGCCTTCAATGGAGACAAAATATCTCCTATAAATTTCAGGGAACTAACTAAAAATATTTGATAGGCATTTGCTTCATTTCATTTTGCATCTGTGCTTATATTAAAACATCAAGAGGAAAAGATTTCTTGCATTTTGTGAAGCTGAGGATTCTGAAGGACATTCCTTTCCTCTATACAGAGATAAATTATCTGAGAAAATATTAAGTAGTAGTTCTTTGTATTACATATACTCAACACAATGTCAGTCTCACAAAGTCAATGCAATATTTGTGCCAAAGAATATACCTATATTTCTGTCAAATGTCAAAATGGAAAAAGATAAGCATTAAGCTGTTTCTTAGGAATTGCTTTTGAAATGCCAACAATTCAAGTATTGTAAGTTGTTTTTAAACTAATTCCTTTGAATTGTATCTGAAATATCTCAAATCCATTTATCGCAATTACCAGTGGCAATTCATGCAGCTTGTTATCAGCAGCTCTTTACGGAATTCTGCAAAAGCATGGGAAAGAGAGCATCAATATGACATACATTTTTTGAAAAGTCTCTTGGGTAAGGCATTCTAAAGAAGATTATATTAGAAAATAATTACATTTATATACAGGATTAAGGCAGATATCTCTAGCTATAGAGACAGCACAACCAGAATTGGCCAGCTGTTAGATAAAAAATGTCCATGTAGATATGTATCTTGCAAAAAGGTGAAAAGCAGCACTATATTCCTTGGACAAAAACATACTGATAAAAATATAAGGTTCAAAAGGCAACAATTCTCTCCAAATGAAAAGGACTGTAAAAATAGCATTTACACTGAAGAACATAGAATTGGAGGAACCACTTTGCCCATATGCCCAATACCCTACCAAAACAGCAACGTAGCATAAACATTTTCCATACACAGCTTTTCTTATTCAGGTGAGAGGAAAATGAAGGGCAGGAGGAGCTGATGAGGTGGCAATCCATATATGCCACCGTTCTTTACTCTGCCACGTCTTATATATAAGTACACATAGTTCACCTTTAAACCTTTTCTTACCTAAATCAATTGCAGATCAAGGTGATTCAAATGTATTAATCACACGATAAAAGGTTGCACAGTGCAAATAAGTTTAATATTGTTACATGTGGAAGAGAAAAGGAATGGTAAAGCTGATAACCTTTGGAACATTCATGTAAAATTCACCTAGTTTCCAACTTTTTGCGCGAAGACAGTATTTTTAGAGTATCCAGAGTATGAAAATACTGGCAACGAAACTGGAGAATTTACAGTACGACAAAACACATTGCAAAAAATGTTCAGGATATGAGCTCTTCGCAAAGAAGTATTCAGAAGATACCAGTAATTTTTGCCAACTACATCCCTCAATTCGCATAAATCCTTTGCTGCAGTAGTTCAATATCTTGTCCTATAGTCTTAATAAATTTATATCACAAGCCTATTTTTCTACGTTTTTTCTTCCCTACAGAAATAATTAATCCGTTACTTGGCATTATTACACATTTAAATATTAAGTGTGTGCCCTGAAAATAAAATAGGCAACATTCTAAAGACGCTTTAATGAAAGACTGAACTTATACAGTAACATATAGGTTAAAATCTTAGCAAGCTGTCTAATCTGCTTTTTAGTCAACTTTGTTGACAAGTACTTCTGCAGCACAATTTACCTAAAGCTCTAGAAGAGGTCACACAAACTGCACTGTAAAAATGTTTGTGTTTCATTGACTTTAAAAGGTGATTGTGGTAAATATAGATGGTGATACTGTAAAAATCTAAAGTAAGGAAAAAACAGGCTTATTCAGATGGAATTGAAACAATGTGTCAGACATTTCTTTTAACCCAAAGGGATCTCAGTTCCAGAACATATACCTTTTGTGTTTTTCTAGATGGAACTAACTTAAAAGGAAAACATCTGTGAAAATTCTTTAAAATGATATCTTAAAAGAATAACTATTCCAGGGATTAGGATATGCAAAGACATGTTAGGTCACATGATTTATAGTAGGTAATTTCAGGGAAATTACCATCTTCCAGTAACAATCAGTGAGAACAATTTTCAAAGCTTCTCAGGTTTTGTTTTAAATATTGATATGTTTTTTACTGAGCACACACACACAATTACATATAGATACTCTTACCTTAAAATGAATATTCAATAAAGCACTACTGACAGTGCATACTCTAAGATCTCTGAAACACCTTTCTGATATTTTTCAATACAATTATATTGAAGATTAACTCATATTGTAATATTAGTTCACTTCAGAAAATAATTTTATATTTTTATGATTCAAGCCTATTTACAGAACTACTTCGAAATTTGTTCACTGTACAAAAAGTAATATAAAACTCAATTTCTTTTAGGTTGTACAGAAAAAAGTTGTCTATCCAAGGTGTAACTAAATATAAAGTCCATTTTGGTTTAAGACAATGAAAAATTAGGAACCCATTCTAGTATCAGAGAATGCTATCATTAACAAGTAACCTCTCACAACTTCTGTTATACTCATATTTAGTTTTATTTAAACCAAGAGAAAAAAAAAATCATAGAATGGCTTGGATTGGAAAAGACCTTTAAAGGTCATCTAGTCCAACTGCCCTGCCATGGGCAGAGATATCTTTCTCTAGATCAGATTGCTTAAGGCCCTGTCCACCTGATCTTGAACATTTCCAATGACAGCACATCCACAACTTCTCTGGGCAACCTGTTCAGTGTCTCACCATTTTCATAATAAAAAATTTCTTCCTTATGTCCAATCTGACTCTACCCTCTTTCACTTTAAAAGCATTGTCCCTTTTCCTGTCATTTCAGGCCTTGGTAAAACATCTCTACCTTTCTTATGGGCCCTGTTCATATACTGAAAAGCCTCAATAAGGTCCTCCTGTAGCCTTCTCTCCTCCAGGCTGAAAAACTTGCACTTTCTCCACCTTTCTTCACAGGAGAGGAGTTCCAGCCCTCTGATCATCTTCCTGGGCCCCCTCTGCATCTGCCAGAACTGCCACAAGTCACCATTTCCACAGCATTTTGACATTTCTACTTACACTTGAACTATTTAATGAAAAGTGCAATAGCTTAGCTTAAACACACTTCTATTGTCTGGCTAAACCGTTCTGCAAAACTTTGCACTGTTGTAATTCAATGGAAAAATTAAATATTCTGCTAAAAGACACCTGAGAGTATCAAAAGTCATACAGGCATTTGTGGTTAACAGTATCTCATATTGTCGGTGTATCATCCCTCAGAATACATTTTTCAACACCAGAGTCCTAGGATAATCAGAAGAA
Organism: Dromococcyx pavoninus; assembly: GCA_033558185.1. Taxonomy (NCBI): domain Eukaryota; kingdom Metazoa; phylum Chordata; class Aves; order Cuculiformes; family Neomorphidae; genus Dromococcyx; species Dromococcyx pavoninus. The sequence continues at coordinate 985,872 of JAUMJL010000735.1, forward strand.
ATAAGAGTTCTAAGAACAAGTAAATTAAACTATGATTAACAAGAACAGAATAGGAATTCTCTTTCAACATCTTGATAGACTTCAAAAACAAAAATCTTTTACCTTAATTCTTACCATTTCTGTAAGAATTAAGGACCTTCCTCTCAGATAATGCAGTTTTGTCAGCTAACGGGACCAGTGGTCTCTACCACTGTGCTTGAGTACAGTCAGGCACTACAATTCTCTACAATGAATGAAAAATCAGGAATCGGTCCAACCAACATAACTTGCAATTTGAAACATTACTAATCTCCTAGGCATTCTGCTCTGGGCTTTTATTCAGTTTTTGGTACACAAAATACAAACACCACATCTGTTAACAATGTTCTGGAATTAACCTCTACGCAAAACAAAACCAGAGACAGTTGCAGTTCTGGACCTTCAAACCACCAAAACAAACAATGGGGTCATAACTCAAATTGCTACTTTTAGTCATAGGTAAAGACAGAAGGAAGCTTTATTTTGCCAGGTATGTTATCCTAAAAAGATCTTCAGATCCTGCCCTGTTAAAATACTTTCCTGTTGGAAGAGTAGAAGATGCCAGTGGTGGAGGACCCTTAAAGACAAGGGTCAGCTGAAAGCATGTGTTAAGCTGCAAGAGAACGAGGCAGAGAATATCAAAACTAAAAATAAGTCATGTCAACTTACAGCCTTGAAGGGGATTGTAACTACAGGAAAAATAGTAGCTAGAGGTCTCTCTAGATATAGTTGATATTTTCTCCAACAGCAGCATATCCTTTAGCAGAATAAGTAATATTTTGTTCTAGAGAAGTAACTTCCTTATTGCTGTATTGGGCCAAAGGTGCTTAAAAGCGGTAGGAGACACAAAACCAGGGATGATATTGAGTAACTAGCTGTTGAACAGAGACTCCTTTGGAAAACAGTTAATGCTCCTCAGCCCAGAGTTAGACAAGATACTTCCCTGCCATCCAGAGATCGAAATAACACACAGGCCACAAAGTCTTCAGAAGATCAACAGATCATCACATGAACTCAAAACCCTCTACCATTATACTTGTGATTCCTATACTAAAGACAAAGTCTATTTATTGAAAAACATGCACAAAATGGTTGAAATAAACCCCTACACTAAAAATATTGTAAAGCATACTTTAAATACAGTTCATGTATTTTCAAATAGCCACTGCACAACATCTCCCCATTTGCAGGACTAACATAAAAGCATATCCATGAAGAGATGACTTCCCAAAGCATCTACAGTAAGCAAATTTGCCAGCCATCTGTGCAGAAAGCAAGGCAATTTCCCGTTAAACACATGAAAAAAAACCTAAACAAATCCCCAGCCCAACAGCAGAATAACACACCTGGTCAAATATGAGCCCAAGCATGAAAACATTTTTGTTTCAATTTAGCAACAAAGAATATGCAGAAGAAGATGATTGTGGTTAATTGACACGTTCTAGATTTGCCTAGTTATTTGACTGTACGTAGTTCAGTACTCAAGTGCATTTTGAGTTACCGAAAACATTCAAGGCATATATGTAATAAATATTATTTGGCATGCCAGATGCTGGACTAAGTGTTGATGTGGTTTTTTTCATATAATAGCCTTATGGTTAGAGTACTCACTAAGAAAAGCACTAAATTACATCTTATATCTGAGACATTTCATACCCCAGCTTCTAGCAGAGAAGAATGAGTGGGAGAATGCACACTCATAAGGCTAATCTTATTGAAGGACTTACTACTACTTCTTCAATGGAGTCACTAAGCGAAGAGTGAAAGATTAATAGGACCTCAGTAAAAGAAGATAAAATCTAAACCATGTTTACATACTTAGCCAGACCAGTAGGGCTCTACTCCATGCTTCCAATACCAATTACATAGTATAGTACATGGTAAGAACAATACAGTACATCACACAAACAGGGAATAAAAAGCAAATCAAAAATAGGATATTCATTTTCAATGAATATCCTATCAAGCCTGCATGGAATACTTTGCCACATATTTAATTGAAAATACCAATTTCTTTCTAGTTCCCCCCTCCCTACCAGTTTCCCATTATATCCGTCTGTATCAGTTGTTAAATTTGCAATGGAAGTAAGAGTTACCACAATTCAAATACATTTGAGAAATTGTAAATGATGCTTACTTAGCCTGAATTCAACTTTAAAAGGAGTAAGAACACATTTCTTATGTCGATGTCAATGACTTCTATGTAATACATCATCTGGACAGACTACAACACAACTGGTGAGACAATCTCAGTGTCAGCTGGGTTGTCACATTGACTGGTAGTATGTTGTAGAGGCCATTAAGTTCAAAGCACTGATTTTAAGTCAAATGACCCTTCTTAAAAAGGAGCAGCTGGGATATTACAAAAAGGAACAAAATTTTAATACCTTGATTTTCTTACTCATTGTCATAAAAGCATTATTTTTCATTTCTATACACAAACTAGACTGGGAAAAAGTTTCAATAATGACAGTTGTTCCATATTTATTCTGTGTGTAGAGTTTGAGAAAAATACAAACACAGTAATTCTTGCAGAAAACATAGTAAAATTACAGATCAGTTGGACAGTTTAAAAATCTCTTTTTCATTTGTAAAATAACAGAGAAAGTGATCTGAATGATATAGGACCAATAACAAGAGCTGTAGGCCTTCATTCAGAGACTACTTGTTTGCATTCAATATAAATTAGCACTGACCATTTTTCATCTAAAAGGTGTTCAGTAGCCAATGCATGACGATATGGTAGCTTCTGTTGGAGAGGTGTCCAGGTGACAGTCACAATTTATTGTCATCCCTGCTGGCAGTCTCAAATAGCATAAGAGAACAATAAGACCTAGAGGCCATAGTAGCCTGTGTCTTCTAGACAGAAAGCAATTCCAGAACAGGATGATGAAAAGGCATTTCCCAAATAAGCCACATCCACCCAAAACATAACAACAGGATCTCAATTTAAAGTGAGGTAAATATAATATTTTTCACATGAATTATATACATTTTGCATGGTACCATGCAAAGTCTTTGAGACACTTTTTTTAATATTTATGCTAAGCTTTTGATTTTTCTACTCAACAAATTCCGCAGATTTAGATGGCACACTGCAGAATCAGTCATTTAATACACCGGTATTCAATATACCCTACCAGTAAGAACCATTACAAGGTTCTTACTTTGTATCCTGTAAGCAGAAGGAATAATGAATTAGGAGAATATTTCCTCTTTCCATTTCTTATTACTGTGATAGAATTTGCACTTAAAATGCAGAACTGTAGAGTTACAGGAAATATTTTGCATTTTGGAGTTTTGGGTTCTTTTTTCCTAGTACTATCACCATTAAGTCAGTAAAAATATTGGACTTCATATTGCTGTCTTCCATACACAATATTTAAAACAAGAAGATGAACTTTCCAAGTACCATTCAGTTTTGGTGTTTCCTTTCAAAAAAAACCAAAAAACATCTGCTTGCCTCTACAAGTGTTACCATAACAAGGTCCATTCCTTATGCCTACAAAACAGTATGAAATAAGGAAAGCCAAAAGCCTACAACCGCCAGAATTTTGCCAAAGCTGAATCATATGTTGTTTAAAAAGTCAACATTTACATATAAAAAGCACCTCAGTACTTACAGCAAAGCCAACTGAATAAATGTACTAAAAAATAACTCTGAATCCTAACTACGTTATTTAGATTCCTGATGTAGTGTGCAGCTATGATGCCATAAAATATTTCCTTAATTTGACCAAACTTTCTAACATGGAAAAATGCAAGTCCCAGTTACAAAGGAGAAAAAAAATAACTGAATGTACATTTACAACATGAAAACAGTAACTTAAAGAATTCATCGCAGGTACTTCTCTCTGGTCTACTACTGCTCATTACACAAGCATGCAGAATGCATCTCTGGGATCCAAAACTGTCACAACTCTTCTAATTCTGAATTGCCATTGAAGATTGTCACCCTCTGCCAGTATAGCTTACTGAGACAGTTTTAATAATTTACTGATGCTTCTGTTAAGTAAACTAACTCCTTGGTGGTCACGCCAAGGACTATAAACAGCCTATTTCTACCACTTCATTTTTGCCTTCTCCTGTTGAGAACCTACCAAATTAGATCATTTTCCTTCAGTTGGAGAATATAACATTATATTTATCACTATAGCAACTGAACTAATTGATTTGATGCAGGTTTCTCTTCCACCATAGGATGGAGCCACTGTCCCTAAGTATAATCTAAACATTTACGAAAGAAATAATCATCAGTTCATCATTTTGCCATGTCAAAAAGAACATAATTAGGCTTCAGAAATTAAAGTATAACTTAAAGTCTAATGGATTGTACATATACATCCTCAACATACTTTATAAATAAGCTTAGCTGTCAAGTGGAACTATGAGTATGGTGTTTACTGGTTGTTCCCAGTAAAAGTAATGACTACTGTACAACAAATACATTCCCAGAAACAAAAATTCACAAAGCACTTAGGGGAAAGGGAAGTGACATTCATACAAGTGACTCAGGAATAAGCTTTGTAAGAATAACAGATTAAACATGAAAACAATCAAGTTTTATTTATAATGCTATAAAAATGAAAAAAAACAGAAAAGGTTTGGGGTTTTTTTGTGCTACAGGGTTTGATGTAAACGTAATAGAATGATACAGTGAGAAATAATGAGATATGAGGTTTCTGTAACTACCTTAATAATATATTCACCTTTATTGTTTTTTAAAGAAGTCTGCTTGATATCAGAGATTTAAGGAGGCATACTTATACCTAAATATAAGGTGTGTGGAAAAATACAGAACACCTTACATTGTCAAGTTTTTTTCTTGTACGTCCTAAGAAACAAGGCAAGGTTGTTATTCTTGAAACATAAATGTCATTCCCCTCCACCTCCAATTCTGGGGTTTTTTTTTTTAAAAAAAACCTATCAGCTGAAATAAAAGGGGGGGGGGGGGCTAAATAAGCCCTAAATGATTTTTAAAAGAATTCATAAAATTTGCAGTATTACTATACCTAGAAATAGTTTCACCTTTTTTTACCTTGATTTTTAAACATCTTCACCCTTTCCACAAAGCAAAAACAATTTTTGCAATATTTCAAATACTCGTGGTGCTTCATTAACATTTGGAATAGCAGTTGCTAAATCAGTGAAACATTACATAAATGGTGGAGTGTTTTGACACTGCGTATTTTAAGCTTCATGGTGATATTCAGCACTATATGGAATGAAGAGCATACTATATGTTTGAGGAACACCATCTACATTGGCTGAGAGAATTAATTAGAAACTGGTCATTTAAGCATACCAGAAATTGCCTTCATATTATCAGCTAACATTTGCTTTGTTCAGCATCAGTAAGCAAGGCAAAAAATAAATTATGAACAATATATAACAATGCACACACTTCATTCCTTACAACAGGAAATCATCAAGCCTTTCACTATTGAATATAAATAATTTTTAATGATGTATCAGAGTTTACAGTTAACTCTTTCTGAGGCTCTACTGATAGAAAATATATGCAGAGAAGAACTCAAGTCTTCTCATAAAAAGGCTGGGACCCACCAGACATTTCTAGCACAAACTTTAAATAAAGTATTTCCCACAACTAATATCCAGATGAATTTCCTTTAGTCTTGAACTGCTCATCCTGTAATATCTATTAGTGGAGACACTTATCTCCAGTATGCACATAAAATTCTTTTAAATCTCAGTATGTTACTTAGTATACCCTCTATAGTAGCACATTGAATTTGGCATTATGTACAAAATGAGATTATTTAAAAGTGCGGCCTATTCAATATGATTTCTTACGAGAAGTAGAATGCAAAATGTGCTAAATTATGAAAAATAGTTAAAAGTTATTCTTTTTGGAATAAGCCTCTTTGATTGTTGCCAGTAAGAAGAGTCACTGTAACATCAAAAAAAGTCTATAGAAGGATCTCTTAGCCAACTACAACTTTGTTTCAGAAAACAAAAAAAAACCCACAGAAAAACGGAGAATATAATACAGTTGGAGGGAATGGAACAGAGGGTTAAGAAATGCAGCAGGCACGCTCCTGAAAACCAGAATCTATTTCCTATTCATCATAACCTACACCTATTACAGCTCAAGACGACAAGCCTAGCGCAAAGTCTTCTATGCGAAAGCTCATAAGAAGAATACACTCTATGGGTAAATTACAGACCACATTCAGCTCAGGTTGGGAAAATACAGTGTAGATTAATTTTGGCAAAGTTGTGCAGGTCCCTCCTGAAAAATTACATATTTTTATTATTGTTATTACTGCATAGAAACTGCTTTTTCTGTTTTCTTTGAAAGATTCCCACTGTGGTACTATGGACTAACTTGCATTCCCCAAAAGTATAGGTATTAACTTTATTTATATTACAGAACTGCTTGAAAATTACTCTAGGCGAGGGGGGGGGGGGAAAAAGGGAAAAATAAAGACCCTTAAAAGTATTAATAGCCCAGGCACTTGATTCTTACAGATACCTTATCTGCAACTCAGTGTGATTAACAAACAATCTATCAAGCCTTAAAAAGAATATACAAAACTGTGATGCAGCTCTAAAACTGATAGCATGGGTTTACTAAACTGCCGAGGATATGCTAAGGAAGTGCCGGGTTTGTTCCAATGCAATTTCACAGTCAGAGAATCACATATGATCCCAGTGATGTTAAGACATCTGTCACTTCATTAAGTATGTGCTTCCTAAAGCAAAACAACTCATGTTCATTGAAGGTGGATGGGAGTGAGAGAGTGTGTATGTGGAGGGAGCAGTCTGGGAGAAGGCTGGTAACATCTGATAATAAGCAGTGAACAATAAATCAGAGCCACTATCACTAAAAAGTTTCTTCCTAAAATCCAAGAGATATTTCTGTTTGGACTCGAAATGCCACATCTACAACCTAAGGACATCTCATGCTCCTGAGAAGCAGCAGTATTAAAGTGTCGGTCTACCTGCTTTACCACGGGGAGTGGGAGCAGAGACGCCGAGATGTCAAGTCTAAGGCACAGCACCTACACCTGCCAGCTTCAGAGCTTGGCCGTTGCCAGAAGAGTTACTTCAGACAGGAAAGGCATGGATTTATGCCCAGCAAAAGCACCAGTACAAATGCGTACTTACTGCAGTAAGCGATTAGGAGACTAGCCAGGATCATGATAGCCCAGAAAGTTGAAGACATGCTTGGTAAGGCGCTGGCATCTTTCCTACTGCTTCTCGTGGGAGATGGAGCCATTGAAGCCACTTCCCCGGTGGGGGTGGGGGGGAAAGTCAGACAGTTTCACCAGCCAGCTCTCCTCTTGACTGATGGCCTTTCTCCACGTGTAATCCTCAAGGAAGGCATCTTCCAACGACCCCACGGTTTGTCAGCAGTAACATGGTCCTGTTGCAGGAATCATCGTCCAGACAGAAAGCCAACACGACTCTAAAGCACGCAGGGCTTGGGCGCAGTGGCCGCTGCCACCTTTCCTCCTGTTACTGGGGTGAGGTTAGCTACCGTAGTGGTTTTTAGTGGGACTCCTATGCCTGGCGTGCTGCTGAGCTTTGCAGATGTCCCACGAACGGGTCTATTTTTTTTCTCTTTTTTTTTTATTTTGCAGAAGTTGTTGCGATGCTGTCCTTCCCCTGCCTCCTCCCGCTCCCCGAGATCCGGCCCCCCCTCGGGCAGGGGCTCGGACCAACCGGGGAGCCCCCGCTGCCTGTCGCTCTAGGGCGACCCTCGCTCAGGCCGCCGCCGCCGCCCGCCCGCCCAAGGAAGCATGGCCGCGGGGGCAGCGGGTACGGAGCGGCGAGGGCACAGCTGTGGCCGCCGCCGCCCGCCCGCGGGAGAGCGCTCCGCCGGGCAGCCTTGCGGGGCGACCCGCGCCCTGCGCCCGCGGAGAAGCGAGGGGCGGCGGTGCCCGCCAAGGGCCGAGGGCGGCAGCGGAACCGGGCAACGCTGCCCGCCGGGCGGAGAGGCGCCCCGTGCCCCGCGGCGAGTCCAGCGTGTTCTACCCTCCCGGCTGCTCCTGCGGGGTCAGCGGGGGCAAAGGCGCGAAGCGCGGCGGGCGGGACACTTTACAAGGCGAGTCGGCGGCAGCGGCTCTGCTCTCCGTGCGCCGCCAGATCCGCTCTCAGGCTCTGCCGCTAGAGCAGCGCCAGCCTTTCAAGTAAAAAGAAGGAGGAGGAGGAGGGGGACGGCGGTCACGCCCACAGGTGAAGAGCGCACGGAGCGGTTCTTCCCTCGGCATCGCGACACCTGCGCGTCCCCGCCGGAGCAGCGGTGGACCCCCGAGCACACATCGCCCCGCGCCCGCGGCAGCCTTCCCGGCATGACACCGAGACCGGCGGGTTCAGCCCTTGGCGATGGGGGGGTGGAGTCGCGGGGGGGCTCTTCCCGCTCTGGCTGCTCCCAGCCTTGCCGGGGATGAGGGTCGAAGGGAGCTTTGCAAGGGCAGAGCCAGTTCCAGTTCCAGTTCCAGTCCTCAGCGTTTCCCCAGGGGCTCCAGCGCGGAGGAGCGGCCGGGCGGGGAAGGGAATGGGAAAGGGAAAGACGAGGGAAAGGGGAAGGGAAAAAAGAGGGGAGGCGGCGGAGCCCCTCGGGGAGGCTGTGCTCCTGGCCTGCACGGTATGTCGGGGTGTCAGCAGAAGGAGAAGGCACCCAGGGAACCTCTTCCCGCCTCCTCACCTGCGCGGTGCCGCACGAAGTCTCCAAAGTGTGTCCTGCCCAGGCACGGCCTGAGGTGCTAATGGAAACATTCCTTCTTTATTCATCTGCGGTCCTTACAGGGACTGTTGGCGTGCAGTTTCTGTCGCTGTAGTGGCAGGGACACATTGATGTGAACTCAAATTTAGAGGGATCCGGTCCACATGTACGCCAGAAGCCTTTAATGGTGATAATAAAAACCTGAGATGTTTTTAAGAGGCACTGGGTACTTGAGATTTTCTTTTCAGAGTCTCCATAGCAATATCCTCAAATTAATATTTTAAGTACTGCAGAAAGTGGTCACATTCTGAGTACAGGCAAGACTGGCAGACTACAAGAGCAGCTTGGTTTCAAAATGTCCCAGACGTAGTCTTCTGTGTTTTGCTTGCATAATGAAAATGCCATGAAAAAGTAGATCCATGTTTCTTCAGTAGCCCCAGGTTTGGTTGTTTGTCACTTAAATATCTGAACTTTAAAATTGTGGATGAATGATGCATTATTTACAAGACAGGACTGGGGGAATTTTTTCAGTACAGCTACACTTGACTGGACACTTAGACTTAAGTTCAGGTTTGCACCATGTGAACCTCACCTATGTAATTTCTTTAATTTCAGATCTGACGTTCCAGCAGAGTCGTTTGCGTCCTGATCAGGTAGGGCTGTAAGCTGATGTGTTTAAATGTGCTTCACAGAGACAAAGCTTTAACTATTATTTGGGTATATGCATAACACTCCCTTCCAAGATGTGACTTTCTTTTACTTTATTTTCCATGGGAATTTATTTTTTCTATTACATTTAAAAACTAGATTAGCGCACAAATCAAGCACTAAACCAACATGCTAAACTTTATTCTTCTCCCCCATATAACTTTAAAAAGCATTTTATTATTAGTTTATATTTAGAGACTAAATCTTTGTAATACTTCTATCCCTGACTTAGACACTAGATTTTCTTTGTATGTCAATATAAAATTCCATAATGCCTTTGGTATCCTGAATAATAGTTCAATTTGATGTTGTAAAGTACCTGCATAATCAGGGTGCGTTTTTTTTTAAAAGATGGGACTCTCACTTTTTCTATTCTCAAAACAAATATAAATAAGTATTGAGCAACAAAAAATACTCAGCATGGTATGCTGCTGTTCATTGCAATTCCAGGACAAACATGTAAATTAAGCAGTTTTCTGTACATATGAGAAGTTTGATTTCCATTACAGCTGTGAGTATTGAATGTAGAGTTGAATAACATATTTTAACTATTACTAAAAAGAAAAAGCATGAGTATCTGACGAGTATGATGATAGGTTAAGAGACTTTAAAGCCACAAGGAATAGCTGCAACAGTATATTGGTTGCTAAACCTTTTGGTATAGTCCATAGAATTTTATAGAGTAAATCTTACAGTTTACCCGTTAAGTTGAGGTTATACAAGAGATTTCCCTTGGAAAGACTCGTTCATCCACCTTTCAGTCTGAGGAGTGGGATTCATGATTACTGTTCAACTAAATAAAGCCTGAAGCTTGATGCAGAAACTAAAATATTGGTTCGCTAGTTCTGGAAGCTAAACGTTGATCACTTGAGACCAAGTTAATTCTCATGTTGGAGAACTACTCAGTTACTCAGTAAGGTACCACTCACTGAGAACAAGGACCATCGAGTTCAGGCCTTTGTGTTTCTATTTACATCTACCTGTAATAATTCTACATTTTCTATGAAGAAAATTTACAAACTTTATATTCCAATTTAATTGTCAAAGACAACGTAAGACTTAAACTACTCTTTAAAAATAAATTTTTGTGTCACTGCTGATTGTTGTGAAGGTATATGTTGACCCCCAGTAACGGTCTGGCTGTTCTGCACCATCTTGTATTGAGAAGTACCTTACTCTAGAGTGACACAACTCCCAGAGTCAAATCCTACTTAATGAGAAAGTGGCAGAATGTGACCTGAAATTAATTTTGCTTGCCTTTTCCTTGGCATGTGCCCTTCACATGGATTTTCAAGGAAAATGTGTGAAGCCTCTGTCTTTAATACCTCCCTTATGTCCCAAGAAATTCCAACTACTAACACCTTTGTGTGTGCAGACATGTAGAAACAATGATTAAACTCATAGACAGATGTCTGAAAGCAGCCAAGAAAATAGAAACCTGAGTTAAAGGCTGTATATCAACATAAAATAAGCTTGTCAGAAATCAGATTTATTCCCGTGCGATCAAAGACACAGATCTCTTGTTCTGCCATTGCTGTTGGCAGAGTTAATATCTACAAGGAAATTAAAATAATATTTAAGCTATTTATTAAGATAGAGTGTGCCATTGCTCCAACTGAAAATACAAGCAGAAGGTTTCTATTGACTAGAAATGTGCATAGTCTGAAACCTGTTCTGTGCTCTGTGTGTGTGTCAGACAGTTTGTCCATGATGTGTATATGCACCGCTGCTTTCTGCTAGCATGTCAGACCTATAAAAGCCTGTGCAGAGACACTGACCTCTATTACAGGTGCAGCCCACGGAGGTTAAATCCTAATGTCTGTTTAGCATGAAACATGTATGTGGTAGAACGAAGGTAACATTCTTTAGATCTTTACAGAGAGACCTTTTGTTCTTTCAGAGTTTAGTTATTTACTTTGAAAAGAGAAGCTTTAAGTAAAAAGTGGGTGAATTCTGTGACAATGCACTGGTTCAGTGTTCTTCATAAAGAATCACCAACCAGTAATACTCAAACCAGCATTTGAGTTCTGTCTTTAGAAAAAGTAAAATGCTTCTGTTGATTCTGTTGATTTTAAAGAAAGAACAAAATAATCTGAGTGGACATTATTGTTTAAATGTATTAAATTTGAGATAAATATGAGTAAAATAGATATAAAAGAATAGCAACAATAAAAACTTTTTTACAATGTTAAAAATTACATTCAAGAGCTATGTAACATCAGCTTGTTTTATCTCAACATAAGTTTCAGAGGATGAGCAGTGGAGGTTGTTGCTAAGAAAGTAGCATCTTCAACTTTATTTAACCATTTACATTTTCAACAAAGTACTTAGAACGCTCTGTATGTCTCTACAAAAATCCATAGCACCTCTTTAACAACCCTAGCAAGTATCAGAAAAAATGCAAGGGAACTGCAATTTTCTTCAATCTATCTTCTTTGCGATGAGGGGATCAGTGGAAGCCAGTCAGGTGATATAGAGTCATGGTTAAAGAAAAACAACATTTTTAGTTATATTTTGTGAGAAGATTTACTATCTTTGCATTTACTAATCTTAGACCATGTTTAAAGAAAAGGTTTAAACTAGACACATACCTCAATGATTTTTTTAATACCTTTTTTAGTGCCCATAATATTGCCTATCTATTTAACAGGGAAAGTTTTCTATTGGTTCACATTAAGCAGAAAATTATTGTATTTTTGCCAAAGAGAGAGACACAGACAGAGTGTGTACATGCATGGTGATTTCATTGTTAAATTGTAATTTAAAGAGTGAGTTCGGTAACAGAAATCATATTTGTGTCTAAATGGCAGAGAACTGCATATATCTGAAACTATGGGATCAGGAACTTAGTTCTGACCTAGTATTTCAGCAGAAATATTTATTTACAGACTATTTAGAAAATTCATGAAGATAAATTTTGATACATGCTCATGCAACAGACCTTTTTCAAAGTCAGTAACAGTAAGGTCCTTATAACTGCCCACAATTCTCTCAATGCACAGTCAAAATATATTAAGGGGGAAGGTGTGGATGATTCAATGACCCGAGCTAAGTCATGTTACTATGTTGTCTATGTGCCAGGTGCTCTCACCAGTGCATGCTCTTGATGGTTATTATAAGCCTATAGACATGATGGACCCTAGGGAACTGTGCCTTTTCACTGACCTTTGTGTAACAGATTAAAGCTACCAGTTAGTAGTGGGTTTTTTCAAGCCATTGTTAATTTAGCTGGGGTTTTTTTCTGACTTTAATTGCCTACTAACAACATTATAGTTATAGTTTGTTATAGGTATAGTTTGAAAAGCTGTTTGGAGTTTTGATTTAACATTAAAGCTTCCATAAGATGTGGGGAAATCCTCACCTCATAAAACAAAATACGTAAAGTTGTTCACTGGCAGCTATGTTAACCTATCCAATTATTTGCAAAGCCAGACATAAAAAAGGCAAGAAGAGAGTGATAGCAGAAATACTCTGCTACTACAAACATTTTTATACCCGTCTGTGTAACCAATGTGTTGTCACAAAATCCACATTATAATTCTGACCAAATATTATCTATAGACTTTGCAGTAAAATGCAGGAAAAACATGGAAGAGAAACACTTAAAGATGCATTTTAATTCCACTTTGTGTCAAAGGTAAGCCTGTAGTTTTTATGGAAAATTGTCACCAATATAAAATCCGATCAAAATGTTTCTGCCATTTTTTCAAGAAAACCTATATATAGATGACCAAGTGATTAAGTGAACTTCTGTAAAATCACTGCATAGTCACTTAGATCCTTAAAATATTGAGATTTAAAAAATCACTTTACCATTGATATGCAGGAAGCCCAAATATCAGAACTAAGGTTGGTCTGTAATAAACTACAGCTCTTTACAGCATGCACTAATAAAATGTTTATTTTTATGATGTGGGTGGGTAAAATTGTTCCATTGGACTGAAATGCCTATAACTGATGTGGCAGATAAGTACGTTTCTGTCACTTAGCAACCTTCTCTGGTCAGGAAAAAAAAATTGGGGGTATCTGGAATGCTATTGTTGAAACTATCTAACGTTTAGCAAATTACCAAATCATTCAGAAGTGAGTCATTACCTGAGCTACAGTGATGTAATATACTGTATTTGATAGCAAGAACAGAAATAACTAACTTGCATACATGGATAATTTAGGAAGATGAGTTATTTTAAAACATTAGGAAAGAAATCAGAACACGAAACGGCAAACAAACCTGAAATAAATCCAAATATGGCAAATTACTTTCATTACAGTAAATAGATTAAGAGGTATGTGAAATCACACCTATGAGCAAATTTCTGGTTTTGAGATTAGATAAATTATTAATCACATCTATTATGCATTAGGTCTAGTTTCATTTTGTATATCAAGTAAAAGGAACACTGAATTCAGTACCTGGGTCAAAGTGTCCAGAAAAACCTGCTTTTGATACATAACCACTAACTCAAGCACTAGGAATCTGCTGTTGGGACATCGTTGGCAGTTGAGAGAAACGTTTCTTTTCTACTCCCAGAGGAGCTTGTCCAATGCCAAACACAATTCTTTTACAATAGATTTAAAGCAAGAAATTAATAAATGTTTCACTTGAGAATTCATTCCATTTTGTCTTTTTTTCTCTGACTCCCTTTTATTAGTGTTTCTTGAATGACATTTGATAACTTACACATCGTACAGTATTAAGAACTATACAGTCACAAAACCTCGATGTGTTTTGGTCACTCCCTGTTCTTTTTCAGTCCTGTGTCAGGAATTTTCCCTGCATGGAGTTCTCTAAGAGAGAGACATCAAGGTATCCTATACACATCTGTATATACACTCAGCAACTACCCATTTGAGAGAAAAAGCATCATTGCATGTCTGGCAGCTGCATGATTGATGTCTACTACAGGCCACCTGATCAAGGGGAGCAGCTGATGAAGCCTTCTTCCTCCAGCTACAGGAGGATTCACGATCGCAAGCTCTCATCCTACTGGGGGTTTTCAACCACTCTGACATCTCCTGGAAAAGCAGCACAGCAAGCTGTAGGCAATACAGGAGACTCCTAGATAATTTCTTAACCCAGATAACAGAAACGCTTGCCCAAGGGGATGCAATACTGGACCTGATGGTCACCAATGCAAGCGAGCTTATCAGTGATGTCAAGATCAGAGGCAGCCTGGGCTGCAGGGATCACACACTGGTGGAGTTCAAGGTCCTGAGGGATATGGGACAGGCGAGGAGTGTAGTAAGAACCCTAATTGTAGGAAAGCAAAATTCCAGCTCTTCAGGGAGTTCATTGGTAGGAACCCCTGAGAAACAGTGCTTGGGGATAAGGGAGCAGTAAAGAGCTGGCAAATATTTAAGGATGCTTTCCACAGAGCGCAAGAGCGCTCCAGCCCCAGATGTAGGAAATCAGGAAGGGATGGGAAGAGACCAGCGTGGCTGAGTCAAGACCTTCTGGTCAAACTGAAAAACAAGAGGGAACTGCACACGAAGTGCAAACAGGGAAGGTAACCTTGGAAGAGTATAAAGATGCTGCCCGGTTGCGTAGGGATGGTGTCAGAAAGGCCAAGGCACAGATGGAGCTGAACTTGGCAAGAGAATCAAAGAATAACAACAAGGACTTCTATACTTATGGCAACCAGAAAAGGAAGGTTAAGGAAAACGTACCCTCACTGATGAACAAAAATGTGGACCTCATATTGACAGACGAGGAGAAGGCTGATTTACTGAACAACTTTTTTTTGCCTCAGTCTTCAACGGCAACCACTCTCTGCTTCACCGCCGAGAAACAACCAGATGGGGGGATACAGTGCTTCCTTCTGTAGGGGAAGATCGGGTTCAAGACCACCTGAGAAACCTGAACATATAAACAAGTCTACGGGACCTGACGAGCTGCATCCCAGAGTCCTGAGGGAATTGGCTGATGTGGTTACCAAGTCACTCTCCATAATATTTGAAAAGTCATGGCAGGCAGGGGAAGTCCCTTGGTACTGGAAGAAGGGAAACATTATTCCTGTTTTTAAAAGGGTACAAAAGAGGACCCTGGGAACTACTGACCTGTCAGCCTCATCTCTGTGCCTGAGAAGATCATGGAACTAGAAGCCATGCTAAGGCACACAGAGGACAGGGAGGTGATTCGAGACAGCTAACATGGCTTCTCCAAGGTAAAGTCCTGCCTGATCAACCTAGTGGCTTTCTACGATAGAGTGACCACATCAGTGGACACAGGAAAAACAATGGATGTAATCTATCTGGACTTCCTGTAAGCCTTTGACACAGTCCCCCACAACATCTTTCTCTCTGATTTGGAGGGATATAGATTTGGCGAGTAGACTGTTTGGCAGATAAGGAATTGGTTGCACGGTCTCATTCAGAGAGAAGTAGTCAGCAGCAAAGTGTCCAGATGCAGACGTGTGACAAATGATGTCCCTCAGGGGTATGTACGGGGACCAGTGCTGCTTAATATTTTCATTAATGGTATAGAGAGCAGGATCAAGTGCACCCTTAGCAAGTTTGCAGATGACACCAAGCTGAGTGGGGCAGCGGTCACACCAGAAGGATGGGATATCATCCAAAGCGACCCGGATAAGATGGAAAAGTGGGCCTATGTGAACCTCATGAGGTTCAACAAGGCCAAGTGCAAGGTCCTACACCTGCGTTGGGGCAATCCATGGTTTCAATTCGGGATGGGGGACGATGTGATTGAGAGCCCTGTGGAGAAGGACTTGGTGGTGCTGGTTGATGAGAAGTTCCTGACGGTTGTCACCCATAATTGTTCTTTCTAACCAAGTATTGTGTTTAGAGGAGAATTAAATGGTGGTGGTAAGACAGATGCCATACCATGTCCTCAAGGCATCCTGGTCAATAAAATATTTGTTCAGGATGTATGGGAACTCAGTTCAGTTCTCTGCCCTGGACAAATCTGCATCAATCAATGGTTCTGTAATGGGTCACTTACAATACCCTTGTTGAAGCAGTGTCTCTTTACATATAATATATCAAGACTTACAAGGCAGGAGAAAGTATAAAAGTGAAACTGATTCTGCATGCAACTATTTATGTGGGTACTAACCTAGAGAGGAGACCAGTCTTTTCTTGCCTGATCCCAGGACAGTTTCTGCAGTTTAGAGATGACTACATAATGTACTTAATTGTGAAAAAGACAGGTCATTGAAGAAGAATGATATCAGAAAATTTTGATTTACTTCGCCTTAGCTTCCATGCTTTGTCTGTGGACTGGATAATACCTAGTGTAAGTAAGTTACTTTCACGCCAAATTTGGTATCACATTGCATATAATGAGTTAATGCATGGCACTGCCTTTCTGACATTGAATCAGTTTCCAACCAACACGTAGTTATTTTTCCTGAATAGTTACTAGGCCAGGTTTCATTAAATGAACAAAAAATAAAATTGTTACATTAGTGTTCACAACAATGTTTTCTGAAAAGATCAAAGAAATATTACAATTAATAGACTGTTATTCACTCCTTTGAACTCTTTCTTTTTTCAGACTGACATTTTTCTTCATCCTACCTAAACTAAATTTGTTTATGTTTTAATTTAGACACTTAATTAGGAAAGTGAGGTTACTGGAAATAATAATATTCTTACCAAAAATAATTTTCAGCTGTCCAAAACTTGTTTGCCTTCTCTCTTACACCTTATTTTTTTACCCTTCAAACTTACGGGTTTCAAAATGAGAAGTCCAATGCTTATTCACTGCATTTGCGATTATTACAATCCAAATTAAGTAGTACTATGTAGTATTTATGCCTAGCACTTTTTCATATAAACTGTACTTACATATACCTACGAGGAGCGGCTGAGGGAACTGGGGTTGTTTAGCTTGGAGAAGAGGAGGCTGAGGGGAGACCTCATCGCTGTCTATTGCTGCCTGAAAGGGGGCTGTGGGAGAGCGAGTGTTGATCTCTTCTCTCAAAAGACAGATGATAGGACAAGAGGAAATGGCCATAAGTTGTCCTAGGGGAGGTTCAGGCTGGATATTAGTAAGAATTTCTCTACCGAAAGGGTGGTCAGGCACTGAAACAGCTGCGCAGGGAAGTGGCTGAGTGTTGAAAAAAGGAGTAGGTGAGTTTTTGAGGGACATGGTTTAGTGGGTGGTGGATGAAGTTAGTCCTGACCAACTTGTTGTAGCTTATTCTACTTAAGAAGAAGGCTTGGATTAGATGGTCTGAAGAGGTCCATTCCAGCCTAAATCTGTGGCTGTGTGAATAAAGAGCATTATCTTTCTTTGTTATAGTAATGTATGTTGTATCGTATTGAAACCTGTTGAATATACAACAGTGTAAGTAGAGAGAGAGAAAGGCTCAGCTGTGCATGTTAACTTGTCACAGACACATTTGATTCACAAGATTTTAATATGTGATAATTTCCCAAGTGTTCATCTTATTAGAATTGGTTCATCAGTAGCCTCGAAGAGCCTCTATGCCTAGGCCAGCTTGGTTCTGTCTCCTATTGGGTGCACTAACAAAATGCTGGGAATATTGATTTTTGTAGATCTTTGAGACATTGCTTTGTTGCTCCATTATAGAGCTTCATTGCATCCATCATGCCAATATCCTGCAGTATTATCTCCAGTTGAATGGAACTGCTTTACATTTGGAAGAGGGTGAGGCACACAGTCTGTTAAACCAGTTTAGGTATTAGACTGAAAAACTGGCATACAAAATTTAAAAAATAATCAATCTGGTCTTGTCTTAAAATGGGGAAATAATGTACTCATTTACAAGAACACTAATTAATACTTTAAATCAGTTTTATTCTTGTGCTGAGGTTAGCATGACAATAAAAACAGAACCCAAACACATTTCTGTGTCATCATGAATTAAGGCAATCAGTAGAATTCCTTGACAAGTTGCCAGCCCTCATCATTAGAGGTTTCTCTGATGCTTGTTCCACAATGAATTTTTAAATCTCATCAGCTGTGTGAGCCATCTTTGTCAGACAGGAAGGCCTTAACAATGTCTTTATTTATTTTCTGGACTTCACATGAAAATAATATGACACTTCAAGTTTGGATATCTACAGATTCTATTTCAAACCTGCTTAGTTTTGGCATCTGGTATGACACAACTTTCAGTTAGCTGTGTTGCTTAAAATTGTACAGAATGGCTCCTCCATCCCTCTTAAAAAACACTTGCTATAACCAGAATGCCATCTCACACACAATAACCTCTCTGCTGTATGTCAAATCTACACAATATTTTAGTCAACTTATAAGAAGCACTGATTTTGAGAATAGAGTGGGTAAAAATCTTACATAGTTTAAAATATTATTCTGTGAAGTTTTGTGGTGACAACTATATAGGTTATGAACGATCTGGATGTTCTTCAAACTTCAGAAGTGATAAAAATTAGAGATAAAGGAAATTTTTTGGACAGGACATTTCACTCATAGGTGATTTCTCCTGACTTCTGATTAACTGTGGTGCTGGATGAAGATTTTCTATACAGAATTTTTTCCATTCTGTCTTGTCAGTTTTAGTTCCAATATAATTTTAAGAGATAGCTTTTGAATCATTAGACTTTCCACCTAACTGCAAAGCCATTACAGGCTTAATATGGCAAGAGCTAAACTTGTCAGTGCATACATTTGTTTTACTTTAATTGCAGTCCATCCACCTTAGCTTCTTTCTAAGCTACTCTTAAACTTAGATAACATTCTTTATGAGATTTCTCATAAACTAGAATGTCATTCTGGGAAACCGTGATACTTTCCAAATGTTGCAGAATCTTACACATTTTTCTAAGGGGCTTGTGATGGCCAAATGGGAAGCAAAAGAGTAGATATCTTTTAAATGATGTTATAATAAGCTGTCATCTTGTCTCTTTCGGGAAGTTCTGGTTAGAATAATTTTTCATCAGAAAACACTTGGTGAAACCAAAACTTTTCACAGAAATGAGTATTTTTTTCAATAAATTTTAATATCGACAATTTTTTTGAGGTCCAAGATACAATTTCGAATGAAATCCTGACAAATCAAGAAGCATCTGTCTCTGTAGTCAGGGCAAGTTAGGAGACCTAGGTTTCAATCTGTTAATTTGAGCTGTAGCAGGTAGCTGAGGCTGTGCCTGGCAGTTTAAAAGTGACCGTCCTCAGTGCCTGCATGCTGGTTTGGGGGATAAAACTCAGTCTCTGCTAATATCTCTTGAGAACTTAATAAATATCTTAGTTTTTCAGCTACATGAAGGTGAAAAAAAAATAAATTTGTAACTGTGTTTACTGAACTAAAATTCTTTTGTTTTCAAGCCAGTCTATTTGTCGGTGTGCAAAAGAAGGTGCTATTTGAATATATTTAGATAGGAAGACTCATATCATATCTTTTCATTCTAGTTAGAGCTTCAGGTCACAGCTCTGTGTTGATTTGTAACGCATAATTCTCCTTGATTTAAGTGGAATTATATCTATGGGTACAGGTAGAAGGCTTGAGTATAGATTTAGTCTTAATATTATAAAATTATTTGCATGTGTCATTTGAGTAGGCAATATGCAAATTCTTGATAGAAATACAAATTCTCTGCTTACAATACTATATTAGTTCCTTCATGGATAGATTTTAGTTTCTAACATTCTGTGTCACGATAATATAAAAGAATTTAGATTGGTCAAGGAATTAAATAGTTGAGGGCTTAAGAGTCCTCAAGTAGGTACTAAATAATGAAAAGTGTTAACATTACTGATAGATACTGTTACAACAGTGGACTAAGAACACAAGCTACACAATATCATTTCTTCTAAATTAATATGAGGTACTCAAAATTGTGCAGGATGACTAGAGCTGTCAAGTGGGCAATTATACATATAAAAATATTAGTCGATACATAACTTGAACTTAACGTTTGAGAAACACCTTGGCTTTTGGGAATGCATTACTAAAATTAGCTATTTAGAACAAAATTAATTTTAAAAACGTACTATGTGAAAGCCAAATTGTTTACAGTTTTTACAATTAAAATAAGCTGTAATATTATAGTAATAGATAATGCTACTGAACACACTTCTGGTGTATTTAAATAAAGAGAGTGTTTAGGAAATAGAAAGAAGTACAGTATGAGTTACCTTTTAAACTGGACTAGACATTGTGTAGACCATGAGGAAAATGCTCTTTGCTTTTTCATTTATCAAAATAAGCAGAGCATTTTGACAGTCAGCTTTCTTTAATGCATTATGGCTGAATGGCAATTGACTAGCAGTAATTGAGGTCTGTACATTCTGAAGCCTGGGTTACTGAAATACGGAAGAAGGTGGTTTAGTGTACATCTGTGAACTTATTAATTACTTCTTTGCAGTTATCCATCCCAGGATCACTGAATTGCAGTAGGCAAATCCTTGTTTGTCCCACTCCCATTTTGCACTGAAGTTTTAGAGTTCTGCATCTGCATGTAACCAGAATTGCCTTGCTTTGGACAAGCAGAATGCCAGTGCCCTGCTGGAATTCATCAGTCGCATCAGGGTTTAGATCTGCTAAGTACTCTCACAGCGTATCAAATATACATTATAAGAAGAGCTACTACAAAGTAATCATGTTTGCATTCTTTCTAAAACCCCCTATGATGATGCAAAAGGGTAAGTTGTTTGTTCTTACCTTCAGCTAATACACCAACGATTATGGCCATTCATTCATGAGACCTGAGGTAACTTATATTGAAAACCATTGTCCAGAGGAGCATCTTCAAATTTACCTTTCTTGCTTCCCTGGAAAATGAGTGAGTTTTACTGCGCAGAACACATTTTAAACTGAAGAGTAACTTTGTGACCAGACAAAGTATTCTGCAACAAATAGCAGGTTTTGTTTACTTATCTCCACTTTCTTCGTGCTCTTCTTTCTTTCCTTTCTTTTTTTTTTCTTTGGTGGTTGTTTAAGATAATTTTTGTATGCAGCCAGAGTTTCACGTAATGCAATGCTTAATTCCTTTGGGGACTCCGTCTCTTAATTTCTCAATTATCAAATAGTTAAAGTAGAAGAATCAGAGTACTTGATGGCACTTCATTCCAAAAAAATCTGATTACCAACATTTTTTCTAACAGTGTTGACCATATTGCCATATAGAGAGTTCTTTTTACTTTTGTCCAATAAGCAGGCAAAAGGTGACTGATTTTTTTTATTCTTGCTGGATATACTGTGTTTGGGTAGAATGGAGTTAAATATTGTCATAGTGGCTTATATGGGTTTGTATTTTGGATTTGTGCTGAAAGTAGTGTTGAAACACACTGATGTTTTAGTTTTTCTGAGCAGCGCTTACAGCCTGTTAAGATTTTTTCTGCCCAACCAGTGAGCAGAATGGGGGTGTACAAGAGCTTGGGAGGGGACACTGCTGGGACAGCTGACCCCAGGTCACCAAATAAATATTCCATACCGTATGATATTGTGCTCAGCAATAAAAGGGGAGGGGGAGGAGGAGCAGGGAGGGGGGCATGGAGGTAGCCTGTTTTGTTTTCTGGGACTGGCTGAGCATTGGTTGGTTGCTGGTGAATAATTGTTTTCTTTTGTAGCACTTGTTTTTCTTAAGTTTTATTTTTTCTCTCCATTATTTTTTCCTTACTTTTTTTCCCCCTAAAATATTATTAAACTGTCTTTATCTCAACCCACGAATTTTCTCACTTTTACCCTTCCAGTTCTCCCCCATCCCACTCCAGGGGAACTCCTGCAACTATGTGGTGCTTAGTTCCCAGCCAGGGTTAAAACATTACACTAGACTAGACACTGCCTGTCAGCTACTCGCTTTATTCATGACTAAAAATATTGAAAGGGGTGTTTCCCTTAAAGAAAGGAGAACCTTCATCTAGAAACAAGTCAGTCAAGCCAAGTTCAGAAGGGTTGCCTGGCCTAAAGACAAGACCCAATTCAAGACTCACAGGTGAGATTAGACTGGGATTTTTTGCAGTTAAGGTTCCTTTAGTTTATTTCATAACTTGCAAATAATGTGTAAGTGTGAAGAGTTCATGGATAAGAAAAATTGTTGCTAAACCTGTATTTGTAACTAAGGAGCTAGAGCTTCCTATAGCCCAGTGACAAAAGCTAAGAGTATGTCTAAGGAACTGGAAAGGACTAGAATGAGTGTGCAGTATATGAGCTATAATGTGCTATTAGGTCAGAAACAAAGTCCACATGCCCGTGGTTGTTTAATAGACTCATAACTCAGAACATTGGGAAGTTATTATTCAGATCAATAGGGCATTAAAACAAATGGAAATACATGATTGGCTTTATTCAAAACAGGTGTTTATTCAGTAAGTGGAAATGGAACACCTTCTGAAAAAAAGTGGTTTGCTTTTAACAGTTTGATTTTCTGTGGAGTCACATAAATCCATCTCTGCAGGGATTTAACTTTTCAGTAGTTTTTGCTGTTCTAATATGATGCTCACTTCACACTTCTGACTCAAATTAGAAAGCAAGTGTTTGACTTTGACTTTTTCTATGATACCAAGGGTGGCAGGAAATGGCTCAGTGCTATTATACAATCAATTGAATGGTTAGCTGCAGGGTGTTGGCGTACCACAGCTTGTGGCAATGCTGACAAAGAAACAACACACAGAGTGACTGTCTTGGAAAATGTACAAATGAGAGAGAAAGAAATGACCCAGAAGGGCATATAACATTTAATTTATAAACAGGATCTTACAGTACAGGCTGTATTGTAGGACACATATTTTCTCGTACAACATAATATAAAGCACTGTGAAAACCTGCCCTGATATTCTTCTTCTGAACTGTTTCATTCTAGATGACAACTCTTTAGGCCGAAGGTCAAAAAAATATATGTTCTGCATGTTATTCACATGTATCTACACTTGCTATTGAACACATAGGCATAACAACTCTCTGGCTTTCTGCCAGAGCCCAATCAAAAGAACATTTAACTCACCAGTTGTGAAACAACACACCATGGGGGAACATGCAAAGTGATGATCTGTCTCTGGCTTCTGACTCTTCCCTTGTCACATCAAACGACTTTTATAGATGTCTAGACTCTTCCTTGCAGAAAAGGATCCTGCATGACTGGCACATATAAGAAATGAGTCGTGAAAGAGAAAATATCTATAGCACAGTTTTACATATAACTTTTTTGATGGTATTTTATTGGCTTTAACCCAGTACTGTAGTTGGTATGAAAAGGCTCAAGAACTTTCATCTTCTGGTTAATAGTCCAGAAAGAAGGACAATGGAAAGAAAACTAGCACATAATTGAGTGGGCTGGTTTAACCTGGGAAAGTTGAAAGATATGATAAAGAGAAGGATGAAATAGAAGGCAAGAGTATAGCTCTTATGGTAATGAATACAATTTGTTTTAACTACATTATATTTTGTTTCCCTGAAAGAGGAATCACGTATCTCTTATTTAGAGAGAAGGATGTTGTGGGAAAGATGACAAAGGCCTTAGAGAAGTCTAGATAGATTACGTCCATAACTGTTCCCTAGTCCACTGATGTAGTCACTCCGTCATAAAAGGCCACTAGGTTGGTCAGGCAGGACTCGCCCTTGGTGAAACCATGTTGGTTGTCTCAAATCATCTCACTGTCCTCCATGTGCCTTAGCATAGCTTCTAGGAGGATCTGTTTCATGATCTTCATAGGCACAGACGTGAGCCTGACAAGTTGGTAGTTCCCAGGATATTCCATTCAACCCTTTTTAAGAATTGATGCAATGTTACCCTATTTCTAGTCACAAGGGGCTTCACCTGACTGTCATGACTTTTAAAATCTCATGAAGAGTGACTTGGAAACTACATGAGCCAATTCCCTCAGGATTCTAAGATGCATCTCATGAGGTCACTTAGACTTACATATATTCAGATTCCTCAGGAGGTCATGAACCTTATCTTCTCTTACATTGGGAGAGGGTTTTCTCCCCTAGTCTCTGCCTTGTGGTCCATCCACGTGAGAGGTCTAGGAAGAAAAAGAGATTCTCAGTGAAGACTGAGGCAAAAATGTTGTTGAATACTTCAGCTTTCTCCTTGTCTGTTGTAACCAGCTTACTTGTCGTATTCATCAAGGGGATTACATTTTATTTAGCCTTCTTTTTCTGGCTGACATGTCTGTAGAAGCCTTTACTATTATTCTTTGCATTCCTTACCAGGTTCAGATCCAGCCAAACCTTGGTCTTCCTATCCCCACACAACCATGCAGTGTCTCTATACTCTTCCTAGGATACCTGCCCCTGCTTCCACTACCTGTGCATTTCCTTCTTGCCTTTAGTTTAAGCAGCAGATTTTGACTCAGCCATGCCAGTCTTCTCTTGCCTTTCTTTCCTGATTTCTTATACCTGAGGATCAGGAGCTCTTGAACTCTATGGAAAGCATCCTTAAAAATCTGACATCTCTGTTCTGGTCCCTTGTCCCTGGGGGCGGTATCCCAGGGGATCTTATTGACTAACTGGAATTTTGCCTTCAGAAATTTCAAGGTCCTGATTTTACTTTTTGCCTAATTGATATCCCTCAGGGCTGCAAACTCCACCAGTGCATGGTCACTGCTGCCCAGGTTGCCTTCAATCTTGATGTCAGCAGTTAGCTCACTTGCACTGGTGACCATGAGGCCCAGTATCTCAATCCCTCTGGCAGGGCTGTCCATTACTTGGCTTAAGAATTTATTCTCCATGTACTCCAAAAGTCTCCTGGTTTGCCTACAGCTTGCCGTGGTACTTCTCCAGCAGATGCTGGGGTGGTTGAAGTTCTTCAGCTGAACGAGAGCCTCAGAGAACGATGCCTCCTGCAGCTGTGGTAAGAAGGTTTTGCCTATAATCTCCCCTTGTTTAGGCAGCCTGCTGTAGACACCAACCACAAGGTTTCCTTCGACCCTGATTCTTACCCATAAGCTTTCAGCTTGCTCACGGCTATTCTTCAGAGACAGCTCTTCGTAGTGTATCCATTTCTTGATGTAGAGGGTGATACCCCCACCCTTCCTTCTTTGCCTTTCCCTTTTGAACAGCCTGTAGCCATTGATAACTGCTCTCCGGTCATGGGATTCATCCCACCGAATTTCAGTAATGGTAACTACATTATCCCTCACAATAGCTGAGAATTGTAGCTCAATACCAAAGAAAATCACCAGGACACATATATGTGAAAGTTCAGTGGAAGGCAGTATTTTTTCTTTGATTTATTTACTGAATATTGTTCTGTATTCTCAGATTTAAGTACAAGTAACTCCTTGAGAATGAAATTAACCAATCAAGAGAGGTGACTGTGAACATATTTGTTTGCCTCCTTCTCCTCTATGTTCTCCAGAAGAACATAACACACTTTATTGTAGACTGACAACAAAGTTAATTTTGCAAGAACTCCTCTAACAAAATTCAATTTCCTTTCTTGACACTCTGAAGTCTACTATTCCATTGAGATTCATATGCAGTAAACTATCACATTGTTACTTATTTTTTCCTGGTCACTGTGTTGCTACTTCAGCTGCTTTGGCACAAATCAGAGCAGCTACATTAGGAGTAGAAGTTCATTTTATAGTCAACGGAGAGCAGTAGAATCTGCTCGGGGCCAGTTCAGAATGCTTAAAATTAATTGAACCGGGATTTAACTAGTCACTATAATCAATGGAGACAAGGGCACAGGTTTTATCATGCCTTCTTTAACACTGGTGAGTTCAAATGGGAACTAAATATTCTTCTGTTGACTGCAAAGGTAGTCCACCTGTGACTAGATCAGAAATTACAAATATTTAAACTTAGATGAGTTGGACTTCTACACTTATTTCTTTCCTCAGTTGAGACCAGCCATATTCAATATATTAGCTCCTGAATTTGCAACCAGGGGAGTGGACATTTATATACCCAGGTTTGACTACATAGATCAATGTAGGTGACGGCTTTGATCTGTCTGTAGATGTTCTGCTAAGTAGTGTTAATTTCTTCTTTAGCAATGACTTTGATTGCCATAAGGTTTCTGAACACACAGCTGTTCTGCTAGTCATTTAGCATAGAACAACAGTGAGAGTTAGGAAATCCAGGTCCAGGAAGAGCAGAAATAATAATTGCACTGTGGAAGTGGTATTTGTGGGGATACAATAATGTTGTTCTGCAGATCCATTTGAGAATATTAGTCTGTCTCTTCTCTAAATTCTCAGAAACGTACTCCTTTCCTGGTGCTGATTGCAGAATTCAGCTATTAGTCCATACCAATAATTGAAAAACCATTTAAACCCTGGATTTAATTAAAACTTTTTAATTAATTTTAAAGCTTTCTTGGGAGTGAAAATTGGAGTTAATATTCTTGTTTCAGTAGAATTTATAAAAAATTATTGCTATCAAAACCTTAATTCATCTTTTCTTTCTTCTGGGGAACTTACAAAGTCCAAAACCCATGTTATTCCTAGTGAAGTACCAACACTAACTGCTGTTCCTACTTGCAACTACTAACCATGGAAAGAAAACTGAAAAGCTTCTATCATGTTCCTGTTTTCCTGAGATGATTTAAAAAATAGTTCCATGACTATTTTGACAACATTGTTCCCATTGGACAGATGTTCCAATGGGAAAAAATCTGAATTGATTTTTCAATCTCAATATAGTTATAGTGAGCCTATATCTAACTGGTTGGACCTAAAGAGTTTATAAGAGGTGGTTTTCCTCCTTGTTTACCTCCACCTCTTATTTACAGAAGGCAAGACTATCTCATCTCAGCGTTAAACAAGCCATGTTTATATACAATGCCATTTTAACTGCATTTCTAATTAGGAGGCTTTGCCAGTTGAGATCACAGTGGTATGAAATATAGTAAGAGTTTTTACTTCCATTACTGCTAATCCTGTTCATAGGCCTGTGGTATGTTTAGAGCGTGGTGATGGGGCATATAAATCATTTGTTAATGAAAACCCATTGTTGTCTGTACTATACTTTAAACCCTGCACTTCGTTATTAGCAGAAATTAAAAATGTTGGAAGTTCTATTATAAGCTGAAGTACATGAGTTTGGGATATAAGAGAAATTATATAACTAAGGAAGACACTTATGAACTCAAATAAATCTGAAAAAGGAATAACTAACTGAAAAAGGAATAACTAGCTTGCTAGAAGTCAAATCAAGTCATTACAGGCATCCTTCTGTTCTAGTGTTAGTTTTGTAAGGTTGCTACCCAGTTTCTCTACAAAGTCAATGTTGATTTAAGTGCCACTTAAGAAAGTTTCCCTTTTTACATACGCACTTATCAAGCTCCTGCCTACTCTGCTGATATGTACAAGAGTGAGTGGATGTAACATATAGGCCAATGAGACATGAAGTTAAAGTTAAGTGCAGCAGAGACTAGCTTGCACACCCACACTTCTGTTTGTAAAAAGGGGGTGCTGGATCTGACCTGTCTTGTAAAGCACTTTGAAATGTAAGTAGTGCTAGATTTTGTGCGCTACTCGATTGTCCTGAAGATGAGACAATCATATAGCTTTATTAGGGTCTGTTGTGAGGTGGCAAAAATACACACAGTTCTTCCTCCTTCACTGATTTTTTTCTGTTATTGCATGCAATGAAAATAATTGGAGTTGAAAACACTGTTATGGATGAGTTGTTATAAATCTTGCTTTCAAAACTTTGCCTTTGTGGAGAAAGAAGGAACAGAAACGCTTGTGAGATTAGTGACTGCATGTGTGAATCGTGTCAGAGGCTTCAAAGACTGTTAGCTGCCTGGAGGCAGGTACCAGGATCCCCATGGGGCTCACAGCCAGGGCCTGTTCACCAGCCCCCAGCCAGGGAGCAGGGCAGGCCAGGAGGGTGTCTGCGGGCAGCGCCAAACACCAGTAGGCACCTCTGTGGGAATGGGGATGTCAGCCTGTGGCTTGGGCTGGCTCAGCAGGGCCAAGGCCAGGCTGTGGTGGACCTGAAGAGCCATACTCCTAGGATATCACTGGGTCAGGGACTGGCAGATGTGGGCTGAGCTGAAATGAGGTCCTGGGGCATGGAGCAGGAGTGGGGGGAGGTCCCAGCAGAGGATGGATGGGGCCATTAAAGGCCGTTATATCCCTAAGTGCCCTGACATTTAATGACCTGTATGTAAAACATAAAAGGTCAATTTGTCTTTATCAGAAAGAATGGTTACATGATTCTTGATCTTCTAGGCTGATGACCTTTCTTTTCATATTGTTTCCACAAAGGTAAAAGAAACTGACAAGGAAAAATCAAGAAACATTAATCTGAGGAGCCACTTTTCAATGTTTCCTACCTATAGGAAGGAAAAGCAAAAGGATGAAAATATACTCTGTCATGTTTTTTTAAAGCAAACAAGTTAATTTCAAAATAATGCAGTTTAGATCCTGATAACTTCAGAAGGTAGAATGTTGCACTTCTGACTTATCTCTTGTTGTTCAAGAATCAACAAATCCCCTTTGTTTTATTTTACATGGAGATGTGTTTCTCCTGGATTGTATTGCAGATTGCTTACCTTTTCTTTCAGAAGTTCACTGCTATACAATGCATTTTTGCAATAGTGTATCGAAGTGTCAAGGGTGATCTATATATACTTGGCATGACTGTTATTACAGCATGTCTTTAAAATCTCAGTAATAAAACCCATTCTCTTAACCTATTCAAGGCAATAGTTTTTCACAAATATAATAAATCAGTATTTTTCATTTACTTGTCTGCAAAGTTTTTCATTTATGATTTAATTTCACAGCTGCGTAAACATAACATCAAAAATCAACGCATTTAAAACTCTCAAATAAAATAAGGGACAACTTACTACCATGAAATGACAAAGCATATGAGGACAGATAAATTTGAATTGTGAGCTATGCAGTGAAAGAACCTCTCTTAATAAGGAATTACATATCTTTGGAGTTTAATTACAATAGGGCCTGTCACTATAAGATTAATGATGAGCAGTTTTTCACTTCAAACGATTGCAATTGAATTAAGATAGTACCATTATTCTTAGAGAGATAAGGTCAAGCAAATGAGGCAAAAGTGGGGAAAGAATGGAAACCAAAACTGTACTTAAATGAGAGAACATTCTATAATAAGTTAGGACCTTAAAATGCATTGCGAGTCTTGTATTTACATATTTTACAAAATGCTATGTAAAATATTGAAGTAAGATGATAAAATTCTAAGAATTTTTGTATTCTTTTTTGTTAATCATGCAACACTACCATTTTTGGAATTGTGAATCAGAAATAATTTATACATTACGTCTCTCTCCTTTCTGGAAATGAGAAAAACTTTTCTGGAACACATGTATTACTTTCTCAGCTAGATATTGTACACTGGCACTTGTGTGCAGGGAGGACATTTAGCTGTATGATAGGTATATATTCTGAATTGTTGATTGTGAGATTATTTTTTAATGCACAGGGAAGTGTGGCCTCGGGATTCACTCTAGTTTATCCTTACACCTTGCTATACGAAGGCGAGGTGTATCTCTTCCCTTAGGGAAGAGATATTTAAAGAAAGAAAATTTCAAAGGATTGTTGTTACCTCTCCTGTTATGCTAGAACCTGACAAGAGGAAGTAGGTCCTTTAATCTTCATTTGCAATCTTTGTATTTGGGCAAATCTCAATATTATTAACATTTATTTGAATCCAGAACCATAGTTTTTACATGCTGTACCATAAATACTTGGCCATAAAATTAAAGCAACTGAAGATGCAAATAGGAGAAGTAGAAGTGAAATGCTTTAAATAAGCCCACTAGTGAAAAACCTTCCATAAGGAGTAGAATGATTTACTTTGGATTTGTTTCCAAATTATTTATTAAGTATTAAAATACAATTTAGTAAAGCCACAATGAAAAGGTTTAAGGCACCCTGATTTGTAATCACATTTCTTTTTAATGTAACTTATGTTTCAGTTTTCTGTGTTTGATATCATCAGATTTGTCAGAGTTCATCATCTTCTACTTTTCTTACTAATCCCAGTCTTCCTTTTTTTCTTTCTTCTTTTAGAAGTCACGTCAAAGATTAGGCATTTTGAGAAGAAATCAGCTCTTCTTCAGCTCATGAGGATAATTCAAAGAGTAGTAGTGTAAAAGTTATGATAAATATATAGAAATATATTTTCTATCTTTATTCATATCTCTTTCTAAGAGAAAATCTCTAGGTAGAGAGCAGAATCTGGCTTATACTTGGCTCTAGCTGTATCCAGAAGCAAGCATAGGTAATGTTTTAGCACTTTGCCTTGTTACCTCTGTTAATTCAGCACATAATCTCACATTGCTTTCAGCCTATGAACTAAAAAAGCTACTCAATCTTCCTGATTGCTGACAGAATAAATTAATTAATAAACATGACTTTAGATTTTAATTAAATTAATATAATCTGCTGTAATATGCAAGAGAATAATAGGACTAGTTTTTCAGCCCACTTTGTTAATAAATTAGTTTGTCTAAGAGCTGGTGCTTATTCTTAACCCTTCTGAGTGTAAATCATTTATATAGGCATTTAAAACAGAATCATCTTTCAAATTCTCATTACTTGAGAATAGCTGTTTCTCAGCTGCTTAAAATAATGCATGAACCTTTTTACATGCAACTGCATATCAGGAAAATGCAAACAAACCCTTCTTGTTTGTTAATGTAATCTCCAAGTATAAACTGTATCTCTTAACAGGCATTATGTGAAATATAATATGTTTCCTTTTACGGAAGAAAAAGAAAGAATACCTAATCCTTGAGTGAAAACGAGCTAATCACTGAATCTCAGAGAATACTTAGATCTGAAGATATTATAGACACAATGAACAGTGCCAGGATAACACAAGAGAACAAAGCTCAAAGATCTGGTAAATAGAGTAATAAGTATATTTACAAAAAAAAATTGTGCTTATTTATAGATCCATAAGTATTTCCACCAGGATCCAGCAATGTAAGAATTCAGATATGAATTTTGTAATATAAATTGGTGCAGAGTTAAATTTGGGATTGTTGCTTTTGTGACAACATAAATGGGATTCCTCTATAAATTGATGTAGTTTGAGTTTGCTGAATATATTTCCAATTTATATCTTTTCTTGCTATCATGGTAGGGTACAACAAATTCTGAAAGACAATTTCAGAAAACTTTCTTCTTATTAACAATTACTCTTAGTATTAAATGATAGTTATTATTACTATAAAAGTATCAGCAATAATAATCTGTCTGACTGTCAAATATGATGTCATAGTTTCTGTAGAAAGCTGTTAATGTGACAAGGACTGTAGTGTTCTCAGTATGCACATGCAGTTGTTATGTTGTTTGCTATATTACGTGATGTTGCGAATCCATGAAGAATTGTAAGAGTTTAAATTAAGCTGAGAAAATTAACTTGGAAGGGATGTCCAAGAAGATCTCTTAGTCTTTGGTTAGCTCAGGATATATAAAAAATGGAAAATACTTTCCTCTGGAGGCTATCGAGAATAATGTGGTCCCATTGTGGGGAGAGAGGAGGGAAGAACTGAGGTTGCCCACTATAAAGCAGTTTTAAATGTAGACATTTAAAGCTTAGAAAAGACTTTCTCCATTAGAATAATTCAAATCAAATACACTACTTCACAGAAAGAATGAATATACGACAAAGGAGCCCTGGAGTCAATAACAAAGGTATGGCAGCAGTTTCTGGCAGTTTCTGTGTTCTTTTTTTATAAGGATGTGCACACTTTGTTGCTTCTGTTTATTGATATCTTTTTTATCAACACTGCAGGCAATTTTTTTTTGGTTTTTTTTTTTTTTCAATCAATTGGACAATTTTTCCTGTCTCCACTGAATGTTTGCTTTAGACATTAATTTGTCATGTGAACCGTTGTCAGGTGTTTTCTGGCTGATCTTTACCATTTGTTACCTGCGTAGAATTACTGTCAGTAATGGAATGATGTCCTATCTTTTTCTGATCTTTTTTTTTTTTACTCCTACAGACATATTTGATATTTTTTTTCCCCTGATTTTCCCCAAATACACATGAAAAATCTTTCATGAATGTTTAGATATATTTAAACCTATTTAATGTGGCATCTGGGTTGGGTTTGTTTTTTGCTGTATGAAGTTTACCTAAATTATTATACTGTAGAACCTCTTAGATTTCTTAAGTTTCATTCATGTGTGATTAATTTCCATATACTGTAGAAGACTTTTTAGAGAGCACAGGGCATGGAAAAATACTGGAGCTGTACAGTCAAGGTTGGAGCTCGTCACGAGACGCTCTGGTAAACAACTTGGAGGAACGGAATGTCTGAGAAAAATGTCAAGAGGAAGTAAGATTGAGATAGAGCGGTGCTGCCTCAGCATCATGAGGACGGCGCATGGACAGTCAGTAATAACCAATCAGCTATAAGGCAAGACGCGTGGACAGCAGCGCATAACCAATCAAACAAAGCCACGCTGGCAATATTTCCTATATAATCAGCACGCTGTATCATTAAAGTTGGAACATTCACGATACCTCTATGAGTGCTGTGTCTGATTCCCGCGTACCGCGACAATATACACCGTTTTCAAACATAATTAGAATTGTTGTATCACATCAGTTAGAGCATTCGTCCAGGGAATAGTTTAGATTTACCTTGCTGATCGCTACAGTTTTTACTAACAACCTCATAATATAGCATATTTATTTTCTGGGGTAAGACAGGCTGCAATTTTGTACTTAATAAACTATGTAAGAATATGTGTGTTTAATTTTATTTAATATTTTATAACAATATTTTATATATTTATTAAATATATAATAATATTTATAGTAATATTTAATTTTACTGATGCCACTCCCTTCATTTCTACAATATACTGAGCTGAATTGTTCATTCAGGACTTCCTGCTGTGTCAAGTAGGTAATCTTCAGTGGCTGAAGACAGCAATTATTTCAAGATCAGATTTGCAGCTTTTTATTTGGTTTAGAGTTTTGGTAGCATAGCAAGGAATTGAATCAGAGGGCTGATAAATACAACCTAAGAATGACCTACTATGGATCTGTATGTTCTTGCAGATCATGAGGTGTATAACAATTGCTTCCATAATACTGAGGGAGTTGAAGAGACCAGCATCACCATGGGGCTGGCATATTCTCTCCCACAGTAGTACATGGAGGGTAGATTAACAGCATCAGTAGAAAAGAGTCTAGTGAAACCATCTGCTTCCAGTGCAAAGGAGTAGCTAAAGCAATGCAAAGAGCTGGAAGATATTCTTGGTACAGAGCTAGCAAAAATTTAATTAATTCAAGGAAAGAGTGAACAAATGATTCTGGTTTTCTTTCCTAGGACATAATATCCAGTCATCTCTTGTAGTATACCTGGTCTAGTGCAAATTTATTAGTTCAGTATCATATTTAGAAATACGCATTTTTACCTCTTGCACATTATCTTTGAACACATTTTTTTTATTGTAAAATGAACAATAAATAATAAACTAATTAAAACCATCAGAATAGCTTATAACCTTATGGAGATCACTTGAAATGCATAAAACCTCAAATCCTCTGCAGCACAAGTGTTTGGTGAGAGAATTGGCCTGTAAATATACAGACGAATTATAATGTTTGTAATAAAATAGAATACTGTATATATTTTTTTCTTTAAAAATATATAATGCTATTCTGTGAGAAATATTCAGTCCAAGCTGTTCCTACCATGAAATGACAAAATAAAGATCTCTGGACTTAGGGCAGAATAAAGGAATTTGGATTCTCTTCTCAGTGACACTTTGTACCCTGCAAGACAAATAGACACCCTCCAACTCTTCTGGCTGATGAATCTATGTTATATCTTTCTGTGGATGTAGTGGAGATAAGCCTTAGTAAAGGAGAATAGCATGTGAGACAGCTAGCATGGCCAAGCGTACATAACCATGCACAACGTAGATGCAACTGGTGTGCATCAGAGAAACCCTGAGGCCTGCAGAGAGGAATCAGCTGGTCTGTGAGCTCACACTTCGAAGTCTCTAACAGCACCCAGACACTGCTACTGAGGACATCATGATTGTAACCTGCATGGTTACAGACAACCTGTGTAAAACGTGGTGTTCCTGTCTTCCTCAATGAGACTGAGGTATGTTTATGTTTAGATGATATTTTAAATAGATGTCTTTTGTGCATATTGCTGCCTTTCTAAAAATGGCTTTACAAGCTCATTTTACTTGTATTATTTTGAGGGAAAAAAACACCTAACCCTAAAAAAAACCAGTATCCCTGTACTTTCTATGCAATTAACAATACTACAAGGGCATAATAGGGGACCAAAACCTGTTATGAAGATAGTGTCAATCACAGTGTCTTGAAAGCAAACTGAAGAATAAAGAAAATGCAACACCATATTTTCTATAAATCAGAAAGCTTCATTAGATAAATTATCTTAAAATATTCTTTCTACCTACATTGCTTTTTTAATTCATAGAAACCGTATATTTTCTTTTCCTGGGGTGGCTCAAAGCTCTGATGACAATAAATCTGGATATACAAGTAGTACTTCTCTTTTTAGCCCATAAATTTAGTAAACAGCAGAATTTCCAAAAATATATATTGAGGATATAGAACTCCCTTTAGACAGAAAAGCAATATAGTAAAAATGAAGTTCTCCTTTTGCACAGTCCTTTTATGACAAGTTATACAGCTCCTCTCATTCAATATATTCAAAAGTGTCTTTCACTCTAAATCATCTGGCATGGTATGACCCATATGAATTATATTATTTTGAGATTATATTAAATAAAATACAAACCATACTATTACAATTATTTTAATATCACTTAGTTTTTGAGAGGCAAATAAAAGTAGCTCAGAAATTGAATCCCAAGTTTGAGCATCTGTACTGTGTGAACCGTAATTTTAAAGGTTATAAAAATGGAAGTAAAAAGTAAAAATTGAAATAATTAAAAAGAAATCCATAAAAGACAAATACACAACATTCAAAGCAAATTTTCAGTATTTTTTTTTGTCTGTGAGATATAAATGATGTAAAATGTCCTCTGAATTCAAACTGCCCGAATACCATACTTTTCCCTGTCCTGCCCCAAGTCTAAACAATGCAAACACAAAATACAGAGAATTTTGATGAATTACACATTTTTTTCTCTATAAAAGAATATCTATGTTAGATAGGCTGTACCTTTTTACTCCACTAGGCTACTTTTTCTTTTTCCTTACATGTAAATACCCTGGGAAGTAGGCTAATAATATGTTGAATGGTCTTTCACAGTTGTGTACATACAGTGGTTCATTACAGCGTGTGTTGGAGATCAGCATATGGTCTGTCTTTCATGTTTCTGCAGCTCCAAGCAGTGGAAAAGGTTGTCCAGAGATTATGCAGTCGTCCTTCCATACTCAGAGGTTTTCAAGATCTAATTGGATAAAGCCCTGAGAAACCCAGTCTGATCTCACAGTTGACCCTGCTTTAACCAGAAGATTGAACTACAGACCTTTTGCAGTCCGTTCTAGCCTGAATTATCCCATCCTACTATAATTCTGAGCAAAGTTTGGAAGTTTTTCTTGGCCAAATTCATATATACAAATAATGTACCACATGCACAAACACTAGAGAGGCATATCTTTGTACCACTGTGTTGTGCCAAGTATGTGTGGCATAATGTGATGCTTTTGAGGTTTTTTGAGCTGCTATTTTTTAAGCTAATAAGAAATGACTTGATAATTTCTGAATGAAGCCTATGAATTTGGCTGTCCTCTTCAAAGAGAATTGGGACACTCAAAACTTGATTTTGGTCATGAAAAAAGGGCATTTATTTCTTACATAAGTAATACATTAACCACTGCTATAGTTGAAAGAGCTGCTCTAAAATCCTGAGGTGAAACCTGGGTGGGTCGATGGGTAAAATCAAATTTTATGTAAAGATTCCAGTATTTAATTTTTTACTTACCACTTTGTGACTTAAGTTGCAATGCAAGTAATTTTGTATTTCACAGAAGTTTTCATTAAGTAAAAAAACAATTTACTTTTACTTCTGTGTCGCTTAATGGCCTTTACCCATTCCGCCATTTTCCAGCTTCTTATCGTCTTCTTTTCATGTCCACTGAAGCAATGCCTTTGGCCATATTACATCTCCATTCTTCATGCATAACTAAATAAGATTTTTTTTCTTACTTCTGTTATGAATAATTTCTTTTGCTCTATTATTTTCATCTAACTCATGACCACATTGTTAAAAGAATCACAATATATTCTTCCACTTTCTAATTCAAAAGGTAATCTGTAATTATTTTAGTTTATAGATGCAATTCAACAGTGCTGGAAACACCTTGAATAACCTTCTTTTGTTGACTTTACTGTTGTTGTCAAAGTAATTTTCTGAGCTACCAAACAGTATTCACGGACATTTTCAATGACCAAAGCAAGATGAATGTTATCACATTATGTGGATAGACAAACATCTGTTTTGCCTCTAAATGGTGACTACTTTTTAACTGAAAGTCATGCCAGTCTAGAGTACAGTGATAGTGATACGGTTTGTCTTCATGTGCTGTTTAGAGATTGTCCATGCTAAAATGAAAATCTCTTTTTGCTGGCTTCTTTTCTCTCATCTTGAACTTTATTTTTGCAAAATTTGCAAGTAAAACAGGATTAAATACAGTAGTCTTACCATGAAAGCCTAGGCTGCTGTACTGTATGACATTGGTACTTACAAGAATACCATTTCTGTTTTTAACTCCTTACTGAAGGCAGTGCAGCAGAAAGATGATAACCTACTTTTTGTAGTGGAGTTCTTCTCTTACAGAAAAAGGATAAAGCCAGGCTCCTGATTACCCAAGATTACTGAGTGGTACTTCAGAAAATATAGCCTCCATGAACCAAATGTTTTATCTTAAAGGAATTTTTTTAAGTTTAGTGTAAGTAATTGTACACAATGCTAAAGTTTACACTGACAACTTTCATTTGAATATGTAAATTTAGAGTTGATACAAGCTATATTTCAGATGTAGTATGTCAGAAAAAAACAGTAATTTCTGTAGAAACCAGATTGTGAATATAGAAAATCACCAAAGCCTTCAACGAGCTGCATATTTCTAGAGCAAGCTTTTCAAGTCAATGGAAATAACTGCTACTGTGGAACTCTCGTTGAATCTATTGCTTGTATGTCCCAATAAAGAGCTGATTGCCTTAATATAATCCAAATTAGCTAAAGGCAGTGTGTAATCTATTAAAAAGACACCCTGCATTTAACCAACTGGTACTAGTCTCAGTAAACAAAAGCCATAGCTTTTATTATATGACCCTATCCATTTCATTTCTAATAAAAAAAGTATTGGCTTTCCTACTTTACTTTCCCTATAGCAATGTGATCTCTAAATGAAATCTAACCATAGTACTTCAGGGTTTTTTTTCCTCCTGTCTTTTCCTGTAAATGCAAGTTATAGGTCTAATTTCAGCTGAATATTTGACACTGCTTGCAAAAATGAGCTTACACATGGCATTACCAACATGGCTGTCCTGCCATTGCATTTGTAGATAAACTTTTTCTTTTTTGTAGTTTTAGCTGATCTTTACTGCATTGTTAACTCTAGATTTCAAGGAAGACACTCCTTGAATCCTGACTCAAAAAGAAGGATGTGGAACAGTTTTCATTTTCATCTCAGTGAGTACTACCATTCTGTACTCTCAATTCAATAATGTTCCACAGTTCACCTAGAAAGAATTGTCTGGTGCTGCTTTGTTGCTGTGAATTCTTCTCTGATTATGCATAAATATTAGTCTTCAAGCCCACTCCCAAATCTTTCAAAGATTTCTTGATTTTGTTTTATATGTTTTTCTCTTTTAACTTTTTATTATTTATGTTAGTTAATTTTTCTTACTGAAAGATTTATGTCCTCATTACAGTCCCTTTGAAAAGGATTATTCTTATAAAACGCTTCTTGACAGTTTCTGACTTATAGTAATGGAAGTCTAAGAATAAGATCTCAAAGTCTCTGGAAGAACCAAGTGAACAACAAGTATGTGTTAACATATTCAATAGAAGTCTAAAACTGAAAGACGAATATCCAGGGATTGCACCTGGCCCTGTGGGTATACAATTCTTTCTTTTATTGTGCATTTAACTATTAACTAAGAAGCGGAAAAGCCACAGACGCTAAGAGGAGTTCAATGTGTTGTCAATTCCCACTTTGAAACCAGAAACATCTTCTACATAACAAACACGTCATGAAGTGTATTTCGATACTAATACTTTAATCATCATGAGCTTAAATCCACGAGAGAACAGTCAGATAGACTGAAGACTACACTAGGAGAAAAAAACCCATCTTTATTCAATTTCCAAAAACGATTCTGGAAGAATAAACCAGGATAAACTGAAAAAGACTTGTTTTTAATCACAGATGGAGAATATAAGTAATAGGATTGCCAGTGTGTTGGTTTTAAATTACTTAATATTCTAGCAATATAAGCTAGTAACAGAAGGGGCTATAAAGGAAATGGATCTCTCAAACAGCATGAAGACCATTTTCACAGTATCCAATGCTAGAGTCCACACTGTGGCCATAGGTGTTACATAAAGTGCTGGGGACACCAGTAGAGGACATTTTATCTTTTGGCTTCCTATCAGTGTTAAATTCAAGCTAAGCTATACTGTCAAGACATTGACAGTTATATTTTTATTAATTTTTGAGAGACTATATTGGGGGTTATTTTTCTACGAAGTCCTACCCCTCCCATCAAAATAAATCCATCATTTCTTTAGCCACAACCAGATATTTTGTAAGAATTGTCACTTGGGTTTCCTGACTTCAGACAGAATGGCAATTAGTAAAATGGAGTAAAATTGCATATTACCAGCCCAACTTCAGCCAAGAACTGTAATAACTGTCTAGATTCTAATACCTGAATTTGACTAACTTCCTTCTTATATAATTACATTGTTGCACATTGCTCAATTTGCTAATTGACTACATAATTTGTCTGACATACATATACACATTAATCAGTAGTCTTGCTATGCTTTTGTAATAGGCTTACCTGCAATGCTTGGTAAAATCCTGACTTGAAAGGATATTTTGAACTGCAACTATGTGTATACATCTGTGTATGTGTGTATGTCTATATGGTTTTCATCAAGTACAGATAATTCCTTTGAACAGCAGGCCTTTTGTTTTTACAAACTTGTTAATGTCAGCTTGACTCAACATTATTTGCACTATTCAACGCAGGAAAAGTCTCAGCAACTTCCCTGCTTATTGCCACATATTACTTCTATGATCAGCTGGACTACATCTGCAGCATAAGACCATAGAATCACAGAATCATAGAATTACAGAATTATAGAATGGTTTAGATCAGAAGGGACTTTAGAGATCATCTCATTCTAACACCCCTACCATGGGCTGGGACACCTTCCACTAGATAAGGTTTCTCAAAGCCTCAAACAACCTGGCTTTGAACACCTCCAGGGATGGGGCATCCACAACATCTCTGGGCAACCTGTTCCAGTGCCTCACCACCCTCACAGTAAAAAATTTCTTCCTAATTCCTAAATTAAATCTCCCCTCTTTCATCTTAAAACCATTATCCCTCATCCTGTCACAACAGTCCCTGCTCAAAAGCCCCTCCCCATCTTCCTGTAGGTCCCCTTTCAGTACTGGAAGGCTGCTATAAAATATCCATGGAGCTTTCTCTCCTCCAGGCTGAACAAGCCTGACTCTCTCAGCCTGTCCTTGTATGAGAAGTGCTCCAGCCTTCTGGTCATCTTCGTGGCTCTCCTCTGGACTCACTCTAAGAGATCTGTGCCCTTCCTATGCTGAGGATTCCAGAACTGATCACATTAGTTCAGGTGAGATCTTGTGAGAGCAGAGTAGAAGGGGAGTATTAACTCCCTTGACCTGCTGGTCACAATTCTTTTGATGCAGTTGTGGCCCTGAAAACCAGTTGTGGCCCTGAAAAACAGGCAAGTAAAACAGTTAAGGCCTTTGTATTTTACCTTTCTCTGTTGCTGAATGCAGAATTTGAATCAGGCACCTAAATGCCATCTAAATCTGGTTTTGTGTATACTTCATGTACTAGCTCAAGCTCATAGTAAATTTAGCCTCATATTTGGTCAGCAAATTAGAATATTAATAAATATTCCTAAAAGTATTATTGAAAATGAGAAAGGAAGCAGAAAAGGAAAAAGCATAATATGGTTAAAAGAAAGGAATTTTGGAATGTTGCGATTACATGACAAATAGTCCACAAGTAATGAATGAGCATGGAGACAAAGGGTGAAGGCAAGACTGGAATGGAGACATATAACAGAGGAGGAGAGTGTCAACATGAGAGGGGAGACTTTTGCCTATACAGTCATGTTTCATTTATTCTAAAAGTTGAAATACATGTAGGCTGATGTTACTTTTACAAAAGCTGAATGTTTGTTTTGAAACTAGATTCTGTCTATGACTGTACCATTGTATTTGATGAATCACTTCAACT
This sequence comes from Dromococcyx pavoninus, assembly GCA_033558185.1. Lineage (NCBI taxonomy): Eukaryota > Metazoa > Chordata > Aves > Cuculiformes > Neomorphidae > Dromococcyx > Dromococcyx pavoninus. The sequence continues at coordinate 1,026,613 of JAUMJL010000735.1, forward strand.
ATACTTTCTAAAAGTGCATGCTCATAATAGCCTGAATATGTTACATCTCAGTCACAGCAATATTCACTGTACACAGATGTAATTAAGGTTGATTTGCTGTGCTGTGAATATATGAAGATCCATTAATGCTAATACTATGACCAATGAGGTCATAGGTATTGCAACCAGAAAATTTCTAATCTCAGTCCCTTGGTGTCTCAGTTCCCTCTCTCTAAAACAGTGACGGTTCCTGTATGTAGAATTGAATTTATTAATGTTAATGTAGCAGTAGAACAGTCGAGTTAAAACTGCTGTAGAAATACTTATGGAGAAATTAAAAATTCCTTCTCCAGACCAGGTTTTCAGTCTCATGGAGAAAGTTAATGGAGAGGGCCAGAGGGCTGAGGCTTGGTACTGGACAATGAGGAGAATGCAAACTATTGAACAGATGAAACACACAGTGATCTCGTGGAGACAGGGATCCTATGGAGAATAGAGGTAATTAGATAATACATAACAAAGCATAAGTACATATAACAGAATTGAACTAAAGTTACAGTGGATAACTTTATTCTAGTCAATTTTTTTCAGTGCTTGATTTTTTCAATTTAGAATGGAATAGAATGAAACAGAATAGGACAGGATAGCGTAGGCAAGGCTATGCTAGGGTAGGGTATACTATTTCAGTTGAAAAGGTTCTACAGTGATCATATAATCTAAATATCTTACCAATTTAGGGCTGAGAAAAACTTAAAGCAACTGTTAAGGACATTGTCCAAATGCCTTGGAAACAACGACAGGCTTGGTGCATCGACCGCCTCTCTAGGAAGGCTGTTCTGGTGTCTTGTCATCCTCTTGGTAAATACATGCTTCCTAATGTCCAGTCTAAGCCTTCCCTGATGCAGCTTTGAAACATTTCCGTATGTACTATCACTAGATCCAGGGAGATGAGCATCTCCCTTTCCACTTCCATTACTCAGAAAGCTATAGAGAGCAATGAGATCACCCCTCAGCCTCCTTTTCTCTGAAGTAGACAAGTCCAAAATTCTTAGCCATTCCTCATAGGACATTTCTTCCACCAGCTTTGTTGCCCTTCTCTGGAGGCGTTCAAGGACCCCCACATCCTCCTTAGATTGTGGAGCCCAGAACTGTGCACTGTGTTCAAGGTGAGGCTTCACTAATGCTGAATACTGAGCAATAGCCACCTCTTTTGACTGCCCGATTATGCTGTATTTAATTCACCCAGAATGTGGTTTGCTCTCTTGACTTCCAGGGCAGACTGCTAACTCGTTGCACTTGCTGACAAACTGCACCCAAAGCTCCCTTTCTGCTAGGCTGCTCTCCGGCTTCTCCTCTCCCGATCTATATTTGTGTCCAACTCTATTCCATTCTAGATTTAGAATCCAGCATTTGTTATTGTTTGATTCCATGCTATTGAGAAGTGCTCAGTGCTCCAATCTATCCAGATCCCTCTGCAAAACCTGTTGTCCCTCGAATGAGTCAACTGTACCTCCCAATTTAGTATCGTCAGCAAACTTGCTAATGGTGCACTGAACTTGTGCATCCAGATTGTTGATAGATATATCAAACAGAATTGGCCGTAGAATGGAACCATGAGGAACAGCACTGGTGACTGATCACCAGCCAGTTGTAGCCCCATTCACCACTCACATTCACCACAACCCTTTGAGTTCTGCCCTTCAGTCAGTTCTTCACCAAGCACACTGTGTACCCATTTGTCGCACAGCTGGACAACACGTCCAGGAGAATGCCATGAGGACCAGTATCAAAGCCTTACAGAGATCCAGAAAAACTGCATTCACCGTCTTTGCTTCATCCATGAGGTGGCCTACCTTGACACAGAAGGATATCAAATTAGTTAGGACTTTCCCGTCATGAACCTGAACCCATGCTGGTTGTGACAAATGACTGCATTGTCTCCTAGTGTTTTTCTATAACTCCCAGAATCATCTTCTCCATAATTTTACCAGGCACTGAAATGACACTGACAGGTCTGTCATTGCCACTGTCTTCCTTCTTACTCTTCTTGAAATCTGTGAAAATGGGTAGCAGGGCCCATCAGCAGTGCTGAAGACGGAGATGAAGAAAGCACTAAATGTCTCTGCTTTGTCTACATCCATATTTGTGAGATGATCAACCTTGTCAAAGAGCAGACCAATTTTACCTCTGATTCTCCTTTTGCTGTTAACATATTTTAAAAAGCTCTTTTTGTTGTCCTTCACGGTGCAGGCCAGCTTGAACTCTCATTGAGCTCTGGCTGCATGAATTGGCTCCCAACAGCGGTGAAGAGCATCTCTATTTCTCCTATTTTGCATGTTCTTTCTTCCAACATCTGTACGTTCTCCTTTCCACCTAAGTTCTAGAAGAAGATCTCTGCTTAGCCAAAACAACTTTCTGCCTAGCTTGCGTGACTTCCAGCACTTTGGAATTGCCCTTTCCTGTGCTCATAAGTTGTGATCCTCCATCTCAGAGGACTGGACAGCCCAGGGACTATCATTGGTATTAAAGACTGAGGCGAAAATAAAGCACGTTAAATGCCTTCACTTTTTCTTTGTCCATATTTTTCAAGTGACCATCATCATCAGGTATCAGTCCCATATTTTCTTTAGACCTCCTTTTGCTATTAACATACTTTACAAAACGTCTTTTGTTCTCTGACACATTGGCCAGTTTCAACTCCAGATGAGCTTTTTCAATATTGTTAATTCAGCATAAATTTCTCAAACAAAAAAGAATCCTTCTTCTTCTCCTTCTTATGTAGTCTGTTTTCCAATTTCATATCAAACATGGGGAGTTGGGGACACAGGAACTTTGATTATATTTTCTAATATAGTTGTAATTTGCTAATATAATGATAACTGAAACCAGTGGTTAAGATGATGAGCTTGCTTCTACAGAATTTCAGGTGAAAGGAGATTATGAGAATAGTTTTCCTTACCTCACTGGCCCCCTTGTGATGTCTTTTCTGAGGAACTGGATTATTTTCATTTGACTGCAGGCTGACAGGCTGGACAGCTTGTCCACAATTTCAACTGTCTTCTACCAGGTTTCTATTTTAATTTTTTGCTAGCATTTTTGTGGTTTTTTCACTTATAATTATTGGAGATAAAATTGAAAATATAAGGCTAAAAATAGAAATAGTAAATTGCACATATTATAAGCATCAGGGAAGTGAGCAGAGAAAATAAACATATGATACAAGTAGTTTGATGGATTAATATGTATGACTATGCATCTCTGAAGATGTCCAATATATTCTGGAATGGAAAATCAATCATCTTCAAAATAATATGGTATAAATTTGAAATTATAAGGGTACTGAACTATTTTTCCCTTGAAAATTGGTGCAGCATTAAAAAAAATACCCTTTGTTCCGATTCCAAATGGGTATGTATCATTAGCTAGGAAACACAAACCACTTCATTATGGAGTAAGAAGGACGTGATGTATTCACAATACAAGCAATTCCTTTTTCCCACAAATGAAGCCACTTTGCCCATAGTAGGAAAACACTTTGATTGATTTCACAAGAGAACCGTGAAGCATGTAAGCGATAAACCACAAGGACTACCTTGTTAGGAGTCTGTAGCAGTATTTTGTTCTTCTATTATCAAATGCATACTCCATAGAAACCTTTTCCAAATCTTCAGCCTCCAGTGAACTAGAGTTTTCAGATGGCCTTGGAGTGCCCTGCTAGATTCAGAGCTCAAATCTGACTATTTCTACCATAAAGACTGTTTTCTGTACCTCATGAACATTGACCTCTTCTGACTTTAACCTGTATGACCAAACTAAAGCAATTATAAGCCTAATGTTGGAGACTGAGTTAAGTATCTAAAACTTACTCAGAATTAATCCAGATCTTTCCTTACTTTGTAGTCGTGTGAGAACCAACCAGACTCATTGAAGACATATTGACATAACTGGCTGCAACTATTCTCACTGGTATTTCAGCTTTGAATAAATTCCTGAATATTTATTTTTAGACAAAATCTTCTTACCTGTCATATAATTTTCTAGTTAGTAAAACAGAATTTCAAACCAATATATTCTGTGATAATATGTATTCATAGGTTGATAATTAGATATTAAAATCTGTAATCTGATGATTTTGTCTCCTTAACTTTTTTTAAAAGAATTTTGGTATTCCAAAAGATGACATGAAATTACTATATATAAAGTCATTAGTAGAAGAATCATTTTGAGTGGTAAATTACTGATTTAGACATCTAATTAAGAAATAAAGGAATTTTTTTACTGTAATTTCTTTTTGAAGGTTTCCAGAATCAAAAGGAAATATGTAATAGAAGTTAACGGGTTTTTATATCTGAAATATCCTTACATGCACGGTTTGCCTGCATTGTCCTGCAATATCTGGGTAACCAAATATTGGTTCAGATACTTAAGTGTTTGTACAAATCAAATAAAGATCTATAAAAGTACTTGTAAGAAGACCTAAGTGCTAAAAATATGCCTTTTTTTCCTATGCTATACCGATACATAGATACAGGTGCAATAACAAGAAGAAAATATCTGTATTAAAACATATATTTTTAAAAAATCATGTAATACTATAATTAATATTAATGGGGAAAAACAGAAGATTGTTATCCAGGTTCTGCAGTCTCTTTCAGAATGAACATTCAAACATTGTCACAGTCATTCTGTCTACTTTCAGTGTTCAAAATTAAGTTTTCATAAATTTTATAACTGGTGATTAATCCTGATGTAATTAATAAACCTTGAATCATTCATAAATAGTGAGCAAATTAGATCAAGCTCTCCCTCATACAGCCACTCCATTTCCTCATTTTAGTGCCATTTCGTTCTCCTTACAATTGAGTGTTTAGAAAAATTTCAACTTGTGGTTGTCTGTGTTTCTGCAAAGACAAATGGCCTCAGCCCTGTCTGTATTACGTACCATGACATCATAAGGTGCAAAATAAAGTAGTATAAAGTTAACCATCTTGATTTTCGTTTTCAATGTTTTAAGTCTTTAAGTTGACCATCACGTTGAGAATGAGCTGAAAAACAAATTTTCTGCCAAGACAGCCTGAACAACAACTGTGTTCATATAAACTGACACTACACGAAGAGAAGAGTAATAACAAGAATAAGCTAAAAGCACATGTCAAAACAGTACTTAAACATTATTTGGTTAATTTTTTTTTAGAGAACAATATGCACTGGGAGCAGAGATCAGAACCCAGGTTTCTCCTTTACACAGCAAGGGCTGTAACTAGTGGACTGTACAGTAAAACTGTCTTTTTCAAGTCCAATAAATCTTAAATTGTTCTCTGCAAAGAAACTGCCTTCAGCGGACTAGCTTGATAATGCCAGAATAACAGCACAACTCAAGATAACATTTTTAGGACTTGAAAGATATGAACATTGATCCTTAAAAAGAAGAGAACTTGGAATCTGTAGTACTAGACTGTAATGTTATTAGGGAATGATTCTGCTTATCCAGTATGATTTCTCCTTTTGTATTGAATATTAATTCTATTGTCACTACTTCTAAAAGTCAAAGTGGCTCTTTCATGGAAAACTCTGTTTTCCTAGGAATTTGATATTCTGTTTTACAGCTGCAGTTATGTCAGTTCATGAACTCAGTTCATTTTATATGGGGGCATTTAATGCACTGGACGAAGTCTAAAAAGTTATGGAATGCAAATATATAGAATCCGTAGATTTCGTAATTCCTTGAATGGGGTATTTGAGTAACGTCATATAAAGTAAAAATTAAAATGTCTTATGTAAAATATTTACAAATCCATAAAGCATGAAGTTTTAAAAATATTACATGTCAATATCCTGCCTTTCAAAACATAACTCTAAGGTATTGAGTTGAATTAAAGATCTGCATTTTTTTCTGCTGCAGTCACTAGAATGAAGTTGTTAATGCAAGTGGGTAAGTACTATGAAAGTGGAAAGCAATTAACAAATTGACAAATGAACAAATTAGGAAACAAAACCTGACAAATAAACCAATTGGTAAACTGGAAAACTGCGAAATTGGAAAATAGCTTGGTGAGAAGGGAGACATGCTTGAAGTTTATTAGAAAGGGCATCTTAAGTACTATAGGTTGGGAAAATTGATTTAAGATCGTTTCAAGAACTGGGTCTTTCACTGAGATGTTATGAGTAAGGAGTAAAGTGTAGGTCTAAGAATGGGGGTTGGACATTCTATAATCAAGTAATGTGAGAACTAAATATTAGACAAAAACTCAGTAATCTTTGGAGAAAAGGCTACTTTACCATACATAGTATTTTGGTAAAGATAACTATCCCATATTTCAGTATGTGATAACCAAATAATAGGCAGGATAACATGAATAGCTCCTCTGTGAAGTACACAATGGTGTTTAGTAAAAGACCACTTTAACCAGCAATCTTTGGTCACCATCCTGAACACGACATGGTAGAGTTTGGAGATAATGTGGTTCACATTGCTTTTAATTTTAGGTTGCAAGTTTTAAGTTGTTTGATCATTTGTCCATGTGTTGAGTTGACATTGGCTTACTGCCAGATACCACCCAGCTGTTTTCTTGTTCCCTCTTCTCAACAGGGAAGGGAGGGAAACTAACATGGATAATGGACAACCTCATGGATGGACAACTTCATGGATAGAGATAAGGATGAGGAGATCACTTACCAGTTACAGTCACTTGCAAAACAGGCTTGACCTGGGAAAATAATAATTTCATTTGTTAAAAAAAACCCACAACCAAATGAAAAAAGAGAGTAAGATGATGAAAAATAAAGACAAAAAACCCCACCTTCCCATTACCCACCCCTCTTTCCAGGTTCAACTCCATTCCTTAACTACACCCCTCTCTGCCCTGAGCCGTGCAAGCGTTGTGGGGAATGGGATTGCAATCAGATAACAGCTGTTCCTTTCTACTACTCCTTCCTCCTTTCAGTTTTTCTCTGCTCCAGAATGGAGTCCTCCCCAGGAAATACAGTCCTTCTCATACTTCTCCAGAATGAACCATTGCCATGGGCTGCAGTCCTTCAAGAACCACTCCTGCACAGGTCCTTCCCATAGGGAACAGTCCTTCAAGAACAGATTACTCCAGTGTGGGTCCTCCACAGGCCACAGTTTCTGACAGAAAATCTGTTCCTGCATGGCCTTCCCTCCATGGGTCATGGCTCCTCTCTGGAGTCTGCTCCTGTGTGGGCTCTCTATGAGCTGAAGCTTCCTTCACAGCATCTCCACCTGCTGTGATATGGGATCTTCCCCAGAATGCAATGTGAATTAACCTGCTTCAGTGTAGTCAACTAGGGGCTACAAGGGGCCAGCCTCTGTCACCGCAGTCTTCAAAGACTGCAGGGGAATCTCTGCTGTGACACATGGAGCCTCTTTTCCCCCTCCTTCTTCACTAACCTTGGTGTCTACAGAGTTGTTTCTCTTGCATTCTTCTTGCTCCACTCTTTCACAGCTGCTGCACATGTTTTTTTACCCTTTCTTAAATGTGCTGTCACCGAGCCGCCATCAGGATCACTGACGGGCTCAGCTTTGGCCAGTGGCAGGACAATTTTGCAGCTGGCTGGAACTGGCACTATCTGGCATGGGGGCATCCCCTGGCCTCTTCTCACAAAAAACACCCGTGCAGCACTCTCCAGTACCAAAATGCAGTCTAAAGTCACCCAGCAATCTAACTATGTCTGGGAAAACTGCATAACTCTCAAGGTAAGTGTTTGCTCCAGGTACTATGTCATACTGTAGGCTCTGAGCTTTAATCGCTTTAATTATCCTGACGTCAAAAACCACATCTCACAGTAAACAAACTGAGAAATGTGTCTTGGAAAAAAGATACTCTGTCTAAGAGAGAACATCTCTTTCTAAGTTAATGTAGATGGCCAGATTCAGTGTAGTAAGGGAGAAATTGTTTGAATATTTGATTAAGCATTATTTGAAAAGGACAAACTTACCTAAAATCATCACTTCATATATTATTTTTTTCCTTTTTTAAAAAGTTAATTTCTATTATGCCTTGTCAGAAAAAAATATCATCAAGTTTAAAAACTAAAATTAAAATATAAAATGTGTAAAGAAACAAGTCACAAGAAGGTATGTCATAAAAAAAGGAATTACATATTCAGATGAAGAAAATACTTCTAAAACATTCTTTCTCTCACAACCTTCTTAGAACAGGAAACTAGAAAAAAAAGAAACAGATTAGAAGAAGTATATACCTCTTATTTCTTTGGAAAGAAAAATCTTCGTTTGTTCATGAAATAAAATAAGAGACTCCTGTCACAGTGGCACAAAAGCAAGCAAAAGTAAGAACTGTGCAATCCAACGTTAGATGGCCTCCAGAGCAATACTAGGAAATATAGCAGATCTTGCCTCAAACTTACTACTTTTGGATCTATGTTTGGGTGATTGCAGCAGTTCCTGAGAAGAACACAAATATTCAGTAAGAAAACATGTGACAAACCCCAGGAATATTATAGAAGAGTAAATGTACTGAAAAAAAAAAAGAAATCAATATTAAAAGAAAAGAAGTCAGAAGATACTACTCCATAACACTACTTTCAGTTTCACGGCTTTTTCGTGTCTTGATGATGACTACCTAAACTAGATAGAAATAGAGATATTTGATATTTGCAGTCAGGCAATACAATGTCTTACTTTTAGGTGCCAGTCTCCTGTTCCCTAGCCCTTTTGTTGAAGCTATTGGAACCAAGAAGCTGCAGTGAAAATACTGGATAAGGAGCTGTTGTATCTTGCCAGCAAGGAAGGACAAACCCTGTTAACACAACAAGGAAGACCTATAGATGCTCTTCCTTCATTGTCTCTGCTAGGGAACTTGTACCAAGAACCTGGGGACATTAATGGACTTTAATGGTCCTGAGCAGCCTCACCTTGGGATCTTCACATCCATGGATTTGGGAGCCCCATTTCAGTTCAGCCTGAGTCCATCAGTCCCTGTTGGAGATGATAGGCTATAGGTTTCTCAACCTTGGTCTCCAGCTGTGTTATAGCCTTGCCTGGATGTGGCCATGGACACAGCTGATCCTGACCTTGACTCATGAGCAGGTGTTTGAGCCCAGCCATCCCAGGGTTATGTCTGACACTGGGTACCCTCACTGGGCCTGATTCTTACTCCTAACCCCATCCTCATCCCTGGGAGGTGCCTCATCCCTGGGAGCTGTCCTGCTCCTGGCTGGGAACTGGGACAGGCCTTGACTGGTGTGCCCTACTCACCTGGTTGCCTTGTCCCCCTGCCTTCTCCCTGCGTCGAGGGAGAAACTGGCCTGTGCTATGCGCTGACAGTTTGACATACTCAGTTTCTAAATCCTGACTAAACAGAGATACTTCTAAAGCTGGGCAGAGCTGGGCATACACAAAAGTAAGATTTCAGTAAACTATACTGTTAATTATTTTGAAGGGTGTTTGTAGAATCCACTTACCGTGTGAGTTGGTAGCAAGTGACTCAAAAATAACAGGAAAATAATTTTAGATTAGGTCACTCAGTTTCCCTTGAGTCTTTCTTCAGGTTTTTAGTACTTGACTGTGTCTAAGTATTAGACACAGTCTGATTGCTATTTTGCAGTTTTACTCTTTATGAAACTTAAAACAGTTGTTGGGGTTAAAGAATAAAATTTGGTAAATCATAAGAAGCCAAGAATCAGATGTGACTAATGGTTTATTTTTTGTCGAATATGACGCAAGTATCAGGATGTGTATGATGATATTTGAGAATTGAATCACGTAATTTCCAAGTTTCATGAGTTTGACTTTATTATTGCTTTATTACAGCTGTTTAGAAGGGGGAATTTGAATTGTTCTCTTTTGGCCATACTGCCATGTAGATTATATGCTCTGAGATTACTGTGCTGTGTATAAAATGTCTGAGGCCTTTAAATGCTTCACAGCTCTTAGAGCTATGTGCACGACATGGCTGTGACAAGTGTGTATTTTGTTCATGTGCCATCCTTCTTGCTCCATAGTTCACATGGGAAAAAATAAGTGCAGAAACACATATGGCGAATTTCAACTATTTTCCATTTTGGTACCTGTCTTTCAATAAAAGCCGGATTCCTAGCTAGTCAACAAAATCATGCCAGACATTGAATATACAGTGTCTATACAGTGAAAAGATAGGGATTGACTCTATTTAATAATATATAGTCATTTTTAACATTGGTATAGATTTTGGTGGTACTGTTATCACCTATAAAGCTAGTGTGGGTTAAAGAAGAATTACACCTATAAAACAATCTCAGATAAGACTTTTTCAGGTTTGCTTAATGAGTTTTTTCTATACCAATTATGATCTCTGATTTGGCATTTCTATCCAATACCTCTCCTCTAAAGCATATGTATTTGAAATAAATATAGGCCAGTGTAGAATACACTATTCATGTCAAGCACTTTATCTCCCAATAAGAAAATAACCTAATCATGAAGTTTTAATGTTCAACTACTCTGAAAGTATGGCAGTTGAGACAGGGAGGGAAACAATATGATTACTGTTTCTTTAGTGCATAGTAGAGTGCTGAAAACCGGGTTTTGTTCTCTGTATTGGGTGCCTCACTGTAGTATTTAAATATTTTAGAATTTTGCTTGTTGGCATCCTATCATCCTAAATAAATGTCTGTCCTGAGAGTCAGAACCTTATTTCAATAGCTCCAGCAGGTATTTGGATTAATTATATTGCAGTAAATGAAAACATTTCAATTATTCTTTTCCTTATTGAATAAACAGTCTTTCCTTAGAAACAAGACATAAACAACGGAAATCTATCATATGAGAAAGACCAAAAAAAGAATCTAAGTTCTGCAAGGGCTTTAGTCTTAAAAAAACCCCAAACCACAGCAACTAAAACAAAACAATCCAAAAGAAAAAATAAAAGCCCTGTATTATTAAATAAGTCTAGAGAAAAAGCTTGTAGTTATGTGCATAAATGTTTATCATAGCATTGTCATAGCATTAACCACAGATATGAACCCTTCTCAGCTTGAGGAGGAGAAAAACCACAACCATGTTGAAAAACTAACCATCAGCTTATACACTTATCTGAACAGAGCTGTCCTATTTTCTTCTTCTTACAAAATCATACCATTCAGTGGTGAAGAAAACACATTCAATTATAGTGAACTAGAAGAAGTGCAAACAAGAGCATGTTAACAGAACCATACCCTGCATTTGTCTTGTATAGAGTCTTCATGCCTGTTCTCTAAAAAATCTTCAATGCAAATTATATTAAAAATAGTATAATAAAAATTCTGGATTCTAGCTTTGTTTTCAGCTATACAATAACCATTCTGCTATATCAACTACTCTTTCTGCATATTTTGAGAGAAGAGTGAGAACTGTTCACCTCTCTAAACCAAGTTTCCTTGCACTTATACTGAACCAACCATTAGAGAAAGAGAGATGTATGACTACACAATCCTGTAGAATAAGAATCAGACCTAGGAAAAGGATGACACTTTAGAAATGCTCTGACCTTCATATTCTCTACTGCTAAGTGGTTAACAATACAATGGCATTAACTGCATTAATTCTTGATGCTATATTTCAGACCTCATTCCACATTTGTTCTTAAGTGGAGAACAGGGAGCACAGGTGCCTTGCACAGCATTCTGTGTTCTGTTCCAGACTGATGTTGTCTAAACGTTTTAGTAAATATCTTTTATTTGAACTAGATCCTTTTTGGATTTGACTCTTCGAGATTCTTCCTGTCTTTAAAACAGAAAGGCATACTCTCTTCTTCATGTTTACTTCAATCTTTATCAACTTTATCAACATCTCTGCAATAAATTAAGTCATTAGAATTTTTGCCTTTGACTTCAGTGGGAAAAGGTGGCTGGTTTTTTTGCAGCTATATCCATAATTAAGAAGACACTTTGACTTTCAGCTAAATTGTTTTTCTGGGAGATGACCCAATTAAGCAAATACTCCAATGAAGTGCGTCCCATTTAAATGGAAACAGCAGTATGTATCCTTTGTATAGGGTAAGAGTAACAAATGCAATACAGAAATAATGTCAAAGAAATTGTTTGGTCTTCTAGATGAATACAATAGTTTTATTCTTTTGTTCAATTATCTTTTATTAGGTTAATTTGTTCAGAGCTGAATATGCGTTCCTGATAGAACCTTGCATATTTTCTAGTGGTTCCTTGAATATAAGACTGTTATTAGCCCTCTCTGCTGACTCCTTTGTGTTAACTGCCAAGCGCTTATTGATGACTTTTTTTTGAAACTGCCATTGCAAGAACTGTAATGAATTGCTCTTTTGCAAGGTCGTATATCAACTCAAAGATCTCTGGTTATAAGGACTGTTTTAAATCTATCATTAACATAGTAGGTTACCCAAGAATCATACCCTCTGTGCATTCTTACCCTCTGTCCCTTAGCTTATGGGCTTTCATTATTGTCAAAAAACATAAGAAAACACATTTTGAAAAATCAAGCTTGATAACTCCTTATAGTAAAAAAAAGATGAAGAGGCCACAGAAGAAAAGTATGTGGAAACCTCAATTTACATTATTGACTGCCACTATCTCAGAAGACTCACTTTAAAGAAACCAAAGGTTTTTTTTTTTCTCCTGGTAGCAGTATGTAAATGAGAAGAGTATTGAGGTTGTGCACTAATGTCACATCACAAAATGTCAAATATGTACTTGATGCCAGGAAGAGCAGACAGGTACAATTTGTCCTTTTCACCTGTATATAGTCCTTGAGGATTTATCATTAAAGTATCTTTAGAGCTTGCCAATGGCTACTGGAGTACTTAGAAGATTTTCCTCGATAGGCTTTATCAACTGGAAAAGTGCTAGATTTGATTATTAATTTCTTCTAGGGTTTCTCTGGCTTTAAGTGGCTTTAAATGGCTTTAAATGGCTTTGAACTCTCTGGCTTTAAATGGCTTTAAACTGGAAGGGGAAGGTTTAGATCAGGTATTAGGAAGGAATTCTTCACAGTAAGGGTGGTGAGACACTGGAAGAGGTTGCTCAGGGAAGCTGTGGATACCCCCTCCCTGGAAGTGTTCAAGGCCAGTTTGGATGGGGCCTTGAGCAGCCTGGTCTGGTGGGAAGTGTCCCTGCCCATGGCAGAGGGGCTGGAGCTGGGTGATCTTTAAGGTCCTTTCCAACCCAAACCATTCTATGATTCCATGATTCAATGATTCTATGATTTACTAATTTAACAAAAACAAATGAAAAAGACATCCCAAAATTTTATCTATCATAAAAAGGCAAATGGAAGCACTTTGGGAAATTGCCAGTATTCTTGCTTCAGCAATGACTCAACAAACAATCTGGAAGAAAAAGGGGTTGCCAAGATGAAAGACTCTGTGGTAGGGAAGGAATCAGAATAAGCAGAATCTTTTTAAGGATGAGGGGAAGAAAGACTGGACTGTTAGATTTCTCTTTTGAAAGAACAGCAAACTAGCAGAAGCTGGTTATTACAATGTCAATCCTTTCCCTGCTGGCCTATGTACAGTAGTCTCTCCATTGTTAATGAAAAAATTTCTCTCTTTTTACTCTCATAAGAGAATATGATTCACAGGTCTGTGAATGATGGATGAAAGAAGAGGGAAGGATGATCGAAGTACAATAGGAGAAATGGTGTTTGGGATTGCTGCATATATCCTGTCTCTTGAGGCACTGTAGGACCAGGCTGACTGGACACACTGTCTAATCACAGGGACACCATTAGAAAATAACATTTCCATACATTAGGACTCAAAATGATGTATTTTTTCTGGTCCTTATAATTCATCCTGTCCATCCTGGCTGAATATATTGAAGTACAGATATATGGATGGTTCACCCAAGCTCTTTCCAACAGAAGCGGTAATAAGATAATGAGCAATGGCCAGAATTTGCAGCTTGGGAGGCTTATCTTTGTCACTGGAGAAAACTTTTTCACTAACAGAGAAGTGCACTGCAATAAGAGGATACCCAGAATGTTGTCCAGAGAGATTTTTTAGTCTCTACCTTCAAAGTTTTTCAAGGATACTATTAGACAAATTTGTGGCTGACCTGATACAGTATCAGTCACGGTGCTGTTTCTAGTAAGGGGCCGGTCTAGGTGTTTCCAGAGGTCCTGTCCAATGGATACTTAACATTATTTGTAAGTGTTCAGGCACAGTTTAGAAAAGAACTCACATCACAATATATTCTTAGTTGACAGTTTATATGCATCCACTCTAGGTGAGGTGACCTATTCTCTTTGCGTTTTCTTTTAATTTTCAAGATGGGGTTTTTTTGAGACAAATAGATGGTTTTTTATGCACATGAGCTGAGTCATGCCACTTCTTGGCATATTTATTTTGTTTGTTAATGAAGATGTAACCTGTTGAGGTCTCTGTCTTAAGATGTTTCTGATGAAGATCGATAACTATTTTTGCTAAAGCAGGACAAAGAAAGTCCTTTATAAAGTGGTTCATGCAAAAAGTATTCGGAGGGAGGTACAACAAATACTGTTATGATAAATGTTTTCACAAATATGCATTCTATAGATCTATGATGGTCTAGAGATGTCTCAGAACCTGCAGTGTAGAGGTGAATGAGCTTTCCAGCCACAAGCAGTCTTCAGTCCTACAGTAAAACATGTTAAGTGTAAATTGTAAGATCAAGATTTCTTCTCTTCTGCTGCATTATCTTAACAGTGAAAAAAAAATAGATGTCCAATTAATGTTAAGAACAATTATGAATTTTAGGGTTCTAAGAAGCAAAAATAAAATAGCAGTGTTCTCTTTATGTAAATAAAATTTATTAATTGCAATTTATTCTACATACTTTCTAAAAATGGAAAGTAAATAGTAAGTTAAAATGTAATTGTAAACATATTCTTTTGAAATCTCATGAAGAGCTAAACAAGCATGAGCTAATTTAAGACCTAGGTAATATTTTTAGCACTTCAGAAAATTTACAGGCATCACAGGACATTAAGTTGATCATTCAGTGTCACCTCTCTTCAATACAGTCTTTCCGGTGAGCTGGATGGCACTAGGAATGATATCATTTTTTCTGGTATAAAGAAACATTGTATAAACTCTCTCAAATTACTAAAGATCCAAGACTTATTTCATAAAACCATTAACTTATATAAGTTAGCTAAAATTTAATATAAGTAGTTATAGCTTTTTAAAATAAATTCTTCCCATAATTTCACTGGATGAGATATACCTCATTATCTGCTCTACTGTTTTGAACAATGTTGATACGCTTTGTTTTAGAATTCTTATAAGAATAAAATAAGTTGTGAAAAAGAATGGGTTAGCTGACATGAGATAATTTTCATTCAAAACTAAAGAAGTGTTTAAGGAGTTTGCTAATAGTGTTTTTTTGAAAAATAGGTTTTTGTCATATTAAGTGGAGAGACCACAAAATTGGTTATAATGTTGTGAAGGTCATGGCTAATTATTAATTGCTAACTAAGACATTTTCAGTGAAGTTGAGTAAAAAGTTTTAATAATTATGTGGTAGCTTTATTTCCAATAACTTCTAAGTGTAAACTTCCAGGGTGACATCCTGATATATTTGAAGATGTCCTTGATCATTGCAGGAGCGTTGGACTAGATGAGCTTTAAAAGTCCATTCCAACTCAAAGCATTCTATGATTCTGTGATTCTATGATTCGATGATTTGATGATTCGATGATTTGGTGATTCGATGATTCTACAATTCTAAATAAACCATTGGGGCACTTATGAAGATCATAGAGGAATTAGACACCTCCAAATGAGTTCATCAGCATGCAAAGCAGAGGCCATTACATGTTTACTAAATATGAAGAAAGGAGTGTTGGGATATACGTGTGAAATCTGACTCTCCTTGAGGCAGAATTGTTTAATCCAGAAGTGAGTAGAAGTTTCTGTTCATGGAGGATCAGCACCATGTATTTTTTCAGCATGATAGGACAGAGATAACTACACTATCAAACAAAAAACATCCACTTTTTTTCAGATGTCAATAATCTTAATGATGGCACCTGTATAATGAGAACAGGACTTTCTTCTGTCTCGCAATTGCATATTATAACCAGTAAGTTATTGAAGCAGGGTTACTGCTGTTTGCTTTTCTCCTGAACTTGTGAACCTGAATACTTAGCAACATAGATTTGATTTACACATCCAAATGTATAACTTTGAAGTATAAAGATGCTGAGCAACTACAACACTTTCCTTTTCCGAGAGTCCATGGAGAACTCAAAGTTTAAAGATTATGAGCTCATTTCCGCTCCTTCCCTGGAAGTGTTCAATGCCAGGTTGGAGGGGACCTTGAGAAGCCTGGTCTAGTGGGAGGTGTCCCTGCCCATGGCAGGGAGGTTAGAACTAGGTGATCTTTAAGGTCCCTTCCAACCCAAACCATTCTATGATTCCATGATTCTATGATTTGAACGTGTATGTGGAAAATAACTGTTTGGTAGCAGAGTGCTCTGCAAAATACTAGACTAAAAGTAAACCAAACCTGAGTATTGAGGAGTGTATTTAGATGAGAATTAAGATGCTATTTTGAATAGTGACACCATTTAACTGATAGAATAACTTATGAAGAGTTGTCTTTCTTGATGGCAGATTTCAAATAAAAAATGGATGTTTCTCAGTCATTATAAAATGCATATTTTATTCAAACAAGGAACAAATGATAAAGTCTGTCATGCATGGAAGTAGATTTTATGTCCTTTAGGTTTACCTGAGGATTTATAGCCTATGACATCCTCAGTACTTTTAATTAAACACTATTAGATTGTCTATTTAGCAAGGGAAAAAAGAGATTTGATTTTATATTGGTTGAAGATCTAAACCAGAGTAATGCTGAAAGTAATTTGAAATTTTGTAATTTAGCCAAATAAATGTATTATGGTATTTTTTCTATTATTCCAGAAACATTAACAGCTTTTGCTTTGAAGTTTGTCATACATGATTTAATGTAAGAAAAGATAATAAAACCAACAAAGATTGATTTCAAAAGGATTTGAGTGAGAGAAAGTAGTGATAATAGAAATGAATACTTTTTTGTAGTAATTTAAAATTCGAAGTGAATTAATGATACATAAGAGTACTAATATCACAGGACTTGCATTTTCCTGTTCTTTTCTATTCAGGAGATCTTGAATGTATAACATATCTCGTAGTTTATATTTTCAAACAGACAGAGGATCACAGTCACAGTTACATTTGTCCTGTAAGCCTGTGTGACACAAATCATCTCCAGTTCTGAATCTTTTTGGCCATGTTAACATATCACTTTCTCACTTGAGGGACAGGATTAACTGTAAGGACTACTGGGCCCTGTGAGGTTATATTTGTATAAAAGGCAGTAGAGAATTGTAGGAGCATTTTTGTAGTGTAAAACGGGACTGTGGACCTGATGTCCATTCTATCTGCCTTTTGCTGTGTCTTATTTCAGTTCTAGTCTTGTCCTATGGATTTAGTATCCACAGTCATTGGAGTGCACTAGTTGCACTATAGTAGTTTATCTTCTAGTTCTGTTTGCTCTTGCTTGTATCCTTTGAAATTGTTTCATGTTGCAAAACAGTGAATAATGTCAATCAGAAAATCCACTATAAAAATGCATCTAAAACACTAAATGTTAAGAAATTAAACACTAATCAGTAGGCAAAAAAAAGGGTTATAGTTAGTATTCTAATTTATACTGCATTAAGACTAGTACTTGCCAGACTGGAAAATTGAACAGCTGCAGAAATATCTGAATCTCATCATTTAGGTAGGAATGAGTATAGGTAGGATTTATTCTACCCAACCTACCTATACTAAAAAATAAATTTTCTGGGCATTTGAATCCTGATTGAACTGCCTTCCTCTACTCCACTGGATAACGTTTATCAAGAGAGCTGTCTTTATACCTAACGGTTGATAGAGACAGATTGTAAACTGCAAAAAGGTTTGAAACAAATACTGCTTCCTGAGACACCCAACTAGGTTCTTGATTGCAAACATTTGATTTAAATCAAAAGAGTCTCTGTCTTATTCTCCCCAAAGTAACCTGTGTTATCACACACAATACCAGCTGAATTTACAGGAGAAATTCTAGTCCACTACAGGGTTAAATTTTATTACAAAATCAGAATTACTCTCACCACAAGGAATAATAAAGCCCTACTGTTCCTTTTCACTTGGTCCAGTGACTTAACTAGCTTTGAGGGTAATTGCTTCTTTCTATCCCAGTAAGTCTAGCTCCCCAGTGGGGACTTGGCTTTCCAAGGACAAATCTTCTCTTTCTCTGTGTTTAAGATAGCTTCACAACTTCTCTTACTTACCTGCTTTTATTTTTAACTCAATTAATTCAGTTAAAATGTAAAAGATGATAGAACATTATATATGTATTTATTACAGTTTAGTACATTCTTCAGAGCCTAAATGGCTTCCTTGCCATCCACATTTTCACAAGTATCACAGCATTTTTTAAATTGTATATCATAGAGAAAGTATTTATCGTACATACCTCTGATATAGCTAACAGGCTGTGGTGTGGGATGACTCTTTTGACAACAGGACAGCCTTTCTATCCACCCTTTCCTTCACTACTGCCCTTATCCGTTCATAACTTTTTCTATTGTGTTTTCTTTATAGGAAAAAAAAAACCCAAACCCACAAAATCCTCTCATATCAGGATATAGCAGCATGATTTTTTTCTGTTGAACTAAATTTTCCACTAACTGCTTTGTCTACCCTTTTCTGAACAATAATTTAAAAAAGTTTTTATGCATTTTTTCCTACCTCTTCTCCAAATCGAGACAGTTTGCAGCTCTGTTGTCATTCATGCACTGTTACTCAGGTCTGTAAAATCCCAAAATCTGTAATAAAAACAAAATGAAAAACCATTAGGGATATGAAGTATAGTGAGTAAAAATATAATTCCTTTAATTAATCAAAGAAAAGGAAAAAAAGAGGATAACTAATATAGAAACGGTGTGTGGAAATGGAAGGGTCAAGTTCTGTGGAAGGGGGTACATAAAGTCTCAGTTAAAAACAGTATATAAGTGATAACTTAGATGTATTCTATCACTTCATTAAAATCTGGTGATGTATTTAAATGTAAACATGGTCTATGCTTATAAATATATGAATAAATTGTTACTTACTTTGCTTCTGTTTCTAAAACCCTCCTATTTCTATTAAACAGAGTAAAAGTAACTGCTGAATGTACTAGATGTCATAAGTTCTCCAATTCTTATACTTTTAATGAAACCAAACCCTGATCATTCCTTAAAATTTCCTGTAATCATTTATATTTTGAGTGAATAAAGTGCTATTAGTTGCATTAATATACTGTAAATGAAGTACATCTGATGCTTTTTACTGACAGTTTACTAGTCAGTTTTCATTATAACTCATAAAATCCCAAGGATCTTGCATATGTTTGAGAATGAATGTGGCCAGTATGCAAATATACATATAAAAGTCTTGCATTTTAGATATTACATAATTACACTTTAAAATAATAAAGAAAACTGCAAAACAATTAAAATCAGCATTCTATTAACCCAAATTCCAGTAAATACAGTGTCAATGAGTGCATTCCACACAACAGAAGGTTTACTTTTATTTTGATTATTTGACCATTTAAATTACGGGATCACCACATGACCATATTGCAAATCACTTTGAAAAGTGGGCACACATTTCCAGACTGTTGTATTTTGCCATGACATAACTTGTTCTTTGTTATGTAATTTCGTTACATAATCTATAACACAGGTTTAGTGATAAAATTCACATCTAAGTCAACGGTTCAGATGCATACTTACAGTACCCCAAATGGTGTAGCTTCAAGGCTCTTATGTAAGTGCTGCAACATTCAAAATGGATGATATTTAGCAGTTGTATGTCTTAGATAGTATTTGCTATGTGAAGGAAAACACTGTTTGAACACCACTTTGCTGTGAAGAAAAGTAATGCTGTGTTACGAAATTTCTGAATTCCGTATTTGCTATGAACAAATGATAACAGGAATAGTCATTATATTAAGTTGCATTAATTAAATATTGACAGAACAACCTTAGTAGATGAATTTATTAAAGCAGCATGAAGTCTGATTAGCAATTAGTAGATATTGATGAATTCATGATTATTTCCATGTGACAACAATCAATCAGATGGCAGAGTGAATTTTTCCCACATTATAATTCATGTTATCCTTTCCTACCATTTAAACCAGGAAATTTCCCACTGGATTTGCAAACTAAGTTAATGATTCCCTTAAATTGTTAAAAAAATGGTGTTAATTCTTACCACATTCTATTACCACTGACTCTGTTAACCACTTTTCTTACAAACAAAACCCCCCAACTTGTGATGTAGTTAGAGGTAATAGCCCCAAAATGATATGTTGTGAAGAACTGAAAACACCATTTTTAAGAGTTCTTTTCCTTCTAAAAGCAGGTAGATAAATTGGTCAAAACAAAATAAGATTCTTTTATTACAGGAAAACATTGTTCTCTAAGTATAAGAAAATTAGCACATCCATGCAGTTCTTTTTAAAACTTTAACCTTTCACAAGAAGGTTGAGAGATTTTTGAATGGTACTAGCTGTGATTCTAATAAAAATAATTGGATACTAGCTGTTTCATAGATTCAAAGAGGGTAGCTAGTCTTAACATTGTTTCTTTGAAATAAACTGTTTCTTTCATTCAGAATGTCTCTGGAAGGTGAATAATTGTCTACTGTTAGTTTAAATTTATTTTAATGACTTCTAAATGCAATGGATGATTGAATTATTACGGTTAGGTCATAGAGAAGAATGACATAAGCATGTGATTATATTGTTAAGCAAAACTTTAAAATACTCTTCTATTGCTATGTTCCTGCATATGCACAGTTATGCTGCTTGTTATTGGCAAGTAAAGCAGTCAGTACCTCCTAGCAATGTGCACCCAAATTGTCAAATCCACAATCTAGTGCTGTCTGCTACGCTTCTTCCTATTGTGGCTGCTAAAGTCAAAAGAAAAGCTGATATGATGCAGAGTCATCATCTATGTTGGTTTCATCTGAAGACCGAGTGTGAAGAGTAGAACTGATAGGGGTAAAGCACATCCCTCTTCACAGTACACTGTTATGAGTTCCAAAAAAAGCTGTTTAATTAACTGAAGTCCTAGCTCTATGATGATACCTTTGTAGGACTTTGTATCCAAGAATCTAAACAGTAATAAGTTTGTTTCTCAGACAAGGCAGAGGATCAGTACATTAAAGTAGTTAGTGTTGAAGCCCCTGCAGCTACACCAAATTAAGTTCAAGAGTTTATTTCAGGTTCCCTATACTAAGTGTCCCCACAATGCACATGGCTCAAATGTAACCAAACGACCAATGAATGCTTGATCACTGTGTTCCCTTTGGATGCTAAAGAGCGTTTAGTGTCAACCCAGATAGAAACATCCGGTTTAGTTTCTACTGAGAGAAATTTAGCTAGAGTACACTACAGTACTGAAATGCTATGTCCTAAGTGAGAACAGGCAAGGGAATTGCTAAAAGCTTGTGCTACTGCTCCAAACTAGATTGTCAATGTAGTTGCAGTCTTACTAGCATAAATAAGGTACTCGGAAGAAGCGCCTTTCCCATGCTCTATTAATCATCATTCATTAACAGCTATGAATTCGTATTGTGTTAGAAATTTGTTACTGTGTTCTGTCCTAACTTAATTAGCAGTCTCTTTATATGCATTTTTTCTAATGTTGATAGGATTCTTTGGTGTGATTGGTTCTTCATCGCTATTTATCCCCTGCTATATTTATAGGGTGAACTCAAAGGTGAAGGCAAAAGCCTTCTCTGTCTTTATTGAGCTGATTTGAGAAATCAGCCTCTCATATTTCTTCCTGTTTGATTGCTCATGATTTCATTCATACTAGTGGTTTTCCCCTGAATCTGTTCCATTTGGTACTCATTTTCATTGAAGAACGGTAGTCAGAACTGTCCAAACACTTTCCAGATGAGGTTCCAGCAAGTGACTTGTACAATGACAGTAGCACTTTTACAGTTTCATGAGACCTGATGTGGCCGAAGTTATTGTTTAAAAAGAAGAGCAATGGAAAATCAACATGATGCACTTTAACCAAACTACTAAATGACCAAGTGATTGGAGTCTAAATGTGACCCTTAATGGAATCCTTGCCATGCAAATATATCTTCAATATTTTTCCCGAGAGATCAATTATAAATTTCTTAGAATGTATTAATAGCATGTACAATTATTAGATAAAACAGAGTAGAAAATGCAGCAATAATGAAAATAATAGGAGAAGGTACAGAATAATATGATTTATTTAATGATAGAGTGCAAGAGAAACAGAATGTTTCAAAATGGCCAAATAAAACTGGATATCCAGGGCCAAATATGTTCAGCCATATGGGAATATTATTCTAAGAAATAATGAATATTATATGTGTAACCATTGTATAGTAGCTTGAAAGACAATCCAGTGAGAGACAGAGATTCAAAAGGCTGATATAATCTGCAAATGGAGATTTACTGAACCACATGCAAGCATAACAGATGATTTTTTATGTAATCAAACACAGAGGTAACAAAGCCCAAGACATGAAACTTCAAGTGCAGATAAGAAGCATTATTTCTTTAAATATGAAGACAGGAACTTCTGGAATAATTTCTTGAGAACCATGATTAAATCAATGATAATGTCAAACAGACGTTACCTGAAAGATATCTAGTGCTACTCTGCTATTGTTAGACATGCTTTCCTCCATTATACACATATTTTTTTTGCACAAAACAGTCTAACTATGAATAGTCTAAGATAAATATCTGCTGCAGGTGCATAAGCGATCTGTGATGCAGTTGTCTCATTCAGTAACAGTAGCTATTACTAAGTTCCACAGCCTATGAAATGTGTAATATAAAAGGGCCACTACTGCTGGGGTAGCTTCTAGGAATTTAGCAACCGATATATTAAATATTTTGTTGGAATAGATTTAAAACCAGTTCAAGAAAACTGTAGAGAAAAATATTTTAAAAAGTAGAAAGCTGAAGTTGATATAGCGGTATCTAGCTAGATAAAATAGCTACTGGTTCTTACCAGGTATATCACTACGCTTGCACAGCTGTGCATTGTGGTTGGCATTTTGTGACATCTAAATCCATTATGTGAAAGAAGATTTCCATTACTGTAATAATTAATTGCTGAAAGAATCTTAGACATAATGAATACAGAATGAATAAAAACTTTGTAGTTTTATTGTTTCCACTAGTAAAGTATTGGCTATCTGAAATGAAAGTACAAATCTGCAGCAGGGCAGCTCAAATGTAAAAGCTGAACATCTATTTTTCTAAATAAAATGTAGCAGAGTCCTAAACATGGCTGGCAATGTGTAAAAATCTGCAAAGGTCAGATGCTGCACAATGCAAAACCAGTAAATTTTAAAATTATATTTAATTTCAGTGTATGCCATCAAAGAGAAACTGTAAGTTATTCTTGGAGTAAAATCATCAGAAGAATATATGTAGGTCAGGAAACACTCAAGGTGCCAAGAGAAACTTTCATCCTAGAATTAAATGGAACAGGCAAATATAGCTATTTGTATTTGAATAACACCATTGTATGTATTACACATTTATGCTCTGAAGATACTGATTGCCTGCTACTAAATTTAAAGTTTTAGGAGAAAGATTGCAAAGTTATTTATGCGTTTACAAATTGCAGAAATCAGCTTTATGCATGTGTCTAGAATTTTAGCACAAACTGAGGTTCCTCAGTTTTTTTCTTTCAGCACCTTATTGAGAGTACTTAATGAGCCTGTCTCTTTCCTAATGGGATGCTGTGGTCTTTAGCACACACCTTCTTAAGTACAGCCTGAGTTTTATCTGTTATGATACCAATCTGTAAGTATTCAAGAATATTTGGAACTGAGTTTTCAATGAACTGGAGGAAAGGGTTTCCATTTGTTTTGTTTCTCATTTTGCTTATATAAGTTTTTCTAAGCAGGTTGTAATTTGTGATTTTGACATTCTAATTGTGATTCTACCTTCTAGCTTTCAGAGACAGCAGTAAGATTAAATTTATTCTCATAAAAGATCTCAGATTCTCCCTCTTTAAAAGCTAGTCTTTTGGCAGACGTATATAGGAAGGTAAATACTCTATTCTTTTGACGTATAATAGTGATTTAGTGAAATTTCTTCTTGACATCTTGATTCAGTGCTAAATGAGTCATTATTTTTTCTCTTTCTCCTTTTGATGTTAGTTTAGTGCTATGTTGACTCAATCAACCAGACTGTCAGGTAGAAGATTTTTTTCTCTTTAACTCTAATAAAGCCTACTCAAAATTACATGTTACTCTCTTAAATTTAAACATGTCCCATTTACCAAAGCTTTCTATCAAACTCTATGCACTGGTAGATGTTTGCTATTAGAATCTTTACTTCAGGAGAAAACACAATTTCTGAGAAGATACTCTGGACACCGCATGTCCCAGTGAAGAGGAAAACTCATTACTTGATTTTAAATAGATCTTGATTGCTTGTGCTTCATCTATAGGCAAGAAAAGTCCTTACTACACCCTAACATGTTCGTTTATGAAGAGCTGAAGACAGGATATAGCTTGTTTAGAGCAAAAGCAGAACATTTTGAAGGTTTCCATTATCAACTCCAGACGTTAAATAACCGAATATAAGATTAAATTATCCTCTGCTCACTTGATCATAATTTCAGTTTAAAGCAGAGCTGCCAGAAAATATGGAAACATTAATTATTATTATTGTACAGAAGTAATCTCAGTGATATTAATTACTTAGTCTGTAACTATCATGGACTTTGTTATTTACATGTAGAGATTGGATGTGAATCGATACAATCACCTTATTTACTACCGAAATCCAGGGTACATTCTTCTCAAGCCAATACTTTTTACCTTTGGATCAATATCAAATTCTATAGGAACTAAGTCAGACTTCACTAAGACCAAGAAGATGCATGGCCCTTCCACACTAATCTGTGGCAGCGTGGCTGGGAGTCTGACACTTCAAAGTTTATAGGCCTTTCTGAGCAATATACATGTTTGGACAATTATAATATTTCAGTGAAATACTTGCACTTAAGAGGAAGAGATAAGTAGTCACTTTCTGTTCTGCTAATACTCTATATTTATTTATAATATCTCAAAGTGAAGTGAAGCAGAGATTTGCTGTTGTAGTTATATAACCTTTTCCAAACTTTTCTTGTCTTTTCTTAACCCCCCTTGGTCTTTACTCCTGTATCTCCTGAGAAGTTCGAGAACTGAAACATCAGTTGAAGGTATCCTTGTGCTATCCCTGTACATAAAGATCCTTGATTGCCTTTGATGTCATAGAATCATAGAATCATGTGGTTTGGAAAAGACCTTTGAGATCACTGAGTCCAACCATTTACCTAGCACTGCCACCACTCAACCGTGTCCCTAAGCACCATACCTACAGTCTTTCAAATACATCCAGGGATGGTGACTTAACCACTTCCGTAGGCAGCCTGTTCCAATGCTTGGCAACCCTTTTGGTGAAGAATTTTTTCATGATATACAGTTTAAACCTCCCCTACTGCAATTTGAGGCCATTTCCTCTTGTCCTATCTCTTTTTACTTGGGAGAAGAGACTGACACCCATGTCCCTAAAACCTCCTTTCAGGTAGTTGTAGAGAGTGGTCAGGTCTCTCTTAAGGCAAAATGTTGAGTCCAACACATAAATGAATTCGAGCACTTTATTTCAAACTCCTATCTGAAAACTCCATTCCAGATTTGAAGGCAGAATGTGACTAAAATTTTGTATGCATTGCTAATTTTCTAGTTTGAGTTTATGAAAGCATACAAAGTCACAGCTTTCTCACATCCAAAGCTAAACTAATCTTGAATATCCTGAGGGGGCCCTACACTTAAATCAGGCCCAAGAAACATACAAAATCTTCCCCAGTCCCAAAAGGGCTTGTTAAATACGTAATACTGTGCAAAGGTCAAAAGTACTTACGTAGGTTTGTAGTACATACCAAATGACGTGGGAGATCCTCCCTTTATAAATATAGCTAAAGTGTAAGTGACACCTCTTCTTATGGAAAAACCTATTTGTTATTGCATTCATGGGTGTGAGGCTCAGAGTAAGTTGCTTCCTTTTCTTGAAGGAGACTTATTTCCTACTCATCAGGAAGGAGCCCTTTCTAGAAAAAACCCACAGGCTTTTTCTGGAAAGGTGAATATTGTCCATGCTGTCAAATCTCTGCCATCAAACAGGAGAAAAAAAAAGTCTTGGCAGAACTACCAAACCAAGAAATCCTTTAAAGTGCTGTGATTATTGGGTGGGTGAAGATGAGGGTAATCGACTTCAGAGACCAAAGTTAAGAATTTCTATTCCTAATTATATCTTTAGTTACCTTTATTTAACAGCACCTCAAGTGTGCTGATTTCAGATATCTCTCAGATTAGGATGTTGACCCCTTGGGATACAACTCTAATTTAACTTTCCATGCAAGTTATGGGGAATCTAAAGAAATGACAATATTTTGGATCTCATTAAGGTTTTACCTTGCCTACATCTATTAAATCTGACACTTAGGAGTCAGCACTGCTTTTAACTGTGTTTTGAAGGCCTCTCAGATTGTAAGAAGACTAAATGTGTGCCAAGTTGAAAGAGACGGTCTTAGGTTAGAAGAAAACTCAAATGAAAAATAGAATTATGTTTTTCCAAAAGAGCTAGGTATTTTTTCTACTTGATTTCTGTTGCACCATTTAAGCTGTTTAAGCCAACACATTACTTTATTTACAATGCATCACTACAATATTTATCATTCTAATCAAATCTGCAGCTGGTTTTCTAAACTGGAGATTCAGTACTGGCTCCTTCATAAACAGCACTGAATCTTCTTAAATTTAAATATAGTGCTCAAGACAATATGCTCATCAAAAAAAACCCCTCTCGTTCTGTTTCCATTTTAAAGGATATGTTTTCTGCATGCTAATGTTGAGTTCTGTAATGTTTTCCCTTGAAATATCATATAGACCGTATTTTGCTAGAAAATATGTCATAATGTTTTCTGATATTTTTAGATGAGTTAAAGTGTATATCTGTTCTTAATCTATTCCCTCTGCTGAGGCAATGTACATCCTCAGCAACATATTTAACCAAATGGATTTTTTTCCTTAGCAGATCAAACTGAGTTCTGCTGCAGGCACAGAACTTCCTATTTAAATGACAAATGTCTCTGCGTGAAGATTTGAAAACTCACTTATTGACTCTTTCATCTTGTGCAAACAAATAATCAGCCATCACCACTATGGTGGGGAAAGTGGAAGAATAAAAGGGAAAAGGAATTTTTGGGAGCACTGCCAAATATTGCATTACTTGGAATGAAAAATGACTTGTTTGCTGTTAATGTTGCCATTATACACAGAGAGTAGACAGCAATGCTGAGAAAGGATGAAGAAAAATCTACAAAGACTTTGTAATACAAATTTCTTCACGCTTAGAAGACAGTGAGATTTTATTTTTTTTCCCAAATGACAGAAGAGCAGTCCTTATTTTTAACAAAAAATTTTAAACTGTTTTCACAATTAAATTCTGAAACATGTTTATTTAAGAAATATTCAATTTGGTCTTCAAGTGTGCAAGGAATTTAAATATAGTATCATTTAGGTATCGCTTGAAAAGTCTGAATTTATCCTGTTTCTTGATAATATTTTGTTTAGGTAAAGTCTATATATATAAAGGTAACGAGTGTGAGACACCCCATGTACTTTGTTGTTCGTGTTATTTTGTTCTGTTTTATAGTGAATTGTTATAACAAAAATAAAAAATAAATGTGATCTAAAGAAAATGATGTCTGAGTGGGGTTTTTTTATGAAACACTGCTTTTAAATATGTTATGCTGAACAACATTTACAGGGTAAATTTAAACAGTGGAATTGTTCAAGGAATATGGTGCTAATCAGTGTATGTAAAAGTAATCTCGTGGTGATGTAGATCCCCAAGGAAGAAAATATCACTTGCCTATAGTAAAGAAAAAGCATTTCTATGGTAGATCCATGGAACTGCATTGTGAATGTTGGTTTGGGATCTGGATGAATAAGATGCTCCTTCTTAAAGTAGAGTTTGTTCTTTTCTTACAAAGGTTTTATGGTTCCTCTAAATTAAAAATAAAACACTTCATGAAAGCAGATGGAATTCATATGTTAAAACAAAGTCTCAGAGGTCCAGGTTCAGTGAAATTGCTCTGTTCTAAATTCAGCTATTCCAGCTGTAATCAGTTTCTCAAAACAGTAGACAAACAGACTTGTAGTTACAGATTAGCTTTGCTTCAGACTAAAATTTGTGTTCTTTAGAATTAAAGTTTACATTTACAAGTGTAAAGTCTTACAAACGTAAGTCTTCTTTTACAACTAGACTGTATTGCAATGGAGAGATGTAGGGCAATAGAACGGATGTTTACTATTAAATGACTAAATTTTAGGGAATACTAGTCATTGCTATGAAGTAGTTTATTTATAATGCACAGGAAGACACAACCGAAGAAAGCAAATAACATCTTAGCTCTAAATCTCATAGTAAATAACAAGTTTGCAAGCTAGGAGGTGGCAATCTGTTAATCTTATATACCATTGGTGTCTCTGTATTTCAGATTAAGTTTTCATTTCTGTGTATAAATCACTTAAGCTAAGTAACCTGCATTTTTAGACATTATAGAAACCCCAGACTCATACTGGAGGAATGTAATATCAAATATATTGCAAAGTCATACTGCAAAAAGTTCACAGCAGCATGAAAAATTACATTTCTGTAACCATATGGAGGATGAAAATGTATGTAAGTACAAGAACTGTGATCATGTGTCTACAGAGTGGTTAAATGAATGCTGTGAGACTACTCTATGTTACTGTTTTTGAATATCTTCATTAAAAGGTAGATTTTGATTTTGACTTCATCAATAGGTATACTAATACTTCGATAAGTATACTAATTACAGCAGGTGTTGGGATAATCTTAAACACACATTTGAGACAAGGGCATTTTACTTCTAGTTGAAGAAGCATCACATATTCCCCCAATGACTTTTCTGTTCATTAAAGAAAACATTTAAATCCTCAACATTAATAACCTTTTGCATTTTCTTTCCTAAGAATAATAGTTATTTTGCTGCCTATTTACAAATCTGTTAGTGTTTCTACACCCAGTTTGTGTGGACTGATACAGAGTCTAAGATGAGAAAAAAATAGAGAAAAGTTACTGCATAAAGTCATACTGTGTTTTTAAAAGATCTCATATAATGTTGCACTCATCCCTTCAGAATCAAAGGGGATTTTTTTCCCTCTTTCATTGAGAGAGGAATAAATTAAAGGAATAGAATTAGTATATTTGAACATACTAGAATCTAGTAATATTTAGCTCATAGGACCTGTTAAAACCATATAGCTCAATTGATTGAAATAGGAATGATCCATAATACTAGCATAAGTTAGAGTTTGAACACAGCCTGTGTTTTCAGTCTTCTGTAGGTACTTCTTACAAGGCTAAAGAGGCTAGAAGAAAGTTATTTTGGTGTGTTTTGTAGCCTCTGCAGAAATCTGTAATTAAACTAGCCCAAAGAGTTTTATACACAGTCACGCGCATTCATTATTATCATTTCAGGGAAACACCACTTCAGTTCATAATTCACTCATTACTTATTGAAATTTTTAGCTTGATTTCTTGGGTTTGCAGATTAAAGAAGTTAATCAAAATCTTAGGGCTTTTGCTATTGCTCAAGGACTTCTGGAAAGAAAGTAATCTGTAGCTTGGGAATGCTGAAAGCCAAAAGTTGAACAGTTTACATAACAACTGACAGCTCAGGTATATTGTTTTACCTAGACTGGAACCTTCCTCTTCCTCTGCTATGGCTGAATCACACAGGACATTATATATCATGGGCCAACTCTTTAGTCTATTCAGGCAACCAGACCATTAATGTGGAAGTGCAAATACATAAAAACGTCAGCTAACTTCAGCAAGTTGTTTTGCTTCAAGAAGACCTTCAATACCATATGCCTCCAGCAGCTATGAGCACATTTTAATCAGCAAAGGTCTCCCAATAGATCTTAGTTAGAAGTCTTGTATGATTGAGGACTACTCATACAAGTATCTAGAAGGCTCCTATACATAGGGTGGAATTTGAACTGCAGAATAAATGACTAACTGTCCAGTATTAGTATTCTAACAGTTTCTGCCTGATCTTGCTTTTAAACAAATAAAATTTAAACTTGGAGAAGGAATCTTAATTTTAAATCCTGAACTAGTGAATCCATCACTAGGTACAATTTGCATATTATATGCCTGCTTGAATAAACTATGCATTAGTCATGATAATTTTCCGTGGGCATTTTGGTCATCAGAAAGACTGACAAGGTGCAGTGAAAACAGAAGGGGAAAGATAGCCGAAAGAGGTTTTTTTACCATTTCCTTCATTGCATAACAGAAAGCGTTATATATGAATAAAAAATACTCAATGTATTCAAACTCTGACAATCTGTGGTGATGTATTGTAATCCATGGAATAGAATGGAATTTTTGTGTGGGATTTAAAAAACACTTAAAGTCTAAAAGCATCCCAAAAGTACTGAAATTTGGGAAGAACTCTATGCCAAACTCCCCTACAGTACTTTGTAAATAATTTGCCTTAAGGTAGATAATTAGCTTGAAATCATTTTGAGGATTTAAATTACAGCTTGCTCAGCAGCGGTCTGCAATGGAAAAGGTAGACTGAGAGGGCCGCAAAAGCTGTACCTGGTTCAATGTTACCAGGATCACTACTATATATTTTCAACAAGAGTTCATATCATGTTGTTAAATGTTATTCACCATTGTTTATTATTCCAACATTCTGGCAGTAGAATTAACATTACTATAACATTGGTATAATCCCCCTTAATGTATATTTTGTCTTGACAAGCTTGATATGTCTAGGTATACAATCAATCCAAAATGTCGAAATTAAATGATATGCGAGGATCACAGAACGTTACAGAGGGTAGTGGAGCACTTTGGTGGTGGAAAAGAAATAATGGAAAACCTCTGAATGGTAGATCAGTAGTCACAATATCTAACAGGATATTGAACTGAAAGTCAGGCAGACCTAGGGTGATTAACCTGCTTTAATTACTTAATCCCAAAGAGACATGAAAAGAACAGTAAACAGTACATCTTTCTGGAAAGATCACCAAGACAGAACCTTCATGAAAGGTTTTCCTTTAAGAACAACAAACATCTAGTTGTTAAAAACTCAAAAGATAAGTTTATCTATAATCAAAAGTCAGATTAATGTTGAATTTTTCTCTGATGGATCCTTTAATATTATTTATTACTGTATGTTTTAACTAAAATGCTTACTGCTCCTTTATTTGTTTATTTTTATGTTTATTTATGAAAATCCTTGAGTGCCTTTTCTCTTCTTAGAAAAAAAAAATATTCAAAGGCATGCTTTTTGAATGCAGAATTTCATATGTCAGAAGAACCTGGAAGCAGTCTGGTCATTTCCAAAGGACCTTTAAGTATGTATTATCAGGCATTGCTGTGAGATCACTAGGTATGTTTAACTTCATTTTGGGTTTTTGTTTGTTTTTTAAATACGTGGTAAGTCAAGTACTGACACTTCTTTTTGTTAACCAAGTACTTGTTTTTCTACCGTTAATGCCCAAGTCCTGTTAGTATGACTGGCAGTGTTACAGAGACAGTTTTCTCTTGAGCACTGATACTGTGCTGCCTGAACCTCTGTGTCTTCCACACAGACCTTTTAATTGCATTACCTGGAATCCCATTCTTCCTCCTTTCTTTCTGTTCTGACTCTTTGACTGTCTGTCTTTGAAGCTGTTTCTACGACATGTATCACCACGATATCCATGACTTTTAGTAAGGTTAATGAATTTTTGTTTACATTCCTGAGCATAATGAGTCAGGGAATGTTGTACTCGTATCCACATAAGGGAGGGAAGGAGGAGAAGTTATGTATATCCTGAAGATGCCCCACTGAGCAGGGACAAATTGAAATTCTAGTGTGATGAATGTTCCTTAAATTTCTATATGCTTGGAATTCATGTCTCTGTGATGAACAGCTGGGAGTTTTCAAAAACCTTAATTTTTTTCACTGAATTTGTTTTGGTTTTGCTTGTTTGTTTGTTTTCCAGGAGCTTATTACAGATTCCTTTATTTTTAACAAGAAATATCCTAACTAATCATTTTGCAACACAAGCAGATTACTGTGTTGGGTAGAAGTTCTCATGGCTCTTCATGACACTTGTGAGATTCAGAACAGATGTTTTGATTGCATACCTTTCCTTTTATTTCTGATGATTTTTCCAATAAAAATATGAATTGTGTTCAAAGTAAGACTCTCATATTTTATTTTCTTGCTGCAAAAGAAAGATTTAAAGACATGCCTTGAAAACAAAAATGTAGAATTTTTTAAAGTATTCAACTTACAGCCTGTATATAGGAAAGTTTGTTTTGTTCTTCTGTGCTTTTAAGGCTCAGAGGGGAGTAAAGTGACCAAAATCTTCTGGAGGAGGACTGAAGGCAACACACAGAGAAAAGCGCAGATTATATTGCAGTGTTATTGTTTCCTACCCTTCTGTGATCACTTTGAGGGAGCTAGAGGCTTGAATTCTGAAGTCTTAGGTAAATCTCATATTATGTTCTCAGCATAATATTAACTCTCCTGTCAGTTACTAGCACTCACCCAGAAGGGGTTAGCAGTACATACAGGTTGTGAGAACAGATTAGAAGTAATGACAATTAGCACTATTCATAAACCAATGAAACGTAATGGTTGTGTTTGCATTTTATGAATTGTTGTATTTTTGTTTAATACACTTATGTTCTTAAATTTTAGGACATTGCCACAGACTTGATCAGAGAAACCTGAATAACAGAGAATGACATCCTTTAGAATGTTCTGACACATTAGAACAGTTTTCTTGCTTGTAAAATGATATGTTCTGATGTCCAGAAGCTACTAACTTTCTTTAGAATATCATATTTTACTATGTAAGTTATTTTTTGTCATTTGTTTACATTTTGGTGAATTAATTTTAGGGAGCAAATGTTGCATAAGTGGAAATTAAAATACTGCACATATTAAAATAATATCATTCAGCTGAATAGGAATTTCAGTAATTTTGAGAAACAATTTAACTATCTAATCTGTATTGATAAGTGTTGTGTTTTTAGAGAAATGGGAAATATGGTCAAACAACCAGTAGATTTCACATATTATAAGAATTAGAATCAGAATCAGAGTTTGAATTGGAAGGGACAGTTAAAGACCACCCTGTCCAATCCCCCTACAATAAGCAGGGACATTTTCAACTAGGTCAGGTTGCTCAAAGCCCTGTCCAACCTGCTTCCAGGTACGGGGCATCTACCACCTCTCTGGGCAACCTGTTCCAGTGTTTTACCACCCTCGTAAAAAAATTCTTTCTTGTATCTGGTCTAAATCTGTCCTTGAAGTCTGTCACCTTCTTTCTTATAGAGTCTCGTTATGTATCAAAAAGATGCTCAATAAGGTCTCCCAAGAGCCTTTTCTTCATGATGGACAAACCTATCTCTCTCAGCCTTTCCTCATAGGAAAGGTGTTTGATCTCAATCATCATTTTGGCCCTCCTCTGGACCCACTCCAACAGGTCCATGTCTTTTCTGTATTGAGGACTATTAGGAGAGATGATCAAGTGCTTTTTCTCTAATTCCTCTTTATGTTCATTTTGAAAGTAAACATTCTTTTCTTGGCCTGTCATATGCAATTGACCCTCACTTTGACTGATACAACCTTCTCATCTGTGTGTTTCTAACTTACATGGAAACACTATATAGCAACATCCATCATAAGAACAGAAACAGAGAATAGTTGTAGAAAGAAAATGTTTTATTGTATCCTGCTCCCAGAATTCAGAACGTTCAAACCCACAAATATGGGTACAATCCCTGCCCACCTGCAATTTAATGGGATATGGGATTTGTAGGAAATTCAGAAGGAAGAGGAAGAAGAGGGACAATAAATAAGCCTAACAAAATCCTCACTAAGATATATTGCTCAGGAACATTTTTATGTATGTTCTGTTGCACGTATTGTGTTGTCCAGACTGGTGCTAAGTGCTAAATTGCCTGCATGATGTTTCTCCACAGGAAACTCTATTCCAAGGCTCACAGAAACAGGTAAGCACAGACCGGAAAGTCCTTTACCAGGTAACAGTCATTATTCTCTTTTCCAATAAGCAACAAGTACATATTCTTCTCCTATGTTATTTTGACAATGAATAACCCTTATTGTTCTTATTTTGGACAATATTGTTTTCTTAAAGATCCACTGCATTATGTTACACTTTCATGTCACTATAAAAAAACAGACAAAGATTTTAATGAGACTTATAAAACCCAGGTGGGAATGTACCCCCAGGTCTTCCTTGGGTAAGAGTTTCTCCTGAATTTACCTTAAAAACACAGATCAAAGCAGCTCTGTTCATTGGGGGACCAGAGGGAAGAAGACTTGGCTGGAAGTATTTACACCATTCTAAAAAGGGACAACAAACAGCCAGCTTAGTTCAGATTTAGGGACTTGCTCATCCAGGAAGAATGATGCAATGGTATGACTTCGACACAGCTACTAAAGTGGAGGAGAGTGTATTACACCACCAATCAGCAAGCAAGCATTCCCAATTAATACCTTTACAGAAACTTATGAACACTGTAGCTTGTAACTCGTTAGTTTCCCTCACTCTGGTATTTAAAGGTAGGAATAAAATTCTCCTTAAAACTCTTATTTGTTTAACTGAACCTTAACTATTTAAATGTTGATATAAAAATTATAGCTTAAGACTGACAGAGGTGATATGAATGGATAGATATACTAATTACATTACTTGGGTATGTATGGAATTTTCTGCCTATTTTTAAGACAAAAAAAAGAAGCTGCAATATTACTTTATACAGAAGAAGTGGGTATTTTCAGCTCTAGGTGAGAGATACACAGAATGTGGTAGTTTATGTTTACTGTCACTGCACATGGTTCTTATCTCTATTTGTAGTTCTTCCCTTATGTTTCACTTTGTGTTTAGGACATAATCAAAGAAAGCTATAGTGGAACCCATAGAGGTGTATCCTCCATCCTGATGAGTTGTATTTATGCCAGTGCCATTTTATAGACTTTTTCATGACATCACAGGGAGTCAGATTTACCAAATTCTATTTGGTTTCTTTTAGAAACTGTACTCTTTCTCCAGCGCTAGAAAATCAACCCAGGTATCTCTGCATTTGGTTCCAATTCACTATCACATTTACAAGTCAGAAAACCTTTCTAAAATGAATGATTAATAAATCATTTTCTGTCAATCACATTATAATCTAGCTGTGAAAAACCAATATGTATTTAATTTTATCTCAGATCGTCACTGCTAGCTTCCATAAAATATAAGAGCAATAAAGAACCTGCATTTTGTTGATAATGTACATGACAACCAAAGAAGGAAAATTATTATGAAATGCTTTTGTTTTAAATAAATCAAGATAATTAAGAGAGTAGTCATAGTCCCAGATTCAATACTGCAGAAGCCCTTTGCAATAGAGCCCCAGTGATTTCGCAGCAGAGTGGGAACAGAGCACTGCTCCTGCGTGTAACCTTCATCTCAGGAGTTCAGCTGTCTGGACTCCAAACCCCTTTTTATTAAAGTATTGTTGTATATTCTTGGCTTAGTTTCATTTGGAAAATTGTTTATTGGGAAAAAATGATATAAGGGCAAGCCATGGAATACAAGAGAAGCAAAGCAATGGAAGTGCAATTGCTAAGTTGGAGATTGTTAGCAGGTGAAGGATTCACAAGGAAAATACTGGCATGAGATGATGTAAATCCCTAAGAAGAAATGCAGTGAATCAGAAAACAGAAAGTCAGCAATGTGAAGGATCAACCTGCTCCAAGGAGCAGTGGAAATCAGCCATTCCTGTACTGACTGACAACTGCCTGGCCAGCTTGGCCTCGTCACCTATTGGGTAAGATGAGCTTATTAGTGCCTCACCTACTGCTGTGCTTAAGTCTTGGCTAGCTACAGTGTTAATAAACAACTAACTGCTATGTACTCTTGAGTTAGATCCTGATTGCAGTCTCTTTGCAAATGGCAGAAAATTCACTAAGTAAAATGATCTGTGAGGGTGGGCCACAAGGGGCTAAAAACTACCCTGAGTATGTGTTCCCTAGGGAAAAACTGTTTTGAAGCCTGGCCTGGGAAAATGGTACAAATAAACCTCTAGAAGCTGACTGTAAATTGTCTAGTTGATACATATTTTGGGTCTTCATGCAGCTTTGTCTTCTATATCAACTGCATGATAGGAAAAGAATACACTGCTTTAAATATCTCTTGCTATCTTTCGGTACCTTATTGGTTCAATTTTTTATCTAAGTCTCTTTGTTGATCTTTTCTTCCAGGCATTTTTCATTTTTGTGCCTTTGTTCACAAATAGCCTTTTACTATCTCTGAACACGGTGAGTATTCAATGCTTGCTGGACCCTTTATAGCTATTCAGCAACTACATGTTTCATAGCCTTACCATGAAAGCTGAAAAAACATTATCTCCAGTTTTACTTCTCACTCCTTTCCCTTCTGCCATGTAATCAAACATTCTTTGTATGACTTTGTTCATGGCAGGATTTCACAGAGTGATTCAAAATGGATGATAGTTTTGAAGATACTTGAATACACTCTACATTTAGCATCCTTTGTCTGTGTGATGCTTTGCACAAGTATTACCTCTTCCTTTATCATTTCATCAGAAATATACTCAGTGTAATACAAATTTTTCTCCATTAAAATAATGCATTTTTTCTGCTTTATTTCAGTCTTGGAGATTAAAGTTTACCTAATCCAGATTCTTTACGGTTAAATATTTTTCCTAGTTTCAACTGGGATGCAGTTAATTTTCTTCCCAGTAGCTGCTGTATTTTGGAGTTAGTATGAAAGCAGTGTTGATAACATATTGTTTTAGTAGTGCTAGGTGATGTGTATGCTTGACTGAGATAGAATTAATTTTCTTCCCAACAGCTGCTGTTTTTCTAGAATTTAGTGTGAGAAGAATACTGAAAAATACAATGATATTTTTGATTCTTGCTAGGAAATCAATGACTTTTTCAGTTTCCCATGTTTTCTAGCTAAGCAGATGTATAAAGCTGGGAGGAGCGGAGCCAGGACAGTTGACCCAAACTGATCAATGAAAGTATTCCTTACCATGAACGTCATACTCTGCTTATAAGAGGGAAGTTTGCTGGGGGTAGCCCCTTGCATTCAGTGTCCTGTTTCCAGTGCTCTGTGTTCAATGTTTCAGGTTTAGTGATCTCTGCACTGGCTGTGGACCATTGTGCTCACTGGAACCACCGTGGTCTCTGTGTTTGCTGTTTGGCGTTCGCTCCTTGGAGCAGCATTCTGCGATCACTACTTGGGAAGAGTTGAGTACTGATTTGTGTGCTCTATTAGTAGTGTTATTATCATTACACTCTCTTACTTTGTTGTTTTATTAAAATATTTTTATGTCGAGCCACAAGTTTTCCCTTCCTTTTCTGACTCTCCCCCTCCATCCCACCAGGTGAGAAGGAGTGAGAGGGTGGCTGTGTACTGCTTAGCTGTTGGCTGAGGGTTAATGGCAACGGCATTTCATATATTGCCTTTTAAATTTCTCTTCATTTTTTTCCTGAAGATAAATATTTCCTTTTTATATATTTCTTCATTTACTGTGCAGTTAAGACTAACACCATGATTATCTTTTTAAATTCATTAGCTGCCATGTAGTACTATCAAAGAATAAGAAAGCCATGCTCTTTTAAAATGTCACAGTTGAAAGAAAACAAAAGGTGTAACTGGTGTGTCACATCCAGCAGCAATTAATTTTATTTTTTTCTAAACCCTGATCAGATGAATCTACAGTCTATTACTTGTAGATTTCTGTTTTTTTCTTTCTACAGAAGTTTGAAAACATTATTCTGTATGCCTGTCAAATTTCTTTTATAATCTGTTCCCTCAGATTTGATCAAAGAAATTATACCAGATTATTTAGTTCTCTGTATAAGAGAGTTAATATCAATAAACACATATGTTTATGATTTATTTTCAAATCTCAGTATGAAATTTTATCTCACATTCTTATCTTCAACCATATTCAATTAGCGTCTCTCTATGCAAAATTTAGATCATTCAAATAGCATAAGAAAAACATGCAGGAAATTTTACTCATGATTCTGTTGCCTGTCATTTGATAAATTCCAAGTTTTACAAAGTGAAGCTCCAGATTAATGTGCTTTAATAGGAAAAATCTGGGATAAGTTTTAAGTGCATACATTTCCTTTGTACATTTTATGTGTTTTGCACCATTAATAACATGCTCAGTCAGAATAACTTTGATGTCTTCTGGTTAGCATGCCCATTTTAAGGGAATAATAGTAAAATTCCCCTTCAAAGCTATAATGTGTTTTCCATCCATCACTAGATACAAATGATAGCCTATTTCATAAAACCATGCACATTTATGTAAATTTTATTTTCATTGCTCATATCTATAGATCTAGTATTGTTTAGAAGTTTTGTTGGTCTTTTTTTTCCCCCCTCAAATGCATCAATAATTAGATTGTCCAACTACACTGAAGTTTAAGTTGGAATTCGGGCACATTGGCAATTTAGAAAATCTAGTAACTTTTTTATAGCTTAAATGTTGACAGAAGTCAAACATAAATGAGGCCCAATCATGGATGAAAGGAACTTACTATTTTCATTAGGCAACTGTTATAAAAGTTAACAGGAACAAGAGAAGAAATTTTCCAAAATTGTTGCTGGTTTAGGGGAGGAGTAATGAATGCATCAATGAATGCAACAGGATGGAAGAAAGTGTAAGTCCAGCCACAGTATTTTCAGATTAGAAATACCTTCACAAGGAATATATACAAAACAATAACTAGTCAAACCCATAAATTATGTTCGTAATGACCCTTGTGAGAGAAGTTTTTCTAGTCAGGAGCAAGATCTTACTTTAAGTATATATGTTGATACTTACCTACCCACCCTTGCATTGCTCTGGTTTGTAGAACAAAGTCAAAGGTTGCAAACTTGATTAAATCTAAATAGAAGTAAACTGAAAGATATGCTGCACCAGTGCATCATAAAGGAAGTGATCTGGACAGCTGAAACCCCCCGAATCACTAATATATTTGAGATCACGATAATAAAGCTTGTGTTTACTTATCTTTCTCTTCTCAGCCTCTTGATGAAAAGTACCACTAGCAGGAGAAGTGGAAGGTGCTTTGAAATTTGTCATTGTCAGCCTAATTTTCAAATACATTTTTTGAGGTAAATATCATAGTTCTCCTAAAGATATCTTTTAGCCAGCTAGTGAAAGTACTTGTTTCTACTTTCCCTACTGCTGCCTATCAATATGTTTTGTTGTCTTGACTAGGAAACAAGTAAAGCTGAATTAAATAATGCTCAATTCAATTCTTCCCTTTTTTCTCCTTTGTTTTTACTTTTTATGGTGAGAGAGAACATATGCTAAGTAGTTTAAAAATCTTGCTTTACAACTATTTAAAACAACATCCACTGTTAAAAAAAATCAGAAGAACACAAACCAAACAAATAGAATCCCCTGATAGTTTTACTTGTCTTTATTTTCAGTGTCCAGATTTTCACTGCTTACAAGTAATATGGAATATTCTTCCTGCTGGATAATACTAATCTAATGAGTTATGCATTTATGTATAGGTTAATATGCAAAGAAATTTGGAGACTGAAGAGTGTGCAGATTAGTAAATGATGACCTGTCAAGGTGCTCAGGAGCTAACTATCTTTGCCCATGCCATGTTCCTCCAACCACTCTGTTTCTGCTGTGTGATTTAATAGATAATGCCTACAAACCCTCTTGCAGCCCTGTAAATATTGATTTTTTTTTAAAGTACTGAGTAGTTCACAGACAAGGTTTGATAGCAACTTGTCTGTTGGATGCAAATAAGAAACAAAACTTACTGATTTTGGTCTTATCTAGAATCTTAAGGAAAACCTCATTGCTCAGTAAAGACAATAAACATCTTAAAAATCCAATAAACAGACAGCACCAGAAAAATAAGTAAATGAGAAACTAAGCAAAAATAGAAGGCTAATTAACCAAATTTCTTTTTTAGGAAACAATGGGGAAGTCATGAGTTATAAGCTACGTTTTAAATACTAATTTTTTGTATTTTTTGAATGATACAATCATTCTGTGACCTTCAGATGGCATCACCTAAGTCAGTCTCACTTACTAAGTAGGTGAAAATTATATCGTTTTAATACAGAAGTGTTCAGCATTTTATTAATCAGAAACAAAGAAAAGGTACTATAATACAAAACTTCTTAAAATTTGACCTGCCTTCAAATATAGCATATCAGACTCAAACCCATAATTTTATGCTTCAAAAGAGAATGCATCTATGTCATAAATCTATATATTATAAAAGCAAAAAACTTATTGGTGTGACAAGCAGTAAAAATGTTGATAAAGTGCAAAAAGGAGGCAGGTCCCTTAGGTATGTGTCAGAAATTAGTAAAACCTAAGCAGGGCTGGACACAGTAATTACATGTACTGATATTATCTTGTTTCGGTGTAATAGCCAATTAACTAATGGTCACTTTTATTATATAATTTGACTGTTAGTTGTAAGATTAAACATCCGCAAATGTAGCCACACGCAGTATAGGAAAAAAATATGTTTTAATCTTATGCGAAATTCAGAAATTTTCCTGTTTCACAGAGGAAAAAAGCAAAAGATTTTGGAAGCTATTTTTAGAATCATATAATCATAGAATCATCTGGTGGAAAAGACCTCTGAGATCAATGAATCCAATCATATCTGTCCCCTTACTAAACCATGTCTCTGAGAAACTTATCTACCTGTCTTTTAAACACCTCCAGGGATGGCGACTCAACCACCTCCCTGGGCAGCTGTTCCAATGCCTGACAACCTTTCAGTTTTAACAGTGGCTTTCTAAGGAGTTCATCACAAAATTGTTAAAGGTCTTGGGTCTTCCATGGCACAACCAAAATAAGAATCAATCACCTTTATAAAGATTATATTTAATGGAACATAAACATTTCAATGGTTTCTAATAAGATTTCCTTATACGCTTTATAGATATTAAATGTCTCCAAGTAAACAAGGTATTAATGGAAAATTAAGAACACAGGAAGATATCATGTATACTCCCGTACACAGATATATTTACAGATTTGTATATGTACACACTTAAATCTGAAAATTGTTGAAGAAAAACTAACAACCTTTTACTATATTTTAATGTATTACCTACCAGAATAATACTATATACTCAGATGCCTTAAATGCTAAATTGGATTTCTAGGAATACATAATTCACATTGCATCACCAGTTCAACTGGACTACTTTGACAATCCACCTGTACTTCATCTCCGTCTTCAAGAAATATGCCTTATTCCTTTATTACAAAAGTTTGCATGTATCTGCAGTAGAAGACATTACTATGCATTACCTTTCTTTCATTTGATGCTACTGTGTGCAGATCTTTGAGGTTTACGATTGAAACCAGCAAACCAAAATATTTTTAAGTGCAACTTTCATGTTCTATTGTATTCCTTTTCTTTGGGGGAGGAGGGGTGGAAGGGGAGGAAAGGCTTAAGAATAACCATAAACATTTCAGCAGCTGATAGAGTCCAGCTCATAGTATAAATAAATATGGTAATGTCCAGTGTTATGAGCTAGTGAAATGTACTTTTTAGCAGGTGAAAGGCAGATGAGTTTCAGACTGCTTTTAATATTTAGGATTATGATGATGGAGAAAAATCATGATCAATAGTATTTAAGAGTTAATTAACAGACACAGAATACACTTCTAAGTCAGTCTGTTTGGTACCCGTGGTCTTGGCATAAATTTAAAAGAAATTCAGAAAAAAATAATTATTCTGAAATAGCAAATGTGTTACCCCCCATTACAGGCACCACAAAAGCTGCATCTGCGTTCTCCTGTAGTAAGCTCCCTTGAGATGAGTACATTTTGTTTACTCAATGTCCCCTTCAATGCCCTTGAAGAATAAAGGCATAGTAAGATGGAACAAAAAGAGAAAAAAAGCTCGTAATCACATAGTTATTCCTTTATATTTGATACCAAACTTAGCTGTTGTTGTCTTATTTCTCACAAAATCTGGTAGAATCCCATCCACCACCAAGAAAATGTCCCCATTTACATGTCCTGCCTATGTTTCTTCCCTTACCTTCTCCATTTTAGTAGTATATTGGAATTTACATGCCTAATTCCCTACAAACAGCAATTAGTAATAACTAATGTATTGGT
The DNA here is from genome assembly GCA_033558185.1 of Dromococcyx pavoninus. Lineage (NCBI taxonomy): Eukaryota > Metazoa > Chordata > Aves > Cuculiformes > Neomorphidae > Dromococcyx > Dromococcyx pavoninus. The sequence goes on from JAUMJL010000735.1 coordinate 1,068,910, forward strand.
TCTATCTGTACATGTTATAGGAAAATTGGATTCTGTTATTGATCATTGTCATAGTTATTAAAAAAATGTTAAACACGTTTTTCATTGCAGTAGGACTAACTTATTACCAACAGAGATCCACAAGGGAACAGATATACAGCAAAAAGTGGATCGTCTGTCACAAAAAGCATATATTTTACAGCCTGAATGGAGACCATTTACTGCTTACAAAATCAAACCTCTTTTAGAAGAAATCAGGGTGCCATAGGAGTGTAAGTAGTTTTTTGGAGAAAAAAAAGAATCTTTAATAATTGAAATGAATTGAACCACAGAGCAATAATGTATACTCAGTAAGCACTCAAAAATTAAACTGATAAATGTAACTTTTACTCAATCTTACATTCTCTAGATTTAATTAAAAATTGAATGTGAATTTTAAGGTATGAGTGAAAGAACCACGAAAATTGACTTTTTGAATATGATAAATGTGTGCTGTACAGCTACCTGTTAGCCCTGTAAATCTAATTAAGGCAGAAGAGGAGATAATCTGAGTTCTTTGAGAACACATCTCCACTTGATAGAGTGGCACTCTCTCCCGCTCTCCTTCCTCTACTTGCTTTCTACTCTGTCAGATAACAGGGAAATAATTTCAAAACTGAAATATATACAGCACCAAAAAATATTCATAGCACACAGGATTACTGTGTAAATGTGTGGTTAACCTTTGATATCTAGTCATGAAATAGAAAGTTGATATTATAAAGGATTAGGTTTGGGGCTGATTAAAGTCAATGGCAAACATCCTATTGGTCTCAAAGAATCAGGGTTTGACTGTGCATCCTCTTTGGCATTTTAAGACCAAGATACAGATTTATAGTATCAGAAATCTTGGTTCCGTCCTGGCATAAATCCAAAATGTTGGGCGTGTAAGGTATAAATGAGTCCATTTACAAGTCCTTTGATATAAAACCATTTTAGACTTAAAAGGTCATTGCAGTTTCAGAATGATAGCACTGAGCTATACTGAATGTCTCTCTCTGCTGAGAAATTCACTAGAAGTAAAATTGCAATCCATTCTAAACTAGGTGTGGCATCTCCCAACAAGCTGAGGCCAACTGTAAATTCTAATAACTGAAAAGCAATGATAAGAATTGTACTTTAATAATCACCCACTAGTGTAGCAGAAAGACTGTTTAAACTTATATTATTAATGTTCTTGGAATACCAATGGATGATTTCATAACCTATACTGTAATTTGATTTCAGCAAGTGCAACCATTTATCTTCTCTTAAGTCCTCAGTCTTCCACTAGTAACACAAGCACTGTGTGCTAGCAGCAAATAGAATATCTATTCCACCTTTCAGAGCAGAAAGATGTAAGTAAGTTTGCTAGCGAACATATTCTTCCCACCTCCAACTGCAATACTGTCTTGGATGGGACATAGGTGAACAACTTGCCTGCTCTGGCTTCTGTCCAACGGCTGATGATCTCTTTGATTTCAAACTTCAACTCTTTTCTCATTTGTTTGTCAATTCTTGCATCAGCTTCAAAATGTTGCATTTTTTAGAACGTGGTTTGGAAGAGGCATAGGAGTTACAACAGGTAACTCAAGGAGCACTTGTGCAAGCACAGACAGCATGAACGGCCTCATCTTGCTCCTCTGTTTGGCTGAGCGGGATGAAATCTACTAGTTGGACTGTACATATGTGCATGTGTACAATGTGGTTTGCCCTACAGCTGGGCTCAGACAGCCTCTGAGGCCACATGCACAGCTCAGACTCCCCTGGTTCATTCCCCATCCCAAACCATTCCTGTGGTCTCACTCAAAGATTTGCTCACTCCCTGGCCCCCAGAACACCTCAGCTACTACTCATCTCAGCTGGCTTGATATTTGCTGTTTCTCACAACCTCACCTGCACACCCAAACTTGCTCCAGTGGCTGCCACCGTGGACCTCTACAGCCTGAGGCTCCGCTCCAGTTGCTGGCATCAACATCCACTACTTGGGTTCTCTGAAGTTGATGACACCACAGACACACAGGGCTCCAATCTGTGATCTTGCTGCACTCACAGCCCCACACAGGAGTCCCTCACCCAGCAAAAGAGTAAAAAGGAATTTTAAAGGAATAAAAGGAATTTTCAAACCAACACTCCTAAGTAAGCGCTTTTGGTGCTTTCAAGTTTACCAACCACTATTCTCTGGTTCTCAAGTCTCAAAATGGGCACTTATACACTGGATGATACTAAAACAGACTGAGTAGAATCAGAATAAGTCTCAGTTTAAAAGATATTTCCATTGAAATATGGAAAATGTCAGCATTTGGGATCCAGTATTTTTCCCGTATGTTCAGAACTCTGAGGAAAAAAATGATTTCTGGAGAAGTTAATTACCATGTACTAAAAGTTTAAACAGATGTTTGAAACAAATTTAGTCACTAGACGGTTGTCCTTGCTTTTATTCTTATTTGTTTTCTCTAAAAGAATTGTCGCCTGGTATGTACATGTTCTTAATTGAAGCCTATTTGTGAGTTTGAGGACCAAATATGACAAAACAAATTCTGTATTTGGTAAATAAGAAATAACAATTTAGGAAATATTTTTAAACGCATTTGTAGAATTTTTGACACGTTAGGTCTTTCTGAGGTGTCCATTTCCTTCTCGGCCAACAACTGGCAACCAGGTAGGATACCCCAGAGCATCTAAGTTTAGGATAGTGAACTGAGCTTTCAACTTATCTGTGGAAATCTTATTTTAGGTGTACTTAATCTTCCTCTAGATAGATACTTTTGAAATAAATGTAGTAGCATATTCCATATTTATCTTACTTTTTGTCCCTCTCCTAACTGCAACTAACTTTGCTTTTCTTCAGCCATTAAGCATTGATATGTTTAATAAGATTATTGATATGTTTTATAAGAATCCATGTTAATGAGTTCAGTTTTCATCTGGTAGCTATTCAGTATCTCTGACAAAGATTACCAAGTGTACTTGACTCCAATACGGTCATCTGAGTTTTATTTTACCTTAGCTATTTAATGTGCATTTCTACAGTCATTCCCCTTTGTCATTTTCATAGAAAACTGAAGTGAAGTATTAATTTAATTTTTGAGCCAGACCCACATTATCTTTTAGACAATACCCACTTTTAACACATTGTAACTCCACTTCTTTCCTGTTTTCTGGAGAACCTTTTTCACTTGTTGTAATTTCCTTTGAAGGTCTCTCTATGCTTGACTTTCAACAATTTTGAATTTATGAATAAGAATTAAGTGAGGTTCACCCTGTGAACAGTCCTATCTACACACTGAGATACAGCCCTGCCATTTATTTATCAACAGTACCTTTTCTGCTACAAATCTGTTTGACAATGACTCTTTTTACTCAGTAACCTTAATCTTCCATTGCCTCTTGTTTATTATCCTCTCAATGCCACGTGCTCTCCATTACATCTCAAACAGCAGGAACTTACAAATTGTATTCAGCAGAGGCCACCTGAAAATAGCATGGGAGTCACTTGCATCTGGCTGTTGTGAATTGTGAATATTTTGGAGAATCAACACTGTTTTCCATGCAGGCACATTCTGCTGCAACCTTTCTCCACTATCTATCTGATTTTGACTACATCTTAGATGTGCCCTTCCACTACTTATTTTTCTGTAGCAGAGCAAGACTTTTAAAAAAGTATCTCTATATAACTAATAGAGAACACTGTCCTTGAAACACTTTATGCAGGGTTTCTAAAATGGAGGTGTCAAAGAAATCAGCAAGATTTACCACTTGCTGCTGGATGACAGTGGCTACAGAAAACAGTAGTCAGTGGAGTTACAACTAACACTGACTTAGAAAAAGGAGGAAGATAAGCCAAGATTGTCCTGATTCTCTGCAGTAGCCCGGGTCTGTGAGGGACAGGGACGACCTATGATCTAAGTACTTTCATTCCCTAGTTATATAAGATCAGAACAAGAACAGTGCACAGTGACTGAAGTCAAAAAGGATCTCTTATGCTGCTACACAACAGGAGTAATTTCAGTGCAGTCAGATCAGAGAGAAGCATAAAGCTTTTGCAATGGCTCCTGGCTGGCTAAAATCAAGGATGCAATAGCAAGTGGCAGAAACATGGTGCGTCTTCCTCAGAGGAAAGCTTTAAGAGGAAAGTCAGAGCAGGGTACCAGAGCTCTCTGAAGTACAGTTCTTCCTTTAGACCACTTGAGTATTATGAAACTCTAACGTGTACCCCAAGACTGGGCAAACTCAATACATAAAAACTTCTTCCTAATCCTAACCAATAGCTAGAATAATTTCTTACATAGAGGCATGCTCTCATTTTCTCTGCAAAATCTTACAAATGCACATCTCAGTGCTGTTAATGTTCCTTTCATCTGTATAAATGGTATGTTCTTTAAAGTTACCTTAAGTAGATTATATGTAGTCGCTATATTCATATCCTATATATTGAAGAAAGTGTATGAAGTCTTTGATGTTTTGCTACCAAAAGGGACAAAAATATCTCAATATAACTGCCATTTTCCTAGTGGAAATGTCAGACAAATCCCCCTCTGTTTCTTTTTCTCCTTCACTTTCTAATAATACACTAAGGAACTTTTCAAAAGAGCTGCATATTCATAATCACAAATGAAACTTCACATTTTTTCTGACTGTGGAGATGGTAATTATAGGTTTGCACTTCTAATTGAGGCATTGATGAACATACCCCACACTGCAGCAAATATAAAATAGTTCTTAGGCAGACGATGTGGTGTTCTGGAGGAACAAAAATAAAGAGAAATTGAAAGCAGCAGCATGAATCCTGATAATAACTACTCCAATGGCTTATTTCCTAGTATCATTTACTGCCAGGAGAAATTAAACCAGTGGGGGCAGGATATTTTTGCAGAAAATGACAAGCTTCTGGCTCTTCCTTAAATACAAACACACCAGATGCCCAAAGGCCATTTTCAACTACCCTATTTGTAAGACAATATGACCATTTCTAAAGATAAATTAAAGAGGGTAGAAGTAAATTACATTCTCCTTTTCTAGTCAAAGGGTCCTTAAACAGATAAACCAAAAAAATCTAACAGGAAACTTGAACAGAATAGATTAAGAACTTCCTACATTTCTTCGAAGTACAAATCCAAGTTTGCTACTTAGGGCACAGAATGGAAAAAACTCCTTTGGTTCATGGTTGAATTCTCCTTTCTCTCCTTCTTCACTAATATATAGCTGTTTTGTATCTGTTCCTCAGTCTGAGGCATTTGTTAGTAGTACACTTGAAGCAGAGAACAATAGAGAGGTGTCAAAACAAAGCAACTTCCCTTGGTTCTCTCAAGAGTAGCACTAGAACCACAAGTCACCTCAACCAAACAAGTGCTTTGTATACTTTGAATAAGGGCAATAGAGTCCATCGGTCTCTGAAGTTACTAATATTGGGGGTCTGTCTATCTGGACAACTTAACAAGATCATTTATAGCTTATGCAAAACTATGGTTGTTACATCAGTGGAAATAAAAACTCTAAGCCCGAATTTTATTAGAAACGAAGAGCTAGAAAATTAGGAACAAGACACAGCTTGCTAAACTTCTGTGTGCATTTCTTTCAAGTGGTTTGGGTTATGGATTGCCTTCTCTGTTGTCAAAATGACATTTCAACCAGTTAAAAATTGATTTCATTCAGGAATGGAATAGGAAAATGCAGGAACTCTATAGTATTGACTGTTGCTCCTTTTCACTTTTTGTTGAAAACAAATGCCAAACTGAAAGAATAACAGCCAGAGGGAGTTCTGCTGTAAGCTAGCAAGAGTCAGATCAGGGACAGTTGTTGTTACATATATTAAGCTCATGGTTATTGGTTAAAAAAAACCCCAAAACTTAAAACGAATTACAGAGAAAAAAAAGTTTAAATCTTCTTCATGGAAAAACTAACTAAAAGTGTTTGGAATTATGAGGGGAAGTTAGAGGCAAATTTCTGAATTTCTCCTAAGTTAAAAACCTAGAAGTTTACTTTTTTAATATTCCTCATAAAAATTTCACAAAAAAAAAAAGAATCCTAATTCCTAACTATCTTGTACTTGACAGCCAGTTCAATGAAGACAAGCAAGCAAACAAACATGCAAGCAAATCTCCAACACAAAAAAATTATACTGCAAGAAACCTTCTTCATAAAGAGAAGGGGCTGAGAGTCATATGTGACACCATGCATGCTTCAGAGAAGGGCTGTCAAACTCATGGCTCCCACTGTTCTCCTGTTCCTGCAGCGTAAGGTGTGTCACACTCTGCACACATGACCAACGCTGGCAGGAGCACAGGGGCAAGGAGCTCAGCGCTGCTGCTGGGTAGAAACCAGGTGCCAGGTTGGATAAAACAAGGTGTAGGTCTGGATTCGGTTAGTAGGTCATGCATTTGACACCTTTGCTTTAGAGTATTGCCATTATTCACAAATGTCCAGCTATTAATTTAAACCACTTTGATTTAACCTCCTGTGCTCAGCTGCTTGGCATTTCTGATCTAGCTAATTAATGCCAATATTTACCACGTGAACAGGTGGAAAACTAATGACTAATTTTCTTCTCTCTTCCAACTCAACAACTACCGCTATCTTTTAAAAATACAAGTCTTACCAATGCCTGCTGATTCCATTTCTTGAAAGCTTCATTGCTCTGTCACAGGACTGCAATAAGCGAACAGCTGGATGCAGCATTCTACTGCAAGTGGAACAGTTTCATTTCTGCAACAAGCTCCTTGTATTTATCTGTTCACTGCCTCCCTTGGATGGGTCAAAAAATGGAAAGTCTTCTAATATGAGGTCCAAAGGCAAGTGTGTAAGTGGCACACATTCAACTAAGTAAGCTCCATTAGAAGAGGAAGGGAAAAAGAAGGTACACATTTTTTAAAAAATGGTATTTTTCAGGTGTATGTAACAGAAGTGAAAGAAGACAGGACAGATCTTAAAATTTAGGCTTTTTATTCAGCAACTGAGTCATAAACGTACTCATCAAAGATGTTGGGGAGTGCATACAAGTGTCTGCTCCGAATCAGCTGAGAAAGGAATTAATTTGATTGTACCTGAGGTGAAGTACAACCTTTTCAAATTTTCTCCCTCCAGCTTCTTCAATCTGTCTCTATTAAGTACATTGGTAGTATTCAGCAATAGCATAATTTCCTTTTCCTGGTTGAATGATCTAGTCAGTGATCATAGATATTTTTATCAGGCAGGTCTGGGTCTATGACAGCTTCTTCATCTTTAGTTCTGATATACTCCAAGGTTTATGTAAACATTATCTGAACTAAAAAGAATTATTAATGTTCTTAGAACAAACATATGATCCACTAACACATAAGAGAAGTTGCAACAGTACTGCAGATCCCTACTAATAGAAGAGGTAAGTGAATTTGGTTTTACTCTGCAGACACCAAGTTCAGTGAAAAAAGAGGGGGATGAGATGCTCCAGGTGCCAGAGCAGTTTCCCCTGCAGTTCAGGTGAAGATTGTGATGAGGTAGGCTGTCTTCCCTGTAGCCCATGGACATCCATGGTAGGGCAGATACCCACCTGCAGCCTATGGATGATTCCACACTGGAGCAGGTGAATGCACCCAAAGGAGGCTTTGAGCCTGTGGGAATCTTCCACTGGAACAGGCTCCTGGCAGGACCTGTGACCTCATGGAGAGAGTAACCCACGCTGGAGCAGTCTGTTGCCAAAGAACCACATCCCATGGAAGAGATCCACACTGCAGCAGTTAATAAAGAACTGTCTCCCGTGGGAGGGACCCCACACTGGAGCAGGGGAAGAGTACAAGGAATCCTCCCTGTGAAGAGAAAGGAGCAGCAGAGGCAACATATCATGGATTGACCGCAACCCCTGCTTCCCATCTACCTTTGCTGCTGTGTGAGAAGGAGGCAGAGAAATCAGGAGTGAAGTTGAGCGCAGGGAGGAGGAAGGGGTGGGGGAAGGTGTTTTAAAGATTTGGTTTTATTTCTCATTACACTACTTTGATTTAAATGGTAATAAATTAATTTCCACAAGTTGAACCTGCTTTGCCCATGATAATAACTGCTGAGTGATCTCTCCCTATCCTTTTCTTGACCTTGAGCCTTTCATTATATTTTCTCTCCCCCTGTCCTGCTGAGGAGGGGAAGAGATAGAGAAGCTTTGGTGGACACCTGGCGTCCAGCCAGGGTCAACCCACTGCCGATAGAAATGTTAATTTTAGCACTAGTTCAAGCTGCAGTGAGCAGAAATGTTGGAATGGTAAGTGAAGTCTAATCAAAAGAAATGGTACAATAAGTTTGTAATTTTAATACATGAGTTTAGCTGCCTGCTCAGTTTCCTTACTTAGGTCCTCTTGGAAACCTGAGATCAATAGCTTTACAACAATAAGCTGTTAGAATTCAGAGAGAATAAAGAAGTAATAATTAGAAAAAATTACAAGGATTTCACTTCTTCAGATACCAAGAATTTGTGTATATGCTTTAAACACCATGTAAAACAATTTTGAAGTCCATTGTATGTTGGCTTTAACTTATTGTGGCTGGGTGCAGGAAACATTGAAGGGATGGGTCTGAAATAAGCATTTGTTTAAAAGTATCTGTTAAATAAAAGCAGTCTCTTTAACAGAAAAAAAACCCCAACAACCCACACCAAAATTTATAAGAGCTCAAATTTAAGCACAAAATGGCATTTAGGCAGGAAAAAAAGGGCAATTAGTGAACTTAATTCTGCACAAGAAAATTCCAAATTCATCCTCTTCCCTCAGTGACCTTTGTGTCCACGTGCATAGATAATATTCAGCAGTAAATTCTAGTAAGCATTGTGTGTATGAATTTGTCCATTGTTTTAACAACTACCAGTGAAGCAACAGAACTCCTTTCTGAATTCTGTCATAGTTTTGGTCTTTAAGAGTTTAATATAAAGCACCATATTGCTACTGCATTATCCCATTATATGTATATATATAGCTTAGTGGAGAGCACCATATTGCTATTGGATAGGGTTCTAGCTCTGAAAGCTTGTTATTTATTGACACTATCTTTCATTTGTCAACCTCAAGTGAAAAATGTCAAGGCTCAGTTGATTCATCAGCTGACAGTAACTAATGGAAATGAGATGTATCACAGAGCAGAAAGATGTGTTCTATGCTTACTCCAGACAGTAAAGATTTTTTTTTTAACCAATCACTTAAAAAAAATGCTTTTGGGGAAAAAAAAAACATTGCAGGATTCTATGAACATGATATCTATCCACAGCATTGTATATTCATAATACGAAATGAAAATGAAAAATTTGAGCCCATTAAGGGCAAGCATACTGGACTCTTAGATTGTCTGGAGTAATAGAATCAGTTTTCCACTGACTGTGAAGCTGTCTCTTTAGACATAGATAACTCAGTCCACTGCATTATAATTTAGTGTCTGGTCATAATAATTCAGTATTAAAATCTGAAATGTGACATTGAGAATGGATAATTGATGACAATTTTTGAGACAAGCTTTATAACCCAATCGTACAGTCATTCTTCAACCCCAGCCCCAGTGCATGAGCCATTTTATTTTGATCGGCTTTGTTCTTGAATCTGTTTTTTCATCTTTAACTCCCAGGGCATAGTTTCCTGAACCTTATCCACTACCTCCTCTTATATAAGATGCAAATTATGTACACTCACAATACTCTACTTCTCCCATTTATTGGTATTAATATTAACTCTTTAGCTACTGGTCTTTTGAAATGCAAATCACTCAAAAGCCGTTTAATTCACCTGTACTTGTAGGAAAATATGAGGTCCTTTCCAGAAATTTTGTAGTATTATGTTTCCATAGTATCACTTCCATACTTCTATTTGTTGCTCTGTTTTGCTCCACTGTTGTAATTAAAACACTTTTAAATGAATGGCAGTTTTTGTAGTAGAAAAGTTTCTAAACTAAAAAAAAGTAAAAGGTGCTGTCTTATGCTTGGGGTTTGGTAACATTTTTCAGCATGTAGCCATAAATGACTGCAGTCTGGTACAATAATTGTTCTTATTTGCAGGTAGCTCAAGTTAGTCACCTAAGAGTGATTATAGAAATTTAACAGAAACAATGAATAAGTACTTCAGAAATATAACAGTGATACAAATTATGACACTTACTATACAATGAGTGGACATATTAAGTGATTAGAAGGAAGGATAACGATATTTTCTTCCTTGTGCATTAGCTACACTGGTAGTAATTGACAATGAAGGACAGTTCCATACGCAAAATGGGTAAAAAATTTATTATGAACCTAGGCCTCAGCATAGTTGGTATCTGTGACACTTACAAGCAAATAGCCAGAAATATGGGACAGGACTTTATTCAGGTAAAGTCTTTAAATAAGATTTCATCAAAAAACAAATTAATACAATTAACTTTGTAAAATAACAGGAAATGCAGAGAGATCAAATAGAAACGAAATAGGTTTATAAATCGGCAAATCTCTACCTCCCATATATCATTCCAGAACAAATTTCTGCAGGGTTGCACTCTAGTGACAAAACCATCCACAGTCCCTTCTAGGACTTCCAGACATGTATTTATTTCTAACAGTTTGGAAGAGTAAGTTACCAAGAAAATGTTCAAGGTATATTTACCTTGATGAGTAGTAGTATTCATTTTATTTATTTAATATTTGTCCAGTGAAATATATAAATATATAAAAATTATCCTGTTTTACAGAATTACAGAATGATCTGAGTTGGAAGGGACCTACAAGGATCATTGAGACCACCTCCTATCCCTGCATAGGACAATCCCAACATTCGCACTGTGTGTCTGAAGGCATTGTCCAAATGCTTCTTGAACATTGTCAGGCTTCGTGCCGTGACTGCTTCCCTGGGGAGCTTGTTCCAGTGCTCTACCCCCTCTGGGTGAAGAACCTTTTCCTAAAATCCAACCTAAACCTCCCCTGGCACATCTTCCTGCCCTTCCTTTGGGCCCTATCATTGGTCACCAGAAAGAAGAGATCAGCACCTGCTCCTCCTCCTTCCCTTGCGAAGAAGCTGTAAACTGTGATGAGATCTCCCCTCACACTCCTGTTCTCCAAGCTGAACAGACCAAGTGACTTCAGCTGCTCCTCATACGACATCCCCTCCAGAACCTTCACCAGCTTTGTGGCCCTCCCCTGGACACTTTCCAGTAGTTTAACAACCTTTTTCTACTGTAGCGCCTCAAACTGCACACAATAATCAGGGTGTATGTGTTCGATATTATATCGTATTTATCTTACTTGTAAGATCCAGGTATGAAATTGAAAGCAACAAATTAAGCACCACAGTTGAATGTAAAACAACTATAATACCTTTTTAATCTGACTGAATGTACTTCCATTTATGCAGTTGAATGCAGTTAGAAGCAATAGCATGTTCCAGCGTGTCATGGTATCTGTCAGTCAACAGAGTAATAAAGGATGCTACCAAATACAAAAGAGAACTATGTTTATACTTTTATCAATATGCTTAGTTGCAAAGGAATAAAATACTTTTGTATTGTCTTTGTAATAGACATATGTATAATTTTATATTATGAATGTAGCCTGATTTAAGAATTCCAAACTGCCACTTCTTAAGTGACTGGTATCTGGTTAAGAGTCCAAATGTATGTGGAGGTGAAGATGGTGGTTCCATAACAATTCTGTTATTATTATCGGCCAAATCATCCATCCTCTGCAAATAATGTTAACAGAGCATACCAGACAGGAGATTTGCAGTAGTTGCCAATTCTAAGTTGTAGCAAAATTTGAGACTTTAACTTCTTTTTATTTAGAGATTGGAATAAAAACAGGGTTTTAAAGGTATTTAAGTGAAAATTAAATCTCAATTTATAATTTCATTGTGAGACTTTCCACTCAGTAAGAGTGTATTTCTATCTTTATGGTTAGATCACAGGCTTCAGAGAGACTCATAGTTGTGACATTTGGATGCTGATTCAGAGGCAATTTTCCACATGTCATTTTATGCTGACAAGAGTGGTAATGTAAGTCAAGATTGCCCATGTTGCACAAGGCCACCTTTACTATGAAGCTGCAGAGCACTTAAGCATTTTATATTGCTTCAGCAAAGTCCGACTTTTCAGAAAATGTGAAGAATTACTGAAGCTAGAACCCTTCAACACTGATCTCAATGTACATTTAGATGACATTTTAACCAAAATGCCTATTGGTTCTATCACACTATTTCAGCTAGATGCACATACACTTGTTATTCACTTGAAAATTAGCTCAAACCCATGAAATTTCACTAAAAAATTCATAAATAATGTTGTTTTTTTCCTGTTTTTCCTGTACAACCGTTTTTATCTCTTTTCATACAGGAACAACAACAGGACAGCCCTTCAACTCCGGATGTGTAGATCATTTCTTCAGAGTAACAAGCATCAAGTAGAGAACCATTCTTGTTGATTCAACTTGCAGTGGAACTCTGAGATGACACAGATCACCCCACAGTTCATGGAGCGATATTACTGCTAATTTCTGTCAGAGTGGGAGTAGATGAGTCAAAAGCATTGTGAGTGCAGATGACTACATATTGAGCTGTAAACACACCTTAAATTTACCTGTATCAGTCATTTTTCCCCATTTTACTTTATTAGACTTAAAGTAGCCAAAGATCAGAGGTTAAGGAACAACAATTCATGCTTTCATAAAACCTTTATGTAAGGGACAACTTATATTAGTCTGATGCTCAAGATTAAACAGTCCCTAGATGGAGCAGGAGGCACTAATGATAACATCACAGAAGAGTTTGGGTTGTGTAGGAGTCTGCCATTAATGCGGAAACAAACAACTGAAGTACTTGTTAGTGATCTAAAGGAAAGAGTTATGCTAAACAAATTATATGAATAAACAATACAAAAGGAAAAGCCTTCACCAACTATTAAGGAAAGATAAAAAATATTTCAGCTGAACATTTAACTATAGAGACAACAGCTTTGATTATGATAATAGTAGAAACAGATTCATAAGGCCTATGAATGTATCTGTTAAATGCTACTGTAGACTTTGCCAAATTAAAAGGAAGGACAAGATTTTTTTTTGTGACTATCCTATTGCAAATAGCTATTTTTAAATTCTTCACTAATGAAAGATAAGTAAAATACAGGCTGACTAGTGTCTTAAAATTAAGACAGTGCCTTAATTGCTGTCTGTAGCATTGGTGAAAATATTAAACATTACTGGTATCAGTACAGACCCCTGAGGAACACCACTGATCTCCATTTGGAATTTGAGCCATTGACTGCTACCCTCTTATTATGACCATTCAACCAATTTCTTATCCACTGAACTGTCCACCCATCAGATTAATATTTCTCCAGTTTAGAGAGAAGGATGTTGCAGGGGCCTGTGTCAAAGGCTTTGCAGAATTCCAGGTAGAAGACATCCATTGCTTCTCCCTTGTCCACTGAAGCGGTCACTCCATCATAAAAAGCCTCTAGATTGGTCAGGCAGGACTTGCCCTCGGTAAAGCCATGTTGGCTGTGTTGAATCACCTCTCTGTCCCCCATGTGCTTTAGCAAAGCTGCTAGGGGGATCTGTTCAATGATATTCCCTGGTACAGACCTGAGGCTGACATTTTGGTAGTTACCAGGGTCATCTTTTGTACCCTCTTTAGAAATGGGCATGATGTTTCCATTTCTCCAGTCTCCAGGGACTTTCCCTGACTGCCATGACTTTTCAAATATCATGGAGAGTGGCTTGGTAACCACATCAGCCAATTCCCTCAAGATTATGACTTACCTCTCATCAGGTCCCCTAGAGTTATACATGTTCAGGTTCCTCGGGTGGTCACGAACCTGACCTTCCCTTGCTGTGGAAAGGACTTTACCCCCCTGCTCATCCATTGACCTGGAAGGGGTGAGGAGAGTGTTTCCCAGTGAAGACTGAGACAAAAAAGTTAAGTACCTCAGCCTGCTCCTTGTCTGGTTTTTGTCATTCATTTTTGTCAGCGGGGGTACACTTTCTTTAACCTTTTCTGGCTAACACACCTGTAGAAGCACTTCTTGTTATTCTTTACATCCCTTTCCAGAGGCATCTTCAGCTGTGCCTTGGCCTTTGTGATCCCATACTAACACAATGGGGCAGTATCCCTATAATCTTCCCAGACTACCTGACCCTGCTTGCACTTCCTGTGCAGTTCCCTCTTGCTTTTCAATTTGACCAGCATGTCTCAACTCTGCCACATGGGTCTCTTCCCTTCCTTGTATGATTTCCTACATCTGGGCACTGAGAGTTCTTGTGCTCTGTGGAAAGCATCCTTAAAGATCTTTCAGTTCTGTTCTACTCTCCTGTCCCTGAGGAACACTTCCCAGGGGGTCCTACTGGCTAACTCCTTGAAGAGCTGGAAGTTTGCTTTCCTAAAATTTATAACACTCTTCCCACTGGCTGAGCCCGAATGAATGCTACTTTTACCTTTTAAACTCCTCATTATATGGCTAACACTGATAAAAGGTCAGAGAGAGCAAGGCTTATTGCAGCAATTGTAGCTTATGCCTCCCTAATAGCTGCACAGCCTGTAAACTCAACCAGGAGGACAAAATAAATTGTAAATTATTTTTGTGTCAGCCAAATTACGGGAAGTTGCAGTGTAAAAATTATTCAATGGCTTTGGATTAGCCACATCCTTCCCTCTTTGACCCATGCTCCTTCTGTTTTATGTCAAAGGCTTCTAAGTGGGAACAGTTCTTGTAGGAAAGGCCTGGTAGTAGACCTCTTTTGTATATAACAAATACAGGTTTTCAAGGCTTTTTGTATGTTAGCAGTACTTTGAATAGGAATGTTATTAGTCCTTAAATATCTATTACCTTATTCAGATGCCTGTAACGCTTACTGTATGTTTTATTTAAATACATTACAGCATTGTAAGATCTTTCTGCAGCCACAACATTTCATTTTTTCTCTTTTTTTTTCAATATCCAGTGAAGACCCACCTTCTTGGTAGGTTGCCACAGCGTTCCAGGTTTGTATGCAACATCTCAGACTATTGCAGAGGAAAAAACACAGGTGGGATTACAGAAAGGCTTTTTCTCCATTTTCTCAAAATAAAAGCACATTCTATTGATCACATGCTCTAAGTAGGCATTTTAGGGCCAAGCAAGGAGTTCAGCAGAAAAATAGATAGACAAAAAGGCAAAAGATCAAGAGAAGCTCAATTAAAAATTAGTAATACCTGTTCTTCTGTTAAGATCACTGTCACTGATATGACAATCAAAAAACACCAACACATTGTCAGTGGTAGATAAGAGCTGGAAAAAACTCATACAATCTGTTATTCATGGCACAATGTCCACTTTTCCTCCCACTTCATCTTTTTCATTAAATGAGTCTCCAAAAGATGCAAATTCTAGAAGTAAAGGAAGACTCTTGAGGCCTTGAAAGCAGGGAATTAGTAGAGAATTACAGATTAAGGGAGGGTTTTTTTTCCTAAAAAATACTTTTTTACTTATCCATTAGAGAAGTCATAGTTAATCTTTTTTATTTTTATTAATTTTTTTTAGTTTTTAATTTTTGTTTTTTCTGAGAAAGGTCCCTTATGGTCTGATATATTAAAATTCAAGGACCTCCAGAATCTATTCCAGAAGCATCTATGGTTATGGTTGTGCTGCACTGAATCTTTGATGCTCAAATTCATGGACAATGCAGAGTGGTATCTTGTCATCTTTGGTGGCAAACATGAGTTGTCTTAGTGAAAGATGGTAGAGGAGAGGTGGCAAACAAACCCTCTAATGGTGGTGGAGGGACGCAAGAGAGGGATTGCCAAATATTTGGATCATGATAATATTTAGTCTAGGAGTATGGAAGATTTACTGGTAGCTTTGCTTTTAATTCTAGTTATTTTTCCTATTTTCTCTATAATTATGATTATTCTGGCCATCTGTAGAAACACTCAATTTCTGCATAATTCCTGAATTCTTGTGCAGTTCTATTTTTCAACCTAACCTTGAGATATATGAAGACAAATATCCTATTATCAGCTTCTGAACAGATCACTTTTACCAGCCATTCCTTGTTTGTCATGCTGTGCACGCAGCTCAAAGGAAGAGCTCAGGGACTGTCCATACTCCTTATTTGCAGATACATCTTCAAGGCCACTATTGACTGCTAATAGCTTTTCTTCCCAAGCAGTCTTTAATGAAGCTTTGTCGTCAGTCTACTTTGTGGATACAGTAAAGCAACATCTAATTCCGTCTTGAAGATCCCTCAGTGAGTTTCCTGCAATGGCATGGATGTAGCCTGCTGCAAAGTCAGATGGGAAATACAGGCAGACTCAGGTGAAGGCTGAATTTAGTCTGCTGAGTGCAGATACAGGTGTCATATGCTAGGCCGTACAATGTAGGCAGCTTGACCTATAGAAGAGACCCAAAACCAGACAAGCAAAACAAAACCACCTGCTCTCCCTGTCTAGGCCCTTCAACAGAACAACGGAAGATATATTTTTGTCTTTTTCTTCTGCTTCTGATTACTCATTGCCAGCCTAAGAAAACTAGTTACAATCATAAACTCTTCCTTTTTTTATGTTCAAAGAGAATAAATGATACATTCAAAATTTTATGTATAGATAAAATTAACAATTTCAGAAAATCTTTAGCTCTTTTCTCCATTAATCTACATCAAATGTTTCTGTGATTTACAGTTGGGAAGATCATTAAATAATAGTGTTTGACACAAGTCATTTAAACAAGCCCAGAGTTTGAAAAATAGGGTTTTGTAAATTCTAAAACCTTTCATTGTATTTTATGTAAAATCAATAAAACCACCTCCTTTCTAGTAGTAAAGCATGTAAAATAGTTTTCACAAGTTATATGTTGTGAAAACAGCCATGCTTGAAAAGTGTAGTTAGTATGGTAGAAACAATACTTTAAAAAGCTCTTTCAATGCACATGCAATTTTTTTACTTTTCCAAGCTGCTTATTTATTATTAGTTTTACTGAGCCAGAAATAAAAAGAACAAAATATTATGACTACATTCGGACAGAAAATCTCATTATGCTGCTTACTAAAATGTTGGATTAGGACTCTACATCCAGTTTGCTACATATGCTAAAAAATAAAATTAAATGGAAAAGAGTGGCATTTTTTTCCTTTTCTGTCTCCCTTCAAGTTTTAAGTATTTTAGTTTAAAGCTGACTCAGAACTTACATGCAGTACAGCAATCACAATGCAAAATATTTTTATAGCTATAGAAAAATCAAATGGGAAGTGCTTTATGTATTTCTGTTTAAAGTGAGACTGGTAACTGCAAATCAAGATAGGTGAATATTTTTAGTGGCTCTAGTAAAAACATAAGCCACTACCACAGAAAAATCCCTAAGAAAGTTATAAATGGGGGGGGGGGTAATTTTGAAATAATAAATGAATTTAAAATTTGTTTCTCAAGCAATAGAAATCAAAATAGAAACAGCACAAAAATCTTCAGTCAATACTGGAACTGGAAGGAAACAATTTTATAAAACTGAAGTGCTTCAGTGCCATCTAAGAAGGAGTCATGATATAATACAGCCTGAGATAAGCTCCTTGAAAAGGGAGTGAAACATTTCCTAACAAAGAGTAAGTAGTAGATTAGTCTGAGTATGTACAACTATTTATGTATGAAAACCTAACTTCTACTTTGCAAATTACAGAAAGTAGTTGGCCTGACAATCTCTCAGATTGTTTTTAAAACATTGTTTTTAAATCTTTGAAAGATTATGCATCAAACCTCAGAAGTTCTTTTAT
Source organism: Dromococcyx pavoninus (assembly GCA_033558185.1). Lineage (NCBI taxonomy): Eukaryota > Metazoa > Chordata > Aves > Cuculiformes > Neomorphidae > Dromococcyx > Dromococcyx pavoninus. The sequence goes on from JAUMJL010000735.1 coordinate 1,086,605, forward strand.
TACTACAAAGTTACAAGGATGTGTGTGTTTTTAATAGATGTGTTTGGATTGTGGGGCTAACCAAGAGATATTCTTATAACTGCCTGCCACTAATGTGAGGTAAGAAAGGGTTAGACTTATCAAGTAATTACAAATAATGGCATGGAATTAATTTGCATGGGGAGAACTCAGAATCTTGATGCCAAAAATTGTGTTGCCCCAGACAAACCAGAATGTGATTCTGGAAAAAGATGGGCTGGTTAGTGGCTATGGAGGGCAAGCCCATAGAAGGTGTTGGCAACACTTCTGAGAAGAGTCAGTAAAATGCACTGAATATATTTACAAAATATGGCACCCAGAGAATTGTTTGCCTTGTTCTATATTTACTGGTTTTTTTCACGTGTTAGGAAAGGACAGCTATATGAGACTTGACCAATGGGTTGTGTAGGTGAAAATTTGCCGAGTATCTTTTCTCTTTCTCTATTTCTTGCCAAAAGGTGAACTTTTGGAAAATCCTTTCAGAAACCTCCAAGGAAACATGAATAGGTTGAGACCATACTATATGTCCAAGTGGAAACAGAGACATTACTTCTGGTTTAGATTGAAGAACAAAAGTATCACTGGGAACAGAATCTTTTCCTATTTCTGGCAGTGCACATTTAAATTCCTCCTCAAATAACTAGGAAATTGTCCCACTGCACAGACTAATCTTACCTCCTCAGTCTTAGTCTTTTGATAAATTTGTGGACTAAGAGGCTCGGTGGTTTACTAGGGATGCGACAGCATATGGCTAGGTTTGAATGTGAATCCAATATTGCTTTTTAATGCCTTATTACACTCCAAAGTCTCTCAGCCTTTGCTAGAAAACCAATCTGAAAAGGTAAATTTTTTTCTGTGTGGGTGGATGGCATGGGATGGGGGTGGGTTGTGTGTGTTTTCATTTTATGTTACTTGCATCTTTTTTGGGTTCCGGTGATTAGTAACATGCCTCAATGCAAACACAAACACTTTAAACTAGGCTTTGAGACAATTAAAACTATTTGAAAATACAGTCTGTTGCTTAAAAAGTAATACTAAATGACTGGCAGAGCAGATGTCTCAGGTGAGTAATGGAATAAACCATCTACTAGCTGATAAACAAGATAACTGTACTTTGTGGATAAATTGACACATATACAGAATACTAATACATATCTGCTAGTTTAATTGACTAATCACAAAGCTCATCTCCAAAGGTAAGTAGTGTGCAGTTAAATCTAATCTGAGATATTGGCACTCAGGAAACCACTGCTTCAGCTCCCCTAAAAGTTTGTGCCTGGCAGAATACAGTTCCTGCAGTGAATGTGTAGAATAGGGAAGGCTTGAAAGGCAGTCACTGGAGGTAACAAATCAAAAATCATCACCCCTCCAGCACAGGCTGGTACTGGCAAACAAAATCAAGACATGTGGCCGTTTTACAAAGGAACAAGATCCTTAAGTAGCAGAAGGCTTCTTCCACACCTTAGTATTTATTTTGATAATACAGTCATGCTTATTCTACTTCAAAATGAATGTTTTATAAGTATATGATAGAACATTACCAGTAACAATTGGAAAGTTCACATACAACTTCAGAATAACATCTCTGCCTTAAGGGGAAGTAATTCTTTCCGTTCAGTTATTAATGTCTGGCTGTTTGTCAATATATAAAGAGGCGGAGTTGATGAATATGCAATGAGAGAGAATGAAGCTGCCCGTTTCTCCTCAATATGGCCTCCTGCTGCCCAGTCCACCTGCTCTGAATTTACTTCCAGAATGTAACATTTTTCACCATTTGCTCAAGAGCTTTCTAAGGGGACACTCCATCCTGACCAGAATTTGTTTTCCAGAGAATGCAGACTATGGATCCCCAAGCACACTGTGACATTCGGTATTACTATAATTATTATTAATATAAAGCATTCCCCAACTGCACTGAGTAGTGCAAAGTTGAACAACACTAACAAATACCATTAGTTAAAGTGTCACAAAAAGAATCTATTTTTTCCATATAGAAAAATCTAAACTGAAACAGCTTTGCCTAAGGACTAGAGCTGTCAAATTCTTTACTAGTTGAGTAGGTCCTTTCAAATCAAGGAAGCTTCATGGATGAGTAAAATGGAACTGTGCCTCTGAATTAAGATTCTACAATGTAGCCCAAAAATAGCACTACAAAAAGGGAATTATATTAGATAGAGGCATAATGTATAACTAAAATGACCCTGCTTAAATTTATATCATCAGACCAAATAGTATTTGGATTTCTACAGTTATTAACTTCTTAAATTACAATATTTAACTTGCAGTCTTTCAAATCATTATGATTTAGCATAACAAATGATGCAGCAAGGCAGAGGTTGTTGCCTGACGGGGAGCCTGGCCAATACCTGTAGTACGTTTCAGACTGACACAAAGTCTAGCATGCCAGAAGATTTTAAATTTAAGGAATCATATAATAAATTATGTTTGAAGGGACCTTCAGATATCATCTTGTGTAACACATTTCTTAAAGTAAGTCTACGCAGATCAGGCTGTTCAATGACATCTCTAGTTGAGTATTCAACACCTACAGTAGTGGGCATTCTTGAACACCCCCAAGGATGGATGTTGTAGAAAAAATCCAACATTTTGGAAGAAGCACAAACTATAAAGACTGGGTTGATTGAGGAAGTAGAAATCAATACAGGAGGAAATAAAAGAGATCAAATCAAAGATTTTTACATTACAGAATGTCTCACCGGGTTGCTTTGGTTAGTTTTTGTATGATATTGTAAATAACTTCCCACCTGGAATTTGTCCATAACCTCATACTTCACCTTTGTGTATTGATTCCTCGCATCACTGTTCACTGCTAGTATTATATCACCAGTGATTTCCTCCCAGAAAACCCTCAGATGACATGTAAACCTGTCACAACCCCAGGGTAACTAATGCAGATATACCCATGGTGTCACTATGTCTGTAATCAGTTTCCAGAAGTCCATGACAGTGTTGAGGGATATGGGCCAGGTGAAGAGTAGAGTCGGATTGCTGAATTTGAGAACAAACTTCCATTTTTTTAAGTAATTATGGATAGAATCCCCTGGAATCTGCCCTCAGGATCAAAGTTTCTGAACAGAGCTGGCAGGTCTTTGAGGACATTTTCCTTAGAGTGTGAAAGCTCTTGATTCCCATATGTAAGAAATAAGGCAAGGAAGGAAGGAAACTAGCATGGCTTAGTAAGAACCTCCTGGTCAAAATAGAGTGTAAGACAAATGCACTGACAGTGGAACCAGGGCTGTATACCCTGGGAAGAACACAGGGACATTGTCTGGATATGTAGGGATGGGATCAGGAAATCTGACACAATTGAAGCTGAATTTGGTAACGGATGCAAGAAATAATAAGAAGGGCTATTACAGGTACATTGGCCAGGAAAAAAAAGGATTAAAGAAAATGGATGGCCCCTAATGACTAAGACAGAAGAACCAGTAACAATCAACATAGAGAAGGTTAAGGTGCTCAAAAATTCTTTTGCCTCAGTTACCACTGTCAATTGCTCTTCCCACATCTCATAAGGTTCTTGAACCCCAAAGCAGGAAATGGGAGTCCCATAGCAGAAGACCTAGTTCGAAACTACTGGAGAAACTTGAACATACATAAGGCAATGGGATGTGACAAGATGCGTCCCAGGGTCCTGAGGGCTCTGGCTGATGTAGTTGCCAAACGGATCTCAGTTATGTTTCAGAAATCACAGCAGTCAGACATAATTTCCATTAACTGAAAAAAGGGGAAATGTAACATCCATTTTTACAAAGGGTAAGACAGAGCTGTTGGAGTGGGTCCAAAGGAGGGCCATGAAAATGATCACAACAATAGAACATCTACCCTATGAGGAAAGATTGACATAATTGGGGTGGTTCAGTTTGGAGAAGAGAAAGCTTCAGGGAGACATTACTGCGGCCTTTCAATACTGAAAGGGGGCATATAAGAAAGATAGGGAGAGTACAAGAGGTAATGGTTTTAAACTAAAGAGAGTCGATTTAGTTTAGATATAAGGATGAAATTTTTTACAGTGGGCCTAGCAAGACAGTGGACCAGACTTTCCAGAGAAGCTGTGGATGCCCCATCATTCTAAGTGATCTGTGGCTCTGAGAAACCTGACCTAGGTGAAGATGTCCCTGCTCCAATACAAATCATTCAATTATTCCTTAATTCTATGACTAACAGTAAAGAATTTTCAGGTTATTACTCTTTAATTCAATGCATCACAAATGATTCACTCTTGGACTGATATCATATTATGACTGCAATGAATTATTGCCATAACATCAGTTTATCTTAGGGTGCTTTCTACACACTGTAAGATGATAGCAATGCTACATTTATACAAGTAATATGGTGTAAAAATCAGAATTTCTAAAGCTGACTAGTTTTATGTCATTGGAAAATGTTCCTAGATGTGGGAGCATACTGTATATTGGATTAAAATGAGACTAAATTTGGGAACAGGACCTAGAACCATAGTGCCACAACAAAATGTTCTAACATTTAGACATCAGTTACATTGCGTTTACCTTTATCTGTCTCGATGGCTTAGGTATTCCTGGCTGCTCAGTGTCCTAGCTTTAGCAACAGACACAGACCACATTTTTAACTAAAGAATTTATCTATTTGATGATTAGAGAACTCTCATTATGGGTATTGATTCCAAGAAGTTATGAATGATCTAGAACCAATTTCCCACTTACAAAGTTAAACAAAATTTAGGATACTAGACAGTGCCTGCTGAAATCAAAGCACTGAAATCAAGGTTCTGTGGTAGTTAATGGATAAACCTATTTTGAAAATTTCTTCTTTCTATTTTGTAGCTTGTTGCTTACGTCCTAATTGAGCTAAATCCGTTTCCATGAAATAAACTGAGAAAATTCTGAGGAGAGGATTGCACCTTTGTAAAATGTAAACAAGAAATCAAATTTAAAGATAGGTAGTCTACAAATACGACTCTGATTTTTTGTTTTAGTGTTCCAAAATGTTATCACAGCAATGTGTTGCAGATTTAAGTCAGAAATTTGCCTTTTTTAATTGTTTTAATTTGGTGCAGAATGAGATTGTTTACTTTGTTGGAGAGGAGTACAGGAAGTTCATAACTGGCAGTGATGTATGGAAATAAGAACTGGAGGGAAAGAATGAAAAGCTTCAGGGAAAATGTCTGTGCTGAAAGCCAAAAGTCTAAGTTTATAAACCAGGCCAATAAAACTGTTAAGAGTTGAAAGTGAGTAAATAATTTTGGAGGCTACAAAGAAGTCTGCTACATTGTGACATCATGCTTGTTGAAACAATTGTGACAGACAATTGTGACAGACAGGAAAAGAGATTTGAACTACCCATGAGATTACTTGCTGAGACTATGAAAACCTGGAAGTATTCAACTGACTTCTAAATCAAAACTGTAATGGTTTTCTGAGTTCATTAAAGAAATAAGTGTGAAATATTTCAAAGTTTATGATTTTTTTTGAATACTCTACTCTAGAGTTGGTAGCATGATTATCTGTCTCAATTCAGGATGAAAATAAATTTGAAAAGGAGTAAAATATTTCCCACAGGTTCTGTAACTTTAAAACCAGTGTTTTGGCTTTGGTCTTCATTTGAAATGGAAAGGATAGGAAGCCTGATTTTGAGTGAAAGAGAATAATTTCTAGGGGATGAGTGGGTCACCTTCAGTGAACATGTAATAGTAAAGTGAAAGTAGTATGTTACTTTGAACTCAAAATTAGCTGCAGGGATTCAGCAACCTGGAAACAAACCTTGCTGGGCTAATGGAAAATAGTAATGGAAGGCAACTGGTTTTCGTGTGATTTGTGGAAAACCTATGTCTAGGGGCTGGATGAAGAATTTCGTATGTGCACAAGTGTTGGGAATGTTTAGATTTGTACTCAAACTTTGTAACAGCTACCAGTCTCTATTTAGAACTATATGTAGTTCTGCCACCTGCAGTTGTGACATTCCAACTTGCATTGTAATCTTCAGAGCTAAAACTACACAAGAGAGAAAAAGGTAGCAGATGGAGTCACGTCATTTACATTGAATACTGCCGGAAAGGAAGCCAGATCACAGCAGATCAGAAGGAAAAATCCATTTTTGTCACTAAGCAGCAGCAGAAAAAATAAATCACAGATAGAAAGGGATTAATTTCTGAGGGAGCAGCTATTAAATGTAGCATGGAAATTGGAGTCTAACAGAAGTTTGCAAAATTTAACTTGACAAACTCTATGCAACAGTGAGTTATTACTTTAAACTCATAACCCAAGGCTGCAATGCAGAAGTAGAGAAGGTAGAAATTAATTAATCAGCAATCTAAGCTGAGAGCAGTATTTGCTTTTAGGTGCCTGGTGAAGAGAAATAAGGACACCAAAGGACTTACATAAATTATAGGTCGCTAGAGATAACAGCACTGAAATCTGTGAAGGTCCCAATGTTAAATGCAGAAGTGGTATAACAAAATAAATAATAAGTGTTTAATGATATCAGAAGAACAATAATAACCTGCAATCAGATGGATAATAAATTGTGGACAGATGGTAGTTGGAATCTGCAAATATTTCACTGTCCCATCTGCTTCATCCATTGGTATCATTTTACATTGGTTTCCAGAAAAGATGCTTTTATCTCTCCCCTTTTATTTTTCAAAATTCATTATTAGCATCATGTTGTGTGAATTTGTTTCATGCTTTGTTCTGATACATCACGAACAGGCCTTCATATTACGAATTTTCAGCACTAGAAAAAGGCAGGGTAATTTTGGGTTTGCACATTTTTGTCTTAAAAAATTTCATAAAGTGAAACTACCTCTCTAACGAGTATTTTTATTTCAGAAAACATAATGGAAGTTTAACCTCAGTGAAGCAATGCTATGACTTTGAAAATAAAGTAGATTTTCCTGTTCAAATATATATATTTTACAAAAATAGTAGGTACCTTGACAAACAAATAGCATTCAAGGACAAAGTGTACATGCACATTCATTTAGCGACGCTGTTAAAAATTATCAACAGATATTTAACTTCATGGGTCATGAATGGAGAATAAGACTTTTCCTGATTTCTGGTTAAAACACAACTTCTCAAAAGGTCTCAAAAGATCAACATGAACCTTGGTCTTGTTTTTAACATCTTTTTTATGATTTTGTATATATTGTTGTTCTCAGTTTGACGGTGTTGATAAATGTCTTCTTATGTCTCTTATCCTTAAAAATAAAAGAACAAAAAAAAGAAACAATTTCTAAGAGTTTGTACAAGGGGATAAAATAGTAGTAGAGGGCACTTCCTTTTTAATACCACTTTCCCTAGCAGGCAGATTGGGAAGGAAAGAAAGTGAGAATTTCAATCCATTTGAAACAGGCTGTCCATCAAAGACACCTGCAGTTCCTCAGACACAACCATTCGTCACCACCACCCTGCTAGAGGAAAGAAAAGATTTTATAAGACACTTAATGAGTTTAATTCCCAAATCTGACAGAGCTTAGCCCCAGGTAGCTGAGCTTTGAAATGGTCGTCTTATAGTTAACAGCTTTATGAAAGTCTATCTTTTTGTAAAGTGTGGGTGGGGATTTGGAAAGGGAATTGCAAAGGCAACTGTTTTGTTCCTATGGTATTCAAGGATAGTAGATAAAGTTAAGGATCAGTTTTCTTTTGATTTATACACTCATGCCAGACTAACATGCTAATATCTTATTTAAAACGACATATGAATTTGCATACTGTGGTGTTCTATATCCCATTGAGATCTTCACTACCTCAATGTTCTGTGTCCTTCTTGTGCTTCAGTTTCAAGGGCTTTTTAACCTGTGGAAGAATTTATTATGTGCCTTCCAGATGGAAAGGAAAAAAAACCCCAGTTTATTACAACACATCTAAAAGAATTATTAACCTTTTGTCTTGTGAGCCACAAGACAAAAATCTAGGATATTCATATGCCAAAAATATTTGGGTACTTGAACTAAATTTTTAAATTGAGAGTTTTAACTATATGTTGATGGTTTTCTAATAAATTTGCACATAGGTATTAAACAGTACAAAATAATCAGGAAACAGGAGACAGCTGCTGGTTGTTTTTTTTCCCACTAATTTGCTTTTTTTTTTGAGAAAATAATGTGTTTAGGACTTTAAACCACGTATAGTAAGTAGGAATGAATGGTAATAAACAATATTCTGAAATGCTTCTATTTGAAAGACTTTTGCAGAAGCTTCTCTGTTTGGTGAAAGTAGCACTGTATCTCTGTCCCAGAGCATTTAGGACATACTTTTTGCAAGTCAGGTCTGAGGAACACTCCCCTCATGGGGTAAACAAACTGGTAATTAAGAAAGTAATTGAGAAATTCTAAAATAGCCCTAAATCAAACAAAATCCCATGTATTCCTTTAAGGGTAGTTTGAAAGAATTACAATTAGCCAGCAGTGTGCCCAGGTGGCCAAGAAGGCCAATGGCATCCTGGCCTGTATCAAGAATAGTGTGGCCAGCAGGATAAGGGAAGTGATCTTTCCCCTGTACTCGGTGTTGGTGAGGCCACACCTTGAGTATGGTGTTCAGTTCTGGGCCCCTCAGTTCAAGAAAGATACTGAGGTGCTGGAGCGGGTCCAGAGAAGAGCAACAAAACTGGTGAAGGGACTCAAGCACAAGTCCTATGAAGAGAGGTTGAGGGAGCTGGGGTTGTTTAGCCTGGAGGAGGCTCAGGGGTGACCTCATCACTCTCTACAACTATCTGAAAGGAGGTTGTATACAGGTGGGGGTCGGACTCTTCTGCAAGGCAACCAGCAACAGAACAAGAGGGCACGAGCTTAGACTCTGCCAGGGAAGGTTTAGGCTGGATATCAGAAAAAAGTTCTTCACAGAGCGAGTAATCAGACATTGGAATGACCTGCCCAGAGAGGTGGTGGATTCACCATCCCTGGAGGTTTTTAAAACAAGACTGGATGTGGCACTTAGTGCCACGATCTAGTAATCATGATAGTGTTGGATAAAGGGTGGGACTTGATGATCTTGGAGGTCTCTTCCAACCCAGATAATTCTATCATTCTACCATCTTTTCCATATATTTTTATCCAAAATTCACAAGATCCAACTCTAGAAAATGAAACTTTCAGGAAAAGAAAATAGCATACTTCAGAAGAAAGAGTTTCCAGAACCATAAAAGGAACTAGATCCCAGAAGGTAAGATGACTTGAGAAGAATCACAAAACATTGAAAACTCAAATGGAGAATGAAGGATGCTGAAAACGTGATACATTGAAAAGACTTCTGAAACTCAGCAGAGAGACGGCAGAGAGATTTCTTTTGGAGTTCTTTTAACGAACCTGATAATGAAAGAGATGAGTTAATTTTGAAGACAACAGTTGAATTCTTATACACTCTTCTGAATAATGAAAGGTAAAATGTTAATTTGGGGTTGGTTCACAGACAGATTGGAAGAGAATAAGTTTGGTGTAAAATTGTGAATCAGTGTCTTTCCTGATGATATGTTGTGTGATCTTCTGCAGCTCCCACAATACAAAATGTATATGGCTGAATTGTGTAATATTGTGGAGCATTTAATTTTGTCATTATTTTTAAGATATCAGTATAAATATCTAGATACACGTTTTTCCGAAGTTCCAAATCTTGGTGGCTTCCTCTGAGACTAAAGCACATAATTTCTCCTTCAAAATATGCATACAAAAAGTACTTCAGTTAACGCTTTTCATTCCTTAGAAGTAATTAAATGTAACAATGAGTAGAGTGTCAAATGTCCACTATATTTTCTACTCTGTCCTCTGGACAGCTTTATCTAAACCACAAAATTTTACTAAGATCCAGACTTTTCTGAGAGCATCTCTGATCCTCCTAGCAACAAACATGGTCGTATCCTGACTCTGTAATACTGAAACAGATCACAGAGTTTTTCCAGATTTTTGACAACTGTTACAGTGCCTCTTTGAAAAGATTGTACAGCTTGTGATATTTTCAGTTGTGTATGTTTCAAACGTAAGTGCTGACTTAAGGCTGTGCATGTTTTGGTTCACGTCTCTCTCTGCACTTTAATTTTATTACCTATTTGGTTCCCCACCTTGAACTGTATCTGACTTGTGTACATGCTAGTTCATCGTATTCACTTAATAACACTGATGTAGTTTATTTCACCATAAGTTATGCTATTTTGGTACAGTGCTGCATTTCACACCCTTCTTTCTCTGTGATACAAGTTTGCTTTCTGTCTCATTGTCTTTCAGTCTATGAAAAAATAGTTAAGATTTAACAGATGTCAGTCTTTCTTCTTACTACCTTTTTAATGTCCAGCTATTAAATCTTAATAATGTTGAATTTTTCCTTGAAATGCTTTTCTATTTTTATCGCAGTTCTAATTTTTTATGATGACAAGCTTCCATTCTCTACTTCATTACTAATATTTCCCTTTTGTCACTGGCTCTTCTGGCATGGGAAGACCTGTGATCATTCTTTTCAACTGAGAGAAATGTATCACAGTATCACAGTATCACAAGGTTGGAAAGGACCTCTGAGATCATCGAGCCCAACCTATAACCCAGCTCTAACACCAACCCATCATCTAAACCATGGCACTCAGTGCCACATCCAATCTCCCCTTAAACACCTCCAGGGTCTACGACTCCACCATCTCCCTGGGCAGCGCATTCCAATGGCCAATCACCCTTTCAGTGAAGAACTTTTTCCTAACCTCCCCTGATGAAGCTTGAGTCCAATTATGTTTTGAAATACTTTTCCTGGTTTAAGTTGCAAGACAGACTTCTTCTGTGCATAGATGAGTTTCATAGAAACCTTATTTAAAGTTCACATTTTAAGTCAAGAGGGCAAAATTCAACATTGTTTGACCAGCATTTCTATAAAATCTTTTTTTAAAGACAAGCTTAATGAAAGATGGAGTTTGGTTTTTGGAGGGTTGGGTTTTTTAAAATATATTTGCCCTCAATGATTTAGTTGCACCTCTATTCTTCTGACTTAAGGCTTCCAGAGAGTAATAATGATTGCACATATGATATTCTGACATTTTTGTTGTTCTGCTTTTCAGATAAACTGATGAACCAGTTGATTGAATTCTGTGGAATGATGTGTTGAAAATACAACAATTAATCTTTTCTTATTTCACTTCTGCAGCATTACAAGATTTGTTTGCCTTTGAGACTGTGGAAACAAGTAGAGATAGAATGGCATTTTAGAAAAAAATTAGATAATTTAGTTAATTTCCTACTGATATTTTAAAGAGTAGTTTACTCATTCATTATTGACTTTGGAGTATAAGAAGGGACCAATTTTTTTAAAGAGCAACAGGAAACTTACCTGGGCAATCAACACAAAGAAGAGAGGTTGATTTCTGGAAAAGTTGCATTCTGTGCAAAAGACCTCTAAGGTTTTTGAAGACACCGAGAACAAACACAAAACCCAAACAAGCAGAGAAAACTGTCATCTGATTTTTTGGCAGGGAAAAAACAATAAGAAAAATGGTCAAACAGCCTGTTTGGAGAACACTCACTCATCCATCAAGAATCAAAATTAAACAACACAGAAAAAATAAAAGATGCAGCAATATGAACTCTGTTGTTAAAATCCTTACAATATCTTTCAATCCTCTAAGTATCTGTAACATTCATCAGTGTAGCTTCTCTTTGTCAGATTTCTATTTGTTTTTATTCATACTATATTTGAAACCCAAGAATAACTGCAGCTTACCTTATTTCTGATTGAGTATAACTTATATCACAATTTAATACTACCATATTACCATTTCCTTTTAAAATAATCTTATTAGCACTCTTAATATTCTTATTCTCACAAGTTAGTTACATTTTAATTTTAAGCAGCCCGTCTACCAATACAGTTCAATGGGTCAGCTACAGAAGAACACTGGCATCAAAATAAGCAAGCTGAGATCTGTCCATGTTTGTATCTACACAGATGGCATCTGCAAGATAAGTATTTTTTGTGAGCAAAAGGATAGTTCACTCTGTTTAAACCTTGCTTAATTGCAGTGTTTCAAGACAGCAAATTTAACCATCTTCTTATATAACTTATTGCAGCTTTTCAATATTTTCAATATTTATAAGAAATATGGGAACGGACTTTTTAGTAGGGTCTGTTGTTGTAGGATACTGAGTAATGGTTTTTATACTAAAAGAGGGTAGATTCAGACTAGATATAAGAAAAATATTGTACAATGAGGGTGGTGAAACACTGAAAGAGGTTGCCCTGAGAGATGGTAGATGCCCCATCCCTGGAAACATACAAGGTCAGGTTGGATGGGGCTCTGAGCAACCTAATCTACTTGAAGATGTCCCTGCTTATTTTTCAGGGGAGCAGGATCATATGACCTTTAATGATTCCTCGAAGCCAAACCATTCTATGATTCTATGAATATAGGAACAAAAGCATTTCCAGGGATAATTTCAAGTCATAATACTTCTATGGTTCAAATTTACAAATACTGAAGGTAGTGTCTTTGTGTTTAAGAACCCTAAATTACCTTTCTTCTAACAATTTATCTCATGCCTTTCTGAAGCCACGTAATCTTTCAATAATCAAGCAACATTTGGAAAAGTATTCTGTTGCTAAATCATCATCACGTGAAGAAGTGTCTCCTGTTGCTTATTTGGAAACTATTGCTTACTTTAATTTGTTCTCTTTCTGGAGTAGTAACTTCATTATATGCTACTCGTGACTGTGTAGACTTTCATCACACCTATTTTTCATGCAAGTCTATCCAGCTATTCATCAAGTGGAGGCTATCTCAGGAACTAATCTTATCAGATCAGTGGAAATCTAACACCCAGATGGTAGCTTCTAGAAGTGCAATTTTCAGGTACTTCCAGGTCTTCTTGTGAATCATGTTCCTTTTTCCTTATCCCTGTGCAATGACATTTCTATGGTTTTGTCCTGGCCTGCTCCCTCTGCCTCGTATGCAGTCTCTCATGTTATATAATTCTCAGTTTTGAGGACAGTGTAAGCTGATTTATTCTGGCTAACATGACTCAGCAACAGTCGCAGGACCAATACAAGTTTTGCATTTGTGTATCAAATAGAGGTTTTAAGGATTCTTAAATTCTTTCATCTTTTGATTCTGTTTAAAGAAAGCAATCACTGGAAAGAGCAAGCCCAAAGGAACAATGTGGTGCTCAGAGTACACAATTCGGCATCTTTTCAGATGTATTTTCACTGTGCAGAAATGAAAACAGTCTGCTTCTCTATTTTTTAAAAGAGATCACTTCTAAACAAATCCCATTGATCAATCTGTCATGGCTTGACTTAGAAAGTTGCTTCTATACTAGCTTGCCTAGAAACTAGCCCTTTGCTTCTTCCTGACAGAATACTCAGCTCTCACAGTCTCAGACTTCTTTTAAAACTATGTGGATATGTCAAACAGGAGGAAAAAAAGAAGGCTAAGTCCCTGCTGGGGAGCCCATCTGTCAGGTAGTGATGCTAAATAAATTTTCTACATAAAAGTCAAGTTTTTCTTTCCTGGTAAAGAGTCATTACTCTGAATTTTCAGACAAAATATCAGACTTGTAATGCTGGGACAAGTAGATTTTTGATATTACATCTTGGGGGTTTTTATGTCGATTTTTTTGTTTGTTTTATTATTTTTAAAACTTTTGTGTTGTTTTCAAAACCTGTGGGCAGGAATACGTTGCTTCAGAAATCAGGCACTTGGTTCTGGGAGAGCAATTCATAGTGCGCTCAACTAGGCATCAGTGCTCTAGTACATCATTTGTAGGACAGTAAAGACCTGGCATGAAGCTCATCTGAACTGGCAAAGAGCGCCTCAGACTCTTTTACCAGCAAAGATTAGGTATCTCCCTAGAATAGAGGTTGCATTCCTGTAGGACAAAGATTCAGCCTGGTAGAGTCCTGACACCATTTCTAGCCCTGAAGAACCCAGCATTTCCCTGGGAATGTTTCTGACAGTTTTTACTTTTGCTGTCATAGTCATTTGGTCTTTAATTCAGTGATATTTCCAATATAAAATAGATAAAAAGTCCTGGGAGTGGATATTGCCTCAAATATTGAACATTTCAAGATCTTAAGGTTGTGAGGCTTACTTTATCTGAATTTTTGTCCTGAACTTAGATTTCTAAGTTTCACCTGCAGTATCACTGGTTGTCCAAAGGTTTTACTGCATACAGGCCCGGCTGTTTTAAGAAAGTAGATGAACGGTAAGCAGTATTTCCTTGTGACTTTAGACATCCACATAACTAAAAAATTACTTCCAGTGCTTCACTTGTGTATAATACGGGTCTCTATTTCAAAGTATTTCCTTTCCCAACTTTTATGATAGTTGGTCTTCTTATTATCTGAATTGTTATGCTATAAAGGTATTCATCTACTTGCTGTGTCTGAAGAAAAAAGAGAAAAATCACATCTGAGGTGTATTTATTCCCATCGACATAGTTGCTTTCTTTTTCAGAGGGAAAAATTTAACTTCCAGAGATCTTTCTAGCCACAAAACTGCTGAAGCAGGGTCAGGCATTTCAATATGGAGATAAAATGTTAACAAATAGGAGCCATCGTCCCACACTCAAAAGTTTATGCACTACACCAATGTGGAATCATTCTATTCTTGGTTAAATTTGTCTAGGAATTTCTGACTACATTCATTGCCTAAGGATATTTCTTCGCAGTTAAATATCACTAGCTGTGCATTTTGATAAAAGAAATGCAGACTACAGTTCAAAACCTACACAATAAAAAGTAAGTAGAAAGTCGCCCCTTGGAAGAAATGCCACAGAGTATATAAAAATACAACATTCTGTTTCAACTACTTATGCTGAATAGCATTGGAAGAAACTGCAGTTGTAATTGTAATGCCATTTTGAAACCGCTTCATTCTTGCGTTCTATCAACATAAACCCCATGATATGTAGACAGTCAAGGCAGTGCTGCAAAAACATTGGGATGATCAAAGTAAATTTTGACAGCGCACATTTCTCTATATTTTGTGCATTTCTATGTACACTGTTCTAATAAATATGTTTTCTGTGGCACCAATAATTAAAGGAACACACAAGTAAAATGACCATTGCCCCACAGATTTAAATATAAATCTCTCCAATAGCAGTCTCTCCAAGAACTCAATGGTGTGAAAGAATGAAAGATAGAAAAAAATTATTTTCTTGCAAATATTCATTTAAAAATTATATTTCTTTAAAAGAAAGTTGAATTAAAAATAATTAAAATGGATTTTGTGATTCATTCATGAAGTAAAATAATTCTGAAATGTCTAGGAAAACCAATAAGGAATCATAGTGCAGCAATTATTTGGGAAGGCAGTAGTGGTCAAACAATTGGGCAAGAGCTCTTAGAGACATGCTTGGAAAGAACTAAAAATGGCAAAGAAGAGCTATAGTGATCCTTGACTACACATAGAGGAACTAGCAAGTAAGAAAATGTTTTCACCACTTCCTACAGGTATAGAAACAGACCTATAGGGGAATACTATTTGAATACCAGAGTACTACAGTTCAAATATATTATACAATGGAATGAAATGTTGGAAAATTGTAGAATGTCAGAAACCTTCAGAGACACAAAAATTATACAACTGAGGGCCTTTAAGAGATAAATGTATTTATCTCAACAAAAAGAGGACTGTGGATTATTTGATGATAGTTTCTAACTGCTTTCACAGGGAGAAAGTACAGGATATTAAAGATTTTTTAAGCTAGCACGAAACAAAACAATGGGAACAAAAGATGTAAGGGTTCAAAGAGACAAAATAAATTACTTAACAGACACACTTTTTTGCATGCAGGGTTAATAGCCACTAAAGCACAGTTTGAAGGCAAAGGTAAATTCCTTTTATCTCAATGCCAACAAAGTCAGACTGAATGCTTCTGTAGAAAATTCCAGTCGTGGTTCAAAATTTTGGCCTTGAAATCAAAAGGGCACATGATCTGCTCTAATAATTTGTATCCTTAAAAGCAATCCATCTCTTTCATTTGCTGTTCTGCCTTGCCTTATATAATACTGTTTTCTTCCTTTACTTTTAATTCTTATCTTTTAAATATTGCTGATACTCAAGCCACTTTGTCTGCAGTGATAGGTGCACAAACAAGGGTGGATAATATTTTCATACATAAGCTCTAATTTGGATGAGTAGATACAAGAATAAAAACATGCACTTAAAAACTGGCATAGCCTGTTATTAACAAAAGACCTGTAAGGACATAGTTGGCAGGCTCTTGTAGATTGCCTACAATAATAGATGTTAACACATTAAAAAACCCCATCACAACCTTCTGATCCTTCGATCTTACTATTTTGTGTAGATGGTACTCAGTTCCAGGTGGCATTATGTAGCTGTTGCGGTTGACCTTCTATCAGGTCAATACACATTTCTATTCTTGTGTGTTTGCACACAAGTGTTCATACAGTCCCCTCCCAAAAAATATATATAAAGTCAAATATGAAGTCAACACACTTTCCTCTTCTCAAAAATACTGTTGACCTTTGTCTTCTTGAGAAGGGACCAATGGTTCATTAGCAAGGAGGTATTTGTAGAAATTTACGGCTGATGTTCACCGACAGCTAACAAGGGGACCAGATAGCAAGGCTTGTCTGTCTCTACCCTGCAAAAGAGTCATTATTTGTCCTTTTTCCTACTTTAAGTAATGGTTGGAGATTGTTTCAAAAACCTATTGTGAAAATTTGAATCTTCCTGGTGACAGAGATGGGTTTGCCAGCATGGTAGTGTGGCCGAGTGGTCGAAGGCGCTGGATTAAGGCTCCAGTCTCTTTGGAGACGTGGGTTCGAATCCCACCACTGCCAAGAAAACTCCTTTCTAGGATGGAGTGAATCTGGGGGTCCGGGGTGACAGCAGGCTGAATGAGTCAGCAGTGTGACTTGGCATCTGGGAGGCCAAACCACATCCTGGGATGCATCAAACACAGCATAACCAGATGATCACAAGAAGTGATTGTCCTGCTGTGTTGCCTCACCTTGAACACCTGTGTGCAGTTCTGAGACCTACAATTGAAGAAGGATGTAGAGATCCTTGAACTCCTTCAGAGGAGGACAACAAAGTAGGTGAAAAAGCTGGAAGCAGTGTCCTATGAAGAACAACCAAGGACTTTAGGTTTGTCTAATGAGCGGACTCCTTATTGCTCTCTACAGGTTCCTGAGGAGGGGAAGTGCGGGGGGGTTGCTTGTCTCTTCTCCCTGGGATCGAGTAACAGGATGTGCCGCAAGGGGTGGTTTAGACTGGACACTAGGAAGCATTTCTTTAGCAAGAGGGAGGCCAAACACTGTAACAGGCTTTCTAGAGAGGTGGTGGAAGCCCCCAGCCTGTCAATGTTTCAGAGGGATTTGGATGAAGCCCTTAACAACATGTTTAACTTTTGATCAGCTCTGAATTTGTCATTCAGTTGAAATAGGTGAATGTTGTAGTCCCTTCCAATTGAAAAAGTCTATTCTATTCTGTTGTGATTTCATGACTTCAGGACTCCATGCTCAGCTCACTGAGGCAATCTGCCTTCCTAACAGTGATAGATATGAAAAGCCCCATGAAGTACTGTCATCCGAGCTCGTTTTCCACTACTCAGCCTCAAAGAACAACCTGGACAACTATGTTCCCCAGTCCTACAGGCTTAAATATATGCTTTCACAGCAACTTAATCTCAAAAAAAAGTTGACTGACACAGAGCATTTACTGTCTAAAATTTAAGCAAACTTGTGCTAGCCTTCCAGGGCTCATGATATTCAAAGGCAGATCCATCCTAAACAATTCTTTCCATTCCTAAGTCTTCCTCATCCCATTCCTTGGCATCTACTTTTCTAACTGCTTACAGAGATCGTATTTTAAAATTCAAATAATCCTGTCACTGGAGACACCTTTACTTCTCTGACACATCTAATATTTTTCTTTACTGTTTTCCAAAGACTGTGAAGCATCATCTCATTACTGCTCTCCTCTCGCCCTCTCCCCACCCTGGCTCTTTTTTTGAGGTTATCTTCTATCCTCTCGTCTTTCCCCAACTCCACTGATGACTCTAACGACATCTGCACCACTTTTGCTCAGCTGTGGAAAGTCTGTATTTCCAGTTGTTTACAAAATATTTGAAAATACGGTTGTATTTTCATTAATTAAAGGCCATAAAATATCTCAAATTATGCCACAGAGAGTATGGCAGCAAAGAACATTTTTGAAAGTACTAGGTTGTTGTCACTGATGGAAAGCCATCCCTTTAGCCCTAATGAGAGGGACATAGCCCAGATGTGTGGAATCACAGCTCCGTGCCTTGTCAATTAGATGGTACTACTACTATTAAATAAGCTAATAAAATCCTTCATGAAGGAATGAAGGTGTTGGGTTTTCTTTCCTTTTGATATTGGCACACTGTAGTATCTCCCTATTGTAGCAGTTTCCAGACTTGCCAGCAGTTACACAGAAAATGGAAGAAAGACTCTGTTTGCTTCTAAATGTCATACTTCCACTATGTGAGCAACCAATAATGACATCAAGGCTATTTAAGTTTAGACCAGAGCTCCCTATTAGAAGGCAGACAGTAATAGCTTTTAACAGCATTGCAGTACAGAAGACTCAGTCAGCACCTAAATCATGTGAGATGTTTCTCCCAACGGTAGTATTCTAGTGATTATACATAGCTATTTTTAAAGAAAATGTAGGACAGTGTACTGGATTTCCCTTCTCTGTTCCTAAAACCTCTCTTGTTAAACAGCATCGAAGGGAGATAACATAGCCAAACAGTTCCAAATGTCCAGCAGCTCTTTCATATTAGACTGACAAGCACACCTAATTCTCGATTTTCCTCAGATGCTGTTAATGTTCCATTGTGGTACTCACCTGATCATCTCATTCCTCAGACAGAAGGATTTCTGGTGTATTTCTTGTTCATTTATTCCAGCCTCAGCTGTTAGCTTGTAGACGTGTACCTTTCACCTCTCAGCTATGACCTTCAGTACTGCCAGTTATGCATATTGTTTCTACATATATTTAATCTTCAGAGTGGGAGAGACAGTAGATTTTCTGTCTGGTCGCATTATCATTGCAGTCTTTGCTATAACCCATCATTAGGTTTTTGGAGTCAGTGGGTCACAGGAGTAACAGGACAAAAGCACTGTTCAGTCTCTATCAACCAGTAACTGTGCAAGACAGTATTTTCTACCTGTTCTATTAAGTTTCTCAACTTTAAAAGATCCAGAAAATTTATGCTCTCTGATGTAGCCATATTACGAATAATAGGTTGTACCATCTGAACAGTCTTTCAGCTGTTTCGTTAGGCTGGGACCATCCAAGACTGATTTTCATGCTCTAAAATAATTCAGTCGAGAATTTGCCTGCCTGCAGGAGGCGATAGCTCAATACTTATTTTGAGATGCCGTGTGTTGAAGGCAAAACACTACAGTTAACAATGGCAGAACAGACTGACATATCGGGGAGAGATTAAGGTTTTGGAAAGTAGGAAAAAAAACTTTAAATGGGTGCCAAAATAAAAACATAACCAAACCAAAACAATCTCCCACAACCAACCAGAAACACACTCCTCTCACCCTTCAGCATTTTCTTTTGTAATTGGACAGAGAAGGATCTTTTGAGATCATAAAGATATTATGCAGAAATTATTATATATGCTGTGCCACACTAGACCATCTCTTCTGTCCATCTCAAGATTTGTTTTTCTGGTAGTTCTATGTGTTTCTGTAGAAAGTATTTATTGCTAGTAACAAATGATCAGAGCAACAAATTTTATTATATAGTCACAGTAAGTTTCATAGCCAATAAGGCTGATGTCAGGGTTTCTCAACATGACCATCTTGCACCTTCAGAACAGATCTAAAGCTAATGCACAAATTGACTCAATGACATAGATTACTTTATCTGAAGGAATTTTATTACCTGATGGCTATATTACTTTGGATGATTTTATTTGCAATTAAAATTTCTGGATTATGTGAGGTTTCAAATCTCTTTCTGCAAATGAAATATCAAAAATAGCAGTCATACATTCTTCAAGGTGTTTTATGATTAATCTACATTGTGTGTGATCTAACATATATGTATATTTATGAAATTTCATCATGGCAAACACAGGTGCTAGTCAACTCCTCTCAATTTGCACATCATTTTCTTTTCTCTCTGTCAGGCCACAAAAGATGTATGAATCAAAGCTTCCAGTTGGAGACAGGCTCCTAAATCATGTTTGAGCTTGTTTGCTTGAGTGATGACTGGCTTAGCAGCAACATTAAATACAAGTACTGAGGCATGTCAGAGGGTTGTCTTTATTTTCTGCTATACTTGGTTGTTTTTTTTCATGAGCATTACGATGTTGTGGTCTCACAAAACAATTATTTTAGAGGAGCAGTTAAAGCTGTTTCACCTGTGCAGTACTGTACAGCAAGTTCTCAAGGCTCTTCTGCCTATTTCTGAGAGGTTTCTCATGTCAACTACAGCTTCAATATGTTCTGAAATGGCTTGATGAATATATGTGTCCCATCTATTTGAACTTTTGTCATGGATGGGATCTTTTGAGAATGAACTTGGTATATCATCCTTGTGTCCTTGTCACCATTTTCCTTAGCGTGTGCGTTCATCTGTGGCTGACACAGCCATTATCTCATCATCATGTGACTGTTTGAAATATCTGCAAGTATTTCTTTGCTGTTTTATTAAAACATTGCTTATATCAGTTTATTGCAAGAGGTAAATGGATAATCTTGAAGCTACTGTATGGTGTTTGAAATTACTCAATTCATCTGATTGATTATGTAATCTGGCTTGCCAAGACCTGTCCTTGTTCTCAGTAAAAATGTTTTTATCAGCTTGTTGGTGCTGTATGTCAACTGGTGTGCAGATAGGATGATGCTATCTCGGGAAAAACCTGATATTCTCTTGTGAACACTTGTTAATATAGAATTTCTTTTCTGCCGTTTCTCTTCTTAATTTTGATGAAACTGTTAACCCATGTGTTTGACTTTGTGATGTTTTTCTAACACCTTTTTTTGTGAATTCTAATTTACATTCCTTCACTATTTTCTTCTTAGCCTGTTTTCAGCAGCAGAATTAAACATGAGCACACCATTCTTGGTATTTCCGAACTTGGCATTTTTTTCATCTTCAGCTTTGTTATGTGTTTTGTCTGCTCCTGTGCTAGGTGTAAATGCAAAAAGGACCTGATTTTAATCAAACACAACACATTTCTTTGGGTTACAGTAATTCCTAATTATTATGATTTCATTCAAAGTGGAATATTTTAAGTTTGTTTCTAATAAAATGAGTTAGTGCTTCCAAGACTTCCTTGGCCACTGTGTGCAATAAAAGAGTTACTTGCCGATCCTCTTCTCTGTTATCATTCCCCCAGGCATTCATACAGATATGCTAACCTTGTTTATATTATTTCCAAAGCTCAGTAAGTCCACTGAGATAAAGATAAGAATGTTTTCTAGGTTTTCTTTTGACTTTCATATACTTACAGGGTGTCAAATAAAACAGTAAATCCTTACTTTGTGTGGGCTACTTCTGGGCCACTTCTGACAACAAGTGGTGATGTCCTTTTTATATATCAGGAATCCAGATTGCAACCAAGGATATAAAATTTAGATGGAGCTCACTCAGTTAGACACAAAGCACAATAGCTTCATCAGACACACTTACTCGAAGATCCCTCTGATAATTACATATAATTGATTTTTAAAAGAATTTGAAGAGGTGTAACTTCTGTAATTCTGAGTTATCCCTTAAATTCAAACCTACGTCTAAAGCTGCCTTTGGCGAGTATTAAGTTTGTGATATTTTATATAGAACAGAGTTGGAATACTCTTGTTCACTATCAGGAAAATATTTTAAGGATCTCTGCGCATGTCATTAGCGATAAACTCTACAGTATGTGAGACTCTGTGACTTTGATAAGTACAGCTTCTTGTTAAAGAAAAGATTTTGCCAATGGGAAGGTATTCTACAAAAAACCTACCAATATACTAGATAAGTTTAATTATTTTTGTTCATATATATATATATACAGGTTTAAAATCCTCTAAAACAAAAAACAACAAGCAAATGAAAGCAAAGAAACTGTCTCTGAAATCTGGAAAATGAAACAGTCTCTGAATGTGTTTTGAGAATGATATTTAGGTTATAACTGTATTCCATTTATTTCTATCTTCCTTTTTTCACCAGTAACAAAACCAAAAGAAACATCAGGAGAAAAGCCTCATACAATTTAAGGTAAAAAAATACAAAACTATTTAACAAAAGTAATATCTCCATTGTTGCTGTGATATGGATCTATATCTCTGTCTTCTGATACTTCTGACATTAGCCTTTGGTCTCTGATGCATTTTAGAGTACAAAATGCTGACTGTATGTTTTGCAATACATGTCAGAGGAAAGTATTAGCTACTTCAGCTTTTACTTAATCCTCTGCACAGTAGCCTGTCTGAGGAGAATCTTACTTTTTATTTCCAGTAAATCATTGCTCTTGTTGTTATGATGTCATTTATACTAGGTCAGTTTAGGGGGGAATTTCTTTAAGACACAATTTCTTTAAGGATTATCCATGAAAATTTAAAGCAAAGGGTCATTAACTCAAGACTTTTCTGGCCTGCTGCAATCTCTGTTGAGCATGGGTTTGTTTCTTATTTGAGTCTTGAGTTAGGTGTGTATAAAGAAAAGAGGTTTTGCCCTGTATCACAATAAGCCTTTTTAAAAAATCTCATCCTTCCATTAACTTCTCAGATCTGGTGTTGCATGTTTTCTTAATAAAAGTCAGTGTTTCAGGGATTTCCAAAATGATTTCTAAATGATGAGAGAATTATTTCCTGAGTGTGCTATGTGAAGTACCATATTGTTTTGTTGTACAGTGTTGTTATTTCAATTTTTTATTTTTTGTAAAGGGGTTATAGAAACAAATAAAAAAGCAGCATACTGGTTCAGATCAAAGATCTAGTGGAGATGGGTAAGTGTCCAGAAAGCAGATGGCTGAGGAAGAAGTGGAGGACAAACATATAGGGTAACAGTTTCTAAATGATTCCAACTGTTCTCAGCTGTGGAGGATTCTTGAATCTCTTTCAGTTTCTCTTGGTGGCCTCTCATGAATGTCTCTTCTAAGAAATTTGACTGTCATCCTTTTAACTGAGAGAAATCATTCACATTCACAACATAATTTCGCAAGGACTATTGCAGTTTTACCTGCTAGGTGAGGAACTACCTCCTTTTTCAACAAAAAGAGAGCTGGACCACCTCTGCTGTGAGTACAGGATAAGAGAAGATCTTTAATGTCCCTTCCAACTCAAACCATTCTACGATTCTATGAAAATGTTTGCGATAACAAGAACATTGCATATTTAATTGATTTTTGGGTTTGTATTTAATACTGTCCAGCACTTAGCTGATACTTTCATAGAATGGTTTGTGATAACCCCAAACGATTCTCAGTGCTATTGGTCAGCTGAGAGCCTCTCATTTTTTTATGCGGATCTAGCACTGCTTTTCCCTTGCTGTATCAGTTTACACTGCCCTGCACTGAATTTAATCTGCCATTTGTGTGTCCAGTTACTCAGTTTGCAATATTCTTCACAATCTACCGCCATCCTCAGTATCTTGAATTACTTCACATCATCAGGAACAAAGTCACTTCTTAAATGTCCTTATTGGGCTATTTATGGAAGCGTTGAACAGCACAGCACTCTACTACCGATCTCCCTGCACCACAGGAATTAACATTTCACTGCTGTTTTCCATGTCTGGTCTCTTAACCATCTATTCATTACATTTGTCTGTATAAGGATCCCATACACTGATGTGATGTCTGCTAGTTTTCTTTAAGAATATGCAGAGAAAATCATTGAGAAAGTCTTTTGGAAATCCAGACAGGCTATATTAACTTAATCATTGCTATCTCTGTGATTGTTAATTTTGTCAAAGAGTATCAGTATATTTCTGGAGCAGAACTGCTCTTCACAGAAGTCTCTGGATTTCATTTGCATAAATGTATTTACAGAGACCTTCAGTAAGTTATGCTTTACTATGCTCTTTACTGATTTGCTTGACATGGTATTTTTTATTGTCGTGTTTTTTCCGTGAAATTCTTTTTTTGAAGATTAATATCCTAACTATTACCTTCTAGCCTTCATGTAATGAGCTTTAAGTAAGAGGTTTCATGCTACTTTTAGTAATAAATCTATTTTATCATTGAGTTCATTTGAACTCTTAGGTGAACACCACCTTGTTCTGGTGAGTTGTTGACATTAATTTTGTCTCTGCATGTATAATCACGTGTTCAGCTTCAAGTATAGCCCCTCCTGAGTCTCTCCATCTCCAAACCTGTTATGGGATTCCAGATGGGAACGTTTTTTGTTTCTTTTAGGGTGTACTTTAGTTAAAATATTATATTCAGCTCCTTCAAAATTATTTTGTCATGAGTTCTCCTTTATATCTCAATGAGCTGTATACGTCAGAATAGAATTCCTATTTCACCCTTTGTTCCAAAAGGATTGCAAGAAGGGTGTGAAAAGAGATTAATTAATTTTGATACCTGACTTATGAACTCTTTTTTTTTTGTCTGCTTAACTATGCAATAATTGTAAGAGTTTATCACGTGTAACCAGTTTATGTATACTTCATTGATTTCTTTTTTTTTTACCTCAACTTTTCTTCATAATCATATGACATCTACTTATTTTTAGCAAACGCTGAGGTTCCAAGTGATCACATGATTCCAGGAGATTTTAACTGTAGCAAACATTGTGAAACTTACACTAAATTCACTCGATCAAAGAAAAAGGATAAACGGGGTTTTGCATACACTTATGTTGTTTTATGTTTCAATGCACCTCAACATCTTTTTAGCGTCTGTCACTTAGGTTATATTATATTGTTTTCAAATTATATAATCTGAAGTATTCCAACCCTCCTTAAGAAACTACTGACTAAGAATTCCTGTGAAAGATAACTGATATCACATTCACTATTTATCTTAATCCTGAAATGCACATAGATATGGGTTTTGTCTGTAAAGATTTATATGTATACTAATTTTGCAAACCATTGTGCTGTCTTCTACTTTTTATCTCTTCTTCCTTGACTACTTGTCATTACCTTTCTGCTGGACATGACTGCCCACAGCAGGGCTTATGAAAGATATCAAGCGTGTATCCCTCATTAGTTTTAGTGCATAATGTGTCACATTTGTCCACACTGCCATTGCAGATGGCATGAGCTAGCGAGAGTGACTTTGCCTTGAAAGAGGGTAGGAGCTCCACACGTACATTATTTCTCAGACCCTGCAGAGGAACAGCTAGGAGAAAAGTGTTTTCAAATATTTTCTCTACAGACATCTATCTGGGACATAATAAAGTTACTGAAAAGTTGCTGTTTGACCCAGACTTAATCTATCATTCATTTTCAGACCTTTAAACCTTACTGACCTTAGATTAGTGTTACCTAATACTGAGAAGTCAAGAATTTTTGACTACCGTGTTTGCAAACCCCTTCCTACTTATCAGTTCAAATGCAGTATGTTTATGGTCTATCTATCTCTCATCATCTCAAGGAAATAAACCCACCTAAATATCCTTTCTTGGCCTAGGTCTTTGTTGCCTTTTATTTTATATATGGTACTGGGATAATCATATTCAACAACATAATGCTAACTTCCATTCTGAGTATAAGCTAATAATATAACTTTTCACATTTAAATAAAATTGGGTTTTCTAAATTACTGCAATGATATCTCAGAGTTCATTGCTATAAAGGAAGGTGAAGTCTTGCTTCTCCTCCAATTTGCATTTATAAAATTGCCTATGTAAATGAAGGTTCAAGGTCAACTGCTAATTGTTTCTTATCACCCAAAATTTGGACGGATTTCCCTGCTATATCTCAAACATATCCCTTTCAGAGCTTGAATAGATTGGGGTTGCTCTTGGCTAACTGGCAGGGCAGAGCACGTTCTTGTGATTTTGGCCATTCGTCACTGATTCACGGCTTCTAATACGACTGCCATCGCTACATTTCAAATTTCCATTCCTTCCACAGTCTCAGTCTCATGTATAATTTGCATTCCACTGATGGACGTCATTTTATTCTTCTTTGTCCTGAGTTTTTTTTTGTGTGTGTGTGACACCTGCAATGGGCGCTATCCTAAGTACAAAGCAGAGTAACTTTTCACTAGCCAGGTGTAAAATTTTATTTCCCTCTTTACTTGTGTCCTCTCCAGTTTATCACTGTATTATACATTAAATGGCCATGTTTTCCTTTCTGATCAAATTCTGATTCTGTTCCTGGCATCTATTTTGTGATTGGGTGATTGAGATTTAAATTGGTGAAAGAAACAGTCACATGTTCAACTGACAATGTTCCATGTCAGCCATGATGCTCCCTCTCAAGTCAGTAAAGTAATTTTATCACAGTACTGATTTCTGACTAGCTAGGCTAAAATAACTTCCCTGAGAGCAAATTATGTTCATTATAAAACGTGATTCAGAGTGCAGTTTTAACTGGCTAGTCTCCAATCATTATTGAGGAATAAAGTAAACAAAAAGGTGGTTTTAAGAAAGTAGACAGAGTTATATAATCAGTTATATATTCGCAATTAAACAGTGTCAAGCTGATCCTCAGACAGTGTATGAAGCTGTAGTTGTAAAGAAGGTAGTGAAGCAGTGTATATAACCCTTGCTTCAGATCTGGATACTGCGTTTTACTTCCTAAAACTTTCAAAGAACAAAGCACCAATATTTACAGACTAGTGATGCTTAAAGCAGAATAAGACCTCACAGATTTCTCCTGAACTTGTATCGCATTGTGTCATGTTACTACGACAGAGTACAATGCAGACATTATTCTTAGTGGGAGTAACTTGTCAGGTTTCAATGAAAACTTTGTGTGATAAAAATACAGGAAGATAGTTTTGAAAACCACATAAATTTATTTTGAGCATTTTGATTTTGAATCAAGCACGGCTCGGAAATAAAATCTGAAATTTAGCCAAGAACCTTGCACTTAACTTTTCTTCAGGTTTACTTGCATGAAATTGTGCATGAATAAAAAGTCTGTGTTTTGAAATGGCTCAGATACTATCAAAGACCTTTTTTTGCTACCTGTTAGAGTGTGGTACAATTATCTTCACACTGACAACATTCCAGCTACCTAAATGCAATTTGTGCACATGCATACATTACAGAAAATTAAATACCATATGGTGCTGAGCCAGTCACAATTTGTACTGCTTTGAAAATAGCACACTTCTGAAGCCTGATGACAAATTTTATGGGTTTTCTCTCTCCCTAATTTATGGAAAAATAGCTCTTAACCATTTATCTGCAGAAGCAGGGCCTAAGTTGTGGCTGTAAAGATTTACTGCAAGGACTATTTCTAAGCAAAAAACACAGAAGACTGATGAAAAAAAAGATTTTTCTTCTTAAAATATGTACAACATTTTTTAAATTTCCTGTCCTTTCTGGGTGATGCTGTGTTTTTACTGCTTACCACATCCAAGGCAAAGGACGTAAATTGAGGAGTTCCTGCTACCTCTCAGACACAGTTATGTCACTGTGTGTCAGAGAGATTCGTGGTGGAGTAACTCATTTCATGGCACAGTTTCAGGATGGTGTTTGTGCCTTCTACTGCTCAGTCAACACAAGTGGGTGGTGTTAACCAGTTCTCTTTAAATTGATGGTAAAATATCAGGCAATTGTGAAGCAGAATTGCTATGAAAGTCTGTGTAAAAAGTGTCCTTGGATATTTGCATAAAATTGTAGAGTAAACTTTAATGCTTAAGTGAGCAATGACTTTTTGTTTGCTGCGTGTTAAAGCTGTAAACTACTGAAGCAGCACATAAAGTATTTAGTGTTTGGATTTTCTTAGCACATCCGTGCCCCACCTGAGACTGGAGGCTCCTCATATAAGATATTGGTGCCTATGATAAGAAAGTGTGGATATTTTGTATCTCCTGAGACCACTGTAAGACTCTTACAGCTCAGTGGCATTTCTGCTTGATCTGAGTCAGCAGTTGCAGGTGATTGTGGAGGTAAGGGAGGAAGAAAGTGTTATTATCCTTAATTAATACAAAGGAAAAGTAGCACACATTAATTGGTTATCTTGTCCATGAACACACAGGAGCCTTTTCAAGACGCCAAATGAGTCTCAGGTTTCCCATCTATAGCTTGTTACCAGCAATACCATTCATTTTACAATGCACACAGGCCAAAGATTCAGCAACTGCTTCAGAAGGTGAAGGAAATGGACTTTGATACCCTTTTAAAGATGGTGGGTTTTTTCCTCTCCTTGTTTCTGGTGTTGATTAGACCCTCCTTCTTTTCTCAGTCTTATGCCACTGTTAACCAATGAAAGATAGTCTGTGCTTTGTATTATATCAATAAATGCTGCTTATTTTTTTCCCTTTCTAATTTTTATATAAGAAGAATATGAACTATATTGAAAAGTCTGTTCTAAAAATGGACTGCAAATGTTTTGATATTTCTCAGTTCTAAAAGCATATATATATGTCTGTCTAATTAGAAACTTCCCTTTTACTCTTTCATGGAGTCTGTCTTTTCTTTATTTTCATAATAAGAAAAAGAGATCATTTGGTAATAGCAGAAGTACTGTATTTTGGAGTCCTAAATCAGAAGTATTACACATTTTTTTGACCAATCTAATTAAAATAATTATATAAATTAACTAAAAAATAAAAGCTATGGTCAACAAATATAAGGATTTCTATTGTAAGCAAAACATCTGTTTATCTTGCTGAGACTTTTTATCTAAGTAAACACATTTATTTACAAAAATCTTGCTCATCAGCTTCATGGAATAATCCGAACAGAATTATGTTTAAGAGAACCTTGGGGAGATTACATTAAATGGAACCCATGTTTTCTGAGGAAACAAAACAGAATAAAACACATTATCTGAACCTACAGATTGGTGCAGTTGGATGTTATAGTTCTGCCATGTGTATCTTGTTGCCTTTTGGATCTAGGAAATGCTCATTTGCTATCTGTTTTAAGGGTCAGATTAAGACTCTACATTTTCATATTGCTCTTAATTATACTCTCTTGAATCTCTTTATGTCATGTAGTGTTTTGTGGCATTTGTATGACAAAGGTGCTATGGAAAAGGGATGGTGTGGGGCTCTCATTGCAGGTCTGCCAGGCCCACATTTAACTGAGAGCCTTGACACCTCTCATGACAGATGGATGATAGAGATTATATAAAAAAAATTTTTAGCTTTGTAAAAAGTGTCTGACCAAAGGTCAGGTCATCTGAAAACACTTTTTTTTCCCCCATTTGAATGCAAAACAAGAGCTGGAATCACTGAAAAATAAACTGCCTGTCTGTGTCAGCAGAAGGTTTAACCTGCTTGCGAGCTTCTTGCATCTCTCAGCTGCAGTAGAGCCTAAATTCTCAAAACAGCTCACTTTCCATTATGATAGATTCCTACGTACATAAAAACGTAAATAAATATGTGCTCAGGATATTCTGTAGCGTAACAAAGATGTCTGGTTTAGTATTTAGCTCACAAGTGACATTCATCAACCTTTCTGTTCCCACTTAACTCATGAGGAATCAGATACAAAGCCTGAGCTTAACGCATTTCTCTCTTGACCTGCATAAAGCAAACAAAGTAGAGAATGAGGAAGCATGTTCATAAACTGCATACAGAGTATAAACTACAGCAAGACCTGGGACCATGTCTTCTTTATTTACCTTTATTTTCTTCTTTGCTGGTGAATTTCTTAGTGAATTATTCACCAGATTATTCTCCTAAATTTTCTTTCTTTATTGTTTCTGTTTCTAAAGGATGGGCTGGGAATTCTATCTGGAAGAAACTGTTTTATTTTCTTCCTCACTGGATGTTATCCCAAGAGGTTGCAGGCAGGGAATGAAAATCAGGGAATTCATCCCTCCGTAGCTTCCTGAGATTACTGCTCTGAGAGTCACTACATTAACTGTACTGCTAAAGGAAGGCTGACTTGGGTGTTCAAGCGCATCAAGTTAAATCTAAAAGAACCAGGGTCTAGTCAGTCAATCACAGTTGTGCTAATGCCCTCTCATATGGCATGGATCTGAGCACAACAATCCAGTTTTGAAACATTTTTCCTATTTTTTTCCCTACCCAAATACAGCAAGAATAACAATGAACAAATGATAATAATGTAAGAGAAAATTGGCATTATTTATGTTTATCTATTAAGTAAACAAAATAATAAAAATTTGTGCATTTGATCTGAAGCAGTAAATCTGCTGGACTTAGATCATCTGCCTGTCACCTGCATGACATTGACAAACTCTTGTATGTGGATTTTTTCCACTGCACTTGTGCTACATGTGTATGCCATGCCATGGCATACCACAACCATCACACCTCATGCTTTTATTTAATCTTCCAACCATTCTTCATCAAGCAGTGGCATTCTTTTCTGGCAGTGCCAAAAAACACTGAGTAGCAACTTTTCTGATAATGCTATCTATCTATCTACACATGAAAAAAAATCTAAGGTTAAACTTTGAAGTATATACTAATATACTAAAATTTATATATTGTTAGTACCTGTCATATTTAAAACAATCTTTTTGAGTTCCGAATAGACTTTATTACAAGAGCAGTTACAGCACTTTGCAGTTTTACTGTCTTGTATAGTATGTTATCTAATATAAAAAATGTCATCTATATAACACATACATAAAAATATCTAATATTGTCTGTTTTTCCAAGAATTTCTCCCACTGTGGAAATGGAAAACAATTCCCTCTTACACACGTATATACTTTTTTTTGAATAGTTCACAAGTGAAGATATTGGTGTTTTTTCCTTATGGTGACCAAACAGAGTAAACAGTGTTATTTCTTTTACTCATTCTATCATTTCCAACTAACAATGAGCTTATCCTGCTTCTCTTCCATCTTAGAGCAAGAGGAAATTACAAATGAACATAAATTTCAAGGCTGTTGGTCTCTCCCATCTTTATTCTGTGCACTCTTGCTACACTCCAAGTCCTGGTATTGCACACAGAAAAAGTCACTATGTCTATGAGGCTAAAGATTTATAGTTAGTCCAATTAATGGTCTAATAGTCCAAGTCCTTTAGCGCAGTCCTTTACCAGTTTATACTGTTATACCAAAAAAAATCCCCATCCCCTCATTCCCAAAACTTTCCAAGTATCTACCTTTCTTTCCTGGTGCAGTACTTGCCATTTCAGTGTCCCTTTAGCTCTTCAGGTTGAAACTTCCAACTTTTCTCAAAGATAGTTGCTGACAATCATAAGTTTTCAGTAAGCTGTTGGTGTCTGGAGGTCTTTGCTAAGAGAATGGTGACATTAATGGTGGAGGTGTCTTACTCCTTAGTCCTAGGACCTGCTTCTGCGTATGTTAATGTTTCCTTGCCTCAATGCTGCTGCCTTCTGGCTGCTTCCAGCCGAGTGTAATTGTCACAGCCCTTCCAGGCTCAGCCCCCCAAGGGGCACTCTTGTTTGCTGGGCAGAAAGTCCCTAGGTTTGCCAGACCCTTCCCACAGAAACCCTGGCAGAACTCAAGCTCAGGAAAGGAAGGCAACCGGCATTTGGGCCCTGAAACAGGTGCTGAAACCAGCCCAGCCCAGCTCAGCTCTGGCCAAGGTCAACCCAGGCCAGCCCTGAGACCTGTGCAGAACCTGTGATCCTTTACTAGGAAAGGCAAAGTCTTATTTACCCAGCAACACTATGAGCTTCTACCCCAATAACTACTTTTAGATTTTTCCTCTCTTATGTTTCTCTTCTGCTGTTCTATGGCTTCATTCTCTTGAAGCGATAAATGACTTACCAAACAAGGATAATATAGTGTGTATTAAGATGAGGATATATTTTATTAAATTTTTACTTTATACATCTTGTTGGTCTATGTACTAATCCCTTGTAAAGGAAAAAAATGTTAATGCAGAGAGCTATTAGCTTTCCCTATTTATGCTGTATTGTCAGTAACTTCCTGAATGTTAACAGAAATGTTTTGAGAAGTTTTGGTTGGATTTTTTTACAGCATTTGGTGTCCTAAATATTCTTCTGTGGCTATTTCATTCAGTACTGTTGCAGCTCTCTGCCCTGATCCTGTGTAGAATTGCTCTAACAGTGCTTACAGAATGCATTTGTCTCTGCTGTGGTCTCTACCAACTCTGATAAAGACTTGCAAGGTGATGTAGCCACTCTGTTTTTCATATCTTCTACAAAATTGTTTTCGTGTATGTATTTTGCCACAGTGCCTGCAGTTTTTTGTACGTCGCTGAGTTCATTCTCTGCCCGACTTTTGTTTTCTAGTTGTGTCCCTGACTTTTTGTCTCAAATGAACGTTACAGCTTAGTATTTTATCGTGTTTGTTCAACAAATTCCTATCCATGAGCATTTCCTCACACAACCGAACCTGCAAGACTGGCTCTTCATCTTCTCATTAGTCACTATTTTTTTTTGGGTTCTGTACATTCTGGTTAAAGCAAACAAACAAACTCAAAGTTTTTTCTTTGCCTTATTGGTATGGTTACATATCCAGATGTTTATGTTTAGTCACAGATAATAGTTATAATTAATACAGTCCACCTTCCTTTGTCTTCTGTGTTTAACTTCAGAGTGAGCATTGAGAGGACAGCAATATCCTTTGCCCCGCGGCCCTTTGTCCATCTGGAAGGGCTGGTAACTAGAAGATGCCGTCTGAATGGTAGCAATGCTCCTGAGAGTGAAAGGCAGACACACAATTCTTCAATCTCAGTGATTTTATACTGGTTTTAACTGCATTTACCACAGACAGGTCTAGTTGAAGTAGGTAGCTGAAGAGCTCAGTAATGTGCAGTGGAGAAATACCAAGTTGTCAGGAGCAGGAATGGAAGACGACAAGCAGGCTAGGGAAAGAAGATATAGCCAGACTGGAAGAATGATATCCTTTTAAAATATGAAGCAGTTACCAAAATGCCAGTTAAATAGTGTGCTACAGTTATCAAACAGGTTAACAATCAACCATACATTCAGTATATGTCTGAGCAGCTGTGAACACTGTTGGCAGCATGTATTGACAGAAGTTAAAGCTTTGCACTGAAGTGAAGACACAGAGAAAACAAAGTGATTTCTAATCCCCATATAGCTTTTCTGATTTGGATGAACTTGATACCCCCCCCGCCCCCCCCCCATTAAGCTTTTATTTTCTGAATAAGAATGACGTTGCTTACTCAACCTTCATTTCACAGAGTCTGGTGCCTGGGTCTCCTGAGGTGTGTTGTCATAGAGGTGTACTTGCAGCAGATTAAGCCACACAGATCTGAATTTCATGATCTTTTCCTGTCTGTCAACTTCAACATTTTTCATTCTGAAACTGTAATATTTCCCATGCATTCATTCGCTGGTCTAAACATTGTCCCCTTGGTAATATATATGTAGGACTGATGCAAGGAGTAGACTGAGTTGTCAGCACAGTTTGTATCCCCGTTAGGAAATACAGTTCTCTTGCTGCTCAAGGTCAGCATAGTCCTTCTGAAAGATTTTGCAGAGGGAACAAGTGTCACCTGACAGAGAGTACAAAGGGAGGTCATTTGCTGGAGTACTCATTTTTAGAAGCTTGAGTATGAAAGTCTTAACCTCATTCCATAAATTACAATGCAGAATGTCCTCTATGTTCTAAAATTACACCTTTTATGTGAGGTCAATATTTCTACAGGATTTTATAGTGAAGCAAGTTTTTGAAGCATAAATTTATTATATTTTTTTAATTTATTTAAAAAAATAAATACACTAGGTTGTTAGACTGATATTGGTAAATATTTAAGGACTGCAGACTCGTACAGTAAATACAGTAGACATTTGAAAATTTATACAAAGTAATAGTTTGCACTGCACTTGGAGCTGTAATAATCACAAAATGTAGCTATTATAATAATACCTAGGGAAAGGTAATCTTTTCAGCCTTAAACAAAAAAGAATCACCTCACTGTCATTATGAAGCTATTCACTGGAGTCATAGACTGAGGTTTTACAAAAAAAGAATTATAAAAATTATGTTAGTAGTACTTCTAGTACAGTCATGTCTAAAATAAGTTCTGAAAGAGAAGGTTGAGAAGTGACAAAAGATTAGATTAATTTTAAAAGTAATAAGTCATTGAAGCTCCTCTAGCTAATGTGCAAGAATGTATTTGGTTCTCATGAAAATGAAAGTTTTAGGTATTGTTACAATCAGAGAAAAGTTGAGACAATATAATTTTTAAAATCTACCATATTTTCACATATTTTAGATTGCTTTTTGATACGTTATCTTGTGAACAGTGACAAAGGGTTTCACATACCTTGCAGTTCTTAAAGGGTTTGTACATGAAAGCATAAAGATGCTGACTTTGAGATGAACTAATACCAAATATAAGATTACATTTAGTAAAATAACTTAGGAAACTGCAGAAAGCATAGGATGGGAAAAATCTCCTTCATCCTATTATGAACTATTTTCAGTCCTGTTACGAGCACTACAAAATGAGCAGAGACTCATTCCTCCTCTTTGCACACAACACCGGTCTGAAAATACAAGGAATGGATGTTGCAGCAGAAACTTAAAAAATTAATCAAGCTCAGTGATGAATTAGCAAAGGCATATACCACCTAACCTGAAGGCACAGAAAACCCAGGACAAACAGCTGTTTTGACATTTCTAGCTGGGAATCCTGCCCTCTGCAAACACATTTGATGCTCAGACATGGTCTCTTGGCTGCTTGCAGTCATCCCCATCTGTCAAGATGGCACTGTGCCCACGCACAAGGTGGTATGTCAGCTTTGCTAGGGCATAGGTGCCAAGTAAATTCTGCTGTTTGCAGAGCTTTGCATGTGCTTATTCTTCAGTAGGAAGCCTCTACTCTGTCACAGCAAGGCTGCCTCTCAACAGGACTTCCTACATTTGATTACACCTGTTGACATTTTGGTATCTAAGGAAGAATACTTAAATGGTACAAGGAAGAAAAATTGGTATGTCAAAATGGAATTAGGAATCCATTTCACTCACCTTCACCGTGATACCACAAGAAAATCTACTCTTAAACAAAAGTTTTTTCAAGAGGAAAAAATAAATTAGATTTTTGGAGGCAGATCATTCCCTGGCTCATTTTCTAGTTTGGAGTGAAGTATATTGGCATAATTTGTGTCAGCATTATTAACACCTTCAATTCATTCTCCTTGTTCTTCCCCTGCCCTTTACTGCAAAAGAACGAATTCTAGTTATCAGCATGAATTCAGTGAAAAAAGAAAATAAAATACAATGGAAAGAGGTAAATGAAACAAGAAAAGAGAAGCCTGACTTTTCTGTGTTATTGATTTTTGGTGGTGAAACTGCATTTACCACAGTGGAATAATCTGTTCTTTATCCCAGTGCATGCACTATAAGGGCACAGAAAAGGCAGGTGCTTAAATTAGGTATTGTGCTTGGGCAACCCTGTGAGCAGTCTATGTATCTAAGAAAGCAGAGGGATAGTTTCCTTAGCAATAAAGGACATAATCACCTAAAAGATAAGAAATTTGTGAGGGTGCATATACATTACTGTACCTTCTTGTTAAAACAGTCCACATAGCTGGTCTAGCACTGCCTGAGGGAATCTGAGTTGTCCTGGGTTGTATTTATTATTGAAATTATTTTCTTTAATGAAAAGCTGAATGAACTGAAAGAATTGAACTAAACTGTTCTTTTAAAGGACAACTCTGTCTTTCAGAAACACTTCCTCTCATTTGCACATAATAGGTCAGTCATAGCAGTCAGAAACAGAGGTCTTCATAATTCCTTTTTATCTTGTGGATTTTAAATTTCATGGCGATGTTTCCTGTAACAATGGTGAGACTTCTAGCAATCTTATGAGCTGCTCAACATTCTTACTTGTCTTCTCTTTTCATCTCTTGTTGCCATATAACTACTCTGGTTTATATGTGACTCATCCTTCTGTGTTTCAATCCTTTCGATTTTTACATGTTGCACTGAAAAACTCATAAAACCTGAGTGTTCAGCTGTATTTATTCTTTTTTGTAATAAGAAATCTAATTTCAAAATATCTGTCATATTTTTAAAATCTCCAGTCTTTGTTGGTCATAAATGTCTTTAAAAAGTCTCTTAAAGGCTAGAAATAATCACAAATAGTTTGAAACTTTCCAGAAACACATCTTTCTGGTCTTATCTACTTTTATCTTGTATACCCACTGACTGTAGTGAGACGTAAATTGAGCAACTTAGAAAGACTTAATACAGCAAACTGATACATAAAATCACTTCTATTTATTCCCACCCTTGACATTGAGTATCCCCTTACTCTGCTTTTGTCACATACATCTTATATTTCCTTCTATTTCCATAATTCTCATCATATTTTCCTAACTATTTCTCATTCATCTAGTCTTCTAGTTCACAGTAGTTTGCCTTTTTTCTTTTTATTTTTTTTGTCCTACTAAGCTATGCTTCAGCCCTCCAGCACTATACCATATTACTCTAACTACATAGTGTATCATTCTGCCTCACCTGCCCTACCACTCTGTCTCTTAGCGTCTTTGACAAATTGTCACCATTATTTCCCTTCTAACAGTTCTTGTGCCATTCATCACCCATGACGTTAAATAACTGCTCTTCTATCAAAATAATATACCTACATCATCTAGCCAAGTGAATATTCGACCATTTTACCAGTTTCTGTTAGAGATGGCCTGAGACTGACGTGTCTGTCTATTCACAGATAAATGGATGAACTGAGCTGTAAGCAAAAAAAAAAAAAGAAGAAAAGGTTTGTGTTTTCAGTTAGAACATCCCTAAAATTATCTAATTTTCTGCCAAATGATACTGCTTTGGAAGAGAAAACTGCATCATGGAATATGTTGTCACTGGCATAAAGCATTAAGGGCATTGTAATTCAGTTTTCCATGTAATAGACTTATCTTTCATCTTTTTTTTGGTATATGTTTGTGTTGCAGTAGTTTAATGCTAAAAATGTTTGACCTATTGTAATCACACCACTTTAAAAATCTGTTTCATCTCTGTTAAGACAAATCCATTCCCTGTATGTAAGAGAGCTAGATGAAATGGAGTATTTCACTACCACTCATGCTAATAGTTCATATCACATTTTACCTGCAACTGGATAAAATTCCTCCAAATTTCCTTAAACTAGAAACATTGACAGAAGACACGTAGGCCTTTTGAGCTGTACTTGTAATCTTTTATTGTTTTATTACTATTTGATGATTTTAAACATTTGTGATTGCATTTAGTACACATAATATTTCTCACATTTCATTCACTAAAGAAAAAAGTTAATACTATCTAAAACTCTAATTTTATGAATCAAAATATGGCATTTACATTCAAATGATTACATTACACATTAAGAGATTTTTGGTAAGAGAATAAATTGAGCTGTAAGTACTTAAAGAAGAAACAACTTTCTGTATTAAAGAAAAATGTGCTGTACCAAGTGTAGAG
Source organism: Dromococcyx pavoninus (assembly GCA_033558185.1). Taxonomy (NCBI): domain Eukaryota; kingdom Metazoa; phylum Chordata; class Aves; order Cuculiformes; family Neomorphidae; genus Dromococcyx; species Dromococcyx pavoninus. The sequence goes on from JAUMJL010000735.1 coordinate 1,124,036, forward strand.
ACCAGGTGAAAAAGGTTATGTGACACTTAGGACCAAGGGTCCTGAAAAACAGCACCCTATTATGTTCCCTGTTACTGTCATAGCATTCAATAAGATTAGATGAAGGAGGGAAGTGGTGGTGGAACAACCACAATCCTCACTTGTCCTAGATTAACACACCTGACTCACAGCTATTAATATAAGCCAATGAATCTTGCACCTTGAGTACTCTGTCCAGTTCTGGGCTCCTCAGTTTAAGAGAGATGTTGAGATGCTGGATTGTGTCCAGAGGAGAGCAATGAAGATGGTGAAGGGGCTGGAGCACAAGCCCTGTGAAGAGCAACTGAGGGAGCTGGGGTTGTTTAGCCTGGAGAAGAGGAGGCTCAGGGGAGACCTTATTGTTCTCTATAACTACCTAAAAGGAGGTTGTAGGCAGGCAGCGGTTGGTCTCTTCTCTCAGGCGATCAGTGACAGAACAAGAGGACATGGTCTCAGGCTTCGTCAGGGGAGGTTTAGGCTTGATATTAGGAAAAAATTTTTCACCAAAAGAGTGATTTGCCAATGGAATGCACTGACCAGGGAGGTGGTGGAGTCATTGTCCCTGGAGGTGTTTAAAAACAGATTGGATGAGGCGCTTAGTGCCATGGTATAAATGATGAGTGGGTGCTAGTGTTGGGTCATAGGTTGGACTAGATGATCTCAGAGGTCTTTTCCAACCTTGTGATACTGTGATACTGTGATGAATCTTGACTTCTGTTGGTTCAGGAGCATAGCTTCAACAGAAAATTCCTTCCCAGAGACTAATGTACAGTGACAGAATTTGGCTGTTCTTAAGAATTCAACTCCATTCAGACTGAACTGAATGTACTTCTTATACCTTTATTAAATGATAGGAATACTTGCTCAGTTTGTGAGAGAAAGCTACCTCAAGAAGAAAATTTCAAATTTGGAACTCAATTAAGACATAATATTATTTACATTGTTTACATCATACTTATGGTATTTGTTTTATTTAGGCTTTTCATTTCTGTGCAGGATGTCATAGAAATAGAATATTGTAACATCAACTTTCAGTTAGCTAAAGTTGTTTACTGAATGTAACTCCTAACCTCCCACCTTTCTAAAATAAACATTTAACTTATGTTGAAGCTTGATGACCACCACAAAATTAAAAAATACCTTTCCTTTTCTCTATCCTGATTACAATCTGGCCAGTTTTTCAATTCTACTTCACCTTAATGAAATTCATGCAATTCAAATATAATCTTTAAGCACTCCTTTTGTGTGTTATTGTCTATATGCCCTCTTGTAAACAGTTATTCATTAGTAACTACTTTGTTCACCTGAATTAATAAAGGCCAAATCTCTCACAATATAAAATGAATATATTTCACCACTCTTCTTTTTTCCTTTTTTTTCTTTTTTCTATTTCTTTGGTGATAAAGGAGAAGACATCTTGAAAAGAAAGTCTAAACAATGAATTTGTTTCTGCTAAATATTGCTATTGAAGGCAATCATGATACCATGCTGGGTTTTCACGTTCCTCTGAACAGTCTTGCACCTGATGACATGGAGTTACGCAGCTGTTATCAAAGCCTGTGTCCTCTCCTTGGCCACTGTTAATAGAGACAATGCCAGTCTCTGGAAGCAGTATAGGTTATCTGTGATTACAGTAATTTTTCTCCTAACAGATGTAAATGGAATGGCATTACTCCAAAAAATAGAGCTTTTGTCTCTTGCTGTTTTCCATGATTGATCTCTAGAAAGAGAAGATGAGTTTTCTTTCCCATCTTCAAATGTATGAAATGAGATACCAATCAGTGATTGTACCAGTGGGTGTGCAGTGAAAAAGCTCTGTTACCAGATGCAAACGTATTGTGAATGTGAGTGGTGAAAGGCAAAAGTATAGTCTCAGGTCATAGCCCAGCCTTCTGCAGCTAAACTACTGTGTCATCTGGTAGGAGAGAGCCTGCAGCCCCTCATTTTTCTTGACATCCGGGTAGACCCCACCAACCTAGATGGGCAATCAGTTGGTTGCCTGTGCCTACCAGTCCAACTAACTCTCTTGCAGCTAACAGTACAGTTAACTTTAGCTGCAATGGAATAACACATCCTTCCCCTTCTCTGTGGTGCTTGACCTGCCACCTTCTTTCTCTTCTGCTACCAGGTCTGTCAGAGCTATTCCCTGCACTAGAGCTACTCTGTTTCTTCTTTCTTTCTCAAAAGAGTATTTTGTTTCTCGTACTAAACCTATTTGGTATCATTCAGTATTTGTGAATATTAAAAAAAAATAAGAAATCAATTTCCTCTACTGTTAGAAGAATTCAGTTGTGAAGGGAGAGACACATATTCTAGAATTCTTTTGTTTTCAAGTGAGGTATCCCTCAACTTCATATTGCTACTCAACTAAGAAACTAGATTGAGGGGGAACACACAACTCATGCTTTCCTCACACTTTTCCAACGTGTAAAACTCACCCTTTTCAAAGCATCTGGCATGTCTACACAGACAGATGCAGATAGACCCAAATTCATTCTGCCCATCCTGCAAGCTGTCTGGTCTTACTCTATCTCTCATCCAAAAGCCATGTGGCTGTGATGGAGCATCACTGAGCCTGGACTAACAAACCCGACCTCACAGGAGCTAAACACAACACCCTGCAGCTAATGCAGCTCTGCAGCTTCTGGCTGGGATGAGCTGACTGTTGGCTTGCTCAGAGCACAAACAGAACAGATTCAGGTCTGCCTGTCCTTCTGCTTAGTGATTTCTTTCATGTTTCTCTGTTAGATTCCTTTTCTACCAATACCCCATACAAATAGAGAAATTCTACTCTTTAACCCTCAACACACATTCTTGCACATAATCTGGTGAATATCTGTACCCATACACTGTTGTTTACAGTCTTAACAAGAAAACTTCTGAAACTGGATTCTTATTCCAACTGCATCTTCAAATCATTATTACTCAAATAACATTCATAAGGACAGATTTCCTAACTGTACAAATAAAATTATATAAAAAAATTTGGAATGAGGAAGGAGAGAATAGATGATTTTGTTATTTAATTCTAATTTTCCTAAGCATTTAATTTTTGGATCCCAATCTGTTAGTCATACATCTTCCAAAAATGCCCCCGTGCTATTTCCATACTGTGATGCTAGAAAAACAGCAGAATAATGGAGAGGGCAAGGAATTAGAGGAGTTTTTACTGACTGATGGATATTCTCTATAGAGAAGTAGAAAACCCTTAGTTGGGACAAGGCATGTGAAATTCTTAGAGTTAAAAATCTGCTTTTGTTTTGAACAGGTGAACTTTCACAGATGCTACTATTAGTGATAGTTATGAGCTGAGGCTCTTCAAAATAAATACTAGTTCATTTCTAGACAAAATCTTTCAGAGATATGTTCCCTACATATTTTAATGTCTTTACATCACATCAGTAATGTCAGTAAATTTTGCTATTCACTCCAAGCACAACAAATTTTATATATATGAATATCTGGTAAGTAACCAAGTTTGATATGATTTGCTGTTTTGTGCAGTTTGTGTAAATGTGACTTGTAAGGTTAAATACATCCAATATATAAGAAGTCTTCCACTAGAACCAAGGGCCTTCACCAAATCTTCTCAGGCTCACAGAATAGGAAAAATCTTTCATATATTGCTGAAAAGCCATAGAATTAGAACCAAATTCCTCTGTCTTCTCAGCATGTGTTTGGCAAAGGTCAGTGCACTGTCTGGGTACCACGTCAGTGTTGGTATGCTTCAGACAGAGTGAAAGCTCATCTAATTTCACCCTGGTTGCTGAGACACAGTTGGACTGTGGAAGTGTGCTGCACTTCCTGTCCTTCCATTACACAATTATTTAATAAGGTGAGCATGTTTTACAACAGTCCCACTTCCTTAGTAGCCATTTGATTTTGATCTCTAAAAAAATTTATAGAGCAAAGACAGAAAGCTTCAGTTTGATAAAAAAACACTTCTCCAAACCTTGTAATTTACTTTGACTGTTTAGTGTAGAAAACACAATTTTAGCTCTTACCATTTTCTACCCAGTGCTGCAGAAACAATAATTTCTCAGCACTGTCTTTCATAGAAATCTCTTCACTTTCTTTGAGTTCTTTGTTTTTACTCACAATCCCATATCTATAACCAGAGCCGTTATATTTTTCCACACCTGAAGGGCACCTGTAGACAACAGTGTCATTCTGTACTATTTTTATCATAGATTTAGAGAAACAAGAAAACAAGAAATAAATCAAACAAAGATTCCCTGAAGGAGACAGTGTATGTTTCTTCACTCGTATACCACAGCAGATCTCTGAATACAACTGATTGATAGAAATATAGTGTGTGGAAAACAAATTCCCTCATATTTACCTAAAGCTGTTTTCTTCACAAATATTGAACTGTCTAAGTGATACATGGGACATGTTATACAATTTGTAGAACTTGTAATTTTCTTCAATTAATACAACTGCATGCCTAGCAGTAATAACAGAAAAATAGAAGGAAATATTTAGCCTCAAGCGTATCTTATTATATAGTTTAAACATTAGTTATACATATTAAGAAATTAAGTGAACTCACCTTAGACTGTAACATACTATCATTCAGTTAGATATGAATAGCTTACTGAATATTTAGAAAGCTGAACATGAAAACTAACAATAAGGATTTGTGATGGAGAAGCAACTGGAAACCAGGTGTGTTATCTCAGGGCAGCTAAAATAAATCTAGACACTTACATAGATATACCTGAATTACTGTGTTCTGATTTAAACTAGAGCAGACCCAATTCTCTAAGCCCCTTCTGAGTAGCTTCAGTTTCTGAAAGTTGCCAACAGTTTTTCAGATATGGGCTGTCATCAGGGTAAAGGCGCATTGTTATGTAGAGAGGCGATTGCTCACACTTATTCTTATGGAAATCAAGACCATCCTAGAGTTGGTGCAGAAGCAGGGGTCACACATATTGGGAGGTGAGGACAGGACAGAAGAGGAATCCTGACCAACTGTAGTGTTCTTTGCCATACATGTTACACTTAATACAGAGCTTAGGGATCATGAGGGTAAACCCCTCTTCTTCCGTGGCTAACTTTCAGGGAGGACATCATCGGTCTGTCTGCCCATGAACCCATCTGCATGTTCCTGGTTTCAGTTCCTGACTGACACTGAGTCCAGTGGACTTTCCCTGTGCCTGCCGTGCAGCATCAGGCATGAGGTATCATCGTTGGGGAAGTTTGAGTTGGTTTTGTGCGCTTGTGTATACTTTATTATTTTCTTTTTAATATTATTGTTTCCTTTTTATCATTACTGTTTCATTAAAGCTTTTTGGTTTTGGTTTCCAACACAGAAGTCTGTCTTTCTCTCATTTCTCTTTCCCCTTTCATTGTGGGGTTTGAATTGGGATAAAGCTGCCCAGTTTAGCTACTGTCCTGCCTGGGATGGGGCGAAGCTAAACCTGGATGTACTGCCTCTGAAGTCTTATCTGAAAATCTCAGAAAATATCAGACACTATTCACTGTTTTAACTAAAATGTGAGACTTCAAGTAAAATATTCTGACTGATTCTGAGTAAAATGAGATCTGAATAAAAGTTAAGACTAGTTTTAAGAAAATCCTGAGCCTGCTCATAAGTCAGAATGTAGATATCAGCCAGATCTTTCTCACATCTGAGCTGCGTTAATTACTACAGCTTTATATATCCATCCTTTAATCCCCATTATAATAAATATGTATTTAATTACACAGCATTATGTGAAGTTACATAAAAGAAAATTCTCAACCAAAGAGAGCCTTTTAAAGCTATTATCACTAAGTATGATTAAAGTGTGATTTCTTCCATCAGGACACATAAAGAACAGCAAATTGCCACTGTACTCACAAATTGAACACAAAAAAATGCTTATTGACAACCAAAATTGTTTTAAAGCAGATTAGTACATCTCAGTTATTCATGTGAATAAATATCAAGAGAATAAGACTCATTTACAAGAACTCCCAAGTGACAACGACCTGGAACACAGAAAATAATCACAACATTAGTTCTCTGCCCAACAGCACATAGATTAGATACAAACATTGCTCTGGTCAACATAGCCAATAGCATGCAGCTTGTCAAATTTGGCATAAAAGTGATTTCTAAAGTTAGGGCTCTTCCACAAGAGGGTGATTGAACATGAAAAACAAGCAACACTTTCAAGAGTTGTGTTAGGTGGAAGTACAGATTTATTTTGAAGAACTAAAAAAGCATTTTGAGTAACAATTTTCTGAAATCATAGGAAAAAAGCAACCACCTCAATCATCTTTTTAAAGAAGAAAAAAATTAAGCTTACTACCTTTCTGATTAGCACATTGGAAAGTTAATGCTGCCCATGTCATGACATAATACTAGGCATTCATAGCACATATGAACACTCATTCTACCATCTGCTACAATGCTATCAAGTTCAAAATGGTACTGCACTATTAGCCAGCATGTTAAAGAAATCACCATCAGCCAGTAAAGAGAAAAATGACTAGTTTTTTAAGTTATATTTTGTCCTCTAATACAGAGCAGGAGTTGAGTTTTGTCTTAAACTGAAATTGCAACTTAGATGATTCCTGTCCTAATTAAAATATATTACCTGCACAAGATAGATATTCCAAAAGTTTTATTATTTTACTGTTGAAAGATTTAGATTAATTTAGCCTCTAATATTCATTTATTTAAGTAATATAGAAATGGATGGGTGTATGGATGGGCAGATGGATGGATGGATGGATGGATGGATGGATACATGGATGCTTTCTTTGAGCTTGCAGTATAAAGTGTTTTAAGAAGGCCTCACATTGCATCAAACAGTTTGACCTGTGAAGACCACTAGGACACTCTGAATTTTACCGAGACCATCTTTCAGCTCCATAATTGTTCAGACTTGAAAAGACACAAAAATACCCAAAATCTGTCAGGTTCCTCAGCTCTATTAATTCTTACCGAAGCATTACAGAACCTCACTCCTGCACTGTAAGGGCTTTAGCATATGTCTCCCTGTTTCGCAGCTCTGTCTGCCACAAAATCAGTGCTGGTAGAATGCATATATTGTGTCTGTTAAAAGCAGATGATTAATAGCAATGTATGCTGAATAGGTCAGTATTTTTCCACTAGATATTTGAATTTTTAGTGAGTACACTGCTTGTATTAGCATAGTCAGTCAAACTGTGGGCTAACAGGCCTGTACAAGGACCTTTCCTAAGGAGTCATAATTGACAGCATTTGACTATTTAAAGTCTGGCTGTTTTTTCTGCTGAGACTGAGAAGGTATTCTGACAGGTACAGATCAGCGGAGGGATAGATTCTTGTGAAGCAGTCATTTTATGTACCCAACAATACACAGACACAAACACTAATTAGATAGAAACGGTCTTTGGTGTTAACATCAAAACAATTGCGTTCTCCCCATTACCGTCAAGTCTTAAAGAAAAAAATTTATAAAAACTTTAGAAAATGTTCAGTTAAAAATCTTTGCTATTGTACCTTTGCTGCAGAAAGAAACTTTTAGTTTGTCACGTTTCTCTCTGGCCATCCCTGGGAATGTGAATAATCATTTTGACAGAAGGTGATCAGGAATGGAATTCATCTTGCATAACTTCAGTCATACAAAAGTAGGGCAACCTGTCTACTGCAGCTGCCTAAACTCCCTTTGTAAGACAGGAATAGAGAGCAGTAGGGGCACAGTGTGACTCAATCAGTCTCTCAGATACTATTTCAGAATGGGATAAACCACCCACCAGCATTGCACCATTTCTTCAGGTGTACAGTTGAGTGAGAATAAATTATTAGTTTAGACAGCTCAAGTTTGCTATCAAGTTTCCCTCCAAATGTATAAAATGAGGTACAGAAGACAGCTCTAACATATTTCTTAGTCCTTACCAAAACATTAGTGATCATTAGCTGTTTAGTTGAATGGTTGAAGAACTCAACAGATTTCAGAGACTATGGCACGTATTTGATGCTTATTCCTCTGTTATCACCATGTTTTATCGTGGCTTATTGTAGGTATAATAGCTTCTGTTTTCTGTTTCCTGACTGTGCCTAAATATATTTTAGAAACTGAAATAAGCTTTACAGGAAAAAGGTGCTCTGAAGAAATAAATGACTGTCAGGCGGGGCAACAAGATTTTATCATACACCACACCTTAAGCTGTAGCAAATTGTAACAAAAGAAAAAATTAAAAAACAGGAAAGGAAGTTGAATCTCGTATGTACTACTTTGAAATGACAATAAATTAATGTGAATAATTACTCTCATTCCTTATATTTTCAGCTGCAGCTATGTTACAGGTCATAAGTTCTTTCTGCTACTAATACCCAATCATCCATGTAATAATTTATACTGCAATATTGAGGTAAACACACCCGCTCCAATAAATCTTTGCTACAAATCTGTCACATATTTCACACACTTGTTGAAGGTTCAGATCTCTGCCCTGTGTTTTCAAGGTCATTGAGGCATTAGGATACTCTTTTCTCCTTTTTTTGTCCTCTAGAAGTCTAACTCTTGTATACAATGGAGACAGCAAGTTACCTTTCTGCCAAATTTTCCAAAATATCTTACCTTGAACTCTAGAAGATAAAAAGCGATTGATATAAAAGTACTCTTGTGAATATTGAACAAAAAGTTTTCCTTGATTTCTGTATTGTAATTTGTTTACTACTTTTATTAATTATTATTAGACTTAAATATTGCTCCTTAGCATGAGCAACTGAGAGATTCTATCTGGGCATAAAAAGGTCTAGGTCTGGAGAAGTGTCGCGTGCAGATATCAGCACTGTAGTAATGATAGATTTTGAATTCAGATATTTATAGGAGTTTCCTTTAATATATTAATCCACCAGCAAGTAATTTCTACAGTAAAAGTGATGAAAAAGTTTCAGTGTATATTTCTGGGATGTAAACACATAAAGAGGTCTTAAGGTATCAAATTCCAGTACACGATGATAGTGTGATTGTCATATTAATTTGAAGATATTTTTTATCTGCTTGCTTCTGAGTATGTCCGTTATCACCTGGTAACTCTTAAAAGCTGTGTCAGACCAAAAATGCCAGAACTTTTATTTTGATAAATATGGTTTGTATGTCCTTAGTTAAGATCTGTGACAACTTTTAGAATATATGTGAAGAATGAATAGCAATTTGCTGGAATTTACTATCAGTTCCAAATTCCAAGGGTATCTGTAAGCTCCAAATCCAAGATTCATTTCTCAGTTTTCTAAGATCCCATTCATAAGCAATTTTTGGGCAACTTTTGACATTAACAGTTATAACCAGTGGAAACAATTGTATATTCTAAAAAAAAAAATCTTAGCTTTTTTTTATGTGAACTCAAAAGTATGTTACTCTCATTTTGCCATCTAAAGTACTTGTGTAACCGTGACTCCAGAGAGTAAAGTTATATTTTTATAGAGACATGTCTGTGTGTTTTTCTCTAAAGCTTCATCAACTATAGAATTGCAGGAGTAATTCCCAAAATTTTTGTGCTACTACAAACTTACGTGCAATTTATGTGTGTGGAAATTACTTTTTCCAAGATTTTTGTTATATGTCTGTAAAACATCATGGTATGATTCATTTATTAATCAGAAATAGTGTTTTTAATTCCCAAATGTCAGTCAGGTATTTTGTTTTTCTGTTTTAAACAGATTTCTCTTGAGTAGCTGAAGAATGTGAACTTCCCATCAGTGTAATTGTAATGAGAAGCTTATAACAGCAGGTGCTTTAATCATGTTACAGACAAATAACAAATTTTGGACGGAATGATACAATTACACTGATCAAATATATGAAACAGATCCAACAGCTTCACAATTTTAATCTATCAAAATTACAGTATTAAAATGAGTCAGAAAACCAGTTCTTCTGAGGCAACTGAAATCAGAAGAATCAAGAAATGAGGTTTTAATATGAAGATGACATTTTTTCTCTTGCTTGCATATTTTATTTTAAAGTGTGTTTTAGATTTTTATTACTCTTGACTTTTAATTCAAATATGTATCTTTCACATAGCAATCTTGAAAACTGCAAGTTTGACAGAACCTCTTTCATTTTACAGTGTTCTCTAGTCCAGAAATATTCATGTATATTTCAGGTCATAAGCAGAATTCTTTTAGCTTGAACTATGAGTATTTTTTCTCATTGAAAAAAATTATCTAGATAGGCTGTATCTATTTTCCATATAGAATTTTTTATCACAGGTGGAAGTTCTGAAATTTTGATTCTGAAAAGGACAATTCTATCACAGAGTTTTAATATCTTCTGGTTCCACGTTACAGGAAGAAAATGTGCTTTGTGGAAGTTTCAGTTCTTTTACCTTGTCTTCTATGACCTTTCAGATGTGGGAAAATCATAGTAAACCATGAAAATTCAATAAAAAGGCATATTTTTTCTTGGTGGCAGCTGTAGGTTATCGATAGATCCCAGGTTTGTTTGTTTTGTTTGTTTTCAATATAACTAAATGAATATAGTTGATTAATGTAAATCAAAATGTAATTCAAAGCACATATATTTGCCATGTTATTGCAAAACAAGCAGTACATCTTTATGCGAACTGAAAATGCACAAACATCTGGTGGTGGACCTCTGGTGATACTGTCTAAATCAACATAGCTGTGCCATGCAAATTTATTTTCTCAGAAATAGCAAATACGCCAAGTTTGAATAAGACTCTCCTCTCACTAGAATAAAAAGGACAGGATTGTGAAATAAAATTACCTGTTTTCCTACCTTTAAAGTAGTGTTATTAAAATAAACAGTAGAGATAAACATTGTTGGCACTAGTAGAAATGTTTTTAAGTATTCTAAAGTAGCTAAATCAAGACAGTTTGTGCTGTATCAGTCTTGATTTGTAGCACATGATATCAATAAGAACTCCTTTAAAATTATATTGTCCAATTGGAAGGGCAGAAAATTTCAATAACCTTTCAAATAGTTTAGTAAATGTTAGAAAATTTATCTGAGTGACTTCTCTGGATGTATAACTATTCTTAGTTCCTTAAACTGTTCAACGTTAGAAGAATGAAAAAAAAATCTCAAATTAAGAGCTTCTATTGATCTAATTTTAATGAAGCACTCAACAGTTTCAAGTAAATTGATACATTCTTTAGTGTTTGGGAAAATAGAAACTGGATAAAATCTCTTTATGTTACTATCAGTATAGTTGTCCTAAACCTTTATTTCCATCCTCCAGGAAATTCTGACATAGTAAAACTTATTGTTATTATGAAAAATGAAAATGTAGATGTTTCGCATTCTAAAGAAATTTGGAAAAAATAGTTACTCAAATATCACTGTTTCATTTTCATGAGTTTGAATTCACATGTGATAAAAAGAGTATAACACAAAATATCAACTTCTAATATCAAAGTAAAATTCAAAAATAAAGTCCAGATGGAGTCTCTTTCTTACTGAAGTAAGTGTATGTTACTAACCTAAAACTAGAAAGTAATGCTGATTTATTTCAGGTTTTTCCTTCAAAAATATTACTGTTATATTGGTATATTACTGTTATATTGGTATTTCTCTATTTTCTGATGAAAAAAATTGTTCCAGATTTACTTATAGTAACCTTAATAGAGTAAATCCTTGTTCCATTGGACACAATGGAGATGTGTACATATTTAGGTGTTATTTTTTTGATTGCTGATAGAAGATATATTATTTTTACAAGATAATTTTCTTCTGATTTTTTTCTTTAAATATTGAGTCTTTTTTTTTCAGTGTTAACTACAATTATTTGATCTCAAAGAGCATTTTTTTTGCTAATGAACTACAAATCCTTCCAGTCAGTGGAATCCATTATGTCAATGAAAGTTTTGCTGTGTGTAACTAGCTTGTTTCTATCAGAATTAGAATTACTTCTAAAGTTTTCTATCAATTGTAAAATAATTGAATAGATTCAATGATATATTTCCAAAGTTTTCATTGGAAAATCATTTCAACAAAAATTCATCGCAAGAAAAAGAGTTAATTTTAAACATAAAGTTCAAGGAAATTTCAATGTGAAAGCATAAAATGCTTTTATTTTAAAAATAAAAATTTGACTTTTAGGTACCTCGTCAACCAAAAATCATATCAGAAGACATCCAACTTCACTCAGCCTGCATTTTAACTACACATATACTGCATCTGAAAATATTTGCCCTGCTCAGTTATCTCGAGATACTCTTAAAATAAAGAAGCGTGGCTTGTTTCTTTCTCATTTTGCTTCCCCCTACCTTGCTCAAATTGTTTATCAAAGAGCTTGCTTAAGGTTTTGCATAGCAACTGTGTCTCCAGTGCTTGTGGCCACAGATAGAAATGCGTGTGTTCCCATTATACAGGCTTAAGAGCTGATAGAGTCCATAGACACTTTTCCCATGAACGCTGTTGATAAGCGCGTCTCATTTAGGAGGGAATTGATTGCAAAGTCCTTTGAGGCTAGTTCTCTTAGGTTTTTAGTCCACGTGATTATTACTCTTGCAAAGAAATTGTAGGCTGCTGAAGTGTAAAATAAGACTGATTCGCCCGTAATTCTATTGCGGAGTATGCTTGTTTTTCATGTTAGTCCAGTTATAGGGGAAGAATTAATTCCTCCTCAAGAATAATGACACTCTTCAAGGCTTCCACAGGGCTGGATTAACTGTGTTGTTAACTTTAGGTGTCACAGATTACTATTAGGAACAACTGATATTTGTGAAAACCTGTGCTTTTAGAAAGCTCTTTTCTATTTTATAGCTGCTTCTATTTTATTTCTATTTTAACCATCTACAGGATGGTTATATTATTCTGTTCCAGTTGCCTGGTTTCTAGTAACTTACCCTTTGTAGTGTCATTTTGAAGTTATAATATAGATTCAGCATGGGCTCGTCTGGTCTTCATTCTCTGATTCAGCACACTAAGAGGTCTAGTAGAAATTCTTTCTTCCCTACTTGTAGAGAAATAACAGAGAAAACAGCAGTTTCAATGACCTAGACAGAATATTAATTTTCAAAAAATCTACTAGGAAAGATTTTGAAGCCAGAAAGTTCAGACCTTATGATAGAGACCAGGCGTACACGAGTCCTACAAGCTAGTGTAGCAAGATGGAGAAAAAAAACAACTCATGTAACTCTTTCTTTTACAAGACTTAGCTAAAACCATCCATAGGTATCCAGCTTAAAGGTTGACAGAATGACTGTCCAGAACAAGGATATTCCTATAGTGTGAAGCACAAGAAAATAGATTTTGGTTGCTCCCTATGCATGACTATGAATCTTTCAATCACTGCTGAGACATTTTCAGCCTCTGAGAGATTTTAGCTTTCTATATACATTTGTTTGTTCATATATTTGAGGGCCCAGCATGTTTGTCCTGAATATTTCTGTGATTACATACTGAGATACCAATAAGATTGATCAAAATGAGATCATTGCATTCTGTGTGCCTCCTGGTGCTCTACTGGTTCATCTTTGAGTCAGCTGCCATCTAAATCTTACATATGCCCTTTGAAGAAACTTGAAAATTTAGAAGACATCAGGATGGAAATTGTCACCACCGGATTTTGAAGTATAAGCCTACCTTTTGCACAATGGTCTAGTACTTCAGATACTCATCCAGGAAATGGTGTATCTGCATTACAGCCTCTGCTTAAATTAAGGATGACAACCTTTTCTATCTTAACCTCACAATTATTACTCTAACCAAACCTACAAAATATCCTAAGTCACACCTCACAATCTCTCCTGTAAGAGATGAGCATAGGGATGAAAAATAATGGGATGAGAAGGAAAAATACGAGAGGCCATCTGACTCTCTTAACTCTTTGTGGTACTCAGAAGGGAAATAGTCATATATAAAATGCATCCTCATGTCAAGATCCCAGGTTTCAATACATTTTTTGCCTTTTCCTGAGTACTTCAGCGCATTTTAGTTGGGTTAAAATGTCTTAGTGTCTTCAACAGGAGCAGCAGGGATCACTCCACTTGAAGCAGTTATACAGCCTACTGATTTTGGATTTAGTAGGCATGGGTTCAATTCCTTTCAGGATGAACAGAATCTAGAATGCAAATATTCCACTTAGGCTATGTTTTGAGGGGAAATCAGCTTGCAGATTATGAAATCTAAATGTAAGATTCCACATGTCTACAGAATAAGAGTCCAAGCTCCAATTATCCTTAATGGGATCCTTGGCAGTCAGTGTAACCTAAAGCTGACCATGACTATCTCCTTTCCTTAGGATAAGTTGAATTGTATTCCATTATTCCCTGACTGCATTGACTCTGCATGTAGTGGGAGCTTAGGCACCCCTAACTCATTTTCAGAAGCTTTCCATTGTGATTGCCTAGCTGTAGATATTCGAATCTGACCTGAATCCTGTTCCATGTTTCTCTTTTTTCTCTGCCATTATTCCTTTTAAAGACACCTGGAATATCCCTGTCAGTTCACTAGTCCATAGATATACAAACTGAGCAAACTATTTTAACTTTTGCATGTTTTTAGGTGTGCCTACTCTCCAGGTTTCTCAGCTTATTAGAATATGAAGTTAGACATGCTAGATTGTGCTCTTTTTCTAAACCTATTTTTGAGACTGCATAATTTGAGTAGATTGAATTCCACTCTAATTACGCAACATTCACATTTAAGCTATAGGGTGTCTATCATTTTGTGAATCTTTAGGCCTTTTAATGTATCTCCAAAATTATTTTAGGAACTTTTAAAGGCAGTTTTGCTGATGCCTTTTTGGGGGGGGAGGGGTGGGGAGGTGAATGCACGTGCTGATCATTGTTGTTCTTTCTTCCTAAGGAATATATATTTAAATTTCCCTGCTCCCTCACTGTTCCCACACAATGTATGTTTGATTGCATGTTCTTTGTGGTTTCATTTGGTTTGTTTTTCTAGTGTGAGGTCCTGCAAGCAATCTTAATAGACCAGCCTCCCAAGAGAAATTTATGGATATTCTTTGGCACCTGAAAGATTTATGAACAAAATATTAAACACGAATGGGAAACTGAACTAAATAAATCACAGTTTAATTCTACAGATGTATGATGATTTATTTATATGTGACTACAGCACTCAGAGACCTCAGTTTTACTTTAGATTTCTACTGATGTATATAGGCAGGCAGCAACTTCAGTTCAAGGCTAGGTGCAAAGGACTCTTACATTCAGCCCATTATCAGTACCAAATTCTTCCACAGCTTTTGATTAGGCTTTTGGGGACAGATCCAGAAAAGCTTGTGAGCGCTACTTGTCTGCATTATTCAGACTACATTAGGAACTTCATTTCGCTAAGACAACACAAAGTATTGTTAATGGTCCTCAGCAGGATAATCAAAACCGCCTAAATCAGCAGTCTACACTCCAAAAGTAGACAGTGGAGAGAGATAAGTCCCTCTTGGGGTCTAGGAATGCTTACTTTGGCAAGCAAACTATTTCTTTCCCTTGACACCTTGGAGCACACACACCTACTTCAGTGTTACCATGCACTGAGCAAGAGGCAGCTCAGAGCCAGGCAAAACATAGCAGTGCTGGCTTCAGCTGAAAACTTGGAAATTAGTCATTGCCTAGAACAGCATATAACCTGATGGATTATGATTTTTTTTGCATGAAAACTTACAGTAAATTAAAGTAAAACCACATCTTTATTTTTGATATTTTCCACACAAATTATGAACCATTGTACATAGAACTATAAAAATAAGCGACAATTTATTCCTTATTAATACATTTCACTTGTTAGTTTTCATTTCAGAAACAACAGTAAATACTACTGTTTCCTGGAGCTTGTCTACTTACTCCTGCGTTCTTGTATATAATGATTTTCTTGCACCTGTCAGTCTTCTCCACCAGCTATTGGGCTTTCTCCTCCTCTGAATGCCTTACTGTGTTGTCTAGGCAGCTTTCCAGTTTCATTCAACACTTGACAGTCCTCTTATACTGCTTGTTTTCTACTCTTACACAGTGATGCACACAATGATTTTGACAAACTACTAACAGATATTTTAATGCTGCTAAATGCTCGCTGTTTCTCCTTGTATGTCTCCTCTGGTCTAGCTTACTCTTTTCCTGGTGTGTGTAAACTATACTTCAAACTCTGTCTCATAGCTAGTCATTGTAGTGATCTCAGATGTCAGAAAGCTCAATTTTGTTCAGAAATTTTGAGCCTAGACTCTGTTAATTTCCAAGCACGCTCCTGTAAATGATAACGAACTGACATCATGCTCCAAAAGGCTCACTGTTTGTCAAGTTACTTGTAAAATATGTTCTAAATGTACTCTGAGGCTTATTTTAACTCTTCACAGACCTTACCACAAATTTCAAGATAGAAAACTTTGATGCTACTTTTTAAACTTACAAAATGATTTAAGGAGGTGCTACTTTGGACTAGATATTTCTTTTAAAAAGAGTATCAAAAGCATGATTGTGTGCAGTTCATGACATCAGTACTAAAATATTCTATGTTTCAGCAGTCAGTGAAACCACCAAATTTTTCATGCTCAGTATTCTACTCTGATACTACCAACATTATATCCAATGCAGAATTCTGGTTTCTGCTTTCTCAGTTATAGGCGCTTTCTCAGTTATAGGCACTTCCCTGTTATTGTGCATTTAGTTAATCTTAAAATGATGATCATGAATCTCAGAGGTGGTTGAGAGCTTGCAGTGGTGATTAACTAAGGCTTGCTGCTATTCTGAGGTGCACTGAAGTATGTAATTAAACATTTTTTTTTTCCAGATTGGAGCTGAATTTTGAAATGAGTGGTTTGATTGAAAACTCAGTAAAATGGTCAGATTCTCCCCAAGCCAAAGCCGTGTTAAAAAAACTGATGGTAAATTTAAAAGAGTATGGGCTTAAACTATTAATAGGAGGAACTCAGTGCTGGCACTGCCTTTACACTCATCCAAGGCCATGGAGTGTCTGATGACTACACATTCATTTCAATTTGATACAAAAATATACAAAAGTCTTGGCTATGTTTATTCCCTGTGTGGACAACAAGTTAAAAGTGAGTCTGCAATGCCACCTTGCAGCAGAGCAGACCAGCAGCCTCTCTGCCTGCATTAGTATTACCAATATGGTCAGGCAAGTATCCTTCTCCTTGATTAAGCACTGCTGAGACACATCTGGAGTGTTGTGTCCAGAGCTGAGCTTCCAGTACAAAAAGGACATGAACATAATGGAGCAAGTTCAGCCAAGGAACAAAGAAGATTAAGGACCTGTCATATGAGGAGAGGCTGGGAAAGCTGGAACTTCGGAAAGTGGAGAAAAAAGCCTCAGGAGGATATTATTCGTGACAAGATGACAATTAACATGTAAGTTCTATATTCCAGAACAGCCAGTGATTTAGGGCAACAGTATAAGACGGTGCAGAAGGGCCATACTGACATGTGCAACCAGTCGGGGCAATAGCATTCAAGAAGCTCATGAATTAATAGGTAATATTTGCAGTAGGAACAAGGTCTTCCTAGAACAATTTTGGAAGTTATTCCAGAAATTCTCTATTAGTAAGATAAAAGAATTTTATCTTATGCTGGTTATTAGGCAAGAGTAAGGCAATTTTCATCCTGCAAAGCATGAATGACTCTGAATACACAGAGGGGATTCGGTTCTAGCAGAAGGTGGCAAATATGCTTTTAGTTACCTAGTTTGTACCTCTTAGGATTCCTTCAAATACTTTCCACTGTAAATTTAAATTCTTCTTTTTATTAAAAGTTCCATATTTGTAACGGTGAACTCAATAAGAGTTCCGTATACCCATCTGAAATTTAATTTATTGCTGTTTTTTTCCTTTTCTTTTTTTCTATTTTTTCCCCATCCTATCTTGTTTTTTCAGCTCTTTCTTCTCCTCTTCCTTTCCTCCCTTTCTTTTCAGCCTAATTGTTTAAGGCAACAAAGATTATTTGATTGTACTTGTTTGCCCACCAACCTGCAAGCCAGCCTCCTACAACCTCAGAACATAGACCCATTGCAGCAATTTTTAACAGAGGCATAGAAATCTCAACATTCCTAACCTCTTCCAACTTTCATGATTCCTTGTGGCTGTTTGGAGAAGAGGTACACCATCCCATTCTCTGTTTGAGCAACATTACACGGTGAATAACTTCAACAGCTATCTAATTGTCTGGCTGAGCAAGAAAGGCTGGATTTGCAACATGACTAGGTCTTCAAGAAAAAAATTACAAAATTGCGTGATCACAGAATGGTTTAGGTTGGAAAAGACCTTTAAGATCATCAAGTCCAACTATAAACCTAACACTGCCAACTCCACCACTAAACCACATCCCTAAGTGCCACATCTCCATGAATGGTGACTCAGACGCTTCCCTGGGCAGTCTGTTCCAGTGCTTGGCAACCTTTCAGTGGTGTAGTAGTTCCTAATATCTAACCTAGACCTCCCCTGGCACAACTTGAGGCTATTTCCTCTTGTTCTATCTCTTGTGAGAAGAGAGCAACATCCACCTCACTACAACTTCCTTTCAGGTAGTTGTAAAGAGCAATAAGTTGTCCCCTCAGCCTCCGTTTCTCCTGACTAAATAGACCACATTCTCTCAACCACTCCTCATAAGACCTGTGCTCCATATGCTTCACTGACGTCATTGCCCTTCTTTGCATATGCTCCAGCATGCCTTTCTTGCTTACATGGTATTCATGTAAAATAGGAGAAAAATGAGAAATGAGAAAATTGGTATGGTATAAGGTACTGATATATAAACCCAGATATATTGCAGATAAAGATCTGCAATGTGGGTGCGCTGTGAGCATTAAAAAGGTGAGACATCGGAGTGATGCAGAAGATAGGAGGGAGATGAGGTTGGGTTGTTATGAGGGATACTGAGCAGAGCTGAATCTGCTTGAATGAAGTGACATGAGGGATAAAGGGCATTAAGATTATAATTGCAGTGTTAGTTGAATAGTTTGCTTTTACTTCTTTTCCTAACACACTGTAACTTGCCCTAGGGTATACTTTTGTGTCATGTCATAACATTTAAATGAGTAATTTTTGTAAATAATTCTATCTGTTGTTTATCTTCTGTCCTCCTCAGTCTGATCCCTTTTCAGACCCTCAGAATGTCTTTCCCTGTCAGAGTTGTGTGACTAATATTTTATTGGGGAAATGCATGGATGCTGGATGTTGAGGTGTATAAGTTAGTTCTGAAGTTAACTTATTTAAATTTTAGAGCAATATAATTTTAAAAAGAGAAAAATAAATTATTTTTTGGGGGGGGTTGTTTTTTTTAAATGGATTTATTTACTGAATTTAACTTGGGTAAACTGTTCTAGAAAATGTAGCCAGGTGCTTATTTAAACTATTTGCTTTACCGCAAATATATGGAACAGTCATCATATTCCCATACATCATCTATTTTTCAACTATTTCTACCATTTGTATGCTGGTCTGTCCTGACTTTCACATGACAAACAGTTAATTTTGTACGATTTCATCAGTACAGTCAGACACTATCATTTCACAGGACCTGGTCTGTGTGTCAGATCTGTTGCATCAGGATCTACTCTCATCTTTATTCAGATTCTTGGAGGCCACTCAGACTAGTAGGTCTTGGACTTCTCATTCTTATATCCACAGAAGAAAGCTAAAATATTGGATAAATGGTGAATGTGTCAGATGGAAAGTTAAAGTTGTCCTCCCTTTGTTGAAAAAGCAATGCTGTCAAGGACATGGTCTCACTGATGATTTCCCTGGGGTACTATGGTTCTACATAGTCTAAACAAGGTCTCACATAACAAGTGCAGTATAGCTCCCTCTCCCCCATATATTACATCTGTCCTTGAGAGGCACTTCCTCCAGAAAAAGAGCATGTGCATGTTCAAAACTGAATTTTTGTCAGTGTGCTTATTACCAGAACATTAAGCTCACATGCTTAAAAACACATCAACCCCAGAGAAAAACAAACATACCAATCAGTATCCACCCCCTATGGCATACATTTATGCACCAGAGGGAGAAACATTACTGGGCAATCAGAGAATCCTCTAAGGCAGAGGAAGTACACTGAATGATCTCCCTTCGCAGAAGGACTGTTATGACAGTCGTCTTTGAAAACCAGAATCAGAGAGCCAAAGAGGAAAGCCAAGCTCTGCTTCAATCCTTGGAGAAGTTCCAGGAATTCTTCCCTCTCTCATTTGTTGTTGCTTAAAGCCAAGCTTCAAGGAACATATCGGACTTTGTTGTGGGCTTCCTATGTACAAAGGTTGAATCGTAGAATCATAGAATGACCTGAATTGGAAGGGACCCACAAATCATCGAGTCCAACTCCTATCCCTGCATAGGACAATCCCAACAATTACATCATGTGCCTGAGGGCTTTGTCCAAATGTTTCTTAAATATTGTCAGGCTTGGAGACATTACTGCTTCCTTGGGGATCCTGTCGCAGTGTTCCACCACCCTCTGGATGAAGAATCTCTTCCTAATATCTAACAGAAACCTCCTCTGACACATCTTCCTGCCATTCCCTTGAGTCTTGTCATTGGTCACTAGCAAGAAGAGATCAGCACATCTTCCTCCCCTTCCCTTGTGAAGAAACAGCATACGGCTATTAGGACTCCCGTCAGTCTCCTCTTCTCCAGGCTGAACAGACCAAGTGACTTCAGCTGCTCCTCATATGATTTCTCCTCTAGACCCTCCACCAGCTTTGTGGCCCTCCTCTGGACACTTTCCAACAGTTTGATGTCCTTTTTCTACTGTGGTGCCCAAAGCTGAACACAATATTCAAGGTGGGGCCTCACCAGTGCAGAGTAGAGCAGGACAAATGCCTCCCCCGACTGGCTGGCAATGCTGTGCTTGATGCACCCCAGGACACGGTTGGCCCTCTTGGCTGCTAGGGCACTGTTGGCTCATGTTCAACTTGCCATCAACCAGAACCCCCAGGTCCCTTTCTGCAGGGCTGCTCTCCAGCCTCTCACTCCTCAGTCTGTAGGTATATCCAGGGTTGCCGTGTCCCAGGTGCAAAGCCCAGCACTTGCCCTTGTTAAACTTCATACAGTTGGTGATTGCCCAGCTCTCCAATCTGTCCAGATCCCTCTGCAGTACGTCTTTGCCCTCAAGAGTGTCAACTTCTTCCCTCAGTTTCATGACATCAGCAAACTTAGTTAGTAAACCCTCGAGTCCTGTGTCCAGGTTGTTTATATTAAATGGTACTGGCCCCAGATGGATCCCTGTGGAGCACCACTAGTCAGTGGTTGCCAGCTGGATATAACCCCATTCAATATGATCCTTTGAGCCCACCCTGTCAGCCAATTGTTCACCCACTGCATTATGTTTATCCAGTAGGATCCTAGACATTTTGTTTATGAGGATACTGTGAGAGATAGTATCAAAGGTGCTGTTGAAATCTAGAAAGATCACATCAACTGATATTCGTTGGTCGACTAGGTGGGTACCCCTGTCATAGAAAGAAATTAAGTTTGTCAGGCATGACCTTCTTTTTATAAACCCATGCTGGCTGACTTCATTGTCTTTCAGGTGTTTTTCTGTAGCTCCCAGAACAATCTTCTAAATAATCTTACCAGGCACTGAAGTAAGACTAAGAGGCTTGTAGTAACTGGGGTCATCCCTCCTACCTGTCTTAAAGATTGGGACAACATTTGCCAACTTCCAGTCAAGTGGTGCCTCCCCAGATTCCCAAGAGCGTTGTAAAATCATTGAGAGAGGTCTCGCTATGACATTGGCCAGTGTTTTATGTACCCTCAGGTGAATTCCATTGGGTCCCATCAACTTGTAGGGGTCCAGCTGGAACAGCAGATCCTACACAAGCTCAGGGTTGATTGTGAGGTTATCATTTGTGCAATCTTGGTCCTCTGGCCATAGGAGACTTGAAGACAGAGGTAAAAAAAGCATTAAATATCTCTGCCTTGTCTATATCTCTGCTTATGAAGTACCCATGTTTAGCAAGCAACAGGCCAATGTTGTTTCTGGCCTGCCTTTTGTTATTAACATATTTGAAAAAAGAAGTTTTTATTATCCTTCACAATGCTGGCCAGTTTCAACTGTATTTGAGCCTTGCCTGCATGAATTTCTGCCCTGCAGTGGAGAACAGCATCCCTGTAGTCCTCCCATGTCACCTGTCCATGTTTCCACTGGCTGTATACCATTCTTTTATGCCTCGGTTTGAATAGAAGATCTCTACTCAACAAGGCTGTCCTTCTGCCTCACTTGCTTGACTTCTAGCATTTTGGAATTGCCTGGTCCTGTGCTCTTAGGAGGTGGTACTTAGAAAGTGACCAGCACTGAGTGACTGCAGCACTTAAAAAAACTTTTTCCCAGGGGACCTTACTAAGCAGTTCCCTGAGCAAACTGAATTTCCTCATATCCAGAGCTGTTGCCGTAGATGTTAAACTTGACTGCTTCATGGTCACTGTGACCAAGGCAGCCTCCAGTTACCACTTCACCCACAAGACCTTCTCTGATAACTAGCAACAAGTCAAGGAGGGCACCTTTCTTGATCAGTTCCTTCAGCACCTCTGCCCATGAAGTTATCATCCAGAGTTTAGGAATTGTCTTGACCTGTTTGTCCCAGCTGTATGGTACTCCCAGTTGATAGATGGCAAATTGAATGAGATCTGTTTTAATTGTTATTCTAGCTGGTCCTACAGAACAGTGCAAACTATCAGGGCTTCCTAGCTCCAAACAAAGATCTTGATACCTGGTTGAACTATAAAAGACCTGGCACCTCTCCTCATAAGAGCCTCACAGTTGTATGCAGCAACTGAAGATTAGAACTTTCTTGTTTTAGAACTGGCAGGCTGAAAGTACTGGTTGACTCCAAGTCTTGGTCTCCTGAAAGCAGGGAGAAGAAAACAAGTCCACCCAAGGTTTATCTTTCCCTTGGAATAATCACAGTGTTAATGTGGGATGGTGCACTTCCAGTAGCAAATATCTGATCACATTTAAATTATACCAAAATGTTGTTGAGTGTTTTATTGTTGCTGTTCAGTTGGGTTATTTTTGTGTATGGTTTTTGGGGTGCTTTTTTGTTGATTTTTTTTTATTATTCCCATATTAATCTGCTATTGGTAAGAATAGCACAGTTTAATTCTTCCAGAAGGCTATTACAGTGTTCTAATTTCATTTCTATTATCAGCACAACTCCACCCCTCGTTACACTTCATCATAATGCTAACAGTAATGTTACACCTCCTCATGCTCTTCACTTGCCTCTTTTCCCTCCTCTTAACTGCTCTTAGTGACTTTCCTTTCTGCCCTTGATATAACATTTTCTCACTCCAGTCTACCCTGTGTTCTTAAAATTCCCTCTATACCACCTGCAAGAGCCCATCTTCTCTTTCTTCCTTCATGGCCTAACTGCTATGGGCTAAATTATCAGAAAAGGCAGGATACAAAATAGACAAAGTACACTGAGAGATAATTTTATTTCAGTTTCTGCTTTGAAAAGATTTTTATTTTTTTTTTAATTCCTGCAGTGAAGTGGTAATTAATTAAGAATAAACAGATTAATGTCACAGGGAAAACACGCTCTGAGACAGAAATTTTCATGTTTTTCATGTATGTGTAACTCCTTGCTTCTTATTTGGGTTTTGTGCTCTGATTTTGTATTTACGATTCTATGATAAAACTGTACTATTGTCAAACTGGTGATGCTCAGCAGTGAACTGGTGCCTCTTAAAGAGCAGTGATAAGATTTCTGTTTTGTCCTGGCACAGTTCCACTGTTTGGGCAGTCATTAGCTTGCTGTTCTTGGATCCAGTCACTCAGTTCCATATGCTCCTGAGGTCTCATGTTGTGAGTAGTGATGGCCACTGTTCACAGCACTGTGACTTTCAGAACAAAATTGCAGGATGGCTGTCACAATTCTTCCAAGGATCTGGTGTTAACATGTGTTCTGCATGGAGTTTGCTGGTCTATGAGAGTTCTGCTTTCCTAGTTAGAGGTTATATGGGAACATGGCAGAAGAGCAAGGAACACACAAATTCCTGAAGCATGCAGAGACTTCAGGGAAAAAAAAAGTCTGAGAAATCTGTTAAAAACAAAATCACCTCTGAAAAGGCTCGTGCCTGTTTCATGCCACTCTGATTTATGATTCTCAGCTGCAGGCAGTATAATCTCTCATACTATCTCTTATCAGTCTGGTCTGATTATTCATGGTTGTGAAATCGCTCCTGGTCAGGAGAATAATCTCCTTTTACATCTCTTTGACAATCTCCTATGAGGTTTCATTAGGGGATTGATCCCAGCAGCAACTACACACTAGTCTGTTAGCTTCTGTGAAGAAGATACTTTAGAACTAGCATCTTAGCAAATGGAATCTTTATTTTCCCTGCATGTGAGTTTTCAGCACTAAGGATCATCGATGAGTTCCATCCAGAGTCCAGAAAATTGTATTCAGAAAAAAAACTCTGTCAGATTTTGCCAAGAAAGAGGATTGTTTTCTTTAGAACTTGCATCTTGAGCTGGTTTATCCCATAGGATAGCTGAAAGGCATAGAAGGGATAGGAGTAAACAGTTAAGAGAGGGAAAAGATGATAACTACTTAAGCTGTTCTACTACCAAGAAAAATATTTGTGGAACTGCAGCCTTAAACATCTTAATCATGATGGAGCTTACAAAGTAAGAGAAACTTGCAACCAAAATGTATTTTTGGCAAATAAAGTGGAATTCACAAGTTCATGCAGAACTTGATTCCTTAATATCGCACACGTGCTATTTGTTTTTTAAAATGCAATAGCGTCTGCAGGGTCACTTTAAAGCATATCACTCCATTGCATTATAAAAAAAGTATCCCCTCAACAGGTGCTAATATATGTTAAAGAGTAGTAGACAGCTTGGAAATAATGATTTCAGTAAGACAAATGCAAAGGATAACTATAAAAGACAGTGTTTTTAAACATTTTCAAGAAATTTTATAGCTATCAGCACAGGTGAATTCCTTCATGCTTTGGTCAGGCAATAAAAATTGCATCCTCATGTTTTATTTGTTAATCAGCAGCAAACCTGAGCTCACAGCTAAGAAATTATTAGTAACTACAGTGAAGGGGATGAAGCTAGTAACATATACTAATGAAATACAGTCTTTGAGATTGACAAATACATTTTAAAGTTTAAGGCAAAAGATTATAAGTAAATATATTTTCATGGTCAAAATATAGTTAATATGTTTTCATTTTCGCCTCACCAGCTTTAATCATTTGATCATGTTAAAACATGTCATCATAATAATATTTTAATAGCATTTTTCATCAAATCACCTTAAAGAATTTTAAAACTGCTAATTAATCAGGACTCCTTTGCAATAACCATGATTTAAGTTTTATACTCATTTTACACTTATATAAGTAAAATAATTGTCCACTTCAAATACCAGGCTCAAGGCTTTTTTTGTCACACACACACACAAAAAATTACATTTGCTATTACTCATAGAAATTATACCATTCTCTAGTCCTGAGACTCCTGAGTATCTTTATTTTTTATTATAAATGAGGTTTGCCAGTCTTTTCTAAGTAGTGTTCTAAAGCTCTGCAATATAAGTTTTGTGTATTTGCACCCTATACAACCGTGTCAATTGACTATTAAGTAGGCTATCTTAAAAAGAGTTAGTCTCAGATATATGAATTCTTGTTTTTTATTCTATAGCTCAAAGCTAGGAACTTTCAAACACGCAATAAAAACATTTAAAACAAAAAAAACCCTGACATGAAAAAGGAAAATGAAGGTGTACTAGAATGCAGATTGTTATATAAACAACCAGCTGAATTCTACACAAGAAAAATGAACGAAACTAGGGGAACTGAAGAGACGGTCCAAGATGCAAACAAATAAATTGTTTCTTGAAATAATTTTTGAAACAGTAAATGAATTTAAAATCTTATTATTTATTATCCTATCTCATATTTTTCTTCCTAAAATGTCTTTAAATGATGCAAGCAAGTATATCCATTTCAAAAGATTTTTATGACTCATTATTAAATACATTATCTCTGTTACATACAGAAACCTGGTGATGGAGTATGAATATCTGTTAATAGTCATGACATTGGAAAACCTCCCCACACTTGTCCACATATGTGATTTCAAGATATGGTGTATGATGCCTCAGATGATGACTGTGTGGTGTACCGAATTTCATTAGAAACCATAAATTAATTAAATTGGATTGAATAAAGACAGAAAAATAAAGAAATGCTTCTTTTACACAAAGTATAAGTGAACTCTGTAAGATGTGGTCCTGTATGTCAGAAAGATAAAAAAATAGAGATGGAATCAAAAGAACTAGAAATAATCGTGAAGTTTGGATCACTACTGACTTTAAAAAATAATTGTTTGGTTGTGACTTCTTGCTCTATAAATCTACTTCTAAACTGACAGTAGCAGGAGCCTGGGATTTCTCTTTAATACTCCTTAAAATCTCTGTAAAGCAAGTAAATGTTCTTGTATTTTCCAAATGAACTACAGAAGGAGAATTAGGCACCTCAGGTTGGAGCACATAAAATCACCGTAAGGTCTAGCACTGGAAATTCACTGATATCTACATTCTGTAGTAGAGATGTACTCTTCACTGTTACACTTTCTGTATGTTCTCCCTCATGTGCCATTTTTCTCACCCTCACTACATGGCTTCCGCACCTGACTGCGTAGTTGCTCTGAGTCAAAATGAGATGTTCAAGTCCTTAGCATGCTCTTAGCATATCTAGTGTTTGGAGGAACTTTCATGGGGGACATATTTAAATAAAATGGGATGAGAAGGGGAGAGAAATTAGGGATCTCATTTTAGGGGTAAGGGATCTAAATAACAAACCATAACAAACAAAAGATGATCGTTGTTACTACCATCAACATTCTCTGCAGGATTTGAGTTGCTCTTTACCTAAAGGAGAACCTCAGTGAACATCGTGTCAGAGGCCAGTGAGTGGCTGTATCACCAGTAAAAACATTTGTAAACACACAGTTAATAACTTTAGTTGGCCCACAGGTCATCCAGAAAAGGCAGGGACATGCCTGAATTACAAAGTCTGCGTAGGGGGCTATATTCTAGCAACACCCAATTCTTTAGACATAATTTAATCACTCCCTGGGGCTCCACTATATTTTTAGGTGCTTAAATACGAATTTAGTTATGGTAACAAGAATGATTGCAACCTCCAGAGGCGTGCATGTGTGCTATAATGAGGATATAAAAATCTAATTCGTCTCTTTCTAAGGCATCTACTGCTTTGCATCCACTTTGGTTCTCTAAAAGAAAGCAGTGCCATATATTTGAGACTGAGGTTAAAAAACATATATGGGATATGTTCATCCTAAATTCTCACTTTTCCTATATTCCGTTTTCTTTCAATACCTCCAAATACACAGAGGATGAACTGCTAAAAAAGAAAAAAGTAGGATAATTTCTGGGAATTTAACAGCTTATCGAGGCAATAAAAGTAAAAACGGCACAAGCTAGTGTTTCATAAAGCCTGTTCTTTTATGTGTATATCTCAAATCCCAAGAAATTTCTGCCTCCTCAAGAACATTGGCAGTGCACTTGTAAAATAACAACAGTTTACTTAGCATTAATGTCTGCATCACAGACTCGAGAAATTGCCACACAGACTTATTTGTTCATTTACTGAGAACTCCTGTTGTATTGGTGGAGCTGTCGGCCTCAGGTAATAGTGAGTTAAATTGGTGAAATCAGTATGTGATTTCAGGTATAGTAAATTTTGCAGAAAACTTTCAAATCATAATGTCTTTGAAAGCTCCCTGTGATGCAACCCAGAATATGGTCAGATGTGAACAGTGCTGAAGTCATCTCTACCCCAGCAAATCCTACTCTAATCATATCACAAAGGCTTGCTCTACGTTGCTCCCTAAGAATACTCCACCTTTCCCTATGAGTCATGTGAAAATTTTCCGCCTGTCTCTATATACTTTTAAAGGCAAACAAAACCAGTTGTTTTTTCATAATTTTCTTCTTTTCTCACTTTTTTTTAGACTGCTAGGTGGTGGCCTGAAAACTAAAGCAATCTCCCTGCTCTACTGTTTCCACCGTCACATAATTTATATTACTGCTAGAACAGCATTTTGAAGAGAAAGATTTTTAATGATTCATTACTAAGTTTTCAACATTAAAGGGTAAGAATCAGAAGTCTGATATTTCTGAAGCACTCTAAACACTCCAATTGGAAAATATTTGCTCAGCTCCTATACGCCTTTGTTTAGAGTTTTGTCAAATGCCTGGAAAGCAAATTAACATACAAAAAGTTTCATTGAGGACCATTAAAAGAATAGTTCCTGGGTATTATTAAAGAACTGCCTGGGTTTCTTAAACAAGAACTGAAATGTGGTCTTGGTAACTGATTCCAGCAGAGTTATAAAGCTGACCAGGCCTCCTCAGGATCAACTTATTAGTTGGTATTGGAAAGGTAGTCTTATTCTCTCTGCTGCACTAGCTATTAGGAATGTATTAGTCAAACTGTATTTTCCTTTTCCTTTGAGAGAAACAGGTGAACCAATATCTTTTTAATTAAGCATAAAATTAGCACGGCAATATTTATACCTTAATGAGGCAGACAACTCAGCCAAGTAATGGTGCTAACTGTGCTGCCACTTCATAATAATCCCTCATCTTCATACAAGTAAGTGGAAACCAAGACTGTGTCAGAGTTAAAAACAAAGCAAAGTGTTTGAAGACTAGCAAAAGCTTGAATGTGATCAATCTGTTTCAACATGCTGGAGACTGGCTGCAAATTTTGAAGGATGAAATTAGCTGATAAATGACAAGAAAGATTAGTCTGAAATATTTACTATCTGTGGTGCTAACAGTCATTCCATCTATATTAATTGGCACAGCCTCTTCCATGCCAGATGGTCTATTGCAGAGAGTGAACATTACTCTCGTAGATTTATCCAAATTATGTATTTGAGTTCTGGATGAAAGCATTTTACTTTTTTTACTAGTGGAGCACTGAGAACTGTGTTTGTACTTTTAATGCTATTATTGCAAACAGGTAATGATATGCCATCAATAAATATGCATATAAAGGTCTTGCTGGGTTATGAGGAGTGAGAGATATGATAGATCTTCTTTTTTTTAAATAGCTCTAAAATCTGGTGTTCTATTAATGCCAGTATTTACCCCAGCTTCAAAAATAAGCTCTGATGACCTGTTACTAAGACAGTAAACCGATTACAAGAGGTGAAAGCCTTCGGTAAACGTAATAGTTGATCATCTTCCCCAGATCTAGATATTCTGGGGAAGACCCTGGCTGAAACACTGTCATAAGCATATTGTGTTTGGGCCTAATGCCAGTACAGTAGTATTAAGTTCCCTTCCACTACACATTAACAACCTGAATATAAGCTAATCTGGGGTTGACCTCATCCCCTAAGGACAGTGATATTGCAGCTCAGCCCCCTGACACTCTAGCCTCATCACACTGTGTCATTCATATCAAGAGCAAGTGCCCTTAGATGAAGGTGGAAAGAAGGGTCTCCATAATTCAACAGGAGCACGTAACAGGGAAAAAGGCTGTATTGATTGCCACAAGGGGTCTTGCTACTCAAAGGGCTGAGACACCTCCAAAAGTCTACGTTTTCAGTTATCTGACAGCAGCAATATGGGAGTTGATAGTTTGCTAACTTTTTAATAATCTCATAAAAAAACCCCGTCAGTTTAGTTGCTATTATAGAGCTAAAAGCTGCCAACATAGGCATTTTATTAATCACAACAAAAGAACACGGCACAGAATGTGTGAGATAAGGAGATCAAGGTCTGGAAGCTCTACACAGCTTAAAGAGTGTGATAAAAGGTGGTATCATCTGTTCTACATATATACACTCAAAGGATATACTGGGGAGTACAAAAAGAGATAGTCACGTTGGAAGTAAAGGCTGAGAAACTAAAAAGAGGGAGGGAGGTGGATAGCAAGCAAGACAGAAAGCAGTATCTCTTCTGCCAAAGGAACTGTAGTGAACACAAACAAGAAGAGAAGTGCAAAACAAATGCTGATGGCACAAGAAAAGTAAAAGAGAGACAACAGAAAAAAAATGGAAAAGAGAGAAGGAAGAGATAATATGGGCATACATAGAATGGGAAAATTAGGGAAGATTTAAAGATGAAGGGGTAATAAGTAAAGGAACGGCAAAGATGTTTGTACTTGGTGCTTCTTTTTGCTCAGAAACACTTTTCTACACTTTAGAAAAAAATATTACCAAAAGGCCAAAATCATCAGACAAGTTGTCTAGCAAGAATTATCCTTTGGAAGGAATATCAATCCTGACAATCCGATCCTGACCAGAGCCCTCTCTTCAGTAGACGAACAAACTCGGAGACATTCAGTATTGTCTGATCCATTTTTATTTAAAATAAATCAGTTACATTTTGGAGACACTAACAAAGCTTGTAGGAAAAGATTTTTATTGTTCTTCCCACAGACACCTCTATGATTACAGTTCTTGGGGGGAGTGGGTGAGCTTATAATGAATATTTAAATAAATGAGTCATTGAAGAGCTGCAACTTGCTGCTTTCTATCTTGGTTTTCTCTTACCTCAGAGCATTCATCTGCTGCAATAAGTGACTTAGGCTTGAAGGAGGTCAACAAAGGCAAGAAATGTGAATGAACATTAACTGCCTGCTAAACAAAGTGATGATTTATGAATAAAAAACAGGCATGTTTTTAAAGGTCACTAGACCCAGCTAAACTACAGGTCGAACTCTTGTGTATCTGGCACACACAATATGCAGAATTGCCATAGGGCAATTACTTGGGTATCCATCATCATGAATAATTCTAGTCTCTTTTAGCAGAGACCCACATATAATTTCATCAAAAAAAAAGAAGTATAGTCTCAGATCCATAGTCAGTGGTTTTATTACACAACTTCCACCACTTACAGGAATTCTGGCACTCTCTATACCTTTTAATCCTCTTAGGACACATGAACTATTCTAGAACCAAGCTCCATAAAATTCACCTTTGTAGCCTGGGGCTTAAGGAAGGCTCTTTTTATTGGCAAAGATATAGATTTGTAATTTTACAGGATGCAATCATAGGTCACTTTTGGATAGCTTTCAACCTGGTGCATTAAGATGATTTTAGCATTTTATTCAGTAATGTTTTGTTGTTTTAATTGACATATTACCTTCTTTTGCTTTTTTCCTTTATTGCTGCTTTTATCTATGGCATTGTAATGCCA
The DNA here is from genome assembly GCA_033558185.1 of Dromococcyx pavoninus. Taxonomy (NCBI): domain Eukaryota; kingdom Metazoa; phylum Chordata; class Aves; order Cuculiformes; family Neomorphidae; genus Dromococcyx; species Dromococcyx pavoninus. The sequence continues at coordinate 1,155,166 of JAUMJL010000735.1, forward strand.
AGACACATTGCCTCAAGAAAAACAAAAGTCATTATTACATTCTGTCTCAATCCAGCTTTTGTGCTTTCAGCACATAATAAATATTCATATATGTTTGCTGTCATTAACTAGAATAGGAAGACTTACTGAAAAAAAGGACGACCTATTTAATAACAGCAGGACCAAAATTCCTTTAATATTATGAAGCTAAGCAACTTGATACTTCATCCAAGTCTTTAGTAAAAGTCTGAGAACATGAAATAGAAGTGGTTTTGAATATGTGTTATTGGGGGTCCTTCCTTTGATCCTTCCCAGAACTCTTAAGCACAATATGCACTTGACATTCAACCTTTACTGGGTTGTAGAATATTACCTGTTCATAGGCCATATACACTGGAAACCATCCTTTAGCCAAGGTCAAGTCCAGAGTAGGATGATTATTCAAACTCTACTCCACTTCCTAGATGATGGTAAGATTACAATACCTCTTCTTATTTAAGTAAAGAAGGAGAAGCCACTCTTACAGTGAACTCAGAAAAAAAAATACTGGTGAGCTTTCAAAGCATCATAGCTTATTACTACTAGCTTTAGTTTTACTCCTTCATTTCAGGAGGCAATGAGGGCCACAAGCATCCCAGAATCTGGCTCTGGTTTGCTAGTTTCCTAGATAAGTCTTTCTCACTTTCACTAGTCCCCTCTGTAAAAAGCAGATTTTGGTCATAGTAGCTGCTCCTTGCAAAAGTATCTTAAAGCAGTTTGCAAAGAAATTTACACATCCATTTGTGTTAATATGAATTGGTATGGCTCAAAAATTGTGTGCGTACATTCCAAATCAAATGCTGAGTGGTGCTGGTTTTAATAACCTTCACAGTTATTTTTAAATATTTTTTTCCTTAATAGATGTATGTGAAAAATTTTATTTGCAAATCAATTACAATTTAAATAAATATTTCAAAGTGTTAACAAAGCTTCTTAGTAACTAGATACTATTCAATTATCATCCTTGAAAAATCTTTAATACTTCGTGATCAGTGCCATATTGTCTTTTCTTCTCTGTTAAAAAATATGATCCATATCTGTCTTTTGTCTTCTGATTTCCAGTACTAGTTCAGGAAAGAAAGAGGATTAAATTAACGGACATGCTTTATTCTACATGAAGGTCAATTCAGCATCAAGCTCCTAGTCAAAAGCAAGACTGGAAAGTGAAATAGAAAGGTCTAAGTGAGGTACAGATTTTTGTCCATGATTTCACTAATTTAAGCATAAAACATAAAATCATAGAATCACAGAATCATAGAATGGTTTGGATTGGAAGGGACCTTAAAGATCATCCATTTCCAACCTCCCTGCCATGGGCAGAGACACGTCCCACCAGAGCAGGATGCTTAAGACCCCATCCAGCCTGGCCTTGAACATTTCCGGGGAGGAGGCAATTTCTTCCTAATGTCCAATCTAAATCTTCCCCCTTCCACTTTACAGCCATTCCCCCTCACCCTGTCACTCCATGCCCTTGTAAACAGTCCCTCTCCAGCTTTCTTGTAGGCCCCCTTCAGGTAAAGGAAGGCTGCTACAAGGTCCACCCAGAACCTACCCTTCTCCAGAGTGAGCAAATCCAACTCTCTTGGCCTGTCTTTAGAGCAGAGGTGCTCCAGATTTACATGAAGTAAATCATATAGTTATCAAAACAAAACAAAACAATACTTGTTTTTCCCTACCTGATATTCTTTTATCTTATCTTTCCCTCTTCACCTGGTAAAATTCCTTTAGGATGCATGATACTTACTGCATATATTTATCTCCCTGGAGAAAGACTGAAGAAAAAAACGTGACAGATTTTAGTCACATTACTTAGTGTACTACTGGAACATATTCAGAAACTGTCGTGATGAGCATGATATAAATAATCTATATAGAACAGAATTCTTAAACCTTTCCTCAGAAAATGTTCATTAATTTCAATTAGACTTTTACCTGGGTAATTATTAATATGGGCTGATTCCCAGTTGTACTTATTTTTAGCCTGTTTTTAAGTACACATAATGGCATCATTATTCCTAACCTTCTTTTTCCCCAAAAAGCTTTCTACTTATTTTCTTTTTAAAAAAGTGTATTTATTAAACAAAATGTATACAATAAATGGTGTCTTCACAGGTAATAAAAGCCCCAGAATTGATACTAGCTGACAGTTAAATAAATAGGCAAAATGCTTATTATCAGCTCATAGTGCCTGTTGACCAGAATGCAGTCAGCACAGTGGAATGACTGTACTAGGTCACACCTAAAGGGACATTCAGCTGAGGATCATCTCTCTGCTCAGCCTGAAGATACAGCGGAAAATATGAGGAGCAAAAAATTTCTGTTCTCCCTCCGCTCCTCAGTTTATGGACCTGTTTTGCCTTCCTCCTAATTTGTCTCTTCTCTAGACAGAAGAGTTTAACTCACCTTACATGCCTCAGTTTTCTCCCATTTGGAAATAAATCCACAATTTTAGCAATTTGGGTTTATTAATATTTATGCTAATGATTTCTAATTCTACAGTACTCTTTTGGACATGGGAGGACAATGGGACAGGGGCCAGAATTACACAGATTTAAAGATGGTTCATGATTTATTCAACAGAGATTTTTTTTGTTCTCCGTTTTGCTGTAGGTTTTTTCCTAACAGTTACTAATATTTGATTTGCTTCTCTTTGTCTGCTATTGAGTATAGGACTGACATTTTTGTTGAACTAACTCATTATCCCAAGATCTTTTTTATGAGTGATAATGCCTAGCTTGGAGCTCGTCATTTTATATGTGAATTTGTGCTTTTTTCCCCCTCATGCATCACTTTACATTTTACTGCACTGCATTTCATCTGTCATTTTTTTTCCCAATCAGCCTCAAAAGTTTTTGCAGCAATTCTTCACAGTCAGTCTGCGTTTTTCCTATTCTGAATAATTTAGTATTAACAGCAAACTTTCCCTGATCCCTACAAAAAGCCTTTTCTAAGACTTTCATGAAGACATTGAAAAGCACGAGTCCCACCTCAGGCTCCTGTAAAATTACATTGTGACCCCTCTGCTCAACAAGAATTAGAATTTTAGTCCTTTTCCCTGCTTCTGATCTCTTAATCAGATACTTTTATCCATGGAATGTTCCCCGGCTCTGAAATGAGCTGTTTCTGCTCATTTTCTTTAAAAGGCTGGAGAGACGGTCATGGTCAAAAGACTATTGGAAATACAGATAGAATATATCAACTCAACCATCCTTATTTTCATGTTTGATGATACTTTCAAAGAAATGTTGAAACACCTACATCACAAAACTCCCCTCTACAGAAGGCATAGTGATCTTTCCACATAACTTGTATTTATTCAGCTGTCCACTAATTCTGTCATACATTTTAACTACTAGTTGATCTGAAATGGAAGTCACACTTAGAGAATCTATCTTCTCCAGTCTCCCTGGAAAGCCTCTGATACAGTATCTGCCATGGTTACAGTGACAGACTGAAAGCTTTCAAAGAATGTGAAGAAAATTCTGACTACATTTTAAAAGGTAGACTCCAGACATCTTCCTGCCCAAGGTGAAATTTGATTATATACAGATAGAAACATAATAACAGGAAAAAATCATTGACTATTTCATCAGTATATAGATCACAAAAGATTATTAGTATCATGACATCTTGATTCTGAACAGTTTTGAAAGAAATTAACCATGATTACTTTATTTAATGCTATGCCCACATACATATGCTCTCCACTTAAGGCATAAGCCAGAGCACACCTATAGGATTTGAAATTAAAGATGTATAGACATAGTGATTATGAAGTCCATGAAACAGGTATTTGAACAATTTACTGAGATGAAACAACCTCTGGAGAAATACTGGAGCAGGACTTGAAGGCTGTGTACACTCTTAAATATCTAAGCAGCTGGGCAGAGCTTAAACTCTGCCATTGAAAATCATGTTAGGTGCTTATGGGCTGTTTTTGTTCCTTCTACAACATCTTTTGGTTTCAGAGTGGCAAGAGAAAACCATGTTATCCACTCTGTTCCAGCATTTTATTGTCATTAAGTTACTGTGATCAGACCGTGGTAAACCATCTATTTCCATTTGGAAGGCATAGTCTGAAAGCTAATTTTCATGTTAATCCTCAAAACCTTCTCTTTTCCCACCATGAGTAAGGAAAAGACGTGTGACATAGAAAGAGCCCATTCATACAGATTTTTCTTTTTGCAAGAATTCTTATTGAGTGTGCTGACATCTTGTGGCTGGATACTTGAAATGTGTCCTGTGTGTTGAGGTGAGGTAATTAGTGCATGGCATGCTGGGATCTTCAGCTTTTCTGGGAGACTTCAGGCAAAGCTGTCATGATGAAGAACATCTTGAATTCGACTGCACAGCATTGACTCTTTTTCTTCTATCTGGGTTAAAAATCCTTTTCTTCACATCAAACCTCATAATTTTGGCAGCAAAATGAGTACTTTCACCTACCTTTATTTCCTCAAGTCACATAGTCATTAAATCTCTCTGCCTGAGAGAGAGGCTAGATCTGTGACCATGACAGCAATTGCAAGAACACTGATATGTGTTTGCCAGAATGAACGGCTCTTCTTTGACTGGTCATTGGCTTTCTTTTGTGGCCAGGTGTTAACAGCAGGAGGAAAAGTTGCTCTGTTTTTTTCTACAGTAAACAGGATGGAGGTCTGCACTCTACTTCTTCGGGATTTTTTTTGCTTGCTCTTTCTAAAAAATAAATCCACTGCAAACACTTCTTGTCTCATCCTTTTACAGTCTAGAGATGACTTCTGTCTTCCGGCTATTTTTTTTGCACATTCCTCCTCTACTGTGTCTTTAGTGTCCTTTCCACTCTCCCTGTCTTTTAACACCTGTCTTCTTTCTTATATTCGTTTTACAGCTGGGGTTTTTTCCTACCTTTGTACAAACTTCATCAGCAGAGATTTTGTTGTGCCTGTCTGCAGCAGAGCAGCAGACAGGAGGACTCCAAGTGTCTACAGTGGGGAGATTTACAGCAGGTACTGCAGAACTGCCAGCTCTTTTGGGGTTAATAAGATGCTTCTGAGGGCAAGAGGAGAGGTTCTTCGGGTAGTTGCTGCCTCAGGCATAAGGACTGGCATCCACTGTGCTCAGTGTGAGTTAGATACAGTAGGAGAAGCTCTATGTATACAATCTGTCTCCCTCTGTTTATGTTCATGATTCATCTGTGCCTACATACTCTTATGAACAGTATGCTGCACTATGTTATTAAACATGAAACTGTGTACATAGCTTCTGGGATTTGTATGTACGTCTCATAAGAAGAAAAGATGGGTTTCAGTGAAATTCTGCCCATATGGCCAGTCAGCATGCATTAGTCTCCATTTTTCTGATGTGCCTGTTCTGAAGAAACATTCGGAGAATTTATCTAGCCAGCACTACAGGAAATTTCCAAGCAGGAGAGGCTATATAGACATATGTTTCATAAAGATTTGATGGAGTTTTCAAAAAACGGGGTATATCAGAAAATAGACTTCGTAGAAGCCTTTGTGATGTTAAAACGAACTGTATGAACAACATAAACCATAGGTCTGAAAGTTCATTTGTACACTCATCTGCTTAACTGCTGCATGAAATCTTTTATCAGCTCTTTATTAAGTCTATTATCAACTAAAATTGTCTGTTCCATTTGTAACTCTCAAAGAATATTAGAACATGCATCTTTCCCATTCCTTGCCAATACTTCTTTGAGTACCTTTCATTTTATTGCCTAAAGTCTTTAAGCATTGTGCACATGATTTAAAACACATTGTATACTCTATTAATAGTAACATCAAGGATTTAAAGTGTATTTTTGGTAGTAATCAATCTAAAAAGAAGAGTAGTTGAAAATTCCAGCACAACCTTAAGAAATTCAAATTACTGTGAATAGTTACGCTAAGGCCATGCATGTTGGATTGAAAACAATTATAAGAATCCAAGTTGTATCACACATTGTGAGCCTTTCCTTACTGGTATCCTGAAGCACTAATGAAAGAGTTTTATGAATAATTTTCAGTTGTTTTATAACCACCCCCAATTAATGAAGTGGTAGCTCTTCCTACACTTACAACACTGATAAATGTCAGTGCTACCTTTGTTCAAATAGAGTTTTGGCCACACTATTCAGAACGCACTTTTCTGTTCTGTGAATGAAGTCCTAACATATTCCTGCTTCCACAACATGCCAGTAATTTTTATTCTGCTCTAACTGTGATAGGACCTTGTGTCATCAAAGTCAAAGTTTCGAGCTGAGTGTGTCTATATCTTCTGCATCTAGCGAGTCCCCAGTAAAAACAAAATATTTTAAAACCTTCAAAGAAAGTATTTTCTTTAAATTAAAACAAAATTTAGTTATTTAAGTAGAGAAGACTCAAGTAAGGAAAATTTACTTGTAGACATCTTTTGTCAATTGTCCTTGCGTTTCCCTACTCAGTCATCTTCTGAGTAGCTTCAAATATATCTCAGACCCCTCTAGACCCTGGGAATTTTTCTTTAAGGAAATATGTGTTCTGAAGCATTTTTGTGACCTGCTCTCTGTTGCAGTTGCCTAATGTTCTTTCATGAGTTCCAAGCTCTTACTTTTGACTGCAACTATCTCAGTCACAGTCACCTGCCACTGTCACTGAGATCCTTTGCCTTGAGTATGCTCGCTAACTCCTTCAGAGAAGGAAAAATAACCCTTCTCCTCCCAGCAGACTCTTTGTACCTAGCTGCTTTATTAAGGAAACATAAACGTAACTCCAAATGCACAATAAAGCAGATGCCACCTGGCAGTATAAAAAAAAATAGAAGATATTTTTCTTTGCTGGTTAGCAACCATGAAACAAAGCAGGATGCAATTAGTATCTGGGAAGCCTTTGAGCACATGGTTTATGTAGTTGTCAGCGTGTGTGCCAGTACAGATGAATAAGGAAGGGTCTTTGGAACCATCTTGTCTTTCAAAAGAGCTCTGAGCTTTCTTTGCACTCTGCTGGTCATCAGTGCAACCTGCCTTACTAAGAACACTAGTGAAACATGCTAAAAGAAACCAGTAATCAAGCATACAACATTTTTTAGATGTGTTATTTTCAAACCTTCACAGCTAAGCCAAATCAAACCAAATTTTTGCTGGAATGCTCAAATGCACTGCTTCTCAATAAGGAATAAGTATCTGCCAATTTTGAATTTTCTAGGTTCAGCTGATTCATCAGTATGGTTCTTCAGCAAGTAGTCATAAAGCAATTTATAACAGAAGTCAATTTTAGTCTTCTTATATTCCAGAGGACCAAACAGTATTAATCCAAACACTGCTGAAAAATATACAAATTGCACATTTAAGACTAGGCTTGGGAAATTTTAATCTCCAAGGCAAACATTTCTGTAGAGTATGAATGGGTAGAAAAAAAAGGATTTTAGAAGGCAATATTTAGGAATCCACTGCTAGAATATCAGCTGTAGCAAATATTCATTAGTCTGAAAACCGGTAACTTCAGTCAAACTATCTTTTCCTGGAGCTCTAGAATGTATTGAAGTGTTGATAATCACAAAATTTGAAGTGGATTTCTGATTAAAGCATTTACAAAGGATTCATTACAGTAATTCTACAAATACAAAACAATTGTTTATGCATCTCGATTCATATCCCCAAAGTTATTAGTCAAAAATATTACTCCACATTTGTACATCAGTGATATGTTTGTATGTCTAACAGTATATTTGATAATTAACATGGACTGACAAAGTGGAAAGAAATTTTGATTCTTGATGAAAACTCCTACAAATGAGACTATTAATCTAAAAATTGTGTCCTCACATGCCGCTGGGTATGGCCTGGCTAAACTGTCTATGGAACGTCAGGATAAGAAGAACAGTAAATTGTGGTGGATTGACCTTGGCCAACTGCCAGAGATCTACCCAGCCACTCTGTTAATCCCTGTTCTCAGTCAGTGTGCGGAGAAAATGACACTGAAAAATTCATGGTTGTGATGAAAACAGGGAGATCACTTACCAATAGTCATCATGGATGTGATTTGGGTAAAATTCATTTTCTTAATTGACTTTAATTTGGATAGCGAGAAACAAAGACAAACTTGAACACTTTTCCCCAACCCTTTTTCCCAGGCTCAACTTCACTCCTTCATTTCCAGCTCCTCTCTTGCCCTTTATCAATTGCACAGCACAGAGTGGGTGCAGGAGGAATGAGGGATTGTAGTCAGCCCAAGGTAGTTCCTCTCCTCTTCTCTTTCCTCCTCCCTCTTTTCACCTGCTCCAGCATGTTTGTTTTTTCTTCCTCACAGGTTGCAGCCCTTTAGGATGAACCTGCTCCATTGTGAGTCCTCCCCAGACCACACTTTCTGTCAGAGGAATTTGCTTCAGCACAGGCTTTCCACAGGCTACAGCTTCCTTAAGGGCATAGATGTCTGCTTTGGCGTGATCCTCTCCACAGGCTGCAGGGAATATCTGCTCTATCATTGTCTTGAATTTAGAACTGCTTCAAGAAATATCATTCTCCCATTCAAGCTGCTTAATAAAAATTATCTAGAAACAAAATTTTAAACTTTCAAAAAGAAAAGAGAGAAAGTCTGATATCAAAAGAGGTTAAGAAAGAAATAGTTATTACCTAAAAGAAAATTCTTAACTGGTTTATAATAACTCCCTTCAGTTCCTCTCAGGGTCTCCAAGTACTGAGAAGATAGTGAAGGCGCAGAGGGGCATGAAAGAATCTGAATCCCTTCCTGTCCCTGAGTGAAAATTTTAGCTGTGTATCTGATAGCCCAGTTTGAAAACTGTCTTTTTTTCTTCAAAGAATTCTGGACATCCTTATTCATGAAATTTTTTTTTCCCTTTAGGATCTAACTTTGGAAAGAGTCAAACATTTGTCCTCAGGCCAAACTTCTGAGGGTCTAAAGAAGGTGTCCTTTTAGTGGAACAGTATTTTTGCCAAGGAAATAACAAGCAGTTTCTAGACATGTTATGACCGTATTTTAAGGAAAAGAATAGCAATTTCATAATTTCCTTTGGGACAATGAGGAAACAAAGCAGGTTTAACTCCATATATAGGAGACATAAACCACTATCATCTCCTTTGATTTGAGTCTGTAATGAAATAGGAATAGCCTCACAGAATGATATACATCCATGACCAACTCGTGTCAGAAAGATCTAAGAAGCTAAGGACGTGCATGTAAACAGCCTACAGGATGGACTTTTCTCCTCTTGCTATGCATGTCATCACCGTCCTTACGTATGTTCTGTCTAGGAACAGAAATTTCTCCCTTCTAGTTGATCAAAGTATGTCATTGGAACTCTGTTTTCTCCTGAGTTTAAGGAAATTATAATGAACCCTTTCTACTTGCTCTGAGGGACTCATATTTGAAGCAAGAGACAAGAGGGCTTTGAATGCTGTCCTGAACTCAGTACTATTGATATGTGGCCTGGCACCAATGAAGGCAGTGTTTCTATGACTGGATCAACTATCTTGGCACGGATTTTTGCCTTTGTGCCAGCTGGGAGCCACATTTCACTGTGATTTGCTCTCCATCCACACACTGGCAGAAGCAAGATTTCCCTGCAGGCTGCTTAACCATCTTGGCATGGCTCTTGTCCAAATGCTGGCTGGGAGCTGGTTCCTCTGTGGCCTACTCAGTTCTCTTGGCATGAACATTGCTCAGACACCAACTGAGAGTTCAGTTCCTGAAGCCTGCTTCCATCTGCTAATTCTGAGTGACAAATGAAGGGTTATCCTTCAGACCACCTTGATTGATTTTTTTTTCTTTTAGAAGTTTCTGAGGGAAAAAACTCAAACACTCAGAGATGAAGAAACATTACATTAAACATTCTATGAAATCTTTGTTCCAAAAGGAATTTAGAAATCCAGCCTCTGTGGGCCTGGGTCAATTCCATCTGGGTAATCAAGCTACAGCTGGCTGTAATTGGTCTGTAGAGGAAAGAAGGATTGGCCTGTGGGATGCTTTGCTTCATCTACTTAGTACAGAAAATCCACCATGATTTCAGTATGATATGCTTCTTACTTACAGATGAGTTCTAGGCTCTTTCTCTTCAGTCCTGATCTCTGTGTGTCTTTCCTTTAATCTTTTTTTGCAATTCTTGACCAGTTTGCCTGACTTTCTGATTGCCTACTCCTTTCTTAGCCTTCAGTTGAATAATATTCTTGGATTCTTGATTGTATTGCAGTTTTATGTTTCCAGACCCGTGGGACAATATTTCCCTTTTTTGGTTCACTATGAATAGGTCAATCTGTTTTTTACATAGCCTTAAGTGCTGAGTGTAAATGTCTGTATCTTAAGCTGCATTTCTATGAAGGGATATTATCTGGATACACAGAAATCTGGAAGTCTCTTTCTAACAAATGGCCTTAAGTCAAGATTCAGAGTGAAGATCTATCTCTGTCTGTATGGAGATGGAGAATGTTTATCTCCTACAAACCAAGACAAGATAAGGCTAAGAATATCCTATTCTTCTGCAACTTAATGCACCAATATATCTCTAATTCTGCTAATCCCAAATGATGAAAAATCCTGAATCAGACCTGTGAAACGGTGACACTTATGAAAACTTGTGACTATTAAGCTGCAAATCTCAAATGTCCTTGGCATTTGGGAAGTGGAGCGGTGGTGGGGGAGGAAGAAATGTAAAGAGAATGCTTGTTACTGGGAATTATTTAACAGTTCAAATAGCTTTACGATTTCTTTACTGGAGATATTAGTAGGTAGATTTAAACATTAGTACAAATGTCTTTATGTTGACTTTGAATAAGCAGTTTGAAAATGTCTGAAGAGTAAAACTAAGACACTAGACAACCTTAAACCCCTAAAAATTGTATAATTCCTTGGTTAACTGGTCAGGTCATACAGTCTTTGCCCACTGCTTGGATTGTGTAACAGGAAGATACTACTCTGCGTATTACTCATTTTTCAATAAAATAGCTTGATAACAACTTTAGGTGAATGCATGAAAACTTGTGCTAAAAACCTGATCTGTATCACAGCCATCTTATAGTCCCCAGGTCCAAAGGGTCAAAAGGCGACTTCGTGACTTCATTTGTAGTCTTTCAGTTTGTATGCTGTGATTTTAAAATACTCTCTGGGCAACAAACTACAGTAAAAAAAGCATGCCGAAAGAGGGGAGATAACTAATGTCATGTCAGCTATAGGGGGAGACAGTTTTGCACAGTCGCAGAATCACAGAATGGTTGAGCTTGGCAAGAACCTCTGGAGTCATCTTGTCCAAACTCCTTCTAAAGCAGGGCCACCTAGATGCAGTTGTCCAGGACTCTGCTTAGATGTTTTTTCAGTATCTCTAAGGGAAACCTGTGTCAGTGCTTGGGCAACCTCAGAGTGAAAAAGTGTTTCCTGATGTTCCAGCAGAACCTTCTATTTTTCAGGTTTTGTCCATTGTCTCTGGTCCTGTCACTGGACACGACTCAAAAGAGCCTGGCTTTGTCATTTTTGCACTCTCCCTTCAGGTATTTACCTACATTGATGAGATCCTGCTTGAGCCTTCTCTTCTCCAGGCTGAACAGTCCCAGCTTCATCAGTCTTTCCGCAAAAGGCAGGTGCTCCAGTCCCTTCGTCATCCTTTTGACCATTTGTTGAACTCTCTTCTGTATGTCCTTGTCCCTTTTGTACTAGGGAGCCTGGAACTGGACATAGTATTCCAGCCGTGGCCTCACCAGTGCTAAGCAGAGGGGCAGGATCATTTTTCCAGCACTTTGTCTAATGCAGCTGAGGATAGCATTTGCTTTCTTTGCAGCAAGGTCATGTTGCTGGCTCATGTTTAATTGTGTCCACCACGACCTCCAGGTCCACTTCTGCCAAGCTGCTTTCCCAGTTGAGTGGCTGTCAGCACGTACTGGTGCATGGGGCTGTTCTTCCCCAGGTGCAGGGCTTTGTACGTCCTGTTGTTGAGCTGCATAAGATTCCTGTTGGCCCATTTCTCCAACCTGTCAAGATCCTCCGGGACGCCAACATTACCCTCTGGTGTATCAGCTACTCTTCCCCGTTTAGTCATGTTTAGTGTGCTAAGCGCACACTCTTCCTTGTCTTCTAGATCATAATGAAGATGTTGAACAGGACTGTTCCAACCTGCAAATATTTAATGTTTTAATGTTATGTTTAAAAAATAACTCCAGCATCAGAGGACATATTTCTTATTTTATAATACTACTAATTATCCATAAATGGATAGAGGTTCATACTAAAATATTTTTAACCACAATTGTATACTAAATACAGTAAAAAAAACCAAACCAAAACTGTTCCAGGTATTCCACCAGTTTATCTGATTTGTAGAAGTGTAGTTTCAATGTCTTAAACAAACTTTCAAAAAATTCAGATGAAATAATTTTGAAATGCTATTATAAATACAAAGTTACTAGATGCATTTTTAAAATGGGGATTACATGGATCTGTGATCTGGGTATCTTATTTAATATTCATACAGCAGGAAAATATTCCATGAGATGGATCACTCTGAAAAACAGCCATGTGAATATGGTCCTTCTTACTATATATCACTATTTTCTTGGAGCATATCTTACATACTTGGAGTGTATCTTCCAGAATTACAGGGCTGTAGAACTAACATAACTCTATAAAAATTCAGTAACATTTTCCCTCACTGGTGTTCCCACACTGCTGGCAGAATTATTAACATTCTACTTAGTATTTCAGGGCATGTGGTTTTTTGTTGCTATGCATTGGTGGTAGCTCACAGGAAGGAAGAGCTTTTCCATGGTGTAACTAAATTGATGACTGTGGGCTTGCACAGATGTAAATGAAGGCAATAATCAGTGTGAAGAACCTTTGTTTCTGGTAGTGGTGTGCAACAGAATTTTGTTTTCAGAATCCATGTTGGTTTTACAGGGTTGAAATAAAGAGGAAAAACATATTTTTACTGTTATTCACATCTAATTTGTCTGGGAATTACAGTATAAAATATTTCCTGTATCACAATGCAGTTTCACAGTAGACTAGTATTGACCTTGGTGGATATACATAAAAGAATACATTTGAAAATGTTGTTTTAATAGGAGTGAAAAATGATTTTCTGTATTTCTTACAATCACTAGTTTATTTAACTACAGGCGGTGGCTACTTGGCTCTTTGGAGAAGAGGAGGCTCAGGGGTGACCTCATCACTCTCTACAACTATCTGAAAGGAAGTTGTAGACAGGTGGGGGTCGGACTCTTCCCCCAGGCAACCAGCAACAGAACAAGAGGGCACGAGCTTAGACTCTGCCAGGGAAGGTTTAGGCTGGATATCAGAAAAAAGTTCTTCACAGAGCAAGTAATTAGGCATTGGAATGGCCTGCCCAGAGAGGTGGTGGATTCACCATCCCTGGAGGTTTTTAAAATAAGACTGCATGTGGCACTTAGTGCCATGATCTAGTAATCATGATAGTGTTGGATTAAGGGTTGGACTTGATGATCTTGGAGGTCTCTTCCAACCCAGATAATTCTATGATTCTATGATTCTATTGTTCTACTCTAGCTTCCTTCTGGACAGTTAGGAACCCTGATAAAGTTGAACAGTTTCACAGCAGCAGTCCTCCCCAAAGAATCCCCTCAAACAGAATACAACAGAAAACAAAACAAAAAAACAATAAAAAAATGTCATTTTCTAGGTTACATTATTTTTATTGAACATCTCTTGCAGGGTTACAAGAAGAGAACGTGGACAAAATATATTTTATTTCTGCTCCTACAGTGCTGTTTTGCATTTCTTGCCTTCTGGTTCCCTGTATGTCAGTCCCTGCAGAATGTGGATTTATTAACATGGTTACAGAGACAGGTCAAAACAGCTTCCCCTTGTTTTAATGGATTCCCTCCAGACATATTTCCACAGGTTTTCCAAAACACTAAATTATATTGTAATTCTGTTAAATTCTAAGTCATGATAATTTTGAACTCTAAGGATTTGTGTAAAGGCATTAAACATGCATCGTGAAAACTGGAAAAAGTAGAACTTTGAAGAAAATATAGATCATATTATTCTAAAATCAGATTTTGAAACATTGAAACCAGCTTCTGATTTCTGGAATAGCTATATTCTGAAAAATATATTCAGCATTTAAGTACACTACATACAGCGTACACTGAAATCAAAATAGTACACTGAAACCAAAGCAAAAGTAGTAGTGCTTGGCTATCATTAATGATCATTAACACTAATTTTGAAAGTGCTCAACTGTCATAACATTACTGGTATACTTTGCAATGTATCGATATAATGAAGGAAACATTTGTAGAAAGAATTTTTCCTTTTATTTTTCCCTCCCCAAATCAATAGCAAAATAGAAAGCGGGGACAGGGAGGAATTCATGGTAAGATACAAAGTCTTCCTCTATGTGGAAAGGACATCTTTCTGTGTTCTTGCAAACTTACAGAGATCAGCCCCACCAACAAGGAGAGGTCTGGGGAGTGGGCTGCAACCTGTGATGCCTGGATGAGCCAGGACAGAAGAACATGAGGCAAGACCAGGAATAATGCTCTGAAGGCATGGATGGTGCGGTCAGCAGACTTTTAGTTGTGAACTACCTGCCTATTTTCAGAGCACTGCAAAAATATATTGTCTTGAACATGTCCGAAGACAAACCCACTAGAGAGACTGAAACAACCCTTTAAGTCACAGCCATTGCCAAGCTGCCTACGGTAGGCAGCCTTTCTCCATCACTTTCCACCCTCTTCCCTAGAACTTTTGCTGTGTTTGGCTTGGCAGTGAGGTCTCTCGCTTTCTTGCCTTCTCCCAGCCTGCCTGAGTTCCCATCTCAACATAGGGGCAGTATGGAGGGGTGAAGTTCTTGCTTATGCCTTGGGTGAGACTGCCTGTGTCTGGGCATCCAGAGGATATGATAACAAGAAGTATTAGTATGAAACCACAGATGTGAGGATATTGACTCTTTTTTCAGATATATTGTTGAGGTGCTTTTGATGCAGTATGTGCCATCTGCAGTTAAAAATCCTGTTTACATATCAGCAGAGATAACGGAGTGTTGGATTATTTTCTTCCTGTGATTGATAAGGCATCTTTTTGCAAGGAAAAATACCTTGCCCAAATTTAAAAGTGCGTATTTTTTTTTACTTCTCAGTGTTAATTGTACCAGTTTTAATATCTCAATATTTCAACTAGGTAAAGCTCATTTCTTTTATAGTATCTTGTCTTGTTAAAATATTAACTTTGGGGGACTTAGGGAACCTCTCAGAGATCATTTCTCTACCATCTAGTGCTGGAATAGACCACACTAAACCTGATTTTTCTTTAAGCTGCTATAAATCAAATAGCCAATGCGGTTTAATGTAAAAATTTTAACCTTTTTAAAACATTTGTAAGCTAGCCTTCTAAGATTAGCCTGCAACACGTAACTGATCATTCAATCTTCTTTCCTTTATTCCATTTTCCAATCCAAAAACACTTAACGAAAAAGGAAGCAGTGTATTTATAGCTATATATTAAGATGGATACTAGGAACCATTGAATGTTTAGATAGAATGTTTCTTTCTACTCTCGGTGTTTTACAGAGTATTAAAGATTATTGTAGATTCTATTGTACATAAATACTGAATTATAGAAATCATAAAAATACATTGTTTATAAGAGGACATGGACAACACAGGTTTTATTTCCTTTTTATTTCCTGCTTTCCTACAGAACTATGTCATGAACTACATATAAGCATATATTTTGTTTTCTAGGAAGGTATCTTCCTAGAAAGATGGCGAAGGGGCTAGAGCACAAGCCCTATCAAGAATGACTGAGGGAGTTGGGGTTGTTTAGCCTGGAGAAGAGGAGGCTCAGGGGAGACCTTATTGCTCTCTACAACTACCTAAAAGGAGGTTGTAGGCAGGCAGCGGCTGGTCTCTTCTCTCAGGCAACCAGTGACAGATCAGGAGGACATGGTCTCAGGCTTCGTCAGGGGAGGTTTAGGTTTGATATTAGGAAAAAATTTTCACTGAAAGGGTGATTCGCCAATGGAATGCACTGACCAGGGAGGTGGTGGAGTCATCGTCCCTGGAGGTGTTTTAAAACAGATTGGATGAGGCACTTATTGCCATGGTTTAAATGACGAGTGGGTGCTAGTGTTGGGTCATAGGTTGGACTAGATAATCTCAGAGGTCTTTTCCAATCTTGTGATACTGTGATCTGTCTCCTTTAATATTTCTACCATGTTTTAGCTACCTAGTCTCACACCTAGAGTTTTTTAAATAATGACACCAATTAGATTTTCAAGCACTTTTTACTTAAGGACTTTTAAAGTGTTTATTCACTACTTTTCTGACTAAGTATAAAATTTTAATGAAAATTCATCTGCCTCTAATCTCTATTTTTCTTAGCAGCAGAGGAAAAAAAGGAATGGGAACGGTTAAAAGCTGAACGTGACTAGAAAAGCCTCCCCCTTATGGAACTTCTGTTCCAAGGAAACGTTTTTGTGTCAGTAAAATGTTTAAAATCCTACTAGGCCTCAAGCTCTTAAATGAGATTTAAGTTTCAGAAAAACCTTTCCAGGTTCTCAGGATGTGGTGATTTCCAAATGCACGTAGCTAGTGTCAGATTAAGTTCTTAAGAACTGTTTTTTTGAACAGAGTGGTAGGAACATCTTCAATGACATTCAGGGAATATTTGATAAGTAGATCCTTCAGATTCAGATTTAACAATAAACTCTTTATACATGGTCGTTAGTGGCCCATGAGAATTTTTTGAGAGGTTGGAGTCCTACCCAAAGTTATTTAGATTCTTCTAAATTATATACATTAGTTAGTCACTTGAAAATCTGACTACTTACAGTGAGTGCTCTCAATTTTTATCTTAAGTGACCTGGCTATCATGTTCTCATAGTTATTTTGCAACTAGCATTATATTTAAGCTGTGAACTGTTCTTCACAAAGTCACATTTCATTCTAATATGAGGCTCCTACTGTGCACAGAATTGTTTGTTCACACTTTATTTAGTTCCACAGTAATTGTAATAGACTAATTTCACTGTCAGAACAGTAAAAAGCATCCAGAGATGTGCCCTGTAGAGTAAAATTTTCAAATTAAAAGGGACAAGACCAGATTTTTAAAAGATTCCAATTAAATCTAAATCAAGTCTAGATCTAGTCCATCCCAAGTTAACAATAGTATTGTTAATTTGAATTAAAAGAATATTTTAAAATTATCTTCCTATACATTGGTATTGCTATTATGTTTTCTTGTAGGATTTTACTTTGAAAAAAACTGCAGGTTTCAGTGTATTTGTGCTGAGATGGCTAGTTTGCTAAGGATGATAGTAGAAGATATTTAAAAAACATACAAAACTGATATTTTGACAGTTTTTCTTTTAAATATATGGTATTTTTACTATTAAAAAAACAAAAGGAAGCATTGCGATAGATCTTGCTGTATCATGAGTTAGTCTGTGTTGGAGGACTTTAAATGAACTGTAACTGAAATAGACTCCATTGAAGCTGAAACCAACAGATGTACTGGCAGAGTTAGAAGATGGTGTGAGATGAACAGTCCTATAAAATAATGAAAGTAAAGAAAGAAGATATTTGCTGAGTTCAACATCAATGAATGCTCTATGGTACAAATGGAATATAGAGATGCAGATCAAGAAATCTTGTATGTAATTAGTGACTTGTTTATAAAAACGAACCTCGGAAACCTTCTAAGATGCACATTGCTGTAGAGAAGCCTGCACAGTGTTATGATAGTAGCTTACTATTAGTACAGGAAACTTTGTCTAAACCATTTAGTCCACTATTTGCCATTGATTCAAGTTTGTTTCCTTTCTTTTACCTGTTCTATTAATGAGAGGAGAATAGTGTTGGAGTCCCTAGCCAGATACACTTGTCCGAAGACTTACGAGATTACAGTACTTACAAAAAGATTGTCCTAAGCAACTGATATATTACAATATTCAGTATTTCCATTAGTGATTTGTATAAATAATTAAAAAAATAAATAAAGGAAATGAATGAGAAGAAAATTACCATCATTCCTAGCACACTTGAAAAACTAGAAAAATAGCCTGAAAAATAAAAAGATACTTACGGAGATGTAAAACTTAGAAAAATTTTCAAAGCATGAGAAAAATAGGTTTTTTTCCTCTTTTTGGATTTTTGAGAGCATTACTTTAAAAATGGAAATATTTGCATTTTTTACCTCGAGTGATTTTTAAACAATTTTTACTATTTAATAAATTTTTATATAAAAATAGATGTATATGTACACTTGCATATGTAAATGTAAATTATTTACTTTTGAAAAATGACAGTTCTAGTCAGTATTAGGGATGAAATTGTGCTATATGCAAGTCTAAATGAGTACTAAAAATATGCTAGAAAGTTACAAGCCAGAGCCCCATGTGGTCTCAAAGTTGGTTTTATGCAGTCAGACCAAGGTTCAGAAGTACTACTGTTAAAACATAATCAATGCATCAGTATAAATAAAGAAATCCCTTATTTGTAGAAAGATGCTAACATAATTAAAAGTACATCCTTATGCATTTAGGGTACTCTATGGTGTTAACATATCTCGTTATTGGCTTTAGTTATTCAAGAAGGGTAATTGTCTAATTTAATAATTCTTTTTGTTTGAACTCACTTTATTTCAAAAAGTGAAGAAAGAATTCTCATTAACTGAATTGCATCACTAATGAAATCTTAAACAGTTTGCTCAAAAATCCCTCCTCTGGAATTTCAGAGGCCTCTTTTCCTGCTCTTCAGATGAGATGATAATAGCTCCTCTCTGCCAGAGAAAGAGACCGAGAGGAAGCTGGCTGCAGATATAAGCATTCACTCTCCTGCTCTGAAAGAGCTCATTATTTAAAGTACTTAACATTCCTCCGCCATTTTTTACATACCACTTTCTACCAGCTTATCATTGATTTGTGGGTTTTGACCACAAATCTTAAACAGATTGGTTCTAGAAGGAATCTAGATAAGTAGATGGTAGAGAAGAGCAGGTGTAATTATAAAATTGTGGCACTTAGTTTTGGTGGCTTTGCTTTGGTTTTTGTTTGTTGTTGGTTTTTATTACTTTTAACTCTTATACATGTTAGTCTTATAGAATAACATGAAAGGACTGCGGTGAATAATTTTTAGATATCCTAAAGCCCTCTTGTGTACGAACCCAATATACACACTTGATCTAAAATCCTGTCAAGAAACAAAAAAATAAACCTAGCAAACCTACACCAAGCTGAGTGATGCAGTTGTCACACCAGAAGGATGGGATGTCATCCAGAGGGACCTGAACAAGCCGGTGAAGTGGGCCTGTGTGAACCTCACGAGGTTCAACAAGGCCAAATGCAAACTCTTGCAACTGGGTCAGGGCAATGTATGACTTCAATACAGGACAGGGGATGACGTGATTGAGAGCAGTCCTGTGGAGAAGAACTTTGGAGCCCTGACAAATAAGAATCTTGACATAAACTGGCAACATAAACTCGAAGCCCAGAAGGCCAACTGTGTCCTGGGCTGTATCAAAAGAAGCGTGGTCAGCAGATCAAGGTAGGTGATTCTCCCCCTCTCCTCTACTCTTGTAAGATCCCACCAGGAGTATTGCGTCCAGTTCTGGAATCCCCAATATAAGAAGGATGTGGAACTGTTGTAACGGGTTCAGAGGATGACTATGAGGATGATCAAAGGGATGGAGTTCCTCTGCTCTGAGGACAGGCTGAGAAAGTTGGACTTATTCAGACTGCAGAAGAGAAGGTTCCATGGAGACCTTATAGCAGCCTCCCTGAAGGGGGCCTACAGGAAAGCTGGGGAGGGACTTTTTACAAGGGCATGGAGTGACAGGGTGAGGGTGAATGACTGTAAAGTGGAAGGGGGAAGATTTAGATTGGACATTAGGAAGGAATTAATCACAATGAGAGTAGTGAGACACTGGAACAGGATAGGATGCCCATGTAAGTTATGAATGTTCCCTCCCTGGAAATGTTCAAGGCCAGGTTGGATGAGGTCTTAAGCAGCCTTTTCTGCTGGGACGTGTCCCTGCCCATGGCGGTGGGGTTGGAGCTATACGATCATTTCAGTCCCATAACTTGGGTCTACGCTGTGCTTGTTTCAGTGTGCTTGTTTCATTGAGTCATCTGTATCTATTTCTGGGTTAAGAAAGCCCTCCTTAGCCTTATAATTTCTGTTCTTCTGTGCTCATTTAAATTTGTGCTTATCTTATGCAGGCACATATACCATACCAGATAGACAGTCAAGTTCCAGTCACATATCTGGAATGGTCTCCTTCCTTTCCTACATGCCTGGAGATTTACAGAAGCTATTTCGCAATGCACAGAAGAATTTTTTGTTTAGAGTTCTTTTTTAGAAGTGCCATCCTGCAAATCAGTGCAGGGTTAAGCATAAAAGCAGAATTGTTCTTCTATCAGACCTTACTTAAAATGCATTATAAAGATATACATTCTAAATAATACAGTAAGAAGCAGTCCAATTCTTATAATGGTATGTCTGCATTTACTTTTAAACTTGAATCCACTGAATATATTTTCAGCTCTAATATATTGTTTTTCTTAATTTTATCGTCTTTTGAATGTCTCTCAAAAAATGCAAAAAAGATGTATCATGGCATAGAGACCCAGAATTAAAACAAAAGTTGAAACTTTTAACGTAGTTGTTGCTGGTGTCTATGAGCTAAAAAAGGCATTATGTGGTTGACAGTAAATGATGGGAACAAGAAGGACTGTGAGCAGTCTTTATGAAAGAGAAAGTTGTGGCATATCCTTTCATTTAGAAAAGCTTTCTTCTAAATACCATTATTTTTCCTTCAAGTTTTGATGAAGTTGAAGTTGCTAGGAAACTCATTCTCTTTTCAGCTGCACCTGTGTAAATATGGTGCAACCAATTTACATTGATGAAAGCTCCTGAACTGAAATAAAAATGTCTATGAATAGTTTTGATGTCTGTCATTACTTACACAAGGAAACATATTGTTACAAAAGAGACAAAATTTGATGACCAGTTGTTGCCTCATGGTCTTTGGGCAACATCTGGTACAATTCATGAGAAATTAGATTTATGCTATCCTTGCTAATCCCTGATTCCTTTCCAGTAGATCTACATGAAATTCTTGCCAATGACACACCTCCACTACTTGCATAATATCACTCAAGATTGTTTTGGAACCATGAATCCATGTTTCTGACTCTTATGGATTGAATTAATCTACAGCTACTATTAGAAGAGAAGTTCCTATTCTCTGTGTTATACACTCTAAAGGAATGATGGTTGATATTGTAGTCGTCCTTACATCTATACTGCCTTTGGTAGCAGTAGCTGAGTACATGTTTACCTTCATGGGTCAGTAGGCGTATACTGCTTGTATAAATTCTACTGACTGTAATACTCACTATGTATATCGATGCAGCATTTTAGGATGAACTCATTGAGTAATGATGACTACATCACTCTTTTTCTAGCTTAAAAGCGTTGACCATACCAAATATGTGGCCAGCTTACCTTCACACACACTATAGGACCTAGTCTAGCATATTTTGTATAAAAAAGTCTTTCATCTCCAAACTAAAATTCCTGCACAGCTATGCTGCCTATTGCTGCACCAGCAACATTAAATTAGGTTTGTAAGCAGATTTCATCCATCCAGACCTATTAAAAGAAATAAACAAGGATCATATGTTTTTTATTAATATTTTGATTAGTTAGACTAACATTCTGTATTATCTACAATTTAATAATTATTTAACAACCTGTCATTCATTCAGCGCATTTGTACCATTCAAAAAAGAGAATTTGAGTATTTGGATATTGTAGCCATATATGGTAAGAAAAATTCCCAACTGAGTGCATATTAGATTTGCAAAGGGCAAACTTAACTCAATTTCCATGCAGAAATCTCTGGGCAGAAAACAGATACTTTTCTTTGTTATGGCCTAAAAGATTTTTTATTGTTTCTAGATTCTCCATACATTAAAAACATCTCAAGGAAGCACCTGAAACTTTGTTGTTTTATTGCTTTGTTGCTTCATTGCTTAAGAGACTCATTATTTATAAGAATGGAAAAATGAGTCCTAAAACTTACTTTATTGCATCTTTCTTAAGGAATTTTTTCTGCGATGAATGATTAGGAAGAATGTCTTCAGTGAGAAAGTTGTCAGGGATTGGAACAGATTGCCCAGGGAGGTGGTGAAGTCTCCATCCCTGGAGGTATTTAAAAGATGGGTAGATGAGTTTCTTAGGGATATGGTTTAATAGGGAGACAGGGACGGCTGGACTCGATGATCTCAGAGGTCTCCTCCAACCTTACGATTCTATGATTCTATGACCTTACATGAAACCATAGCTACTACATACATCCTGGATATCATTTAGATAAGTCTAGTTCAATCTTTACTCCTGTTCCTTCTTTGGGCAAATGCATAATTTGGGATCAAGTTCCATTTGAGGTTACTTCCACTCTGATTTTTCTTTTATGAAGATTTGAGACATCCTATGAAAATAACTTATTTCTATGAAAACATTTCTCAGTAAACTTTTCTTAATTATTTCTGAGAAGTTAATAAGTGAGGAAAATGGTCAATAAAACTAAAACTCTTTTGCAATTGAGATGTATGTTTATCAGAAATCGTTACAGCATTTTTACAGATACAGTAATTAACCACATTTAATAATAGTAGTGTCTGCTTTTGCAGTGTTGTTCACTGAAACAAGCTAAAGGTTTTTATAGAGGTTACTTGCCTTATTGTAGAAAGTCTGCTGGAGTACAGGAAACTTGTGACTAATGATACAGAAAAAGATGGAGGGTCATCTCTGAGTCACAGTCCCTTGCTCTACAGTCAGGGACAACACTTCTCATTATAAACCATCCCGTCTCCTGTCAATGTGCTCCTGTACAAATTCTATCAGCCTATTTACTCGGATCTGTGGAGGAACAGTGGCTTTGTTTTCATTTGTCAGTAGACCTTTAATAAAGGTACACCCTGAAAAATTGAGAGTAATAGGGATTTATGTAAGAAAGCATTTTGATTAATCATGAATGAGAAAAGAAATCTGCAATTGGAGACTTCTGCTTTTATACTTCCAATTGCAGTTCCGACCTGATTTTATGTCTGAGTAAAGGTAATTATCAAGAGTATAAAAGAATTAAAATGCATTCAGGTCTTCTGGAAAATCAAATCATGTGGATAATTCTTTTCAAATCAATAATGAGCTGGACTTCTGTTCCATTGTCTGCATAATGGCCTTTTATTTCCTTACAAAATCTGTGTAAGTCTCAAAAGCTGTGGCTATGTATGACTTTCTTGCTGATGAAAAGTACAGATTCTACAGAATTTACAGCTTTAAAAGATCAGTTCCTATTGTAAAGGCCTTTTCCACTTTGATCAACACAAGGTAACATTTATTAAATCACAGAAGAACATTGTTGAAATAATATTAAGGGTATAAATGCAATCAACCAGATTCGAGGACTTAGTAATTTTTTTTTTTTGCATTATTATGAACACACTAAGTTTTAAAGGTAATACAGGCTTTAGGCACACAGTGAGTTATTTCGTATACTAGACCGTAACTATTATTACTTTTGGGATGTAGAAAGGGACTGAAAGTATTTCATGGTAACATAGAAATGCTGTTTGTAGTCTCCTGCTTGAATCTGGGCTACTGCAAGCAATGCACAAGAGACAGCCTTTTCTATGTCTGGCAGAGTCTTCAAGACACCCAGGAGAGAGATTTCACAACCTCCCTGTGCAACTTTATTCCACTGAGGGACTACTCACCTAGTGACTTTTTCCCCTCAATAACCAATCTTAATTTTCCAAGATGCAATTTGTTACCACCGCTACAATTACATCGTTGGGCTATGAACTATGGTGAGGGATGCAGTCTGGCTTAATTAGACCTTTGCCTTGCACCTAAATGGTAGACATCTAGTGCAGCAATTACTTTGAAGTGAATGCTCATTTGTCTTTTTATCAATGGAAGATGGCTGGCTTATCTTGAGAGAAAGTGTTTCCCCTGGACACCTATCCCTCTCCTTTGACTATTTTCAGGGCAAGTGCTGTGGACGTTTGGTGTCTCAAAAGAACAACTCCTAAACCATCCAGAAGCTACTTAGGTCTTGAAGGTGTCTACCCTGATAGCAGAGAGCAAATATGATCTATGAGAATAAGAACATGAGTAGGGGCACCACAGGAATCTGTAGTGTTCGATGCATTGTCAAATGTTCTTTTTTTTATTAGACAGAACTAATAAAAAATCCCTGAAAATTCAATGTCTTTTTTGTCCAGAATAAACAGAATCAATACTGGTAGATAAATAGTGGCTCTGGAAACTGAGCCATTTATGACAATTCAGTTAGGGAATCCATCACACTTTAAGTCTTCAGAAAGTAAATAGCACTAACTAAATAATACTGTTGTGGTGTGTGGCATTAAGTAATGAGGGCTGCTAGATAATGGTTCTGGAATAAGGAGGACTCCAAGCAAATGTAGAACATCTAATAGGTTTTTGATTGTTATCTCTAATAAGGAAAAACATAAAAGAACATTTCAAAAAATGACCAAAGTTCATCTTGGACCTGGAGGAGAAGAATGAATTAGCATTATAAGCCAAGATCTAGAATGACTACATATACCTTGTGTTAAAACTGAATATTTAACATCCTTCCATTTCTTTTATTTTCGTTCTGTTAAACGCTTAAGAAATCTATTTTAATACATAACACGCCAGTTAAATCCCAAGTCATAAAGAGTAAAAATACATGCTTGCTGGGTTTCAGTTGTGAAACAGATTAGTCCATTAGTGAATAAAAAATTAAATCACACCATAGCAATTTAAAATTCCTCAAGAACCTGGTTATATAAAGGAAATGAAGTAGAAGATGACCTATGCAAATGCTTCAACTGTAATAAAATATCGATATCACAATGCTGAAATCTGTAGAAACCACAACAGAAAACATGAAGTATGTAAAGAAACCTTTGGGATTTGCAAAACAATACATTAAAATATACTGATGTTATAAATAGTGCCATAGTTTACCTTTACTGGCTTGAAAGAGGACTCCAGAGACTGGAACAGAAGACAAATCAAAATAGTTATGCTGATATATTGAAAAGTTCAGTCTTTCCTCATTAAGGAATTTCTGGCAGCTATAATGCTTTATACACAGGAAGGGAAACGAAAGGTGTAGTGACTTGGATCCATAAGTTTCTATATGAAGTACGGGTCAAGTGGAAAACTGAATTTTTACTGTGGAACGTCTTGTTTTTGTTAGTTTATAGAGACTTTCATCAAATGTAGAACTGAATCTAGAGGCTGCACATAGATGATGGAAGAGACAATTCTAGGATGGAATAAATAAACTCTTAGCTCCCTACACAAATCTTTAAGAATTCTTTGTTGAGGTTGCCCAAAGTAGAGATTCCCTATTGATGATTGTGTACCCACAAAGTGCGATTAAAACAGAAGACTTTTAATAAAAGCTTACATTCTGATGTAAAATTTTACGAGATTTTACTCTTCTGAATTGTATTACGTAATATGTAGCACAGTTTTTAATTTATTTCTCTTTTTTTGACTGTGTTTCAGGTTGGTTTTGGTGGTTTAATTTATTAAAATGTATCCACAAAAAGTTAGTGAGGTGGAAAGATTTTGCATATAAAATTCATGATATGAAACTCTGCATGAACCCTGTGTTATTTATGCACAACTGTGTATAAGCAGCACATAACATTTAATGTTCAGCTGTTGCTGCACAAGGACTTGTATGCAACTTCTGGCACATAAAATTTGTCTGTTATAGCTTCTGGCATTTAAAGTTTTTGCTACCCAAAGGTTTTATCCCTCCTCTTCCACATAGAAATATACTTGGTAATTGCCTGAAAAAAAAAATCTGGGATCCATTTATCATTTCCTGGATATTTCAGAAGTCCAGTGGTTTTAGTACCAGTGTTTTCTTCAGTGCATTTGTATTGTTATCCCTGAACGGTTCAAAATGGTAGGTTGAATATTTCATTCCCAAACATGCATTTTTAATTACCTCTAACCTATCTGATTATGGACTTAGGAGAGAACCATGCTGAGGGCTGATTTGGAAGACTGTATGTTAAAATTACAGGTAAAATGTAAAATCCTGTTAAAAATTGTTTCTGTCAGTCCCTGCTCCCCACTGCAGGTGTATATCTCTAAAGAAGTCTGCTTCTCTTGGTGGACTGGTCTGTCTCTGACCAGAGCTCCTATGTCTCCATGTATTCAACCTCTGCTCTGTCTGCCTCAGTTGAAGAAATGGTTGATGCTTTTGTCATCTTTAGCACTTCTGAGGGATTTTCAAAGGTACTGAGACACTGCAGCTTCACATACTCCTACCGTAACAGAGCTGATCCCACATCTGCCACTTTCCAAGTGTGACCATGGCACCTCTCTCTGCCAATGAACCAGGCTCTGAATTTGAGGATCTCTTTATATTACACAGATTAGTAAACATCTGTCTTAAAAACCTGGAATCTGCTCTGACACCAGGATCTACATCAATGAAATAGTATTCTTACCTTGGTACCACAGCCAGCCACATTTGTTTTTGACTACAATACAATGAAGCTTTAATACCTTCAACATGTTGCTGAAGACAATATAATTGCTTAGCAGTTGTGCAAGCTGGTAAAAACAAAAGCACCACAGAATGACTAAAGTGTAATTATAAAACATGTCATGCTGTCAATTTAGAAAAAAAACCCAACTAAACCCTAACAATGTAGACTGACTTTCCTTGTACTGTATTACACTATTATGTTCCTTTTATTTACTACACAAAGCTTTGATAAGACATCTAAGATTTTTAGAATCTTGTCTATAACCTAATTTCTTGAGTGAATTGTTCACTTTTTCAGAGGTTGTAATAAACATAGATTAAAAAGTGGATTACACTTTTGTGGTTAAGGCTGTAAACCTGCAGAGTCAAAATGTAGCTTGTGGAAAAGCTTTATGCTTACAGGAAGAAAATGTATGGCATGTGTGGTCTTGATCTTAATTTGCTTCTATTGTTTGTTCCAGAATTCTGGTCTAAAATGGGACCATGTTGTTAGTTTCTCTGTCCACATTCACGTTTTCTATTAGGAGTACTTTAGGTGTGGTAATATTTAAAGAGCTGCTGTCTATTTCGCAGGGTGGTTCAGAGTACCTTTCTTCAATGAGTAGAAAGAGGCAGATCCACAAACTCCTGAGAAGGCTTTAATAACATGTTTGTGTCTATTCACTGACTTTGTAAGACTCCTGCAAACTCAGGAAACTGACTGAAAATCAATAGGAAATGGAATTAAGAGAAGAGCAGAAAAGGAGAAGGAAGGAGGAGAAGGGGAAGACAGTAGAGCCCACTCTAAGCAAGGGGAATCCTGGATTTTGGACGGAGCTTAAACTACTTCCCAAAAGTGGAACTAACTAACTCCTGGATTGCCACCCAGGCCAAGACTCACTAATCCCACTGAGGACTGACTGCTACACAGACGACCGTTTCTGCCAGATATAGCCTGGATGACCCCTATGTACTGGGCTTCACTCACCACAAATGGATCCGGGAGGAGTTTGGACCTGTTATTTCTTATTCTTGATGACCTGTGTAGCTTTGACAGTAGTCTCTGCTTGCACAGGAACTACTTTTTTTGCAGTCTGCATTAAGGTGATGGCTAAATACCCTCTTGCGAGCTGTTTTTTTTTTTTCAAGATGGTTATCTACCTTAACCACTGTCTGAGCTCAGGACTTTAAACACATTTCTTGTTCTTATACTACCTGTTCATGTTCCTTCTATCTTCTGTACAACTCAGTATAAAGCTTAATTTGTGTCTTGGTTGTGAAGTGGGTATAATAGTTGTATGATAGGATGCTATCTGTAAATTGCTAGCAAGTGTGACCAAGTGAAAATTTGAGTTCTAACTTTCTTATTTTAAATTTGTAAGGTTCATTTTTTCTCCTTCATTTGTGAAAGGGATGTATAGATATATTCATTAGTAAAAAGGAAGAAATAAAGCACCTGTGATTCGACACCCATCAAAGCCAGTGTCATATCTTCATTTTTTCTGCAATCCTGGCAAAGTTTTAGAAATGAAGTGTTAAGTCCTGTGGTAAGTGATTTTAGAGTTTTTGCCTGTCCTGAATCTTGCCTGCATGATCCATTCGCTTAAAATAATGACATAGATACTGCTAAGTTTAATTAATATAATGTGTTAATAAGTTTTTTTAGTTCAAAAAAATTGAGACATATTCTTTATTTAGATTTAAATACACAGCAATTTAGATAAGTACCATACACCACAAGATCAATTTTCTCACAAAAAGTTTCTTAGAAATATAATTAAACTTGTCAATCAATATAGATACAAAAGTGTCAATACTAGATGTTTGTTGTGACATGGGTATACTGGTTTATCGAACAGCAACTGAACAAGAGTTAATTCAGAGAAATGTGACTGTACTGAATTTCAAATGATTGGAGGTGACCTGGGAAGTTTAAACTTGTATAACTGAAAGATAAGAGTTGAAGTATATCTTCCATGAATAAGAAATAGAAAATCATGAGAAAATGTCATAAAATATGTCAACATTCTACATAAAATTTGGGAAGTTTCCTGAAACTTATACATACTGTAATCAATACATGTCCTTAATTTGAAATGTAGTTTAAGCTCTGGCTGGTCTATTAGCTACTATTACTAATGTACACATAAGCCTAAAATGCAGTATTTTCCATAGTAACGGATATATTTTGCAAACCTCTTACATTTTAGTTTAGTTTAAAAACTGATATTGCACATAGAAATGTTGTGTTTCTATTTATTATTTGAAGTGACTATTTCTGTTGCTCTGCTTGAGTGGATGAATGTAAAAGTCCAGAGGAAACATCAATGAAGTTAAAGGCAAGACATGTAAATAGTATGACTAGTGCTGATAAACAGAAAGAAAGAAGATTTTGTCCTGTGTAAGGCATAACCGTAATAGTAGCAGGCAGCCACGACACCAATTTAGCAACTAACTCAATGACATTTCTATTTTTTCCATATGTCCCCTTGCCACTGAATACAAAATGTACATGTGGAGTTGCTATGCATAGCTTTTCCATTCTCAAAATGTCACAGTTACATATGAAATTTCTACTTTCCTGTCTGATAAGTAGTCTGCTGAATTTATATGCGGTGCATTCTACCGTTCCAAGAAACTAAATTTGAACATAAGAGGCAGATTCAATTTGTCTTTTTCAGATATATATCCTGTTTATACATTCCTATCTGTGTTACAAAAGATTCTAAGGGCTTTTTTTCTTAATATATGGAATGTCTCATTCTTCTTATAGTGGTGTTCTGATTTTGTAAGAGCAACCAGGCAATCAGCGTGCAAGGGGTGTCTGCTACCTTGGGACCGTGGAGTCCTTGTTTATAATCCTCAGGAAAATCTTTCTGAGCCTTATTTTCCTTCTTATATGAAGTACAATGCTACTATCAAGCCTGACACTACTATACGCTAAAACAAGAAGGGCTCACTGAAATATGTATGTGAGCAGTAAATACACCACTCCTGTGCAGTAGTGTTCACTGACAACTCTTACAAGTTAAACATCATTTGAACTGCCACTGCACACACACATTATCTGACGATGGCTGTAAATATTATTTAAGCAAAATAAACAACAGTTGCACAGAAGTCAGTGTCTGCAAAATGGTTCATGAGTTATCTGAATTTTAGAGAACTCAAATGTTAATGATTTTCTATTTCAAAATGATATTTTCTTTTAAGTTATGAAAGAGGAGATACTTTGTCCTTACTAATTAGTTTTGTGATGGAGAAAGGCATATTTATAAAGGGATAGGAGGTATTACTCATAATAGCAGAAGATGGACTACAGAACAGTCTCTGTTACTCCTATGCCTTTGTTCAAGTACAACTGTATCTAAGTATGTTTGAGTTCTGCTTAGGGGAGTGTCCTGCAATCACTTTAATGAGCCACATTACTGTCTATACTCAAAGAGTATCTCTATATTGCAAAATAAAAGAGTATCAGGAGAGAACTCTGAAGTTAGAACACTGAACTCAGAACACTGAACCTCCTTTTGTCCACATAGTAGAACATAATTTTCCATTTTGGTTCTTTCTTTGGTAGTGTTTGAGCTAGCTTTCAATATGGCAAAAATCATAGACTTTTTCTGGAAGTTAGATCATTCCAGGGAATCTTTAATTAGCAATATGGACAAAGATGCAGCAATATGGACAAGATAGGCCTCCGGTGCTATCTGAAAAGACTTTGTGGCTTCAAAAACTTCCATACGTTCAAATGCCAGCCCATGGTATATGCAATCCATACTCTCAGTGCTGCATCATAAAATCCACTGTAGTTTGCCTTTGACACATCTATTTTTATTTTACATACTTTGAACAGAGAACATATCTAAGAAAATGATTACATATTGTGGTATGTATTGTGCTCTAGATTGTGCTAAATCTCAGCCATATAGATCTAAGACACTCTGCGCTGGTTGGTCTTAGAGCTAGGGATCTGTTACTGCGACTGATAGATTTGCTTGTATAGACACTGATGCTTCATGCTGATATTGTAAACACTGATCATGACACTGAATAGAGCTGAAGAGCATCCTCTAAAGCTCACAGGATCTGGCATATGCGAGGAGGTCACTGCCTTATGCAAATAAACTATACTCACTGGCATACCTAGCTGCCTGGCCAATATTAGCAGTTTAGTATAATTTAGTGTCTACTGTGTGTTCTTTCTGCACCTGACGTGCTTCAGCAGAAGAGGAGATCAAGATAATGTGGGCAGTTTCAATGGTCTACTTTGAGATGAGAACTGGCATAGCTCTGTGATGTCTTATAAACCCCAGACACAGAGGCTAGTTCTAAAACACAGGTTAATTTTTTTCTGGTTTGCAGGTTTTTTTTCATTATATTAAAGAGTACAATAGTAATCTCTGTAGCCAAAAATAATTGGCAAGTATACTGACATTAATGCAATTTTCTCTACCAAAAATACTTGAAACAGTAGGTCTCTCCAATTTCCATACACTCGCAAAGTTCTTCCAAGTTACATAAGCACTCGTGAGAAAGGTTTGTCCTCAGCCCAATCTAACTAAGTAATAAAGTTGTAACCTGGAACTGTTGATTCCTTTCCTGGGCCATGATGAAGAATAGACATAGAAAACTAGAAAGACTGGAGAGCCCAAGGACTCATTGAAAATCCCAGTCTAAATTTTGCTTTTCACTCATGATATTATTTCAATTGCTTTTCTTTAAATAATTTCAAGCTTCACCCATGATCACAATTTCTCTTTAATGTTTCAAATGTAATTAATACAATGCTTACTACTTCTCCTTATCATCACTTAAATATTTAAAGAAATAAGATCAGCTAACTTTTTTTTACTATCTTCTGAGTAGCTTAACATCAATTTTATAACATGATATTTGTCAAGAAAAAAAAATTTTTACTCCACAAAAAGTTTAGAAATCTGTATTGTAACAATAGCCCTTAAATACAGCAGTGAAAGTGAGCAGAGTTGTGATCTGTGTTTAATTTTGACATAATGGCACAGACATATAAATGCAATAATTAGACTCCTAAGAGAATGTGATAGACATAAAATATTTAAGAAGATCTATAGCAAATATAAAAACATTTCTCACATTATTTTTTAGGTAAAATAACTGACAACTTGTCCCTTAATGGGAAGTAATGCAACGGCCCTGGAACAGCCTTCGGTCTGGAGAATGAGCCATTCATGTGGAAATTTTCCTGCTCTACCCCACACTGGCAAGGCCCCACCTGGAGTACTGTGTGCAGTTTTGGGTGCCACAGTATAAAGAGAATATCAGGATACTGGAGAGTGTCCAGGGGAGGCCACAAAGCTGGTGAAGGGTTTAGAGGGAAAGCTGTATGAGGAGTGGCTACAGTTGCTTGATCAGTTCAGCCTAGAGAAGAGTGCACTCCTCACAAGGGAAGGACGGGGAGCACACACTGATTTCTTGTCTCTGGTGACTAATGATAGAACCCGAGGGAATGGCAGGAAGACGTGCCAGGGGTGGTTTAGGCTGGACATTAGGAAAAGATTCTTCACACAGAGGATGTTGGAGCAATGGAACAGTTCCCCAGGAAAGCAGTAATGGTGTCAAGCCTGAGAATATTCAAGAAGTATTTGGACAATGCCCTCAGACACATGGTGTGAATTTGAGGGTTGTCTTATGCAGGGACAGAACCTGGACTTGATGATCCTTGTGGGATGATTCTATGAGGATTCTATAATTCTATGATAAAAAAAAATATCTCCAGGCCTGACAGAAAAGGGAGAACCTACCTTCTAGCTTTCAGAAATGTTGGGAACGTGCAACAGAAGAAACACAAAGAATATTCAATATACTAAGGGCATTCAGTGTTTTTGTTTCATTCTTCTCAGGCCCCAGTCATCATTAGTTACATCTTTTCCACATATGAAGTTCAAGGAATGTAACCTGAATTAATTAAAAATGTGAATCTAATCTTCATTGGTGAAACCATATTGAATCCATGCATTTGATTTAATCAAATTAACTGAAAAGTTTTAACTTAATTCCTTAAACTAAGGCAACTTCACACACTATTTATTTTAAATTTCATATGCTAGTGTATTTTAATCAAAGACAGAATACAGAGTCACCCTTAATGCATTAAAAATATATTTATAACACTCTGAGCTGATCTTTGAAATAATTGGTAGTTTAATTCAACAAGGAAAGGATTATTCTAATAATGTAATTCTGTATTTTCTCTGTTTCTGTTGTGACTAACACTTCAGCCTGTGTAGAGTACAGAAAATCTGGGTTTATGACTATGTAACATTTAATTTCCTTTTCAGTTACAGTAAATATATAAAATTACAATGTGTCAACCAATTTACCACAAACCCTCATAAGTTTTTCCAATGCATCCTTCGTGTCTCATTTTTTGCTGTGTCTTGCAGAGCATTCATTCTAAGACATCTTGATAAACATTTTACTGAGGACTTAATGGGTGAATCCCCACTCTTCACTCTGGTCCCTCAGATGGCAGTGACAAACTTGAAAATTTACTGAAAGCTCAGAAATGAGCTTCTGGGATTCACCAGTCCAAGCAAGCATGCTTTTATTCTCTAATGTACTTGTGCCCCCCAGACGTTCACTACAGAGGAAGTCACAACACACACACTGAACAGTAAACTTACACAGGACTATTGGATTCATGAAAGTAAAGAAGATCAGCCTCAAAAAAAAAATCCCTATCACAATCAAATGCCACAGTCCTAGCCAGGTTTTTTGAAAATAAATGCTTAATTAGAGTAGAGCAGAAAGACCCTGAAGTTTTGATGTAGCTCAACAAAAGCTGAACACCACACATACCTGTTCATCCAGTCTGTAGCTCAGGCCATGATCAGTGACAATTGCCTATATATCCTATTTCTGTTTTGCTATGACTGGATTTATGTATACGGATATGCTGATTTATGATTTGAAATGTTTATGTCTATGTAAGCAAAGCTTTCAACTTATTAAGCATGGATAAAATATTCTCTGTTTTATCAGCATGGAAACACTTTATATTATTATGTAAGAGGCCAGGCTTTGTTTTTTTAAAGACTGTTGGAAAATTCCATTTCTAAGAACTTCTAAAGGCTTGTGCTGGTATTTGCTGTCTTACCAGGCACGCTTATGTAGTTTATTGTAAATTCAAATTATTTGAAATGGTTTGAATATACTGTTTGAATATACTGACTAGAGAAAAAGATTGTGGTGTAAAAAGATTACTCTGTACAAGGGAAATGTGAGAGACAGTAGTTATATTAGAGGCTAGAGAAGAATTTGTATTCTAGGTTTATAATAATCAGATTAGATTTCTTAATTTCAGCTACACTTGTGCTCTAACGTTGCAGTAATAGTACACAACTGAGCTCAGGTGTGGTGAAGTCAGACTTACTGAAACTACACAATGCAAACTCCCATAATGACTTCAATACGTTTGGGAATATTTTAACTTTTACTAATCATTGGCTAAATTAAGAGATGCAGTATAGTAACAAGCAATTCCTTAAATGTTGAGCCTGCTGCACATTCAGTTCTCTGTGTGTCTACTCACTGCCCTGTGTCTAGGCATTTCACAAGAGAAGGGAAAGTCACATAGGCTGTCCCCTCGTTATTAAAATGTCTTCAGAGCATTTAATCTTACTCTTAAATTTCAGTAACATCATTTACTGTTGGCTTTAAGGTTTGGGTTTTTTTAAAGTAAATGATTTTTAAAGATGAGTCCTGTCTTCATGGATTTGGAAATGAAGTTTTAGCATATACAGAGTATAATTAATGTAAATGAACATAAAAAGCCATTGTCAAAAAGAAATGGTGAAAAATAATTATAATACATGCTTCGTTCCAGAAATTGCTGTATTGCTAAGTCACTCTTAGAAAGTGCTTCTTCTGTGACACTTGCTGAGAAGACTTGATAGGATGTTGAAAGCTCTGCAGTTGACCTGTAAATCAACAGAGATATGTTTCTCACAACATCTACAGAAGCCTGAGGGGAGGAAAGCTATTCCGTGTTTCCTCTTTTAATGTGTTATTGTGTTTGTAGCATTGGCTACAACACTGTAACAGTACTCACAGGAAGAGCACTGTGTTGTGAGATTTTGGCAAGGGCGTTTTAAATAAGGCCCTTTGTAAATGTAAAAACAAAGAACTGTAACTTACAAAAGAGATAGTTAGGGGAAAAATGAATGAGGCAAGAAAGTCTCTAAAACTATGCAGTAAAATATAAGTAGAGGCTACACTACTCTCTTAACAGAAAGGTCTGTGTTGGTCTCAGGAAAAAGAGGAAAATACATGAGCTTTGGAAGAGGGGGCAGGTATCTCAGGAGGACTACAAGGTGCAGGTGAGATCATGAAGGCAAAAAATGAGAGGGGCTAAAGCCCAACTTGAACTTCAACTGGCCAGTTCAGTGAAAGACAATAAGAAACGTTTCTTCAAGTATATTAACAGCAACAGGAGGACCAAGGAGAATCTCCCTCCCTTACTGGATGCAAGGAGAATGGTAGTAACAAAGGATGAGGACAAAGCAGAGGTACTTAACGCCTTCTTTGCTTCGGTCTTTAATAGTAAGGTAAGATGTTCTCTGGGCTCCAAGCCTCCTGAGCCAGAAGACTCTGAAGGTGAACCCTCAATGTTCCAAGAAGACTTCGTTAGAGACCCACGTGGCCAATTAGAGCTCGCAGAGGTCCTTGCCAAACCCCTTCCCCTCATCTATCAACAGTCCTGGCTGACTGGGGAAGTGCCGCTTGACTGGAGACTGGCAAATATAATTCCCATTTACAAGAAGGGTCAGAGGGATGATCTGGGGAATTATAGGCCTGTCAGCCTGACCTCGGTACCAGGGAAGGTCATGGGGCAGACCATACTGAATGCTATCACACAGCACATGCAGGAGAGCCAGGTGATCAGACCCAGTCAACATGGGTTTATGAAGGGCAGGTCCTGCCAGACCACCTTGATCTCCTTCTCTGACAAGGTTACTCGGTTATTGGATGAGGGGAAGGATGTGGATGTGGTGTACCTGGACTTTTTTAAAGCCTTTGATATCATTTCTCACAGTAGTCTCATTGAGAAACTGGCTGCCATTGGCCTGGATGGACACACCCTCTTCTGGGTAAAAAACTGGCTGGATGGCCAGGCTCAGAGGGTGGTGGTAAATGGAGTTAAATCCAGTTGGAGGCCGGTCACGAGTGGTGTTCCCCAGGGTTCAGTGCTGGGTCCAGTCCTCTTCAATATCTTTATTAATGATCTGGATGAAGGGATTGAGTGCACCCTTAGCAAGTTTGTAAATGGCACCAAGTGTTGTGGCTATGCTGATCTGCTTGAAGGAAGGGAGGCTCTGCAGAGGGATCTGGGCAGGCAGGATCGATGGGCTGAGACCAACAGAAGGAGGTTTAACAAGACCAAATGCCGAGCCCTGCACTTGGGACAGAACAACCCCATGCAGCGTTACAGGCTTGGGAAAGAATGGATGGAAAGCTGCCTGGGAGAGAAGGACCTGGGGGTGTTGGTTGACAACTGGCTGAATATGAGCCAGCAGTGTGCCCAGGTGGCCAAGAAGGCCAATGGCATCTTGGCCTGTATCAGAAACAGTGTGGCCAACAGGACAAGGGATATGATTGTGTCCCTGTAGTCAGCACTGGTGAGGCCACACCTTGAGTACTGCGTTCAGTTTTGGGCCCCTCAGTACAAGAAGGACATTGAGGTGTTGGAGCGTGTCCAGAGAACGGTGACAAGGCTGGTGAAGGGGCTGGAGAAGAAGTCCTACAAGAAAACCGGGATTGTTTAGCTTGAAGAAGAGGAGGCAGAGAGGAGACCTCATCACTGTCTACGGCTGCCTGAAAGGGGGCGGTGACAGAGCGAGTGTTGATCTCTTTTCTCAAATGACAGGTGATAGGACAAGAGGAAGTGGCCATAAGTTGCACCAGAGGAGGTTCAGACTGGTTATATGGAAGAATTTTGTTACCGAAAGGGTGGTCAGGCACTGGAACAGCTGTCCAGAGAGGAGGGTGCGTCACCATCCCTGGAGGTGTTTAAAAAATGGGTAGATGTGTTTTTAAGGGACATGGCTTAGCGGATGATGGGTGCAGTTGGACTCAATTATCTCAAAGGTCTTTTTCAACTGGAACATTCTCTGATTCTATGATTCTAAGACCTTAAACTTGTTAAGTTTGATTCTACTCTCTGTAACCATGACGTTGAGCTGTCTTAAATGTCACCAAGCTCCGTGGCCTATTCTGGATTTACTGGAAGTGTCTTAGAATAGAAAGGCAAAGAGATCATAAATCCTTAACTTTAAAACCAAGGGTTTTTTTTCTGCCTGATTATAATCTACAGATATACTGCCAATTAGATTATTTCAGTGAGTATTTTAAGAAATATTTGTTTCTGTTCCCCAAAGTGATGTTTCTTGCATTTTGTGTTCTGCACTTTTTTTTTTTATGCATTGAATTTCTTTCAGGAAATTGAAATACACAGCAATAAATGCTTTCTAGAGAAGGAATGAAGAATATTTTTTTAGGCATGTGCCTTAAGATCATGACACAGGATGACACTGTGTGAAAATAAGTATAAGTTTTTAGACTACCCAATTGCATGAGAATGGTTTTCCAGGTTTCCATGCAGCACAGCAATAAATATCTTAAGTTGTCTTCACTGCTTAAAATAGCTTGTCAGAAAACAGGAAACTCAGATAGCCATTGGTTACAGTAGGCAATACCTTCAGATGATTCTAGCTTTGAGCGTGAGGTGAATAAGATCAGTTATTTTGTAGGCAGCTGTTTCTGTCCCTGTGCCTTCAAGCTCTACCCAGTTGGCTGAGATGTGAACAGAAACCCCAAGGGGTGCAATTTTGAAATGGATCTAAAGCAGCTTGGTTCAAGTTGTGTTTCATGTAAGTTTTATTTTGGATCATGATGGTATAAGTTAAAAATAGCTGAGATGTTTGTACTGTTCATGAAATAGCAAATACTCTGGGCTTCTCAATGTCAAAACTAGACAAATCAAGTATCTTTAGTCTGACAGTGAACTGGTACTGCAGTGGAAGGAACTGATATTGATATAGGAGAACATCTTGCATTGTGCTAGACGATGCAACAAAAAATAGATGTGTTGACATATTGATGCACAGTTGTTTTCAGAAGGTGGTCACCTCATATATTAGGAAGAATTTTAAATGCATTAAATTTGAAATAACTTTGGAAATAATTGTGGAAAGATTTTGAGGCACTGGTCAGGCCGCACCTTGAGTACTGTGTCCGGTTCTGGGCCTCTCAGTTTAAGAGAAATGTCGAGATGCTTGGGTGTGTCCAGAGGAGAGCAACGAAGATGGTGAAGGGACTGGAGCACAAGCCCTGTGAAGAGTGACTGAGGGAGTTGGGGTTGTTTAGCCTGGAGGAGAGGAGGCTCAGGGGAGACCTTATTGCTCTCTATAACTACCTAAAAGGAGGTTGTAGGCAGGCAGGTGTTGGTCTCTTCTCTCAGGTGATCAGTGACAGAACAAGAGGACATGGTCTCAGGCTTTGTCAGGGGAGGTTTAGGCTTGATATTAGGAAAAAAATTTTCACTGAAAGGGTGGTTCACCAATGGAATGCGCTGCCAAGAGAGGCGGTGGAGTCATCATCCCTGGAGGTGTTTAAAAACAGATTGGCTGAGGCGCTTAGTGCCATGGTTTAAATGATAAGTGGGTGCTAGTGTTGGGTCATAGGTTGGACTGGATGATCTCAGAGGTCTTTTCCAACCTTGTGATACTGTGATACTGTGGAATGATCACATCTGGAGGTTCTTTCTTTTCAGTTAGACATTTATAGAAAAATATGTTTTCCCTACAGAAACATTTAACATTCTAGCCAAAAACCTGTCCTTTGCCCAGAAAAAAGACCAAAAATTACTCTTGAAAACATTTTGATGAAAATAATAAACAGATTTTTGAAATATTTACATATGGTAAATGGTTCAATTTAAGAATCCAAAATTTTGAATTTAATGCATGAATCAAATAAAATTTCAAGCAGCAAGGAAAGAGTAAAAATAACTGCAACATGATATCCCGGAAGTGTGCCATTCCATGAAGTCCAGTTACTATTATTCATCTTTGTAGAAAATGTAATTTACAAGTCAATTTTGAGCTAATACCTCTTTATATTTCCAAGGATAGTAATGTGTCCAGTAAGAATAAAACTTTATGATCTTAAATTTTCTAGCATTTGGTGGGTATTTATAGGATAACCAGTATCCCCTTATTAACTTACTAGATAGTTTTCTCCTTCAGTATATTTTGTTCATAGAAAAATTTAACGGGGTAAAATCTGAACTTTCTGTTACATTTTACTTAAGAAGTTAATATAAATGAAAACACATGAAAAGTCATCCTGAGGAATAAACTTTTGGGAACACAAATGTGATTTTTGATTTTCAAAATATTTATACATATATACATGTGTGTAAACACACGTTTGTATATTGCCCCACACAGATATTTTCACCAATGAGTGAGAAAGTTTCTTCATAACAAAAACTACATCAGTTAACATTGCTATTTATCAAGACTGCATTTGCAATAAAACCAAGACTAAGATAAAAAAATGGCAGTATTAAAATTACATATTCCATCAAATTCAACATACCTTATGTTGAAAAACAATGGGGCAATCTTGTAACAGATGTGCAGGCTCCTGCAGTATATAGTAATTCTGATCAGAAATAGTAATACAAAAAATCCCGCAAGTTGGTATAAGCTAATGCATTTGTAACCATTTATATTTGTAAAATATGATCCCTACTAAAACAAATCAAATTTTTAAGCTCAAGGTGTAGTGTAAATTGGAACGGAGAGTTATTTATTGGTAAAATATGGTACCCTAGGAAAGCATTATCATAACCCTTTTGTATCTAACCATGCTGGAACAACTGTGTGTAGCTCCTGACAGGTAGAAATGGCAAATAAAATGCAGCTTCCATGTGAAATTTTGAGCTTTAATTTTCTATGTTTTCTATTTTCATGTCACTGTACACTATGTAACGCTGTCTTGTGCTGCCTGTGAGCAAGATGGTGCCTCTAAATGATGCAGCAGAGCACCATCCTAAAGCAGTAAGTGTGAATTTCAGAAACAAAAAGAGTACATTGGAGCTTGGCAAAGTGCTGTTGTAAGCACACTGCTTCTAAGTCCAGGTCTAGCTGTCTGAGAGCTCACTCAAGTCTTTCTACACGACAGTGATCTAAGAGGCTATGTTAACTTGAGAATGTTAAGCTTTAGGATTTTAATCATGATTATTCAAGTGTAATGGCACTAGAAAGGGATAATAGGTTTATTTCATGCTAATGGAGTCATAAATTTCTTGTCCATAATCAGTAAAAATCCATACTTGTTAGGTGTTGACAGCAGTTCTTATGGACCCGTAGACAGTGCCTGAATGAGGTGTAGTACACCTCTATGTGATCGATTAGCTATTCCTGTTTAAAATGCCAGTGGGACATTGACTTCCCACGGCTGTCCAAATATTCTTCACTGGAAGTGGAGTACTCAAAGGTTCAGATCTGCTGACTATATAACTGATTTATGCCACCTTGGCAGAGGTCCTGCCATTTAAACCATGAATCCTGAATATTTTAAGTAAACATCTGACTACAGTTCTGTAAATTAAACATTAGTCATTGCTATGACTTTTCAAGGTGATTGTAACCCACTAGATCCAGTCTGTCATGGCTTTGGTCTTGTGCTCTGTTTCTGTGAAGTGCTTGCTTTATGGGTTATGGTTATCTATCTGCAGTCCTAGATTTACTGCACCTTCAGGTCACTCACACATGCTGAAAGGACAAACCCACATGGTTTTCCAGCCTGTGCTTGCCAGGACTGAAGTCTCTGGACTCCACACTGAGAATCTGCTTTCTTCACCACAGCACATCACTGAAGTTCAGCATTTGAGTTTCTACCCCCTTAGGGACGATGTCAAGGTTGTTTTGTGGTTAGATTCCTCTCATTCAATTTATTCACATCAATAGTGTTTCAGATAAGGCATACAAGGAGTACGATTCATGGAATTCTCTGTATCATAGGCCCTGACTCTTATGTGAAATTTTGACCGCCGTGTTCTTTGCTGGAATGACGGTACAATAGGAAGCAAGCAGTCAAACAGATTTCTGAAGGTGACAAAAGCACAGGGTGGACCATCACTACTTGACACACAGCTAGTTCTGCTATTCACTGACAAGGAATAACTGGTTGGAAAGATTGTAATCAATAGCAGTCTTGGCTGTAGCGACCTCGAAGCAGTGGAGCTCAGAATGCCAGGGGAGTGACAAAAAAAGAGGAGTAAGAGTAATGACCCTGGACTTTAAGCAGACATCCTTAAGTATA
The DNA here is from genome assembly GCA_033558185.1 of Dromococcyx pavoninus. Lineage (NCBI taxonomy): Eukaryota > Metazoa > Chordata > Aves > Cuculiformes > Neomorphidae > Dromococcyx > Dromococcyx pavoninus. Next base: position 1,196,064 of record JAUMJL010000735.1, read on the forward strand.
TCCAGGAAACTCCACAGTGGGATCCGGTGGGAGGGCAATATCATAGAATCATAGAATCATTGGGGTTGGAAAAGACCTCTAAGATCATAAAATCCACCTGCCAGCCCAGCACAACCATACCTAATAAACCATGTCCCAAAATGCCACATCTACGCATTTCTTGAACAGCTCCAGAGATGGTGACTCCAACACTTCCCTGGGCAGCCTGTTCCAATGATTGACTAAAAGCATTCTAACCTAAAAAACGTAGTTTACAGGAGGTGGAAGTAGGAGCAGGGTATAAAGGAGGAATTTGGAAACATTACCTAGGTGTGTAGGGATTGTGTGTTAGGAAAGCTAAAACTCACTGGAGTGTGATGCATGCCAGGAGTGTAAAGAGCAATAAGAACATTTTCTATGGCTACGTTAGTAGCAAAAGGCTGAAAAGAAAAAGGTGGGGATATGGTTAAATAAGGCAAATGACTTAAGAGACACTGGATGCAAACTAGACTAGAGTTACTCAGTGCAAGCTTTGCCTAACTCTTCATCAATGACATCTCCTGGAACTCTGTAATTAATGAAAAATGTGAAGGAGGAGAAGAACTATTAGCAGTGGATGAGGATCAAGACTGGTATTACCTGAAAAAACTCCATCTATGCATGTCCTTGGGCCAGGGTGCACCTAAGGTTGCTGAGTGAACTGACCAATGTCCTTGCAAGGCTATTTTCAGTCATCTTTCAAAGGCAACGGAGAGAGGGGGAAACTCCTGATGACTGAAGAAAAGTGCTTATCTCCAACAAAGCTGTCCCTGGGAAAATCATGAAGCAAGACCTCTTGTAGCACATCTCTAGGCATGTGAAGAAGTTCACTGGATTACTGAGGGTAAACCACGCCTGACCAACCTGCTTGCCTCAGTGAAAAGATTACTATACGATGAAGGGGAGAGAGGTATGTCATTTATATAAATTTCAGCAAGGCTTTCAACATTGTCTTTACCGTGTTCTTGCATGCAAGTTAGACACTAAAGGCTGGGTGACTGAACAACCAATGGGTAAAAGTGTAGTAGAATGATTGGTCTCAAAAGGTAGAGGTTAATAGGTCATACTCAAATTGGAGTCTGGTAACAAAGAGAGTGCCAGAGAGCTCTAACCTGGAACTGTTGTGTTTAATATCTTTTTCCATGGTCTGGAAAAGGCAGTGAAGTGTACTCTTAACAGTTTTGGAGATGATACCCAATTGCCATTATGCTTGACAATAAGGCTGCCATACAGAATGATAGGCTGAAGGAATGAGCTGACAGGAAAACAAAATATTACACTGCCCAAATATAGCTTCTGCCCTTAATCATTGACATTATCATTATGCACACCAACTCCTGCAAACATAACCTGATAAAATGGGTGACCTGACTAAGCACTTCCTGATTGAACTGAGTGCTCCATACTATCAAGTCTTCCATTGTGCTTCTACGTGCTGGGGGAAAGATCTAAAAAAAGCATAGAAAGAGAAAAGAGCTGGAAAAAATTACTGTAGAGCTACAGAATATAAACTGCGTGCTTCCACCAAAATCAACAGGAGCAGAAATACAATTTGTCACGTACGGAAGAAGTTTGGTTCACTTGCATGTTGCAGTATCTTTTTCACCAATGACACTTTAGAGACCTGAATTATGCGGCAGTTTATACTAAATGCAAAATTTACTTAGGAAAGAGGAAGCAACTACTAATATCATTGAAAACAAGCAAAGAAATGATATCAGTTTATGTTGAGTGTATCAAGGCATTGGAGCTAAATCCCAGGTGAAATGTCATTCCATAAACATTGAGGCAGCTCATAACAATACTGTACAAGAAGAAAAATTCATTTGGCCCTACTTTAAAGATAAGAAGACATGGTTTGTAAGAGCTAAGTCATAAGTTACAGGTTGAGAGGATGCCAGATAACCTAGACACCAGGCAATTAGCACTTCCCAGTGAGGCTCATATGTTTTGAATTACTTGACAGACGAACACTATATGACTGTTCACCTGGGAAGATCAGGTTCATAGGAGGCCAGGCTATTAGCATCTGAATGTTAGAAGTAACCCAAATAGGATATTTCCTTTTTCAGATTTTATAATAGGACTGAAAAAAATTGGCCCAGAAATACAACTATACAAAACTAAGTCCAACATCTGCACACCCTGCCCTTGGTAAATATATATATATTATATCCAATATTTGGAACAATTGTGTGGTATACAGAACTTAATCTAACAGGTTTAAAGAAATGTCATTATCCAGATGCTGAAGCATCAAGTACTGCTGAGTTATGGGCAACATATTATCTACTTGGCAGGAGGGCATGAAGAGCAAAAGCAGCATTGAAGAAGAACAGAATTAAGAAAGCACCTACATAGGTGACAAAGCATTTAAGTAAAATCAATGAAATCTGTAAAACATGCTTCAGTTGAACTGTCCCTGGAAATGTGAAAATGATCATAAAATAAGCCCTTGAACTCCATGCTCTACAAGAACTGCACATTAATGCATGAACACTTACCCACTTTGCTTTTACTCTCATGCCATGGCATATTGCAGAGTGGCAGAGTACTCAATTCCTTGTTTCAGACATCTAATTTTGATGTCTGTCTTGCTTTGATGCATGGACTTACAAACGGTCCTCCAAACTGCATCTGTTAGAGGCCTAGAGCAGATGATGTAAACATGCAGTGACTGTGTTTCCATGAAGGGACAGATGTTTCATTGCCCCAGTCTCTCTACACTCCAAAAATATGAAAATATAAAGTCAAATGCCAAGTCAACACACATTCCTCCCAAAAATATACCATTGCATGGTTCATATTTGTAGAACTTTCCAGCTGATGTTCCTTGGCAGCTAACAAGGTGACCAGAAATATGTGGTACATTTGCAAGAGTCTTTATACCTACTTATCAAAAGAGTCATTATTGGTCCTCTTTCCTACTTCAAGTCATGGAGAGATATTATTTGCTTTAAAATGTTTTGTGAAAATTTGAATTTTGTTTGAGGTGTATAGTTCCTGGAGACTAAAACAAAATTACCATTGGGGTAGCGTGGTTGAGCTGTCGGAGGTGCTGGATTAAGACTCCAGTCTCTTCAGGGGTGTGGGTTCGATTCCGACTGCTGCCATTAAAATATTTTCTAGGTAGGAGTAACGTCAGAAGCAAGTATAAATTAGGAGAGGAAAAGCTGGAGGTCAGCCCTGCAGAATGGGATGTAGGGGTGCTGAATGATAGAAGGCTCAATGAGTCAGCAGTGTAACTTGGCAACTGGGAGGCCAAACTGCATCCTGGGATGCATCAAACATAGCATAACCAGCTGATCAAGAGAAGCGACTGTCCTGCTGTATTCAGCTTTGGTACTGCCTCACCTTGAACACTGTGCAGTTCTGAGACCCACAAGTGAAGAAGAATGTGGTCCTCGAATGCCTTCAGAAGAGGGCAACAAAGTAGGTGAAAAAGCTGGAAGCAGTGTCCTATGAAGAAGAGACAAGGACTTCAGGTCTAATGTGGAAAAAAAGAGACTGAGTGGACTCCTTATTGCTCTCTACAGGTTCCTGAGGAGGGGAAGTGGAGGGGGAGGTTGCTTATCTCTTCTCCCTGGGATCCAGTGAGTGGCTTTACTTAGGTGTTGTTCTACTTGACAGTGCAGAGTAATAGATACTTCACAGTACTTCAGACAGATTTTCAGGAAATGTTGACCTTTAAAGAAGCAGTACTCATTACTGCAGTATGATGAAGTTTGGTATGCATGTTGGTTTTTATGTTCATTCTAGTGTCACGAAAATGTATGAGCAAGATGTCCTATTCCTTTGACAGGGGTACCCTACAGTGCACTATAAGCAATAACACAATATTCCTGTCCTGAATCTCAAGCCCACACAGATCACTAATCTTTACTCTTAGGCACTTATGACTTTACTGCATGTTAAAGGTAGGACAAATGGAATAGGAACTGTAGGAAATACTCTACAGTTATACAATCAACTGTTAAAATCAAAACATCTTCAAGGTTCACAGATCAAAGCAACAATAATAGGCCAGCGGAAGTTTTATGTATTTCAATCCATAAAGGATGAAAGCTGTTCTTTTATGAATATTAGCATTTAACATTATGAATAGTTCACAGCATGCCCATCTGGGTCTAATATTCTCAATGTTTAAATATCATTCAGCAGTTATGAAACTGTCTGAAAATGTTCTTCTCCCGCTGATTCTAAAAATGTATTTATTTCTTGGTTCTTCTATATACAAATTTAAGTATCAGTAGTATATCTCTACATTATGGCTTATTAGAAGTGGAAAAATATGCTTGGAAAGTAGTTTCTTTTTGAACACTGTTCAGCAACTTCTTCGAGATTCATAAAACTAACAATTTTTTGTTTAAGTCTGAAATTTTCAAAATTATATGCATCTGGATCAGATTTTTATCAGCTCAGGATATGCCGTAGTCATCTCTTCATTAAACTGAAATGAAGTCATATTTCTAACTCAATTTCTGAAAATCACAGACCCCCAAAATCACAAAAGGAAAGCATAACCACCTATCCTGACTTCCTATGCAACTTTCCCGTACTGATTTCAGTTTAAGTGAGAATATATCTCACAGAAAAAAAATTAGTCTTGTTTTTATATTTTTAGTGAACTGCCAAATGTTCTTCTGTGAACTTCTCTAGTAGTCAATTTCTCAACTTTAAAATACATTTTTGTTTTTGTTGCGATCTCCAGATGTTAGATTCTGTTTTAATTTGTTTTACTAGATTGAAAAACCTTCTTTTATCACATTACTGTTTCCTACAGCAATGCCAGGAAAGAAATCCACAGAAGCTAAATTATCTTTGCCCACAGAAGCAAATACTCTCTAGATTTCCTCTAGATTTCCTCAACAGTCTTTCTCAGATGTAGTTTCAGAACAGGACTGGAGTACTGTCTAACAATATTTTATATTTACTGCTGGATGGTCCTAAAGCAATATACTTTGTAAATACTCCCATACTCTTTTTCCCCGATACTGCAATTAGTCTTGAGGTTTTTCCAATTTAACAGCCTACTTCTTGGATTATTAGTGCCAGAACTGGACATACTATGTTAATAGAATGTGAAATAGTGCCACATCCAAAAGCAGAAAAAGTCAGATATTTCTATCAATATATTCAGATTTTTGTAACAGTGGCCATATTCTCTGAATATATTCACCTGATTATCCAGTAAGATCTGATCCAGTAAGAGAGGCAGTAGGGTTGTCCTCTATGTTGGAGAAAGTTCTGATTGTGTTGAACTAAAATATACTAATGATAGGGTTGAGTGCTTGTGGGTTAAAATCAGTAGAAACCACAGCAAGTCAAACATAGTGGTGGGAGTCTGTTATCAGCCTCCCAGCCAGGATGAGGAAACTGATGACCTCTTCTACAAGCTACTGGGAGAAGTCTCATGATTGCTGGCCCTCGTTCTTGTGGGAGACTTCAACCTTCCAGATGTCTGCTGGAACTATAACACATCAGAAAGTAAACAGTCTAGGAGGTTCATTGAGTGTATGGAAGATAATTTCCTAACACAACACTGACTAGAGAAGGTGCCCCATTGGATCTGCTGTTTGTGAAAAGAGAGGGACCTGTGAAGGAAGTGACTGTTGGAGGACACCTGAGGCTCAGTGATCATGAGATGATAGAATTCTCAGTTCTTGGAAGAGTAAGAAGGGGGATCAACACAACTGCCACCTTGGACTTCCGGATGGCAAATTTTGAACTCTTCAGAAGGTTGCTTGATAAAGTCCAGTGGGAGACAAAGGAGCCCAAGAGGGCTGTATGCTTCTCAAGAAGGAAATTCTGCCGACACAAGAGAAGGCCACCCCGTGTGCTGTAAAACAAGTTGGAGGGGAAGAAGGCCAGCTTGGCTTAACAGACAGCTCTGCGTTGGTCTCAGGAAAAAGAGGAAAATACATGAACGTTGCAAGATGGGGGTAGGCATCCCAGGAGGACTACAAGGTGCAGGTGAGATCAGGTAGGCAAAAAATGAAACGGGCTAAAGCCCAACTCGAACTTCAACTGGCCAGTTCAGTGAAAGACAATAAGAAATGTTTCTTCAAGTATATTAACAGCAACAGGAGAACCAAGGAGAATCTCCCTCCCTTACTGGATGCAAGGAGAATGGTAGTAACAAAGGATGAGGACAAGGCAGAGGAACTTAACACCTTCTTTGCTTCGGTCTTTAATAGTAAGGTAAGATGTTCTCTGGGCTCCAAGCCTCCTGAGCCAGAAGACTCTGAAGGTGAACCCTCAATGTTCCAAGAAGACTTCGTTAGAGACCCACGTGGCCAATTAGACATCCACAAGTCTATGAGGCTGGATGGGATACACCCAAGGGTATTGAGGGAGCTTGCAGAGGTCCTTGCCAAACCCCTTCCCCTCATCTATCAACAGTCCTGGCTGACTGGGGAAGTGCCGCTTGACTGGAGACTGGCAAATATAATTCCCATTTACAAGAAGGGTCAGAGGGATGATCTGGGGAATTATAGGCCTGTCAGCCTGACCTCGGTACCAGGGAAGGTCATGGGGCAGACCATACTGAATGCTATCACACAGCACATGCAGGAGAGCCAGGTGATCAGACCCAGTCAACATGGGTTTATGAAGGGCAGGTCCTGCCAGACCACCTTGATCTCCTTCTCTGACAAGGTTACTCGGTTATTGGATGAGGGGAAGGATGTGGATGTGGTGTACCTGGACTTTTTTAAAGCCTTTGATATCATTTCTCACAGTAGTCTCATTGAGAAACTGGCTGCCATTGGCCTGGATGGACACACCCTCTTCTGGGTAAAAAACTGGCTGGATGGCCAGGCTCAGAGGGTGGTGGTAAATGGAGTTAAATCCAGTTGGAGGCCGGTCACGAGTGGTGTTCCCCAGGGTTCAGTGCTGGGTCCAGTCCTCTTCAATATCTTTATTAATGATCTGGATGAAGGGATTGAGTGCACCCTTAGCAAGTTTGTAAATGGCACCAAGTGTTGTGGCTATGCTGATCTGCTTGAAGGAAGGGAGGCTCTGCAGAGGGATCTGGGCAGGCAGGATCGATGGGCTGAGACCAACAGAAGGAGGTTTAACAAGACCAAATGCCGAGCCCTGCACTTGGGACAGAACAACCCCATGCAGCGTTACAGGCTTGGGAAAGAATGGATGGAAAGCTGCCTGGGAGAGAAGGATCTGGGGGTGTTGGTTGACAACTGGCTGAATATGAGCCAGCAGTGTGCCCAGGTGGCCAAGAAGGCCAATGGCATCTTGGCCTGTATCAGAAACAGTGTGGCCAACAGGACAAGGGATATGATTGTGTCCCTGTAGTCGGCACTGGTGAGGCCACACCTTGAGTACTGCGTTCAGTTTTGGGCCCCTCAGTACAAGAAGGACATTGAGGTGTTGGAGCGTGTCCAGAGAAGGGTGACGAGGCTGGTGAAGGGGCTGGAGAAGAAGTCCTACAAGAAAACCGGGGTTGTTTAGCTTGGAGAAGAGGAGGCAGAGAGGAGACCTCATCGCTGTCTACGGCTGCCTGAAAGGGGGCGGTGGCAGAGCGAGTGTTGATCTCTTTTCTCAAATGACAGGTGATAGGACAAGAGGAAGTGGCCATAAGTTGCACCAGAGGAGGTTCAGACTGGTTATATGGAAGAATTTTGTTACCGAAAGGGTGGTCAGGCACTGGAACAGGCTGTCCAGAGAGGAGGTTGAGTTACCATCCCTGAGGTGTTTAAAAATCGGGTAGATAAGTTTTTGAAGGACATGGTTTAGCAGAAGATGGGTATAGTTGGACTCAGTGATCTCCAAGGTCTTTTCCAAATGGAAGTTTCTTTGATTCTATGATCTCTGTGTCCTGGTCAGAGATGATGCTTCCCAGGGCTTCATCTCTACAACCCAGCATTCTTTGCTCCACGGTGTATGTCTCTTTATTTTTCTGGGTTAAAATGTATACCGTTTGGTAAAGCATTGTTTAAAACAGGATGTCCTTTATGCTTCATTATTTAGCATTCTCAACTGCAGCGTTATTGGTTTTCAACCTTATTCCAAGCCTTTCATGATGTTGAATAATATATGACCGATTAAAAGCCAATCCTCTCGGACCTCAGTGAAAGCACACTCAGTTCTGATTACCTGCTTAAAATTGTTGTTTGAATCCTGTGAGTTTTCAGTGTGGTTAGTTCAGCTTTTTAATCAAATTTACAATGTCACACCAAGTAAATTTACTCCTAGAACTCAAGTAAGTCACATCGGTAGTTTTGTGGACTAACTCCAGTAGGCAGCTTTCTTTGTTTTACTTTAGTCTGTGGACAACTCAAGTAAAATGTCCATAAAATTCAATAAAATATGCGTTAAGATCATTTACTCCATTACTTTGCATTCCATCTGCTATGGTAGTCACTGAGGAGTGGTGGTGTGTTCCACGCAGTTGTGCGCACCAGGGCCAGCTCAGGTCATGTTACTTCCACACTTGCACTGTTTCTTGTGAGGCTCATGCCCCATTGTTTTGGGTGGTTCTTGCTATAGTATTTCCTGTAACTCAAATAATGGGTTACAAAAATTTAAAGGTAAATCCATTGCAATCTCCATACCTGGTCTCTGGATCAGACCATAAGCACTAACACTGCAATGAAGTCCTCCCAACAATTTAGTACTATGGACTTATTCAATGGGTCAAAATCTCTTCAAGGGATCTCCAACGCAGCTTTAACCACAGCCACCATCTTTTAGAAACGTACCATTTGTGTCATAGCCTTAACCATGGACCACAGTCTCTTCAGGGGTAAACCTGCTGTGATGTGAACTTATCCGCTTCCACAGACACTTTGAGGTGTTCCAGCATGGCTTATCCATTGCCACAGATTCTTCAAAGTGTACCTTCTCCGATGTAGACTTAACCTTGGTCAATGATCCTTTCAGGAGCGCTTCTACTGCAGTGAGTACATATCTGTGACCACAGACACTTTGAGCTGTACCTGCTCACACATGTACTTATCCACAGGTCACCGTCCCTTTGACTTGAGTTCATGTTGGAGATCCAGCCTATCCTGTACAGCAGCATAGGAACAGTTAAGATGCCCTGCCTATTTGCCCGTTCAGGAACATGGCCATTGCTGTCATCAAAGTGTTGCAAGGCACAGAAGAGTAAGATGACAGTTAATAAAACAGAAGTCAAATGCAAAAAGCAACCACCAATGAACACTGGATTCTAACACAGAGTAAGCCAAGCAAGCCCCTTGGCAAGTACAGAAGCCTTCCAATTAGTAGCTAGACAACTATAACCACTACATGTTCACTCTAGCACACTGTTATCAAATCTATCACTATCTAAAACCTGTCAAGCCCCAAATTGGAAGGCAAAAAAGGACTGCTGGCCTAACCAGCTAAGCAAAACACTGCCTCTTCCTTACTCCCCTTTATGGGATGGGGAAGAGAATCAGAATGTTAAAAGTCGAAAACTTGTGGGCTGAGAAAAAAACAATTTAACAGGTGCACATGCAAGCAAAGCAAAATAAGGAAATAATTCATTACTTCCCATCAACAGTTGTTTAATCATGTCTGTGAAAGCAAGGCTTCATCAAGTATAGCAGGTACTTGGGAAGACGAACAACAGTGCTTTTATTACTGAGCAGAACACCACATGGTATGGTATATCCTTTGGGTCAGTTGGGGTCAGCTTTCCCAGCTGTGTCCACTCCCACCTTTTTGTGTACCCCACTGGAAGGGCAGTTGAGAAACAGAAAAGGCCTTGGCACTGTGTAAGCACTGCTCAACAACAGATAGAACATCCCTGTTTTACCAAAGCTGTTTTGGTCACAAATAAAAATATATGAAGAAAATTAGCACTATCGCAGGGTAAAACAGTACATCTAGTAATTACTAATGATAATCAGATAATATTCTAAAAGGTATCTCTTTTGAGAGAGTGTGTTTTCCATAAATCATACTAACGACAAGTGTGATGACCCAGTCTGGACAATTGGGGGGTCTCCCCATAAAATTTGTGGGTTCAGTAACCACAAATGAAGGTAAAATGGTGCCAAACAATTGGTCCAAAAAGGAATTTATTTGTACTGGCATTCTTAGGAATAAGGTTGTCATTGGCTTGCTAAATCTGTGTTAAAGGAAAAGAAAGAAAGACAGGAAGGGAGGAAAGGGAGAGAAAGAAACGTGCAAGGACACCACCTGGGCTCTGGTCCTCTTCTCTCTCCCAGGACAGTGAGTGTGCTGCTGAAAATGGTCCCTCTTCCAGAATATTATTGATAGTTTTTGGTGGGCCCACATAATGCTTCTTTTAGGAAAGTTCTAGGACTGAGTTTGAGGGGGTTTAGGTAGGTCTGGGGTCCAAGAGGAGTCCAAATTATCATTCTGCCCCTGCTTTCTCTACCTGTAAGACTTCAGCATGACCTCTCTGGGCAGCACACGCAACTGGGCTGCTTGTGAGAGTGAAATAAGGCGGAAGGACACTGCCTTTGCTGCAGTCAAAAAAAAGTAGTTTAAGGCAGGAAATCAAGGCGTTTAAGGCAACCGAAAAGAATAAGTCTCTTACAACAAGGAATAGAAGGATAGGAATTGTTGCAACAGCGTACAGCATCAAATTAGGCATGCTTAACAGAGGACATAAAGGTTTATAAGAAGAAAGATTTTTTATATCTAAACGAACTGTGACAGAAAAACCAAAGAGAGACGTTCCAATACTTACCAAGTAAGGAGAGCCAATAACAGATGATGTGAAGACAGTTGGGGATTCAGCTTCATTTTCATTAAAAAGGTCAGCTGTGATCAGATGGATAAAACAATTACCACCAGTGGTGACAGATCAAGAATTGGGAGGTAATAAGAAAAGATTAGGTTAGAGATTACTTAGATACGTTTGATGACATCAGCTCATTTGTGTGTGACAATAAACATGTGAAAGTAAAGGATCCTAGGTTTATATTGTTTGAGTACAAACACCAGTAACAGTGGGCACCAGCTAATTTAGGGTTCTTTGCTGTTTACAGCAGCAAAACTAAGAATGTGGTGATTAGCATTACCCATGAATTAACAGCAACTGCAAATAAGTGCTGTCACATTTGACATTTAGAACAAACACCCTCAGATGAGGGTCAGAGTCAGAATAGTGACAACCTTTGAACAGATGTTTAGATCTCAGTTATTTTCTTTTCACTTATATTGCTCCTGTGAGCCTATTAGAAGATGATAATTATTCTTATAAAGAACTAAAGAATATTTTGGGTTTTTTTGATAAAAGTTGTGGATAAATCTTCGGAACAATAAGTTTTCAAATTCCAAAATACATCAGGAATAGTTTCTGTGTGGTATTGTCCATTCAAACTTGTATAAGTGAAGTGACATTATTGTGTGTAAGTATCTGTTATAAAAAGCAACTCTCTGGTCCACACTTTTCAAGGCAGCAATAGTAGGGAATTTTATTCTTAGAAGCTGTATTATTGATACAATTGATTTTAGAACAGTTTTCATAGCTTGGGAGAATGTAAATAGTACTTAGCAAAACATTGTCACCAACATTCACAGAAATAATACAATACTATTTTCATTTTTGAAAGTTTTTTTACAATTTTAGACCAAGATTCCTAACGAAGATAGCATGGTTTCTTTCAGGTATCATTACTGCAACATTCTCCTCTGTCCACACTATCATCTTCTTCTCTTTGTTTCCTTCATGACTACCTCACTGCTACAGCACTACGTCCTTCTTGCTGCCTCCCTCCTCACTCAGTGCTTCCAGTGTTCCAGAAGACATCTTCCTTGTGTGTCCACACACTTTGCCTGATTTATAATGACATCCACTTTTAAAGGTTAGTTACCTCTCAGCATGTGTAGTGTTACGCTCAAGAAGCATCAAACCTTACAGAGAAATAAAGCCATAAATTTGTTGTTCATATAATGGAAATCTTAAGAATCTAACCATTATTATTCCAGATTTAATTTTTAAGGAAAGAAAAATAACAAAGTTAAAATTGTTTCACACACAAATATCAGTTTCTATCTCAACTCCTGGAGTTATGCTCACCTTTTTCCTGCTCTTCTGGGTCCTAATATTGGTGGTTTTAATCTAAAAGGGGTGGGGGTTTGGGGTGTTATGGAAAGTAAATAACATCTAGGTTCCTTTTCCAGCAGTAATGTGACGCTGATGGTTTCTTCATCCCTCTCCAGTACCCACTCTGAGACATTTTTATATGCTTGATTAAATGTTTTTACTTCTTTCTTTTTGTTCATTGGTTTGCAGGTCCACATGACATTTAAACTTATTACATATGGTTCCTCTTCTGTATCTTTGACACCATTTCTTTTTTCTCCTTTCTACTCCTAATACTAGTTTTGTCCAGGTTTGCATCTCTATAACTGACCATTAGTCCATTCCTTACAGCTGTAGGGTCCACAGTGCCAAGGTTGTGCTCTATCATCTCTCATATTCTCAGTCCCACACTTCTTCAAGACACATCCTATATCTCTAGTTCTCAGACTACTGCTCTCATAACAGGTCTCTATATTACACAGAATAATTGGTATAAAATTATGGTTGCATCATGCAAAGATAAACAAAGTGTTAAGGGAAAATATATCATGCCAGATTCAACAACTTGAGAGAAACAAGGCTGCTGCAGCTTCATACTCACAGGTCTAATAAGTAACAAGGCTGAAAATGTATTCCCGCTAGACACATGCACAGTGAGCACAGGTATACACCACGTGTTTACATCTCTGGCCAGATAAATAACAGGCAGACACACAGAGCACTCATATAAATACGGACAGCAATGATGGTCTCATCCTGCTCCCCTCTCTGGCTGAGCTGGATGGAGATGTTAGTGGCAATAAATATATTATGTGTATATATATATATATATACTTATATATTTATATACACACACAGTGAGAATCCCTACAGCAGCTGGCCTCATACACCCAATCTATCAACTAATTAACCCAAGCCATCAAATTATTTAAACCCAAATGGAAACAGGGCACTATGTCTCAAAAGTACTGAATTCTTACAATGTTTGTGAACTTTGTTATTGGGAGACAGCTGATAAGTGCTACAACTCTTCTGAAGACTGAAGCATGAATGCCTTACTGGACATCGTGAAAGTCACATAGAATTCATGTTTACAAATATCAATTGTGAGTAAGAAAAAAACCAATCAGAATCTTCACTTTAGAAGTAAAGGTCAGTCAGCCATATAGCACAAATGAGTAAGAACTTGCAGGTATACTTTTGAGGTGGTCATGGAACTTCATGCACAGCTAAGTCTGTATACTTGTCCATTTTGAATTTCTTAAAACAAAACTTTCTTGAGTAGACATTGAAACCCCTCCAACTTGTTCTTCTCATACAAGATTTCTAGCCTTCCAGATAGAGAACAGTGTTCATTCTGCCTTGCCTGAGCAATTGATTTATTCCATATGATAGCTTCTGTAAAAATAATGAATCTTGGATCTGCAACAGTCTGACTGAAACTGATGGTCTGCTTAGTTATCATGTTGAAGGACCTCAACAGCATCACCTGCATTTTGAAAGACCTATGACATTGTGAATCATGACTTTAATTATGTGAACGCAAGAGGAAATTGTGGCTTCTAGGGGACATTAAGATCTGAGACATACCAATATCTTGTATCCCACCCTGTCTTTTGAGGGTACATAGTTAATGCTATAGTTTAATGCATAGCTTAATGTTGTACAGTTATAACCACTTTCTTTTACTCATATTTGGTGCTTCATTTCCATACAGAGACAAATATCTGGTCACATTGGAAATTTTGTCACTGATTTCAAAAGGGCCAATAATTCTACAGGATGTGGTGAGTAGAAATAGCTTAAGCCAAGTTTCTGGTTTATTAAGGGAATTAAGAAGCAATAAATTGGTTATGAAGAAGGAAAATGCACTCGACTTCTTTTTCCGTATGTGGAAAAATACATTTCATTCTCTATTGTAGTGAAAAGAAGATGGAGAGAAGTTTTTTTTATTATTATTTTTTTATTTGCAGGTTCTTGGAAAGTTCAATCATTCATTGTCCCTTGGAATATAAAACTATAATTCAGTATAAGGGATTTGAGCAGGAAAATCTAAGAATCATTTACACTTTTGTTTAGCTGAAAAGTCCCAGTATTCATTTATGATGATATTATGAGCTACAGTGAAGTTCTCAAACTTCATTAATCACTACAGATTGCTACAAACCCATTAAATCCTTTAAGCACCTGTTTGCTTATCAAATGCTTACATGGCCAGCTACACTCTGGTTCACGTAAGTACATTAGTTTTAGAACATATAATTAGCTTACAATAGCTGTACTTGTGCTAATTACCAGTCCCCTGAAAGAAAGAAGTGGATTCTGTTGAGTAACAGGGGTGGCTGGAACTTAGAGCTTCTAGACTGAGCAACAGGACTGGATGACTCAGCGTGAAATGTTTGTCTTATTTCTGGTAAGCCTGGTTCATTTCCACAGTAAGCATGTAAGTGAAAGAGCTTGATTTTCTCTGCCATCAATCACAAGAAAACACCACACACATAATTTATCACAATTTTCCAGGTTGGAATTAGAGTTCCAGGTTGGAATTAGAATAAAGACCAAATTATTTCTCACTCAAATGGGTTGCATTATATTTGAGAATGTGTCGTTGGAAAGATATTGCAACCTCTTGTCATACACCAAGTCTGATCAATAGGAAGTTCTCTGCTATAGCACACAGTAGAGTACTCACTTTGCCAGAATTATTTAGGACAATATCATTTATTCTGAAAGAAACAGCAACCCTGTTGGGATGGCATAGTTTCATTCCATCCCGCAGAATTGTTGAATTAATTAAATAAACAAACAAGCAAATAAATACATGATCAGGTAAGTTTACACAATACACCATGAGAGGGTCATTTCACTAAAAGACTTTTGTACCATGTATGTCAGCTTTATTAAAAAGACAAAGGAATATTTTTAACGTGTAAATCTATATATTTTTGCTAGAGCTATGAATATTTCTATTGTTTTTGGTGTAGCCTGCAATTTTGTCACGAGCTACCCAAAATCCAGACCTAATCTAAAGGACTGTGTTCTGATGGCATGCTACAGAAAGAATGCCATGTAAGCAAGCAGATATCATCTTGACAGCACTGATAAGGTTTTTCGTAAATAATTTCCGAAATATCTATGTCTACTGTCACTGGACATATTTGTATATAATCCTGTGTCCTCATACCAGCTGAGAAGGGGTTAATTTCCTGGTTTTAGCAGGGAAAGAAATAATTTTCATAGAAAACTGGGAAGGTACACAACTAGAGCAGCTGACTCAAACTGGCCAGAGAGATATTCAATGCCATGATGTCATGCTCAGTATATATATAAGGGGACTGTTCTGGTTCAAGCTGAAATAGAATCAGCTTTCTAACTTTTCAGCTAAACCTCATCTAAGTAACTCCATTTCCTGAAAGTTAACTGCATGTTTTTCAGACAGTGTTTTTCTCTGGAAGTGTTAGCAAGGGGCATTTCTTTTATTTATTTCTATAGAAACCAAAGCCATCCTCACATTGGTGGAATGCCATAAGTCAAAGGGGAAAAAAAGAGTCGCATCTGCAGGGAGGAGCAAACAGTACAGGTGACTTCAAACTAGGCCAACAGAATATTCCATTCCATATATGTCATACTCAAGGATCACGAGGGTCAAACTCTCTTCTTAGATGTATGGTGTCCAATACAGACCTTATCTGTCTTTTTTCCCCTTATCCTGGATCTATTAGTTCCTGAATCCAGTTCCTGAGTCCAGCTCCCTCCTGCTGCTGAGTCCAGCCTGGGAACTTTTGCCTGTGCCTATGCTGCAGCATCAGTGGTGTTGTAGTCATTGGGCAGGAGGGCAATTTCATATGTTTGTATATATTTTATTATTTTATTATTAATAGTATTTCCCTTATTATTATTATTGGCATTTTAGTTTTAGTTTCCAACACAGAAGTCTCTTTCTCTCATTTCCTTTTGCTCTTTTGCTGAGTAGAAGGGGGAGGAGGGAATTTGAGGCCCCACTGCTTACATTTAGCTGCCAATCAAGCTGGACTGAGGATAATTTTGACAGGGGGGCAGATAACTGGGGGCAGGAGTTGGCAATATTGCTTGGCATGGTTCAGTACAGCTCAACATGCATGGCTTGGCACAGCTGGGTTCAGTTCCCAATTTTGGGTTTCAACGTACAGTTTCACAGCACCGAGGCTCAGCTCTATTTGCAGTGCTTTGCATTGCGGGATTTGCTACATAGGAGCATCTGGGCTTTGGTCTCCCAGACTACTATAGGATGCTGATGAAATGATAAAATACTTGATAGGAAAATGCTGTGACTATGCCAAAGAGACATAACTTACCACATTTGCTGAGCTACTCCAACTCCAGTGACAGGTGCTGTAGCTGAACCAGAAAATCAACCTGTGCTAGTATCAGTTGTCCCTATAAAGAAGAAGAAATACATTTAAAAAATCCATTCATTTAGTTAGGGATGAAGATAAACTAGGGCCATCACAAGAATGGGAAGAAGAGGTAGAACTGGAAATAATCACCCAAACCTTATCTGGGTGTGAGCTGGGAGATACGCAAAAAATATTTCAGTGGCCATTCAGGCAAGTACTTTTTTACCCGACTGCTCTGATGCTGGGATAATGGGGCCAGTAGCTTGGAATTAGAAGGTAAGGAAGACACAGAGGTGGGATCCCTGTCTAGGGAAGGGAGTGTTGCTAAGGTGACTGGGAAAGGAACACAAACTTTCAGCCTCTAGAGGAAACTTCTGTCAAACATAAGAGAGAGGTACTCAAAGAAGATGCTATGTGCCACCCAGGTAAGCGGATCACCATGGAGAAAGATTTCCATTATCTAAGGGAATTGCCCATGCTGGGGGTGATTTATAATGATCCGAATAACTAGCAGTTACCCACAGATCCAGATAAAGCCCAATGCACACAACCAATGTGGCAGAAGTTTTTATGGAGTGCATCATTGTCATAGTCCAAGTCACCGGCTTTACACTGCAGCTGAGGAGAATGGCCATACCAGGGTCTCCGGCAGAAAGCACTAGGAGAGACTTGAGGCCAATCCCTAGGCTCGTGGCGTTGGGGATATAGAGGCAGCATATATATTGGCAGCATATGAAGCATTTTGAGCAACTTGGGACCTTCTTGGTACTGAAGTACAACTCTACCTAGCACCTTGACTGCTGGTGCTGGGCTGGATGTTCCAAAGGCCGATCCCCTATACACATCAGACAACAGACGCTTTGTATAATAAGAGGGTTGCACTTATACCCAGCAGGCTTTGACAGGAAAACCCAGTTGCCCAGGAATTTTGGAAGTGATCATATATTGGTCAGAATGCAATGATTTTGGAATGTCAGTAGAGGAGGAGATAACATGCTGAAAAGGCCACACCATACAACAGTCTATCAGAAAATGAGAAGCAATATGCCCTGTTCACTGCTGGGTCTTGTAGTATTGCAGGAAAACATCAAAGCTCGAAAGCTGCTAATTGGAGTGCTATACAACGAGTCGCAGGACAAGGTGTATCAAGGGAGTTGGCAGAGATGAAAGCCATCCCGCTGGCTTTAGATATTGCTGAATAAGAAAAATGGCCAATATTTACCTCTGTGCAGTCTGACACACACACACACAAAAGAGACCTTTCCTGTAACTCTTTCTGTTTAACTAATTTAAAAAATCAACTATGATTACCTCAAAATAGTTCCCTTCTGAGCTGACATACAGCTGCATATAAGTGTTCAAAGCAATTCTGCAAATCATTTTCCAAAAGACTATTGAGAATCTCATCATTTTTTTGCTTTCACATCTTCTACTGACTAAAAATGGGTTCCTTTGAGCACTGACTTAATTTTGGGGATCTCTTCACTGTAAGCCTCAGTCAATAACTGGAAAGTTTCCTTTGCGGGTTTCTTCAGTTTCACAAGAATCTGGATGTTAACTCACTGTTCACTCTTTCACATCAACATTTTCTGATTGAAGGTAAGAAAACCTCTATATTTTAACACGTGCCCACTCTTACTGAGTGAAGCAAACATGTTGAGCCTTGTCTCAGTGTAACAGGATAGAACATGTTCTATAACTACCTCTTTGTCTCTCCCCTCCCACTCTTGGTTCCTGAGGATTAGTCTTGTTTTTTTTGTGCTGGACCTTGGATATGTATACACACAGGTACCACTGTCTCAGTCCATGGACCATCCCTCAAAATGTTCTTCTAGTTCATTTAGTCCATGACTTTGAACTCCACCTGTTGTAGCAGGGCAGGAAAGTGGTGTATGGTGTTGCATGCTGCATCTGCAAGTCACATCTGGTGTGATATCTGGTGAGGTCCATGCCCATAGTCTGTGGGTTGAAGATCTCTAGGAAGTTATTGAATGCCAGCTGCTGAAGCCTTTTCTGGTTCCACCACTGCTGCACTTTGCTCAGCTTCATCAAAATTTGTTCTTCATTAATCTGGTTGGTCCTCACTGTAATAATTTTGATATGACACATAATCACAAAAGCGATGACATTCAGTATTATGTAGAAATTAACATCATATAGTTCAAATTACTGGTTATTTTCAACCAGAATCATAACCCCTTCAGGTACACAGTGGACTTGCCCGTCCTTTTGCACCACTCACCAAGTGCATCCAGGTCTTGAGCAAAAACAATCCCACAGATGGCTTTTCTGGACAATGACTGCTCCCATTTCATTTGGAATACAATCTGGACTGATTGTCCAGGTGCTGTTTTTTCCAGAAGACATGCTATACAGGGTCATCAAAGGGAATGAATTGAAAAATAATAGCTGGAATGTCACCTACAGGCTATAGGTTGAAACATGTTTCTTCTCAATCTGATACCACCCAAAACATTTTAACAAAACATGTTAGGAATTTCCCAAAGTCCCACAAGTAGTTGACTCAAATATATGCTGTTGAGGAGGATGTTTAAAGGCATAGATTGAGATATGAGATAGCAGGTGATTTAAAATCTTACAAAGGAGTTAACTGTACAGGAATGCAAAAAAAATATCAGCACTGAATATAAGACATTCCTAGTTTAATCCTGTAGAGATAGGTCCCACTTCTATCCCAGCTGAAAGCTGGATAAGAGTCTTTCTTAAGAGAACTTTTAAGCTCAGAGGGTAGAAAAAAATATAATTTATAAAGTCAAAGGGAGAGTGGGTGGAAGATCATTCCTTTATATGTCCTCCAGTCTCCTCTAGGTATTCAACATTAAAAAGTACAGTGCTTTATATCCTTCACTGACTTACTCTCAGACAGAATCAAATTTAAGGATTTGATTTGCAACTTACACATTGAACCTAGTAAATCAAGGTTACGCCTTAGAGGTAAAACTTGTTCCTAAAAATCCATGGCAAAAATTGTTGTTTAATTATATGTGTACCACAGTCTGACTTTGAAAAGTACTGCCAAGTGAAAGGAAAACTGTCTTTTCAACTCCTTATTTTGGTGTCAGTTTAACTAATGGGCCAGTTAACTAACTAATTGGTGTGATTTACAGACCTTCTCCTGAAATAAAACAGATTAAATATACCACTTAATTGCTTAGTATGGATTGACAGTCTATCAGTGAACTTGGCCCAAAGTTTCCACAAAATTTCTTGAAGTACATTTCTACTAGAAGATTATCAGCAGGTACAGAGAAGGAACAAATAGTAATTCTTGTAAAACTGTGTTTTTCCTTAATAAAACAATATAAAAATGATGATCACTGCCAAGTGTGATTAAATTCATCTAAGTTTTAGTAAGTTTTTGTTAAGAAGGGAGCATTGACCTTCCAAAACCTTATAACTTCATTGGAGAATTTTATATGGAAAAAAATATATTAACTAGCACAAATGAGATATTAGAGTTATCAGCCATATCCTATGAAACAGATAATTATTCTTCATCTTAAACTGCTTCAAACTTCAGTATTTTTACTTTAATATGCAAGATTTTTAGTGCTTTCTCCTCATCCTGACTCCAAAACGCATTATTACATTTGAAAAATGAGTTTATTCCTGAGTTGATAATAGTCTATCAAAATTGTGTCAATTCCTCCAAATTTGTAGTGAACTATGTGTTTTTATTTATTTATACCTAAGTAAATATTATAGCTGACCTTTTAATGAGAATTTCTTGAGTTAGACTTGAGCTGTCTCTGCCACAGCACTGTTTTGATATCCCAAAGATCTTAGCAACCCACAGTGGGCAAGTGGATCCTGCAGTCTGTTAGAAAGAAGTTATCTACACAAAAAATCGCATTCAATGCCATGAGATATAGGAAGGAATTTGAGAAAACTAAGTCAAAGTATTTGTCTTTTTGGTGAACCCCTGAACTCTCCTCAGAAGTACATATCCTGTAGTTCCTCTGTTCTGCTCACAGAAGTCTGGCTGAAAGATGCTGCTTTTTCCAGGTCTCTAAGCTCACCTTCATCAGCTTTAGGACTTTGTGGTTATTCCATTGCTTACTCTAGCAATTCTTTTTCCAGATATATCTTCCTTTAGCTAATTCATATTACTTTCCTGCTGTTTTCAAGTAATACTGCAATTATATTATTAAAGTCTTGGATTCCACCAACCTGAAAATGAGACACACAGATCTATTTACATTCTCCAGGTTGATTTTGCAGCCACCTATGCTGGACAGTCTAATATTTTTATTGACTTCTTAAATACCAGAGGATATGATAAAATCTGTATGAAGATCCTATCACTTCAATAATAAAGCCAATACGGTAATCACAAAACAACTGCCTTGTAGTATGTATCTTTTTAAGTGACAGAATTAAACTTCCCAGTTTGAACTGGTTGTATTCTTCTTATTGCAAGCTTATTTAAAAAACAAAACCATATTTCAAGCTTCCAGCTCTTCTGTGTTTTGGTAATATATAATTAGTTGGTTTTATTTTAGGGGACTGCAC
Organism: Dromococcyx pavoninus; assembly: GCA_033558185.1. Taxonomy (NCBI): domain Eukaryota; kingdom Metazoa; phylum Chordata; class Aves; order Cuculiformes; family Neomorphidae; genus Dromococcyx; species Dromococcyx pavoninus. The sequence goes on from JAUMJL010000735.1 coordinate 1,217,016, forward strand.
ATGATAAGCCTTGGGTGTAAATTCACTGCTACCCTTGTTGTACACTGGGTGCCGAAAGTCCAGGTTAATACCTTTGATAGTAGGTTTCAACCCAATATCTCGTTAACATTTCTTATTTAACAGTGTTGTGGTTGGTGGAATATCCACACTGAATTCACTGAAGATATATTGTTAAACTCTTTGTAAAGATCCTATCAAATATAAATGAGAATTTAAAATGTTTTATTAAAAATATTTCTATTCTTATTGTTTCAAGATAACCTTTAAAATGGAAATCAATCCATAGTGCCTTTTTGGAAATCATAACAAGGCAGCCTAAAATAATGTGAACAAGAGAGGTTAAATAATAACTCTTCTAAATGGCTTTTAACACTAACAGGTCTTTGCTATCAGAAGGAGACCTTTTCCCGGATGAGTGTTAAAGTCTTAAGTTTTACGCGGCCTTTAGAGATTACTGTACAAAATTGTCTAACTTGCTCCAGCAAGAATTCTCCTGTGAACTGACAGCTGATATAGTCTCTTTGGCCATGACAAAGAGCCTTTTGGATTTTGGCTTATGTTTTAAGATCACATTTGGCAGAATTTAGAGTTCAACTGATCACACATTTTAATCATGGATGACAGCACTAACAGTTCTACACAGCAACAGCTTAAAGATTTTAGGGAGGATTTAAATACATAGTAGAGCATAACAAGTGGTTGGAACATTTTTACCTGTGTGACATTTCAGCAAAATACACTGATTCACCAAAGTCCTAATATTTCATCGAGTTGTAAAGGGTTCTTAGCAAATTTCACTTAGAAAGTTTTTGATTCAAGAAATAACACTTTGTTAAGAAGAGTAGGATACAGCTCAGCGTCTTGAGTATTTTTTCGAATGTTGTGAGTGTAGATTTACATCTCTTCATTGAGACTGAAAGACTCTGCTCTGTTGTAAATACAGCAGTGACCTGCAATTGGGATTAATGCACTACTACCTGAGCAATCAGGTTACAAAACTGATTCGTGCAAATAATAGTAAAAGGATACACAGAAAACAAAACTCTGTCTCTAATTTAGACTTTTATTTCTAAAAGGCTGTATATTGTAATCTTTCTGTTTGTTTAGTTTTTCATATTTGTTAAACCAAGAGCTGTCAAACAAAAACACTGGATGTAAATGGCTGATGACATCTCCGATCCTCAAATATTGCAATGTTTCTTCTCAAATAATTATTACAAGTAACTAGCATAAGAACACACACAAAATTTAGCTTGATTTGTCATCCTTTTACAATTCAGTTGCACCAAATCTAAAAAACCAAAATTACAATTATTCTACAGCTGATAGAATGAAATGTTCAAGCAACGAAAATTGTCCAGTTTTATCCTGACTAAAGTTAATGGAAGGTTTTAAGCCAAGACTTAAACTTAAAGGAGAATGTGTTTTTAAGAATACAGTGTTATTGATAAGCATAAAAGAAAACACTATGTCTGAACTACATAATTCATATAATTGAAACATGTTTTTTTTAAAAAAAATATTCTTTTAAAAATTTTTCCAGGTTACTTTTCCTTTCCAGCATACAGAAATACAGAAGAAACTGTACTCTCTGCAGAACACTTATGATTAAGTAGAGCAAAGAGAAAAAGTATCTTTATAGGTTAAGGAAAGTCTCTGGGGTTCTGATCCATCCCACCTATCTGCAGGCATTTTTCTTAAAAATATAGTTAATGGATGCTCTCTGTATACTTAGCAAGGAAAGGGAGAAATCTCCAGGGAGAGATTCAGATCAAAGACAAGGTATTTTCATCTGAGATGACTCTCTTTCTCACCAGTATCACAAATAATAAAAACAGGGTATTAATTTAGGAATGTCTGCCAGGTGCCTGAAGTCAGAAAGGATGAACCTGATCCAGGATAGGAGATATTGGATATTCAGACCGAGAATGGTGCTGGCTATACAGGTAGAAATATTGTCTTCATCATCTGGTCTTGCATCATGCTGCAAGGTAGTGTGTCACAAATTTTATAAATACTATAAATTGCCAATTATTACAAAGCTGTCCAGTTTTAAAGAGAGCATGACCAGTATGAAAATATATGCAAATGCATGTTCTATTTGACAACAACTTGCAATCTTACTGCATGATGTGCAGTATACTCAAGTTTTGTGAGAAGGACTTATTTTGACTCAACATTTAGTTGCTTCTTATTATTTGGTCACACAAAAAAATTATAAGCCTTGCATTACAGGAGCTTCTACAACATTATTTCACTAAAAGTGTTAGTTCAAGTGTGTGATAATAACGCTAACTCCAAAGGGTAGGAGGATCCTAGCTCAGGAGCTGGCAGGACTTGTTGAGAGGGCTTTAAACTAGGCATGAGGGGGGAGGGGGGAGTAACTAGGCTCACCGAAGATGTTCCTGTGGAGGATGAGCCATCTCAAAGGGTGTCATCAGTAACCCAGCTGAAGTGCATGTACACAAACGCACGCAGTATGGGAAACAAACAGGAGGAGCTTGAAGTCCTGGTCCAGCGGGAGAGCTATGACATAGTTGCTATCACGGAAACGTGGTGGAATGACTCTCATAACTGGAGTGCTGCCATGGAAGGCTACAGGCTCTTCAGGAGAGACAGGCGTGAGAGGAGGGGTGGAGGGGTGGCCCTCTACACTAGGGAAACCCTGGATGCTGTCGAAGTCGAGATCGGTGATGACCAGGTTGAATGCCTCTGGGTAAGGGTCAGAGGGGCAGTCAGGTCTGACCTCCTGATTGGAGTATGTTACAGACCGCCCGACCAGGATGAGGAGGTGGATCTTCTGTTGTTTAAGCAGCTGGAGGCTGCCTCTAGATCGGCTGCCCTTGTTCTTTTAGGTGACTTTAACCTCCCGGATATCTGCTGGGAACTTAACACTGCCGAGAGGAGGCAGTCCAGGAGGTTCTTAGAGTGTATTGAGGACTGCTTTCTGTCGCAGCTGGTGAGTGAGCCCACCAGGGGTGAGGCTCTTCTTGACCTGCTGTTTACAAACAAAGAAGGGCTGGTGGGTGATGTTGGTGTCAGAGGCTGTCTGGGATGTAGTGATCATGAGATAATCAGGTTCTCTCTAAACAATGTAAAAAGAAAAGCCAGGAACAGAACATCGATGCTGGACTTTCGGCGGGCAGATTTTGAATTATTTAAGGAATTGGTCAGGAAAGTTCCCTGGGAAATAGTTCTTAGTGGCAAGGGGGTCCAGGAAGGCTGGATACACTTTAAGAATGAAATCTTGAAGGCGCAGGAGCGGGCTGTCCCCATGTGTTGTAAGAAGAGTCGTAGGGGCAGACGGCCAGCCTGGATGAGTAGGGAGCTTCTGAAGGAACTAAGTAACAAAAAGAGGATGTATCGTCGTTGGAAAGAAGGGGACGTAAGCCACGTCATGCTCAAAGATGTTGTTAAGTCGTGTAGGAGGAAAATCAGGGAAGCAAAAGCCCAGTTCGAGCTCAAATTGGCCACTTCTGTTAAGGATAATAAGAAGAGTTTTTATAAATATATCAATGGTAGAAAGAAGGGCGGCAGCGACCTCCACTCCTTGTTGGATGTGGAGGGAAATATAGTAACCACTGATGCAGAGAAGGCCGAGGTACTTAATGCCTTCTTTGCCTCAATTTTCAACAGTAAGGATGTCAGCGTGCTTGACAGTTGGCCCTCTGAAGTGGTTGATGGGGGCAGGGTTGGCCCTCCTGCAATCCATGAGGAGGAAGTTAGAGACCTGCTGAGCCACTTGGACCCTCATAAGTCTATGGGGCCGGATGGGATCCATCCTAGGGTGTTGAGAGAGCTGGCGGATGAGCTTGCTAAGCCTCTCTCCATCATCTTTCAGCAGTCCTGGCTCACTGGAGAGGTCCCAGAAGACTGGAAGTTGGCCAATGTGACGCCCATCCACAAGAAGGGCCGTAAGGATGATCCAGGTAATTACAGACCTGTCAGCCTGACCTCGGTCCCAGGTAAAATCATGGAGCAGATAATCCTGGGTGAAATCATGCGGCACCTGCAGAACGGTCAGGAGATCAGGCCCAGCCAGCATGGGTTTAGGAGGGGCAGGTCCTGCCTGACCAACCTGATCTCCTTTTATGACCATGTGACTCGCCTGGTGGATGAGAGGAAGGCTGTGGATGTGGTATACCTGGACTTTAGCAAGGCCTTTGACACTGTCCCCCACAGTAGACTCCTAGGGAAGCTGTCAGCCCGTGGCTTAGATGCGAGCACTCTGTGCTGGGTTAGGAATTGGCTGGATGGCCGAGCCCAGAGAGTGGTGGTGAACGGTGTCTCATCCAGTTGCCGGCCGGTCACCAGTGGTGTCCCCCAGGGATCGGTGTTGGGTCCGGTCCTGTTTAATATCTTTATAGATGATCTGGATGAGGGGATTGAGTCCATCATCAGCAAGTTTGCTGATGATACCAAACTGGGAAGAAGGGTTGATCTGTTAGAGGGTAGGATGGCCCTGCAGAGGGACCTGGACAGATTGGAGAGATGGGCCGATTCCAATGGGATGATGTTTAATAAGTCCAAATGTCGGGTACTTCATTTTGGACACAACAATCCCATGCAGAGCTACAGACTGGGAACAGAGTGGCTGGAGAGTAGTGAGGCAGAAAGGGACCTGGGAGTGCTGGTTGACAGGAAGCTCAACATGAGCCAGCAGTGTGCCCAGGTGGCCAAGAAGGCCAATGGCATTCTGGCCTGCATCAGGAATAGTGTGGTGAGCAGAACCAGAGAAGTTATCGTCCCCCTGTACTCGGCACTAGTCAGACCTCATCTGGAATACTGTGTACAGTTCTGGGCCCCCCAGTTTGGGAAAGATGTCAGGATACTGGAATGTGTTCAGAGGAGGGCAATGAAGATGGTAAAGGGGCTGGAGCATAAGCCCTATGAGGAGTGACTGAGGGAGTTGGGGCTGTTTAGTCTAAAGAAGAGGAGGCTCAGGGGAGACCTCATTGCTCTCTACAGCTACCTGAAAGGAGGTTGTAGTCGGTCAGGGGTTGGTCTCTTCTCTCAGGTGACCAGTGACAGAACTAGAGGGCATGGACTCAAGCTACGTCAGGGAAAGTTTAGGCTTGATGTGAGGAAGAAGTTCTTTACTGAAAGGGTGATTGGCCATTGGAATGTGTTGCCCAGGGAGGTGGTGGAGTCACCGACCCTGGAGGTGTTTAAGGGGAGATTGGATGTGGCACTGAGTGCCATGGTTTAGATGATGGTTGGTGTTAGTGTTGGGTTATAGGTTGGACTTGATGATCTCAGAGGTCCTTTCCAACCTTGTCATACTGTGATACTGTGATACTGTGAACGCTAGAACCCATGTGAAAGATGAGGAACAACTGTGATTATCAGTGCCTTTTTCTTCCCCTTATAGCTCGGTTCTCTACATTTCAATGATTTATTGGACATATGTGGATATTGTGCTTTTTTCCCGATTATTTATCTTTTCTCTTAATTCTACATTACCATTTCACATGATTTATTTTGTCATTGGCTTCCCTTGCTAATGCCCCAAGAAGCCTCCCAATTAAAGGATCAAGGCATGGACTGAAAAGTAAAGTAGGAAATCAAGGTGGGTTTCTAGCCCCCACATCTATAAATATAGTGGAGAAGACATTGCTTTACAAATATTTGTACCATAACTCCTTGCACTTTCAAGAAATAATTATTTCTCCTACTTTGAAATAATTGTCCTTTCTTAGGAGTTAGATTATCCTCAATTTTTAATTAATGATCTAACACTAAAGATGGATGTTTTTTCCTCTAGGGTTTTAAAATATATATATCTTTATACAGAGTAACTTGGAATATTAGTTCTTTTAAAACATGCACTAGAAAGCCCTAATGCTCTACTAATTAGTGATTTTCATCTATTTTTAATAAAACCAGAGTTCACATTCTTTTCTCTTTTAAACTATAAGTATACTTTGCATAAACACACACATATATACATACATCTATATTACACTAAAATATAAATAGATAGCAGGCGTTACAGTCTTGTAATAAAATAATTTGTGAAAATACTTATTACTGTAGAAACAACGGTTTGTGGAAACAAGACAATTGACACCTTTACTGAGAAAGACTTGAAGGAAAGTAGGACCTAGACGGAGAAAAGAAAAAGAAAAAGAAAGAAAGAGTAAGACTACTGTGAAATGCAAGATTATAGAATGTTCTGGAAAACACAGATGAAACTGGAGAAACATAAATCACTCTTGAATAGAAGACACGGTAGTAGATTTTGTCCCTGTGTGAGTGTGGGAAGATTTATCCAAACTGCATGATAAAATGAGAACATCTCTCCCTAAAAGTGTATCGCTACGTAGTTTTTTTCTGATGAAGAGATGGAAGCTTTTGTTTACAATAATCTACTGCCATAAAATGAGAACACTGTGGCTATTTCCTTTCTTTTCATCTTCAATTTATGCTGGTTTTGCCCTATTTTAGTTCTATACATTTACCAGTTGCCAGAAGGAAGGATAACAATGTGTTGAGGTGATCTTAAAACCATCCCTTATCCTGTCACCTTCCACTGAAAAGCCAGAATGATCACATTTAAGGAAATATTTCACAGAAAATTAGTAGAATAATCTTGAATATATTTGTCTGACTCGGCTTAGAACTTGGTACAAAAAATCTAATATTTATCTCCCAAAATGCTTTTTTACTTGTCATCTCTTGAATATAATCCATAGGTGAAGATTTGTTTTCTGCCTGTCTTCATTTTTCAGACTATGCCCTCTCCTTATGGCTTTATCAGAATATAAAACTTGTTGAATTAATTTATATGTGAGGTAAATTTGAAAAATTGGTCTGAAATATTTAGTTGATTTGGTTTTAGTTGGTAAAAACACTACCATAATGTAATACTTTGACAGTGTCTTTAGAATTAGTTTTAGTGTAAAGTAGTGGAATTTCCATGAGATCTGGGCTGCTTAATCTCTACTTTCTTCCTCCTGGAGTAAGTTTGTAGCACATTATGGAGATGTGGATGGGAATGGAACTGGGAAGGTATTGAAAAGAAGAAAATCTCCTTGATTTTACTTATCTTTTGTCTTATTTTCTCATATTTTATTTTGTGGCTTTCCCTCAGCTTTTTTGTTCTACATTCTTTGCCCACATTCTGCTTCATATCCTGTGCGTTTAGAACGGCATTTGTGCTATGGGACTTCCTACCTCAAACTCACTAGGTTTGCAACTACGTGTTTGTTTCTCCCCATCAGCATGCCCAGTTCCATGCTCCAGGCCTATGGACAGTATTAATTCTGTGCTCTATGTTTTCTTACAATGAACTTAAAACATGTATTCAAATATTCCCTGAATTCATACTGAAAGTCAAGAAAGACCACTTCATACAGGCTTGAAGTTCCTTTTCATGGTTTGTGATGTATTTTAAACCAGTATTGCTGCCCCTTTTTTTTCCCTGTGATTTTGAAATATAAAATTCAGCAATACTGTCTTGAGGTGTAGAAAGGTGTTCTCTACCTGCATCATTGTCTAAAATCTGAGCCAGTGGAGAAGAGGACCAGCCTGGTTGAACAGAGGGAAAAAAAATGAGTTCATGACCTTTGGAAGAAGAGACAGGCAGCTCAGGAGGACTACAATGATGTTGCGAAGTTATGCAGGGAGAAAATTAGAAGCCAAACTAAACCTTAATCTGGCAACTGCTGTGAACACAATAAAAAAATGTTTCTATAAATACATTAGTAACAAAAGGAAGACTAAGAAGAATCTCCATCCTTTATTGGATGTGGGAGAAACTTAGTGACAAAGGATGAGGAAAGGGCTGAGTTCTTTAATGCCTTTTTCACTTCAGTCCTTTATATTATGGCCAGTTGTTCTCCAGGTACTCAACCACCTGAGCTGGAAGATAGGGATGGGGAGCAGAATGAAGCCCCTGTAAACCAAGAGGAAACGGTTAGCAACCTGCTACTCCACTGATATCTACTCCACAGGTATCTATGGGGCCAGATATGATGCACCCAAGGGTAGCTGGCAGAGTCCTAGCTAACTAGCTAATGCCAGTCCTCCAGACAACTGAAGATGTGTGCCTTCTGTCCATAAAGATCAGTGAAATGGTGAACACTGTTTACTTCGGTGTATAAAGCCCCAAATATACTACGCAACAAACATGAAACCTTCACTACATTTTAATAAATATTATTTTTTTTCCAAACCTTTTTTTTTAATACAAAGTATGGTTGTTGGTACATCAGTTGGCATTTCTGGCAGAGAAAACAGCTTGTGTCTGAGATCTGCTGAATATTTTCCAGTGAAAGGTCCCCAGTCACCACAGATGTGGTTGATGTCTTGGAGATTTTCCAGATGAATGTACTGAAGGAACAAAGAAACAAGTTGCTGCAAAGTGCTGCAGAGTTTAGTTCCATTCTGTCAACAGCTACAGTCATATTGCATTTCAAGCTGTTACTCTAGATAATATATTATCACTTAAAATTAGTAAAATCCTCTACTGTAATCAAATTTTCAAACAAACAAAAATGCATATCAAAAAGCATTATTTTGTACTGTTGAGGTAACTACATCATTAGCAACATTAGCAAGTATAGATTTGAACTCATCTTGAGTTGCGGTGGGTTAGCCTTGGTTAACAAGCAAACTGCCATGTAGTTGCTCCCTTCCTCCCTCCTTTTGTCAGTGGGATAAGCTTATGGATCAAAATCATGACAGGACAATTGTTTGCTAGTTACCATCGTGAGGAAAATACACTCAAATTGGGGGAAATTGACTTATTTATTGCCAATTAAAATGGATATTTAATTGCAGAATTGGGTAGTGAGGAAAAAAAAGACAAATATTAAAAAAATTCACCCTTCCTTCCCTTTTTGGTGGGCCTAACTACACTCCTTTGCTCCAGACTCCTTTGCTTGCTACAAGCTCTGCAGAGGGACTGGCGTGTGGGATTACAGTCAGTACACAGATGTTTCTTCCTACTTCTCCTTCCTCTTCACACTTCCTATGCTTCAGCATAGGCTTTTCCATGAGCTGCAGTCCTGTCAGGGAAAATCAGCTCCAGTGTGGGTTTTCCATGCGCTACAGTTCCATTAGGAATATCCATCTGTTCCAACATGGAGTCCTCTATGTGGTGCAGGAATACTACTCCAGCATCTGGAACATCTGCTCTGACCTTGATATTCCCACTGCTGTTCCTTATGATTTTTTTTTCCTTTCTCATCTGCTTGTCTGTAATTTTTTTCCCTTTCTTAAAGAAATTTTCACAGAAGCACCACCAACTTTGTTGTGGGCTCAGATGTAGACTACTGCGGTTGGTCGGGCAGAGGACAGCCCCATGACCTCTCCTCACAGAGAGAAGAGAGAACCCACTAACAAAACTTTGCCATCAACACTCAAAATTAGAAAACAAGAAAGACTGCATGCAGTCCTGCTGGGAATCAAAAGAATTAGAACTTTGCTGTCATTATTTCAAAGTATCTTCTGCTAAGGTATTTAAAGATATGTAACATTAGATGCAATTATCTTGTGGCTCACATAATTTTATAATGCATGTCATCATTGCTTGCAGTGCTATTTCTTTTGGTTTACAAAGCACTAAGTGTGAAGAGATCTAGACATGCTGAAACATAATCTTAAAACCCGGTAGCCGGTGTCATCTTTCTACACTTACCTATTGTTATACACGGTTCTGCAGAGAATATGTAATTCTTCCTTTCCCCCCCCCCCCCTCCTATTTCTCTAGTCCATTTATTTAAATTCTCTGGGGGTTGTTTGGTTGTTTTATGTAGCACGTCCTTACGGATATTCCTAACTGCGATCAGCAGTCACAATTTTTGTGGAATGTCTTCTGATAGTTGTTTCAATTTTCAGCTTGTCATAGGATTGCCAAGAAAAGTGATACCTGTCCTTATTCTAGGAAGGTTTTACTACGTGTTTCAGAGCATAAAATGAACTTCTTCCCCTGTTTTATTCCAACAACACTGTCTCTCTCTTTACATACTGGCAGGCTTCAACAGCTAGGGTTCTTATGGAGTCACAGAGAAAGCAAGGATTTAATCTGAATTTGAAAGACCAGTAATTTTGTCAGTCTTCCTACTACTGCGTTTAAGAGGTCCAGTGCATGTAGTAATATTTCATTAATTTGCTCAGATCATCTGTCACATCTGACCTGATCACAGGATCTAGCCTTAAGTTACCTTCAGGCTGCTGTACCCTCTACTTTTCTGAGATGTTTAATTATTCATTTTTTTCAATTTACAGCCTGAGTTTTCCCTTATTTTTCTGACCAATACTAATGGTTTAAATTCTGTAAAGAAATGCCATTTTTTTCAGAGTCCTGAGACTAAAATAAAGCCTCCTGTTTTACTGCACAGCAGCTCTGCTATGATTCCTGCAAAACTTCAAAAAGAATGTCATCAGGCTTTCCTACTGCCACCAAAAGTGTGACAAGCACAGCATCGTCTGCTAAGAATCGATTTACAAGTGTAATCCTGAATTTTTTATTGACTCTTGTAACAGAAATTATACCCTGAATATTGATGTTCCTCAATAGTAGTATTCTTGGGCTTGATATCACCACACAAAAGACAGGAGAGCAGAAAGATTATCTCACATTAATGTTGAATGCCCTTGTATTAGAATTCTAATATTTCCCTGTGAGCATGAGAAGTGATCAATTCAGAAAAAAACTTGACTTTTACATGCCAGAGATGTCTTCAGATCAATTATTTGTATTGTATTTTAGACTCTATCTCTACTTTCATAGAATAAGCCCAGGAACAACACGCTGTCACAAGAGACTTTCAGACAGACATTTCTATTCTGCCTGCTCCTGCTTAATCCCCTCTGGTCAGTATCTTTCAGAGTTCCTTAGGAGACTTCTTAGTGCGAAAAATAGAAGAGGGATCATAGTAGAAGACTGATGCTGGTGAGAACCAGGGAGGAAACAACAAGGCACTAAGAACGGAACAACTCAACCGAGTTTCTTCTTTTATGGTAGAAGCAGAATTGTGTTGGATATGTATAAAAGACATTTACAAAATCAGAAGTAGGGATAAACAGGGAATTACACAAATGAATACATGCTCTTTTCTAGCATTTGCCATAGGATCAAATTACTAAAAGCTGAAGTGTGATGCAGGGTGTATATGATTCTTTTACAGCTACCTAGGATTGAGAAGTAGATGGAATAATATTAAATATCTAATTGTTTTTATCAATTATGCTTGTATTATTAAAGCATCTTGAGTAAGACTGATCTCAAAATGCAGACAAAATACAGCTACAAAGGAGACAAAGCAAAAGTAGACTTAAGTCATCTTTGTATTCTGCTGGTTTTTTTGGTCTGTTGTAAAGCATAGGGTAGATTGTAGCATAACGTAGGCTTTCTGGTTTGCATGAATCCCTTGCCCTTCAGAATCCTAAATTAATCAGCAATTTCTAGAACTTGCACAAGGGTTTGTGGTGCTAATGTCATCATGCATAAGATCTTCTAGAGTGTCTGAGAAAAGCAATCTTCCCTTTCCCCTCAATTTTCTCCCAGAGTCAAGACCAGCTTCCTAGGGATTAATTTCTGCCAATCCAGGAATTAAACAGGAACTCATCTTGGCAGTTTACTTTCCAAATCACATGTGAAAATAATGTCAATTCAGTAAGAAAATCTCTGAGAGTCTGATATGGGGACATACTACAATTTATTTTCATGTAGTTATTTTTCTCGTTTGGATTCCTTATATAAAATCCATTTAAGATCATGTATACTTAGTGATCTCAGTGAACAGTTCAGTAAATTCACCCATTACAGAGTCAAAACAAAAATGAGATTATCTTTTACTCTCGACTATCTTTGTTAGGAAAATGACCTGAACAATTTTAGGCCAAGGTTGAAGGTATGAGGAAACTGTGGTGGATTGACTTATTAGGTATTCTGGTCCCTGATACTCTTCCATTTTGATGACCTCAAAAAATCTCACCACATATACTTAAACATATTCTGTGAAAGAATAAAATACATGTTGCTTTACAAAACATTGTATTCCCCTTGGGCCTGAAGCTCAATTTTGCCAGTCTTATAAACCACTCAAAGACATATTTTATTTTTTATGATAATACTGATATACTTCTACGTTCCTGCAGTCAAAACTTGCACTACAAATGCACATTTGAAACAAAAGGCACAGCAAGAAAGAAAAAGAAAGAAAGAAAGAAAGAAAGAAGAAAGAAAGAAGAAAGAAGGAAAGAAAGAAAGAAGGAAAGAAAGAAAGAAGGAAAGAAAGAAAGAAGGAAAGAAAGAAAGAAGGAAAGAAAGAAAGAAGGAAAGAAAGAAAGAAGGAAAGAAAGAAAGAAGGAAAGAAAGAAAGAAGGAAAGAAAGAAAGAAGGAAAGAAAGAAAGAAGGAAAGAAAGAAAGAAGGAAAGAAAGAAAGAAGGAAAGAAAGAAAGAAAGAAAGAAAGAAAGAAGAAGAAAGAAAGAAAGAAAGAAAGAAAGAAAGAAAGAAAGAAAGAAAGAAAGAAAGAAAGAAAGAAAGAAAGAAGAAAGAAAAGAAAGAAAGAAAGAAAGAAAGAAAGAGGAAAAAGGTAGAGGGAAAAGGAGAAAGAAAAAAGGAAAACAGGAAAAGGAAAAGGAAAAGGAAAAGGAAAAGGAAAAGGAAAAGGAAAAGGAAAAGGAAAAGGAAAAGGAAAAGGAAAAGGAAAAGGAAAAGGAAAAGGAAAAGGAAAAGGAAAAGGAAAAGGAAAAGGAAAAGGAAAAGGAAAAGGAAAAGGAAAAGAGTAGTGCTTAAATATCCCAGTCACTTCTAAATGGGCATTTACGTTTCACATTATCAGGGATTCAAATGCCTACTCTTTCCATATGAGTTGTCTGAAATGCAGAGCCCTGTTTTGGAATCACAGGATTCATACCCCAAACACGGAAAGTGTAGACCCCTGAGAAATCAAGATGCTGGAAGGGGATCATATAGCAGGGACATTCTGAGGACAGGATGGATTCTTAACTGTTGTCCATCTTTATGGCTTACTTGTCTAGTGGTTGCACATCCTCCAGATCCCTCTTTCAAAGGAACACACCTGAGCCTTTTCTTTTCTCTGAAAGCTCAGATGACCCTACTCTTCTAAAACACAGCAGGCAGTGAGTGGTAGCAATAGGCTTGTAGAGCTTGTACATTATACTTTACCAATTGAAACAGTACCCCGAAATACATGAGATCCAAGTTGATTTCCCCCTTCTGTTTGAAAGAATTGAAACCAACGCTCCCCAGCAGGCTAGGAAGTGCCCTCCCCAGCAGGCTGCGCCCAACATGGCGAGGTTGTAGCTCTCTTCAGAGCTATTGAGCTCTGCTGAAGGGAATGTATAACTTGGTCTGTGAAACAGGAAAAGTAAAAATAGTGATAATTTTGTTCACAGGTTGTAGAAGGCACCCAGGAGAAGGTAGTCCTGCATGCAGGTGCTGCATAATAGGGCTGTTGGTTTCACATTTTACTCAGGGATTGTTTCAAACAACTAACATGAAGTTTCTGAGTCAATATTAGCTTGAGTGACAATTCTTCTGCAAGATGCTCAGGGAATATAAAGATAATTTTGACTTTAATGGGAGTTGTTACAAATATCAACAAAGAGCTGATTAAATACTTATATGAGAAATGAAACTAATAACTAATATCTTCTTTTTTTTTTCCGGAAGGTTCTGCACAGCCTTACCTTGAGTCTGTGTGTCTCTATCTCTGGCAAGAGGTACTAATGACTCTATAAGGATACTTCGAAAAGTTCATGGAATTCTGATATTACAGAACTTCTTTTGAGAGGTAAGTATGGTATCCCAGTGATATCGTAGCATATAGCACAGGCAAAATAAAGGAAAAAATCAGAGTACACTCTTATATTTCTTTTAAAAAGACTTTTATATTTTCCTTTCTATTCAAGGAATGCAGTAGCACTGCAGCTCAGATATTTATGCAGTGTGGGAAGAACAGAAATCCCAAAGCACATTCCAATTATGAATACGTGATTTATATTTTATGGGCAAAAAGAGTTATTTCCCCAAGCACATTGTTTTCTTTTATCTGTGTGCTTCCTTTAATCCTGTCAATAACCCAGCATGCAGCTGCTTTCCGCTCATAGATTTTTGGGAAGATAATAGAAATAAGCATGCACGGTAGATAGAACTATTCATGAGTAACATAAAAATACCTGCTGTTCATCAAGATTTCTGCTTGCTAATTAACTGGAAAAATTGGCCATGATAATTTTTCTGGTTTTTAACTGAAAGAGTGGAATGTATTAGCATGAAAAATAAAAATAACTTCTTAGTTAAAGGTATAATGAAATGCTAGATTTACATTTATGTTCTAAGGTGCACAACACATTTACTTATTATTCATGTCTTGAAGGAATATTTCATTATCCATATAATTTTAAGTATTACATTTTTCCACAGGTTGTAATATTGATCAGAATACTATCCAAATTATAATCATTTGAGGCAGAAAAAATCATACCTAAACTTATATAGGTAATAAATGAAGAAGAAGCACAACTGATATGTTATACATCATTCCATAGAATTATATGGCATTTTGTAAGTAATGTTCCTCTCCTTACTATGAAGAGAAGAACGATGTTACAGGGTGAGTAACTTAGTTTTCAAAGGAAGATGACAGGTTTGTTTCTTTATCAGTAAGAAAAATCCTCATCTGTAATAAAAATCTCTGTGAATGTTTTTGCATTCTGCTGGTCAAAACAGAACAGTATGCCAATGGCATTTGCCTACCTTCTTGTGGTATTTTGCAACAATTGCATCTCTCTCCTCGTGGATTTAGAATGCTATCCCTGAAGAATACCAGAAGAAGGATCCCATCACAAATCAACAGGAGATAACACTCTTAAGTATATGTCTGGCTGTTTTCCATCAATATAGCTTCTCAAATATCTGAAGTAATAAATACCAGCTTGGGACACGCATACAAAGTTGCCTAATAATCCACTTTTATAGCGGCTATATGTACAGAAATCCCATTTCAGTGAGTGTGTGTATCTAGGGATTGCACAGATGGCCTCTTTGGGATTCAAATTCACCTCTTTCTTGCCTCTGTTTTTTTAGCATTGTACTCTAGAAAATCTGGGACATTTGCTTATGGAAGGCTTTCCCAAACAGATAAGAATACTTCACAAAGTCACGATAACCTTTTATTCCTGGTTCCTGTCAAATATTTTCCTACCATAGACATTGCAAAGCTATATAGTGAGTGATTCTCGGTTAATAAAATTTCGAGGAATCAGAGCAGTAGCTTTCAGAGCAACATACTGACAGGGTCTCAAGAGCAAACACTCTGATATCTTATAACATGAAATCTACTATGCTTATTAAAATAAACATTATATGAGTAGTAAAGAAATGGCCTGACAAAACAGAAGTCCCTACCAACCCCATGCTCCATCGTATAAGGAATTTTGAATAGAAAACTACCTTTTATTATGGTGAATACAAAGCAGGTAACCAGAAGCTCACCTTGAAAATCAACAGTGTAATGATTTCTTGTTCTCTAAAGACTTAACTATTAGAATTCTGTTTGCTTATGGTGATTGTAAATGAGCTAGCACCGACTTGTGAAGTGGGGCATTCTCTGGTTATTGGGTAGTAAATATGTCAGTTTAATGTAATTCAATAAAATTTAATTGTGCCGTGTGTGCTTATTTTTTTGAAAACCATAATAAATTTTTAGGCATAACGAAGCTTAGAGCAGAAACCAAAAGTAGATACTGGGCGCATTGGTTCTCCGCTGTGTTGAGAAAAAGTAACTGCAAGATCATGACATTAAACAATGAAACTTGACAGTTTTAAATATTGTTGAAGTCAAGATTTAATAGCACTTTGTTTCTACCCAGTGGCAGCACCAAGCTCCTTGCCTCTGTGCTCCTGCCAGTGTGCTAGACACATGTGCAGCATGTGTGAGCAAATTACATTGCAGCAGCAGGCTGATGTGCCCCCTGGTTAAAATGAGTTTGACACCCCTGGTCTAGAACTTTACTTCTACATCAAAATATTAAAAATATATCCTAATTTAAAATCCTTGATCATTTAAAACTGTTTTCTATCTGTTTCCTTCTTTTTGTTTACCCTATAAAATCAATGGCTTTCCTTAAGAACAATAAGATTTTTTACCTTTTCAAAAAGTTTTCAAACATAAATCAAATAATTATCTTTTAACTGAACAATAATTAAGACTGGAAATACAAATAGTTGTGAAGTTATTCAACCTCAAGTTTTGCCACACTTTTTTTTTCCTTAAATATTTTTATTTTTAAATTATTTTTATTTTATTACTTATTGCTTATCTGAATTTGAAAAACCAGTAATTTAAATTAAAAAAAAATTTTTGTGAATGTTTTGTATTTTCTATGTATTTGGGAACTCTTTTCTCTACATTTCACTGCAGGCATAAAGGAGTTGAGGTTAACATGATATTCTTAACAACAAGATAGAATGATAAATTAATGGAAAAAGCCCCAGGTTGGTAAATATGTTATGTTAAAAAAAATAAGAAAGTTGGTTTTAATTTTTATCTTTGAAATGTCAAATCCAGGTTCAAGCCAAAAAAACAGAAATTCTTTTTTTAACTTTACCAGATAAGAACAAAAGCAGCAGAATTTGGCATCAAATTTAAGATAGACGAATGTGATTTCTTCATAAAGCAAAGCAGTAAGAAACACAGGACAAGTGAAGATTTAGCATATATTGTATAAGTTGTAAAGTCCCAGTCTTGTTCAGCAGGATTAAAGGGAAGGTGGTTTTTTGAGTGCTTGTGGGGTAGCAATGAAAGCTATGATAAACATTTTCGACGTATAATCAAAATTTCAACTTTTACTTTGAACTTGCTCAAAGTTACAAATAACAATACAAAAATTTTTCAAAATATTGGGTTTACAGATAACAGTAGCTCAAAATCTATATACAGACCATGTCAACCAAGAGTGCTGAGAGACGAGGTATATTTGAAGAAAAGGTAGAGATGAAGAGGATAAGTAGTAAATAGCAGGCAAGGGTGGTGATATGCTAAGGCCAGGATAACGGGCCCAAGCGAATAGCTGACCTCTTGATGAAACCTAGAGATGAAGGCCATACTTTGCAATCAATAACTAAACCTAACTTTGGGGTCTATGATAAAACTTTGTTATAATGTTTGTAGTGTGACCAACCCTTTGTTCTAGTTATTTGCTGTATTGTCAGCAGACTTTTTCTCTATTGTCAGCACATATACGTTAGCGTTTAGCAGCTTTTGGTTATGTATAGAAAAGGAAATAAAACCAGACACCATAATTTAAAAATATGCCTCTTGGACCATACCTTGGATTCTGGCCAAATCCTGTATGGGAATCCAACTTGAGGGACAATGACGGATGTTTTACATATGCAGAAAAATGCAAGTCATTGTGACTTACTGAGTTTAATAATTGATCATTATAAAAACTGGACCCTTCTTGCAGTGACTTTAGACACCTCAGGTACGCAATGGACGCACTGCTGGAAATTCCCGGTTGCTGGGATAGGGCTCTTCAGATCTTCGCTGCAATGAAGGTCCCCAGCGGCTGTGAATCTGGATAATGGTAATGTATTAGGGCAATTGGTGATGAATCTTCTCTAAATCACTATCTCTTGTTCTGTGTAGAAATGATTAGTTGCATCATCAAGCTTTGTGTTGTTGCTTAGCCATGTAGTTAGCTTGTTCTCACTGATTAATATATCATTGTATTATTTTGAAATAGACAGTAAAGGAAATTTCCTCTTTTCATTGGTGCCTGTGTCTGTTCTGTTGGCCCGATCAACTGGCAAAACAGGGGGATAGTCACCACCCAGTGGATCCAGTGACTACTTCACTCTTTGGTACATGATTGTAGACCAAGGGGCAGTGAGAGCACGTGGCAGATTTTTGTGTGTGCAATTTATCAATATTACCATACATTCGCATAGAGGAGGTATCTCACTACATTTGAACAATGCCTTTGCTGGAAAGTTCTAGAGGTAGTGCATGGAAGGTGTGGAAAATGAGTCCAGTGTTTTCATATGGGTTGCTAGTGATCTGAAAGACCCTTGGTGGAATAACTGCTGAGTGAACTCTCTGGGTGTGCAAGCACAGTTGGGGTGCTCTTTCCTTTCCCCATCCAGTCAGAGTGATTCAACAATTTTACAGTTGTACCTCAGCAGAAAGACCCCCTCCGATCTCAAACCACGCCTTCCTGTCACTGGGTCAGCAGGACACAAGCTGCCTGAAGCCTCAAACACGCAGCAGTTTTATTTTGAGATGAGTATTTAAAATATATTAAACATATCATTTAAGACAATTAAAGAAATCGACCCTTACAAGAAACATCTGGGGAAACAAAACAAGAAATACAAAATTTTAGAAAAAAATTTAAAGGATGAATCCTTTGCACTTACAAATGCGGACAAAGGAAACAACTCCAATTGTGATTCCACTTGCCAGCTAAACAGACCTTCAAACACTTTTTTTAAAAAAGGAATTATTAGTTTAGAATTTCTATTTAAATATCAGCAATATTTATTAACTTCTCAGACCAAAAGCACAAATTATTTCAATTCAGCTATCAACCATCTCAGTTTACAGACAGTAAGACCAAAACAAAGCCAAAATTGATTCTTCTGACATTGTGGACTGTACTTATAACCTACACCAAACTGCAAGGCCAGACTCTCTATATACACATTAATACTGGTCTTGCTGTTTGGTGTAGGTTATAAGTATCCTTTAGTATCAAAGGCAAACAAACCATTTCTATTAATTTTTTCTTTTCTTTCTTTTCTTCTCCTAAAATCAGTTTTGAGCTACATATTCCAAGAAAAACAGAACCAGACTTTTTATGACTGGTTTATAAACATCGGAAATCGTAAAGTTATTATGAAAGAAGGTGCAATACAGCTCAGATTGCAGTATTATGAGTAAAGCTATTACAATAAAAAAATTAAAATTTACAGCTTGGAACAGCATTTTCATTATTTTCTAAATTATTTTATAATTTTTGCATATTAATTGTTATAAAAAGGGATACAATATGTGTTCTAATAACACAGCACTTCTACTTAATGAAATTGCAATTTAATAAAAAATAATATGCTATCAGAAACACAGCCATTTTAACCCTTACCCTTATAAAATGGGTTTGCAATGAGAAAATAACAACAAATAGTACTGCAAAATTTCTCTAAACTAAAAAGAAATTCAGTCTCTTCAAGTATCATTCTCAAAAACTGGAGTTTCTAGTATGTATGGGAAGTGCATTCCAAATACAGTTCCTAGCATACAATAGAAATGAGTTTATATATTCTAAAGAATGTTCATCATATGCATTAATCACAA
Organism: Dromococcyx pavoninus; assembly: GCA_033558185.1. Lineage (NCBI taxonomy): Eukaryota > Metazoa > Chordata > Aves > Cuculiformes > Neomorphidae > Dromococcyx > Dromococcyx pavoninus. The sequence goes on from JAUMJL010000735.1 coordinate 1,236,355, forward strand.
ATTTTGACAAAGTTGCCCAGTCTTAGGAGTAGTTTTAATCCAGAATTACCCTTAAATTCGATGCCTGGTATCCCTATTTTCCATAGAGAAAGCCTGAAAATTCTGTGAATCTAGTATGTAACCTACATTTGAGGCTATGTAATCTATTTTTAAGCTACTTATAAATCTGTTTTCCTTAGAGCACATGATGTTGTAGTCTTCTATGATGCATTCATAGCCATCCTCTCTATTTGATCTCCACTTATAATGTATTGGTAAACACCAGTAGAGTAGGTGGAGGCAGAGGTATAGTGGCCTTCATTGCAGTAGGCAAGGGCATCAGAGAAATTTAGAGTACAGGTTTGAAATGCATGGCGTATCAGGGTTTGTATACTCAGAGGTCTTAGACGTTTGTACAGACTGTAGGTAGAAATGCGTTTGGACTTAGGTTTGGGTGACAGAAGAGATTCTGATAAGATGGTCTATTACTGAATAACACATTTGGATCCCTTTTTTATAGGTTGTTTAGTGAATTTGTACTAAATTGCATTGTACAGTACGATTAAAAGTTTTCTAATACTCATAAAACAGAAACCTAATAGTTCACATTATCAAAACACCTTTTTATTCTATTTATTTTAATATTATAAAGCCAGAAATTGGGTAACCTCCTAATGTATAAAACCAACTGAATTTAGCAATGCCAATAATCTTTCTGCAGTAAGGAGAGAGAATAATATTTTCAAATTATTTTTACATTTCTAAACTTCAATTTAGTAATAAGACCCCAGCTTTCACAAAGAAATATTCAAAAACAAAACAGTTGAATATCCAGGTTATCTACTTGACAAGATACTCCAGAGTAAAGAATATGGGAAACTCTTCTGGTAAGTGTCAGTGCCTTTAGGAAATGCAAGAGCTGGTTTTTGGCATTGAGGTAGTCCTTCTTGTTCTCCCACATTAAAGAAAGAAAGTAGAGTTTCTCCAGGAACAAGATAAGTCACTCTTTCTTCCATAGTTCTGTGCATTCCTATTTCTATTATCTAGTTTTCATACGTAATTTGTGCAGGTGTAAGCGCCACATAACGTGCAAAGCAGAGAACAACTAGCTGTAAAAGTTACATTTTATAATATTTTCAACACAGATAATATCAGAACAATCTGATAAGGCATTATTTTATGTACTAACTGCAAAGCCTAATGGTATACCATAGGGGACTTAAACAGTAACTTATACAGTAACTTTTCCTCTCCTCCATAATCTGTCATAGTTACCGTGTAAGAAACAAGAACACAAGGGTTCAGTTGACACTGTTCAATAGATGTAAATAAATTTCCTCTTAAGGAAGCCTGTACTTTAGTGTAGGTAGAATGGTTCACTGCACCTGAAATAACTTTAGAATTGTGACCATAAATATAATTTCTCACCTAAGATATTTTTCTTAAGTCCGAAAACAAGTACAGTACAAAGCTAAAAATGTGAATTCACACATCAGAAGCAGTTATCTTGCTTTCCATTTTCACCTTCACTTGTTTTGATGTTTAACTTAACAATTTGAGCCAATTTGATTTACATCCAAATAATAAACTACTGAGCTTTAAACTAAAATTTTATTTAACATCATTTTATGTCAAGTCAACCAATTTGAACTCAATGAAAGGCATCTTACAATACCTTCTTGTTCATGTTAACACAATCTGAAGTAAATTAAACCATCATGAGTTTAAACATGCACATAGGTTATATGACAATAACCGGTATATCATTTATGGAAATAAAAAAATAGCAGATGGTATAAAACACTCTAATATCTCTTTTCCATGCAATGATTTAATCATTTACATTCATCAATGCATTTTGATTAAGTTGACAAATAGATCATTGAAGCTTTAAAGTCTTTGCATCTAGTGTAAATACTTCTCAAGTTTTTCAGGCCCATTGAATGAAAAGAATAAAATCCTCAATGATTTGCAGACCAGAACTTTTTTCTGTATTTTGAATTGTCAAGTTTCTTCATGGATACTAATTTATTGTGTCATTGATTGCAAAGATAGGAACATAAATTTAGTTCTGTCATGTATTATATTATCCCCAAGGATAATAAAAGAATTTGCAGGAACAATTAAGTAACAGAATGTTCTCTCGTCCGAGGCCTTTTTGATCACAATATGAAGATTAACTAAATGTGTAGACATGAGAAATTGTAGCTGAATATCCTATGAGCCCCAGGAAGGCCAAAGTTACATTCTGAAGCCAGATTTTGTTCACAGGATGTGCATCAATTTTAGCACCTTTAAAATTACTGTCTTGATAAGAGAATAGTTCAATTTTTAAAGTTAAGTCCTTTTTTATTCTTATTCAAGGTGTGGTATATAATACAGCTACTACCTGGAAGGGCTGAGTGCCACAAGCGAAGAGTCAGTGACAGAACAATACAGAAATTGCTGGGTTTGGGTACTGAACTGTATTATTCAAAGTTTGTGAACAACACCAATGGAACAAAGCTTCCATCCTCCAAATATTTTCCCTTCTAGAAATGAGAGAAGCAGAGAAAAAAACAGTGAGATAAGACATAACGTACAGTATTGCACCATGACAATTCAGTTGCTCGCTACAGAGAGTGTTGCTCATGTTCTGATCCCCTGTTTGTATTATTTAAGCTGCTAATTGTAACCTTAGCAGCTACCTGGGAAGAGAGGGCATCTTTCCAGGGAAAGATGTTAGCCATATTTTTCCTGGTTAATGGAGTCTAGTTTTTTATCTCTTTTATGTGAGGGAAGTGTAAGCTGAAAATCTGGATCTATCCATCCTGAATACTCAACATATTTATTCTATGTGTTTGTGAGATAATGTAAAGTGCAGCAACTCTTTGCTGCTGCCAAATGAAAATAATGATTTTAGACTTTTTTATTGTTTTATTATTTTAAAAACTCTTGCTTACATTGCTTTATAACCTACAGGAGAGTGTTCCATAGCCCAGTACGAAATGACTAAAAATCAATTTTTGTTGCTATTGTACTTATTCTACCGTTGAAGAGGCAGACATCTACACAGTGTAGACAATTTGATGAGTGCAATGTCTGCAAGCAGTGCATTTTTGTTTTCATAAATAAAACGTGTTTAAACTTGGGGCATCATTTTTTTTTTAAAACTTTTAAGCAGTTTCTATGCCTGTATGAAATTTGTACTTATATTCACCTCTGTTTGTATCCTGAAGTCTAAACTTTAGACAATGGCAAGATCTCCAGAATGACTTGCATACCACCAAATCCTGTGAATAACTAAATGTTTTCCAAGAAGATGCACTGACATGGGATGTTGCTGAATAGCTTGATACTCAATCTCACATTCTCTCACTTCTGCTGAGGTTGGGTTTGTAAAGACTCCTGGAATAAGCTCTCTTACAAATGACAAGGGAAGGAAATCAATGTTTGGGTGATAGGAAAGCAGAAACATCATGATGATTACGTTTGAGGACTTCTGTCAATGACATGAGGTTATGGAACATCTGTCCCTAGTATGAATGATGTCAAATTTTAGAGAAAATGGAGAAGCTGGGTTAAAAACAGGGGTCAGAATCTAAGTTTCGTCTTCCTAGTTAGTGTTTCCTTTATTTTTGCTCGCTTTCTCTCTCTGTTCTCAAAAATATTACATACATTAATGTGGTGATAAGCTTTAAGGTGTAGTTGTGATTTCTACAATTTTATGGTGAGTTTATTGCTGTAAAAATAGTTATAGGGATATTTAATTTATGAAATAGTTCTATGAGAGAAATAAACAGGAAACTGCAATGCCAAACCATGGTATAAATGCCCATATGGGTACAGAAATATACATTTTGTTTCCAAAGGTAGTGACAATACGAGCATCTATAAATTTCCAAGCACCTGAGGAGTTGTGGCTGGATGGGTTTATTGAGTTCTGTGAAAGTGCTGCTTTGGGTACCTAGGAGCTTTTGTGAATCTAAGCATAAATGAAATCTGAAAACAAAATATATATCACAGAAAAATGTTGCTGTAAGCACTTCACAGAAGGTGTTGTCAAAGCCAGGCTAAAACCAACAGCACTGTAGTCCTTTAAGCAGTTGATGTAGACTGCACTGTTTGGAATGCAACATGCTATTGGCACAGGAGACTACTCTGACAGGAAACACTATCAAGCTTGCCAAGTCAAACACTGTCACCAATGCTGTATCCACAGGAGCAGAGGCTAGATGTTAGCGTGTCTGGAACATTTGTAACATTACTTTTGACTAATGAGCTGAAGAAGGAGCCCACGGTTAATCACCTTTAGGGTTTTTAAGAACCTAGCTATGCTTCCACATACTGTGAGCTGTAGTCACATTGGAGTTGGTGGCTTTAAAACCCACAGTTTTCCAACAGTGTTGTTTGTTAGCACAGTACATCATGTAATAGAACAACTGGGAGGTTTAATAGCACTCAACAGTAAGAAAAATAATAATAAAAAAGACAAAAATAGCCTCTAAAATCAAAAGGCAAACTTCTGACATTGTGACAATCTTCCCTACAATCATTTGCTACCTATAGTTTTTACTGAGCATCCTATTCTCCCAGTATGTCTTTTGGTTGCAAAGGTGTCTCTGTGTCAGGGTATTGTCCAGTCTTTTGAACTTACTCAAAACGTTCCTGCTTTGAAGATGGACTGTGTAGTGGAGTATTATTAGCAACGTATTTTTGTGCTGAAGCAGTATTGTATAACTCTAGAGAGCTCTAACTCACATGTTAGAAGATAGACTGTATAGATAGCAAGACAGGTATCTCTAGGTTTCCAGGCTCCTCAGAGGACAGGAGAAAAATTTCTTCTGCTATGCTGTGATGCTTAGGGCCACGCAAACAAATCAAATTGACAGCCTCTACTGTGATCTCTTCATCATGACAGCTCAGAAGAAATAAGGAGAAGTAGCGTGCATGTCTTTCTTCAGTTTTTGTTCTCACTGCCAATAAAGTTGTGAACCTGAATGAAAAGGACAATGATTCCTAATTTCACCCAGTTGCAGCAGTTTTTCCTTTACACAGCATTAGAGATGAATACCTGGTTAACCCCAATCATTGTATCACCATTAGAATATTTTTGGTATGATGCTGCCAGCATAAGATGTGATACACTTGCATAGGAAGATTATTGACAATTTCAATCCAAAGGATCTCACCCAGTTAAATGCACAACATAAATCCATTTCAAGACACCATCTTGAAATTGAGCAAACCTTTAGGTGAGACCATTGATGACTTCTTCAGAAAACAATTTGTGTTAAAAGAAGTTAAGGGGAAAAAAAAAAGAAATCAAATATCTGGACAACAGGAAAAGACAATGTCAGAAATTTTGCAAGTGATGCAAGAAGAAGGGAGGGTCACATATCAATCTATCCAAAAAATATGTAGCACTGATCTCAAGATCTTTGTGCTTTGATTTTTCCTGTTCTTTACAAAAAGTTGTCTTCTATTCTGATTACAAAGACCACGTTAAATAACATCTCAATCTTTCTGATCTATCCAAATTTCAAATTCACATTCATAGCTGATCCTCCAGCACTAGTTACTCATTTGATACTACCAAGGTACAGTTTGGGAAGAAAATCTAGAAAGAGGCAATGATATCATGGTATGAAATAAAGAGTGTTTCTTCTCATATTAAAAAGATGTTTAAAACATGGCTGATGATTCTCATTCAAGAAGTGCTTTAGTTCTTACATCTGTCTTGCATGTTGAAATTTACACTCTAAACATCTAAGTCAGAAGAGATTAATCTTATTTCAGAACACAAATTAAAAACTAAGTTTTTCATCAGTAACTTCAATTTTTAAAATAAATTGCAGTTAGAAGATAATAAAAGGAATATTATCAAAAGGCATAAAGATTATCCATTTGCCTAACTTTTGAATTGCATGACTTTCTGTCCTATATTTTTTTGTCATAGCAGTGATTCTGGCCTTCAGCCTTCAAGAAGCAAAAAAACCTCCCAGAGGCCTTCAATCATATCTGCCAGTCTCATGCAGATATTTCGTTACCTTATATCTCAAATTACACTGAATACTTAAAGTTTAGTGGGCTGAATTTTTTCTTCCATGATTGCGTGATGTACAGGTTAATGGAGAAAAAGGACCTATACTTTTACCAAAAGTGAAAACATGGGAATTTCCTTCCCTTTAAAAATAGGTTAAAAGTGTCTTCATAACTTAATACTGTAACAACTGCAAACCACCTTTTCATACATTGTCCAAAATATTTGAAAAATAATATATTTGAAGATGAATGTACTCTTCATTACATGTGGCAGATAGATAGGTGTATTTTTATACGTCTGAAATTGTGCCAGTGACGTTTTATAATGAAAAGGCAAGACTTGATCCCCTCATCTGCATATGAAGATTGAAAGAAAGAACACTGAAAGAAGCGAATAGTCAGCTAAATGCCTGGGGTCTTACAGTTTGCTATCAGCAGAAAGCCAGAACAAATTTGGAACTCTGGGTGTAGACATGGTCATAGATAATTATGCTTGTTTCAAATCAGTTCCATAGACTGTCCGGCTTTTATTTCTCTAATGATTTTTTCCTGTGAGATAACGCCCTCCAGCATGATAGGAAGACAAGTCTGGAATTTGTTTTCAGGATAATTTTATCTTCTGAAGCGTGATTAGCAGTTTCAACTTCACATGTATGCCTTAGTACCCTGCAAACACTGCAGAGCTCAGGTGAAACATTGTTTATCTCCCTAGTCTCATGCAGGAGGCACCAGCTAAATCAGACTGAAAGGAGCTCTCTGGATAAAGCCTGATCAAATGCTCACTGGAGGCAACAGAAAGGCTCCCAGGAGTTGAATCAGAACAACAGCTGAAGGAAGTCAAGCATCAAAAATAAGGAAAAAATGGATCACAAAGTCAAAGTAATAATGTGGAGAGTGTGGTGATTCTGCAATGCTTCCCCCACAGCCTTAGCATACTTTGATGCTGATCAGTTAACAAACACTGCTCTGATTGAGCAGTTAAAAGTGCATCACCAGTGAAACAAAGTATTTCCCTCCACTAGCTGCTATAATAGATGTCTTATCTGGGTTGAACTACTGCCAGCCTGGTAGCACCCAGACCTCAACTTCTGCCAGACTGAAACGAGCCTGAAGAGAGAAACAAATGAGTCAAAGATATACTACAACAGAATTTCCCCAGATCCACAGAACTACAGCTATTGGCAAAAAGAGGTTTGAACAGGATAAGTTACAAGACTGAACCTTGTGAGACTTCCCAGATCAGTTTCTTGAGACAGAAGGAGAGCTTGACCAGCAGTGTCCTACAGTGTTGACTTGAGAGAAAAGTACAATACCAATTTTTGAGTGGTATTTCGCAAGGTCTTACAGTTGTCTCAACAATCCTCACAGCTAAATGTTATCAAAGCTCAAGTTGCATCCACAAGATACACAAGCTTCAATATAGCTGTCCTGGAGAAAAATCAATGGTCATCTGCATGGTTTCTTTTACTTTCACAAGGATTTGCTCTTAAACATGTGAGGGTCACCCCAGAGGCTTGACGTTTTCCTATACTGTATTGTCATCTTTTCATCAATATTTCTCAGAAAAGACATACTGAACACCAGATACTGACCAGAAAGGATAAAGGCTATAAGGAATTTCAGTAATTGAAAAATACTTCTACAATGCATAAATAGATAGTATGCTGTAATGAAATACACAAGAGAATTATTTCCTTAAGGAGGTACGCACAAGTGACAGATAGTGATCAGAGTGTATTTTGCTACATAGTGGACATTAAGATCCTAGTTATCAGCTGCTGAGTACTTTGCATGGACATTCAGGACCAGTGAGTTTCACTCCTGTGATAATTAGTTCTTGTGGATATTTTGGTGTTTTTTCTAGAACTCTATTCAGCAGACAATTTAAGCATTTTTACAAACATGCGTTGCCAGTTTGCTACAAGAGATAGACTTAAGTCCTTTGCTCAATTAAAGCCATAATGTTTCTATGAATATTTATCAAAAAGGAGTTTATATAGCATGAAACCATCCCGACAGTTCCGATAACACCAGTTCATATGACGTAGTGGGCCAGTGTAGCATTTTTGTTATGTATTTTGGGGTTTCAGTGTTCACATTTTGTGAAACTACTGAATTGGGAGACTGACATTTTATCTCCTGACACCCTGCCCCTTAACCAATATTGACAACATAGGTATATTGGCAAGATATTGGACAATACCAACAGCATATTCACATAGGGTACGCTTCTCTCCAGTCACACCACCACTGATGAAACCCCAAGGGGCAACATGACTCTTACTCACATTCAAAAGGCATTTGCATGATTTGCTGTTGCTATCAGGTAATCTGGACATCAAGTGTCCCTGGCAGCCCACCAGACCCATAGCATTGCTAATGATCTTGTTCTTGCTACTGGTAATTGGGTGAGTTGCCATATGGGTGCATTGTAGCTCATCTTTCCTACTGCCTCAATAAAGATTTGTTTTATGAACTGTGGTCATACTTCATTTCTGTTCAGACCACAGAGACATTTCTTCTCTGTCTAAAAACATAGTTCTACCATCAGTTTGACATTGTAATTTTGATTCATTAACACAGTTCCTCAGGTATCCGTCATAGTTGCATTTGGGTACCAAAGAACATATATGAAAGTTTTATATATGTTTTTCAATTTGTAAAGATTTCAGATGTAGCTTACCTATGAATTCAGATTTACAAATGCCTCTACTCTATGATTTCGGTGGCTGTTGTAAGCTTCATTGATGATGAGATGAGAAATGTAGACGAAAGTAGAATGAGTGCCAAGACCTCTCTGCCAGATATGACAGCCAGGCTTGCTTTGCGATATAACGCTACATATTTTAGCTTGTCACTTGGCTAGTGTAATTTTATCTTTAGGGTTTATTTGCATTTTAATGAAAACATTGAAATTCAAAATGGCATGCCTACATTCTTAGTCCTTGGATTTTCAAAACAAACAGAATAAAGACACGAGGAGGGTTTTTTGTAATCCAGAAAGAGATCTTGCTGTGAGATTCACTTTCATGTTACGAAATAAAGACAAAGGTGGCCAGCTTGAACCAAATGGTTATGAATATAGAAATTGCAAATTGTAGTAAACACACATTTCAAAACAGAGTTTTTACCTGGAAATGAAACATTTCTGGCTTCAAGGTGGGAGACAAATTTAGAAGCGTTTTATTGCAGACTGAAATATTTGCCCACAGGTCAATTCATGGTATAAGGATTTTATCAATGGCTTGCTTATGAAAAATCACCTTGCTTATCCATAATGTGATTAAGCACACCATCAGATAGCCAACTTAATAACAAGTACTAAAAACATCCCAACACCAAAACCCTCTCAAAACCCCTCAAAGTTGGGTGTGTAATGCATTTAACAGCATTGTTAAGAATTAAATCATAAAAGACAATAATTTAAGAATTTATGCACTAAACACAAAAACATAAAAAAGTCCTTTTCCTATTTAATCTAGATATTTTTATAGTTTATTTCATCTCTTTACCTCATTCCAAGCTAACCTAGAATAAAAAATATTAAGGGAAAACAGAAGAGTGTTGCAGGGACTTATTTTCTGTTTACTATATAGTACTAAAGACAGAAATAATGATTTTATGAGAGAAGAAAAGAAAAAACATCTTATGCCAACTATTTATTGTGAGTTTCTGGTGTCTGGTAGAAATACTAGTAGTTTGCAGAACTCATTTTACACATTAATAGAGTATGCATATATAGACTTGAAAGAGTGTGATTATTAAATTATACAATGTTTAATATAATTAAGCATTTGGGTTGAAAAGTAGTTTTTCAAAAATGCCTCTTAGTCAGCTTCCCAGTTGAATGACTCTTTAATCATATAAACCCAAGTAAGTAACTGTTTATTTGAGCAGGCATGGTGAAGACTAAATGAAAAAATCCCCAGACATTTACTACACTGACACAATAAGTGAGAGACAAATTCTTTGGGGTAGTTATTTATTATAAAGCCCAATGGAAGTCAGGATATGAATGCAGTCCACGTGCACCCTATTGAGAAAAAAAATCAGACATATAACGTGTTCCATAAAAATGCATGAGACACTTACTACTGTCTGCATGTCCTGGAACCAGACAATGTCTTTACTTAGTGTTAGTTTAATTTCTTCTTTATCCTTTCGTTCTTTTCTCCCTCCTTCCCCTGGTGATTAAAGTTATCTTGACCATACAAATTTTGAGCTGTCTAATTGATATGACCTGCAACAGAACAAAGAATTAGCAAGATGTCTGTGCTTCTCAATGGAACAAATGTGTTTTAACACAGCCTGAGCCTGGTCTCTTCCAGGCTTGCGGCAGGAGACATTAATGTAGTGCCTTTAAAAAAACCTAGCTCTTAAGGTGTCTACAGCTGACCTCATATTTTAAATGCAAAGTCAATAAGTGTGCCTTCATTTCAGTTGCAAGAAATTCTGCCTGTAACAGCCACTATTTGTGTGATAATCCCCTTGTCTCTTAAAATCAGTTCTTCAGTCTGCTCTGAGCTCGGACCTTCCTTCTCCTGTACCCTTTGGTTCCTGTAATTTTGACAGTCATCTGGGCTCATACAGAGCTGCCTGTATGTCCCATTGACAGCATTTCCTCTTCAAAGGGTTGTTCCATTGCCTTTGGACCCGATGGTGTGGAGAGAGCCAAGGCATTTTAAATTGACAGCAGTAGATTGCAGAGGCCGCTGTGCAGAATACCTACAGTTCAGAAAACAAACAAACAAACAAAGAAGAAGGAAAACTTTCCTTATTAGTGAGCAAAGACCCTACCATTTAATTCTTCTTGCCCGCTGCATAGTTAGTGTGGATATGTATTCTGTTGTGACAAATATGGAAAATACTTTCTACTCTCTGTACAGAATTGAAATAAGGCTGAATGCCTGCAAAATTATGTTTCTCTACATGACTTTCAGTATAAAGCAACATTTGAAAAATATTTATGCCTGTGTTTGCTATGGATGTACCATGTGCCTCTTCTAACATGGATTTTTTTTTAGTGTGCGTGTTTTCATTGGGATTCTGAAAACGGGATTCAGATATTGCACATTTATTTTTTACAATGAAGCTCTTCACTGAGTAGAGCTCCTGCCTTTTTCAGCTCTTGAGACATCCACCTAACTGTTTTGGTGCTCCCACCTCCCTATAATGACAGTTACCAATGGCTTTTGCTCTCATGTATGGCGGTCAAGCAAGACCTGCCCTTCATGAACCCATGCTGGCTGAGCCTGATCCCTTGGTAGACCTGCACTTGCCTGGAAAGCACATTCAAGATGAACCACTCCATAATATTTCCTGGCACTGAAGTCAGGCTGATAGGCCCTCAGATCCTCTCTCTGGCCCTTCTTGTAGATAAGCATCACGTTGGCAAGCCTTCAGTCATCTGGGATCTCCCCTGTTAACCAGGACTGCTGATAAATGGCAAAGAAGGGCTTGGGCAAGATCTTCTGCCAGCTCTCTTAGTGCTCTTGGTTAGATCCCAGCCAGTCCCATAGAGCTGGGAGCATTGAGATGGCACAGTAGATCATTGACCATGGGGGTCTTATCCTGATCTTCTTCCTTGTCTTCCAACTCAGGGGGGTGAATATGTTGAGGATAGTTGGTCTGACTACTGAAGACTGAGGCTAAGAAGGCATTAAACATCTCACTGTTTTCCTCAATGTTCCCCTCCATATCCAATAAAGGATGGAGATTCTCCTTGGCTCTCTTTCTGTTGATGTATTTCTAAAAATACTTTTTGTTGCCTTTTACAAGAGCGGCCTGTTTGAATAACAGCTGGGCTTTTGCCTTTCTAATTTTCTCCCTGCATGACCCAATGAGATCCTTGTACTTTTTTTTTTAGTTATCCCCTTTCTTCCAAAAGTAGTAAACTCTCTTTCTCTTCTTGAGCCCCAGCAAATGCTCCCTGTTCAGCCAGGTTGGACCTTTTCCCTACCAGTTTGTCTTGAAATGCATGGGGACAGCCTGTATCTGTGCCTTTAAGATTTCCTTCTTGAAGAATGTCCAGCCTTCCTGTACCCCTTTGCCCTTCAGGACTGTTTCCTGGAGCACAGCTGAGATGTCTTTTCATGCACTACAAAACCTGGAAGGCAGCTCTGGAGCTGCTCAGGTACTAGGTTTCCAGTACCAAGTATCTGAACCCTTGCTTGGAGCTCACAGGTATGATCCAGGACTTTTGTAGAGTAAGCTGGGGGCAAGATGTGACACCCTAGACATCTCAAATAGTGATGGATTTTTAAGTAACTTAATTCCACTCCCAAATAAGCCCTAAAATATGTACACAATTTTTAGGGGTTAAGTATCACATAGATCAAGAATATTTTTTTCTTTTCTAGTTAAGTGAAATGAATTTTTTTGGTGTTGAAGTCCTAAAAAAATGTTACTTGAGTTATATTTATTAAACATTTTTTTTTATCCTTCAAAATAATCTGTATTGGATGGTAAGAAATTTTATAAAGCTTCTGGAACCTGCAGCATTTTTATTTAAAAAATTTTTGAAAGTTGTCTTTGATTTAGAATGACTAAGGCCTCTTTTATCCTTTTTTTTTCAGAGTCATTTGAATTAGCCCTGAGTGGAAGGCCAGGACAGTCATTGAATCTTAGGGCAACTAAAAAGAAAGGTAACTAGATATTTTGGGGAGAAAAATTCTGACACTGACTTCTGATTTTGAGGATGTGGCTGTTCAATGTTGGGAAAGACAATGAAATATTTCTTCTTGAATGTAACAAACTGGAAGCCAAATTCTTGAGCTTAAAATATCTCTGTTTGATACACAGCTTTATGAAATGGAATTCTGTGGTCAAATTTAACTTGCAACATATCATGCACATCAAATATTAAATATAAAGAGTTTAAAAATGTTGACTAATATTTACGATAAGTAAGAAAACGTGTTTTTCACAGTCATAATAAAGTTAATCAGAGTTCATAATTTAAACCACAGACTCAGTGGAAAAGTTTTGAATGTTTTTTCTTCCATGAATGTTGTCCTTATCTGTGTTTCCATCCCTTATCTTCTATTCTAAAGCAACAGCCATGACAAGGGAATTATACATGTTTTTCTAGTATGTAATAAATCCTATGAATGAAATCCTGATTATTCTGTCTTTACCTAATTTTGCAGAGATCAAAACCTGCTCTTATGGACATAAAACAGCTAGTCTAGAGCCACAATTTAAGATTTGACTTAAATGTAACTTTAAATCACATAAGAACCTAAGGGGACTGGTTTTGGATTTACTTTTAATGTATTTATAAGACAAATGTCTTTGAAATTCTAATGTGGTTTTGCTCTATTTTCATATAGCTATCTGTCTGCCTGCCCAACTGTGCTTCTTATCAGTTTCACCAGGTGCAGAATGGATAACTAATAGTGAAAGATTAGAAGCATCTCTAGAGTGAAAATAAAAACAAAATATCTTCCTAAATTACCTAGCATCCTTTTCACAGTTAATGGAAGATAATGATACCTGTGTAATTGCTGCTTTTACCATTAAAAAAAAGAATTAAGTTTCAGAATGATTTGCAACTTGTTCTGATTTCTATCATAACAAAATTGTCACAAAACTTAAATCCAAAACTTTATTTCTCAATAGCATAGCTAAATTCTTCCTGGTTGTATTTCTGAAATAGACAATAATATCATTTAAAATGTGTAGCAAGTATTTATATTTGAAATGTTTATTCATACGAACAGTATTTTTTGTCTCTGTTTTTTCAAGTATTCTCTTTGCACCAAATGTATAGAGGTTTATTTTGTATGCTTTGCTTTACGAAGTATGTTCATATGTTTTTCCACAAGAAAAAGTTGTGGATTGTGGTTTGAGGCTTTTTAATTATTGTTGGCTTTTTCATATTTCCCTGGGGACTGGTTTTCACCAGTTTTTATCAAAACTGTCACACTGGGGGTTTTTTTATTCTTTTTTTTTTTCCTTTAAATCCATATACGGTTTCACATAACCTTGCCTCATTTGCTTTTACTTGAACAGAATAATGGTCTGCTATTACCTGAATGTCAAATTGCAAATTTTCTCCTTCAGTTTTTTAAAAAGAACAAAATTCTTCTTAAAAAAAAAAAACATTTTATGCAAGAAACCAGATGTTTCATCGCTTCTAATTCATACCAAAATCATTCTGGAATCTTTCATGTAGTTCCTATTGGCAAAAAATCTAATTTTATACCATCAAGCAGAACTCCTGCTGTTCAAGAGGACTGGCTTTCAGACCTAGCTGGCAATAACATTGTGATATTATTAGCAGTAAAATGCTGTTTTGAAAAAACATCAAAAATATAGGATTCCTTTAAATTATTAGGTAAGTAGTTACTGCAACTTTTAAATAAGATTTTTTTAGTATTATTCTAAGGAAGCTATGTTGTAGATAAACTTGTCTGTTTACAAACATCTCATTGAGAATAATGGCCATGATGATCGTGTGCCATGATGTCAATTCAAGTAGCCCTGATATGCAGAAAAAGAGTTACCTAAGTGTGCAATTATTGCCACCCTAGCAGCAGTGACAGATTTGTCTTGTCCTTCACATTTTTAATTGTTTTTTATCAAAAGATTCAGAAGTGAGTTACTTTAATTAACTTATGGACATCCTCAGCCTAGGAGAAATTTACTATTAAGGTAACTGCTATTTTGAAGCTAATACAATTGTTTCCAGATAATCATGTATAGAATTATGAATGCACATGAAACTGTAGACTCATAACATCTTAATAAAAACATAGAAGAAACACTTGTTTCATAGACTACAAGGACACATTACCCTGGTAACAAAAATATTCTTCAAAATATTTTTCAGACGTGTAACACACAAGGTATCTTTTTAAATATTTCAATTCAGGTCCCATGATCCTTTAATGACTTTTGTCAGTATCCTCTGGTTTTAAATTGCTCTGGCTTTTATATGTCCTTATAGTGTGATAGCAAATTTTCTATCCAGTGAAATTGCCATAAACTCCTGTAATGCTTGATAAAACACAAAACAGAAAAATAAAATAAAAACTGGTGTCTTATTTGTAGAGGAGCTGCAAGCGCTTCTGCCTCCCTTTAAAACCAAGGAGAACAGAAGGCTCTACAAGACATCTCCAGAAACATGAAGTGTGTTGTGAGCGTTTTAAAGGTATGAGGGACAAAAGTCAAGTATGAAAGTCATGCTTAAACTCCGTTCTTTTTTCCTTAGGGTCTTGGAATACTATTTATTTACATTTCTTATGTTCTTCAGTGATAGGAAAATTCTCATCAACTGTCCTCAGTCTCATTCATAATCTATGTATCAGGTTTATTTAAAAATAACTTTACCCTTTAGAATTTTCAAATAAAAAGAAGATGTTTATATACATTTTTTCCCCCCAAACTGAAAAAAGAAATTACATTTGAATGGGAAATATGTGACAGGAAATTATTATTTTCACCATGCTGAATACAAGAAAGGAGATGTCTGTGTGTGGGTTGCAAGTGAAGGCAGTTATAAAAGGAGCACTACAAATACAAATAAAACCAGTGTAGTATCACAGAAGTAAAAGATTACTGTCTCTTAACAACGTAAGGGAACTGGAATGACGAAGGATACAGAATTTACAGGTAAAAGGAGAGAAGGAAGACAAGAGCCAATTAAATGCACTATGCTGTGGGACAGTTCACCCAAAGAAAAGGTGAAAACACCTGCTGTACACCTGATAGATTCCACAGAAAGAGCAATGAACACATCATATGGAAGTGGAAGCATTACTGTGTGAAGAGGGGAAATACTATGCTACTGAGAGTGACTTATGTGACATTGTATAATCACAAGACACTATGATTGTGACAAGTCTCATAGACTGGTCATCCAGAGACTGTGAGAACTCTCCTTATCCCATTTCCGCACAAGTAGCCATGGCTGCTTGATCATTCGTTCTGGAGAGTGGAAGCACAGAGACTTGTCTAATCTAAAGAGTGTCAGTTCCATTTTAGTGCCTCAGCACACCTATGACACATTCCACATGGAAACAACACACACACTTTTCCACAAAATTATGCAGCAAAATTCAACTATGAAAAGTAAATAAATGACAACTGCATTAAATGCCACACTATGTATATTGCAGTATTCTTGAATATGAACTGTGGAATATGCAAGATGATGAAAGCTAGGAAATTCAAAATTAACACACCTAGTCTATCCTTAAGTTACTTATTGCTTAAATACTACCAGTATCTTTACCATTAGCAGTACCATTGGCAAATTCAAAGTCGTACAAAAGCTCGGAAACCATCTAATCAGTCTAAGGCTTCACTGTAACATTTCCACTACATGTCTTCAAATGCAAATTATTTCCTCCTTTAAAGTAATATTCACTCCTGCTTTCCTGTTATAAAGCCTAAGCATCAGGACAAAGAAGGAGCTTGATTATTCGAAATATAATTCAAAGTAATAAAGTATGTGGCTTTAAGAGCTTGACAGCTTAAGTCACAACACAGGCAGAGAAGAGGAGAGGGAAAAAAGAAGGGTGAAGATGTATGGCAGACTTGCTTGGAAGATGTACATTATGGAATAAGTAGGAGTAAAGTAAAAGAAAATAGAAATACAATTTCTGCTTAAGGTGGATGGTGAATTTAAATCATATGACTCTAAAGAGGAATTTTTTAGAATTATTATTTTTATTTTGCAATTTATGTATCATTAATCTCTGAGTTGACTTAAAGTTTCTGGGCTATAACTTAAGAAATTGAAGCGTTACAAGAAAAATCAAATTTACGTATTTTTACTCGAAACCATATTTAAATATATCATTGTGTTTCCTTGTAGAAATGTAAATTTTGCCATGAAATTTGACTGATCACATAAAATGAAAAAAATTGCTTTTGGGAGACGTGGATTTGAGTTCAGCAGATAGATCTGCTGAATAAGAATGAAGAGCAGAACCACAATTTTATTTGTAACAAAGACAAGCTACAGCTTTGTTGAGGATTTAATTCTCACTAAACTTGGTCCTCTCCCTGAAGGAAGAAACAGATGGCATTTATATGAGTCTGATAAATTGTCCCTGAGGACAACGAGTAGAATGAAGAAGATTGGTTAAGTCTACAAAGCGGTTTACTTTGCTGTCTGTCTCCAAGATCATTCTTTCCGAACACCTTGACCTCGCAATTGCAGGAGTTACTGGCTGATCCACAAGATTTCCTTCAAATGTAACTTTTTCTGTGGCACAGACTAGATATTGCTAGGCTGGTAGTGATGCGACTGTGTTAAACATCTTCCCTGCTCTTGACGTGTTTTTCTCCAATATTAATTAACACATATATTTGTAATTAAAATAATGAGCTCTGATTCACAGCCAAACAACACCTCAGGGTGCTTAAAATGGAGATGAAATCCAGAAATTAAGAGACGGAGGACAATTTGTGGGTGAGAAAACTGAGGAGGTAAAGCTGTGTGAAATAGAGGTAAACAAATGGTTGTGTTTCAAACAATTAGTAACATTATGTTTCTGCCTGAGGGAAAATGATGCAACCAAGAAAGATTGACAGGAAATTATAAATATTTGTGAGTTTTGTGGGTTTTTTTTAGCGTGAACATTGCCAGGAGAGACATACTGGAATTATTTATTAACAAATCATTAACAGAGGAAAATGTGCTTTGCATTGGCCAGGACTGCTGTGCATCATATGTTGCATTGACAGTGAACTGTTGACACCAGTGGCTATAAAAACTATTGTCTGTTGAATGTATAAGCTTTTATTCACATCCAAACTCAGAACTGCCAAATTTGCATCAAGCCTGAGCCCAGGCAGCCTTGAGACAAGATTCAGGGCCTGACAGAGGGAAAGGACTTGGTTCCATGTGTATATTTAGGACATCCTGGTGTGAAAAATCCTCTAGTGTACTTTTCCAGTCATTAGGAAACTGTACCATAGTCTTTGAAATCCTTTCCCCTTGGTTAAGGCTAGTCAGACAGATATTCTTGGTCATAATTGTCACTTTCTTGTTAGCGATGCTGCACAGGCTGGTATCCTTGAAGACCCTCACCAAGTAAAACCTGGTGGCAGGACCATCATGGCCAAGCTTGCATGTGTGGATGGGTCTTGAAGCAATGTGGGATCATGCACACTGGGCACCCAAAGAACACATTGTTGCTCAACAGTTCAGTATACCTTTGGCAAGAGCAGTTTTCTTTAAGTACTACAGTGCAGGATGTATAGCAAAGAAACAAAAGCACCAGTAGCATGTGGAATTTTCAAGGCAGCTGTGGCAGGTAGGTGCTTGCAGGAAGAATTACCTCCAGCAGAATGGTGAAGAAACTGCCTAGTTTGTTTCATGCTTTTAGAAAAAAGTTAAAGTAAACTTCCTGAGTAATGTTGGACATGTTGCCAAATCTGCCACCATCTATCCTGCATGTCTTTGTAGCAATGTCCCAGGATGCTTGACAGCCAAGTCAGTAATGGAGTCCCACGTAGAAAAACAGAACTGCTAGGACAGGAAGAAGATGTAATAGAGCTTATTATTGTAAAGAATGAAATACAATGAAGTAGGTATATTCTACAGCTTATGGAGTTAATGGTGGTGGTATGTTTGTGTGATTAAGATAAACATGTTTCTGTCTGGTTATGTGACAAAGAGAAAAAGAGAAATAAAGAAAGAAAAGTAAGAAAAAGAAATTTTTTGAAACAAGTATCTTAGAATTTTATAGTTACAGATTTTTAGTTAGAAAATACTGACAAAAAAAATGGAATTAAAGGAAAGTTTATTTTGTTAAAGAATGTGTGGTTAGTTTATGGAATGTAGGTTGCCTGCAAGGACATGAAAGTAATGGCATACGGAGAATACAAATGTGAAAACAAAAAAGACTCTTACCTGATACACAGAATTTGCAGGTACATCTAGCATCTAGGAGGTTAAGAGCTCTTTTTGATTTTGTTCCATCTTTCCTGCTTCCGATGAGGTTTTCAGTGCTGGCCAATGTCAGAGTTGTGCTACAGAATTTGTGAATCATGAGTCAGATGCAAGATAAGAATCGTTATCTGTGTTGTGGTCTGTTCTATCTTTCCTGTTCTCATTACAAATTCTCTATTATTTATCTTTCCAGCTTTCCTTGCTTTCGAGTTCTCCAGTCTGATTTACTGAGTTCTCTGACTCACCTTAATCTAAGTCTTCACCCATATCGTTTCCCTCTCTCCTGTGTTCTTCCTTTCCTCTTTGGGGGTTGCTTTCCATCTCTGTGAACCCATTTCTACTTTTCCTCTCTTAGTTTTCCACATTGCTTGTCTCCTTGCTTTGTTTGTTTACTTGGTGGTCTTCCTGATGTGGGGCTCCAAACACTGAGCGAAACAGGTGAAAGACTACTAATACCTAGTTCCTTCTCTTCTCTGTATTACATTACTAACTGCTGGATTAGGAACTGCTGTAACTGGGCAGCATACAGAGATGTCCAGGATACTCTGTAAAAAACATCAAATACTTTTTTATTAAAGGAAACCATCAAATCCTTTTCTAAGTCTTCCAAATTTCTTGAGTACTTTCATCAGAGATGTCTCTTTTTATAGATTATACCTGTGTCCCATCCAGAATAAGATTCTCATAAAATTTACATATATTTTAATAATTTTACATAAAAACGCACTTTTTCATATAATTTGCGGTATCAGGTATAATCTCCTATGCTTTTAGTTCTGTGCCCAAAGGCTTATTAAATGAAAAAGATACCCTTTATGCCATTCATGATTCAGACTACCATTATCACATTCCCTATTGGTAGCGGTGCCTTTCTTGTGTGAGAACTAAAATCACTAACAACACTTGGCTTGTCAGCAGTACTAGACTGCTGGGACGAAGTTTCCTTAACATGGATAATCTGATACAGAATTCACTTGCACTGCAGATCTCAATAAACAAGAGATTTACAACCTTGCTAGCATGTTGCAAATCTTGATGTTATGCGTATTTTATTTTTTTAAAGTTTTATTTTGTTGTTCACAGTTTGTTTGACTAAAGCCTGTATTCCAGGAAAACGAGTGCCCTGATGCCCAACTAGCTAGAAAAGTTATCACTGAAATCAATGGGGTGTGCACCAACCACCACCTGGCCATGATAGGTGAGAGAAAGAAAAGACTTCAGGTGTTTGATTTCCTTTACGGCCCCTTCTTCCTCAGAAGGCAGCTGAAAGTGTGTAGTTATATAGTAAGAATTAAGGGGCATAAATGACAGCAGCCAGTGACAGGCAGTTGCCAGCTAGGTGGCAACAAAGCTGCAGGGTGTTTAGATCAATAAAAAAACCCAATTAAATGACTAAGATATCACAGGTGGCAAGATCAATTAAAGACAATCAATTAAATAGCTAAGAGATCACAGATGGATGGATAAATTAATAGTTCAAATAAATCAAATATTCAGGATGCTCAGGAAGAATATAACCTGAGAAGATAATTATGGGGTGAGTGTCAAGGGGCGTAGTGTTTAGAGTGATGGCCATGGGAAATCTGGTATTTTTGAAAGACTGCATAATGCTCTCTGCTCTACTCCACAGAGTTAGTAACTTCCACAGTTTTGCCATGCTCTCATTCAGCTTTCCTGCCAGGCTCAGATGTTTTACTCTTGATTTCTTGGTGAAGACTTAACTTTGAAAACCTAAAAATTCAAGAACTTAAATATCAGTTTGCAAAGGCCATGTGAGTTCATAATGAATGGTAGATTGAATATTTGGTCAAAATTAGTTTGTCTTGTCATAAGTTCCCTCTCAGGTGAACCTAATCAATCAACTGGAATTGTCTGCTTACACTGTAAACTTACAAACTGGCTTTGCTTGTGTATAGGTGTGTATTTATGTACAGATAACTCTGAAATACATGACCTTTGTCTGGATTTTATGAAAGAGAAGGTGCCCTTCTGTAGTCTCTCTTTCACATGCCTCAGCTCATAATTCATCATACTGGTACAGAGGTCATAGTTCTGCACAAATGACTGTAAAGGGAAAAGTATTGTTTTGTTTTTATTTTTGAATAACTTGTTTCTTTCACAATTCTTTAATTCCCTTCCTCAAATGAGATCCTACCAGTAACATCCCAAAAGTAATGTTTACAGTATCCTCAGTTTCTGATTCCAGTTTGATCTTTTCTGTTTTTCTTTAAAGTATATGTGTGGCATTGTAACTTTCCGTGGTAATGTTTGTCTTGGGCGAATGTACTTGTACTTTTAAAAACAGATAAGCACAATAACAGTAAGATCTATTTCTCTCCAGCTGAGTTGTATCATCCTACTGAGATGAAATTATGTGAAAGCCCCTATACAGAGATTTTTTTGTACTTCCAAGTACCAGAGTGTTAAGAAACGGGCAATTGCCACTGGCAGGAAAGAGCAGCTTTAAAATTACTGGTGATGCTGTGCCATGAAATTCAAATCATCTGATGCCTGTAAATATGTACAGTAAGAAGTGAAAAATAGAACAGCATGACCTCCTGTGCTAAACTGAATGGGAAACTTTTTCAAGAGAGAATGAGGAATTTTAGGGCGTTATGTGGACTGTTTGGCATTGAATGGGAAACTTTTTTCAAGAGAGAACGAGGAAGTTTAGGGCATTATGTGGGCTTCCTGGCATGGAAGAGAGGTGGAGAGCTGAATCTTTCAGCACTGATTTTAAGTAATCTCCCTACTCTGAAAAAAAATACATCACCTATTCAAACTATCTTCATGGGACATGGATTTATGCAGTCTTCTCTGACAAATTCAGAGCTTACAATGGTAATGTTTGTTATTGTATAAAGAAGTAGAATGGAAGTAGATTAACCACATTCAGGCCTGTGGTCCTAGTCTTTGAGGAGGGGATTTTTTTTTCCCCATTCAGGTGGATAGGAGATTTCCATATGTATTTTACTGGAGCAGTTGGATATTATTTCAATAAAGGAGTGGTAACATATTGCTCTGTTGAATGTGAAGCTCAGAAATTAAGCAGTTTGTGCTTACTTTCTCATTTTCTTTTACATTCACTGAAGAAATACTTCTGTGAAACAGCTCTGTACTTTTCTTGTAACTACCTATATCTACTATAAGAAATCTTTCCTGGATACTGTTAAACATAAAGGCTAAGATACTAAGATAAAACTCCTGCAGTCTTGCCCTGTACTTGTCCACTCTGACTTTTTGCCATTTATTTAACAATAGTTATATAGCCTTGACATTTTCAAAGCTCTATACAAGAACAAACTAATTAATCTTTAGTTTGCCTTTGAGGTAGGTGAGTCACTATTCTCTCTTCTTTCACAGATATTGCAGTTAGAGCAGAGAAGTGAATAGTCTGAAGTCTTACAGAAAATTGATGTCAAACCCAGCAGTTTAGCTTGGGCCCTCTTGGAAGAGAAGGTACTTAACCCTGGAATGTTTCCATTTTCCCATGGCAACTCTCTGAATTATATCTGCATTATTGACTGATATGGCTAAGCTAAGCACAGAGAGAAGTTGCGCAGCTGTTTGTCTGCAGTACCTGTTACGCACTTGAGAAGGGGCACCAGAGATATTGAGGTATGAATGCCCACTTCTGATGTTGTATTTGTACACCAGATGTTCTCTCTTTCTCGTGTACAGAATTCAAGCCAAAATCCGCAGTGTTCTCATTCCAGAATACTGGGAGATAAAGGAAGTCCCATTTCAGCAGCTGCTGCTTCTTCTGTCATTATCTTGCAAACAATAACAAAATTGTGCTCACACTGGTTGCTTTAATACTACATATTCTCTGAAGACAAAACGGATATCTCCTTCATTGCTAGTAGGATGCGGTATGCATAACATGACATATTTAAGGAGATAACACCTGCTCTGTCTCATGCTGTTTCATTTTAATAGAACGAGATGCACTTACTGACTCTGCCAATGTCCAGTCTGTTCCCATGATGATTGTGCTGAGGAGAATACTGACAGAATCATTAAATACACTTCATTTAATAAAAGACTACTACTGGGATCTCATGTTTCCAGAGAATGTTAATGGTATAGAGTGTGTACTGCTGCAAAACTATCTAAGGCTTTTTATTTGAAAATAGAGAAACTAAATTTTATGTTTATGGGTCAAGTTTACTTTGCAAATATTGGATAAGGCTGTATAGAAGAGCTCCAGTCCTATGCTCGGTATTCTTACCTTATTTTGGGGTAGGAGTAAATATGTCTTTTTTTACTGGGAAAAAGGTGAGGATCACTTCATCACTTCTATAGTAGTGTTATGCCTATAATTAAAGATAGTCTTTTAAAAACTTGGCAATGCTAATAAGTGCTAATTAGCAACTAGTGCTCATTTACTTGGATACCAACACAGTATCTGACATTACTTCCTTATCTTTCCTCTCTTATATATATCCTAGAAAAGTTATACCAGCTGATGCAGGGCCTCCAAACTTAAAAAAAAAATTCTTTTAAAATGCTGTCCTATATTAATCACAGAGAGCTCTTTGAAATCATATCTTCAGATGATGAAAGCATGCTATGTGCATAAAAGCTATAAACCAAACTTATTTAGGAAATTTTTGTGGTGTTTACTTATATCAGAATTGTATTTAGCAGACAATGTTCTGCTTCCTGAATTTCTTTTACATAGTAGTACTCACGTCCTCAATTATTCATGTTAAAATCAATGTGATTACTCACTGAAATAAGTTTTTTGCTCAACTGTTGACATTTACCTCTATCTATTTAATCAGCAATGCTAACTGATAGTATCAGCCTCTGGTGGATCAGCAGACTCTTTCCTTTGTTTTTATTCATCTGAATGTTTCTTTTTATGTCAATTTTCCTTGAAATCTCCAGCTAAAATATATAGAGACTAGAAAATCATGCACATAATTCTTCATCTGAATTACTTTAGTCTTACATGAATTTGATGATGAGAGGCGTAAGCAAGCTTCAATGGAAATTTAGTTTTGTTCTTACAGAAGTTTGATAATGAACTATAAAATAAAAAGGGACTGGATACAATACACCAAGGAGTAGAAACACAGTGCCCATACTGCTTTCAATCTCCCTAGGAGCAGTAAGTCCAAAATCTAAGATAAGAAATGAATTCGGCAATTCTAAGACAATCTGTTTTGATAATCTACACTCAAGGTCAAAACACTTCCCTTCCCAGTTCCTTTGTTAATTTTCATTTTTTTGTAAGATTAAATTGTTTAGTATATAAATAATCTTGATATCTTTAAAGTAAATGAAATCCGTTTTTTCATGTTCAGTGATTCTCTTTGTTTGCTCTTTCGAGATGATTAGTGAAGTGCTGAATAGCTAGATGTGAAGTTACAGCACTGTCACTAAAAATATGTTCATTCTTTTGTTGGCCAAGTAGTATTTTGCACTGACTTTTTTTCAGTCTGAAAATTCTTTCTTCTATTCAGAAATTCTTGTTGTGCGCTCTCAAGCCTGAGTTGTCTAATTCTAAAATTAGGAAGGACAGCTTCTATTTTGGCATAGGTCACTGCACTGCAAAATAGAACCCAGCCAGGACTTCTAATAATCTCTGTAGCCAAATGTAACTGCTTCTTCTTTCACAAAGTCTTTTCAAAATACAGATTCGCTAGCAGTGAGAACCATTTCTTTCTTTTACAATTAGTTCTACTTAGAATGGCTTCCAGAGCTTGAGTCCAAACAGAGAAGGTTAATATCTTTGCTGCTCATAGGTTTGAAGATTACTGCACTTCAGAGCTGCTTGGCTCTTCTGTAGTCATAGCCGTTTTGTTTACTACATCTGTAACCCGCTGCCTCTTTCTGTTTCAAGTCCATTTTCATAGAATCATAGAGTCATAGAATCATTGAATGGTTTGGGTTGGAAGAGACCTCAAAGATCATCTAGTTTGCTGGGCAACCTCTTCCAGTGTTTCACTACCCTCATTGTGAAGAATTTCTTGCTAATGTCTAATCTAAACCTTCCCCCTTCCAAATTAAAGCCATTCCCCGTTGTCGTATCACTACAAGCCCTTGTAATACGTTCCTCTCCAGCTTTCCTGTAGCCTCCTTGAGGTACTGGAAGGCTGCTATAAGGCCTCCCTAGAGCCTTCTCTTCTCCAGGTTGAACAACCCAGACTCTCAGCCTGTCCTCAGAGCAGAGGTACTCTAGCCCCCTGATCAACTTTGTAGCTCTCCTCTGGACCCGGTCCAAAAGTTTCATACCCTTCTTATTCTGGGGATTCCAGAACTGGACACAATACTTCACGTCGGGTCTTACAAGAGCAGAGGAGAAGGGAAAGAATCACCTGCTTCGAGCCGCTGGCCATGCTTCTTTTGATGCAGCCCAGGACACAATTGGCCTTCTAGGCTGTGAGCACACATTGACAGCTCATGTTGAGCTTCTCATCAACCAGCACTCCCGAGTCCTTCTCCACAGGGCTGCTTCCAATTATGTCTTCCCCCATCCTGTACTGAAACTGTGGATTGCCCCAACCCAGGTGTAGGACCTTGCACTTGGCCTTGTTGACCCTCATGATGTTCACACAGGCCCACTTCTCCAGCTTATTCAGGTCCCTCTGGATGACATTCCATTCTTCTGGTGTGACAACTGCACCATTCAGGTTGGTGTCATCTGCAAACTTGCTGAGGGTGCACTTCATCTTACTGTCTACATCATTGATGAAAATATTAAACACCAATGGTCCCAGTACAGACCCCTGAGGGACACTGCTTGTCACAGGACTCCATCTGTACATATAGCTGTTGACCACTACTGTCTGAATGCCACCATCCCCTCATTCCTTTATCCACCAAACTGTCCCCCCGTCAGATCCGTATCTTTTCATCATAGAAAGTCACTGGTTTGGTCAGGTAGGATTTGCCCTTAATGAAGCCATATTGGTTGTCTTGAATCACCTTTCTGCCCTCTATGTGCTTTAACATAGCTTCTAGGAGGATCTGTTCCATGATCTTCCCAGGCACAGAGGTGAGGCTGACACGTCGATAATTCTCATGGTCATCCTCTCTACTCTTTATAAAAAAGCCCTTCTTCTAGTCATGAGGGACTTACCCTGACTGCCATGGATTTTAAAATACCATGATGAGTGGTCTGGCAACCACATCACCCAATTCCCTCAGGACTCTGGGATGCATCTCATCAGGTCCCATAGACTCATATATGTTCAGGTTCCTTAAGCGGTCATGAACTGATCTTCTATAGTGGGAGGGCCTTTACCTCCCCCCGGTCCCCACCTTGCTGTTCCTTGATCCTGAAGGGATGAGGAGAGTGATTGTCAGTGAAGGTTGAGGCAAAAAAATGTTGAGTATCTCAGCCTTCTCTTCATCTTTCATTTGCACAGAATCCTTCAAAGAAACAGTTTGGGGCAGACTAGAGAGTTGTGCTCTTTTGCTCTTCACTCAGATGTTTATGGTCTAACGCAATTCTGTTTAAGGACGGGAGATTAACAACATATACAGCCATGAAAAGAAGGAGTTGTGAAAAGTGAAGATACAGTATCTGAGGCCAACCTCCACAATACCACTGCTATCCAAAGATATCATATATTGCTTGCAAATAAAATCAGAAAACCAGAACTGTTACTTAGCATATTATCAAAGGAGGAACAGATGTTCTTTCTATTATATCCCAAAGATTGAAAATACTTTTTGTTCATCTATTTATTTTTATTTCCTTTGTTATTATATTGATTTTGAGTCAATAAGAGTGAGTTTTTCTCAGGTTCCTGATAGCTGTGATTACATAGAAGAGGTATAATACTGGGAGCCTGTTTAAAAGGGTATTGTTTGAGCCATTTTCTTGAGCATTCCTTGTGGGGAAGATTTAAGTACTTACAAATTTTAAAAATGCATAAATTTAGAAGTAAATAAATAAGTCTGGGAGCTTTCCTTTTGCCATTGGGGAATTAGGGATTGGTCTCTTCTCTCAGGTAATCAGTGACAGAACAAGAGGACATGGTCTCAAGCTTCGTCAGGGGAGGTTTAGGCTTGATATTAGGAAAAAATTTTTCACTGAGAGGGTGATTCGCCAATGGAATGCACTGCCCCAGGAGGTGATGGAGTCATTGTCCCTGAAGGTGTTTAAAACCAGATTGGATGAGGCACCTATTGCCATGGTTTAAATGATGAGTGGGTGGTAGTGTTGGGTCATAGGTTGGACTGGATGGTCTCAGAGGTCTTTTCCAACCTTGTGATACTGTGTGATACTGTGTGTGTGAAAGAATGATAATAAAGTGGATCTGATTCAGAATTTGGTAAGAGTGTTCATATGAAATGCAAGGTTTCTTTCAATAAAATATTTATTTCTTTTTGTTAAATAGCTACTTTTATTTTTTTGCATCTGAATCCCTCAGATCACACTACCTTCTGTGCTGCTGAGTTTATGGATCTAAACGGGGTAGAGGTTTTACTTTTTTATCAAATCTGGTATATTGATAGTGCTCTTTATTTTGATAGTTATATAAACACAACAGTTATACAGATTGTTATATTGGAAAAAGACATTGGTCAGAAAGTGACAGTGGCAGAGACAGTTTCTTTAAGTGCCTTTTTAGGACTATAATATTTCTGTACTGAGAATATATAGACAGAACTAGAACTGCATATAGTTACAGAAAATTACTTTTTTTTCTTAAATTTTAATTTCCTGCCTACAGATGTATGCTTATGTCTTAATCAAGGACCAGTCACTTCAAGAACTCTAAATATCTACTGCAAGATAACTGTGCTATATCTTCCTTTCCTTGTACTTTGTGACGCTCAACACTGTGCTGTTACAACATGGTCAAACAAGACTGACAAGTCAAGTAAAATCACATTCACATATTCTAGTATTGTCTTAGACTTGTAATTTAGTTTATACAAAACATTTCATTTCTTGTAGTTAATCTGCAGAGTTCTCATGTAAATTTGCGGAACAGCTCTAGGTCTTTGTAAAGCCATGCCTTTTTACTGTGCTGTAGGAGGGTTTTAAATGATTCTAGATCCACAGAGAAGGTACTTGTCCTCTTGGTAATGGTATCTAGCACTGTAACTGCTGTGTAAATACAACTTGTTTAGATCTTAAATTCCCAGGTGTCTAAACTATTTTGGGTATATAATCAGAACTTCTGAGGTACCGCGTGGAACTTCTGATTCCCCTCTCCGTATACATAATTAGTCATTCACCATGTCCTGCTTCTGGACAGGGATTATTTTAGGTACACACATGCAGACGTGAGAAGAAACCAAGGGTGCAGCTCTAAGTCATTAAACAAAAGATACAAGTCTAATTCTGCCAATGTCAGGAATCCCATAGTTCTCTTAGTGTCTGCACATTCAGTCTATTTCTAGTTTCTGTCAAATGACTTTTTTATAGTTTTTTAATATTCAGTCTTAAAATGTAAGAAGCTTCAAAATTCCTCCTTCAAATATTGTTTTGCCTTGAGAAGGGGAATAGAAAATACATTGTTCTCTTTCCCAGTATTTTTTCTGGAGACTGTGAGAAAAAGAATACAAGAGCTAGGATAGTTCAAAGGTACAACTACCCCAGTTTTCTGTCTCCTGTGTTGAATGCAAGCAGATTCCAGGAAAGACTACAGAAACAGGGCAAAAAAATTCAATATTTGTTTCTACATATTCTTCTAACCTCCAGCCATTTACAGACTGGGGACCTCAGTGTGGATTGGTTTCTCCTTACTTTTACTGTCTCAGACCAGTCACCTAAAAGGAAGCCAAAGAGGAACCTGAAACAAAAGGAACTTTGGTCAAGTAAAGACTCAGAATTTGTCTTGGGCTCTTAAATAATTTATTATTCAAATTTTATCCAAATACTAGCAGCTCCTCTTGTATCTACTCTTTTTACTTCCTGAGTCCTCATATTCATCATAGAATTCACTGAGTCTATGGTAGAAGAGGACCTAATGCCCTGTTACCCTGTGCAACAGCAGAAAATGCTTATAAACCCTCAATATTTCCCTTCTATTCTTCAGCTAAATGTCTTAATGATTGCTTGATTACTTTGGAAACGCTCTTAAGCACATAATCCTAACACTTTTCTACTAAGTAGAGGAAAACAATATTAGGGAAATAAAATCACAATAATACCTAATGACATATATTAATATTCAGAATCATACAGCCACAATGGGAAATAACAAGGAAAACAGTGAAATGCTTCAAACTTGATTAATCTATGACAGGTTAGTAGAAAGACTTTTAAGTAATGTGTGAAAAGAATGAAGATTTAAGGAAAGACTAATCCTAATTATCACCAGATAGGAGATTAATAGTAAGGAAATGAATGAAAAAGGAATCTGCACAAAGATTTTTTGGAAGACAACAAGGCAACCTACATAAAGTAAACTAGAGCAGCAAGACAGAAATGGATTATGTAAAGTATAATAGAGGAGAGTGAAATAAAAATGAAGGCAAAAAAATTCACCCATGGAATAAAGAAAGGAAAAAAGAAATTGCCAATTGACTGAACAGGACAGGCAACTGAAAATTATTGCACCACTAGTAAAGAGTGGCACAGAAAGTCACTCAAGCAGGGCATGAAGCTTAACTCAAGGAAAGAGGACTGGATGTGGCTGAATTGCAACAGAAGGGAGATAATAGGATCAGAAAAAATACGGTTAAAACACAGGGGTTAATGGAATTGTATGGAAGATGCTGAAGCAGTCTATACATGGCCTTACACAGCAATTCAGTATCAGGAGCAAGCCTACACAAAAACTAAGGGAAAGAATACAAGTAGTTGTAATATAAATAAAGCATTATGTCACAGAAGCTGAAGTCCTGCAGGTGACAAGCATCCAAACTAATAAAATAAATTACTAGTTAAAAACCCCTTGTGCAATAAGCAGTCAAAGACCTTTCCTGTAAATCCAAACAAACTAGCTCTAACTGGATAAAAAGATAAACACATATGGTTATGATTCTTTTATCATTTAGAGTTTTATTAAAATGGCTTTTCCTATGCATTAAAAAGCACACTAAGCTTAAATACTAATTCTCATCTTTTTTTTTTATTTTAGAGGTATCAAAATTGTACAACCGAACAATGGATTCAGTTGCATAACAAAATGCACACAATATATAGTTTCACATAAAATCGGAAACTTTCTGGAGATTGACAGGAAAACTGTCATGGGTAAATCTGATTCTTAACAATTTAGTCCTAAACACTTGCTCTCATCTTCTAACATAATGTAACTAGCTACTTAGTATTTAATATATTTTCACAATAACATTAAGACAATATTGCAGGAATTTGTACAAAGGTGAAGTTGACACTAGAAAATTTACCTTTGCTTCAGTGAGAGTCCTGAATAATTAACAACAAGAACAGTGGGGAGAAATATAATCACCTGAAATCAGAATGGTAATTTCTGTTTCAAATATCAGCATACAATGCAGATGTGAAGTTTATTATACATTGATCGCAATGAAAAACTAATACACAACAAAATACTGATTTGTTTTGACATGGGGAGTCACAAAAAGGATTACATACAAAGAGAGTAATAAGTGGACTAAGGAAAATTTCTTAGGAATGCACTTGAGTAAAGATGTTCAAAGAGTGAACAGTTTGTTGGTATTTCAGTGACATGGTATGTTCATGCGTCATGAAGACATTTTTTTCATACTGCATTAGTGTGCGTTTTCATTTCTGTCAAGAAAACAAGTATAAGAAGCAATAACAATGTGCCCAGATGAATACAGACATATACTATATTTCTGGCTAGGTTCCAGGTCCTATTTAGTCACCTCACATTTATCAAAACAGTAAGAATGGATGAACATGGCATCCTTTGCAAAGGAATATTTTTATTTCTTTAAAAAACCTACATATTATCAATCTTAATCTCATTCCATAATGTGAGCATAATTATTATCTGAAGTATTTTACCATTCTTCTGATGGAACATGAATTTTGCTTCAGTATTTTGAAAGCAACACTATCCTTGAATGACGTCTTGGTGTTCATTTGTTTGAAAACTACTAAAGAAATGCTGAGCATCAGGTATTCATTTACTGTGAGACTATTCTAATATAATATATAGTTCATACAAACTGTATTATAATTAAGCAGGAAATAGTACTCCATGAAGACTAGGAGGAAGAAAACTTTAGCTTAAGTTCTGGGAAAATGGAAGTATTTCTGAGCCCTCAGAACCAAAAAAAATCCTGACAAAGAGAAAACAGAAAATATTTGAGAAAGGGTAAATGCAGAAAGCAAAACAAAGCTTGAGTTTGTTTAAACTGCATGTCTTTCCCTATTCTCCAAGGCTGATGCAGTGGGAACATTTGCTTCAATGACCCTAAGAGTTCTGTCAATAGAAGTTTAACTCTCTATAGGACTACACAGACTGGACATATTACAAGGTGGAAAAACCTAGATCCCTTAGGTTAAAGCACAATGAACACAACAATCTGTTTTCATTTAAAAAACATTGTAGAGGCACAAAACGTAGCTTTTTCAGCAAGTAATGTGATAGCAATGAGAGTCTTATGCCTAGATGATGCCTGACAAGCTGGTAGTGATTCAGAATGAAGACTAGAAAAGTTTGAAAACAAAAGCAAGAAGGTGTGTATCTCAAGAAAAAAAAAAATTCTAAAAGACTTGGAAGCCTGCCATATGAGGAAAGGCTGAAAGAACTGGATTTGTTCACCCTTGAGAAAATAAGTCTTAGGGGAGACCTTATCACTATTTTCCAGTATTGCAAGAGCGGTTACAAAGAAGATGGAGACTCCTTATTTACAAGTTGTTGCATGGAAAAGACGAAGGGTAAGTTTCTTTTATCTTGGGGAAATTCCAGCTGGACACAATAGGAACAGTTTTCACAATGAGAATTCTCAGCTACTGCAATAATCTCCCCAGGGGAATGGTGGATTCCCAGTATTGGACATTGTTAAGAAGGGGACATTGTCAAGAAGACATTAGGAAGAAATTCTTCACAGTGAGGGTAGTGAGACAGTGGCACAGGTTGCCCAGGGAATGTGTGGATGCCCCCTCCCTCGAAGTGTTCAAGGCCAGGTTGAGTGGGGCCTTGAGCAACCTGGTCTGGTGGGAGGTGTCCCTGTACATGGCAGGGGGGTTGGAACTGGGGGCTTAGAACAGGGAGGTTAAGATCTCTTCCGACTGAAACCATTCTTTGATTCTATGATCCCTTCCAACCTGATATTCTATGGGTCTCTGAAAAAATAAGCATCAGTTAGTAGATTTTTTTTTTACTTCTGCAGAATTTATATTTTATCCACATTTTCACCCTATTTTATCTTACTTTTTTATTGTTAGAAGTGTACGATCCCCCTATATAGCTGCTGATAATATCTAGTATTTCTTAGACCCTTTCAGCTGAACAGTGGATACTAGGATCAAAATTAAACCTCACAATTACATCTTGAGCTCTTAGACTATTTAGAACAATAACAAAAAACCCATAATGTACTGCTGAGTACCATACACATATTTGTGAGGCATCTCAAACTGTGAAAGATCACAATTATAGACAAATATTATTAAACCTGCTTTGTCCAAACAGAAAAGGGAAGAGGAATCAGTACAGGAAACTGTCTTCCATACCATAATTCAGTCACTTCACATGTTCATTTAGCATCAAGAGTACTGAGCAAGAACAAGTGAGATTATTTATGTATTCAATATTTACATGAATTGACTCATATTTTATTAAGGATACTTTATGAAACTGTGTCCATCCATGACTTTTTGCAGTTTGAAGCAGAGGTACAAATCATGATGTGACTAGAGCAGATTTTCACTTGTATTAAGTATTTTATAGTCTATAAACTTGTGCTAGAAATATTGCCAAAGATCTTAGTGGGTTTTTTTTGTAGTGTGGTCAGCAGGTTCAGGTAGAACTTCAGCAGCTGTGTAAAGTTTTCTGTTTTTCTGTCTGTCATGTGGATCTCAGTAGATACATGTTATGTCTACAATAATAACCTGTGGAAAAGCATCAATAAAAATAACTGATTACATGTAGACCAGTTTCAATTTATGTATGAATAACTCACACAAAACTAATCACTCAAATTAAAATATATGTAATACTTAATACTAGATATTAGAATTCAATAAAATAGAGTTGTAGACTTAGTAAGGTTAAGTGTCTAATCTGTTTTTCTATGTTTCAATAGCTATTGAAAGACAGAGTATAAACCAGACCTATACAGCCCTCTGTTGCCTCTGGCAAAAAAGATCACTTTTATGTCAATTTAACATTTCATGAAAATGAAGTTACTTAGTGTACTAAAGCTATAAAGACATATTTTTTGTTCAATTTTATGATTTAAGAAAACTTTGGAAAACTCAATGCAATTTTAACTTTAAGATTATCAAAAAGACATAAACCCATTGTTTGTATTTCCAAAGGTACCTGAGCCATTACATAAAAATGAATGAAAGCTGGGCTTACAAGGTGCCTAATAATTATGATGTTTTATGAGTATGGTAAAAAGATCATTAGAACATTTTTAAATTTTAAATGTATTTCAGGAAGATGGGAAGTAGAAAACAATAGTAATAGATTCTTAATTTCCAAATGTTAAAATGTCAACACTTCAAAACATCTTATTCTTTTTCCTATGATCTAATGTATTAACTAATTATTTAATTGTTTTTTAAATAAATTATTCCTCTCCATGTAGAAGGCCGGATGTGATACTGTATAGCAATTTACTGAATTAACTTATTTGTGAAATAGTGAATTTTCAAGCACAGTGAAAAGCAACACAAATTAACTCATGATGTCTTTGTTTTTCCAGAGTACACTGATGTTTACTGCCTTCCCTTTTACTTCTCAGTATAAGGTCCTCTAACTTTACAGGAGCCTTTCCTATACCTAATACTCTGCTGTTATTCAGATATACTTTACCCAGATCTTTTTGTATTCCCTCATAAACACTGACTTGAACCCAATTAATACTTTGAGAATCTTTCCTATTCACCCTGCCACCTTTTTGACTAATAATGCCATGTGTTGTCCCAGTCTTTTTCTAAACTTACTCTTTATTTTGCTTCCCTTTCCAGTTCTTGTCCTACAGCATTTCAACAATTTCTTCCTACTGTGGTGTTTTTAAAACATTTTGAATCTTGAGTTGCAGTTATGTAAAAGCAATTACATTTTCAACATTCTTTTAGGAACTGATTATGCACTGCATTTATATTACAGTATTTCAAGATTTCAAATATTTTAAAAGCATTATAATCCCTCATCCCACAACCAGCTCCTCCAGTTTGTATACTGAGCACGATGTCACATGGTTCCAAATGCTCCCTTGGCTAGCCTGGGTCACCTGTCCTGTCTGTGTGCCCTCACAGCTTCCCATCCGCTCACTGCCCTCTTGTTAGCCGGCCAATATGAGAAGCTGAAGAAAATTATTTCTGTTCCAGATGAACCCAGGACACTTACCTCTGCTAAAAACAGTAAAGATGTTCTGGACACAATGAAATGTTCTGTCTGGAAATATAGAATAGAGAGATACACAGGGAGTTTACTTGTGGTTTTACTTTTTTCTGTAGCTCGATCTATATTGCTGTGAATGGAGAAGAGAGAGCATTAAGCTGGTATTTTCTCCGAGGAATTGTTCTTTACAAAACAAATGCTGCTGCATGTGTTCTGGTTTATTTAAAAAAAAAATAAATATATGCTGCTTTCACAAGGGATCATTTATGAGCCTTGCAAATGAACCCTACCTATTTTTATAACGTATTACACAGCAATGTCAGCTGAAGAAATAAACTCCTTTGAAGAAGATGACCGGTGATCTTTTTTGACTTTTATGATGTCATGACTTTGTAAAGATCTCAAAGGATTTTTTGTTGCTGTATTTCTTTTCGCAAATGCTAAAATAGCCCAGTCCTTATTTTTACCATTTTATGAAAAGCATGCAAAATAATATAAACCTCACTAACTCAAAAGTTGAGAACAATGAGTCATCATCTCTCTACATTTTTAAGGATGTATATATACAAGACAAAAGTTAATTACTATCCTGAAAAACCTCAGCTAAAGGGAGAAGATGTACAGCAGAGAGAGAATGGAGTTAAATATTTAACTGTTACATAAGGCTTTTCATAACACTGTTCCCACTGGATTGCTCAGCTTGCAATGCAGCAGATGACTAGAGACAAGTAATAGTTGCAGGTATTTAGCTAAAGATAGTCTATGAATAAAAAGTTATAATTTATAGTTTTGGGGGGTTTTGTTTGCTTGGGTAGTTTGGTTTGAGTTTTTTGTGATTGTTTTGATGTACACTGATTTATTTAATTAAAAGAATTAGCTATATGCAGAGAAATCACCTTGAGTTCTGGAAAATCATGTACTTTCTCCATTCATCAGCATTCCTTTTACAAAGGCCAAAATGCAAGAAATTATTTTAATAAATAAATCTATAGTTCTGCTGATTCAAAGAATTGTTACAGAAGCTTGATAAGAGGGAGGTGTAACATGGAGGTCAATGGAACTGAAAAATATATGTACCTTCAAGAAACAGATTCAGTCTCATTTACTGAAATTTACAAATTACTTGAAATAGTAACTCAAAAACCCTCTAGGTTCTCAATTTCTACAAACTGGCATTATGTCATAGATCTTTTGATTTTAAGGGATTTTTTGGAATTGAAATCTCTAACTTCTCTTCATGGTAATAGTTAAACATTTGTCTTCTCTAACTCAAATTGAAACCTGAACCCTAACTTCACCTGCATCCAGTTTTAAACTCCTTTATGCCTAAATAATTGCATATATAATTGCAACTATATAGTACTAAAAAGTCTGATATTTTATTACATTGAGACAAACAACAGAGTACCAGAAAGCTTCTTACTAATGGAGAACCTAGCATTATATTCTTTGACATAAAAAATAAATATTTATTTTTAACATCACTATTTATTATATTAAACCAGTGAAATTAACATAAATACTGCTATTAACTATTCATGAATGTAACTATAATTATTACATTCAAATTATCATGTTGTTAGTTTTTAATTAAATTGAGACTTCAGGAAGTGCCTAAACCCATTAACAGTTATCAATATTTTCTTCATTAAAAAGTGCAGGGAGTTACAAATGTGCTCAGGAAGCTTACAATATGACACAAACCAAAGAGTTTAAAGAATGACTTATACAAGCCTTGGAAATAAAAGATAGGTTTACATGCTTAGTTGCAAACCTATAGATGGAAATGAAAAATTTCTACTTAGAGCAATGAAAAATGTGTGTTAGTTCATTTATTTTCAACTTAAAAGAGAAGGTCCCTTACAGTGATATTTAGGAATATTTAATAAACTAATAATTACTTTCTTAATGATTGTTGTTTAATTGTAACTATAAAGTACACTTTTGCATTCTTCAAAGAACATCAGGAAGAGAACTGTTACACGTGTACATTTTCCTGAGACTTTATTCTGTGTGGAGAGTTTTCTGTAGTTGTTAATGTTTTTTTAATTACACTTATGAATAGCAATAGAAGTAAATCAAATACGTTTATAAGAGGTACAGCTTATGTGATAAAAAAGCAGTGTTTTTGCAAATGTACAGAATCAAAGTGATATTAATAAGCATAGGTTTTTTGGTAATTAGTGTAAAAATGTTGCATCTCAACATTTATTTTCTTTATGTAACAGCAGCTGTTATTAGCCTTAATCATGTAAAGAAACTCAGTAACTCAACAATTTGTGGTCAAATGCTTTTGTGTTACCTAGGTTCTTTTTTAAGATTTTGAAAGATCAGCCTCTTCAAATTCCTTCATGTTGTCACTCAGGCCTCATTTGAAATGGTACATCACTTACCATTATCTGTATGCATGAACATGTGCTAAAAATGACAAGTGTTCCTGACAATTTAAAAAGACACATATTTTCTTTTCTAAACACACATGTTAAAGAAGATAAGGTAAATATTTTGACATCTAAAATGATTTTAAAAATCCTTTTAATCTGCAATAATAATAATAATAACAATAATGCATAAAGTAGCAGTTTAATATCAGACATTTAATGTCATATATATAGGAACGAAGGCCCTGTCATTTAACGATCTTGGGCCACAAGTCTGTAAGCATGTGTTTCCTTTCATAAATATGTGTTGACTTGCTCAATCCAAAGAGACTGATCAAATGTTTAAAATTAACCATAGACAGAACTGCTTTCAGAGCTGTGGTCTTAGGTTATAAACTTTGAAATAAGAAACTGTTATGAAATGTGAAATGCAAGTCATAGGCATCCAGTGGATTATGCTGGTACTGCCAGTACAGCTTTTCCTGAAGCAGTGGTGCACAGACCTCCACTCTTCAGAGATAGTTCACACTACAGTGTGAAGATCACGTAGCCCTCCATTTCTTGGGTACCCTCTGAAACATTGCAGAAAATTCCCAAATTTTCATTTTCTTGTTTATATCTTTTTTTACAAAATCATATTCACCTTTATCTAACATCTAAATCACATCAGCTTGACTGTTCATTTATGATAATATGCTTAAAATATTAATCCTTTTTTATTGTCTAGAATTACTGTAATAGAATTTCCATTTATAATAAGAGAATTAACATGCAAGTCATATGTGAGATTAAGGCTAAACAGGGAAAAAACTTTCTTCATTTCAATCCTGTTTCTCCAATGCTTCAAAGAAATAAAAACTTATCATTGCTAACAAGTGTTTGAAAAATCTCGGTGGTGCTATTCTTACAGGATCAACAAACACAATACACAACATAAATATTGCAGATATTAACTGATTTTTTTGTATGAACCAGGAACAGATTGAACATCTCACAGTATTCCTACTAACCTTTCTATCTATGCTGTTCAGTCAAATTGGGTTGATTTCATGACTCTGGCTTGGTCTGGTCTAAAGTATCTCTATTTTCTGAAAGCTGTTTTCTGCATGTTTTTCAGACACTTTGTCTCTGAAAGTGATAGCATGGGAGACTGTTATGCAGAAAAGACAATGTTTATAATTATTCCTCTAGTAACCACAGCCATCCTTGAACTAGCAAAAACAGTTGCACCTGCAGGGAGGAGCGAACAGGACAGGTGACCCCAACCTGGCCAACAGAGTATTCCATCCCATGTATGTAATACTCAATATAAAACTGAGAGACCACAAGGGTCTCGCTCTCTTCTATGATGGCCGACATCCAGTGAGGACTTCATCTGTCTGATTGCTCCTGATTCCAGACCCATGTGTTCCTGAATGCATTTTCTGAGTTCAGCTCCCTCCTAGCAATGGACCCATTCCCTCGAATTTCCCCTATCACATTTGTGGTGATGCATGGTCATCGAGGGGTGGAGGCACAATCTGATATTTGTACATATTTCAGTACTTTATCATCATCATCATCATTTCATTAAAGTTTTAGTTTCTATTTCACAAGCCTTTTTCTTCTCATTTTCCCTTCCCATGGGGGCAGGGGGAAGGGAAATTGAGAGCCCATCTGGATGGTTTTAGCTGTCAAAATTAGCCATGTCCAGGCTAAACCATGACATAGGTATATTTTAGTTGGACAATCACATGTAGTTCAATTGTAATTACAGATCCATTATTAAAATTATGGTATATTTAAAATGAACAAAGAAATTATTTTCACATGTAAATGTGTATAGGTAGTTACTAGGTATTTCACTTATGATCTTAGTCTCTGAAATAGGTAACAAAAATGGAATTTGAAAAATGATGAAATTTATGGTCTTCTTTTTACTATTTGAGGAAGAATTAGAACTGTATTGACTTTCTATGATTCATTTCTGTGAGTATTCAACAGAACATAAGAAAAAACGTACAAGAGTTACAAGAAAAATTGAGTTTAGCTATCTTGTAAACTTGATTAAAATAGACAAGTCTTAAAGTTTTACTTCTATATTTATATTAATTAGAATGTTTTTAATGAAATTATAAATTGAATTAGCAGGTTTTTTATTATTGATAAAAAGCAAAGTAGGATGAGCAGTCTTTACTTTACCAAGAACAGTAAACCTTGACACTAGCACTATAAATTTATTCTGATATGGTTTTTTAAATGCCATGAAAAAAGACCCATTTTTAAAATACATGCATCTTTCATAACAGAAGCCTGCAGCTCTCCAAATTATTAAAGATATCTTTGGTGCTTCTATACTGCCTGTCACTTTCTAAATGAAGATGTAGTAGTACAAAATATAAAAAAGCAAAATGATCAAAGCTCAGCAGCTAGGACTACAAATACCGCCTAACAAGGCTATTAATATTTTTAAAGTTCATCTTAGATGGAAAATTCCTTCTCCTGTCATCTCTGCTACTCTTTCTCTCACAATATTTAACTGGTGCAAGTAACTGCAAACATAGCTTGTGAGTTGTGGGTTGCAAAATCACATACTATTTTAATTATGGGCTGCAGGATGCTAGATACTTTTCTTAGGGGACAAAGACATAACTCCTTTTTGTTCAGCAAAACGTTTTCCCTCCCTATCTGTGTTTATATCTGCACTAAGATTTGACAAGTTGTTTTTTATCTGAGCATGTACCTGTCTTACACTCGGATGGCAGATTTGTAATAGCACTACAAGAACCTAATGAGGAAATACACAGCTTAGATATTCTGGGGTCCTGTTAGGAGTTCTTGTCTTTGTGAGATCCTTACTAGAAAAACTTGGAAACAAGGACTGTGTCATTCAATTGATACTTGCCCTTGAATGGAAAAGGCTTTATTGATCACATGACACTTCTATGCTGCGCATCATCAAATTAGGTATAATATTTCACCTCTGACCATCTACAATTCCGGTGCCATATTTCTGGGCACATGAGAGAGAACTATGTATTTTCACCCAGTTGGACATTAACACATACACAGTATGGTTAAAGCGAGGGAACCAGAGACAGGTCAGATAATGTTGTAGTCAGGCAACTACTGAAGTCTGCTTTAGTTAAGGATTGATGACACTACTTAATGCTTATGGAGTTGCAGAAACTCCTCTTCAGTGAAACAAACATTAATTAAGTCTATTAGCTCCAACATGAAGAAATGCTTCTTTAGAATATATCATGTCTCTGTGATTAGGCTACCTGTCCAAGAGGTAAGAGAAATAACTTCAAATTCACTTTTTCCTGCTTCAGGCCAAAGATCTGAACTTTCATCCTCTAACTCACAGGTGAAGATTTTACCCACTAGAATCTCAGGTTTTCTGCAGCGGAGCTCTCTTTCACTGGAGCTGTTCCAATTTTATAAAATACTTTAATAATCCTATACAAGAATAATGGCTTTATCCTTTAATGGTTAGGATATTTACTACAAGACTTAATCACTTTCTCAATAGCTCCATCTGGATGCCTATCTACCAGCCCCTACTCTGGACCAATTCTCTCTCGTCATCTGTTATAGTTCCTGATCAATCAAATTAAGCAGCTCTCAGAACCAGAGGGTATATAAATACCCAGCAGATCCAAAGGACGTTGGGATGTGAGACAATTTTTAACCAGTCCCTCCTCCAGCGAAGGTGGAAAACTCTTTCTCAACACAGAACTGGAGGAAACCAGCTATTTTTCTCTCCAGATGGGTGATATTTAAGAAAATTTCCAAAGAGTCAGGTTAAGATCTAGTCATATGTGGAAGAAAATTGCCTGAGTGAATGTTCTTAATGCTATCTTTTCACAGAGAAGGAGAGGAGAAAAGCTCCATTTATTTTTTCATGGAAAGGCAAGTTTTAGTTATCTTTGGCTTTCTTTTTACAGTTGGCATAAAAAGTTTTCTCATGAAACAAGTAAGAAGTAATTTTTTTTTTAATTTCTCATTTCAGTAAAAAAAAGCAAAAGCAAAATACCATTGAAACCGAATATTTTTTGTTCATTGCTTTTTCAGAATTATGCCAGTACCAAAAGCCAACTGCTAACTCATTTTTTTGTCAATATATGCTGGTCCTAAATGAAGTGGAAGCTAAAGCATTTATTGGGAGAAAATTAAAAGTGATAATTTTCCCTTCAATATTAAGTAAAAGTGTCTTTGGAACAATCTTTGTGCTTCACATATAATCCATTAGACAGAGATCATTTGCTTTTCTTTGCTAATGCTGAAACTAAATACAGATTTCATAAAAGTTGAGCATCATTTGGAACTTTTCATAGTTAGCTCATATAGTGGATCTAACTGTGTAGAAATAACGTTATGATCATAAAAACTCCCTGGAAAATTATAGTTTTAGTTCATTTTATACAACTTCTTCTCACAGTGCTCTGACTTATATAGGTTCTTCCTTAATTGGTTTTAAGCCAAGAAAGTAAAATACATTTTTAAGGTCATTTCTGCTAACTCTAGGAACAAGTTGATGAATCAAGTTTAATATCACTGTCATTCTGTGTTTGCCATCTGGTTTGTATTCTTTGTTTGCTTAATTGGTTTCTTCACTCAAGATTACTGTTCAGATATCTAGAAAGCAAAAAATTCATAGCACTGAATATATTAAAATAGATATTGTTATGGAGCTTTTCAGGAACTCCCATTGACATGGATGCATACTGCAGCAAGTTGTCCAATTATTTTGAAATTAATGTTATTATGAAAAAGAAATTAAAAAGGCCAACAACTCAAGATCTGTTTAAAACAATGGTAATTTCTGAATCAAAGCCTGTGTAAGAGACCTTGCTCATACCTTCCACAAATAGTCAATCTACATTACTAGGAAATTCTAGGAAATCTAGGAAATTCTGCTAAAAATATTTTGGAAACCTTTCTACATTGCTAGAAATGCAATTATTTTGGAAGATACTTTGTGACTTCATTGCCATAAACCTGGAATAGTACTTTGCTTAGTGCCCTGAGTGTGAATAAATCTGTGATTACCGTCTAAAGCAGCTTTTTTTTTTCCACATAGGAAGTAGAAGGTGAAAAGTCTAGATTTCAGCCTGGTTTAACTTGTCATTCTTTTCTACCCATCACCTGGTCAGCAAAGAAGGAATATTATGCATATGTTCTTTCCATCATCAATCAGCTAAAAATAAAAACAATTGAATAAATAATCTATACTAGTAAGTCTCAGGAACTAGTAATTTTTTCTTTTCATCTGTAAAAATGCTTTGTCTATTATCTTTATGCTTCTGTTTTGGCCTTACAAGTAGTATTGACAAAGGCTGTTAAAATGTAAAAAGGACATTATAATAGTAACTTTACTTTTAATGCTAAAGTTACAAAACCAGTTAATTGGACTTGTAAAAATAGCTTTGCACATCAGTTTAAATAGTCTGCTGGGATATACTCCATTTTCTAGAGCTTTTGCTAAGAACAAAGCTTTCCAAATTCTTATAGATGTTGAACACAGTGTTTCAATAGATAGCAAAAAATAATCAATACTGTTAAAAAAAAATCCAACCAGACAGCAGAAATAAGAAACAATTTATTATTGAAATTCCATATTCCTAAAAAGATGAATACACTATCTATTATATGAAAACAATACTATCAGGCTAAACAATAGGAAATGTAACAAGGGAAAGTAGCCCAGCACTAGAAAGGATGAAGGTTCATTGCAT
Organism: Dromococcyx pavoninus; assembly: GCA_033558185.1. NCBI lineage: Eukaryota > Metazoa > Chordata > Aves > Cuculiformes > Neomorphidae > Dromococcyx > Dromococcyx pavoninus. The sequence goes on from JAUMJL010000735.1 coordinate 1,278,812, forward strand.
AGTATTCATGTTAAGTTCCGGCAGCCAAGTCCCAATTGTTTTTCAGAGATATAACTTAATTCCCTACTTTGTGTCACAGTTGTTTGATCTGAAGTTTCCAAGAGTAGAAAGGCTTCTCCCTGTTCAGCTGAAAAGCTGTCTTAGCTGGAGACTCACCAGGATTTAGAAGCAAGTCATATTAGCACACATAATTTAAAAAGCACAGACATGACTGGGACAGAAAGAAAAAGCATTTGTAACTTTTTCAATTTATAATATGAGCGTACATGAAGGAGTTGCTCTTTGCGCAATTTTGAGTTACTTTGAGTAGTTAGAGAACTCACTGAAGAAATGAAAGATTAGATCTTCCAGTTCCTGACAGTAATGAGCCTTTTTCTGAACTCTTGCTACCGATGCTGATCCAGTATATGGAAAATGGGGCAACAGGTGTCTATGGCATATGAAGACCTCAACTAAGACCCCTATGATGTGTTTCAGGCGTATTTGTCTATGGTAGTTTATATATTCCAGAAGAAGTATTTTATATAATCATTTCAGTGACTACTTAAAAGAACATTAACAAGGATACAAGAGAAAATCACAATCTTCTGCTTTCCTACATGATGCTTACCCACAAGGAACTGCTGTTCTGTTGCAAAGGCCTTCCTTTTGTCCCATGGGATCCTGCAGTCTTGGCTGCAGAGCCTTATTCTAGCAGCAAGAATGAGGGTACTACTATTCCAGACTCTTCCTAGCACTGCCTCCATCCACTTCCAAGACAGTGGTCTCTCTGGCCTTCAACAATCAGATTTGGAAAATGGATGAAATTTTCAGGCTGGTATTATGTTCATAACCTCGTGTTCACTCATTGATAGCACCTATCATAAGTACATCCAAATTAAGCATTGACAGAAAAATATCTAGTGTGGTCTACCAAATCTAGTTGTCTAAACAAATACAACAAGTTGCTAAAAAATTTAACTGCCTGGACTTGATGAAACTTTGCATTTTATTTGTCTGATCAGACTTTCTCTTTCTTTAATTAAATACATTTCGTCTTTTGAATGATGATGTTTCCAAAACAACAGAAAGAACTAAGATAGTTCTCTCATCCTGCCACAGAGTTCCAGGATTCTTTTTAAGTCTATACTAATTGTGTGGTGTAGGCTGTTATGAGGAGATAAAAATGCAAAGCAAAGGGAAAACAAGTGAGGCTTTAATTTGACTTGAGAGACTGAAAAAGTGGTGACATCCCTGTCAGATTTGTGAAGAGAATTCTTTACTGAAAGTGATAACTAGCTGAATTAATAACCATCCAGTACCGCCTGTTTAGACAACATTAAGGAAAAAAAAATTAGCAAGAGATGATTCATCATGAACTATTTAATTGACACACGAGAGGAAACATACAGATAGATGCACAGTTCAGTCTCATATAGCTTCATCATTCAAAATTTTTGTTGATATTAAGGGAATTTCTGCCTGAGTATGACTTGCAAAGATGAGATTTTTTTCTTACTTCTAAAGACTTCTACTTTCTTAGACACCTGAATATTACTTTCTGTGGTTTCCATATCTATTTTTTTTACTGAGATTACCATTTTCTTTTTCAAGGTTCAATTTAGACTGAAAAATGGAATACACTACTATTTCTTCAGTAGTTCTGTGAATACTGTTGACAAAAATATTCACTCAGCCATCATTGAGGGACAGAATACATTTTTTCTATTTAATTCCTTGAAAAGTCTTAGAGCACTACAGTGATTGTCTCACTTAAACATACTAAGGATGGTTGGTCATCAGGTCACCTTACTTTGGCATTGCAATATGTTAGTAGAGAAACAGAAATGAACAACAGTAAGAGCTATTATCTAGCTCTGTGTTTTAAAATGTGTCCTAGGAAACTGGTGCAGTTTGTGAATTAACTTCCTGCAACAGTGACTCTAAGGAAATAATGGCTTAGAGAATTATAGAAGCCAAAATCATACCTAAAAAGAAAAGTAAATAAAATCAAAGTTTGGTGAACTCTTTCCACCTTAATTATTTTGAATTTCTGCAGCTTAAAAAAAAGCATAAATTAAAGGTAACTGGACATTTGCAGTTCTGAATGCAAAATTTATATTGCAAAATGTAGGTGTAAATGAAGCAAAACATTTTCCAAAGGAGGTTTAATTTTAATGCAGGCAGTGTCACAGGGTCAAAGGCAAGTTAGTTTACAATGTATGGTGGGAATTTGTGAGGTGAAAAGGTATTTGTGCAAGTATATTTTAATACCAATCACACACTTCATTTCAGTACATGATTTAATGATGGTTTGTCAGTGTGTTTTGGTTTGGGTCTTTTTTTAAGCACATGAAACTCAGGCTGCTGTGTAATTATCCATTTGTTAAGGGATTCACTGTGGCACGAAATAATCAGAGACCTTTGATTCTAAGCTAGTATGAGGGAAATGCTGAGAGGTTTAGTTGTTGTTTTGTTTTATTCCATTTACCAGTGGATTACACAATTACAGGTCTCCTCCAAGTGATCTCTGATAATCAGTAAAATAACTTTTGGTTTCACATAGGCACAATGACGGGGAGAAAGACAAGCTCTCTGGTAGCAAACTACTGGCCTCATTCTCACTCCATATCTGCAGCACTGACTTTGAACGCCTTAGCAAAAGACGAGAAATAATATGGTAAAAAAAGAAGTACTTCTGCATTGCTTGTACAGAAGCTGTGGGAGAGAAAGCAGTCGGAAAGAGGAAAGAAGTATTGATCAGCTTTTACAGGCAAATTAATTTCTGCTCCCTCTTTTAATATAAAGGCCGAGTTCATGCATATTCGGCTTGCATTTATGGAGACATAGAACTTACTATTGGTTGTCTGGTTAAACTGTGTTTATCCCTTCAAGCTTCCACTCACAGCTCCACAATGTCATTTCTATTAATTTTTCTGTTTGGTGACTTGGTTTGAGGGTTTTTTTTTGGTAAAAGAGGTGAGATTTTTTTTTTGTTTGTAAGGTTTTTTTTTGATGATGGGTTTTTGATTGTTGTTTTTTTTCTTTAGTGCATCAGTCATTTGAATAGTGAAAGGATAAAGCAGTTGTTTCACCTCAGCCTAGAGTTTGCGGCTTCTCCTGATATTACTGCAGACCTAGGGAGGGGGAAAGAAAATGGAAAAATGCATATATAATGTAGGTACCTTACTTACACTTCATACCAAATCCATCTTTTCCTCCCACAGATTCACAGTGTATCCTTCTCCCAACCAAACACATAACATGTCTCTTCAGAATCTCCTTTTGTTCCAGACTTGCATATGTCCAGTAAACTCCTTCCTCATAACACTTCTTCTCCTGTTCTTCATACAGCTTTTTGAGCAGCAGCAGTCAAGCTACAACTCGAACTCAACTCTTTCTTTCTTCTGAATGCTACTCAGGATTAACTTCTTCCTTTGTTGAAGTTTCCCGTTTATCTAATCCCCTCACCCCCTAATAATCTGATATATATCGCCAAGGTTAAGCCTTATTGTTTCCAGTTTAATCTGTTCAGTCACACTAGCTCTTTTCACCTCATCTGTACTTCTAATTCTTTATCACTGACACCAGTAGCCAAAATGGAGCTTCACTGCTAGCAGGCAAGAACCACAGAGAAACAGCTCCCCCAAATGGTGCAATAAGCCTGAAAAATACATGCTCACACACTAAAACATACATACTTACCATTCGGAGACAGAGTGTCTCCAAATATTAATGCTAAAAATATGACCTCATTTTTCAAGGTCTAATATTTTGCATGCTTCTGGAGTTAGATTAACAATTCCTAACCATAATGAAATGCAAAAATTATACCGCATGTGGTTTCAAAGTGAGGAAATTGACACAGGTGCTGAGTTTACTGCTTCATCAGACTTGTTCATATGGAGGCAGGGGAAGAGCACAAGAGACAAAAGCTATATCTTTGATTAAAAACATGCAGGAACTCTTAAGATTCTGGGGTCAAAAGTCTTTCCCTGAGGAAAATGACCTGCAGTGTTGATAATCTCAGTATCATGTTGTGGTCAGGAGAACGTTTCTCAGCAAAGATACTGTGCAACACATATGCAATCTCAGAATATCTAATAATACCCTATCTAATAGGCACTGTGTAAGAAGCAGTAAAATGCTTTGGAGCTCCTTATGTCTCACTTACCTACCTCCTTACTTTCATCAGTTAGTTACTAGATTGCTTCTTCCTTTAAAGATTTAAAGTGGAGTAAATCCTAATAGTGAAGTCGGTTCTGTCTCTTGCAAAATTCACTTCTTGGAAGAACTGTTTAGTGCTGCCTGAGAATTTTTTCATGAGAAAAACAAATATGTGTGTTCTTTACATCACACTGTGATGTGTTTCCTGATGTGTTCTGTCTATGTGGCTTAGGTGCTAAAAAGATAAGGAGGTTTTTTTAAGGGCTTAACAAATCTCTGTTGCAAGCCTAAAGACTGCATATTTAGTGACTCCTGCTCAATTATTTCAGGCTTCCTTAGAGAAAAGTAAAGCTGTTAGGCCAAAAACAGTGGAAAGTCTGTTTGGAGAGATATTCTGTTTCTTGCTTTGTTCTTTTGTTCGTAGAGGAAAATAGCTAATAGCCCTGAACTTTTCAACCTCTGAAGGATGAAACTATGTGGTTCATGTAACTCTTCAGCACCTGAGTCATTCTTCTTTTCTTTGCTACCAAGAGCAATCATTACAGCTCCTCCCTATCTCTTTCTCTGTCTCCCCTACATCTTTGTTAAACTGTCAAGGATGTTTGAAAGTAATATAGCTCTCTCTTTTTCTAACTTCAAAGTTTGCTAGTAGATTGATAACAGACTTTTTATTGATCTCTTCTAAACCAACACAATTCTTACTTCTTTGTAAATAAAACACAAAAGAATACAGTATAGTTACAGACCAATATATTTCTTTCATCTTGTAATCAGAACTGGGGAACAGAAGTTATCCTTTTAAGTCAAACTTTTTAAGCAGAAGGATAACATTCTCAAATTCTTTGAAAGTCAAGCATTGACATATTTTTCCACATACCGAGTTAATTAACTGATTTCTCAGAGTCATGATACTTGCAGTTTCTATTTACTTCAGTGCTTTATGCTATGCTAGGAACCTGATCCAAAGTAATGGATTTTCATGGGTTTCAGGTAAGGTACTAATCAAGGCTGTCTGAAAAAGCGCTCTGCTTTGGAGGTAGAATTGAGAAAGAGAACTGGCATAGAGGTGACATTATCATGCCTTAAATTTAACCACTCGGGGTTAAGAGAATAGTTCAAAAGCGAGGTAGATCCACAATTTCTTTCTAGAATATGTCAAATAAATTAGACTCTTGGGAATAGAAATCAAAGTATCTATTACATAAGCCAATCAAGAGCCATTTCTAAAGAGAGGATATCTGTAATGCATTACTAGACTCTAGAGCTGAAGGCCTCCAATTTTCTCTGGGTTTTTTGTCTCTCTAGCTCTCTCACACCCCCTCCTGTTTTTGTCTCTCTCTCTATCAGGTCCCATTAATTTTTTCACTATCCACACAAGGGTATAATTTCAACTAGATGGATAAAGAGTATCTCATCCTCCTTCCCAGATGTCTCTGTGCCAATGACTTACTAGTTAGGGCACCTTTCTAGGAGTCATTATCACAGAATCGTAGAATTACCTGAGTTGGAAGGGATCCAAAAGGATCATTGAGTCTAACTCCTATCCTGCATACGACACTCCCAACATCCACACTGTGACTGAGAGCATTGTCCAAATGTTTCTTGAATGCTGGCAGACTTGGTGCCATGACTACTTCCCTGGGGAACTGTTCCAATGCTCCACCACCCGCTGGATGAAGAACGTTTTCCTAATATCCAGTCTAAACCTCCCCGGCACATCTTCCTGCCATTACCTCTAATGCTATCATAAGTTGCAGAGAGAAGAGATCAGCACCTGTTTCACCTCCCTCCCTTGTGAAAAAGCAGTAAACAGCTATGAGATCCCCTCAGTCTCCTCCAGGCCGAACAGACCAAGTGACTTCAGCCATTCCTAATACTACTTCCACTCTAAACCCTTCACCAACCTTGTGGCCTCTTCTGGACACCCTCCAGTAACTTTATGTCCCTTTTATACTGTGGCACCCAAAACTGCACACAGGACTTGAGATGGGGCCACACCACTGCAGAGTAGAGCGGGACAATTACCTCCCTTGACATGATGGTAAAATAAAGGAAAGCTCTGTGTTACCATGACAGGGTATAGCAATATTATGTTATGAAGCGTGACATCACAAGTAAGTGTGCAATCAGAATTTTTTTGTAAGCTATTTATCTGTGTAATTACTGTACTCATACTAACCTAATCTTTTCTCATTTTTAGGAGAATATTTTGGTAAATTCTAAGATACACAATGCAACGGCTTTGTATTTGGTGGTGTTATTTTTCAAATATTGAATGTTTCCCTCGGAAAGCATTAATTTGAAAGTTATTTTACAGTAAACCATTTTCTTTTGTTTTACTCATTCACAAAAGGCAAACCCAAAATTAGTCTTTATGATTAATTATTTTTATATTTGGTTACCTCATTCCCTGACAATAATGTCAGAATATTACAGAATCATAGAATGCCAGATGGGAAGGGACATCAGGGTTCATCTGATCCAACCTCTTTAGGTGATATATATATTTTAAATGAGATATCCCAGTACCCTGTCAAGTGGAGCCTTAAAAGTGTCAATTGTAGAGGAATCTACCACTTCCCTGGGGAGTTTATTCTGACATTAACTCTTCTCATGGTGAAAAATTTTCTTCTGGAATCCAATTGGAATATCCCTCCAAGACAGCCTGACAAGTGTGATAATGACTTCTTTTTCTCTGCTGGTGATACCCTTCTTGATGCACCCCAGCATCCTGCTGGCCTTCTTTGCAGCTGCAACACACTGTTCACTCATGTTGAGCCTGCCCCCCACGTCCTTCTCCACAGAGATGCTCTCCAGCCGGGTGGAAACCAGTCTGAGCTGCACTCCAGGGCCGTGTATTCCCAGGTGCAAGACCTTGCACTTAACTCCAATGAACTTCACAAGGTTCTTGCTAGCCCACTCTTCCAGCCTGTCCAGGTCTTTCCAGAGAGTAGCTCTTCCCTCTGGAGTGTCAGCCTCACCACTCAACTGCAAACTTCATCAGAGTGCTCTTGATTCCAACACCCAGGTCACTTATGAAGATATTATGGGCTAAGTATCGATCCCTAGGGGACCCCATTTGTGACTCGTTGCCAGTTTGAGAAAGAACTATTTACTACCACCCTCTGGGTACAGCCTGTCAGCTAGTTCCTCACCCACCACACAGACCACTGTTCTAGGCCGTAGTGCATCAGTTTCTCTAGGAGGAGGCTGTGAGGAAACTTGTCAAAAGCTTACAATTTAAAATATGTGCTTAAGCCTATCTACATGGGAATTTGAGTATCTGCCTTCCAAATACCAAAGGTTTTAGTTAAATCCGCAAACATCCCACTCAGCATTCTACTGCCCTATCGTAAAATCCATAAGTAATTAAGATTTTCTGCTAAAATTCTCAAAGTTACTACAGATTTTTTCCTACTTAAATCTTGATTACACAAACCAGTTAAGTAGTATCTACACAGCCTATTCGACTACCATGTATCTAAACTGATTCTACACCTACAAGATAGGCAAAGAAATGGGGCAATTCACCCAAGGGCAAACCACATTACAGTAGTCAGTTTGAGAAGATACTGTGGATACTGTGTGGAAGACAAGCCCATAGAAATTTAAGTTCTATCAGCATTTCGGTTGTCTGATATGATAGCTATTTTCAGACCAAGAATCAGATTCAACAAGAAATAGAAACTCATGTATCATCTATTGCCTAGTAGTATCTTGAGTTTACTTCTGCACCCTGAACAGAGAAGAACAGAATTCAGGTCTCTTTTTGGATAAGTGAAGTCTCATTCTGAAGCTGCTTCCCTCTTTGCACTTCCCCTTTGAAATAAAATACTTCCATGATTTTGAAGAAGAGAGAAAAATTCAGAGAGAGGCAGGGTGAAACGCTTTCTGGATATGCCAGTTACTTTTCCAGTGTCAGAGCACTGGGAGATCAGGTTGGTAATGATGGTATCCTCATTGGGCAGTCATTGTTGTCTTGAGCAAATCCTTGCTTCAGGGCACTTTTCACAGGGCTACTCTATATCCATTCGCAAATGCCCTTCTTGACCAGTGCTATTCACAAGTAATTTGCGCTCTTCAGCCATTGAAAGCTAAAGCTTTAGTACAAAAGAGACTCGGGGACTGTCAACTTTAAGGCATTTTACACATTTCGGGTTGTTTGTTTTTTTTTTTTTTGTTTGAGGTGGGGGAGAACTAAAATGTCATCTCTTGGTCAGAAGAAACTATTAATACATTACTTATTACACAAAACAAGTGCTTGCCAATGAATGGATTAAGGTAGAGTAACTTAATTTTCTTGCTGTATCTGAATTGGTTCCACATGGAAAAGGCTGATAGGTTATTATCTCATCATAGATTTTTCTATATTCAAAGTGCGTTCATGAACATGTATCCTGTTTCTTCATTTTCTTCATGTTTGTCCTTCATTTAAATAGCAAGAACTTCTGGCCAGCTATGAAAGACCTGGGATACTTGATAAACATCTACAAATACACCTCTCCAGAATGTTTTTAGAAAGGTCTTGGAAAAGAGCAATCCTAGGTATTGCTCAATAAAACTAACATTCTTCACTATGACTGCGTGACAAATGATTCAGTACTAAAAAAGGGGGTACTCAGAACATAAAACATCAAAAAGGTAGAAAGGACTGAGATGGACATGTATGAATTACACTGATTCATGAACATTAGGTTGCCCTTGGGCAGTTCTACCTCATGCAGCCAGCACTTACACAGCTAATTAACTTTATGAGGTAATTATTTTCACAAGGATGAACTGTTCTTGAACAATTCCTCCAATACTGGATACGAAAGGCTTTTTTCAGGTGTTGACATAAAGGTCTTTATTTACAATTATTCATTTCTTCAATAAATAAACATTTATATAGGTGTAATACAAACCATATATTCATGTGCATTTTAATTATTTTTTTTCACTAGTAGGGTAAGAATACTCTCATTTTATTCTGAGGTGTCTTAAAAATTGAGTTAGAAAATACAAAGTATTTCACAACTTAGTTGTGTGACTTGGCAATAATAATATATTTACTGTATATAATAATGGCAGTAAAAATAATAATAACCATTATTACGTCACAGGTTGATATCAGATTTCAGATTGATCTACCCTGATAGCTTTTCCTGAGAAACTGTGAAAAACACCAGCTCACATATAGAATTTTAGAGAGGACAAAGTCACAGAAGCAAAGAGATTTATTTACAGCGCTGGGTGCATAAGAGGATGAACCCTCCTCTATGCACACAATTTGGTCCCACTCCTGTACATTTATTTAGGGTACTTATACACATTCATTTATGTTTGTTATTTCACCTCTCTTCACATGCATACCATCCCTCTTTACATGCATACCAGCAGTTCTGATTTACAGCAATAAAATGTTACATATTCATTGCATTCCCCAATAAGCTTATACATGTGCATTACCTGTCCCCGCTTCATATTAAAATGAGTCTTAAAAGGTTATTTACATGTCCTTAACTGGGTACTTGGAAACCTACATTCTTCCCGACTCCCTACTGATTTCAGCTATCACAATCTGGCTGAAGCAAAACTTTTATTTTTCTATTACAGAAACCAAAACAAAACATTTGGTGAAGAGTTGAGAAAGGAGCATCAAAAATTTTTCATCCTTGTTTAACTTCCAAATTGAGACAACTACAACAGGAATGGTGCCTTGAAGATCCGATTGAAGAGCTACATTCCAGTTTGTTCTTTTTATTTCTTCTTTTGTCATCCTACTTTTGTCTCCTTTCCCCTTATTAGTTCCAACCACTTGCAATTATTTATTGCACAGTGGAGCTGTTTCATCAGGAGGGAGAAAAATTGTTGTGGCAGAGGTGTTATTGTCTGCTGAGGACACTCTGACAGACATGTGAAGGAGTCTCTCTAGGTGGAGAGAGAACTTGAATAAGTCTTCCTAATTTCCCTTTCCCACTAATGAGTGATCTAGCCACTCAGAGTAATGTGATCCACCTGCCCAAATACATATATCATAAAAAGATTTCTGTCTGCATTGAGGCAGGAAGAAGAAGAGTTCACAAAAAGAGTCTTCACAGAAAATGTGGAGATATGAAACTGATAACCTGATAAAAGCAGCCACCAAATCAGTTTCGAAGGGATGAGTTTATTTGCATCTCACAATATTCACCTTTCTATACACCTTTATTGAAACATTCATTCATCTTCTCTGATTAACAACTAATTTCTAGAATCTCCTTGAAACTCTCTCTGTTCTTCTCATTGATTATTAATTAATTTGTAAAATTTAATGAAATTGAGAAGAGTCTTTCTGCATAATGTCTTTAGTCTGAACAAACCTCAGTTATATTTTTTATAGACTGTATGAACTTCTTGAACAGCATTGTATGGTAATGTTAAAATTTACTTATGAGCCTACAGTTAGAAGTAATAAGTCCTGGGGTATGTAATAAAACTTGAATAATTTGAATCACCTCCATGTAAGTAATAAAATGTATTAATTAGTTATAAATGTGTAAAGCTTTATACCTCAGCAAAAAATGTAATCTCATAAAGTATGGCTAATGGATGTAGTGTTTTTGATTTGCAATGTACTGTAGAAACATCCACATTCTTATTAAGCTGTTAGTAAAAATTATTCTAGTAATAAAGAAGAACAGTACTTTTCTATGTTCTGTCTTCAGAATACTAGTCCAGGAGGCGGAACTGGAAAAGTATTAAGAAACATCACTAAAGAGAAGATGGAAAGAACAAACTGCACAGCTATTTCACCTGTCACTTTTAAGCTAAGGTATTCTTCACCAGGAATGCTTGCTTGTATACCTTCCATTAAGCCTGAGTATACTGATTCATTTCCAACCCATGGCAGCAGCAGAATGAAAAGAGAAAATTGGCAAGTTAGCAACGTCTGTATCTACGTTCTGTGACACACTGTTCCATATGTAAAAGATGTAAATTGAAAATTTGGACTAGTCTTCATTCTAAGTTAACAAAGCTCTTTGCTATCCAGCTATATAACATTTCGGGCCTTCTTGAACAGCAGAGTCACTAAAATCCCACATGCCTTCTGACAGTATTTGAAGACAAGTCATGAACATTCCAACTGTGCAGCAAGCTACACAGATTAATCTGTTTTCATACTTTTGTTTTGGTAAGCACAATCTTTAATAAAGATTTCTGTGAGTGAAAAACACAAGACAAAAAATTGTCCATGCTTGACAAAGAAGTGCAATTAACAGCCAGCTAATGAGGATATATATTTTTAGTGAGAAGATGAAGAGATGCCCTCTCAGTATATCTCTAGTCAACTTTAGATTGCCCTCATTTCCTTCAGGTACATAGTACCAGACAAAAATTAGCATGAGAAAATTCTTGTCTCGAGTTTCAGATAATCTAATTCACATCTGAATTTAAGTAGTTGAATTAAACACTGTTTTATCCATTTTTTATAAAACTGTCTGAGGTCCCCCAACTCTATTTAGAATTTTTTCATATGACTTGTCTTAAAGAACTGATCTTGTTTACAAATGAGTCTGAAAGTGCTCATGTGAGCCCCCAAACTAGTTCATTTTTCAGACTTGTGAATGCCAGACACCCTGTGGGAGAAACAAAATGGTTATTAAATGAGAGGATGAAAGAGAGACAAGCACCATAAAGCATTTCTTATACACTCTATTAAAAATAGATAGCAGTTTCTAATATTTTTCTAAATGTTGAATGCCTTAGTCACTATAGAACTAATGCTGTGCCTTCATAATTCAAAAACAAAGTCTAACTGAAGAAAGTAACAGTGGAAGAAAGACAATAGAGAAAAGAAGAAAAGAAAGCCCCTAATTAGGCAGACGCATTATAAAGTCCTCTTCTTTTACTAGCTTGGCAAGAGAATCTTCTACTAGTTTGGCAAGAGAACGTATCTTCTATTTTTTTCTAATGGAAGTATGACACTTTAGAGAGTCTTAAGCCACATAGATAAAATAGATACACCTTTAGTGCTTTGATTTACTCAAAGGGGTATCAGTATCTGAAAATGGTGAAGGGTCATAGAGCTTCATTTTCCTGTGCATTGACACTGTAAATGTGCATCAACACCAGAAATGTACATTTCAGAAACTGACTGTCTCTATAATAGAAAACTGCTTAATTTGACAAGGTAGAGGGCAGAAATCTCCATTCCAAAATGTCAGCAGGGTCAATAGGATCCTTCTGGTAGATTTTGCATCCCTGTATCTGGTGATGAAACCCTGTTGTTTGATTAGATCCTATCCTAAAATATATGATTAATAAGAAATATATTCTGGCTGTAGTCTTTTTTATGTTGAAAATGCAAATGCCCAATGGTGGTAACCTACAGTGACTTATATGTAGCAGTAGCTTTCTATTAGAAGTAAAATTTTGTGACTTGATATTGCTTTATTTTTTTCCAACAAGGAAGAACCTTTTATGTCCTCTCCGCAGGAGAAAAAGTGACCTTCATAATGGCATATAATGTAATATAAAGGAATTTCCAATTATATTTTATTTAAGGCTGAGGAAATATTTTGTTTTAACAATATTTTCCTGTGTACCCTTTCTTGATAAAAGTTCATATGTGCTAATTCACAATGCATTTTCTCTTGTGGAATTTCCTCAATAAAAAGCTAGTCTGATATTATACCCAGCAGTGGTTTCCTGAAGAAATGGGTGTGTAGGGAAGGTAGTAAATCAGTTCAAGTTCTCACAATGTTACTTTCTTGCATAATTCTAGAGTTTTTAAAAATGGATGATGTTTTCCAGTCATGGATGTTGCAGTACAGGGAAGAAATATTCAGAATTGCTTCAGGGAATTCTCCTTACTTACAAAAAAAACCACAGAAGTCTTCACTGAAGTGAGGTGGATTTCTGATGGCTAAATCCAAGAATTCTATACTGATACCTCTCTGCTCAGCAAAGTGTTGATTTTATATCTTAGCTCAGAAATTAGACAATTCATGCAGGATACAGTAGATCCCAGCTATAAAGGCCTCTGCCTAATAGGAACTTTTCAAAGACTTCAATCCTCCAAAGGAATTTAGTGTCCCAGCCCAATGGCTCCTGAGACCTCCCACACCTATCCCTATCAGCTCAGCCTAGGCCATGGGTCCCTGCCTTAATGTTGTTGTAGGTATGCCTGGTTCCAGGTTAATCTCCCTGACAGACATCTGTAAATACCTCATCTCATGAATGGACCCTGGGACATGCGACATGCCCATGTCATGGTCTGCACTGCCTCCAATCCTCACTCCTGGACAGACCCTGGACCCACATTGCAACCTGGTCAGGAGCCTGGTCAGGAGCATCTCCTTTGCTCCTGAATGGATCTCAACCCTGCCCACTGTATCCAGACCCTGAGAGACTGTGTGCATTGATGAGGGTATGACTGTCTCTGGGATTATTCTAATCCCTTCGTGAGCAACTTGACCTTACTGTGTCCTGACAGCATGAAACCTAAATATTATTCTGTGGTTTGTCTCCCAAGTGTCACATGCTGAGTTTCTTTGTGTGGGCTTATGCATCTGCAGACCCAGCTGCTGGAGCTGTAAATCTGTGCAAAGATTAACTTAATTTCATCAGACTAGAGAACATACTGATGAGGAGATATCCAAGCTTCAGCTTTTCCTCTGAAGTTCTTTTTTGTGTTTTACAAGAAACAGTCATGAATAAAACGGACTGTCTTTTACATATTGCTTGATATTGGGAGCTTACTCCATTTCAAGGGGAATATTCGATAAAAGAGTCATGTTCTCATTTTCTTAATTTCTTTGTCCTTTTTCTCTATCCCAGATAATCTTGAATTATTTTCTATATAGAATCAACGAGATGAGAGACAACACTCCCTGCTGTTCCAAATAAACTATCTTGTTGATTATTGCATTTACAGGGAGGTGAGAGATGAGAGTTTCTATTCCCTGAGACAGAAACTGGCATTGACCTTAGATCTCTCCTGTTCTGGGGAAATGAGTTAGCCATTGAGGTATTTTATAAAAAGGAGAGAGCAGATACACATCATCACTGACAGTGCTTGAAAGAAGGTCATCTTGCTTTGATTCTGTGAAACAATTAGCACCAGAACTAAGAAAGCCTTATTTTTTGCAGCTGATTGACTCTGCAGTCTATGAGCCCTTGTTCTTTTTCAGATGTAGCCACTGAAAAGAGAATACACGCAAACATCGGTATTTTAGGGAGACTTATGGAATCATAAGCTCCTGGTTTTACTGCATAAAGCACCATTGCACCTAGCAGGAATGGGATTTAAGACATCATCACACACTCTCTGTTTCTCCGTTAATACTTCTGTATGGGTTTTACACCCAAAATGTAGATTCAAGAGTTGCTTAATATCTTAATTTGAGTTTTAATAGCCTATCAGTAACACAGCAAACATTTTGATTAGTCCACCTAGTGTGGTGCTAACACTTCTAGTTAAATGTTCCTAAAAATATTTGTTTACAATAGTTAAAATTCCTGCACAAAGAAGTGTTCACCTCTTTGTACTCACACTTCCATTTTGCCTCTGGGTGCTAAGGCTGATGGAGTTGGTTTCCCTCAAGAAAAATGAAAAGAATGAATGAGAAGAGCGTTCAGGGGTGAGCCACCAGCATCTCTCATTCTTCACCACAAGGTACATGGTGTTGATGAGGAGGATTTCTGCCACCTACTCAGTCAGGGTTCTGCTTGCAGATATTTCTCCGTGTTTTTAGAAAGGCTGTTTGGTCTTCCTTTCTTTCCTTTTTGGCTCACACTTTTGGCACACAGTGATTCCTCATGTTTATTAGTCTTGTATCATATATGGTTAGATCATACCATTACAGGATCAGCACTAAGTTATAGCAAAAGAAATCACTGCAGAAAAAAAGTGTAAATCTACAGGAAAGAGCCCTACAGATCTTTCCCTTACACTTTCTAGTGTTTGAAATCATGGCTAAAACACACCCCTGGCTGCACATGACAATCATTATTAAATCCCACTGCCTGAGTTAAATCACTATGAATCCGTAGTCCGCTGCTAATAGAGTTTTATTGATTGAGGTAAATGGCCTTTCAGTCAGTGGATATATTTTTTAAAAAACTCCATTTGTGGATGCCTTGTTCACCTCTGACAGTGCAAAGGAGCCTAACACAGATTTTTGGATGCCAGCAGAAGTTCACATCCTAAATATTAGGTATACAGCACTCGTGCTCCATTTTATGTCTAACTATCTCCTAAAGGGCTTTAAAAGTTTACAACTTAACTCACATCGGTAGATAAGTACATAATTTATATGCGGAAGAAGATACAGCTCATGTCATACCTAACATATTTTCCTGTCTGTGTGATTTTTTTTTTTATTCATTTTGGTTTTAGTTTTCTTTTTTGCAAGGCACACTACTGGATGAAAAAAATACAAAGAAAAAAATAAGTACATAGAGCCAAGTTTAGTTGTCAGATTTCATTGTACTAAGGGATCCTGATTCTGTGTCCAATTGCAGAGTTCTGAGTCACACTAACTTTGCTGAAACTTTAATAAATGACAAATAATTCATAAGGGTTGTATGGGGGTATCTTTATGTATTCAGTGTTCCATGATGCAAACAAAATTTGCAAATCATTAATTATAATTTATGAACATCCTTGGTCGATGTTTGTGCTGTCTATTTTGACTGTCTTTCCTGAATTCCCCTTGGCATTGCCCCGAGTACTGTGTGCGTATGGTTTATGTATTTTGGCCCAACAGTTACAAAGTATTTTAGTTGTAACAAACCATTAGACAAAGTAACAAAGTTGACACGAAAATAATCTCATATATCAACAGATACCTATCACCTGTCTATAAATCAACAGTTTCAATACTATGACTGCAAGGAATTGACTCATTGTATATAATTAGTTTGCTTGCAGTTGCTAAATAGGTTTCAAAAAAAGCCCCAACCTCATTTAAGAAATATGGGCATTCATTTTATTTTTCAGTATATATGTTGTGTGCTTTCTTCACAGAGACAATGAATAGTCATGAGTGAGTAAAAGTGAACTATGTTTTCGGAATAGCTATTGTATAATATAATCTCTGTACTAGAATAGTAAAAAAAAATCCAGTTTAAAACCCAGCATATTTTGTCATTTAGATTTTTTCAAGATCAGCTAAAGTCTGAGATTTGTTCATCACGTTGCATTAAAAGTCTTCAGTAATTTCCACTGTTGGAGTACTAATATTATGGCTACTGGCCCAAATCAATATCAATAAAGGCAATTAACACCATACCACAATCTTGGGGTCTTACCGCTTGCATCAAAACTACACAAAAGCCCTTTGATATTAAACACTGGAGATGTGCAATTTACAAATGTCATTACAATTCTTTCCACTACTTACAGGACAATGTTAGCATTTTTATAAGAGAATAGATGCTTTTGTTGCTGGCAAATGGCCCAAAAGGAAAACAGATGATTAAATGCTGGTAAAAAAATCCTGGCTGAAAAGTTAAAGGTACATTTAATTTCTTTTTTTTTTTTTATTTCAAAGCAAGAACCTCTAATTATCCCTCTAACTATTCTATAATAATAATAAACAAGAGTCTATTTACATTTAAATAATTGAATTTTTTTTTCTTATTTGTTCAAATAACTGAAAGTTACATCTATGTTCATGACTTCCATCCCTCCCTAAACAGCTGAGCTTGACCTCAGTATTTGGAGTCTTCTTAGTAAGACTGTAATACAAGCGTGGGCAAACTGAAAAAAATATTTCCTCATTTCAAAACCACTTTTTAGAAGCAACATTTTTATAGCCTCACAAATTTTCTTCTCATCTGAACTTTTTGTACTAGATGTGATTGATTTCATAGAAGATGAAGATTACTCAGATAAGTGCATGAAAATCTCAAAATAATATCTTTTACTCAGATGTCTTAATTCTAACAGAAAATAAGTTTAAAATGTGTGATTCTAGGTAAAATGTTGCAGCTGATGAGTTTAATCAATGTTCTTAGGTGAAAGTAATATACCATTGGAGACCAAAAATTCTGTAGAACAGTTGCAACAGAAGGAGGCTCAGTGGTTGCATTTGCACAGGTGGCTTTAAAATATGCTCTATGTCATCTATCTAAAACTTCAACCTGCTTTCATTGAAGCTGATGGCAAAATTCCCATTGAATTCAGAGAGGGCAAGAACAAAGTTCTTACTATGCCTTCAGAGTAATTAATCTGCTCTTCGTTTCTCATGTAATATACGTATGCAGACTATAGCAGGAAAATGCCATATTTCTAACATATAGTGTTTAGAAAAACACTTTCAAAAGTAGATCTTCATTGAACATCTGATAATTTGAAAAATACCAATAGTCCTAGCTTTTCTTTGAGCATTTGTGTTTCATAAACTACCAATGACAGTAGGATTCACATTTAGAAATTATTTTTGCTGGTTTTAACATTGGGACAATATATTTTAAATTGAATAATTCAATAAATTACATCTGGTGTTTCTAAGTCTGTTAAAAGAAAAGGCATGGTATTAGATATCATTAAAGAAGTAGAATAATTAATAAAATGTAAATTGCAAATTCAGATTGCACATTTTCAGATCTCAGATGTAACTCTTGGTTTGTCCAATCACACCTCTAAACAAAACTGTTAGCAAGTAGTACTGAAACTATATATATCTGTAAATACTTCTGTGGCATAATCTATTGTTTTATTGTGAGTATCGTTAATTATTTTTCTATCACTTCATTAATCATTTAGATAGCTGATTTTACACACTTTGTGTGCTCTATCTTATCAGTTGTTATTGTTGATACCAAAAGGACAATCTTTTTTTCAAAGAAAATTTTTAAAAAGTTCATACTTCTTTAATAATTTATGTTTACACAGTTTGTGGTTTTTTCTTAAACATGATGCTAAGATATATGAGACTGAGGTTATGAGTGAGTTGTAAGTGTGAAAATCCAATTTGATTCTTAGTGATAATTCTGGAGCAGTTGGGTTTCAGGGCTCTGACTATATGCACACTGATACACGTAAGACATTAATTCCTTGGGTTGTCCAGTACCTCCACAGTTACACACCCAGATGAGTCAGTGGACAAGCTTGAAACAATGGACCAACTTGAAACCAAGTGACTGGCTGACTGAAGCTTCTCAATAAAGTATTTGACTAATAGTTACAGAAGCCCTCAAAGGGGAAATTTTAGACAGTTTGGCAAACCCTGTTGTGTCTAGTCCAATTTATATACCTAAATACACTGATTAATGTTCCGGAGTGTCGGAAGGACACACCTATGTCATTCCTTCTACAGACATGACCGAGTTGTGCCAAGATGAGAGACCTGTAAACAGTCAATAGAAATTCTTCCTGCAGAAATAGTTGCATAAGACAATCTTTTGTATGTAGAGGTTTATGAGATGATTTTGTATGCATTTTAGGTGTATCAATTCTGATGAATCATGCATGTGATGGGCCAGTCACATAGAACACCCAGGAGATTTGATTCTCCACTGTGCCAAGATTCCAATAAATTAAGTTTCTTTCTTTTTAATAAACACTCTGAATACCTGTGCAACAAATGTTAGCAGACCTCTAATGACATTTAAGATACTTGAAAGTATGCTGCTTGACTTGACTCTGCTGAAGAATTATCTTTGCTCTAGGTGTCGTGCCACGTCATCCTGTCCCATGTTGTCTCAATTTGTAAGTTGTCCTAAAGTGTGCCGATTATGTTTTAGCAACAGTACAGTGGTAGGTCTTATTGTTTATTTTACAGATCTGAATTGTTCTCTAGGCTTCATAGTCTTCAATGAGACTGCATTGTCTACGTGCAGACACCAAAATTTAAGTTTATTGAATCCTACTTTTCATGTCCAGTCAGTTGAATTGCTATTTTGTAGTTCAATAACACTTGCTTTGATATCTGTTGACTGTAGTAGGAGCTTGCACATATACATTTAGACATCTCAATATTTTGAACTGACTCTGATCCCTAGTGTCTGGTACTGAGTGACTCGGAAGCTACACAGAAAAAGAATTTGGTATGTGATAAATGTTAAATGTAATAGAGAAAAATAAGTATTTAAGACCTAGTTATTGAAAATTAAAGAAAAATATCTACTAAAAATAGTTTTACATTTTTAACACTAAGAGCAGCCAGTTGTTGGTAGAACTTAATTTAGGAAGTCTTTAAATGAGAATTACATATCTTTCTTGAAGAAAAAAGAAATTTTATTTTAAATCTTTCCTCTTTAACTATTTTACTCAGAATAGTTCACTGCTGTAGATTTTCTTCCTTCATGTTTTCTGCTGTGTTTAGGTTAATTCAAAATCTAAACTTTTTGTTGTTGCTCTTTTGATGAGGATGTCACAAACCTTTTTCTTCTCAATTTAAATAGAAAGGAAAATAGTCTTGTCAGTCTGGATAATGGTTCTGCATATAGAGCATACATATTCCTTATTATATTTTTGAGACAGAAGACTGCATTTTAGTATCTATTGAATAATTATTCTTACGTCAATCTGGGCAATGATAATTACACAATGATTAACATAACATTGTGATTGAGATCTGTGTCGATTTCTTTTCTTAGAAGTTTTTGATGAGTTATCTTTCTGACTGAAGTGCTGGTACAAATTGCTGGTACTGATTTATCATATCTTTAAAATACTGTAATTTATAATTAAATGCTATAATTTTTTATACAGCAGTAAGTAATATGAACTAGAATATTCTGCCTCTGGTTGATGGTTTTAAAGGTTTTTCCTTTGTTTAGACCTGTCTGATCATTTACGTCTATTACCCTGGAGTTTTAATAGTACTTATGTGTTGTGTTTAAACATTTCCTAGGTGTACTCAAACTCCATTAACGAATATCTTAGCATAATTTGAGGAACGTTGCATTCTCCCCAACTGAACCAGTGAATAGAAGCTCCTGAAAAATGCGTGCTGGAGTAGTGTATTTCCTTATCAGGCTCTAATCAAGGGTAATATCTGAAAAGGTTAAGTACTTAAAGCAGGATCTTGATGGACTTCCTATGCTGATGCAGGTGAAGTCTTTAGAGTTCTCTATATTTCTCTTATACAATTTTTGTGAACTTTGTTTTAAATACACAATGAAAGTTTTGGCTGACAATATGTAAAGAAATTATTTCATTGCTTCTGAAATAAAAAAGCTTGAGAAAAGAAGGGAAAGAGTATTTTTCCTTTCACTTTTAATCCAAAATACCCATATAGTGTCATCTTCAAATATTTATTTATCTGTTCTGCTTCACATTTGCCTAATGTTTATATTAAGATTAATGTTTACATTAAGATTCTGCTGCAATATTTTGTTTTCACTACCACTTGTGACACTGTGACACCAGATTCAAAATCAGGAGATCCTGGGATCTCCTCTTTTGTCAGCCGCCAGACTGCTTCATGTTCTTGGGCAATTGCTATAACCACTGCGCCAACAAATTATTTCCTATTGCATGTCTTTTACTGCTGAAAGTGTTGCCAGGTAGGTAGAGAGAGATTTTGTAGCTGCTCAGTGCAAAGAAGGAAGAATTAATGAGAACTAGTCAGAATTGATCTAAATTAATGGAGAGATTTGAATGCACAATCAACAAAAATATCACTAAAGCCCAACTGGGCCAGCTGAGACTGTCCAGAGTGTGCAGAGGCAGCTGCCTTTGCAGAGGATTCAGCCAGCAGACAGAGGACAGATGTAGCCATGGAATTTCTTTTCCTATGCACCTCAAGCCAAAGCTATTGTACATTGCCTTTGTGGGAAGATTGAATTCCCAAGGAGTTTTTGGTCTGACCTGCCATTTTGCATTTCTTCCCAATAATTTGATTGGCAACATTGAATAATAAATAAATAATTAAATAATAAATCAAAGATGGTTTTTGTCTAATTAGTTATTCCTTTGAGTAACAGAAGCTCACTGGGACAGGTGTGGTCCCCTATTACGTATGCATGCGGTATCATGCTAATCATGCTGGAAGCCTCTAATCACTAATGTTTTACAATTAATGAGCAAGACTTAAATGAGAAATGAATACCAACAAAAATCATTTATTCTTTTCCTAAATCTGGATTTAATAGGTCCTAATCTGATCTCATATAAGTAACATAAATCATTGGGTAGAGGTAGAGGACCTGAATCTGATCACATTGTCATTAACCTATGCTTATAAAGGAAAGTCCACTCTTAAAATTCTGAATGTATTGTGTGTGGGCAGTAAAATCCGAATTTCAAACCCATGTAAAGTCCTTACTGGAAAAAGTACGTAGGATGGGATATGTATTGTTGCCCTGATAAATCTACTATTCATTCACTCTTACTTGACTCAGATATCCTTCCACTTCCAACTGTTGTTGAATTTTCATATAACCTGTTAATCTTTCTGGGTGTAATGCATCGATGTGTTTATGACTAAGGTAGTATAAAAATAGTAAAGATATAAAACATTAGAATACTTTCCTTATTGAACATATATTGCCTTTAATTATAGATTAGAAAAAAAGACACTTTTCAGCATGGTCAGTAATGCAAAATCATAATAATAATAACAAAAATGTTTAGAATCTATCCTCCTATTACCATTAGGGCTATAACCACTTATGTTCAAGAAGCATTCAGAAGCAGTTTTTCTAAAACACTCAAGAGGATTGCAAATAGGTTTAGATTCTCAATTCATGCTGTCAGGAGATAGAAAAAGAAAAAAGGTTCCTGGCTTCATACTAAGGCTTTGAGAATTCAGAATGAAAAGGAAAACACCTAGGAGCAGTTATTCACTTTATGTTGTATAGCTAATGACCAAAGGCAAAGTAATGCACAATTCTACACAGAAGTAAAAACTTACACAGCTTTCAATGTTGACTAATTTCAGTAGGATGCCATTAAATTATAACAAAGTTCATTTTGTTAGCTTTTAATAGTCTTTCTTATGACAATTTTGTTTTGACTAGCAACAATATATGATCCTTCTTACCAGGGCATTCAATTTCTCCTAAAATTAATTTAAATCTTCCCTTGTAATTTAAATTTTTTGTGATTGTCAATGTAACATCAATTATTTCTGGCCCTGCCCTCAATTTGGCTGCAAGAGTCTGTCTCTTGGTACTGTTTAAAAACTTGTTAGGAATTTTAGGAAGGGATATTAAAGCAATCTAATGATAATTATTTTTGTCATTGTCAGCTTGAGTAATCAGGTAGCCTTCGTAATGGAGTCCGATAATAGTGGTATATTTTTCAGGAATCTGAGTTAGATAAACTAAAAACATAAAATGTGAATTGGTTAGAAGTCTCTATGCCAATGTAGGATTGAATTAACATATGTGGAAGCTCTACTTTGTAAACAGGAGAGTTAATTTTCATACCTTTTTATAGTATCTCATGAACACCAGAAACTCATCTATTTTCTTTCACTGTTTTTTGCTTAGATTGAATTTTCTTAACAATTTTCTTTCTTTATCAGAAGTTCTAATGCCATAGTTTGATAATTATTTAGCAAGTATTCTGATAATGGCAGTACTCGTTCATGCCTTCTCTTCAGTCTCCATATTCATGATGAACACATTCTCTTCTGTTGCAACCCAGCCTGGATAGTCCAGCTGTCACTGGGATAAGACCCTGGTCTCCCCATAAAATTTATGGGTTCACCACCCACTAGGCTAAATGAAGACAAAACAATGCCCAATGATTGGTCCAAAGATGAATTTATTTGTATAAGTATTCTTAGGGATAAGGCTGTCATTGGTTTGCTAAATTTGTGTTAATGGAAAAGAAAGAAAGAGAGAAAAGGAAGGAAAAAGAAGAGAGAGAAAAGAGGTAGAACACCACCTGGGCTCTGGTCCTTTTTGCTCACAGAATGGTGGGCATGCAAATGACCCCTTCTTGCAGAGTATTATTTATAGGTTTTGGTAGGCCTGTGCAGTTCTCTTTCTAGGGAAGCTCTCTATGTGAGTTGGAGGGAGGAGAGATGCTCTTGTGGCACTGTTATATGATAAAAAGAGGCATCCAAATCTTTTTGCTAGGAGGATCAGGTATGAATTGCATCTCATCTCAGTTTTCTCACAGATCTCCTTTTGCAGTACCTTTGAACGGGGTAACCACATAGAATTCAAAATTTTCTCACTCTTTTGCTTTACTTTCCTGGTTTTATAGAGGAATTTTCTACCTGCGGGTGTGTGCATAACCAACTTAGACTAGAGAAATGAAACTTCAGAAGAAGAATGAGTGACAAGTAGAGAGCCAGGAGTTTAGTCTCTGGGTCTGATCATCTTGCTCTAGAGCTTGGTACAAATTCAATGTAATTTACATTCTCCATTCATATCCTCCCTTTATGCAGAAGTTCTTCTAACCCAGAAATGTGCTTCTCTTCTATCAGTGTTGAGTTGAGTGTGACTATGGTTTAGGCACACTGATAATTACCTGCCAGGAAACAAATTAAAGCAACTACTGCAATTTTCATTTGAACACCTAAATGCTAGAGGCCAATCAGGAGTGCTTTACGCAAAGACTCACTCTTTCAGAACATTGAAGCAGGTGAAGCAGGTTTTTCTCCATGATGAAATGTTGTCACTATTGAGATCTACATGACATACATGAAGATCAAGCAGTAATGTCTTTATTGTTTTATACCACTTTATTTGTAGCATATACGTGCTTTAATACCATTGGTGGTTATTGCATATACACAAGCAACCATTGGCCACAGTCACATGTGTCAGTCTCTACCCAAACTCATCCAAGTTCCTTATCTTGCAGTTTCATGAGTTCTTTCAGTTCCTGCAACTTGTATACCTTTGTCCCATTTGGGGATTTCCACATCTTCACATATACACAAAAATCTGGTCAAGGTCAAATACCTCATGCTCTGTCAAGGTATCTGTGGACCCGTCACAGTTTCCCACAAACTATAGTCAAAGAATGGACTTATTAAAAAACTTTCTGCAAGAACAAAGCTATTTAGATAAAAGTTAATTTTTCCTGTGATCATTCATGCAAGTCAGATACAGTGAGAAGGAAAAGAGACACTACTAGCATTCAGAAAAAAAATGATCTACGCTAGGACTGTGTTTAAGAGACAAAGACAGATATAACTTGACATACTGTTTGAAGGCAAGCAAGTCTTCAATAACATATCAAGAACATTTTCTGAGGGCACAGATCTTTAGTGACTATTAAAGTAGTCCTGTAGCCTTGAAAATATAGTGTTGCCATGGCTTGTAAAAGGTTATAGGATCAGAAAAGAGGCTTGACAGGCTTTGTCTGAAGTTGTGTTTGCCTACATGGGGTTTTGTTTTAGTTTCTTTAGCTATAAAAGCCATTTTCTATTGATCAGGTGGATATTATGTAGTTAATTTTACTTTTCAATCATAGAATCATAGAATGGTTTGGGTAGAAGGGACCTTAAAGATCATCTATTTCCAACCTCCCTGCAGTGGACAGGGACACTTTCCACTAGATCAGATTCTTCCAAGCCTCATTCATCTGGCCTTGAACATCTCCCAGGGTAGGGTTTCCACGACTTCTCTGGGCAACATGTTTCAGTACCTCACCATCCTCACAGTAGTACAACAATATTTTCATAACAAGACTGTTCAGCATAGAATGAAATATCAGCATATAAATAAATATTTATCACTGTAGAATAATAACAGCGTAGAAGAACGTAGGCATGGTGTCACAGCAAGTAGCTTGAAATTGAGGATATAGGATGCAGTGTTGCAAACTAAAACCACAAGAGAATAAGTGAGATGCACAGATGACTCTGGAAACCCCAGAGTTGTCAATAATTCACTAGATGAAGAAATAGAAATTGAGGGTTTTAGGGATAACTAAAACAGTGAAGAACAAGTATCTAATTTAGTTTAGACAGAACATGTCCAGATATAACATGGAGGTGCAGACCAAAAAGGAAAAACATTAAGTATGATAGAAAATGTTTTAAAACAGGTCTAATGTATAAAATTCTTCTCCTCTAAAAAGAAGAGGAAGAAATGGTCAACATAATGTTTTTTGCCATGGAGGGGCCTGGGAAACATACAACTTGCTGTAAGCCTTTCTCCCCATGTCCAACTGAAACCACAGCCTTCTAATCCACTCAGAAACACTAGAAGAGTGAGGGGGAAAACAAAGAAAGTGGTATACACTATGAACAGTGGGTGTAACAATTGTATTATGGGTGGTGCTTTCCACAGTGCTAGTATTTTATTTGTGTTTTGTTTGTTTGTTTAATAACAGTATGATTGGGGTAAATACTAATTCTTCGGTTAGACTGTTAAGTCTTCAATGTGCCTAACAACATATCTTAGCCTTATATATTAGATTTGTTTCATTTTTTGCTCCAAGTGAGGTTTTTTGTATAGTTTTAGTCAATGTTAGTATCTGGGATGACTCTTTAACAATATAACTGGTAGGTTAAAATATTTGATAAATATTAAATATTGATAAATTAATGAGATCTCTGATTCTTGCAAGCTGCTAATGTGAATTGTTAATAATAAGAGATCTTTTTTTTAAAGGGTGTGTTATACATCAGCGTATGCCATGTTTAACAAGGGGAACTTCATGACAACTATAAGACATCATATCACATGATTTTCAGAATGGCTATACAATCTATTATCTGTTCTGTTCAATTAATTTAGTACGATCAAACATCCAATTACCCTGTTTTGAGGAATGGCACGTTGTATACTATAGTAGAGATTGGTAGCTCATTACCCTTAATGTTAGCCCTAGTTCACTGTCCCTTCTTCCTCTTCTCTCAAAGACAATAAAGCAGGTAGATTGATACAATATCATGAGTAAAATATGCATCCATGAGAAAAGCATATGAACAGAGCTGGCAGATGCTACTGCTAAACTACTCTCCATCATCTTTGAAAGATCATGGAGAACAGGAAAGGTGTCTGAAGACTAGAGAAAAGCTAATAATATTCCAGTCTTCAAAAAGGGTAAGAAGGAGGACTTGGGAAACTACAGGCAACTCCATCCCCAGAAATAGCATGGAACAGCTCATCCTAGACGTCATCTCCAAGAATCTGGAGGAAAAGAAGGTTATCGGGAGTGGTCAACCTGCGTTCACCACAGGATAATCATGCTTGACCAATCTGAGAACCTTCAGTGATACAGTGACTGGCTGGGTATATGAGGAGAAAGAGACGGATGTTGTCTACTTCAACATCCTCATATGTATGCCTAGGAAGTGTGGGTTAGATGAGTGGATGGTGAGATGGATTGAGAACTGGCTGGATGGCAGAACTCAGAGGGTGGACTAATTATCTCCAGAGGTTCCTTCCAAGCCCTATCATTCTGTAGTTCTGTGTAACAACCAAATAGACTATGAGGAATGGAGCTAAGAAATAACTTATCAGAGAGAATTACTGGAGAAATATAAATGTATTTACAAGAAAGCAAGCTCTTCACAGTCCCCTATTTTAAAACACGAAAGACTTGTAGCCCAATATGAGGTTCTTCAGGATTTTTTTGAAACATGAAAAGGAAATAAAATGATACAGAGAAAAAGAATAAGCTGGGACTGTGTAAAAAATGCTCTACACTGCTGTTTGCTGTTTTGAGCCAGAATATTTCTCTGTTGTTCATTTTTCTAAGATGATATATTTCAGAAAACAAATACACCCAAGACCTGCAGGGTTCAGATGTGTTCAGCAAGAGATGGCCATGGAGAAAGTATAATGCTACTGCCCATCACAAGATTTTTCTGAGAGACTTTTATTGTTAATTCTCCAAACAATCTGCAGAAGTAAATGAGGTGTGCCACCCACTTTTTCAGAAACCCTGAGCAACGTGTGTTAGGATGATGACTACTGAGAAGCATTCCATTATGTTAACCTTTACTGTAACATTTTATTTTTTATCTTGATTAATATTTTCCCATATTTAGATTTTCTGCTCTTGTCTCCTCCTCTCAGTTTCATACTGTGGGGACCGAACGTGGTTTGGTATTATTTAGAATATGGTTGACCAAACCAACAAATTACTAGGAAATGTTTTTGTTCTTAAGTAATGATTAATGCATATTTTTCTCAGGGGTTAATGTCTATTTATTGGATTAATGTCTTGTTTCTAATGTCTGTATCTCTTTAATTCATCTACTTACACTATTATTAAGTGTTTGGTCTATGCTTGGGACACATTAAAATTAAGATTAATTCATAATCATTTCAATCAGCATATACACCTTCTTTTCAATACAGATCTAAAGATCCCAAATGAGTTAACTGACTTAGACAAACTGCCTGCCATTTTCCTGCCAACCGCAATCAGGTGTACAGACTCCTCAGCCCTCAAGGTAAGAATGAAGTGAAGAACGCCGTGACTAACAGAATTTAATAGATTTAGATCTGACCTTAGTCTTTACCTTATCTGTCACCTTGTCTTCTCTTGAGATCTCATGTCAGAGACGCTCCTCCTTGTTACATCTGCCACAGTGGGCTCCTCGGCCCCTTCATGGTGGCTGTCACTGAGAGGACATGCTATTGAAATTGTTGAGGAAGATTTCATCTCTGTGTTGCACAGCTCAGTGATTTAGTGGGTTCAGCAATGTGACATACTGAATCAGCTCTGCCACTGATGTTAGAAGTATCTGACTACTTGGTGATTATGTGTGGATTGGTTGAAAAGGTTATGCTACATTAGAGGAAAATGAAGGTAGTCAAGTACACTAAAGTGGTGTGTAAATCCCAAAGAGCCTCAGAGCACTTCAATAAAATTTTTCATCAAGCTGCGTACAGTGGTGGTTCTAGAAAAACGTCATTTCACATGCTAAACTCTTTGGAATACATCAAATAATGTGTCTAGGAAGTGTTAAGTAATGGAGATTGTTGCCTTCTCATCTTGGACAGAGGCAAAAACAGAGAAGAAAATGTCACACATTGCCGCAGATTCTTTCAGCTGGAAGTAAGAAGTATTCAGGCTCATCATTTTGCAGATTCTTTACTACAAGTTATTCATTAGAAGTACTTTGAAACAAAACAATTTGATATTTATGGCTATGGGACTCTCTTCAAGGACTGAAGATTGCCAAGCAGGGATGAGACCACTTGGCCACTCAGGGCAAATGCATTTTTTGCCAAAAGTCTCACTAACCTGGTGAGGCAAGCTTTAAAGCAGAAATAACAGTGAAGGGAGATGACAATACTGAGTCCAGTAAGAAAAGAGTGAACAAGGTTGGCAAGTAAAGGATTCAGGGTGATGTGAATGAGGCAGATTTCATAATCAAAAAGAAAAAAAAATACCTACACACACACAATTTCCCAGGCTCAACTTCACTCCTTCCTCACCTCCTTCACCTCTTCCCTGTCCCCAAAGTGATGTGGGGGTGGTGGGGGAAATGACAGATTACAGTTAGTCCATAACTGTTTTGAAAAGGTATTTTTCCCTTTCTGAGACCTGTTTTTCCTGCCACTTTGCCATCTTGACTGCAAGGCTTAGCTGTGTCCCGTGGTGGGTCAGTTAGAGCTGTCTGGAACTGGTTGTGTCGGGCACAGGTCAGTCCTGGCCTCTTCTCACAGAGGCTGGCTTGCAGCCACCACCAGTGCCTGGGCACAGACACCCAATACAATAACACAACATAATTAGCATACAGTGGGAGGGAAGTATTTCCTTATTATTATAAAACATGTTCGCTAGTATGTTTTTGATATGCTATTATATCATACTTTGAAAAATATTCTTGTGCTCACATGAGATCTTTATGATAATCCCAAATTGGTCACTAAGGGCCAAGACCTCAAAAATTAGGAGTGATTCCTGCAACAGTTACATTCTTCTCAAGTCAGTTCTGTGCATTTAATGATCAAGCGGTTGTGAAGGTTCTCTGTGCCACTTGAAAGTGATTAAAACTTTGTAGCAAGGATAATAAAAATATATCGGAATATACATGACCTGCAGCCAGAATACATTCACTGTGTTGATGTCAACTCATGTTGGTCTCTGGAGTTGTATATGATCACCAGCAAGTTGAAGGTTGCAGACTTTTTTTAGTTGCTTGTTGTCAGTGCATAGAGGTTGTACTTCAGACCATGAATTTTAAGTTGTCCATCCTTCCTTTGTTTCCTAATTCTATGCATATGCACGAGAAAGGCATAGAGTCAAACTGAGTTTAGAAGGTCCACTAATACCTCTTGAATTACATATTATAAATTTATTTCTAAAAATTCTAAGAATTTTCCACATATAAGCATAGAAAGAAGAGAATCCTGCTTGTCTTACAGGTTCAGCCCAGATCTCTATTGGCATGTGAACTATCAGGTCTTCTCTTTCTTTAGTCTTCAATAAACTTTTCTATATATAGTAACATTTTTGAGAGCCAGTTCTATGTCCTAGATAACATTTTCTTTTCTGACATAAATAAATTTAACCTTAATAATAAGTAGAAACATCCTAAAGTAATGAACTTTTTATTTGGAGATCTAAAAGTGCTGAATTTTCCAGCGGTTGGGAATGAAGTATTTTACTGAAGCACAAGACACTCATTGTATTTGAATCATTAAAAAGCAGCAGATAAGAGACAAATGAGGGCAATAATCAAAACATGGCATTTTCAGAGAGGCCACATTCTACAGGTGTCTAGAAATAAGTATCATTCTCGCTACTGCATCTATTTTTCCTGCAGTTCAAAGCTCAGAGCGGTTGAATTTCTGAGGAAACAGGTTGGTCTTAGCAGTGAAGAAGGATTCATAATTTCTGAAACAAAAAAAAAAAAAGCAAATATAAAATCCTGTCCCTAGTAAAATCAAATTACAACTCTGAAAGCTGTAGTTTGGAAACAATATTTCTAATAGAGTATCCAGAATTTTTAAACTCATGCTTTCCTATTCAAGTAACACTGAAGTGAACCCTCTGGAGACATCCAACGAAGAAGGTTATTAAGAAGAACCACTTATATAAAAAAAAACCCTAGCATGCTAATTACATAACTTCTAAATATTTTGTTTTTCTTTTAGCCTAAAAAATAATGAGACACTTAAATTAGGTGTTAGAATAAAAATTATCTTATTTCTTGAAGAGCTATGTTCAAATCCTTACAAAATCCCAGTACATTCTAGTTCAGATGAGTTACAAACAGCAGAAAACAAATAATAAAAAGAGCTTTAATTATTTAGCTAAATAAAGAAAACAAGGTTTATCGTTTAGGCATGTTTGCCAAAATTGAATGCCAAGTGTTGTTTGATTTATTTGAGAGTTGATTGAGCAATACAAAAATATTCTTCTGAGAAATAGTTTGATAAATATTTTGTAGACAAGATCAGTTTTAATGTACATCTATTTTGTCAAAACCAGCAAGTAGCTACGGCATAAAGGAAAAAAAACCCACATTAATCTGCAGGATCACAGTCTGAAAATTCTGTGAAAGCGTAAGTGAAGATTTGTATTCATAAACATATTATTTTCAGCAAAAGCTGTTATTTCAGTTGTTCCACAAATTCCACCAGACCAAGGCACAGTAGCTCCAAACAGTAAGCCTTTCAGTATTTCAATGTGTCGTTTTCTCAAAGATGAACACATTAGGGCACAATATAAGCCTGCCTTTAACAAAGTCATTTGGGGTCTCTTTCACTCTTCCTTTTCTATTGCAAGCACAATAATAAGAATAATGAAATTACTATCTTCAAAATCAATTTATGGGAAATCCCACATTTGGGATAATGGTATTGAAATAGTTTAAATTGTTATCATTAAAATTCAGCTTATTACCTAGATCAAAATGGAAACTTCACAAAGGAGACTTATAGCATAGGTGATTAGTTCCTACAATTTCATTTTGGTGCTTCTCCAAAAATCAATATGATGGTCTAGCATAATTAGTAGAACTTAAATTCACATGGTGAATCTTTTTTTTTTTCTAATTTGAGTACTTATCTTCCTCTTTCTCAGAGAAAAACAAGTAAGTTCTCCTTGCTCTGTTCACCATACATGTGAATACTGATGCATTTATGTTCATAACACCCTGTCTAGAATCAATACCACACAGTCATAAGTTCTTTTCATGTGGAAGAAATGATCCTCAATCTATAGACAGACTCTAAACTCCACAAATATAACTGTTACATGAACTGTAAATAATATCCATGTTGAAAAAACTGTTTCATCATAGATAAAAAAATTAGATATATTATTTGTGCATGCATCTGTGTGTTCCACTAGATCCGTTTGACCTGTTCCCCAGTCCTGCAATCAGGATGTTACTTGCTGACAGAAATTTTGAAGACTGGCTCTAAAGTGAGGTGCTGTCTTTTCAGTAATTATGACAATGAAAGTGAAAAAGGAAGTATCAATACGTTCATGTGTTCCAGTGTGCACTAAAAACTAGCTGTTATTCAAATTAAATTATCATTTAATTTTCATTATGGAGAGGAGAATATATATGTAGTTGTAACTACATGAGAAATGAGCTATAGAGCCAAACCTATACGTCTAATATTTCAAGTTAATATTCTTTTTCTTAGCTGAAATAGCATGGATGTTTATTGTTTATTGCTTAAATATTGGTTTCTAAAGAACAGAGGATAAGTGAAAAGAAAGCCTTTAGCAAGACACATTTGAAGAGAAATGTATTAATTATTTGCAACATTTTTTATCTCAGAGATATTTTACTTTAGTGAAACAGTCACTGAATGTAAACGAGAATTAATTCATGATGAAGAATAAAGCATCTGATTTTATAAAAAATACTGTGTATTCCTTGTGAAACATGGCTCATTGTGCATGAATAAATTGGACAGTGTGCCAGAATGTTTCATATCTCAAGAATATAGCTCAAAGGCAAGCCATCAACAGCAGTACTGGATTTGTTGCTGTCCTAGACATGGAGTTAGAATATGTATTACTTTATACACAAACACAATATTCTTATTTGCTAGTTCTGTAACTTCTTGAATTTTACCTTAAAAGCCTGCCTAAGAGGTATAATTTTGCACCTGAATTTTCTGCTGGTTAGAAATAATCAAGCCATATTTTGTAACTTCTCTGTGGGAAGTGAACTACTCTATATATTTGTTTTTATTGCTGGTTCTCTACTAAAAGCTCCATTTTAATAATGCCTCATGAGACTTTTCTGAAAAAAAAGTGTTACTTTGTTCCTACAACAGACCAAGAGAATTTCATGTTTATATGTACATTGACAACTGTCATTATAAAACTATAATTATCTTCTCATGTAAAATATATTTGTTATTGGCTTTGTGTCATTCCTTTTTTCTTTGACTAATTATGCAGAAAACTTACTTTACATGACCATTTTGTCATCTGTTTATTTTAGCAGCATGAATATATACATATTCTCTCTATATGTATACATATATAACTTGCTTCCATTGTATATTTGTCTCTTGACAAGCTAGAGTATAAATAATTTATAGACACAATTTCTTGCAAGATAGAAATATGCTGATACAAGTACAGACAACCACATTCTATTCAGGGAAAAGCAATATAGTACCCAGCCTCATAATAAATAGTATGTTTTGTTAGGAAAGATATTTTATTGATTTATTTTTCACTTGTGTGTTGCAAGTATTCTATAATTCAAGTCCCGATTATTACTTTTTACATCGTAGCTTAAGTTACCAGAGAAGGAAACTAATTTTCCCCACTCTAATCTTTGGTGTGAGCTGTCTTTAAATGTGAGTAAAATGATTGTACCTAACCGTGTAATAATCCACCAGTTATGCTGAGTTAGCAAAGAGAAACAAAGTATCTCTTCAGACATCAGCCTTCCCAAAAGAGGAATAAAAAATCACCTCATCTCAAAATCTCCTGCTTGGGATTGACCTCCACATGCTACATCCCTCTACAGGCACATTTTAACAGCCATTTATCTCTGCCACACCCCTGGTGCAGACTTTCCCTAAGGGCAGAGAGAAACTTTTAGCAATATAGATATTATTTTCTCAATAACTAGCAATCCCCTAGGCAGGTTGGTTAAGTCTTCTACCTGAGAAACCCTTGGGCCTGGTGATCTGCCTCCCGGCCTCAGCAATTTCTACCCCTGGAGGTATCTGAGCCAATTACTGATTTCAGCTATGTGCATACCCTGCCTGAGACAGTCCCTTGCAGGTAACTTGTCTATGATTCAGTTCTCAATAGCACTCCTCACCTCTTGAAAGATATCCTCTGACCATTTTGTTCAATAAAATGTGTTATTAATAACTGTGATTAAGGAATCAATATACTACTTTTCCTCTGTGATAGGACAGGTAAGATAAATGTGCAATCTGACACATCTGATTATAACTTCCAATATTCTGAGCATATAAAAATACTAATATTACATAGCAGAACTAAGTTTAAAAATGCCAAGATGCTTAAAGAAGTTACTATCATACACAGGTTTTACATTTGTAAATAATTAATTTTGGTGTTACCTTCTGTAACGTTTTGTTAATTTGACTTAAATTATTACTCAGGAAGGGAAGCAAGTTGGTAATGAAATCATTTCTTTTTTTAAAAGTGTTTAACTGAAAAGAGGAAAGCAGACACGGAATGGAAGTAATATTTTTATCAGCAGGCATAAAAATAACCTTTATAAAGAAACAGCTTTAGAAAATGAAGTATAAGCATTCAGTTACTGATTGGTGAAGCTTAGGTCAAAGATAAATTACAAAAGCAGAGAGGTAATACTAGAGAGAAGAGGATAGTGTTCCAACTGGACTCATATTTTGCCTTGCAAGCATATATGCTGCAGAGGTAAAGCACTATTTATGCTCTTCAGTCTTAAGTAGAAAGTAAAAATATGATTTAATTGCATGCTTGGATTCAATTATGGAAGTTGCATAATATCACATGGTGTGCTTTATTGCAGCTCACTGGCCTAACCCCAAAAGATTAAAAAAACTTGAATCATGTGCCATTTCTCTTTTTTTATCCTTATAGTGTATTAATCAGAATCTAAATTCTGTCATCATCAAAGTAAGGAGCACTGGGTTTTCAATGCATTTCCATTGATTTTGCATACCTCAGTGGTCATAGAAAAGGAAAACCCTGTTTTTAAGTTCTTCTTTGTGGTTTAATACATTGCAGGGACTTGTCATTTATTACCAGTACAGTACCTTAAACACTGTTCTACTGGGTGTGATGGCTGGAACTCTCATTAAAAAAAATACCTGTTATTCACAGGAATAGAGATTTCACATGTTCCGGTAAGTTGTTCAAAGTATAAGGACAGTGCATTAATCAGTCACTCATGAGTTATATTTCTCCATTTCTATGTCTCACTCCTGATTTTCAGAGGAAACATTGGTTTCGTTGTCCTCAAGGTAACAGCTGAAAACCTTCTGCAACTGTCTTTCTTTGATAGGAAAAGATACAAGTCCAAGCAGTTCCTTGCTATTCATCTCCGTTTTGGTACTACAGCTTGCATCAAGCTGTGGTGGAAAAACAAGTCCCTGCAGCAACCAAGAGGAGCAGAACATAGCAGCCTGCAAGGGAGAGGCCCTTTTATCATCCCTGTACTCTATAAAATAATCTTAGCTTTCATTATTAATTTCTACAGAGAGAACTCTTTACTGTGCTCCAGAGCAGCTCTGTGTGTTTCTGTTAATTTAGAAGTTAATCCGAGTCCTAGACCTCTCTCAGGCTTCTTAAGTTTACACACTCGCAGTGGAGGAACTGGAAATTCATGTATTTTCAGGACATGAGTTTCAAGACCTGTTATAGCTTCTGTGTGCAGTATTCAGCTTTAATCTGAACAGAGGATATTGCCACACCAGACAGACAAATGGCCCAAGAAGCAACTTAGAAGTGCCTATAGAAAAAATAGAATTCCAGGATAACTGACTCAAATCATTGCCTCTCCAGAATACGTGTTTTAAGTGGCAGACTGCCATAAAAATGTATATCAGCCAGCTGCAAACAGCATTTATACACATATATATGTAGTGTAAAATGTAATTAAAAGTACAGTATCAGTGAGAAAAATAACAATTGCCTAAATTAAGGTTGTTTGTACCAGCTTAATTTGGCTGGAGCATAGAAAGACCTAAATTGCAGAATGGCAGACTGTAATTTTCAATGAACTCCCCTGTATTCACTACACAGAATATCTGCTCTCTTAATGAGCAAATAGTCAACAGTTTGTTTTCTTCTCATTGTTCGCTTAGAGGTTTCATAGTCCATTTGCAGTGCACTGTCCAAGCCCTGCTGACTGCAGAATTATGTTTTGATTCAGAAAAAGCCTCCTCCCAGGTTCTTTGTATATGCTCTTTTCATAAACAATTTTTGTCTCTGTAACATTCTTAAGAAAAGAAGGGACATTTTCTACTACAGGAAGTTTGGTGTCAGCAACATTTGACAGACCTAATGATGAAACCTTTCTTTCAGTTTCTTCATTCCTGTGCATTGTTGTATACATTCCATCCTCTGACAATGAAAGTTGTGTGGATTCTGCAGAGAGTAAAGGCATTATTCATGCAGATTCAGCTCTGGCACAAGTTCAGCACATTCATGGAACAAATAGTTCAGGAATTTCACAAAGAAAGACATATAAATCAATGTTACCACAAAATAGTCTGAAAAAAACCCAAGGCAATGCATTATCTAACTTTTGAGGACATCTTTGCTCTCTAAAGAATGCATACTAATACTGAATATACGTATACATTCATTTTCCTACTATTTTAAAGAACAAATTGAAGAAAGAAAGGAACACCATTGTGGTACATATATTTACAGTTGTCCACATCAGAACTGGAAAGTTAAACTCCTAGGTTTCTGCTGATTGAGGTAAATGGCATAACTCAGTGACAATAGCAGGTTATTTGCATTAGTATGGGTCAATGCAGAAAGAAACAGGAATGTCTGAGCCTCTTGCTAACAGCTGAAGAGTAATAGGACACAGATATTTGGGGCTCTAGAAGGACAGTGACCCTAAGGAGACTACCTTGCCAGCCTTCTACTCATCTGGGCTTCTGTGTGAACATATCTGCAACCAGTTCCATGAGAAGGTAGGAACACCTGTAAGGAGGAATGGTCATTGTTTCTGGCACAGTATTAAACAGAAAACAGCAATGACTAATGCTACCTTTTGTGAACATAAGGAGGCTCACAGGAATGTCATCTTGAACACTTTCATCTTCTGACAGTGATGTATCACTAATGAAAGAGTCCCTGTTATGAGAGAATTTCCTTTGAGTATGCTGCCAAAGGTCATCCCCCTTCAACTAATGTGCCGGCAGATCTGCATCCATTGCTGGAGTTTTTAAGTTTCCAACTCACAGAGGGAAATTTTTTGTCTGTTTTAAACTGGTGTCTCAGTTCCATCATTAAAGAAACTTGTACCTCCTTCCCTGCCAGCAGCTGCCATCATTCATCTAGACCTTTGCCCATGAGAAGCTGTAGGAGGAGAGAAGGGAGCATGGTCAGACATAGAACTGATTGATTGATTGATTGATGGATTGATTTTAAATTGGAACATGCTGTTATCTAGTAACTAAGTGGTCTGTTAAGGGTGATGATGTGCTCTGTGGGACAGAAAACTGATGAGAAAAACAAAGTAGTAGAAACTGGAACAGCAAGAAAATAAATAGGTATTTCTCCCAAGAAATATATTTACTTTCCCTTGCTTAAAACCTTCCCATGGTTATCACAGGAGTACAAATATTCACACATAAACATGAATCCTGTGTTTTCTGATTTCAAGGATAATCATAGAATCCTAGAATCATAAGGTTGGAAGAGACCTCTGAGATCATCGAGTCCAAACGTGCCTGTCTCCTTACTGAACCACATCCCTAAGAAACTCATCTACCCATCTTTTAAACACCTGCAGGGATGGAGACTCCACCACCTCCCTGGGCAATCTGTTCCAATCCCTGACCACTCTCTGAGTGAAGAAATTCTTCCTAATGTCCAGTCTAAACCTGCCCTGGTGCAACTTGCGGCCGTTCCCTCTCGTCCTGTCACTCGTCACTTGTGAGAAGAGAGCAGCACCCACCTCATCTCAACCTCCTTTCAGGTAGTTGTAAACAGTGATGAGGTCTCCCCTCAGCCTCCTCTAAGATAAACAACCCCTATTTCCTCGGTCTCTCCTTGTAGGGCTTATTCTCCAGCCCCCTCACCAGCCTCATTGCCCTTCTTTGCAGACACTCCAGCACCTCAATGTCTTTCGTGTAGTGAGGGGCCCAAAACTGAACACAGTACTCAAGGTGTGGCCTCACCAGTGTTGAGTAAAGGGGCACAATCACCTCCCTGGTCCTGCTGGCCATGCTGTTTCCGATACAGGCCAAGATGCCACTGGCCTTCTTGGCCACCTGGGCACACTGCTGGCTCATATTCAGCCGGCTGTCAACCAAAAGCCCCAGGTCCTTCTCCTCCAGGCAGCTCTCCAGCCACACTTCCCCAAGAACTGTTCAAATCCAAGTTCCATTAACTAAGCTTTCCCTTTGTCTGCAAACTTATGCTTCAACACGAGAATACGAACCAACCTAAAGTTCAACAGTTTCTCCCTATGTATTCCTTAGCTTGTAATTATATTTCCTAAAATATTGTCTAAATAAAAACATCCCTGGAATGAGAAGAAATGGCTTGAAGGGTGAATCCAGTTATTTAACTTGTGGAAAATATGTGTTTGGGTTGATTACTGAACAAGCAAAAAATACATATAGAACAAAGACCAGGTGAAGACAACTATTTCATTTACAGAGAGGAAAATTCTATTAATTGTAAAGTAACAATGTTGTAAGTAAAGACCTTTTTTTTTTGACATTTTGAGTTGTGCTGCAAGATGGTGGTAGTATGCTGGTAGTATACTCTTGAACAAAAAGACTCAGTGTTCAGGTTTTATAATGTTCAGGTCTTCCCTAAAATTCACCATTCACGCTTTGAGGACACAATAAACCTTTTAAATATTTGCATGTAGATTCAACGGTTAGTTCACAAGTTAGAACAAATTAAAAACTGAAACAAACTGAAGCCCTGTGGGCTGTGGGTCCATTGTTTTTCCTGAGTAGCATTGTCTAGGAATAAATAAAATCTGTCGACTTTTCCACAGAGTTCAAATTATCATTCTCTGCACAAACAACATTCCTAAAAAGTAGATTGGAATACGACAAGCTATGGACATTCATTATATTTAACGTCTGTGAGCACAGAAAGTACATTGAAAAACAAAAACATGACTGATTCTGAATAGGTTACCCTTGTGTTGCTACAGAAAATTAATGCGATCAATTGACCTTTAGGATTACCTTGCCTATAGATTACTCTTCATATAGTTGGCATATGAAAACATTCTGTTGCTTTTAATGATGCAAAGAAACTGTTCCCGTATGTTGAAATACTTTAGTAGTGGACTACTAACAGAACAGTAGCTGCATTTTAAAGTGCTTGTGTCTACATTTTACTTTAGGAAACATCCCCCTGGTACTGCATTTCTAAACAAAACCAGTGCTAGAGAAGTAAAGCAGTAGATGAGACAGCCTGTATTATTACATAAGGGAATAATGCATGCTTTTAAAAATCAAATATGAGTACAGGAAAAGATACTGTGATGTCTTTGTTGTTGTAAATATGAGATACTATAACAAGGCAGATCTAAGGTCAAATCAGTCATGAGCTTACATGTCTTTCTTAAGATGTTCAAACTTTCCTTAAGCTTCAAATCATTAATTTCCTGAGTTCTAAGATTCCCTTTCCAGTCATTGCAACTTGTATGAAAATTTTTTGACTTTGATATTAATTCCTGCTCTTATTCTTAACTCCATTTTGAAACTATTTTTCTTTGCTCTGTGTTTTTGTCTGCAGTACCAGGTTCTGAAACCTAATACAACAATCGATACTTTAATAACTTCAGTAATGCCTCTGTGGAGTATTCCTCTGGGCTTGATCTAAGTATTGTGAATAGTTAAATTGGGCATATAACCAATAGTAGAGATTTTTCTTTAGCTTATTATGTTTTAGTTTGTGTGGTAGTTTATGTGATAGCTGTCCAATATTGTATAAGGAGCTCAGAAATTTAGTAGTGTTAGCATCATAAAAGCTGAAAAGCCCACGATATTTGGCACTTTTGTAAGTACAAAGTTTTAAGCATTAGAATTTTCAGAATATGTGGGGATTAATTTTGCTCAGCTGGAAGATCATATATGGGGGATATGAGTGTACAATGCTGCCTTCCTTTGGAGGGAAGAACAAGACCTTAGTTATTCACTGATAATTTGGAAGTAATACCTCTCTACTAAGTAGCAACCAGCACAATTTTTTTTAAGTGAAATTGTGGAAGCTTTGGAGGAATAAAGATATGATTTTATCTCTGCCATTGCTATGCTTATGAACAGTTATAATGTACACAAGTGTACCTAGAGTTTTACTGAAATGTCTAATTTATGCATATAATGAATTTTAGGGACAATGAAACAAGTGCTATGGTAGTCTGATTTTGTGCACGTACACATGGATCTAGAACCCCTAAAATTTTATTTTCCTTTGCATAAACCATAAACTGTCAGCAGATGGAATTTATATAAATAATGATACCAGCCAGTATCATTAGTATTGTCCGATTTCCATATTGATGACAATTCATTGCATATATGCAAACATCTGTGTCCATTATTCAAAGCACAGGTCTATACAGTGTTGTGTATCATCTTTAAAATATTTTGTAAACACATCCTTTACCTACAGAGATATAGTAGTAGCAGCATTATTAACAATAATAATTATAATTTATGTAAGTATGAGTAATGGTGAACATTTTTATCACTCCTTAAAATACGATGAATTCTTTATATTTCTGGAAATTTAACTTATACATTTAAAAAAAAGGCTTTCAGTTCTTGTAAGATTAAAATTAGACCAAACAGCTTTGTTTGACTTCTGCCTTTATGTAAGTTATACTCTCCTCCTGCTCAACCTGCCGCTCAGCTCTCGTGAGCCAGCAGGGCATTCAAAAGGGCAAACCATGCACACAGTGGACTTCAACAGCAAGCACTGGACAGCAGCTATTTTGAAGGGGAAGAGACTGGCTTCTGACAGTTTCTGTGACCTATTAATGTTTTATTTAGCTTTTATTTCTGTGTAATTGTTTCCAGATTAAGTGAGAAAAATATTTTGAAAAATAAACAAGGATCTATTTCAGATACTGAGGTAGAAAGTGAAGCTCTACCTTTCTGAACTGTTTCTCCCTTATTTTTTTATTTATCTTCTACCTTTATTGGAACAAAAGGAGCATAGAGAGCAGTAGCTCTTGAAGAAGAGTAGGCATTACCTGCCTTTTCAGAATATTTTTAAAGGGCATAGCCAACAGTGCTGGTAATGGTTTCAAAGGAAATAGTCAGCTGGGAAAGGGCATGGGGTGAATGGTCTCTGCCACGATTTCTGTTCATCCTTGTTTTACTTACTTACATGAAAATGAGAAAAAGGAGGTTTCCTAAAGCTTGAGTGATCCCAAACAATTTCAGGTGTGAGATGGAGCAATTCAGCCTTACGAAGATGTGATTTTGATTGATTATCCACTTCAACATGAAGAGCATGATATAAAAATATAGATTTCTTAAGTATCCCTCATTATGTTACATCATATACTAATGCTATTTTGATTTCTGAAGAATCTCATTCATTCTGCGAAGTCTTATCATTAATTTTCTCTTAGAACTCAAAGTTTTACATTCATAAACTGTTTTCATCCAAACATCAAATTATAAATTCTTGCAGTGCCAACTTGTGGTGAACCAAACCAAGCCTTATGACAGCCACAAACCTCAAGGCCCCGTCTTATACACCCGGCTGAGAGATGGGATGGGTTTTCTGCAGTGTACATGCAAATTAACATATCTGTGGATGTGAACACCCTTCAGGATTGTCCTGAGAGCACCATGAGACGCTCTCTCACCTTTTCATTCTCATCTGCAGTAAAGGGCTTTTAAATAACAGCCTTAGCAATGTGCTGAACCCAGACTAGCAGTCATAGTTGACTTTTTTTCCCAAAGAGCAATATGTGTCTTTGACAAGGTGATCTGTAAACTTGGAGGACTGTTGGGTAATGTTCTGTTCTTCAAAGATCTGTGGACTCATTTCACTTGTAATTTCACATGTAATTTAATTTTTATATATACTATAAAATACCTAGGGCCCAATCCATTTCTTTGCTTTTAAAAGCATATCAATGATTTATTCAGGAGTTAAATCCCTCCCTTAGAATTATAAAGAATCATAAATATAATTCTAATCTGAACAAATATCCACTTTGTCATCTCATGTGAGCCAAGGGTGAAATTCACAAGAAATAAATATAGATAACTGAAATACAATTCAGTGCAAAATGTATTTCTCATACTATTTTCCTCAATTTTCTGCTGAATGTAGATCTCTGAGGATGTTTCTATTAAAGAGTTATACCAATGTAATGCAATCTACACAGGAACTGATCTAGTTAAATTGGTAGAGACCTCAATTAAATTTAAGTGAAGTAATTTTAAATTTGTGTAGAATTAAATCAATTTCAGCAACAGTTAAATTGTTTAGGTTGAAAAAGTAAATTATGAAATTATATCGATCCATGGGTTAGTGTACTGACAGTAGGGGGTTTTGTATCAGTTTCATTTGATAAATATAAATCCTATCATATAGTTCAATTTAGAAATTCTTTGGAAGAATCTGAGATAGAGTTTGCATAAATGTTATCCTTTACCATGGGAGAGACTAAAAACAGGTTTCCACTTTGGTTTCACATTTTCAATAAATCGCAAACCTTTCTAATGGCTTTGCATGTTGCTTTGCGCTTTATAGGTTGGTACATACCTGTATAAAAGTGAGTCTCTCTGGTACTTTTAATCTTACTTTCAACAAATGCAAACCAGGTCAAGACACTGGAAAAACAGGCTACTGATATATCAGAAATATGAAGATAAAAAGAAAATGGTAACCTTGTTTTCTTTATCACAGTAACAGAAGTTTTGACCTTGGTGTTTTTGGTATTCATGGAATAAAAAGTTTTACAATGAATGAAGTTTAAATAGTAGAAAATTAATACAGACGTTATAATCTCTGAGGAATTATAGGAAAGTTATGGAAAAAAAATTATGTCTTGAAAAGTAAGAGCCCTTGACCTACCCTCTGACATAAATAGCGCATTTTGTTCTATTGGAAACTGCAAGTAAAGTTTCTTTGTATTTGTATTTGAATTTGTATTTGTATTTGCTTTGTATTTGTAATTGAAAGTATGTCTCCTTTTAAAACAAAGCCTAATGTTGGTCCATACAAACCAGCATAATATCTTCCAGAAAAAAAGTCTTATGCTTCAAGCAACGGAGAAGGAAGAAAAGAAATATACTGCAAATGGCCCAAGGGCTTAAACTGACATATAGCACCTGGTCTTCCATTTTCGGTTGAGGAAAAGCAATGATTTTGTAAAACATCCACAGTCTATTGAGAAGCATTACCAAATTTCTATCAAAACATTTTCCAGTCCTGGACATGTCAAATGTACAGGAAATTCTTAAGCAAGTAAGTTTTCAGTTTTGTCGACTGGTTAACAACGGGAAAATCCTTGGACCCATATTTTCTTGTGAATTGTTTTTCTTCATTTCACCATTAAAGAAGCCATCTGTCAGAGATTTGTTTCAATTTTCATCAAAAGCAAACTTCACTCTTTTTGCAATCTGCCAAATGTATCAATTTGACAT
Source organism: Dromococcyx pavoninus (assembly GCA_033558185.1). NCBI lineage: Eukaryota > Metazoa > Chordata > Aves > Cuculiformes > Neomorphidae > Dromococcyx > Dromococcyx pavoninus. Next base: position 1,321,577 of record JAUMJL010000735.1, read on the forward strand.
ACATGAAGACAAAAGACAGTATATGATGTAGTTCTCCTCGGTCAACTCCAAAACCTACCGGAATGAAAGGCACAATGAAGGCACAAAACCCAAACATATTTATACATTAACATGGTCAGATTTAAGACCATAAGAACAGAATTGAGTGGATAACACCATGAATTTTATTGAGGGCACTGCTTTCAGACCTAAGTCAGTTTCAGCCCAAGCCTGTATTAGGAACTTCTGTATTAGGAATATCCTTCTTTTTCAGTGTGATCCCGCAGTCATATGAAGTGTTATACTCTGCTTCTGTTAACCACTCATTTCTCTTCCTTAGTGTGCATCAGAACATAAATGCCACAAAACTGAGTAAGTCTGACAAACAGAGGAAAGGGTAATAGTTTCTCCCAGTTTACAAGTAAGAGCGCATGAGCGCAGCTCTGATTTCCTGTGTGATATTAATTTGTACCAGAGATTTTTCCGTACACCACAAGGTGAGTGAGGCATATTGTCTTCAGAGGGCTGGTCAGAAAGTCTTAGTTTGAGTACTCTGTAATGCTTTTGGGATTTCATACCAACCTTTCTTGACTACAAAATCAGTTCTAATGGTGTTATTTTCCTTAGTTGGTAGGTGAAGGTGGTTAGGCAGTATGAATGCCTCTGTGTACTGCACTGGGTATCATCCTAATGGTATTGGTGGTGTTAGCAATGGAGGGGGTTAAAAGTGGTCTCTGTGAGACGATACCATGGACTGCTCCATCCTGGACATGACCAGATCCAGAAAGCTCTACAAGGGGCCCAATGCAGTATATGGGTGAGCCCACCAGCCAGGCTGGTGGTACCTTTGGGAAAACATCTTTAAGAATAGGCAAAACAACCAGAGGACATGAGGAATAAGAAGATGAGGGGAAAAAAATGTGAAAAACAGTCCTATAAATTAAATGCTAAGGTCAGTGAAGAAGGAGAGGAAGGAGCTGCTCCTTGTAGTCCATGAAGGACCACACACTAGAACAGCTGGATATTTCCTGCATCCCATGGAGAGACCACGCACAAGAAGGCTTATCCTGAAGGGCTGCAGCCCATGGAGAGGCCCCATTCTGGTGCAGGGGAAAAACATGAGGAGGAGGAAGCAGCAGAGAGGAACTGCTCCGAACTGACCACAATCACTATTCCCCATCCCTCTGTTCAGAGTTAGAGAGGTAGAAGAGTTAGGAATAAAGGAGTGAACCTACACCTGGAAAAGACTCATGAGTAAGGGGTAGGGGAAGTTTTAGGTTCCGTATTTGTTTCTCACTATCTGATTCTTATTTAATTGACAATGCCTTAAATTATTTTCCCCAAATTGATATGTTTTGCCCATGATTGTATTTGGTGAGTGATCTCTCTGCTTGTATCTTGACCCATGGAACTTTCCCACCTATTTTCTCCCCCTGCCCCTTTGAGGAAGAAGAGTAAGAGGGCAGCTGTCTGAACTTCTTGTAGCCAGCTAAGATCAACCCAACACAGACAAGAATTGCCCTTTTTGCCATTGTTTTTCTTGTTTCAGCGTACTAGTATTTAAAAACAGTAATTACATTTTAAAATATTGTAATAAGGGAATTCTTAAGAAAAATATAAGTTAAGAGAGAATTCCAGGAGCCCTTGCTATTCCTCTAGTAACTCAGACCACCTCCTCAAGCAAAATCCTGGCAGCTGAAAATCTCTTTTTTTAGAAGAAATCAGAACATGCATTGTTTAGTATTATTCATTTAAACATTTTAAATCTATATTTTTTATTTCAGTAGCTTGCTTCAAAATATGCTGCTGTCTGTCCTGTTCAGAGGCTATACTATTTTTGTACTTCTTTAATGAGCTTAATCTACATTGAGATTGACATTATGCATATATATCCTTGGGGTCTTTCATTGACTTCCTCTCTGACTAACTTTCTAAGCTAGAGGATTATTTTCTCTGGAAAGGTTTGATTTTTGATACTGTTGAATCTCATCACAGTAGCTAACTGGTGTGGTGGTTGAACACAGTAAACTCTACAAGATAGACTCCTCTGTGAGATATAAACTGGAAGCAAGAAGAAACAGTTAATCAAGGTTGTATGCTAAACTATTGATTGCTGACTTTGTAGAGTGATTGTATTACTGCACTGAAATGAATAATGGAATTTTACAGAAATCTCATGCTGGTGTTTCACAAAGAGACTCTTCAATCATCAGAAAAGGACAAGTAATTGACTCTTTTACTCACCTTTTTGTTCAAAATCACCTCTCATTCAGGTTTGTTATTTTTGACAGTTACATTTACAACATAGAGCCAAGCAGAAAAGGCTTTGCAGGAGTTTGAATGCAGAAAGAGTAAGTAAAATGTTACCATGAGCAACTGTTGAAGATGTTGAATATTAATCTGTAGCATTGTAAAGGACTTTGATATAGTAGGAGAACAGCTGACATGGTGATTTCACCACAGAGTTGTGCTGAGAGGAAGTAGAAAACTATTGAGGATTGTACACAATCGGTGAGTTCTGTGGTTTCCCGCGAGTGGTGGTGGAAACAGTGTAGCCTTTATGAATGATGCAGCATGAGGGTTTATTAGATCAGTGAGCATATTTTAAATGTTTTTGTTCAAATTGTGGGATGACATCAAAAGCATCTCACTGCTTCTTTTGCAGGATGACAAGTCTAAGGAGGAGGGTATGATGCAAAAGATTGGATGAAGACGTTACATAATTCTCTTTAGTGTTTCAAGTCAATACATATTATGTATCCATGTGTGAGATATACAATCTAATATTTATTATTATTACAGTACAATCCACAGGAGACCTTTAACGTATCTTTTACAGGAATGGAATCAACACTTCTAGATCAAGAGTTACATCCACCAAGTGCCTTAAGTTCTTTGGTGCTCAGTTTTACAATAAATAATTTTTAATAGTTTTATAAAACATGAATCCTCAAATCCCTTCGTTAAAAGTAATTCTAATCAAAGTTGCACAGAGTAGCACTCTGAGCAGAAGGTAGATTTGGTTAGGCCATTGATGATGCAGATAAAATAATATCAGTATTCCAATAAATAGAAATATACAGTTTAGAATATTTTATTGATGAGAGGGACCTGATTTGTTGTTTATTAAAGAAAAGGAGCAAGATTTACTCCTTGCATCATGTACCATTGTTGCTTTTTTCTTTTTTTCCGGTAGCTCATGCAAGCTGTGAAAGTCCTACTTGCCAGACAGAAATTTAGATTACTGTGTCACATCTGAAAGTTTTTGATAAAAAAAAAAGGAAAAAAAAAGATTGCTCACTTTTGCAGTTGTTTTCTCTGCGTGTGTTTAGCACTACCTTACAGATCTCAAGTGAAGAAAACTGGTTTGAGGTCCTTTGTTGAGGCATGTAATCAATTCTGATCTGTTTTTTTCCTCAACAAGAGGCACATTATGTTGCAAATTAGAATAATTACTGAACTAAAATAAAGACTCTGACAAAACAAAATACCCCTTTAGGGAAGCAAATATTTTTCATATTTTCATATGTGAAAAAGTCAGAAGAAAAAAGCCATAATTAAAAATATTCAATTAGTTGACATTCAAATGAAAATATATTGAAGAAAAAAGTCTTCAAATCAGTAAAATATTTAAGGCTATGCAGAGAGAGATTTTAATATCATATAATTATAAAATTGTTTAGGTTTTGTATTCTATTGTTGAGAAAGTTTGTAATAAATTGCATTGGACATGAGATCCTCTGAATAACTTTCCTAGAACTGATTATGTTTGTTTTACATTATGCAGTGTTTCAAGTCATCTTTGTGAGCATCATAATATTGCCATAAAATTCCCCATCTCCTTTACTATTTCACAACAAAAATTAGTTGAATTGCTATTAAAATTCCAAAGATATACTTGCTTGGCTGAGGTAAATCAGTAGGTTCAGTGAAAAATGCAAACAACTGATTTCTATAGATGTGCATCATCCAAAGATATTTGAAACCATATCTTTACCTTTACTGACAAGAACTGGAGTTCTACAGGTAGTAAAGAAGATTGACTTGTATGCAAAATGTTTTTTCCTAGACCACATGCTAAGCATATATCATTTGAAATGGTTTCCCTCCAAGCAGTTTGCCAACCAAGAATTGTTCAAATAAATTATTTTGATAATAATTTCAAATACTGAATGAATTAGAGAAAAATCATAGTCTGCTCATAGAAAATTCATGCATAGAAGAGAGTAAAATTCATCAAATAAATTGCTAGCTATGAATTAATTGCTTAGCTCAAGGCCTAAGTAATATTTAAACTCTGTAACCAGAGTACTGAAGAGCGTGGTTGAAAAAAAAAGTTACATGAAATAAATACTCTATATCTTTCTCAATTGAAGATGGAAATAAGTTCTGTTTCTTCAGTGGTTGCAAACAAACGTATTTGGGGAAGTCTAATCTTAGATTACCAAGCTCATTTAAACCATATTCTATTTCAATATTCTGTTCCCTCAAGATACTATTTAATTTTCTTGAATTAGTCTTATTTAGGATAGATGGGTTTTTCCCTCAATGTTCATCTTCCTCAATTTCATTTCTGTCCCCTTACTGTCAAACAAAAGTCATCAGCAGAAAATATTACCTGGAGTTGAAATCATTGACAAAGTCAAAGATTTTATGTGCCCGAATTAAATCTTAACATCTCATTCTGCAGGCGGAATTAGCCTAGTTTGTGAGTCTGATCTTGCAATTTATTTTCATTATTCTAGAATAAAAATTCTTTCTCTAGTTTTGCATTTGTATATTTTCTTTCTGAGTCAAATGCAGCTTTCTGAAGAATATAATTTAAAGGAAAGAAGCCCTAAGAGTTAGGAGGCCAAAGCACAAGGTCTCCTCTGTGCACTGATAGGGTAGGTTTTCTCTCTATCCATACATGTCTCTGGAGATCTATGATGTAATTATTATTTTGTACACTTTGTATTTGAAATACTGTGAGGGCTGTGAGTAACAATTGCCTAGCAGGTGGACATAAAGAGTACATCCCAGAGAGTGTCATGATGGATATTAGAGAAGGCAATAACTATTTGGATAGTCTTGGAGGATTGCATAAAATGGTGGGGAAAAAAAACCGTGATTCAGTCTTGTCCATAATATTTACTGGAAAAGGTCTCTGGTGTGATTTGCCATCCAAAGTGTTTCTGGAGATGTCTCTTCTAGTCAGCATGAGACTAAACTTAGCCAGGGAGCATGTGAGTAGGGTTGGACTTCCTGGCTCTGTTCCAACTGTAGTATGGATGTTGCTTAAAGCTCTGACTATGCCTAGGAATTATCTTTCTCTGTGTGGCCAAGTACACAGATCTAGGTTCAATAGCACGACATAGACTTTGTAATGATCAGTCCTGTACTTCAAAGTTAGGTAGTAGCTGTAGGACTGAAAATTACCTGAATTCCCTGTGCTTTGTGAGAGAGAACCAAGTTTCTATACAGTCTTTGCTAGCCATGTATCAGCTACTTGTCTTTTGCAAGAATTTACGCTAATGTTTAGATCTGAGGTTTAAAGACAATTCCTATAGTTTTGGAAGTGTTTACCATACTGCACTGTGTAGTCAGAAAAGTGAAATTTTCAGGTTTAGAGAGAACACAAAGAGAAGTGCAAGGTTAGCATGACTAGCAGTTTGGTTTTTTTGATACAGTCCTGTTTCCATTTCCTGAATGCTTTAGCTTTACTTTGAATAGAATGCTGGGACAAGACATAAACCCCCTGCGTGCTGCTTTCCCACGTGAGTGTAATAAAACAGGAATAAAACTGAAACGTAAGTGTTCAGTTCTTTACTGCCTTATGTTCTGCAGAACCCTGTAGAAAATGGTAGTATGGTACAGTTGTATTGCACTATCAGGAATCCCATACTAAATCTTTTTTCCATCACCAATTTACAAAGGATTTTGGGGGTTTGGGCATTATTCTTCTCCCATATACTAAAAAATCTTAATGTATACTTTATAAGAGTTTTCTAAAAAGGGTGTTGACTTACCTTTCATAGTTGCACAATTAAATGCTCTATAAAAGTAGATAACGTTGCCATGGCATTTTCTATATTTAGAACTGAAAATATTATATATAATCAGTGTCTTTGTTGTTCTACATACAGTACTCTTGAAATTCATCTGTTCTTGAATACTTGCTTTTTCCTATAAAGTGCTTTCTGAGGAGGCTATTCACACGACTTTCAATATTATCTGAACAATGTTACAAAATAAAGTCAAATATTTTTCTATTAACATATATATCCTTGAGAAAATTCTCATTATATGCAGTACATGTTTCCACATTTGCAATATGTCATCTTCATTGTACATGATAAAATATTTTCAAGGGACTAATAGTTCTGATCTTTTCCGTCTGTCATAAAACACTTACAAAATTAACAAGGAAGCATTATTTCCAATAGTTTCTAAGTGTTGATGTCTCAGAACGATGTAGAAATTTTGAAATTTCTGTGTAATACTATCAAGAGTTTTTTTTAATGTGTTGTAGTCGAAATTTAAGTGTAGACACACTTTTAGAGTTATTTATTTATTAATTCTTTGAATCTTTTTTTAATAAGAGTAAACAACTAGAATTCTAAAAGTGCTGCACAGAGTTTTAAACAGGAAATTGATTTCAGGTGAAAACAGGTTTGTTGCCAGTGTCCTTTTATCAGATGAGATATGAGTTAAAAAAGAAAAACAGAGGTAACAAGGTTCTGTAAGAGATATGTGAACTTTCTAAATTCTCTGCTATCTCTGCTCATCATCAGTGAGAGTGCACTGATCAGTTCTTATTTAAATTCTCACTTAATCATAAATATCTTAGTCTGCAATTAACATTTTGTTTAACACAAAGAAATAATTAATGTCTTCCAATCCTGTTGTTATACTTCTTTTGGTTTTCTTGTTGAGATATCAACATAAATAATGAGATTGTTATCTTATATTGGTCATGATTAATTGAAGACCAAATATTATAGATTTATCAACTTCTCATTTATTTTGTACCATTACTTCAAATTATGAAAGCAAATGATCCGTTTATTATCTATGTCTTGGGAATAAAACTTCCAAGGAAAGGCAATCACATACACACACAAGCAAACTTGACTCATGCTGAAATCATATTGCAGATATAATTTACAATTACTGTAAACACAGTGGCATATTTGGAATATCTCAGTAAAATTACAAATAATTAATCATAAGACACTAATGTTCCTATTCCAAACCAAGTCCAAGAAAATATCTCGTATAGCTTCTACTAAAAATATATATCACTCTGTCTTCCTCTAAATGCCTACTAGTATAAAAACCTTCATTTGTTCTGCATTTTCAAGAAGAAAGGAATGTCATTCACAAAACATGTTTGCAGAAAACTTTCAAAATATCTATGTCCTCCCATGTTTCTCTTTTTTCAATATAACAATAATAATTTAACAGAACATTGAGTAAATATATTTTTAAAAAAAAAAATCAAGAAACCGAACATTATCACTACTACTTCCTTGTTTCATTGGCTTAGAACATATTACTTTCCTTGGTTCTTTCTGACAAGAATTTTTTTCCCCAGTGTTAGAAATGAATTTTAATTGCCAATATAATTGATGACTTTACTGCTACATATTCTTTTTAGTTAGTCACATACTTGAAGAAAACAGCTTTCAAAAAAGCTCTAGTAGCTTGGCTTCCATGGTCCTAAGGATACGCTGACATTTTAAACAGCTGATCACTACAATCCTTTATAGTTCCTGCCACAACTTCTCTTTTTTAGATAATTCTACGATACTGGTTCCAACTGTAAAGTATAAAAGTAAATCTTTTTCTGCAAGGATGCTTGATCGTCTTTCAGCTTTCTTGAATGTGCCCTTATGTTAGTAAAATTGACCCCTTGCAGAGCTGAAGTTCCTTTTTCTTAATTACTTAATTGGATCTAAAAATTAAAATCCATCTCTGTTCTGTATGCTTTTAATTTTTTTTTCTCATCAAATTGTCAGAAGTAATGTCACCAAGTAGTTGCAGCATATACATTTTTGGCATTTGTGGTTATTAATTGCTACATAAAACTTATTCGTTTTTTTCTTATGGTTTCACTACTACACATTTGTTGCATGACGCTTCCCAGCATTGCAATATCACAACGAATCCCAATGATTTGAAAAGGCATTCAAACTTGTTGATTGGAAATTATCGTATGATATGATAACATATGTGTTTAAGACCTGTCCAGACCTGCAAGTTGAATGATAATTCACCACTCTTCTCATTGGTAGCTGGTACATAAAATCATATACTTCTCGGGCTAGTTAGATTTTCTAAACTGGCCAGAAAAATAAATTAACAAAACAAAATAATTCCATCTGGCATTGCTCCTGCTGCTTGTATTTCATGTTTTACTCATAAGCACATGAAGAACTACCTGTTATGTTTTTTGGTAATGTGAAAACTCTTTTAAGTCTGTATGTCAATGTGATGAGTAGGATATGAATAAATACCCAAGAATAAGAGGAAAGAGAAAAAAAATTTTCTAGGGTGGGATGAAAAGTGTAAATAATGAAAAGATCCTGTAGATGGTATGATTTTGGATTTATTGAGTTGAGTGGTCATGCAGATAATTTTCTTTCTGATAGAAAGATCTCTGATTATAAGTGCATATTAAAGGAATTTTAAAGGAAGAATGCTGTCTTATTTATTTAGGATTCAAAATGTCTAGTAACATTATACCAGAAATAGCTACATTTTTAGTCTTGAAACCAGGGAAATTTAAATTATAACTATTCCTCATGATACACACTTTTGGCATATGTAATTCACAACGTATCGCACAAACAATCTTTATGTATCTTGATTTAAAATATCAAAAGAACTTCCTTATTGAGTAATTACAGAGCAAATAAACAAAGAAGCTGTAAAATAGTGTTATATTTCCTACATGAGCTGAGCACAACTGGCTGCAAAACTGGATGTAAAGAAAATAGCATGGCTGAATCTTCAGATATTACAAGAGAAAGGGTGGGCTAGGAAATAGCAAGCACATTGAGCAGTGGATTATATTTTTAAAAATTTGAATATTGAAATAATGTACAATTTTATAGGTTCATAAATTCTTTAGTAGTTCATTTCCTTTTGTTCCTCTTAAAAATCATAAAAAATATCAGAATTATTTGTGTATGGTGGACTGCGAGGTGGACTGAAAACTGGCTGAACTGCCGGGCTCAACGGATTGTGATCAGCATAAAGTGCAGATGAAGGCCAGGCATCCATTGTGCAGCCCAGGGATTAAGGCCAGGACCAATACTCTTTAACATCTTCATTAAAGAACTGGATGATTGTGTAGATGGCACTCTCATCAAGTTCATAAATAATACCAAATGTGGAGTAGGGAGTGTGGTTAATTTGTTAGAGGACATGGTTGCCATTCAGAGGGACCTGAGCAGGCTGGAGAACTGGATAGAAAAAAAAAATCATGAAGTTAACAGAGGGAAATGTCCAGTTCTGCACTTGGGGAGGAATAACCCCATGCATCTACACAGGCCGGAAGGTCGACTAGAAGGTAGTTTGGCAGAGAGGGACATCACGGTCTTGAAACCAGTTTGAACATGTGCCAGCAATGTGCCTTTGCGGCAAAGAAGGCCACCAGACTTCTGGGAAGCAACAAGCAGAGTGCTGACATCAGCTCAATAGAGATAATCCTTTCCGTCTGCTCATCACATTGACATCTCTGGTGTGCTTTGTCCAGTGTTGGTTTCCTCAGTACGTAAGACACGAATACACTGGATGAAGTTCAGCCAAGGGCTATAATGGTGTTTATAGGACTGCTGTACAATGAGAGGCTGAGCGAGATGGGACTGTTCAACCTGGAGAAAAAGAAGTCTCAAAGGCTCTTGACAGTGTCTTTGAAAGCTTGCCGGTGAGAGGAAAGAGATAGGGCCAGACTCTTCTCAGTGGTGCCCAACAATAGGACAGGAGGCAATAGACACAAACTGAAATACAGGAAATTCTATCTGAACACAAAAGAATATTTTTTCACTATGAAGTACTATGTTATTCCAATGTTGAAACAGAGTGCCTGGAGCGGTTGTGGACTCCCCTTCCTTAGAGATACTCAAAATGTGACTGCCAGTGTGCTGTGCAACCTTTTCTGCTGGGCACTGCTTTGAGCCCGGAGATACAATGAGACGGTCTCCAGAGGTCTCTGACAACTGTAACTATTCTGAGATTGCATCATGACTCCATCGTCTGCATATTCATACATGCATTTCTTGGAAATAATGAAGAATGACATCACTATTTGGGGATGTTTAAGATGAAGACCTTCTTATATTGAGCTTCTTCATACTTTGTGAGGAACTTTTGACTAGTGAACTGAAGCAATGTTAGTCATATGAAAACTGCAATATTTTTGGATCACTTTTTATTGTCTGTTAAAATCCTGATTCTTCTGATAGATTTTCTTTCCCTCTAGATTTATGGAAGACTATATGTGGAGAAGCAATAATCCACTCCTTTAATTCTGGAAATCAAATTACTCTGCTTTGCTCTGCATAGAAATATTATTGAGACATGGCATAATTGAAAAGTGTTTGGTATTTCAGTTAACTCTGACCTTGCAGTGTGCACTTTTGAAAAAGCGATTTATTTGCAAGAATCCCAGAGTCAGTATTGTAGGCATACATTCTGCATCCGTGTATCAAGATAAATAACATGACATGATATCTTTAGAAAATTACAATATAAGTCAGGAGAAATATAAATAGGAGAGGGATAATGCATTCTCTTGCTAGGAAATTATAAAACATGTAGGGTCACTGAATAGAGAACGTAAGAGAAGGAAGCAAGATTTTTCTCATTGTTCCTCATGAATAAATCAATGTACTGAGAGCTTGAATCTTTCTTCTGTGACTGGCTCTGCACATTCATTGTTTATGTACATCTGTCCTGTAACTGTAGTTAATTCATACAATGTATATTTTAGAAAATTTAAGGTTGAACTGCAGTTTAGGTGAAGAGTTTCTCAATGATACATAAGCATTTCATAGAATGGTTACTATAACAATAAAGCAGTAAGCTGACAAGTGTAGGAGGGCTCAGTGAATCTGTACCCCAAGTACTTGAAAGCTGAATGTCTTTAAAAATATTAAATTTATACATACATCCCAGTTATTCAGAGCAGTTGAATACCTGTTTTTTTCAGCTCTGTATTTATCACGGTTGCTAAATTGGAGTGGAATTGCGTTTTATGGCATCTGATCACAAGCTTTTTAATGTCTGTTCAGCATACATTTTAACTTTTTTCTTTAATAAACAACATTTTGGAAGGTGCCAGTTTCACTATCTCTTTCCACCAAAGAAAACAGCTTCCAGCAGAAAGGCAGTAAAACCAATTATTGTTCCCATACTGATTATTGTTTTTTAACTTCTATTTTAATGCTTATCTTTTGTATCTAGATGCCTTTTTCTTATCTCCAGCTGCCTGTTCAGCAGCTGTTGATAGTCTAACCACTACTTCCTACTCACGTTTTGATGAGAAACTTGATTTTGAATATTCACCAGTTCCATCTAAATGTTTACATAATAGCTTGCCATTAATTAAATTCCCTTCTCTTGGACTTTGCACTCTGATAGAGCCTCTTCTTTTCACTTACCCCTTGGTTGTCTCTTTTGCCATTCTCTGTCTTGATTGCATGCCTGGAATACATTTTCTGCTCAGATAGAACCTATCTCCAAACTCCCCAGAACAATGTGAGACAGGATATAACTTTTTTCCCAGTGAAAATCCTGAGTATGGAACGTGTTCAAACATACAGTTTCACAGCCCACCCATTGACTTTGCTGCTTTGTCCTTTTGTGTTCATCTCTATCTCTATCTCTATCTCTAGCTCTAGCTCTAGCTCTAGCTCTAGCTCTAGCTCTAGCTCTAGCTCTAGCTCTAGCTCTATCATCTCTATCTCTAGCTCTAGCTCTAGCTCTAGCTCTTGCTCTTGCTCTATCTCTATCTATCTCTATCATCTCTATCTCTGTAAAAATCTCTTCAATAGTGGTCTTATATTTATAAATAAGCATGCTGAAATATGTGTGAACTGGTTTTAATCCTATATAGAGTTTCCCAATTTGCAAGCTCTTTCTGGTGATAAAAATCCTTTATAGCACAATGCATAAGTATCTAAGCAGTTTGAAAGGTACGTGAATACAAGCTAAAAACCTTGATTACTGAACTTGTGAGAACAGAGGACAATAATCTTGTATCTGTTCCATTTTTACTAAAATTTCAAGAATTTATTTGGTATTTATTACTTTCTATGAATTGTAACTCTAAGTACTGCTCACAAATGATTAAGCATTTCCTATTAGTCAATTAAAAGACCATTCCCTTAATTCTCCCGCATGCTTCCTGGTTTTCTTGTTTGAATGTCAGCAGAAAAATTGAATGCCGTGCCAAAAAGGAAAAGATCCAAATCTTACAATAGCAGTTCAGTATTACCACCCTGCTACTTAGTTCTTCCTGCTAGTGTTCCTTGTGGCATTACCTTCAGAAGCCATGTTTTGCGGATGGCTTTTAGTGGGAATTGTCTCCTATGATAGTGGTTCGGGCCTAAATCTCTAGTAGGGCTGAAAAGTGCAGTACACGTTACAATTAGAGTGCCATAGCACACAACCTCCTCATTAAGTTTAGATGATAAAATTATTTTTGCATGTACCATACGCCTTTGAAAACAGTTTCATGATTTTAATATTTAAAGAATACTTCCACTGTGACACATTAATATACCTTCAATTAGAAACTCATGCAAATTTCATTAACTCTTGTCCTGTCAAAATTTTATCAACAATTACCTATTCTTTGTTGCATGAGAAAGAGAAAGGTTCTACATAAACTTTTAAACTCTAATGTTGTACTTCTAAACAAACATTTAAATTGTCCCTTAATAGTCCATGGACACACAGTAAAGACCTATGGGGAATAGATCAGCGTAATCAACATTTAATTAATATTGAGACAGAAATGTATCTTAGCACTGAAACTGTTCTCAGTGAACTGCAATAATATATTACAGTCTTAATTTCTTTTTTTCCCCTCCACTGTGCTGCAGTGTATTTATTATTTGTCTTATGCAAACATTTCTAAACTCTGTCCTGGATTTTTGCTCTTATCCAAACCATGTTGACCCTATCTGAAGTGATACAGGAAATATACACCTTACTTAAAAATAATTCTCATGAAAAAAAGAATGAGAAAAAAGAAAAACTTAATTTCATGAATAGGGACACTTCTGCTAGTTCTGAAATAGCTATTAAGACCAACTGTTATCCTCTCCTCTTCTGGGGAAAGAGAAGATAATATTACCAGTTACCATCAATAGTGGGTCTATTGGAGAAGGAAATATTTTGCAGTGCTCCTTTGGAGATGAAACCGGTAGATTATAGTACATGGGTGGCAAGGAAAACAAGTGAGAGATACTGGTGTAAAGGAGGTATCGTGTCCTTTCTAGGCTTAAAATATCAATGGTGAGGTTTAGATGCCAAATCTCTAATTGTATCCCTGTTTTTCATTCTGTGGTTTGGTTTTGATGACGCAGAAGAAAAACATGAGCCATCATCTTGCCAGAAAGACTGAGTGTTCTGTGGAGAATAAAGGGAGGAGAAAAAACCCTATCTAATACTTATTGTAAAGACAGTTGTATTTTTGTACAACATGGCTACCTATTATTGTATCATCTTGCATAATTTCTAAGGCATCAGTCTGATTGAACAGGTGGGAAGCTCTTCTATACATAGTCCACAAAGAACTATATTCTGAAGAGTGGAAATTTTTACAAATGTCAGAACACTGTGCATACACAACAGCATACTATGGCTTATTGTTGCATAATATAAGAAGTTCATCTTCTACTCAGCAGTATAGAAATAGATATAAAGTATGAAATCATATTTGGTTAGAGTATGTGACTTGGATGGAGAGCTGTTGGTTATTTGAACAGTACGTAGAAGGGTCTGTGTCTTGGTCTCTTGGAATATACAATTTTCTCGGCTTTTGCCTTTAGGAAAGGTTGACTAGGAGGACTGGGAGGAGGAGTTATTCTCTATACAAAACAATAGTTTAAGTGAATGGAGCTGTGCTTTGCAGAGAATGACAATCAGCTGAGAGCTTACAGGTAGGGATCCCAGGGTATATCAGCATCAAGTGTGTGGCATTGTGGTGCAGTACTGCTACCAGAGTGCCTAATCAAGAAGAGGAAGAACTGACATCTGCAGGAAGCCTCACTATTACAGGGCACGGTTCTCAGAGAGGGCTTTACCATACTGACGCATGCTGTTCAAGATATACTTGACGACACCTCATTGGAAAAACCTCTGAAGAGAAAACAGGTAGGGGAGAGCTTGTTCATATCCAGGAAAGGCCCTTCAAAACACAAGAATCATCCATTTTGATGTGCAGGAGGTCAAGGAACCATGATAGAAGGCTATTACTGATGAATGGGAAATAACATGATGGAGCTAAATTTCGAAAAACAAAGTATGTAGAAGAAGGAAACAAGAATATGTTTCTTGGGAAGAACCTGTGTGTGCAAGGAAAGAGATGAAACCAAGGAAAAAAGAAAGAAGGCTTTTAAAAGCACTATATTAGCAAAAGGAAGCCTAAGGAAAATGTGAGGGATTGAAACAAGTGACAGAGCACATGTCAAACAATCTTCATTGTGTCTTTTTTTAACAATTGAGCCCTGGCCTTAGGCATCTCAGAACCATAAGATAACTGTGAAAGTCAGTGTGAGGGATGCACCACCAGACTAGTAGGAGAAAGCCTTAGGGAGCACTTAACCAAAACTGACACATAAAACAGTCATGGGACAGAAAGGATGCATATGAGGATCCAAAGGAAAGTGGCTGATATGATTTTGAGACTTATTCCTCATCTTCAAAAAGTCATGTCAATCAGGAGCAGTTCACGATGACTGCCAAAAGACAAACATCACATTTATCTGCCAGAAGACCAAGAAGGAGCACCTAGGAAACCATAGGATTCACTATGTAGGATAACTGGAATAAATCCTCCTGGAATTAACTTCGTGAATGACACCGGATTAAGGAGGTGAAGGAGAGTGTTAATAGACTGGAAGGCAAGACTGCCATTCAAAGGCATCTTGACAGGTGGAGAAATGAGTGGACAAAAGCCTCATAAGGTTCAACAAGGTAAATGCCAAGTTCCAGATCGGGGATGGAATTGCCTCATGTAACAATATTTCATGGCAACTAACTGGCTAGCGAAGGCCATTCCAGAAAAGAATCTGGTGGACAAGAATTCAAATATAAGTCGTTAGTACATTGCTATAGTGAAGATGACCAACCACACAGTGGGTTGAATTAGCATGCAATGTGACCAAAAGGATATCATTATTTCCCTCTACTGAACACTTGTGATGTCAGTTCTAGAGTATCGCGTCTAGATTTGGGTTCCTCAGTACAAGAAACTTATTGAGATGCAGGTGTGAGTTTGACAGACAGCTATCAAGAAGGTCAGGACAGCGGGGCATAATGTGCAAGGGCTGCAGGAACTTGATCTGTTCAGTGTTAAGAAAAGAAGGTGGCTACTTACACCTACCTTCTTTAAGGAGATGAAGAAGACAAAGAGGGACAGACTCTTCTTGGTGGTGCATGAAGGGACAGTAGACACAAGTTGTAGCAAGGGAAGTTTCAGTTCAATGTTAGTCTGCACAATGATGATAGTCAAACACTGAAACAGGTTACTCAGAGACTGTAACCTGGAGTATATTTGGATGAAAAGTGATAAAACAATATCCTCAAAGATGTTCATTATAGGTTCTTCGCAGTAAAGCTGACTTCAGAGAGAGGGAGGAAGTTTACTGGATCTTCCTCTGTCACAAGGGATGTCGTGTAGCTTATGTGAGATTTTTAGTATTCAGCCTCAAGGGTACGTAGTACAGGTCTTATCTATTAATTACACTGAGAGAATTTTTCTATTCTTCTAGTGCTTTAATAAGATTACCATTCAACCAAGATAGTCTTTCTATAGCTAACATCACAGTACAGCAGCTTAGCTATTATCACAGGTAGACAGTTATGAAATAGCTACTAGGTAGGCTACTGGCTTATCAGAAAAGGTGGATTAATTATGAAAACCATTGTGAGTGTAGCAAAAGTCTGTTGTCTGTAATTTTGCATTACACAGATTTGCTTTTAACAAATAGTGTTCTCTTCAGTGTTCTGAGTCGCAAACCTATTTCACCACATACTTCTCAGAAAATTCAAGTTTTCTCCATGGGAAACAGTACATAGAGGCTGCAGGGCAGTCCTAAGTCTAGGATAATTGCTATCTACATTCCTACCTGCAGTATTACTACAAGCCAGTTTTGAATGGTGGTTTTAGAGAGAAACACAGATGCACTCAATGCTTCTAAATTCAGCTAGTAGCTGGTCACAAGCAGTATTCCCCAGGGTTCATCTTTGGGGCTACTCTTGTTTAATATCTTTATCACTGATCTGGGTGAGGGGATTGAGTATACCCTCAATAAGTTTGTAGATGACACCAAATTGGGTGGAAGTGCCGATCTGCTCAAGGGTAGGAAGGCTTTACAGAGGGATAGACATAGGCTGGATTGATGGGCCAAGCTCAGTTGTACAAAGTCTAACAAGACCAAGTGCCAGGTCCTGCACTTCAGTCAAAACAACCCCATGAAACACTATAGGCTTGGGGAAGTGTGATTGGAAAGATGTCCAGTGGAAAAGAACCTGGCAGTGTTGATAGACAGCTGCTGAACCTGAGCCAGCAGTGTGCTCAGGTAGCCGAGAAAGTCAACAGCATCCTGGCTTGTATCAAAAACAGTGCGGCCAGCAGGAGTAGGGAAGTGATCGTGGCCCTGTACTTGGCACTGGTGAGGCTACACCTCAAATACTGGGTTCAGTTTGGGCCCCTCAGTGTAGCAAAGACACTGAAATGCTGGAGCATGTCCACAGAAGGGCAACGCAGCTGGTAAAGGGTCTGGAGCACAAGTCTTAAGAAGAGCGGCTCAGAGAATTGGGATGTTTGGTCTGGAGAAGAGAAGGCTGAGGGGAGACTTCATTTCTCTATACCTGAAAGGAGGTTGTATTGAGGCAGGTGCTGGTCTCTTCTCTAAGGTAACTAGCTATAGGTCAAGAGGAAACGGCTTCATATTGCACCAGGGGAGTTTTGATTGGATATTAACAAAAATTTTACTGAAAGAATGGTCAAGCATCAGAATATGCTGCCCAGGGAAGTGGTGGAGTCAGCATCCCTGGAGGTGTTAGAAAAAAGTGTAGGTGTGGCACTTTGGGACATGATTTAATTTCCCAATGCAAATGAGCCTTCAATTTCTCTTGAATTTCTTTCATCCTCTTGTAGCCTACAGAGTAATGACACCACCAAGTAACAAGAAATTCTAAATGGAGAAATGTAGCTGCCTTCCCAATTTCACTATGAAAAATATTACCCTTACTTTCAGACAAGATGCAGTAGCAGATAATGTTCCTCAGATCAGACTATGGTACTTGTCTTCTATATAGAAGTTTTAGTTTTTAATTTTGCCTTGTCAAGTAGCATAAATGTTTCATATGACAACTGTGTTAATTAATATACTTGGTTTTCTTTTTTCCTTAAGGCAACACAAAACCTTTAATGAAGCAAAACATGCATTTGTTCTTCAAATTATATAAATCTACATAATAATGTCAAGGTAGTGTGTTAAGGCAAGTAGCATTAGAGAATTTTGGTTTCTTGACATTTTTTGTTATAAACACTTATTTTCAACTTGGCAGACTTTAACCATTTGGTTGCATTTTCCCATCTGCTGAGTATCTCCTATACAGCACATTGTTTTAGAGAAGTTTAACTGTTGCGGTCTAACAGGAACAAAGAAAAGATACATTACTTTACTCTCTTGGAAATAGATGTTTGGGTTGTTTGTTGTTTGTTTGTTTATTTTTTCTTGTAAGTGACACACCTAAAACTCAGGGGGTTTTTCTGCATATGGTTATGAAAACAGACCAGCTGGCCCATCACACTGATGTTTTTTGATCAGTGTGAAAATAAAAAAGAAGAGGCATTAAGAGTAAAGGAACCAAAGCAGAGGAATGGGGACAGGTAATCAAAATTCAGAGAAGAAACTTGTGTCCGAAAAGGCAGTTTGTGTTTAATAGGTAGGTAGGACATGGACAACTGAGCAAATCAAAACCCCTTTTCCCTGAGAAAGAGAAGACAGGGTACCATTTCATCCTCAGTGGACAATGAAGAATGTATATAGTAGCAGTTTTCAGGTTTTAAAAGATATTATTCTAAAAAAGTCTCTTAGCTCCTCATGTGAGTATTGTAACAGGAAAATACTCTCTTAGCTTGCCTGTGGTACTGTTTATCTGTATGATAAGGGCATTGCCCACTGAAAAAGATGCTTAACATGACAGGAACTATCCAATTGCAATGTCAGTGCGCATGGTCCCCTATAATCTGTGTTTGAATTTGAAAAGATTGTTCTAGAAATGAATAGCTTTGTATATCATTTGCGTATATTTTTAGCCTGTGGGTTTTACGGGTTAATTTAGTACTTCTAAAGGAGTCTGCATAGTATTCTTATGTATATATGGCAAGCCTCTAAAATAAGATTGTGCTTTGATTTTATTGGACCTTCTAAGAGGAGCTAGAAACAGACCTGAACACAAAGTAATTGCACGCCAACAACCAAATCTATAAAAATTTTCTTACATTCACTGAAATCAATCAATCAAACAAACAAATACTTCTTATATAAATAATTCTAGCAGATTTGTATGAAGAGGACACAAGAACCAGCTTTGGAAAGAGATTAACTATGATTTTGCAGAAATAATACACTGAAAAAAAAGTTCCTATTTTTCAGAGAGCACACAAAAACATCTTCAGTGCCAGCTAGCTCTTTCCAAGTAACCGTTATGCAGGATGGAGCCCTGCTTTCCTGGGAAACGGTTGAATACCTGCCTGTAAATAGGAAAGAGTGAATGTATTCCTTATTTTGCATTGCTTACACACGTAGCTTTTGCTCTACCTGTTAAGCTGTCTTTATTTCAATCCATGAGTTTTCTCACTGTCACCCTTCTGATTCTCTCAACCCCACTGTTGGGGAGTAAACAAGCAGCATTTTGGTGATTAGCTGTCTATTAGGATTAACCCACAACACAAATGCAACTCAAGTGTTATTATTTTTACTAATATTGAAATCAGTAAGTTATATACTATATCATTGTCCACAATACGATTGGGGTAGCATAACAGCACTAAATTACTCTGTGTTTTCTGAAGTTTCAGATGACTGGTAGTAACATCCCAAAGGACTATACTTGGTCAGTAGCCTGTGTTTATTTTGTTGAAGCTGTGGTGTGAGGCCACCTAGTTCTTGACTAGTTAATATGGTATTTCTGTGGTGAATATCTGTTAATATTGAGCTTCTGGTTTCCTAAGCAACAGTAACCAGGCGAAAGCTTTCAAAACCTTCTTCCTACTTGCTTGATGCATTCATGTAAAATACACATTTTTTTATCATAAGGAACAGAACTATGGATGTCATTGTTTGCCTGTAGTGGTTACCAAGTTGCAAATAAGTTAGTTGCAGGATTCTGAAAATATCGTCTTCAATTTTGGTTGATATTAGTATTTGTTGACTACTCGATTAAAAATGATATATTCATATATCATATATAAATACAAGTCTCAATGAAAACCATTACTTAATTTGACTGATATTGTTTTCCAGCCTAATGAAAAATTATAAGTTATTCTGCAGGATTTGAAAAATACCCTAACTGTTTGAATTAGGAGAGCAACGAAGATGGTGAAGGGGCTGGAGTGCAAGCCCTATGAAAAGCAACTGAGGGAGCCGGGGTTGTTTAACCTGGAGAAGAGGAGGCTCAGGGGAGACGTTATTGCTCTCTACAACTACCTAAAAGGAGGTTGTAGTCGGGCAGGGGTTGGTCTCTTCTCTCAGGCGACCAGTGACAGAACAGAAGGACATGTCTCAAGTTTTGTCAGGGGAGGTTTAGGCTTGATATTAGGAAAAAATTTTCACTGAAAGGGTGATTTACCAAAGGAATGCACTGCCTAGGGAGGTGGTGGAGTCATTGTCCCTGGAGGTGTTTAAAACCAGATTGGCTGAGGCGCTTATTGCCATGGTTTAAATGACGAGTGGGTGCTAGTGTTGGGTTGTAGGTTGGACTGGATGATCTCAGAGGTCTTTTCCAACCTTGTGATACTGTGATACAGTGTGTAATTGCTGTTAGAAACAAAGACCTGAAATTTGCAGTTATTTAAGTTCTGATCAGTATTGTAGGGGTAATCAGACTCAGATTCTTGCTTTGTCTCCTTCAGATTTAGCGGGAACTGAAAATAGACTCCATTACCCAAAATGCGGCTCTATTTTCTAACCTATAAAAGGACTGATGTTGTCTAAACTTTTCCTCACTTTTTAAAGTCTTATCTTTAATTTTTATCTTTAATTTATGACAAGTTAACAACAAAGAATATTGTTCACTGAAAGTACTTTTTAAAATATTTTAAGACTAAAAGTTTAAAATTTTATATTTTTATGTTTAAAATATCAGGAAGATGCTGGTAGACCTTTTCTATTTATTAAAAAAAAAGTCTTTCAAACAGGTTATTAAGTATATTTGATTTTTTAGCATTGTAAAATTATTACAGAGGAGCAATAAATGCAGAAAACTTGAGAGACTATAAAATAGAAACAAACACTGAAACTAAAACCAAAGTCATCTACATATGTAATTTAGAACAGTGTTTAAATATTGTACTTCTTAAAATACTTTCGTGGTAGAGACAAATGTTTTTAACATAATTCATTTACAATGTAGCTCTGAAAAATTTCATAAGGAAATCTTATGTTTGTAGTTGTTTTGGACAACAGTCATGATAAAAATAGTTAATTTCTTTTTGGAGAACAGAAAAAGGACCTTAGATGAAAGAATCTGGCACTATGATTTTGAATCTGGTTTGACCCATCTTAAAATGTAAGAAAGTAAACACACTGCAAGACCAGACTGTACTGGTTCCCACTGGGATAGAGTTACTTTTTTTTCCACAGCAGCCCATGTGGCACTCTGTTTTATATTTCTGGCTAAACTAGTGTTGATAACACACCGAAGTTTTTGGATGCTGCTGAAAAGTGCTTGCACAGTAAAAACTCATGGAAAGAATTATTTGCTTGTACAACGCATAGATGTGAAAGTTCAGGGAAAGGAGCAAGAAAGGGGGATGTTTGTAGTTACAGTGTTTGTCTTCCCTAGCAATTGTTATGCATGGTGAGGTCCTGCTTTCTGGGAAATCACTCAACATCTACTTGCCATGGACAGCAGTGAATGAATTCCTCTTTTTGCTTTGCTTTTGTGTCCATCTTTTTCTTCCTCATTAAGCTACCATTATCTTGATCCCTGAGTCTTCTTACCTTCCTTCTATATTCTCCCCATCCTGGAGGAGAGTAGAGTGAGTAAGTAACTGACTAGGTGTTTGTCTGTTGGCTGGGATCAGTGCACCACACAGACAAAATAGGTGAAAAAAAATACTTCTCGTATGCGTATACTTGCTTCTTACAGAGAGACTGACAAAGTCTTAGTGAAATCAACTACAAAGACATGATAAAGTTGTTTTTGGATTAAACTGTTTAAAATAAGAGAAGATGTAGCTGACTTCTGGCCATAAATCAAAGAAATGTTGACATATATAGAGAGTTAATTAATGGAGAATGCTAAAGAGTTGTTTATATTTCAACTCATTCTAGTTTACCATAACACGTTAAGTACCTCCATGCAGTTGGAATCCAATACTTGAATTTTCTCCAAGCTGGAACACTCTTCTGAGCATTTAACCATACTTTGTATCCAATCTCTCTGAAAAATAAGGTCACAATTTCTGTCAATTCAGAATTCTTTATTGCAAACACAAATATGTAATTATATTGGAGGAGTGTTTTTTACAGTACTGCAGTGCTGTTTCTAAGAGAAATTCTGCAATGCTTTTGAATTTTTAGAAGGCAAAACAGCAGAACATGAACAGGTGCTTGCTGGGAATTGAGTTTGAGGGGGAAAACCAAGTGGTAACACTGCAGGAGTTGATTGATGGGAAAATGTATGGCTATATAGAAGATCACATTGATATAGATGACCTTCAGAAATGAATTATGGAACTTAGAAGTCTGATGCTGTGATTTACGCTGAGGTGGTCAGGTAGTTACTTATGCAGGAGTTCAAGCAGTATATATGTTCTTTCCTGCCCTCTTGTTTTGATTGTGAATTCATTTTTCACACAATCAAAATAAAAATATCTTTTGCCACAATAGGTTCATGCCCATTAATACGGCAATAAATAGATGTATTTTGGTCACATGATGCTGGTTTTCTAAGTAATGTGGCAGAGATTATGTTTACAAACAAAATGACAGAAGGTACATTTGGCCTTTTACAGTGTCCTTCATGAAGCATCTCTAGGCAGATGCTGTGCTTTGTATGATATGAATTATTTTGGAAGGCCAGATCCAGCTGTGGTGCTAGTTTGTGTGCCTATCTAAATGATCCCATGTATTACACTCAATTTGAACATATTTCCTTCTAAGAGGAAGGTATTTAATTCTTTCCCATTTAACAACTTTTATTTCAGGAATGTCATTGTTTTGGATTGGAACCATTGAGTACCCATGTAGGCTACTTACATGTTACTTCTTCCTGGCCACATGCAAGTTGAAGTTATGTTCTCATAAGTTGCCATTGTTACATCAGGTTTTCAGAACACAGAGAATACATTCAGAATCTTCTGTGGGAGACCTGTTATTCCAAACTGATCAGACAAGTATTTTCAGTCTTCTGCACCAGTAACCTCAGCCAGTTTACAAATAACTACCATCAATACTGTAGTAAATTCTCTGCCTTGTGAAGAAAAGGGTTTTTTTTGTTGGTTTCACTAGAACTGAAAGAATAACAATCGACAGAAGGATCCTAACTTCTAAATTTAAACATACCTTCAAAATCAAATTTGAAATAATTTCACATAATGCTTCTTAAAAGAGATATTCCATAAACTGTAGTTTTAAAAGATTATAGTTACGGTTATACATATAAACAACTGCCTTGAGAAAATAGTTTGTCATGGCAGTATTAATTGTTGTGTAGCTACAAATTCAAAGTCATAAAAGATAGACAGCAATATAAAATCTTATACAGTTCAACAGCAACATTTTGAACTGGCGTTGAAAGAGTCATAAGAATTGTCTTATAAATAAAAAGTATGCAAATCTCTCAATGCTGAAGGTTTCTGTTTTATGAGAACTATATGTGATCTACTCAAATGGAGGGGAATAAACAGCAATTGTTTCCAGGCTTAAGGTCAATGTGGTGTATTCTTCAGAAGGGCAATCAAGAAAGAATAGTTAACGACAGGAAAGTAAAAAAGTGGTATAAGAAATAGAAAACTTGAGAAGAAACACAGACACTTACTTCTGAAAATCAAATATATACAGCAGCAGATGCATGGATAATAAGAATTTATGAGGTTTTTTTCACTTTCTTATAAAACAGGATAAGATTGTTTTCTGTGCAGAAATAACAGAACTTTCTTTTCCTTCTCTTACCAGCCAATGCACTGAAAGAGCATAATTGCTCTTTCACGATACCAGCACATTCATGATTTCTTTTTAGCTTTTAATGAATTGTCATATTTGTATTCATATATGGATGTATAGATTTGTATCAATTTTTGTGCAGACAGGAATCATTTCACCTACTGCTACAGTGTGATTTTTTGCTAAAGATTAGAAGTGAAAATATATGTTTTTTTTAATTAAGCAGAAGAATAGTATCAAAATGGGAATTTATAAGTTCAGCAAGTTCTTGCTATAGAATGTCTGAAACAGATTATTTCTGTGTCCCAGGTATTCACACTATCAAAGAATAACAAAATGGTTGCATTTGAAAGGGATCTCTGGAGATCATCTGGTCCCAGCTCCCTGCTCAAGCAGAGCCACTTGTATCTGGTTGTCCAGGCCCATGTTCAGATGTTTTTTGACTATCTGTCAAGCTGTGAAAGTGCTCAGTCACCCTCACAGTAAAAAAAAAAAATGTTTCTTCATGTTCAGAGGGTGTTCCTTGAGTTTAGCTTCTTCAAGGAACCATGGTTCCTCGATTTTAGCTTCTTCAAGGAACCATGTTCCTTGGTTTTAGCTTCTGCCCATTGCCTCTTGCTCTGTCACTGAACATCACTGAAAAGAGTCTGGCTCCATCTTCTTTACACTCTCCCTTCAGGTATGTAGTTCCACCACTCTTAATAATTTCTTTTAAAAAATACAATATTGAAAATTTAGCCATGTGTCTTCTGAAATTCTGATGGCATTCATACATACAGTATTTCTCTTTAGCTATACAAAATAAACTATCTTAGAGCTGAGAAAAGAACTTGGGAATATATAGCTCAGAATTCTGTGACTAGAACTCTAGAACTGGATTCATGTTCAACAGAGATTTTGCAAGATTCTCAAGTTGATGAAAGAATACATTCTACATTATTTTGTGAAAATAGGAGATCAGAGTAAAACATAACCATAAGTTTATTTATTTATTTATTTTAAAAAAATTGGTAACAATATCTATCATCATTTCCAGTTTGCTAAGAAAAACTAGTATTGCAAAAATTCCATCAGGTTTTTTCAGAAGTTTTACTGGAAAATGGTTCAGATGAGTGCTTTTCAAGTCTGTTCCCCTAGGAGACTTATTGTTAAAAGAATGAATGAAGATTTACTTATAAATATATGCTTCTTTATGATACTGCCAGTACAAATCACACAACAAGAATTAAAAGTTACCATACAAATCTATCCTTCACAAATTTGTCTTCCCCGTATCATATGCATACAAAAGACAAAGATGTGGGTTAATTTTCACATTATTTCCAAAAAAAAGGTTTAGGTACTGTTCAGAATGTCCAGCTATTAGGTACATTGGAGCAACATTTCCCCAGGAAATGGGGCTTTTCACAGAAGTCATGGATTTTCTTTTTTGAAAAGGAAGAAGACCTCAAAAACTGCTGAAAATCTCTGTGGTAAAACACAGCATTGCCTTTTAAGCTACACCATCCGCACAATGGTTCCCAGTCACAGAGGAGGACTCCTATTTGTAGTCTGCATAACTGGTAGCAGAGCATTGTGGTTTGCATCTAAATGTGAAATTCAGTTTCATGATTTTCAATTATTGGTCAGGCAAGAGAATCCCTTTAGAATTGCACACCGGGGTCTAGTTGAATATTGGGGACCTTTGAGATGCTAACAAACTGCTAGTGGAAGTTATTAAGGGCTGGATACATTGTCAGACACTTCACAGTATCACAAGGTTGGAAAAGACCTTTGAGATCATCGAGCCCAATCTGTGATACAACATGTGTCCAAAGTGTAGAACTCGAAACTTGGACTTGTTAAACTTCATCCCATTGGAATCAGCCCATCTCTCCAGTCTGTCAAGGTCCCTCTGTAGGGTCCTCCTACCCTCCAGCAGATCGACACTTCTTCCCAGCTTGGTATCGTCTGTGAACTTGCTAATGATGGACTCAATCCCCTCATCCAGATCATCAACAAAGATATTAAACAGGACCAGGCCCAACACCAACCCCTGGGGGACATCACTGGTGACCGGTCGCCAACTGGATGAAACACCATTCACTATCAGTCTCTGGGCTCGCCCATCCACCCAATTCCTAAACCAGCACAGAGTGCTCCCGTCTAAGCCATGGGCTGCCAGCTTCTCCAGGAGTCTACTATGGGAGACGGTGTCAAAGGCCTTGCTGAACTCCAGGTATACCACATCCACAGCCTTCCTCTCATCCACCAGACAAGTCATATGGTCATAAAAGGAGATCAGGTTGATCAGGCAGGACCTGCCCCTCCTAAATCCATGCTGGTTGGGCCTGATCTCTTGGTCATTCTGTAGGTGCCGCATGATTGCACGCAGGATTATTCGCTCCATAATTTTACCTGGAACTGAGGTCAGACTGATAGGTCTATGATTACCTGGATCATCCCTATGGCCTTTCTTGTGGATGGGCATCGCATTGGCCAACTTCCAGTCATCCGGGACCTCTCCAGTGAGCTAGGACTGTTGATAAATGGTGGAAAGCAGCTTAGCAAGCTTGTCTGCCAGCTCTCTCATTACCCTAGGATGGATCCCATCTGGCCCTATAGACTTATGAGGATCCAAGTGGCTCAGCAGGTCTCTAACTTCTTCCTCTTGGGTTACAGGGGAGCTATATTCCATCCTGACCCCATCCACCACTTCAGAAGGCCAGTTGTCCAGTGAACAATCTGTCTTAGTGTTGAAAATGGAGTTAAAGAAGGCGTTAAGAACCTCAGCCTTTTCCTCATCTTTAGTTACTATATTCCCCTCAACATCCAATAAGGAGTGGAGGTCGTTGCTGCCCTTCTTTCTGCCATTAATACATTTGTAAAAACACTTCTTGTTGTCCTTAATGCAAGTAGCCAATTTGAGCTCCAGTTGGGCTTTTGCCTCTCTAATTCTCTTCCTACACGACTTAACAATATCTTTGAACATAACCTGATTTACCAACCCTTCCTTCCAAAGGTGATACACCCTCTTTTTCTTGCTTATCTCCTTCAGAAACTCCTTACTCATCCAGGCCAGATGTCTGCCCCTACAACTCGTCTTACAGCACGTACTTATCACATTGTTGGGTACTTTATTCATAATGGAAAGTCCAGTTAGTTAGAATCTAATTAAATCTAATTCTTTTATGAAATGACAACAAAACCTCAACTCCACAGAGGAAAAAGCTGTTCGTTATTTGGATATTAAATATTGCAGCTGTCAAAAGAGTTAAAAAGAAAATCTTAGAAGAACTCTGCATCTGACATAATAAAGAGCATGGCTTAAATAAAAAGTTATTACTTTAAGATATGTAAATTAAGCTATCGTTAATAACTGGTTATTAATAAGAAAGTGAAACTTTTTTTTTTGTAAATGTAGAGTTGGAGTCTATTATTTCTGTGTAAGAACATGGTCAGATATCATTACTGGAGCTAAAAATCTTATACTAGATCTTCATCTCCTTAGGTCAAGAGAATGATACAGAAAATGTGTTCAAATAATCTTTTAGGGAAATATTATGTTGCTGTGGGATGGTAGTCTTCTGACAGACATCTCTGTTCCTTTGGCATCTGTTTATCATCTAATAGAATTATTTTCTTCTCACTACCTGATTCCATGGACAAGATAAGGAAAAATGCTCTGGAAGCTGGACTTTCTGCATAGTGACATTATACAGGCTTTGACAGCTGTTGGAGTAATAATTTCGTCTGTACTCTCTATGATTTACCTTGAATGCCATTGGAATGGTGGCCACTCTATAAAAGGTATGACATGATGCAAAGTAATTACAAGATTATGAGATAAGGTAAGGCTGAACAGCTACACTCATAGTGTCTGCCAGCATATAATTGGTTATGTCTCTCCCAGAACATGGTGAAATGTTTTGAATAAGTGCACAGAAAAACATCACAGTTCTATGGGACCTGTACACCTGACTTTTTGATAATGTCCCCCTAAATGCGTGAATTTGAAATAGCTAGTATGTATACAGAACCCTGTTGTATAAACTAAGAATGACAAAGAAAAGGCTAGCAATGATGTGAGTGCGGTGTGGGAGATTTAGGCATGAATACAGTAATATTACTATTGAAATTCCAACCAGCTGATTGGAAAATGGATTTTGAAAAACAGCATTCATTCTGTGCTAATTGCAGCTTAAATACTTAACGCTCCAGGAGAAGTCACACTCCATTAAATTAAGTGCTCTACAGAAGTAGACTTCAAAAGCTGAATCTGTAAGAAACATAAGCAAATAGGAGGCTGGACTTAAATATGGGGCTTCTCAGATGGTGTCACAATGGAGAGCTTCAAAGCAAGACCAGTTAATTCTCTCTGTGAACTTAATTGTGGCTACATGAAGCCTCAGAATGGAACACCAATAAAGGACAGCATGCATACCTTTTGTAAACAGCATAATTTGTCTTCTGTGTAATCTCCATATACACACAAGCATTGATTGGGGTGGGAGTATTTTGCACATTTTCCTCAACAATGTAATTCTTCACAATATTGACACTCAAAGGAAAATATTCTAGTGTTAACAACTGTAATGAACAGATACGAATGCAAGTGTTCAGTTTTAGGATAACAGTTTCAGACTCAGCAGATTTACACAGTAAAAAATTGGCTTAACAGTTTTTCTTTGTAGACATAAAAATGATAAATTTCATGTTTATTTTCTAGTGTCTTCATTCTGGATGCTATTGTTCCAAATATTGTCTTAGGCTGAAGAGTGTAAACTGGTAGATTCCAAAGAAAATCATCTGATTTTTGCCCAGATGGAAGCCTGCTCAGTGTCATGTCAAATCCTCAGCTTCTGGCATCTGCCTCTGCCCAGATTTTTATTTCAATGTTTTACAGTAGTTATGCCATAATAGGGTGGCATTCTGGCTAGACCTACTTTCAAACTGTAACCTGGAACCTGAGAGTTTAAAATTTCCACATGCTATTCAATTCCTTCTTTTTTAAACCTCATCACATTTATTAGTCTAAGTGAGACCTAATTAAAATTTCCTGTGTGTTCATCTTGGTTAGAATATTTCAAACAACACTTCTGTATGAATTGCTGACAAGTTAGTTTATTTTATACCAAGACTGTGACCCTCTTTTATATCTTCTGACATACCATGCACAGACAAGACTCCATCTTCACATGGACCACACTAATCTTTAAAAAAATAGTGGTTTGAGTTATTAAAGAAGGAAAAACATCTGTTACATGTGTGGAAAACCGTTTAATTAAACAGATATTTGAAAGAAGTTTCATCTGACTTTGTATTATATGTCTACAAGGTAGACATCCACATCTGAGCTACTTGACTGAAGTCCCTTTATAGTCAGCACCAAAAAATTTTGCATTGCTACTCCTCTTATCATGAAGAAGACATTTAAATTGGGTCTTATTAATTACACTCTAAAGATTGCTGTTTCTCAACATGGAAAATAAAAGGAGTCAAGACAACCGGCTCAGAAGTAGATGTCTGGCTACCAGACCTCTAAAATTAGGCATCAGGTGACAAAGCTAGGTAAAAAAAGACAGAAAATGAATCAAGGGATCAAATGCCTTGATTCTATCTGCCCAGGGTACAGATTTTGCAAGCGCTCGTGAGTCAACCGACATCCACATTAAAAGTGTTGAAACTGTAACTTTTATAACAAGCAATTTTGTTCTTGATCTTTTGGGAAGCAGGAGTAAAATGAACATTTATAAGAAAAACCCCTTCTTGTCTTCCAATAGTATCTCCTTTTCATATAGTTCCAGTATTACTGATTGTTTTACTTGGGCAGGAGAGATAAAATGCAGGAAAGAAACATTACCAGTGTTTATATTAAAAATATTCCTTTTAGCTCTAGGAAAAAGCTTTCCTTTGATTGGCTATTCTGCCTGTTTAAAGGGGTGATTAAGAAAGATAGGTAGCAACTTTGGCAGATGGGAAAAGAATAAACTTCTTTTGTAAAAAGAATATGATCTTCTTTTATATTTTTGAGAGAGAAGTAGTCACATTTTTCTTCCCACCATTTCCATACCTATGTACACACAGTTAAACATTCATGGTCCAGACATATCTGTCAGTAACAAAAAAAATAAAGCCTTAAAAGATAGTAAACCTGTCATATAGAGCTGCAACTTCAGTTCCTTCCCATTTCTCAAAAACTTTTGGGCTTTTATCAGCACAGAATAAAGTATCTAGATCTTGCCACAAGAGAAGAAAGAAACAGAGTTGATGTCCTTGTGGGACCTTTCTCTATTATTTTTCAACAGGCTCACCTGAAGTAATGAGTGAAGCTTTGGGCGCCTCAATGTAAAGACATCAGACGATTAGTGTGTGTCCAGAGGAGGATGACAAAGATGGGGAAAGGCCTGGAAGGCAAGTCGTACAAGGACTGGCTGAGGTAACTTGGCTTGTTCAGCTTGGAGAAGAGAAGGCTGAAGGGTGACATCATTGCAGTCTACTGTTTTCTCAAGGCGTGGCAGTGGAGTGGGAAGTGCTGATCTCCTCTCTCTAGTGTCCAGCAACAGGACATGTGGAAATGGAATGAAGCTGTGTCATGGAAAGTTCATACTGGGCATTAGGAAAAGGCATTTCACTGAAAAGGTGATTGGTCACTGTCACAGGCCCCCAGGAAAGTAGTCACGGCACCAAGCCTGTCAGAGTTCAAGGAGCATCTGGTCAATGCTTTTAGTTGTATGGTTTACTTTTAGGTAATCTTGCAAGGAGCAGGGAGTTGGACTCCATGATCCTTATGGGTCTCTTCCATATTCTATGATTCTCTAGGCAAACTATTTTCTTCCAAAAGGGTGTAGTTCAGACATTACTTGTTGATATTTTCCGTTATCTGCTTTCCTGTCAACCCGACAAAACAAGTGCAAGGACTGGCTGGGACAATGTTTTTCAAATTAGTGCCTGATCTGAACAATGAAGGAAACCAGAAACCAAGGGGATTTTGCAGAATGCCCCCGTGAATAAACATTCTCATACAGGTTCTGGATTCCAAAATCTGGGATGCAGAGAACCTCTCCTGGCTGGTCCCATGTTCTTCTCCAGAAAGCCCATCAAAAACTCATGTCCATAAGCCTAGAGTAGCACAAGGACACAATGACAGACCGAGAACCCAAATTACAGACTTCTGAGGAACAACCACCTTGTCTAGACCCCTCCCAGAACTGTCCCAGAAGAGGCTCAGCCTCATTGTCCAGGTGCAAAATCCATCATGATGAGTCATAGGGAGCAGATCTCTGTGTCACCTTTTAGATTAAGGGGAGTTGCGGCTGAGCTGTGTGGGACACAGTATGGGAGGCAGGGAAAGAGCATGTTGGGACTGCACAGGATTTATTAAGACATATTTAACGGAGGAACCAAAGATGGGAAAAGAGAGGGGTTTAGGTGATTTGGGAAGAAACAAGTAGGGGAATCAGAGAGATGAAATGACAGAAAAGCCCATTTGAGCATAAGCAGGGGCTGGTCAATATATTTGTCTGGCCATATCCTGTCCCTGATCACTGAAGTCTGTCCTGTGTTCTTATTAAACTCCCTCTTCAACTATTATCCAGGAAGGGGCTCCTCACTCCATGTTCACATACATGTATGCGGTTTGTGGTGCCAGTGACTGGAGTGAGTGCTGGTGTACACATGTTTGATCACTAGTGAAAATAAAGATGAATGAGCCAGTGGGAAGATAAAGTGGCCTAGGATGGAGGCGTGTTGTGGGAAAAAACTCTGGGTGTGAGAGCACCTGTGTTTCTCTAAGACTGACACTACGAGGGGCTGACTACGGAACTGAGAAGTCCTTAACAGTTCTATGTGTGCATACGTATGTGCTAACCTCCACCAGCAACTGGAATGGCTCTGTGGACTTATGGATTCATATGTTCATACATCAAAAACTGGGAAGACCATAATCCAGAGACAGCAACTGGGAAGGCTGGGTGCATGACTCCAGTAGCTGCCGCTGAATCTTGTACATATATATGGATATTACCTCTAGCAGACTTCCTGTTCAGCCAGAGCTGGGAGAAGGATAAGGCCATTAGTGCTGTCTGTGTTTTTGTGAGTGCTCTGTGTGTTTGTAATTTGAGTAGCCATAGGTATATTTATATGTATATGTATGTTATATTCTATATACTGTAAATTGCCTATGAGGAATAGGCACTTAGCCTTGCTGTTGGAGAAATCAGAGCACTGAGTCAGACTACGAGGAATTCATAGCTCAGAAATGGACACGGAAGGCCTGAGCTGTGTGGGAGGAGGTTCCCAACCATATCCGATCAGGTAATCACAACAGCAAGGATTGTCTGAAACTATAAAAACATTTTCTGTGTGAATAGCTGCCAGTGAAAAGCAATCATTGAATGGATGACAGAATTTATGGTTGATGAGTAAGTGTAACCACTTAGTTACCCAAGGAGACTGTCAGTCAAAAGTCCAGTTTTCATTCACTGAAAGACCCTACGGAAGGTTTTTTAAACTGTGATTTAAGTTTGGCCATGTGTAAGGTAGTTACTGACCTGTCTCACGGGAATGCAATGAAATGATGTTGATAAAGAAGTTCGTAATCTTTGCAGGAAGGGTGACATCTTAGTATTGGATTAGAAGAAAAACCAATGAGATTAGGTCTTATGCTCTGAAGAGAGGTTAACCACAAAACACCTACAGAATTTCAATAGGTTTTGGTTGTATAACACCATTAAAGTTACTTGAGAGTATTTAAGAATGATCCAGGGTAATGTAAGAAAGATTGAGAAATTTAATTGACTTCAGCAGTGAAAGCTGCTTATAGAAACGGCATTTTGATTTTAATAGTTGTTTCATTATATCAAAATAAATTTGAATGTCTAAAATCAATTTGAGTATCTAAAATATCTAAAAATGCTACATGTAAAAAGTCCATACTTCACAATATCTGAATAAAAAAAATGAAAATGAGTCACCACAGCAGAATGTCTTAATCAGTGCATCATGTTTTGCAGATGAGCCTGGGAATTTTTCTGGATAGCCTTTTTTTTCTTCATAATCTGATAGACCTTTTAATAGGTTTGAGGTACATTTTGAAAAGGACAAAGAAGTTCCTAGTGGGGAATCTGAATTCCTATCTTTAGCACAGATTTTCAGCATATTTTTGCAAGAGTTATTTGTAATGGATATGCTTCTGTTTTCCAGGTCTAATGAAATGTCTATTTATGCAAATACTAATCATGTAACTACTATTAACATGAAAGTACCATTGTATTGTTGCATATAGTCTTACTTTTTCCTTGACTCAGTTTTTGAAGTAGGAAATATTTTAGAGTCCTACTATTCAGTATTATAAGATAATACGATTTTATATTAAGTTTCAATTTTTTAGGTTTTTAAAATTTTCTTATGAAGAATGAATTTTCCTGCTGTGACAGGTTATGAGTCTTTCATATCATAAAAAAAGACTACCAGAAAGAGGATGGACTAAAAGCCTAAAACTGAGTGATGCTTACGCAATACAAAGAAGTGAGTTGGCATAAAATTATATCATGAGGTATAAACATGTTTACTATTACCATATTTTGAATCATATTTTTCTTCAATTGTTTGTCCCCTGGCTCAGTTTTTCATCATAGTTATGCCACTCTAGAGCATGTAAGGGAGTTTTTCCACTGTGCTGAACAACAGGAGCCTTGTATTTGTGGAAAAGAGCAGAACTAAAAAGTACTTCTGGTATATTACAAATAAACACCTTTCAGGTGGGTAGCTACTTCTTTATAATATTACTTGTCAGAATTTTAGGAATGTTATTCAATGAACTCATAAAAAGGCAGTTTCACCATCTGGAAGAAATAAATTAGCAACCTGATTCCATTTCATAATGCCCTACTTGTCATACTTCACAATTAATACTAATTGGCACACTTCTATCAAGATTATAAAATGTTAAAATAGGCATATAGTATACAAACTTTCCAAGTAAGTGCATTTATCTTCCAGACAAGGAATCTTCCTCCCCTCCCCTCCCCTCCCCTCCCCTCCCCTCCCCTCCCCTCCCCTCCCCTCCCCTCCCCTCCCCTCCCCTCCCCTCCCCTCCCCTCCCCTCCCCTCCCCTCCCCTCCCCTCCCCTCCCCTCCCCTCCCCTCCCCTCCCCTCCCCTCCCCTCCCCTCCCCTCCCCTCCCCTCCCCTCCCCTCCCCTCCCCTCCCCTCCCCTCCCCTCCCCTCCCCTCCCCTCCCCTCCCCTCCCCTCTCCTCTCCTCTCCTCTCCTCTCCTCTCCTCTCCTCTCCTCTCCTCTCCTCTCCTCTCCTCTCCTCTCCTCTCCCTCTCCTCATGGTTATACAATTTTAGGTGTAACAAAACACCTCCAAGATGAGACTTGATATGTCAGCGCCCTGCGGTTTGTTCTCCTATACAAAAAAATAACTGACATGAGTTGCTATTGCCTTGTGCTTGTGATATTACCTAGAGAGTTAGAATCTGTGGGGGTTAAACAATTTCAGAGAAAAGAATGAATTTAAGCCTGAGTCTTGTTTCATGACTGTTTGGGGAGGGTGCACTGAACATATAGTTATTGTATAAAAAGCTACATTTCTTTTCTTTAAAGAACAAGGATGAGTCATAATCAGTTGTCAAAAAAAAAAAAGACAGTGTGGGCTTGTCTTGAAATTTATTACTTCTCTCTCAACAAAGAAACATTCTTGCAGGCTTTGAGTGAGACAGTCCTGTCTTCAGACCCCTAACGCCAGTGCCTGAAGTGTGCCTGTTGCTTTCAACTGCTATCCTAGGTTTTCTAACACTTCATAGAGAAAGATTATAAAATGCTTTAAGAGTTCTTGATTCTGCATCAAAGACTAGAAGCCATATTATGGATTTTGATTTTCCTAAATTTTAGACTTTGAGTCTAAAATTTAACCTTTGTTCCTCAGCTCAACTGTAAGAAAAAAAAGACAGACCAGGTATAAAGCCAGGATGTTTCCCACATTTTTTAGTTACTCAGTATGTCCTTTATTATATCTTTCAATAAAAAAATAATTTTTCTTTTATTGCAAGCATCAATGCATTTCTCATGCCAGGAAATCTAAATAATTTATGGTTACAGAAAGCATGCAACCTTGACCAAAACAGAGAACCAATTCAAAGGCAGAAAGACTTTTCTTATTTTCTGCCTCAGCTTCTACAGTAGTAACAACACTTAGAGCTCATAACGCTGAGTCTTAATGAGGAAAAACAAGACCATTTCAAGTTAAGAAGGAACTGGATTTCATATATGGAGAAAATACTGGACTTCAGATCTTCAGCAGAATTTAGAAATAAGGTGGGGCACTGCAAAAACTTAATCCAGTGAGCTATTGAGATATTTCTCTTGTTTCCTTTCGGTAGCATCTGATAATTAAAATATCACTTAGAAAATACAGCTCGAAGACATGAACTGGTTTTCAGTTACTTATTAAGAGTCTCATCCAAGTAGATAAGATTTTCTACCACTAAAGCAAAGGCTTTGGAGAAATATAATTGCTGGTTCTTCCTGAGAAACCTGATCTTGGGATTTACTCTTTCTGATAGCAATAGTACTATTGCTGAAGTTACAAAAGATGGCAAATTCATTAATTCATAACATTATGTCTTGATTGGATTTGTATGAAATGCATTCAGTCATTTTTGGCCAGGACAGCATTTACTATTCATTACAAGAAAACTGTTTCAGGCTCCCTAAAGATACCATAACTTTGTTTTGACATTACAACACCACATGCTCCCTGCAGAAAAATTATTCCAGCAAAATCAGAAAATTTTCAAAAATGTAGATACTGTATTTTATGTAACCCAGGTTAACCTGCCTACTCAGTCTCATGCCAATAAAGACCTTAACGGGAGCTTGTCTTTGCAGGTGACCAGCTATTTTTTGTAGCTGTTAGTATGCTGACTGCTCTTTCAGTTTGATTGTTCTGTTAATGTGATCCAAAGGCACCTAACTCAAGAAAAGCAAAACCATAATAACTATTCCATTTTAGGGTTTTCTGCTAAAAATTAATTTAATTGAAATGTTGCAAAAGATGTGTATAGCAGTGCACTAGTACTTGAGAATAGCTCTGCCTCAACAGTAAACATTTAAACATCTTTCCCACTTTTGAAATTCTTCATGAGATTTCAGTTCTGGCAGTAGATTTTAAGCTGTAGAAATTTTCTGCTCTGGTTCTTTCTTTAGCCTTGCACGATAACAAATGTTTTTAACAAAACAGGCAACCTTTAGTCCTCAGCAGTTCACCTAGGCAAGGAATAGCCATGAAAAAAGTAAAACATCATTATGCTTCAATCTAGCCACTGAAAAATGGACACTGACTGAAACAGTCACACACATTTCATGGACTTTTACACTGTTAAAAACCTGCATGTCTACTTCAGACAAAAACTTATGGACCACCATGTTTTCTGATTAAAGCATTAATCTGCCATCAAACTGACTACAAGTGGCATTTTCTAGCCAGCTTAGCCAAAAGACATCACAATCATATCTTATCAGAGTAGAGCTAGTGACAGGAAAGGCAATTAATTACCGGTGATTGCTTTTCTATTTATCTTTTTTTTTCCTTCTTTCTTAAAGGCAGGTGACTCTCAAAAATGTTTGTTAGTTCAAAGAATCACACTATAGTTCGGGTTAGAAGGGAACTTTAAAGGTCGTCTTGTCCAGTCTTCTTACAATAAGCAGGGATATCCTCAACTAGTTCAAATTGCTCAGAACCCCATCCAACCTGACC
This sequence comes from Dromococcyx pavoninus, assembly GCA_033558185.1. NCBI lineage: Eukaryota > Metazoa > Chordata > Aves > Cuculiformes > Neomorphidae > Dromococcyx > Dromococcyx pavoninus. The sequence goes on from JAUMJL010000735.1 coordinate 1,357,919, forward strand.
TTGAAAGTTTCCAGGGATGGGGCATCTACCACCTCTCTGGGCAACTCGGTTGAGTGAATCTACCCTCTTTTAGTTTACAACCATTACTCCTGGTCCTATCACTACAGACCCTATATAAAAATTCTCTCTCCATCTTTCTTATAAGCCCCCTCAAGTGTTGAAAGGCCTCAGTAAATTATCCTTGGAGCCTTCTCTTCTCCAGGCTGAGCAACTCCAACTCTCTCAATCATTCCTTATAGGAGAGAGGTTCCGTCTTTCTGATTTTTTTTTTGTGACCCTCCTCTAGTCCCACTCCAACAAGCCCATGTCTCTCGTATGTCAAAGACTTCAGAGCTGGACACAGAAACCAAGGTGGAGTTTCACCAGGGCAGAGTGGAGGGGCATAGTCACCTCACTTGACCTGCTGTCCACACTTCCTTTTATGCAGCACAGGGTACGGTTTGTTTTCTGGAGGACCATGTCAAAGGCCTTACAGAAGACAATATCTGCAGCTCTTCCCTTATCCACTCACGTAGTCACTGCAGTAGTTCTACTGTCCAGTTTGACACAGTTACCACATAAACAAACAAACATAATATAATATAAAAAAAAATTGACAAACAGGTTCAAAGGTCATGAGAGAAAGGTAGATTAATTTAATCAGTATTTATTCCATAATTTTACCATTGGAATTAAAATTTGTCATGCACATCACTTCATTTTAAACCTTGCTGATCTGCAGTGAAACCAATAACCTGCTGGAGAGCTAAAACAAGGCATTATTATGGCTAATAAAAAATAGAGAATTGATCTCATGGCCCTTTTGAGGAAACTCTGGAAAATCCTACTTCTACTGACTGTAGAGTGAATTTAGAGATACTTTCCAGGTAATTTACAGTTGTCTCCCAAATTGTAGAAGTACTAGCCACTCCAGATCTAGTGAAGACATTGCAAAGGTATTTCTTGCCTCATTGGAAATCATAGTGAAACAATTATTCACTTAATATTAAGAGCCTAGGAAAATTTCATTAAAATTCATCCATGTAAAGAAAACTGGAGCAGGTAAAACTGATAAAGAAGTGAGTATGAAGAACTGTTCAGCAGTCAAAAGAGACTGTAATGAACTTCATGATAAATCTCTAATGGGTAAGAAGGACATTGACAAAGAGAATGATGCTCCTAAACACAGGGAAATTTGTTTCATTTTCAAAAGTATGAGTTTGTGCATTTGCAGATAACTGTACAAATATATGAAATATTTTATGTTATATATTATGTAGGGAGTTATTTTTGTCAGGTCCAGAAACAGTTCAGAAAACATTTACTAATTATTTTCATATATTGAGAACGTGTCCACAGGCACATTAAAATGTGTGAAGATTCTTTTAGAAGATCATTAATTTGAGGAAAAATATCTTAAAGTTAATCAGTACAAGGAGAAGGAGAAGTTATGAAAAAATGGTGTTTAAATTAAGTCAGAGCTACTCAACCAAAGCTTAGAAACTCATTGTGTGGCTCTTTTATGCAAAGGTTTTTACAATAGCCATTCCGCATCTCTCATGAAGCCATGTGAGAGATTAGAGGTCTAATTTAGGATTAATCAGATCCTACTACACACTGATATCTAGAATGTATGAATAAGCCTGTCATGGTTGTTGTGACATTTAGAAATGCTGCCAGATCATTGCACAGTCTGTCCCCCTGAACTGCACAGAGAACACCAAGTTTTCCTTCATTTGAAATCAAGATTCATCTTATTGGGGAAAAAAGGTTTAAATTGGACATATTTTACATCTAATTGAGAATGTCTAAAAGAATTGTTAGTAAAAATATTAATTGAGTTTACAAATTCAAGAGAAACCTTTTCCATACTTTAGATTCCTGCTGCAGTACAGATTAGAGGAAAACACTATCTTTAAAAATCCCTGACCATCAGGCCAAGACAGTAAATAATTACCTATTTTGATTCTTTGTAATCCACCACAAATCTGTTTTGTTAGAAAGGATTTTTTTAATTCAGTCATTCTTTGCTTTAAGAGCCATAACAGAGAAGATGCATCTCTGTCAAACTAAACCTCTTGAAATACAATAAGAAATAATACATTTGCAAAAAAATGTGAACACATAAGGAATTCCATAAAGATGTGCTCTTCTGCTGTGTACAGATGGTCAGATGCAATTTATTTTGAAATCCATCATATGTGACCAGGTATGATTCAGCTTGTCAAACTACATTCTTGACAGGCTCAGTCTTTAAAGAACTACTAAAGCTTATATAAGAGCAATAATTGGTCAGCACAGGTCTATTTTCAGAAGCATCTGATGCTAACAAACTTTGAACAAGGGAGCATTTTGGCAGATAATGATTGATCTCAGAAACCAGACTTAAAGACATATGTCTCTTTTGATTTAAGTATATGCAGAAAAAAGAGAAAAAAAAAGAAGATAAAGAAAGAAACACAAACAAGCAAACAAAAATATTCCCCAAACCCTCACAACTTTACAAGACTGAATTTTATTATTTTCCTTAAATTGAATTAGAGAGAATTCCTCCTCCCCCAGAGCAAAATATTAAGAAGACTATCTGAGACACTATTATTGGTTTTCAGCTGCAAGATCAGAGAAAGCATTTTTCTAGTACTAGAAGATCATGGAAAGGGGCATGGAAATTCATCAAAGCTCTACATCTAAAAATCCTGAAGCATCATGACTTCCTTTTCACTCACAGGTCAACCTGTGACTACAGCAGAGTTAATGCTAAAATGGGTAACTTGGAGACCCCCTCTAAAGCACAAGCTTATATCATTACATTATTCACAGACCACAACTAATATCACAATTCTGACAAGACTAGTTATCAGACCCCCTGTTAATCTAACTCAGGAGCACCCATTAGAAAGATTAAAATCTGTCAAAGGAAATAGCCAAACCTGAGGTCTGGCTGTTTACCAAAGCATAGCCTTTATCTAACAAAGCATTAAAGTTAATGTATGTCACTGGGCAGCAGTGACATGACATTTAATGGCTGTGGTATCCTAACCATGCGTAGGTAGTGCAATCAATTTTCTCATAAATTGAGACTTGTATGAATGACTAAACAAGGTCTTAACTGTCTCTTACAGATAATCAGTGAAATTGATCTTCCTGTGCAGAAGCAGGAACAAAGACATAATACGAGAAGAGCCTGTGTAACTTAAAAATCAGCGACCACTGCATACAAACTTAAACCTACTAGGCTCACTAACCTCAAATGTTGATCTGCATTTTTTGATTAAGGTGACCTTGGCTCTTGACCAAGAGCAGCTCCTCAACATACTAACGGTAACCAGACCCAGTATAACTGATCAATGAACGTATTAGTGCTTTCTCATAGGCTACATGATTGACAGTTTACTCTCTTTTTAGTAAGAAAATGTAGCAAATTGGTTTTCATTAGACACTGACACTCAAATAGTACTGTTGAGGAGCATCTAATGTTTGTTTCAAAATATGTAAAAATATTGGGGTTTTAGCCCTAATTGTTCAAGTTATTTAATCTTATCTTAAAAAAATTTCAAGCTTCTAGGCAAATATCTTACTTAAAGCAGTTTTTATTTTATTGGGTTCTTTTTCCTCACAATAAGAATAGGGCTTCCAGGGTCAACATTTGCCAGATTCTTCCATAAGCAGAGACTATGTTGCATCCATTGCTCATATGCTATATATTATAAGAATAAATAGAACTGTTAATAGTAATAAAGGAGTTGTTTCATGTACAGTCTAATCACTAGGATGCTCTTTGTTTGATTGAAATGTCAGGAAGGCCATCAGGAAGCAAAGATAAAGGAAAAAAATGGCTTGAGATAAATAACCATCTACCAAAACTCCTGGACTAACCAAAAGCTATTCATTTATATTCACTGCCTCTTGTCCTCTGCTGAGCTCACTGGACTAGCTTGTTAAAGGGTCAAGAGAAAACCTACAGATTTGTTGTAAATTGCACAGGCAAGGAGCCAGACTGAGAGTTAGACCTTAGGGCCCAGGAGTGAGTGAAGCTGAAAGGGTTGTGTACATCTCTAAAAAAGGCTAACAAAATTTTAGATGATATTGATGTGTTCTCTAACTGTGGCCTACTTGATGTAAGCTGTAAATTTATCTGCACTTAACAAAGGGAAAAATTAAAAGAATTGTCCAAATACTCTTTCAATACTGGAGCTGACAAGATAACTCAGAAATCTCATGTTCTTTGTGATACAATAATTCCTATAGATTTTACTGCTTATCATGTTGACCGACTTTGCTCTGACTGATTAAAACATCACTTAGGACTAGAATGACATCAAGTATAATTGCACTAAAGAAGGTAGAGATCAAATTTTAGGTACTGCTGGAGTTGAAATTGATACTGCAGCATATTTGTCAAGAAAAAAGTTTGCAAGTGTAAAAGCATTTACTAAGTAAATTGTGAAAAACAAAATAACATAAAAAGAACTAATATTCCTTGTGGAAGTTGAAAATATTTCTAATTGAAGTGAGACTTTTATGTTTTCACAGTCAGTTCCTCTTCAAGGACTCCACAAGGTAAAAAATCATTATACTTTTAAATATATTTTGAGAAAATTTAAGTCATAGTTAATGTATTTATGGGAAAGTTAATTAAATAAAATAACAGACTTAAAGTACAGATGCAAAATGGGGTAAAATTAGTCTTTCTTAAGCTGGTGGAATCTGAGATCTTGTTTCTAATGAAAAAAAAAAGAGTAACCAAATTATGAAGATTATAGTCTGCTAAATTTCAGGGTTTAGGTTTTACTGTTGTCACCCTGTTTCCCTGCTGTTGTCATTATGGTAACTACCCAATAATTTTCACTACTAAGCTTGAACTTTGCTGGTGTGTTTTTTATGTGACAAACATTCATATAAATAGGTTCATGATTGAAATAGTACCTTTTAAATGATATTTCAAAACATAGCTAACACTTCATTTCTATCTGCTCCATCCAAACTGACAGAATGAATGGGAGATGCATTCACAAATGTTATATGAGACTGAGTGTTACTGACAATCATTGATGACTTTGCTCACCTACTCCTGGAACACTACTTAGGTTCACACACGTGGTCTCTGCTCACACCTTTTTGTTCTGAGAAAGATAGTTCTACAAAATCTAGACAAGGATATATTTATCTTTGCTTGGAGAAGAGGAGGCTGAGGGGAGACCTCATTGCTGTCTATGGCTGCCTGAAAGGAGGCTGTGGGAGAGCGAGTGTTGATCTCTTCTCTCAAGTGACAAGAGGAAAAGGCTATAAGTTGCACCAGGGGAGGTTCAGACTAGATATTAGGAAGAATTTTTTTACCAAAAGCATGGTCAGGCGCTGGAACAACTGCCCAGGAAGGTGGTTGAGTCACCATCCCTGGAGGTGTTTGAAAAACGGGTAGATGAGTTTTTGAAAGACATGATTTAGCAGAAGATGGGTGTGGTTGGACTTAATGATCAAAAAGGCCTTTTCCAACCGGAAGATTCTATGAGTCTATGATTCTACGATCTTATTTGCTCTTCACTTCTTCACAAATGAATATGGAGATAATCGTAGAATCATAGAATTATCTGGGTTGGAAGAGACCTCCAAGATCATCAAGTCCAACCCTTAATCCAACACTATCATGATTACTAGATCATGGTACTAAATTCCACATCCAGTCTTATTTTAAAAACCTCCAGGGATGGTGAATTCACCACCTCTCCGGGCAGGCCATTCCAATACCTGATTACTCGTTCTGTGAAGAACTTTTTTCTGCCTGGCAGAGTCTAAGCTCATGCCCTCTTGTTCTGTTGCTGGTTGCCTGGAAGAAGAGTCTGATCTCCACCTGTCTACAACCTCCTTTCAGATAGTTGTAGAGAGCAATGAGGTCACCCCTGAGCCTCCTCTTCTCCAGGCTAAACAACCCCAGCTCCCTCAGCCTCTCTTCATAGGACTTGTGCTCAAGTCCCTTCACCAGTTTTGTTACTCTTCTCTGGACCCTCTCCAGCACCTCAATATCCTTCTTGAACTGAGGGGCCCAGAACTGAACACAATACTCAAGGTGTGGTCTCACCAATGCCGAGTACAGGGGAATGATCACTTCCCTCGTCCTGCTGGCCACACTATTCTTGATACAGACCAGGATGCCATTGACCTTCTTGGCCACCTGGGCACACTGCTGGCTCATGTTTAGCCTCCTGTCAATCAGTACCCCCAGGTCCCTTTCCACCTGACTGCTCTCCAGCCACTCTATCCCCAGCCTGTAGCCCTGCATGGGGTTGTTGTGGCCAAAGTGCAGGACCCGGCACTTGCCCTTGTTGAACTTCATCCCATTGGACTCAGCCCATCTCTCCAGCCTATCTAGGTCCCTCTGCAGAGCCCTCCTGTCTTCCAGCAGGTTGACACTCCCTCCCAACTTGGTGTCATCCACAAATTTACTTATGATGCACTCAATCCTCTCATCTAAATCATCAATGAAGATGTTAAACAGAACTGGACCCAACACTGATCCCTGAGGGACACCGCTGGTGACCGGCCACCAGGTGGACGCAGCCCCATTCACCAGCACTCTCTGGGCCCAGTCATCCAGCCAGTTCTTAACCCAGCTGAGAGTGCACCTGTCCAAGCCGTGGGCTACCAGTTTATCCAGGAGTATGCCGTGGGAGACAGTGTCAAATGCTTTGCTCAAGTCCAGATAGACTACATCCAAAGGTTTCCCTTCATCCACCAGGCGGGTTACCTGATCATAAAAGGAAATCAGGTTGGTCAGACAGGATCTGCCCCTCATAAAGCTGTGCTGGCTGGGTTGAATCCCATGTCCATCCTGAAGGTGCTGTGTGATTGCACTCAGGATGATCTGTTCCATAACCTTGCCAGGCACTGAGGTCAGGCTGACAGGCCTATAGTTGCCTGGGTCCTCCTTACAGCTCTTTTGTGTATTGGCGTGACGTTTGTCAACTTCCAATCATCTGGAACTTCCCCAGAGAGCCAGGACTGTTGGTAGATGATGGAGAGTGGCTCGGCAAGCTCTTCCGCCAACTCCCTCATCACCCTAGGATGGAATCCATCAGGTCCCATTGATTTGTGTGGATCCAGGTGGCTCAGTAGTTCATACACTGTTTCCTCCTGGAACACAGGGGAGCCATTTGGTTTCCTGTCTCTATCTGTGAGCTCTGGAGACCAGTTATCCTGAGGGGCACCTCTCCTACTGGTGAAGACTGAGGCAAAGTAGGTGTTGAGTACCTCAGCCTTCTCCTTATCCCTGGTAACTATGTTCCCCCCCAGGTCCAACAATGAATAGAGGTTTTCCTTGCCCCTCCTTTTGTTATTAATGTATTTATAGAAGCGCTTTTTGTTATCCTGAACAGAAGTAGCCAAATTAATTTCAAATTGTGCTTTTGTTTCTCTAATTTTCCTTCTGCATGTTCTAACTATAGTCCTATACTCTTCCTGAGTAGTCAACCCTGCCTTCCACAGTTGGTAGGCTCTCTTTTTATCTCTGATTTCCTTCAGTATTTCCCTATTCAACCAAGGCAGTCGTCTTCCCTGCTGGCTTGCCTTTTGGCTAATTGGTACAGCCTGTTCCTGTGCACTCAAGACTTTTTCCTTGAAGCACATCCATCCCTCCTGTATGCCCCTGGTTTTGAGGAGTGTGTCCCAGGGTGTGCTCGGGAACAGTCTTCTGAACAGGTCAAAATCTGCCCTCCGGAATTCCAGCATAGAGGTTTGATTGGTGGTCCTACTCACATCCCTGAATATTGAAAACTGTATTGTTTCATGGTCACTGTGCCCCAGTTGACCTCCGACCACTACATCTCCCACCAGTCCCTCTCTGTTTGTAAACAGCAGATCTAGTGCGGCCCCGCTCCTGGTAGGTTCATTTACCTGCTGGAGCAGGAAATTATCCTCCATACACTCTAAGAATGTCCTAGACTGCCTCTTCTCTGCTGTGTTGATCTCCCAGCAGATATCCGGCAGGTTGAAGTCACCCACAAGAACAAGGGCTGGCGATTTTGAGACATCTGCCAGCTGCTAATGACAACAACAATAGAGCAATTTACCTCTACTTCTATCACAAAACACCTTACAAACAATACACTGGAATCAGTCTACCACTGTTACCATCGTTCATGCAGCCAAATGTAGTGGACCTTTCAACAATGTACATGCTCAGTACTACTGTCTTGAATATTCAGTATGAACTGCAGGAGAGCACTTGCAACCTTTCATCCTATTTTCAAACTGAGAACAGCATTTTAAAATTTGTGTGTTAAAAGACACTTCTAATCAATATAATGTTTTTTGGCAACCAGTTTCTCAGAAAGATAAAGCTTTCAGCCCTCTCACTGGTTTCAGTTCTGGCACTCATATCCTTCAAAATAGTTGGTGCCTAATTTAATATACAAAGTCAGCATACAGCATTGATAATACACACATAACTACTTTAAGACATTTTAGAATGCAACTTGGAGTGGAAATTAGGCATGCATGATTACAATCCTGATTCTAACTCCTAAGCTTGTTTTGCATCATTATTCTGGATTACTTACCCTGGAGGATGAGAATCATTTGTCTGATATGATTCCACTTCAACAGATAGCTGATACTTCACAGAGATCCTTTGTAAGTGGACATATGTATCTGCTTCATCTACATTTGGAAATATTTAGATAAATAGTAACATAATCTTAAATAATAACACTATTTCCATCAAGCCACAAACATATATTACATGATCAGGCAGAAGGTGTCTTTGTGGGCAGAAAAGACAATGCTACATGGGAAGCATACTCCTTGGAAGTAATTAGGAAAATTATTTATAGACATTTCAGAACTTTTTACTCTTTTACAAACGTCTTTCTGCCCTATGTTGTAAAAAGAAACATGATAGCAGGGTGGCATGCTGACATATAGCAGGAATAGCAGAGGCTAGCTCTGTTTATCAAGCAGAAAAAGGTGAGTCTAGAAGGGAACGTCATTTATTGCAATACAAATTTTATAGTTGTCTGTTTCGAAAAGTTTCTCAAGCTGCTCAGTTGTTGGCAGTAAACCAGTTTATTCTTTTTGTCCTTGAATTTCATACCACCATGAAGAATGGAAAATGAATCACAGTTTGAAAATCATGTGCATATCACTTAACAGCGTCATAAAATAACAAGGTATTTCTTATATTGCTATAGAAGAAGAAAAACTTTAGTTCCCTTTAATTCTCAGGAGGTTATGAGGCTACAATTCCAATCATATCTAAAGGGATAACTGTGTGTGATGCATCTTTGTCAACTTCTCTGGTAACACAAATAACACCTACAAGCTCATGGAGGAAATATGGAAACCCTGTGTTGCTAAAGGGTTTTCATAGATCCAAGCCCTTTGACTTACTATAAAAATTTTACAAAGCAGTCTCTCCATCTTCTATGTATGTTTTTTCCCCTCTACAATTATTTCTGAATAGAAATGGCATTTTACTTTAAAATGTCCAGCACATTTTCTTACACTGTGTACTGTTTTCTATTTTTTCCACAAATAAAAGGGTGGTGGATTCTATGGGGAGGGCTGAAGATTAGTATTCATTATACACTAGTTCTGAAGTTCAAGTAAAAAGTTCCATGCTTAAGAAAACACATTTTTTATAATACTGGAATAAATATGTTTTTCTTACAGCTGTAGGAATTGTGTTCTCTTATTCAGAGAAGTATCTTAAAATGATAACAGTCAAAAGCATGATTTTCAAGCTTTTTATTAATCTTTCAAGGACAAGATTAAGAGAGAGTTTGCTTAAACAATATCTTTCTAGACAAAAAAATACAATATTATTCTTCATTTTAAGTTTCCTTTTTTTTTTCTTCTTCATTGTAATTCCATTATGTTTTAGGACTCACTGAATGGGTGATATTTTCTGTTTGATGTGTATGCTGATAGGTAGCGAGTCATCCCCACAGCCTTCTGTCCCATTAGATGACAACTCGTACCTGTGGTGATTCCATCCTATGAGGAAATCTCCACCACTAATTTCTCCTTTCCAGTGTACTTCCAGGCTGAAGCGTGAAGCGTAATAATTCGCTTCTTTCTATTACATATGTGCTTTTTGCCTACTTGGATATTAGAATTTTTTTGGCTACTCTTTTCTTCTTAATGAACTAGCCTGCAACCACATATGACTCGTATCATAATTGGAAATGAAACAAGTAGCTAATGAAGCCTGATTAAATATAAATTAGAATACAAAACACCATAATCGGAAATTAATTTCCAGCATTTAGCTGTTTCTGATCAGCACCTGAATCACACACTGTGTCTTCAAGACAATCCAGATTTAGAAAAGACTAATTCTTATCTCCAAGTTCCTAAAAAAATACAAAGGCTACTACATTATGGTGGAGTTGTGTAAGTAAAAGTGGAATTTCTGCTATTGTGGTTAGATTTCAAAGTTTGGTCAACATATTTTTACGTTTGCCCTTGGAGCAATGAAGGCTAACCATAGTCTGGGCCATGTAAGCAAAAGCATAACAAGTAGCTAGAGGAAACTAATTATTCCCCTCCACTCAACACTTGTGAGACTACATCTCAAATGCTCTGCCCACTTTGGGGCTCCTCAGTGCAAGAGAGACATGGACATACTAGAGCGAGCTCAGTTAAGGATCACCAGGGTACTGAGGAGGCTGGAGGAGACCAAGGAGAGATCTAATTGCTGTCTTTAACAACCTGGTGCATAGCTTATAGAGAAAATGGAGATGCTTGTCTTGAAGGTAAATAGTAAAACAACAAAAGGAAACAGCTAAAAGTTGCAGCAAGGGAAATTCCAATTAGAAAGCAAAGGGGAAAATAATCATAAAGAGGGTGACCAAAGCACTGGAAAAAGTTGCCTAATCTTCACATTTGGAGATATCAAACAACATCTGAGGAATGCCTGAAATAATTTGATGCTACTTTAAAGACAGATATTCTTTAAGAAAAGAGTGGGGTCAGAAAACCACCAGATGTATGTTCCAATCTCAGTTATTCTGCAGTTGTATTTGATATTTCTTTATTAGATCCAATTCTTTTTAAATAACTCCTATCCATTTCTATGGTTACATAATACACAGAAGAATTTGTGATTTGTTTATGGGTCTGTCTTGTCAAATAGTCAGTCTGAGGTGAGGTGAACTGAGGTGATCTGCCCAGGTGCCAGACAAGTCTTCAGTAAAGTGGCAGATCGTGGTGCACAGGACTGGGTTCTGAGGCAGGGAAATGCCAGGGCAGTGGAAAGATATGCCAGGAGCCAGCAGGGAGATACTGATGAGGCCTGGAAATTCCCAGCACAATGCCGACAACTCTCATGCCTATAAAAAGCAGCCTAGGGATTACTGGTGAGCAGCAGTGCTCCCAACAGACCAGGCAAATACAGTCTGGCACATCAGCCATTGTGGGGCATGGCAGTCTGCACAGCAGTTTGCACAGAAGGATGCACAAAAAGGGCGTTGTCAACCTATCAGTTCAAAAAGTGAGTTCAATTAGTGGTTATGACCCTCTCCAAAGGAGAGTGGTATCTGTGCAACAGAAATCAATGTCCTCTGTGCTCACCGGATGTGGTAACCCAGACAGAGCTCCCATGAAAACATGCAGCCATCCAGGTTTCAGGCTGCAGTGTGTGCCAGAGCCCTTCACTGGTAACAGATGGCACTAGTGAGAACAGATGTGTGAGGTGCGACCAGCTGAATGATTTACCTGGTGGCAGAGCTATGAGAGGAAGTAGAAAGTTTAAGGATCATTAGGTAGTCTGAGAATGAGATATACTGGTGGAGCAATGCTCTGTCCTCCCGAAGATAGAAACAGAAACAGCCATAAGAAAATAACAAGATCAAGGGGATCCTGTATCCTCTCCCTGCCAGTCTGAAGGCAGTAGCTTAAAGGAAAGGAGTGAACGGATATAAGTCTGTGCTCAAGGCAGTAGGTGAACCCCTTCCTTGACCACCTCGCCTTACTAGGTGCTTCTGTATAATGGGTATGAGACTCTGGAGGTGGAAGGTCAGTCAATGGATGATGAGGATGATGGTCTGTCTACGCCAGAGCTATTGCCACCATCAAAAAGGCCTACCCTCCATATCATAACCACCTCCACAAGGAAGAAAAGACGAGTTATATTTGCAGGTGACTCCTTTCTGAGGGGAACAGAAGGTCCAACATGCTTGACAGACACTTCTCTGATGGATCTCTGGGGCCCAGGCTAAGGACATCTTCCTGGCATGGTATGGACCTTGGGCTATTATCCATTACTGATCTTCCATGTATGTGGCAATGAAGCCACAACGTGTAGTGCAAAGGCAATCAAAACATACTTCAGGGCCTTGGGATGGATGGTGAGGGAATCTGGAGCAGAGGTTGCTTTTTACATTATCCTTCCAATTGCAGGCACTGACACGAGAAGACCCAAGACGGATCCAGTCTATTAATACATGGCTCCATGACTGGTATCACCACCACAGTTTTAGGGGTTTTTATAACAGTATGGCCTACACGGTACCAGGCTTGCTGTCACTGGATGGGATTCACTTTTCTCAAAGGGGTAAGAGTATCTTTCATCACAAACTATCAGAGGATTGAGAGCGTCCTAAGGAATTTTGTAGACAGCACCAAGCTGAGTGGTGCTATTTACATGCTTGAGGAATGGGTTGCCATCCAGACAGACCTTGACAAGCATGAGTTTCAACAAGGCCAAGTGTAAGGTTCTGCACCTGTGTCAGGGCAATTCATAGTATTGCGGGGTTGATGTGATTAAGAGCAGCCCTGTGGAGAAGTACTGGGAGTTACAGGTGGATGAGAAGCTGGACGTGAGCTAGAGTTGTGCACTAGCAGCCCAGAAAGCCAACAGTTTCCTGAACTGCATAAAAAGAAGCATCGCCAAGAGGTTGAGTGAGGTGATTCTTTCCGTACGCTCTGCTATGGTGAGACCCTACCTGGAGTACTGTGCCCTCAGCACGGAAAAGACATGAACCTGCTGGAGTGGGATCAGAGAGGGGCCACAAAACTAGTTAGAGGAATGTAACACCTCTGCTATGAAGAAAGGCTGAGTTGGGGTTTTTCAGGGTGGAGAAGAGAAGGCTCCAGGAAGATCCAATTGCAGCCTTTCAATAGCTAAAGGGGGCTTATAAGAAAGATGGGGACAGACTTTTCAGCAGGCCCTATAGCTAAAGGATAGAGGTAATGGTTTTAAATTGAAAGAGGGTAGATTTTGATTAGATATAGGAAGAAGTGTTCTACGTTGAGGGTGGTGAAACACTGGACCAGGTTGCCCAGAAACGTAGCAGGTGCCCCATCTGTGGAAACATTCAAGGTCAGGTTGGATGGGACTCTGAGAAACCTGATCTAGCTGAAGATATCCCTGCTCATTGCAGGGAAGCTTGGACTAGAAGACCCTTAATAGTTCTTTCCAACCCAAACCATTCTTTGATTCTGTAACCCTATGATTCTACAATTCTATGATTCCACAGTCACACCTTGAACACGTGACCAGCACTGGCAGAAGCGTAGGTACAAGGAGCTCGGTGCTGCTGTCAGGTAGAAACAAGGTGCTGGGATGGATAAAACAAGGTGGAGGGACGGATTTGGCCCGCGGGTCTAAGTAGTCTCCTTTTTCCTAAACATTTTAAAATAAAGCTTCAAGCCATTGTTCTCCATCACAGCAGCAGAATGATAATAAAGAAGAGGCCAAATCTGCAAGTGGAATCTCTCTATTCAGAATATGCCTAGTATTTCTTTTGTTTGCTTTTTTAAAAAAGATAGGGGACTTGTAACTTTTCAGCTGTTATATAATACTCTGATTCACTGATAAGGGCAGTCCAGTTGCTGTAAAAAACCCTAGTAGGCCTAGAAAACTGTCCATTAATGCAAAACTACATGAATAAGAAATGCAGTGGAAAGTTTGTCTGTTTCTAATTCTGAAACTTTGTTAATAAATCACCCCATCATTCTTACAGAGCACTGAACAAACGTTAAGGTGGAAGCCAAACTGAGGTTCACTTAGTGTTCTGTCATAGACCAGTACTGTTTGAGAAATTCAAAGAGACTTATCTCTTCCTCACAGCTCCTCTGATAATGGAATCAGGCAAGACGCTTGTGCTGAACTATTAGTGGGCACAGACTACTTGTCCTTGAAATTTGTGACTCAGACATGTTTTGCACAAAGTAGATATACTCCATCTCTATTTATGTGTGTTTTAAACTAAATTTTTTTAGAGACCTGCAGCATTCTCAAGGTGGAGATCATGCACCACCTGAAGCTTATACTCTGTGTCATTCTTCTGCTCCAATTTCTGCAGTGGTCTGGCTATTACTTATATAAATAATCCCCAAACAGTATTTGTTACTACTGGATCTGTACATACATTTTCCCAAGTTCCACTTAAACTTCTTATTTTTCCTCCGTAACACTAACACACACAAGTCAAATATTACAGAAGAATATCTCAAATTCCTCGATTCCTGGGAGAGTGAGTTACTTGATCATGTCTGAACTCCTATCACAGATAATCAATCCCATTTACAGTAGAGAATCACAGCAGGGAACTGCTTTGTTTAAAACTTGTCAAACATAATATTTAGAATTTTTCACAGCAATAAAGGAATATTAGCAGAATTTTCATATAAGCCCAGCCTAGACAGAAAAAAATTTATATGTAATAATGATTTTAAACAATCTCTCAAGATGAGGTCCTGACTGAGAAAAGCTATTAGAAATGTATTACTCTTACTTATTAAACAAAGAAAACCCACAAGGTCCTCTATTTTGCCTGCAAACAGTTTTATTTGACTTAGCTGTGGAATAGCTGCTGGAAATAGTTAACAGGCATTGAAAAGCAGGAAGACAGAAAGACTAAACTGAGCTTCTGGGAAGTAAAAATTCTTTAAAGAAAGTCTCCATTTTTATGAATATGTCACTGTATTCCACACTGATGTTATGTTTAGTTTCAGTTTCATAAAATTATGATTAACAAAACAAAGAAAAGCAAGTCAGTAGAAGAAACAAATGAAATATGGATGAAAGTAAAGGTGGAGGAGAGTCAATGTTAAATTGTAAATGATTTCTGCTGGCATGAAAAGCAGTTTATAATGTAAAACATAATTATTCCAAGGAAAACAGAGACAACCTAGTTTGAAATTCCATTGTTAAAACAAATCTCAATCAATCAAATGATTAATTCTGCCTTTGCAATGTGTCAGTTACAAATGGCAACAACCAGAATCAATGGTATATAATTTGTCATCTCTTTGAAGGCTCAAAGATTGTTGATAGGCCAAACACCAATGAAGCTAACAATTGTTGGGTAAAACATGATTAATATTCTTCTCCATGATAATTTTCTTTCTTTAAAGAAAGAGACACTATTTCAATCAAATTACAGTTTTGTCCTTCCAAGGGCACAATAAATCACTAATATGTTCTGGTGTTCACACAAATCTTTGAGTAAATTTACCCACTTACTCACATTTGAAATTTCACATACTGCCCTTTAGTAGCCATAACAGATATTCCTGTTTGAATACACTTTCTATGAAGTATTTTATGTAATATTGTGTGGTCATAAGATGCTTTGCAAATTAATATAACTGTATTTGGATTAATGGAAGACTGAATATGATAAACTTGAAGACTTCCTTAATTTCTCTATATTACTCGGAGCTTAAAGCTACTGGGAGGTGAAAGTCTTGAATATTTATTCAGGTCTCATCCAAGCATATATAAAATTCTTTCTTAACACATACGAACTAAACAATACTTGGAACTTTGAAACATAGAATAAACTGAATATTCATTGACCAAGTATAGTGTTGCTTGTTAATGTTGTATTAATTCATGCATGTTACTGTATCTTTTGCATCCTACCTGAGATTTACCTTTTTTTTTCCACTTTTTGAGTAATGGACCCTACAAATAGCAACTTCCACTATCCATCCCCAAAATTTTTCTCTAAATTTCTGTTTCCCAGCTATTTTTCCCTCTCAGAAGTTTTAGGACCTGTGATGCACCTTCAGAAATTTTCGAGATTGATTAAAAAGGAGCATTGCTGACAATTATATTAAGGTAAAGAGCAATCTCTTGAGCCTACAAGTGATTCTTCAGAAATTTCTTTCTATTACTTGCTTGTAGACTGACTCAAGTTATCAGACTTACTGGGGACAAGGAAATGGCCACAGCAAAAGTTTGTCTGAGAACTGTAGGAGTTGGAAAAGTCAGAGTTCAGTACTGTTGATGATTTCGTTTTGTCAGTTTATCCACGGACTAGTGGAAACAGCGATACATAATGCTATGTTTTAAAGTCTTCATATAAAGTCTGGATGTATTTCTGTGTGATACTTCTCACCCAAGTACAGGTTATCATGCTCAGTATAGGTTTATGAAATGACATGTTAGACAACTGCAAAACCCCATCTGGTTGTAACAAGAGGCACACCTCCTCATCCAAAAATTAATATAAATAATAACATCCCCTCACAACAGTTTTTTCTGTTTATTCATGCATGGTCAGTTCAAAGCAGTACTGTTTAATTACATAACTACTGCTCTGAGAGAAAGCTAGACCTTTGCTAAGACCCAGCAGTGAAAGAAGTAGAAGATGAAAACTGTTTAGGAGTGGCATAGTAGGGCACCTGCCCCTTTCCAAGGAGCTCATGGCCAGGCAGTTGTGTTCAATTAACAAACCCAGCTGGGAAAAGAGGATGTGATTGTGAAAAACAGCAACTAGTACAGCTGAGGGTATGTTAAAAAAAGGAAATAGCCTATGGTAGTCTTGTATCAGGGTTGTTGCAAGGGGAATGCCTGAAGGAATGATCGTATATGATGAACAGGATGTCTAGCTTTCGAAGACAAGAGTATTATCAAAATATTTTAATACTTCGATGTAGGTATAACAAGGTATTTTAATCAGATCTTAGCATCTGTGTAATATATGCTATCTACTCATATCAGTGTGTTCTAGGATTTTTCTCTTCAATAGTTTTACGTTCTAACAAGCACACGTATGAATTAAAGGGGTATTTTTTTGCTTTGTGCTTATTTTTTTGGTTTTGGTTGTTTGTTTTTTTTCTAATTTCAGTTTCAATTTGAAATTAAACATGCTGGAACACACCAATTGCAAAATGCTGTATTTTTAATTAATTTTTCATAATCATTAATTTAGTAAAGTAGATGCTGTATAAACTATGGACAAACTACTAAACTATTTTAGGTTAATTTTTAAATTCAATGCTAAAAGTCAGACACATAAAGAGGTGATGAAGACATTTAAAATAAATAAAAGGACTTTTGTTATAGAAAATGCTGATGAAGTTAAGATATTATTAATAGAGATTTGTTCTGGAACAGTGTAATTCTAACAGGTTACTTGAAAGAAAGACTTGACTGTGTCAGTCTAGCTAGATAATGAAATTTTTCCTTTTTTATTTTTTTTGTATTATCAGTAACTAGGGATATGGGTCATTGTGGACTTAGCTTCTACTCAACACAAGTCACTTCAGTAGGTTTGATATCTGGAAGACATGTAGCATGAAAAAGGAAAGAAAAAGATGTTTTGAAAAAAAATTTTGAAAAGGCAGTGTTATTTATGATTTATTTGGAGCTTGCTATTTTCAGTGTCTCTGGAAAACTACGCAGACTATCTTCATTCCTGGAATCCTTCAAATGCACCATTTGGTAATAAAAATTAGAAGACTATCAACCATGCAGCAACTTCAAACTGCCTTTAAATACCTAGTTCTAAAAACTGCTTACTCCAGGCATACTCTGTATGTAACTATATCAGAGCATAAATGAAGGAGTAGTGGGGATGTTTTATGTAGCTGGGTCTTGTAAGGCCAGCAACTTCCATGTAACCATGGCAGTAATACTGTGCAAGGCAAGGAGGACCTAGGTTACTGTACTAAAAATATCAGAACTGGTGTCAAATACTAGAATGGGTAGCAGAATATCAGAAATACAAGAATAGATATAGATGTCACAAACAAAACTGGGACCAAGAGGGAAGAAATTGTAGGCAACTGGTTATTTTTTTGAGACAACATTGTGATGAAGAAGAAAGAAGAGTTGGAGAAATCTTGAAGGGGATAATAAGAATTGTAATTATTTGATCAGAGCTCTCTGTGCTAAGGTGTGGTGACAAAGGTTAACCTGTAACGACAGGAAACCACCACAGTCTATTCAGGACAGTAATCCAAACCAGCTGTTCTGACTATGTCTACGGAAAGAAGGGGATGCTTTCTTGATGGTAAAACACTCAGTTGAATGGAATACACATCTTGATATCACATTGTCAATGCCTATTTCAGGCCTGAGAACATTTTCCTCTTATGATCTTTAAAAAATAAAACCAAAAATAAACACCCAAACAAAACACCATTACTTCCTCATTTACTGATTTTATGTATTTAGATAACAAGAAAATATTTGTGAGATAATAATAATTAAATTATTTTCCAATACTGTGTTTATGTTTGCATTACTTTCTTATTTGCTTTGATTTACTTCTATGTGCCTTGGATAATCAGAAATCAGGGCTAACATTAGTGGAAAGAAGACCTGCAGCCACGACTGGCATTACAGGTTTTTAGCAACGCACAGTGGCTGCACAGTTTCTCTTTTGTTTCTCTGTTTCTTTTCTTAGGCGTTTCCTATAGCAATAAATGTATCCTCACTTGCGATCTGTCTGAAGGAATCAGAGCTCAGCAGAACACGCTGTCAAGCAGTCACTCAGTTTGAAACTTAAAATGATTTTGAATTTACTTTTCAAAGTGTGTCTTAAGAAAGGTAAAATGGAGTAGATTTTCAGAATAATTCAGTGATTCACTGCAGTGCCTCCACAAAGGAAAATTTAAAAATTACAAGTATTAAAAAAACAAAGCAAAATAAATTTAAGCCACTAAAATAGTGGCATTTTTTAATCAGTGTATGGACAAGGCTGTTATAATGTGCATTTTTATTGTATAGGTAGAAGTTAATTAAGCTCTAAGTGCATAAAAAATTCTTCTAAAGCAAATATCAACTTTAGTTCATCCCCCTTCTCTCCAATAAATGTTCTTGGATATAAAATACATAAATAGAAATGAATGACTTGTAAGTTTTGAATATATTTTTTTTGGTTCATTTAAGTTGTCAGAACAATTTTTTTAAAAAAAATTGGTCAAATTTGCTCAGTAATTTAGCCCAGAAAATAGAATTCATGGAACCAAATGCAGGAATAATGGCATGCAGCATCTTTTGCCAGAAATGCAAATTTTCTGGAAACATTTTTTTGACTATCCTCTGTTACCTGTACTTGGAAGTAAGTAAAAGATAATGGTTTAGGTATAACAACTGTCTCTTCTTCCTCACTGACTCTAGCAAAGTTCTACCAGGTCTGCCAAAAAAAAAAATCAAAGGACTTTCTACTGAGGCATTTACCTAAAATGGGTATTACATTACTTATTCAAAAGGTATCAAACAGAGAAATAACTCATGAAATTAAACAATGCCTCATGTACTAATGCCATATAAGCAGTAAGACTGACTGATTGATCCACCACTCTTTGCTTTTCTCAGCTGAGACTATGGCTGCCTGGACTTATATACTAAACTTGTCCTCTTCCTCAGTGTGGCATAGCAATAGAAATTGTTCAACTCTACTCATGCAGATTCAGTTTGAGGACTGAATTCTGAACAGAGTGTTTTCTTTGTCCCAGCAACCCAGGCATCTTTCAAGATCATTGCATTTTCTTTCATTGACCTAACAGCCCTGTTTGAGTTACTGGTGTGACATCCCAGGAACAAAAGCAGTACTTGCTGAGGAAAAATTGCCTTCCAACACTTAAAGGATGGTACAACTTGTTGAATTAATAAAATCCCTGATCTGTACGCAAGAGCTGTGCTTGCTAACTGTGACAGGAGGGAAAAAAGAAGAGATATTGGTTTCAGTTTCCCAAAATAAATACGGGTTTTTTTCTAAATAGAAGCTGCAGGAAAAGAACAAAGGAGCTAAAGATCATAAGACAGGTCACAGCATTCTCTGGGAGACAAGGTATTAGAAACAATTCTCTCTTTCTGTAGTTTTTCCAGGTCATTTTCCCTTCACTCATTATAAGTAGTAACATTTACATGAAAATAGGATCTTGGTTTCTCAGGATTTATCTGCTCTTTATAATTATCCTCTTGAAGTCATAATCCTGGTTTCTGTGGTAATTAGGTTTTCCTTAAGTTTTCAGCGGTTCTTTCAAGGTGAGCATAGGCTAGGTTGTAATCCAATAATAGCATCCCAATAGCATCATTAAAACCAAGTTTTTGTGATATAGGAGCCTAAAATAATGTCTAAAGATATACGAATTTATTATTGTGTCCATATGCAGACACCAGTAAGTTGACTTTTTTTTTAATTGATGATATTGGGAACTCATCTGTGTCAGAAACTTAACATTTCTGACAATGCAGTGTTTCTAAATCTAGCCTTTTTTTCTTTATTTTTTTTTTAAATTGTGACCTACTTAAGTAGCAGCTGTAATAAGGATGCTCAGTTCTGAATGAGAGCCAGAGCACAATCTTAGAAATTAATCCATTAAATCCAGAAATATAAAGGTCATTCCAGCCTCATTTTGATAATCTTATCTATCATGAAATGTTTTTAAAAATGAACATTGAATGTCAGCTAATTGAAGGTCTGTTTTATAGCTTACTGGCTTTTGGTTATAGCTTATCTTTCCAGTTATTACTATACAGATGGACTCTGACTCTACTACACAATAAGAAAAAGTGGGCCATGTAGCTATGGCAGAATATTTGTTAGTTCAAAAGGCTGATCTAAAGTTGTTATTCTCAAGTTATCTGTACCTTAATGTTCTTCATATAAATTAACTTTTAATTGAGATAAATGACAGGAAAAATATTACAATGTGTTAAGTTTTTGTGGTTTCAAATGCCTGTCTCCGTGGCAAATAGAATGCATTCATTGCATATTTAAAAAACTTTCATATTAGATAGTCTCAATTTCTCATGCAAATATGGAGTTTATAGCTATCTTCACATGATCTTCCATGACCAGTATCATGGAAGAGTTGTAGGTGAAGGGTGTTACCTTTTTTATATTATATACTTGATTTTCAACAGCCTAGCATGACACATAAGCAAAAATACTGTAAAGACGACTATACTGTCAGATACAATTTTAACTACTTTTTCTGTTCTCTGTTGCTTGGCATTGTTTAGGCTAATTTGGGTCCAAAATGTTGTATTAAAACATTCCTTCAGGGCAACAGTTCTTTTGAGATGAGCTGCTTACATCAGCAATGGCTTGGTATGAAATCTCATTATATGATATACCTGCCTAGGATTGATTAGAAGTGCAAGGACTGAATCTGACCTAGAGAATGTCTTGTAAAATAGCATAATTAGGAGAGTTAATTTGTTTTTCTGTCTTAAGGCAGGTACAGAAAATATGATATCAAGAATGCCGTACTTGCATTTAGGAGTTCTAAAGATGTTTGAATTTGATACCATTTCCATGAAAAACACAGATTTATTTTATATAAGAACTCTGAAAAACACTAGTCCCATCCCTGGAAAATAAAAAGAGATGAGAAGGTACAACCATTATTTAGCATATGAAAAATATATAAGCTAAAATAAAGAAGATTTTAAGTAGAAAAAGAGCTCTAAGACTATTTAATAACACTGATAAGTGTTTTACAATTGGTTTGCTATCATGCATTTGTTTGCTGTTTTTTCATTCTTTGAATAGCTATGTATTCCCTGATCTTGTGAAAATGTTTTCTATGTGCCATGGTTTATTACCTTTTCAAATTCATTGGGAATTCTGGGCTACAGTAAAATTTCATCTGACACAGCTTAACCTTTCTGTGAAAAATGTAGCAACACTTATAACGTCTGTGAAAAAAATGTGATTAATTTTAACCAAGTATACTTTTCTAAGTGTAATTAGAAAATCTAGCTACTTCATTAATTCACCAGAAGAAAGCTATTTTTTGGCACAAACCTTGAAGTGAACTTTCTTAATTGTAAATTTACTATTGCTATACTTGATTACCTCTAATCTCTTCACTAGAATATTATCAAATTGTATTTCCAGCTGAGTATTCTTCATATTAGGATGATTTGCAGTAATTAACCCAGTTAGTTAACTTACAGTTATTGCAGGCACTTTATAGCTTTGATTTTTTGCAAGATGCTGAGCAGTCTGGCATTGAGCCAATGAAATGATTAAGCATCTGCTTAACTTTAGCCACATAAGTGATCTTACAGGGAATTTTGAAGGATAAAGCCTTTCATCAACCAGTCTTTGAACAAATAGTGTTTTCCCTGATTTATTTTTTGTTTGATATCTCTCAAGTTATCTCTTTCTAAATTACATTTTTTAACTCTGTATATTGATCAAAACCCTCAGTGAATATTATCTGCACTATGATATCAAAGCTGGCTGGTGAGATCAACCATTAATAAGTTGAATGTTTTTCCTTAATTTAAATTTTTTACTATATTAATTGACTTAAGAATTCATCATCACTTTGAATCCTTCAGGGACAATCAGGAAGTAACCGCAGACTACTGTAATGGAAATTTAGATATTTTTTTTTTTACCTCATTTACCTTATATATTAAAAAACAAAAAAAATATAAGATTTACTGATAAGATTTAGACTTCACATTTTATTTTCTCTTTTTAAAGCCACACAAAGCAACCAAACACAGGTACTTGCTGCAATACATTATTTCTCCAGCAGTTTCCGCACTACAGTTGCAGCGAGATATTGAAAGGGACCTGATCCAGGTTATGGTAAGCACTGTCTGATTATTTACTGGATGCATTGTCCACGTTATTTGCAGGAAATCTGGGCAAAAATTAAAATGGTGTCAGAGAAACATATGGTCTGCATAGATATAGCACATCAGAGCTGACATTGTAACTACCAGTGTCTTTATCCAGTGTTACATCAATAGGTCACCTCAGCTGCAACTAAGCTTCACTGGTAGATATGCACCCTAGACATCAAATATTATCTAGTCTCTGAAACTGTAATTATGTACTGAAAATATTGTTCAAACACAGAATACCTTTAAAAGCAAAACCACCCTGGGATGGGGAAGGAAGGGAAGAAAACAGGTGGAGTATATAATATTTCCCCCCTGACTTGGTTGGAGTTTGTACACAGTTTCCAGTGTCAGACATGAACCTGGATGTCCCAGTTAAGCTGTTGCTAGAGAGAAGCATTGTTGTCAGTCCCCCTGCACAGACTAAGAAAAGAAGTAGATGGAGCAGGAACCATGGAGGATTTCAGGGTCCCAGAGGATATGAAGCTGGTTGTGTAATCAGAGGCTTATTTTCACATTGTTATCTAGGAATAGGTTCCATTTTGGATTGTTTTTTCAAAAATACCTGAGGAATGACAAAATGTTATTGACTTGAAATGCTGATACATGAAGCACATGAGGGGATGTCTTTGTACACTATTTGGGAAATACTAATTATTTCAGTCATAGAGTCACTTAAATTGGAAAATACCCTTAAGATCAAGTCCAAACGCTAACCTAACACTGCAAATTCACCATTAGACTACATTCACAAGATCCTGCATTGTCTTCCAGAGTCCAGGAAACGTGTGCACAGGTATAGTGAGAAAAGAAGGAAATAATAAAGAAAAAAGGTGCAAAGGCAAAAAGAAGCACAGCAGAGGAATGGAGAATCTTACCTTATTACCTCTGCAGTTGCACACAAGTGACTGCAATAATCACTTCAAAGTCATAAACAGGCAAATCTTTCCCAGCCATACTTAGCAAACCAAACTACTTAAACTGGATGATAATCTGACATGTTTCTGTGATATAATCCTCTTGGAGAGAGGACCAGTGCCTAATACACAGACACGTGTATAGAATCATAGATAAAGTGGCTGAAAAGACCAGTTCTCCTGGACTTGAAAGCAATACTATGTCCAACATAGATTAGGTTAGATGTGGCTTTGACAGTAGCATTTTGAAACCTCCTTGGGAAGGACCTTCCACCATCTCTCTGGTAAAACACTACAGTACAACCTTCCTTACAAATGGTTTATTTTTTTCACAATGTTTGACCTAAACCCCTCAAATCAGAGTTTGTAGCTATTGTCTCTTTGTATGTCGTTCTTAAAAACAGAGACAAGTTTGGCAGTTATCTTTTAAATACTGTTCCAGTCTTTTCAAGTAGCTATTAAGATTTTCCCTTAACTTCTTTTTCACCAGACTAGACAAATCCAGCTCAAACCATTTCTCTTCATGGATCATCTATTCCCCAGTGATCTTGGTAGCATAATGTGACCCCTCTACCCAATAGTCTGGGTGAGGCTTCACCACCAGCAAGTAGACACGATAGTAACTTTCTTCAATCTGTTCACCATGCTCCTCCGAAAGTAGCCAGTATCCATTCTGCCTTGCAATGAGAGTGCTTTATTGGTCCGATCCAATCTAGCACCATTGGAACTCTTCGTAACTTCTCAGATCGTACAGTGCTATTTTGCCTAAGATGATATGGTGTTTTTTCTTACTGAACCTAGATTTCATTTGATCTAATCTGCAAATTTAACAAGGCTTGCTTTAACTTAGAGTCATCTGCAAATTTCTCCAAAAGCATTGAGTACGATCACTCAGACTACCTTTGAAGATGTTGAACATTATGGCTCTTAGCACGAATTCTTAGAGTACTTACTCTTTCCATGTCATCAGATGAACACCCAAACACTGGTCACTGTCTGTCAGTGCAGCCAATTTTCAATTCACAAAACTGTCTGCTCATTCGGTGTATGCTTACAGCTTCCAAATAAAAGCACTGAGAGAGATGGCATGAAACCCCTTACTAAAATAAAGGTATCCACCCTTCGCATTTCTTGATGCTCAACCAGCCAAGCACAACATGCCTCTCCTAATGCCATGTTGGTTACTGCAGATCATTTCTCATCCTGCATTTTCTTGGAAATAAATTGCAGAACAATGTGTCCCATGATCTTTCCAGGGAGTAAACTGAAGTTGGCCAGATTGCAGTTCTCTAGGTTCTCCTAATCTCCCATTTTTAAGACAGACATAGTGTTAAAACATTTAATAACCATGTCTCTTCTGATTATCATAATTTTCCCATACGTGATAACATTCTTACAATTACATTGTCCATCTCTTTCAACAGTCCCAGGCAAATCCTGTCTGGTACCTTGCATTCAACCATGTCCAGATGTTTTACAGATGCAGAGGAGTGGTATAACTGTAGCAAGGTGCAGCAAGTCATGATTTATACTAGATATTGGGAAAAAACTCTTTACTGAAAGACTGGTGAAGCATTGTAATAGGCTTTCTAGGGAAGTAGTGGAGTCACCATCCCTGGAAGTGTTCAAAAAATATGTAGATGAGGCACGAGGCACTTCAGGACATGGGTTAATAGGCATCGTGGTGTAGGGTTGACAGTTGGACTTGATGATCTTAAAGGCATCTTCCAACCTTAATAATTCTATGATTCTATGATGAGGGAGGGAGACAAAGGTAGCCTAAAATTATTGTCTTCCTTTACCTGTGTACAAAGGTGAACGTTCTTGCACTACTTAAAGACTTGGTAGAAGAAATATACTTCAGAATTTTGGACCCAGTTTTTACAGGCTTGACATTTAAGTTCTTTGCTTATATTGAAAGTACATTGTAAATGATCAAAGGTATAGAGAGCATCTTTTGAATGCGATATGATTCACAGCCTTTTAGAAATTTACTCAAAACAGTTCTGAAACCTTCAGGTGAATCCCTGAAGTTCTTTTGTACCAATCCCATGAAAACCATGAAATCCAATGAAATTCTCGAAGCTTCTCCTTCAGGCTAGAGTTATAGCTAATAAAAACTGAAGTCACCACATTGTGCAAATTGAGGATCAGTTCCATACTCTGATCGTAGAGATATTTACTGGCTAGAAATGTAACCTGACTGTCTGTGATTAGTAACATAAAAATCATACAGCGTTTACTGAAGATCATGCATCACTCCTTACAGAATTCATTACTTCATTTTGAAAATAAATGTCTTCTAATTACCCAAAGACTCCTCACAATAATTTTGCTTTTCTGATAAGGAATCTGCCTCTAAGTGCATATAGTCTTCCATTCAATGATGAAAACAATCAGCTATAGGAATAGACTCCCCAGGGAAGCAGTGGATTCCCAGCTTTGGACACTTCTAAGATTCAGATGGACATGGTGCTGGGCCATCTTGTTTTGATCGTGCTTTTGCCAAAAAGGATTTGACCAGATGATGTTTGAGGTCACTTCTGACCTGTTATTCTATGATGTTTCTCAATCTTCCTGTAGGCTGAATCTCCAGCTTTAATTTTCTGGGTGCTTTACTCACTTCACTGTATTAGGACATGTTTTTTATGAACAAAGCTCCACCCTTTTGTAATCATGAAAAAATCTATTGTGTTTCAGTAGGTCTATCTTTAGTGAACGCAACACATGAAAGAAAAAAAAAAAACACAACCCCAAAAAACCCCGCAAAAAGGGGAAAATGAAAATCAGTAAAATTGAAATGGATAAAAAAATGGTTTGGGTCCTTTTCCAGAATTGTCACTAGATACCTGAAATCAGGGGTATGGTTATGCACACCATTTTGTTGGTGTGAAGTAAGACCTACACCTCATTGTGTTTACAGTTACATCTTTTGCTAGAGGATGCATTCTTTTCTGTGCAATGAAGAGTAACAGAAAGGAGCTGTTTGTCACATTTTTGTGACTAACAAACACACACCCATAATGGAAGAAAAGTCTCAGAGAAGATGGATATAGCTGATTGGGCTTTTGAAGCTCACGGAAGAATATAGCAAATAACCAAAGCTGTTGGAAAGAAAGCTCAACACAAATGGGGGCTGAGCTAGGCAGAGCAGTATGAGGAAAGTGTATATGTGACTGAGCCCAACATGGAGTATAAAAATGGAGAACCACAAAATGATCTTTGAGAAGAGCAAGAGGCTTGATTTGGCTTCAACCTGCGGATTCCTTCTCAGTGATGGAAGATGCCCATCATGATGGCTGGCATGTAGACATAAGTAATAGCAATCATCTTTGTGTTGTGGTTCAGAAGCGTATTGCAATTGCTATGTTATCCTGTGTTGTTATTTCGGTATTTGCTGTAACACTCTGCTGAATCAAAATCCCATGTAACGCCAAATAGTCTCAAGTAAATAAACTTTTAAGATATTGAAACCTTGTTAGAGATCCCCTGAGCTCAAGCAACAGCAGAAATGATTCTTGTTTGGCACTAACTTTTACCTCCAGATGTCTTAAAGTAGTCTGGCATTGGATGGTGTGTGTGACTGAATCCCAGTGCAGCTGAGGTATGAGCTGTTGCATCTCTGTGAAAAGAGGTCCATCTGAGCATTCATCCTCAACTGGATAATTTGTCCCACTGCAGGTCTTTGGTGGTACGCTGAGGAACAAACTCCTCACTTATCACCCAAGGTTTACAGGAAGGTTAAGGCTACCTAAAAATAGATTTATCAGACACTAGTCAGTCACAGAACTTTTGTATAAATTCAATATAATTTTGTCCTTGGCAGCAACAGAACAAACCCATGCACAAGATCTACCTAAGCAGGTTTTGTCCTCCTATCCCAACACCTTCTCCACTATCCAGTGTTATCTGACTTGGGACCATTTTGAATCAACAACATCCAGGATTTGAGAATTTACAAACACGCAGATGTAAGAGGAACTGTTGTTATTTGAGTATAAAATAGCATTTGTTCTGCATGGGCCCTAAACAGCACCCAGTTTCTGATCTTTTTCCACTTGATGACAGACCGAGACAATAAGTCTTGTGATTTACTGCTATTTTCCTAGTGCTGGCTTGCCCAGTCTCACGTTACCTTAACTGGAAAACGAGAATGGGCAAGAATTGTTATTCTACAGTCCCTCGTTCCTGGCTAATTTTAACCATATGCACATATCAGAAATAGTCAGATGGAATGAGACAGTGCTGAGACAGCATTATCAGGCTTTTGAGGAATACGTTGAAGAATATTGCTAACCCGCCATACCAACCACTTGACAGTTGCCACCATTCCCTAGAATCTGCCACGGCCTGACCTCGTTTACCTGTGTCTAGCCTAGAATTTTCTACATAACATATATCTGAATGTGTACGTACAGTCAGCTCCCTAGCAAAACTTCAAGAACATAGATCAAGTTTTGATCATGAAATAGAGCTCTCTCCTGTGTGCCAATTAAAAAAGGAAGATTAAAGTGTTAACAGGGCTAGGAGGGGCCTCATGAAGACAGTAACTGTCAATCTGCTGAATAAACATTCTAGCTTGTCAGGCATAGAGCTAGCTGCTGTTGGTAGAGTTCACAGTTGATTCTGGAACATACAGCAAAGTGGGACTTTGTGGAAAAATGTCACAAGAAAAAGATTTTTCAACTGTCCTTCATGGAGTTCTCCATGAAACAAGAATTGAGGCAAGCTAGGTTTTTTTTGCTATTAAATACCTAGCTTCAGAGTTTGTTTTGACTAGCACCTACTCTCTGAGCATTAAAAGTACTATTAAAAGTGCTCTTCATTCTCTATGCCTAGGAGAACATCTTGACTAGTGTTCTCCTAGGAGATGATAATTCTTTTTGGTTCTTGCTAGAAAACTTATGTTCAAAGAGCACTGTTTTGAAAGTAGAAAACTACTTCCCTTCTGGAGGGCTCTATTTCCATTCCTGAAACAATTTAAGCAAGAAGAGACATAGTTCTTCCATGACTTAGACTTACTTAGGGGAGCTATACTTACATTATTACATTCTATAATCTCTGCACTCATGTAATTCCCAGGGATCTTTTTCATGGTTCTGTTGTGAGAATAATGTAAAACAAATATTGCCCAGGTACAACACATAGGGAAGAGTCTGTTTCTAGTAACTACTTATGTTTTGATTATTTTTACGTGGTTGTTCCTGTGATTGAAATCTTAGGAAGTCCCAACAGTCCAAGCATACCTGATCTCTGCGATGTCATAATTCCAACTCTAAATCCACCCTGTGAGCATGATGCACCAACATGCTTCTTTACCCTAGATATGTTTTAATCTTACAGATCAGATGCACTGCAAATTTGTACTAGAGTACTATTAGATAAGATACCCTTGCAGGAACCCATTCAGTATATTGAAATTTTTGAAGAATAAATTTGTCACTGTCTGGCAAAGGTCTGAGCTTTTGAAGGTCATGAAGGTTAACATTTGAAGTGACCTTTTTAAACACAGTACTATAGACGAAACATATTACACTGCTGCCAAATATACAAAACCAATGCAGCTTTAGCTCATATGCCATTAGTCTTAAAAGTTGCCTCTCAATTACCATGCTACAATGTGTATAACAACACTAAAATACAGTTTAGTAGTTATTTTCAGTTTAATAACACCTATGTGCTCTTCTGGTTCAATGTGTATTAGAGCTGTCAGTTGTCTACATTGCCTTGCAGTTCATGAAACATTAACTTTCTCTTTTTTTCTGAAATCTGGAAACTTTTCTGAGGTGCTTTGAATGCTTTACAGTAAAAAAATGGAAACATTCTTAAATTTGAAGTACCTCTATAGTCAGGTATCCATCAGCAATGGCACATCTGAATAGTTTATCAGGTCTTGGAAGCTTAATTTCTACTTAAAAATACAGAAGGCACCTTGGAGGCTTACCTGAATATTAAATTAGATCAACAAGCTATTAAATCTGTTCTCTTTTTAAGTCTTACATTGACTGTATTCCTAATATATTTATTTTTGAAATTTAAGAACAGATGTTGATACTCCTACAAACACTGTTTTCTTTGCCAATGTAAAATCCTTCTGAGGGGAGAATGAAAACTGTTGGATCCATTGTACAGTATTCGTTGGACACAAATGCAAAACCACATCACCAATTTACAGGGGTGCAGATAGTGGCATAAAAATTAGCCAGAAGAAAACAAAACTCTAAAATTCAAATTACATTCAGTCATGAATAATTACCATGTTTTGAAAAATAGATCTCCCATGAATATCTAAATGTGAATTGAATTAAAATTCGGTTGTTACATATTTCTGTGTTTATATTAAATTCATAAAGATGTCAGAACAAGCAGACTATTATGATCAGCCAGAATTTTCCACTACTGAATATTGTAAGGAGTTCCTAACATGGGAGAGCATTCACCTCTCATGCTCATCACTTGCTATTGGCTCATGCCTGATACTATCATATCAAATCTGTAGTGGAACCAAATGTAAGTCGACACAAAGTACTGGAAGAATCATGTTGCACAGGAATAGAACAAAACTACTTGTTTTCTGAAAGAAAGTCCCAAAAATTGTGATTATGACTCTGACTATGAACCAGAAATTTTTGATAATTGCCAGTCCAGAACATTTGTAAGTAATAGGTTTATTACCAAATATGCATAGTGACAGATTTATCAAGAATTATTATTGGGTATTCGGGTATCTGAATTCTTGAAAAGCTAGTTTGCAGTTAAATAACAATCTGTTCTTGAAAATCCTTGGCATTCACAGAATTTAGACATAAGTGAGAAAATAATCTTGGAAAAAATTTACACATACAACCCTAAGTGAGTTTGAAGGAGTATTTTTCTGCCTAAGCATGTAAAAATCAGAAACAGAAAATAATTAAAATTTTAAAATGAAAAGTAAAACAAAGACACTTGTACCAAACTACCATTTGACACCTTAGACTGTCCACATTCACAATAAGAACAATGGTATTTGTAGTACACCTGACACCTACTATAAATGGGACACAGTCTGGTCTTTTCTCTGCGAATAATATTGGTCTTTCTCTGCATTGTATCCTTTCTGTATACTGCCTGTAGACCAAAGCCATTAAATCACAGGTACTGCCATCTCCAAAAATATAGTTACAGACCCCTTTAACTTCAATTTTGTTGGCTGAGCACTTCACAGAACCTTAGGATCATAGAATGTCCTGAGTCAGAAGAGAACCACCAGGACCATTGATTCCATCTCCTGTCCCTGCATAGGACAACCCAAACATTTACACTGTGTGTCTGAGGACGTTGTCCGGATGCTTCTTGAATATTGTCAGGCTTGACACTGTGACTGCTTCCCTGGGTAGATGTTCCAGAGCTCCACCACCCTTTGGGTGAAGAATCTCTTTCTAATATCCAACCCAAACCTCCCCTGGAACGTCTTCCTGCCATTCCCTTGGGTCCTGTCATTGGTCACTAGAGAGACCCACGGGTAATCAGACCAGATTTTTTTGTATCCTAGTTTGAATTAATCTCACATCTGACTATAGTGAATATATATTGAATTTATAATTTATCTCATCCAATTGAGGTGCTAGAGGCTCTACAGTCTTGTATTATGAATAGTTTGACAATAGTACTGAACTAAGATATTTCCAACCTGTCTCTTTGTAACTAACTTCCTTTCCAGTTACTCTGGCACTCTTTCCTGAGATGAGCTGTGAACAAGACTGTGGAATTGCTACAAGTTTCAAGAAAAAAAATAAAAATAATGATGAGTCTCTTTTCAGCTTGATCACTCTCTTGATTTGATTTCCAACCCCAAACTATAAATGTTTCTGTAGGGCTCAGCTTAAGTCTGCCTCACTATGGGGGCAGGAATGAGTAGCAAAATACTGGGAGAGAAGGTGAGCCCATAAAGATGTAAGTAAGTTTTGCCGAAGTATAACCTAAATAATTTCTGTCTTCCTGTAGAACAAGAGAAGGAATACATGTTTCTAGAATTCAAATCAAACCTTTATATTTTCTTTCTTGTACAGGAACACACATAGGGACTTAAGCCAACTCAAATACCTAAAGTTAGACTGGTTGGATCTGGGCCATGTAATCTAAGACAGAGCAGATGTATACAATAAACATTCTCTTCTATGCTCTTCCAAGTCTCAGCTGTCAGTGTTTTAGGGACTCTGTGAATCTTTGCATCTAGACGAGCCACAGATGGGCGTTTCCTTTATTACTTTGTCTATGTGTCTTTTTATATATTTGGTTTTGATCTTCGTACTTAAATAAACTGCGTGAAAAAGATAACCTTTCATTTACTTTAGACCACTGCTTGACAACTTCATTGGGCACCTTTCAGTTTGCATGTTGTAAAAAATAGTGAAATCAGTTTTTCATACAATTCATGATTTTATAGGCTGCTACCCACCATTCTGTTCTAGGTTGAAGAGCTGGTAAAATCTTCTTCAGCCCATCACCATATTCTGTCTCTTTTCTAATTCCAGTATACCTCTTTTAAGACTAGACAACAAGAATTTTACACTGAATTACAACTGGTATATGAACACAACTTCCACTTACGTATACAGTAAACTAACCTCATTTTTATGTTTGATCCTGTTCTGTTTCTAACAATTCTCAGCTTTTTGTTTGCAACTGTGGCTGCTAAATAACACTTAAAAGACATCCTTAAACAATTATTCACTTCAGTCTTGCTGTTCTGAGGTACAATATCTTATTCAGTGTGTCACTGCATAGGTATTACAAGGGTGTTTTTCTCCTCTGTATATTACTTTATATTATCTGATACCAATTTTCATTTATTCTGTTTTTGATTAATCAGACAGTACCATGAAATTCCTTCTCAGCTCTTCTCAGTCACTTTTAAATTAACCAAATTATTAACCATAATTTTCTACCTTTTCCAAGTTTTTCTACTTCATTCATCACTTTTTTTTCCTTGGTCATTTATGAATATGTTGAAGAGTTTACATCGCAAGCATACATCCTGAGGATGAAGAATTCCATAATGTTATCCTCAGCTGTAAAATTACCATTTATTTGTATTTTTCATTGTACTTTAATGAGTTATTAATACATTAAAGGATCCCTCTTATTGCATAACAGTTTTATTTCTCTCAGAATGTGTCAAATAAAATTGTCAAATGCTTTCGGAAAATTGAAATATGATATACTGACTAGATCACATTTATTCACAGCTATTGACTATTTCAAAGATTGCTGATGGATTTGTGAAATATAATATCAAAAAAAAGAGTTGAATCTTCTTCAAAATATCCTTATGTAACAATTTCAATTTTTGTGCCAGTTTCTGCCAAGATATTTGTTACATAAGCTAGACAAATCAGTCAGTATTTTCCAGCATTAGACTTGTTATTCTTTTCAAATAATACCACATTCCAGTCTTTTACCACTGAATATATGGGTATACCAATGGCTAATAGTTAGCAATTTTAGATTTCAGCTTTTTTACTGTTCTTTAATAAATGCTCTTTATCCTGGTGATTTGATGCTCTTCAGCTTCTGCATTGATTTTTTGATATTATTTAGAATTCAGTTTGAGTCCTTTCCTCAACGTTTCATACCATAAATAATGCACTGGATGCAAGAAGATCTGAAAAGATCTTCTAATAGAACTGAAAAGATCCTCTAAAACGACCATTAATGTAAATACTTCATTTAGATTTATTGCAATCTCTTTGTCTTCCTGCTGTTTTAAGTTTGATCACCTCTTTACAAATTCCTGAAAATATTCTTTTTTCTTATAGCTCTGGAAAAAGTATTGGCTTTTAGGCCTCTGAAACATACGTGTGGCAAAATGTTCTGAAGTTTTCCACGTTCAATTTAAATTTAACTTGCTTTACAGTTACACACTCATATTATTTTTCTTCAGAAGACAATATTTTGCCTGCTTGTACGTATCTATTTTATTTATTTTACTGTATTTGGAAATTTTCTTGCAAATATTCTGGTTTTTCATTTTCTTATATAAACTATCTTGAGATACAAGTGTAATATATGTTGTTTCTCATACATATTCAGTCTCTGTGCCTCCTGCCAGCATTTTACCCTACTAGATCTTGGATTTAATACTTTACTTTCTTTTGGTTTTTTTATCATTATTCCATTATTTTGTAGTTTTATTTTTTGAGATATATTTTAGTTAGGGGAGAAAGCTGTCCCTATAAAAAATCCTTGAATTTATTTGACTGTAGTCACTTTTAGAATAGTGATTTTATTGTTTCAGATCTTCTACATTACTTAGAACAAAATTAATATTTGGTTCTCATCTTATGGGTTCTTAGACTTGCAGCTCCAAGAGTCAGTGAGTTATGACACAATAAGGAATCCTTATTTTACAGCCTTTATTTAATGTTTTTCCAGAATAAAATAGCTAAAAATATTTGAATTATCCCTGTCTGTTGTTATGAAGCAAGATTTTACCACAGTACTTTCATGGGTACCTACTTGCCATTTCCTATTATCCAGAACTCTCTTTGAATTCTTTCTCTTCTGTGTTCTTCTGTACACAGGGATAAACCTTGTCCTAGTGTCCCTCTAATGAAGGGAACAGAGATACACAAGGGACGAATTTGGCCAATTATTTATCTTTATTTTAGAGTTTCCTTTTCTATTTAACTAGTTGTCATTGATTTTTCCATTTAATACTATCCTCAGTTTAATCTTTTGCCCTGGCAAGGTGAAGGCCCTTTGGCTGAAAGCTTTCCCAGCTGAGTTTAAAAGGACTGCTGCTGACAGCAAATGAGATTTTTCTGTGGCTCAATAGGTAAGCACAGCACTTTCCAATACTTGGGTCATGAGTTCAGTTCCCTGAAAACATGGATCCATCGTGAATAATATCCTTGATGTAATCTCTGTTTTGTGGGTTATCATGCTTCCTGCAACACTCACTGAAGGTTTTGGTATTGTATCTTTATGTCATATTCCTTTAAAAGGAGCAATTCTTTTTTTCCATCTTTGAATAAGTAATTGTTGTATAAATTATAACATGAACAAATAAAGAAAGAGATTTCTTTTCTCTGGAAAGTTTAAAAAAAAGCCTGCTTGTTGAATAACAATGTAAAATCCTATGAGCCCCAATCTTGAAAGTTGTCCTGTACTTGCTCAGTTTTGTGTACAACTCTATGTCATATCTAAGTATTACACTGATAAATACTTGCATTTCAGTATTCCCAAAGCAGCTTATGCTGAATGGCAGTATCACATTCTTTGCAAATGTAATTTTTTTAATTTAGTTGGAAAATCAGTTAAGCCCATGTATTTCTCCATAAGAAGCATCTTGAAATATTTGTATTGGAATTATTTTGTTCATATTAATTTCACCGAATTAAGACATCAGCAAAGGCATTTCTATGAGTGATCAGAAATGAAAGTCAAATTCTTCATTTTATGGATATAGTTTTCCTATATAATCATCCTTCGTCTCCTTTCAAAAATTACAAGAAGTGAATTTGGTGAAAGAATACTGAAAAAGAACTTTTTTTTATGAGATTGTTGTCTTGTCATCTTGTTCCCTTAAACAGGGAACATTCTCAGATGAAAACTTTTAAAAGTTCTTCTAGTTGTCATCATGTAGCATGATCTTACTGTAGGATTGCAGTAAACCAATTGATGAGCAATGCAGCAATGCAGCAGAAAGCAAGACAAAGCACATTTTTAATGTATAATAGAGTACAAAGCCTGGCTTTTCAGGAAGTATATTTCTTTGTTTGTCTCAATGATAGCAGACCAAACTCATCAAATGAGATCCTGTGGACCAAAATAACTGTTTACCATATGTGTTTGCCATAACTCATGTATTTGCCATGAGATTCCTCTACAGTTAACCACTGGAGAGACTTTGGAATTCATTCATTAACCCCTCAGAATGGAAAAGGTGACTGTTAATTCCTTCCCACATGAAAATTATTATGGGAATAAGAAGATTTAGCCTGAGTTGTGCCAATTAGTCAATAGCCAAAGACAGTGTATGAACAGGAGAAGTTAATCCCTTTGACAAGAA
Source organism: Dromococcyx pavoninus (assembly GCA_033558185.1). Taxonomy (NCBI): domain Eukaryota; kingdom Metazoa; phylum Chordata; class Aves; order Cuculiformes; family Neomorphidae; genus Dromococcyx; species Dromococcyx pavoninus. Next base: position 1,393,692 of record JAUMJL010000735.1, read on the forward strand.
ATAACTCAAGGAATGTTCACATGTGATCTCCTTTTGAGACAAAGGAAGGGGATGTGCAAAGAGCTTTTTATATAGCTCAAGATTGCAGTTAAAATCTGGTTCTTCTCAAAGCAAACAAACAAAACCAACATCCAATCTAGTAACAATGAACACCTGATGAAAATAAATTGCATCCTTAAATAAAAAGCTGACATGTTCTGTACAAGATGCATTTTCTCAGCAAAGAACTAGAAGATATCCTAAGCAGATAGTTCTGTAATTTGGAAACATTTTCAGTAAAATCAAAAACCAAAGAAATAAAAAAAAAATGATGGCAAAATAAAACAATTGGTCACTCATATGGGTTTTTTTTCCAAGTAATTTACTTCAAGGAAAAATGTAAATGTTGGAGATGAAAATTTTCATTACCATTTTATTTACAAACTTCTTTTTTTTTAATTGAAAATTCTCAAATGATCCAGATCATAGAGACCCGCTTCATTTTCTATACTTTTTTACACTTTAATAGCATGACATTTTATTCAACTTCTTGATTCTCTGAAAACTTGGTTGGACCTTATTTCAAAAAAGAATATTTTTCTTTGTTTAGAACTGCCACTTAACAAGAAACATTTTCAGTTTTAAATATTGCTTCAGTAATTTCAAAGTATGCACTACAAAACAAAGTTCCAAAATTTTGGTAGACAAAATATTTAATTCAAGCTACAATATTTTCTTGAATTGCAAGAACTGTGATGATGTAGAGTCATTCAGTTGCAAACCTTTTTAGGTGATTGTGAACTCTAATAGTTCTTTCAGTCCTCTTGAGTTTCCATGACTTTTTTAGAGAAATGTTTTATTAGCTTATTTTGTGCAGACTAAATTTTTGGTATTTGAACACAACCTTCACTGTAAAGTGACACGGAAGGCTTTAGATATTGCTTTTTTGTTTGGCAAATTAGCCCACAATTTCTGTTGCTGAAACTCTTCTCTCTAATGTCACCATCTTTCTCATTCTTTGGCATCATCAGCCTAAAAGTTGCTGCTTATTGGGCCTTCAACTCTTTTATCAGCTTGGGATCTTCTTTCACAGCCAACTTTTTAATAAATGTGTAGACCTTTGCCTTGTACAGAATTATCTACAAAATCAATAAATGAAGATTTTAGTAATATTTACAAAGTCCTTGCCTAAAACATTGTGTGAACTGCTGATGATTGTTTTATATTGTTTCCACTTCTGTAATTTACATGATGAGTGAAGGGATGAGCATGGGAGATATGCCCCAATGAATATGAATTTTTACATGATTTGGCATCTTGACTTCTAAGATTCCGCTAGCTGAGAGGAATATCTTTGTTTAGTGTCCACCCACAGCAAGATGCAGACTGGATTTATGTGGCAATTTCAGAGTTTCAGTTAAAAAAAAAGGGGGGTAGGGGGGTAACAAACCAAAAAAACCCCACAACTAACACTTTGTAAGTATTAGTAAAAGGCTGGATACAATTCGAGAAACAAATATTTCTGTGGAGATTGAATTTGAGAGTTTTGGCCCTAGACTGCAAGATGCAGAGAGGAAAATTGAAAATGCAGAGACGGTGATGGATGGAAATAACATTACTCTGAACTGAATGCTGTAAATAAGAAAAGAGAGATTAAAGAGATGACTGAAAATAAAAATAAATTTTAAAAAAAACCCTCAGATTAAAGAATATATAACCTCAGATTAAAGAATTGACATTTCTAAATTGTATTCATGGCAAGAGACGAGAAACAAGAAATCTGTATTTCCGACAAGTGTTATGAAGAAACTAAGAGGAATTGGCTCAAAATCTTTTCTCAGTATATCGATGAAAATTTTTGCTTAGGAAGACAAAACCTTGCTCAGAAGCAGCTTGGCCTAAAATGAACCAATGCACTTTCATTTTTATTGATAATCAAATCTATTTTAAGTATTTGAATCAGTTCCAAAAAAACAGGAAACTACTGCAAAGTTCATTTTATGATTACCCTCTGCTTCTGTCATTTTGCTTTGCAGATTTATTTTATTTGTTTCTTAACTTTTTAGTTAGTGATCAAGACAGTTCACAAAAGCTATAAATAATAAATACGGTGTATTTCTTTATATATGGCTCTGGATCATTGCTGCTTATTCATTTATTGGGTTGAAAAGAATAAAATGCAAGATTTATGCCTTTGTTCATTAAAAATGAAATTTGTATCCACAGAACTATCCACATTTTTAATGGGCGCTTTTTAGTACTTAGATATTTTAGTAGATCATTCGGAGCACTAACAACCCCTCATTCAGTAATTGCCACATGGCACAGGCCATGCAAGGTATTTCTCATTCTTCAGATCACTTTGTTCATTATTATTCTTCTGCAGAAAACAGCATTAATTTACAGTCACTTACATTTAAAACAGAGATATTCTTTTTGGATATGAACACTTAATATATTTATACACACAGAATTTGTATAAAGCTTCCTGGTTCTTCTTCACTCTTCTGTCTAAGCAGATCCTGTTTAGGCCTTGCAAATATTTTATTTAGGCTTTCCTTGGCTTTCAGAGTAGTAAAATCATGAGTTAAGTACCTATTGAGATCACTGTTGATTCACTTCCTTGGTCCATGAGATCCCCCTCTTTTTCATAGACTCCCTAGATTCTCTGTCTCATGAACATGAGTTGCTTGTCTTTATTTTCAAGAGCTTTTACTAGTTGTTCATCAACTATCATTTCTGCTTTACTGCCGTCAGTTCTTGACCATGATGATGTGTCTGTTGTGTACTTTCAAACACACAGAGTTAAGACTTCTCCCACAGTGCGTCTCATACATAGGGAACACTGTTCCTGGCAGCTACTTTATTAGTTTTCAAAAGATTCCTGAAAATTATGTGTATTTGAGCTCAGACAGTTTCCCATCAAACTAACCAATATTTATATAGCATTTTAGTTTTCCCTATCTGCCTTTTTTTTAATTTGCTTACTCTACTTTTATACTCAAAGTTCATTTGTAAGATTACATAGGCCATCTTTCTGTTTAGACTGCAACTAGCCAATTGAGATGTTAGTCAAAGTCTAGTAATAGTCTCTAGTAATATCTTTGGGTAAAGTCAAGACTGTGTTCAATGAATTCTAACAGATTTTAAATCTATAATCCTGTCCTTAAATTGTTATTGTATGCATGAACTCTGCACTTATAACTAAAGAAGAGATTTTCAGAAAATGTAACTAATGAAAAGCTTTGCTGAGTAATAAAAAATTTTATCTGTCAGCTACAATTGCTGATCAAAATAGGTTTATTCTGAATCTTCAGAAAAATCATTGGCTAATTAGTGATGCAAGACTTTTTTTTAGCCACTACATTATCTCGGCAGATAATTTTAAAAATAAACTAATTAACCTTTCTAAAACACCTTTCTAATTAATCACGTCTTTTACAGTTCATTAGCTACGGGGCCAACCAAGTCCAAGCAATCATATTTAATTTCTCACATATTGATTTATAAAAGATAGTTTATTGCCTCTTGCTCATTAGAAGTTACAAGCAAGACTCATGCAGGAGGTTATGCCTCTTCTGTAATTAAACCCCACCAAAATATCAAAATGTAACGCAGATGTTTAACAGTGAGTTGCGATTTGTTGTAAGGCTAGTAAAATTTTAAACCCACAGTAAAGTAAAACACTTTGGCTGATCTATCTGTTTCCGTCTCTTTCCCACTCCATATCTCAGTGGCATTAGGATGTAGTCATTCCAGAATTGGTAATGAATTTTGCTCCAAAGGAAAGATTACTATTTTACACATGTTATATTGAGTTTCAGCTCTGCGATAACTGTTATTTAGTATCTTGAAACAATTCACAATATTTCAGGGTGTTTTAAAGATCTTTAGTCCCTGAACATATTTTTTTAAAATAGAAAACATACCTAAGTACTTGAATTAAATAGAGAACAAATGCTTCTGTCTGTTCTAGTCCCAGTTTTCTTCAGACAGATTAGAAAAAAGTTTTCATCATAGTCCTATTAAAACTGTTATGAAGAGATAATGAATCAAAAATCATTAAATTTTATTTCTTTTTATTGTGAAGCAATAAACTGTATTGCGGTATCTGTATGGCATTCCTGTAAAAGTGATTAGATCATTTAGCAAAATGTATTCAAGAAGTTCAGAATGACCTTAGGTCATTCATGACTTCTCTCTCAGTCTAAAGTTCATTTAGCGTTTGTAGCTTAGGTGTTTTATGACATACCCTCCCCTCCTAATCATTGTACAAATGAATGCTTTTAATTACCATGGGATATATATTGACATTGCAGATTATCGAGTGATGGATCTTTTGTGATCATCAGTAAACTAAATTGAAATTTCAAGAAAGGAGTTATATCAAAGGCTGTGAACATTGACCAAATGATCAAACAACCATTTCAAAATATTTAAGTCAACAGAAGTCGGAAACAACAAAGGCGAAAGCTGCAACGGGAGATGAAAGAGGAAGAAATCTTTGTAATTAGGTTGTTCCTTCATAACAGTTCAGTATCCTATTCCATTTCTGTCTCGGACCCTCTGATAGCTGAGTGCAGGTGGACGGAGGTAAAACAAGAAATTCCAGTAAAGGAATGAGGAAAGTCCATGCTTATTTTGGTTTACAATTTTAATTTTGTCATAAAACATTTTTTTAAACACTTTAGTAAAAAAAATGAAGACACATTGTAGAGCAATGAAGAACCACTCTCAATATTGAAGGATAAAGAAAGGAAACATTTTAAAAAGCTTTATGTATCGAAGTTCATGAGATCTGATGTGATTCATTCACAAGTGCAAAGCCAATATCATTACAAGGCCATTCTCTCATTTTTGGAAGGCTGTGGTAACTGAAGGAGGTTCCTGAGATGTGGAAAAAAGTGAGATGAGGATTCAACATACTACAGGGCAGTCAATTTCACCTCAATCCCTGGGAAGGTAAAGGAGCATATCCTCCTGGAAAACAATTCCAGAATTGGAAGTCAGAGGAAGTTGTCAAAATGGATTTCTGAGGGGGAAATCCTGCCTGACAAACCCGATAGCCTTCTATGATGAGTGGCTTGGTAAATGAGAGAAAAGCAGTGGATGTTGATTATCTTGATCTTAGCAAAGTTTTTGACATAATTCTCCGTAATATCCTCACTAACAAGCTGAAGAAATAATGAGTAGAAGAGTGAAAAATGAGGCCCTGAACAATGTGCTCTAGGTGACCCTGCTCTGACCAGAAAGGTTTGCCTAGGTGATCTCCTGAGTTCTCTGCCAATCTCAGTGTTTCTGTGATTGTGTCATGAGAAAAAAAAAACAGAGTCACACTGCAGGTCTGTAGAAAAATGATGTGCACTATAGTAGAGCAGTAAGGCATTAACTAGTATTAACACTAGTGTTAACAAAGCACTAACACTACTATTCTTTTAAAAAGACTAAGTCAGGCAATGAGTAGATACGGATAACTTTAGGCCTGGAATGGACATGGCACAGTCATACTTCTGATTAATCTGCTCACAGGATGCTTAATCGGCTTATGTGGGTGTTTTCCAGTTAAAAGTATAAAGCCTCTTCTTTTTCTCCAGGACACCCTGACCTCAGAAGGTTTAACTTGAGCAGTATGATCTGAATGACCATTTTGGGTTATTGTCCTTATTAGGCTGTGGTGATCAAGCTCAGGGCTGCCTCACAGGTTTCCACAGAAAGCCCTGGTCAAGTGGTTGGTTACCTTGTCCTTCCGACCTTACCCATTCATGTTATTATCCAGCTGCTGCTGGCCTTGCAGGACTGTACAACACAGAGTTCAAAATGTCCCCCTCTAAGTACCTGTTCTGTTTACAATTTCATGGTCTTTTACGCAACTCCACCTTTATCACCTGTGAAGTCCAGCCGGACCTCGTGGTGTGATCTGTAACTTTTGTCAGTGTTTTGCTGTGTTATTTGTTACGTTTGGAGGCTCCTCATGTCATATTCCATAGTTTTCCGCATCCTGAAGGGAAATTCAGGATTAAGACAGAGCCCAATTATGTTGCCCTCAGCCCAGTCTGAACACATCGAAAAGAAATAAAATATTTCAGACTGCATTTTCACGAAAAGTTTTGAGAAATAAACTATTTAGGTATGGAAAAGTCAGGACATGAAGCGCTAAGCCTTCCTCACTGTGTAGCAGAATAAAAGGTAGATGCAGGGGAAAACCATACATGATCAGTGCAGCCCTGTTCTTTTCCCTCTAGCCTTTCCATTGAGTCATCATAGAAAATCATCAGCTAGAGACAATTGCTGCACTAAAAATATTCTCAGAGCTTTCTTTGGGTAATGAGATCAAAACAGCCCAAATCCTGGTTTATATGGTAATACTCACTGTTTTAAAACACATGTTTAGACTAATTGAAGGATGATAACCAAGGGGCCAAATACAGAGTTCTTTTACTTCTTACACCCTTTTTACATTGATGATAGTTTGTAATTTACAACATTGTGTGTGTCACCTCCAAATTTGTCCTCAAGCTTCTCATCCCTTAGGAAATAACGTAAAAAAATTAAATTACAGAAAGTATACTCCATCACAGTTACCATATGTTGTTTACCAGAATCAGAGCTAAGCGATCAAGAAAACTCTTGAGTGCATCTAAACATGTAGCTAAGATTTATAGTGCTGCAATGTACATATTTATTCAAGGTCTCTGTGATACATCATGTGTTTAACCAGATTATTATTACCTTCAGTGTGTGGTTACTTGATCAGCAAACTTGTGGAATTCATCCCCGTATCTGGTTGATGTCAAGAGCATGGTGTTGGACACTCAAATAGCAGTAAAAGTACGGCAAGCGAGGAAGCAAAGCCTGTAAAATTAGGTGCTGTCACCAGATGAAAGGGTGATACAATAAAGGAGAGCCCTTGAAGTAAAAGTTCAGAATGCTTTCTCAGTATGGATTGAGTGAAAATATGTAATTCTCTGAGGTACTAATAGGTAAAATTACATGATGTTAACAACTACTGAGGTTATTACTAGATTTGGTTGCTTAAGAAAGCTTTACAATAAGAAAACATCTATGAAAATGAAAGATCATCTGTCTGAAAATTAGCTTTAGTGTTTTCACACTAAATATCTCTCTGTCCTTACAGAGAGCTGAACTAATCACGTGCTGATTTTGGCAAACTGTACAAATTCAGACATACTGAGTGGATGTCATCTAACCAAAAATAGATGTTTTCAAAGGATACATCTGCATCCATGCTAATCCTCTAGGATCCCTTTTTAGTCAATAGTGAGACAAAGTAGTACTTCTAAGGCAATATTGATTTCTCCTAAGATTGATGTTTAAAATAAGTTAGTTGAATTGTACCCTGAAATCACTTATTTCTCTCCCTTGACTCAAAACCAGAAGGATTAGCTCAGTTTTTTCCACTGAAGATGTCTATGCTACAGACATCTAAGTTTTATTAAATGATTCACATAAACTGTCACCACTAAACAGCCTAAAAAGAGGTATCTTTTTAACCCTTCTTGTCAGGGTCATTTTCTTCAGATGTTTTTTAGCCATGAGTAAGGATACTCTGCAGGCAGAACGCATATGATTTAAAAGCATAAAGTAAGTCTTTATTAGGTAGCTTACACAGAAGATGGCTAGGATGGAAGGACCGGCTAGTATAATCAGTACTACATTCCCTGTCCCCCAAAAAGCACCCAGAGTGGTTTTGCTGGCCAAGTAAGGTTCAGTCAGGAAGAAAACGGCCATCCTCCACTGTTTTCTGAAACATATGCTGAAGCTGCTGAGTTGCCATTTTCTAACTAATTATCCAGGTTTCCGTTTTCTTTGTAACTTTGTACCTTTCCATGGTGGTGTTTCTCTTCTTCAGTCTGTGAAAAAATGATTATCCCTGCTCCAACACTTGTATCTATCTTGCTTTTCCTACCCTACCCCTCGCACAATGCTACTGTATGAACTTTCACAGTAGCCTTTCTCAGAACTTAAAAATTCCTTCAGAGGTGCAAACTGAGGACATTCAGTTGGGCCATGTCAAAACTTGGACCACTGGACCATAGGCAGTAGAACCTACAGAGCGGGACAGGACATGTGGGAGGCAGGGTACAGAGTGGGCAACTTTAATCTGCTATTTTTAGAAAATGTAAATCATTCACTACCTGACATTTGAAGGCAACACACTCTTCCACTTATCCAGAAAAATATCAAATTATGGCTAATAGATGTCATTATAACTGTTGCAATTATGTCTGTATCAATAAGTTGTAAGACCTATAGATTAATTCTGCAGAAGGATTTTGGGGTCATGTCTCTGGGAGTCCTAAGAGTTAGAGCTGCTACTCTGTTCAAAGACAGTGACAATTCAAGAGCACGTATAAATCATTCTTGCATCTCACACTGAATTATTTGTAACATTTTTTGTAAAAATATAAGAATTGCTACTTCCAATTTTCCTGGCACATGGAATTATTCAAATTATGTAGTTGTAAAGTTAATTAAGTAATTCAGATATGAACATTCCTAGTACTGGTTAACCATAAATTGTTGTTATTTAAATTGGGAATGATATTAACAGGATGATTTAAGGGAATCTGGCTACTGTCAATTTAGGTCTTGGAAGTTTTTTCATGAAAAACTTTGGAATGATGAGCAATTTCTTAAAATAGCCGATAATACGATATTCAAAGTTCATTTTATATTTAAAGCACAACTAAAGAGGTAAGTAGAGAATACAAGGCTTTTTAAAGATAGCCTCTCCATCAGAGAGTAAAATCAAATTAGACTAACCACTAGAATGGTTTTCTAGTTTGAGTTTTGTGCCTGATCTCATAGCCTCAGATGTTTGGAATTTTTGAGAAATATCATAATGAGGTAATATGAGGTTCTTCTGGATATTTTGCTAATATCAAACTGATTTTTGGAGTAATTCTTTTTTTGTTTTCTTTATACTTATAGTGTTGAACTGTGAATTTTAACAAACAGAGCATTAGATCAGAATCACTGAGGCATTAAAATTCTGCCCAGATTTCATCTATAGACAATATAGAGATGCAAAAAAAAAAAAAAAAGAAAGGAAAGATGGACAGGAATATTTTCATTCTCAGTTAAAAATGTCAGAGAACCTTGCTGAACTGGTATTCTTTGTCCTTCTGTATCATGCAGTATAGTCTATATGTATAGCGAATATGCAATGCATAACATATTTTATACAAGATTTTATATATATATACTTAGAAAGATTTTTGTGTTTGCAATTTTGATGCCAGTGTGTAAGTTAGAGCTCAGGTATCTATTATCGTCAGGTTTGTTCTGGTTGATAGTCAATAAACTTAATGACAAACTTAACATAAACTTCCTCTCACAGCATTTCTACCAGTACCAGTGCAAAAATAATTTTTTTAACATCCTGGTTTGACAGATTGTTGGCAATACAGAATTACGTTTATATTTCTGGTTTTCCACAGGGACTAAAAAGTGATAATTGCTGCTTCGTACTGTTAGTCTGCTTGTTTTTTTGACTGCTTCTACTTAACGATGTCAGGTACTATAGTTCCCTCTTTCCTGACCATGAAGATAAGTAGGTTAAAAAATGACTAATTTCCCTTCCCTTAGCTGGATCATCCCCAGGCTGTATCTCCTTTTGGAGATACAATTGCTACTGCACTGAGATCACTCCTTTTCTAAAGTGGATTCAAATTGCTAGACTTTTCAATGGCAATAATATTTTTTCTGTATGCCATTACATGGTGGGTTAACTTTGGCTACCAAGTACTCACGACCCACTTTCTTGATTTCGCCTTGCAGCAAGGGGGGAAACAAAAGTGAGAAAAATCTATAAATCAAAATAAAGATATCTTAATAAATAAAGAAAGTTCAAATACCCAAATCCAAATAAATAATCACCTCCTACCACGAAACCAATGCTTTGCCAGTCTCTGAGCAATGGTTACTTTGGACAGACTCCTCCTTCCCCACAGTTTCTATTGCTTGGCATGACATCATATGGCATGGATTATCCTTTTGATGAGTTTGGGTCAGCTGTCCCAGCTGTGTCCCCTCCCAACCTTTTGCCTCCCCCTCCCAAGCCTTTTGCTTATGCCCAGGCTACTCACCGTGGGAGCAAAGTGAGAAACAGAGAAGAACTTCATGCTGTTCAAGAATTCTTCAGCAACAGCTAAAAGGCTGGTACGTTTACAACACTGTTTTAGTCACAAATCTAAAACATAGCACCATACGGGTTGTTGTGAAGGAAATTAACTCCAGCCCAGGTCGACCTTAATGAAATTATGAATTACATTACTGAGAGTGATTCAGGTATGCAGACACATGCATTTAGTGTCATGGCTGGCAGGCCTGACACAAGACCTACAGGAGACAAATGGCCTTTGCAGTGAAAGATACTCTAGGTCATCCTCAATGGCAAAGGACACCCATGTTACCTCAAAGCTGAATTTCACCCATTAATGTTATGACACTAAAATGAACTAATTTACAAGATTTTGTCATTAAGTAGAGGAATCTTTTCCTTAAGCATTAGGAATGCCTTAGACTCTAGCAGGAAATTTTACATCAGCCTTTCTCTCTTCAGTGTTGCTCTAACTAGAACTTACAAAACTCAAATTTCTGTGTACTCAAAACTTAAAATAAATTAAAGAGTTGCAGCTACAGTGAATTGTCTTCTCATTTAAAAAACATACATATTTACAAACTCAAAGAAGTTCATTAGACTTCACCTTTACAGCTCCTGAGGCTTAACAGAAGTGGATCCATCATAGCAGAGAAAGCAGAGTGATGATTAAAACCGACTAAATTGTTAAAAATCTGAAAGGCAAGATCAGAACATTCTTTATAACATCTTGTTATGGTCATATTATTAAAAAATGGAAATCTGAACATGTTGGTGTGTTATCAAAACTGTTTCAGTTACAAATATAAAGCATAGTACCATACAGGCTTCTATGAAGAAAATGAACATAATCTGAAGCAGACGTCCAGTACCAAGAGATACTATCCAAATAGTTACAAAATCTGGCTAATACTGGGGAATTAAATTTTAACTTGGAAATCACCAGTGTGATAGTTCTGGTCTGCCAGTAGATTCCGCTCCCCTATATTTTTGATCAATTATAGAGAAGATGTCCTCCTCACAGCCACCTTCTTTTTAGAAGCAAGTGTGTTTTATAGCTATCTTAAAAGAAAGAGAAAGATTGAAAGCTGGAAACTGTACTTGTGTGCTGACTACGATCCACTGTAACATAAAGATTCAGTGCAACATTGTATTATGACTCAGAAGGAAAAAGCGAGTGAGATGCACTACACTTGTAGTGGTTGTCTTTAACTTCAAAATAGCATTACTGAAATACCAGATATTGGAAGTACTATGTAATTTTTTCGGGCTTATCGGTAACACAAGGAGCAGTTTTTAATATTCTGAGGTTTTTTTTTTTTGATACAGGTGATTAAATTGCTTCAGTCTGCTCCAGTCTCTGCTGCCACAGAGAAAGAGCAGTTACTTGTGTGCAGACTGTATTATCATGGTGAACATGGACTGAGAAGGAGACATGATTACGCTTGTTGAGCATTTGGGGGCTTTCAGCATAAGAGAAGCAACAGGTTCAGTTTACTAGCTAGAGGAGAAACATGAAAACCTCCAAACAAGTTGTAGAGGAATATATTTTCATATTTACAGTGTTGGTTGATTTCTTATTATTCACACTTATATTCAATGGGCTCTTAATCATCTTTACAGTTATATGTCTTCTAGGTCACACACAATGCCAGAGATAGGCACTTTGAGTTGTATTCCATTTAAATTTAAAAGCTTCCTAATTGCATCATTAGGAGGTAGAGGAGCATTTAATCTTAACCTATCCATCTTAGTAGGCCATATGTAAGGCCCCATCATGACAGCATCTGAGTATCTCATTATCTTTATCTTTATTGTAACCGTTCTCACAACATTTTAAGGAGATAGAACTGAGGAAAAAAGAGCCGAAGACCAAAGTAAAAAAGAATTATATGCTATATTATAAAGATAGTTTCCTTCCCTCTCTGTAGGAATTAAATCTGTGTTTCTTAACTCCCAAAAATGTACATGAACGGCCTGTAGCTTAGTCATAAAAATGCCATAGAAGCAAGAAAGTATGATCCTTTCTTATGTGGAAGAGGAAAGATACATGGATATCCTGAATTCAGGTTACTGGTTTTGTCTGGGTTAGGGTGATAAAGGCTTCTGATCTATGTTCTGAGGACTGTTCACAAGCTTCATAGTAAAATAAACTTGAATACAATTTCTTCCCCTTTTCTCTCTGTCCTAACACTTTTCAGGAGGAAAATATTTGCATTTTGTATTAACTGAAGGCAAAATATTGCTAGAGCTGACCTATCTGAGAGTTTTCAGAAGTAATGTAGAAAAATACATATTTTTCAAGATGGTGAGAAATTACCTGGTTTCTAGTAGAGGATGCTTTCCATATCTTGAGAAAATTGGGTAACTGAAAGTCAGGAGGCTTTTAAAGCTTTTGAACTAAGTTATAGCATGTGTTGTTTGAAGATGACAATTAGCAGCCTAACATGTATATTCAGAAGGTAAATTAAATAATAGTGAAATTCAACTGCATTGATTACATTTAATAATGAATTCAATAGCCATAGATGTTCTGAAATTCTTTTTGAGAACTCTGCTTTTTTCTATTTCCCATGTGTTATTTAGAAGTAATTAGAAGTTTATTTGGAAGGAAGTGTTTTAATGAACACTATATGCATGACACTATTTAAAAGCAAATATTTTTCCCGATTTTAAGGCGAGTGCTGGCAAAGACATAGAAATTGCTCATTGAAAAATGCAGGCTCAAGCATTCCTTTGTTTCTCCTACACCGAAAATCTTTATGGAAAATAAAACCTGAGTGCTCAAGTTTCATGAATAGATTCATTAAAATCAGTAATAATTAAGAATAAACTATAGCTAAAACAACATCTAGTAAGGACAGCCAACACTGAAACCACCTGGAAACGTACAACTCACAATAGAAAGGTTATACCATGCATATTCTCCATTTTCATCCCATTGGGATTATTTTCTGGTGCAATAAAAGACACCTTCTCCCTCAGAGATGTTATAGCGGGATCTTTGAACAGAAATGAAAGGTGAGAGAATAATGAATGGCAACGTGATGTCGAGATTTCTACAGTCTCTAATGGATTTTTGAGTATAAGTACAGTCTTCTACTGTGAAAAAACACTGTAATCTCAGATTTTAACCTCAGATTGTGTCAGATTAAGACAAACTCATAAGCACTACATTCATTACTTGAAATTTCAAGTAGTAAAGCATGGAGAAAGAATGCATGGGAGGAACCATATTCATAGAGGTATAAAAAGCTTATGTATTTTTCCACCCTGTAAAAAATGCATCAGGAGAATTAATTCTTCAACTTTTGCTTTGTAGAGCGTTTTCTACATGGCATTTAACGCAGTGATTAAGCAAACACCTAGCTGGCAATTATTTCTTCATCCTGAAACAGTTGCTTTTTACTAAACTAGCTTTAAACCAGTACTACAGTTATTAGGATTGATCTCATTACATTCTCCATGTCAATGGGAGAATATTTAGCATAAATATTTCAAACAGACTGTATTATAAATTAAAGTTAACAATTAACAAATATTTGCTTAGGTTCACAGAGATTCCTTCTCCAATTTTGTCCTCTCTTTCAAAATTTGCAGAGGAATGCTGTAGTTGAGAGATGAACATGGTGAGTTCTTTGGGTAGAAGAGATCTACCTGGTTTAGATACCTGTCACCAAATTATCAGGTGTTTAAGATTAGTTAACAACCTATGGGGACTGATTAAGTGCTTCTCAAGATACAAATTCCATATCATTACGAGTACAGGGAGCAATGGGAAATACGAAGCTCTCCATTCACCTGCAGTTCAGTCTGCCTAGACTTCTGAGAGCAATTTTATGAAGGGAAATCCTGCTGTTATTTCAGGGTTGTTGCCTGCCTTCTGCTTTCTAGCTACACAGTGGAAGCACTCATCCAAGCAGGGTACTGTAACCAGAAGATCATGAGATATCTTGACTGGAAACCTCTTAGTAGCCCAAAATGCAAGAACCATAGTGACAGAAGAGACACTAGAGAAGAATTTGTATCCTAGTGGCAAGGACACTTAACTGGACAGACCTTGTCTTTTCCTTTGGGAAAACCAATGGATCTGCATTCCATATCAGAACAGTAAATAAAATTGCTAGGCACACAAACTGGAAGCAACATCTTCCCATTTTCTCCCCTTCCTTGCCTTCTGGCTTCCTTCACTGGTGTGCTAAGATAAAAATCCCTTGCCTGAACCCTTTTTGTAGAAATGGCTCATGCTGTCCCACACAATGAAGACAGGATTCCTTCCTGGGATGTAAGATCATGTTTTGTAGAGTCTTACAAGGAAGAGGAAGACTGAAACTGCATTTACAAAAGAGGAGAGACAATAAATGATACCCAGATGTGAGGGATCAATGTATTCCACTAGTTGCCTGATTGTCTACCTTTCTCAGTCCCCTGACACATGCTCTGAATGTGTTGAATGTCTGTATTTTTAACTGAAAGGATTATTGTACTTTATACCACATCAAAAATTTCATATATGCCTAGTGCAATTTATATAGTGAAAAGCACAGATAGAATCATGAGCTGGTATAAACCAACTGAACAAGTCTAAGTTCATTTTCTTTGATAAAATACAAATGAACAAAACCTACCTCAGGAAATTTAAAAAAACCCCTATATATGTATTTTAATCTGTAGGGAATATCTCAGAAAACATTATCATGTCATGTAATGTAATTATCTTTTCCAATTCTCTACATGTATTGAGCTGATACTAGCAGTGTATTGACAGGTAGACTTATGAGTGGGCTATTACAAGAAGTTCAGAATTTCTACTCTAAAATGTGCAGATCTTTTTTAGTATAATTGTAGGAAATTCTTGATGAAACCTACCAAGAGATTTTCAAGAGCAGTTAATAATAGGCTAGGAAAGAGAGGTGGTGGGGTTGCCCTCTATGTTAGAAAAAGTTTTGATTGTGTAGGACCAAAATATGCTAACGATACGGTTGAGTGTTTGTGGTTTTAAATCAGTGGAAACCACAGTAAATCAGACATAGTGGTGGAAGTCTGTTATCGGCCGCCCAGCCAGGAAGAGGAAACTGATGACCTCTTCTATGAGCAACTGGGAGAAGTCTCACGATTGCTGGCCCTTGTTCTTGTGGGAGACTTCAACCTTCCAGATGTCTGCTGGAAGCATAACACAGCAGAAAGTAAACAGTCTAGGAGGTTCAACAAGTGTATGGAAGATAACTTCCTGACACAAATGGTGAGTGAACTGACTAGGGAAGGTGTCCCACTGGATCTGCTGTTTGTGAACAGGGAGGGTCTTCTGGGGGAAGTGACTCTTGGAGGACTCCTGGGGCTCAGTGATCACCACATGATAGAATTCTCAGTTCTTGGAGGAGTAAGGAGGGGTGGTCAGCAGACTTTGAACTGTTTAGAAGGCTGCTTGATAAAGTCTAGTGTGAGACAGTTCTAAATGACAAAGGAGCCCATGAGGGCTGGATGCTTCTCAAGAAGGAAGTTCTGGTGGTGCAAGAGCAGGCCATCCCCATGTGCCGTAAAATCAGTCCGTGGGGAAAAGACCAGCTTGGCTTAACAGAGCTCAGCATCAGTCTAAGGAAAAAGAGGAAAATAAGCTTTGTAAGAGGGGACAGGGTTTCCAGGAGACTACAAGAAGCAGGTGAGATCATGTAGGCAAAAAAATTAGAAGGGCTAAAGCCCAACTCGAACTTCAACTGGCCAGTTCGTGAAAGACAATAAGAAAAGTTTCTTCAAGTATATTAACAGCAACAGGAGGACTAAGGAGAATCTCCTTCCTCTACTGGATGCAAGGGGAATGGTAGTAACAAAGGATGAGGACAAGGCAGAAGTACTTAACACCTTCTTTTCTTCGGTCTTTAATAGGAAGGTAAGATGTTCTCTGGGCTCCAAGCCTCCTGAGCCAGAAGACTGTGAAGGTGAACCCTCAATGTTCCAAGAAGACTTGGTTAGAGACCTGCTTGGCCAATTAAACATCCACAAGCCTATGGGGCTGGATGGGATACATCCAAGGGTATTAAGGGAGCTGGCAGAGATCCTTGCCAAACCCCTTCCCCTCATCTACCAACAGTCCCGGCTGACTGGGAAAGTGCCGCTTGACTGGAGACTGGCAAACGTAATTCTCATTTACAAGAAGGGTCAGAAAGAGTATCTGGGAAATTATAGGCTTGCCAGTTTGACCTCGGTACCAGGGAAGGTCATGGAGCAGATCATACTGAATGCTATCATACAGCACAGGCAGGAGAGCCAGGTGATCAGACCCAGTCAACAAGCGTTTATGAAAGGCAGGTCCTGCCAGACCAGCTTGGTCTCCTTCTCTGACAAGGTTATGCAGTTAATGGATGAGGGAAAGGCTGTGGATGTGGTCTACCTGCACTTTTATAAAGCTTTTGACACCGTTTCTCACAGTATTCTCTTTGAGAAACTGGCTGCCATTGGCCTGGACAGGCACACCCTCTCCTGGGTAAAAAACTGTCTGGATGGCCAGGCTCAGAGGATGGTGGTAAATGCAGTTAAATCCAGTTGGAGGCCAGTCACAAGTAGTGTTCCCCAGGATTCAGTGCTGGCTCCTATCCTGTTCAATATCTTTATTAATGATCTGGATGAAGGAATTGAGTGCACCCTTAGCAAGTTTGCAGATGACACTAAGCTGGGTGGCAGTGTTGATCTGCTTGAAGGAAGGGAGGCCCTGCAAAGAGATCTGGACAGGCAGGATCAATGGGCTTAGACCAACGGGATGAGGTTTAACAAGAGTGCCGAGTCCTGCACTTGGGACAGAACAACCCCATGCAGCATTACAGGCTTGGGGAAGAATGGCTGGAAAGCTGCCAGGAGGAGAAGGATCTGGGGATGTTGGTTGACAACCAGCTGAATATGAGCCAGCAGTGTGCCCAGGTGGCCAAGAAGGCCAATGGCATCTTGGCCTGTACCAAAAAGAGTGTGGCCAGCAGGACAAGGGACGTTATTGTACCCCTATACTTGGCACTGGTGAGGCCACACCTCGAGTAGTGTGTTCAGTTCTGCGCCTCTCAGTACAAGATAAACATTGAGGTGTTGGAGCGCATTCAGAGAAGGGCAACGAGGCTGGTGAAGGACTTGGAAAACAAGTCCTATGAGGGATAGCTGAGGGAACTGCTGTTCTTTAGTTTGGAGAAGAGAAAACTGAGGGGAGACCTCATCGCTGTCTATGGCTGCCTGAAAGGAGGCTGTGGGAGAGCAAGGGTTGATCTCTTCTCTCTGGTGGCAGCAGATAGGACAAGAGGAAATGGCCATAAGTTACAGTATCACAGTATCACAAGGTTGGAAAGGACCTCTGAGATCATCAAGTCCAACCTATAACCCAACACTAACACCAACCATCATCTAAACCATGGCACTCAGTGTCACATCCAATCTCTCCTTAAACACCTCCAGGGTCGGCGACTCCACCACCTCCCTGGGCAACGCATTCCAATGGCCAATCACCCTTTCAGTAAAGAACTTCTTCCTCACATCAAGCCTAAACTTTCCCTGACAAAGCTTGAGTCCATGCCCTCTAGTTCTGTCACTGGTCACCTGAGAGAAGAGACCAACCCCTGCCCGACTACAACCTCCTTTTAGGTAGTTGTAGAGAGCAATGAGGTCTCCCCTGAGCCTCCTCTTCTTTAGACTAAACAGCCCCAACTCACTCAGTCGCTCCTCATAGGGCTTATGCTCCAGCCCCTTTACCATCTTCGTTGCCCTCCTCTGAACACATTCCAGTATCCTGACATCTTTCCCAAACTGGGGGGCCCAGAACTGTACACAGTATTCCAGATGAGGCCTGACTAGTGCCGAGTACAGGGGGACGATAACTTCTCTGGTTCTGCTGACTACACTATTCCTGATGCAGACCAGAATGCCATTGGCCTTCTTAGCCACCTGGCCACACTGCTGGCTCATGTTGAGCTTCCTGTCAACCAGCACTCCCAGGTCCTTTTCTGCCTGACTACTCTCCAGCCACTCTGTCCCAAATCTGTAGCTCTGCATGGGATTGTTGTGTCCAAAATGAAGTACCCGACATTTGGACTTATTAAACATCATCCCATTGGAATCGGCCCATCTCTCCAATCTGTCCAGGTCCCTCTGCAGGGCCATCCTACCTTCTAACAGATCAACCCTTCTTCCCAGTTTGGTATCATCTGGAAACTTGCTGATGATGGACTCAATCCCCTCATCCAGATCATCAATAAAGATATTAAACAGGACCGGACCCAACACCGATCCCTGCGGGACACCACTGGTGACCGGCCGCCAACTGGATGAGACACCATTCACCACCATTCTTTGGGCTCGGCCATCCAGCCAATTCCTAACCCAGCACAGAGTGCTCCCATCTAAGCCACGGGCTGACAGCTTCTTTAGGAGTCTACTGTGGGGGACAGTGTCAAAGGCCTTGCTAAAGTCCAGGTATACCACATCCACAGCCTTCCTCTCATCCACCAGGCGAGTCACATGGTCATAAAAGGAGATCAGGTTGGTCAGGCAGGACCTACCCCTCCTAAACCCATGCTGGCTGGGCCTGATCTCTAGACCGTTCTGCAGGTGCCGCATGATTTCACCCAGGATTATCTGTTCCATGATTTTACCTGGGACCGAGGTCAGGCTGACAGGTCTGTAATTACCTGGATCATCCTTACGGCCCTTCTTGTGGATGGACGTCACATTGGCCAACTTCCAGTCTTCCGGGACCTCTCCAGTGAGCCAAGACTGCTGAAAGATGATGGAGAGCAGCTTAGCAAGCTCATCTGCCAGCTCTCTCAACACCCTAGGATGGATCCCATCCGGCCCCATAGACTTATGAGGGTCCAAGTGGCTCAGTAGGTCTCTAACTTCCTCCTCATGGATTGCAGCAGGGCCATATTTCACCCTTCCCCCGTCAACCACTTCAGAGGGCCAACTGTCAAGCATGCTGACATCCTTGCTGTTGAAAACTGAGGCAAAGAAGGCATTAAGTACCTCGGCCTTCTCTGCATCTTTGGTTACTATATTTCCCTCCACATCCAACAAGGAGTGGAGGTCGCTGCCACCCTTCTTTCTACCATTGATATATTTATAAAAACTCTTCTTATTATCCTTTACAGAAGTGGCCAATTTGAGCTCCAGCTGGGCTTTTGCTTCCCTGATTTTCCTCCTACACGACTTAACAACGTCTTTGAACATGACGTGGCTTACGTCCCCTTCTTTCCAACGATGATACATCCTCTTTTTGTTACTTAGTTCCTTCAGAAGCTCCCTACTCATCCAGGCCGGCCGTCTGCCCCTACGACTCTTCTTACAACACATGGGGACAGCCTGCTCCTGCGCCTTCAAGATTTCATTCTTGAAGTGTATCCAGCCTTCCTGGACCCCCTTTCTACTAAGAACTATTTCCCAGGGTACTTTCCTGACCAGTTCCTTAAATAATCCAAAATCTGCCCGCCGAAAGTCCAGCATCGATGTTCTGTTCCTGGCTTTTCTTTTTACATTGTTTAGAGAGAACCTGATTATCTCATGATCACTACACCCCAGACAGCCTCCGACACCAGCCCTTCTTTGTTTGTAAACAGCAGGTCAAGAAGAGCCTCACCCCTGGTTGCAACAGGGGAGCTTCAGACTAGACATTAGGAAGAATTTCTTTACCAAAAGGGTGGTCAGACACTGGAACAGCTGCCCAGGGAGGTGGTTGAGTCACCATCCCTGGAGATATCTGAAAAAAGGATAGATGAGTTTTTAAGGGACATGGTTTAGTGGATGATGGGTGCGGTTTGACTCGATGATCTCAAAGGTCTTTTCCATCCAGAAGATTCTATGAATATTTTGAGGCTGATTGAGCTGAAGAGTAAACTTTTCATTGTTTCTAATGAGACCACAGATAAGCTAACAGAGAATGTAAAATCCCAATTTGAATTAATAACATAGGCTTCTTCTAGTTAATCTTAAACTGAAAGAGAAAATAGATTCACTGTGAAGAAGCATAAGTGATCATATTTTTCTTGCCTTCTTTTCCCACTTGTCAAGGCAATGGTTTTCTCCTGTCGCTTTCCAATGTCACAATTTTATCTTCATTCCCTCTTTACCACCCTCAATTCACTCATAATTTTCACTAAGTGTATGTGGAATCATAGAATCATAGAACCTGGCCTTCTCCACGGATAAGGCATCCACAGCCTCCCTAGGCAATCTGTGCCAGTGTCTCATCGCCCTCATTGTAAAGAATTTCTTCCTAATGTGTAATCTAAATCTTCCACTTTAAAGCTGTTAAATGTATGTATGTATACTTCACCATTTTCTACCCACCTAAAGGAGTCTGACAAGCTCTTATTTCCCTTCTTATAAAGGTAGGAATCTAGTTTAGTACACAGTTGTCTGAATTGTAAATATTAAAAGAGTAGGCAATAATTTGATGAAGGTCTATTTAGTTTCAGCTATGGTGTGGTGAATTAGTTTCTTATTTCAATATAGAACCCAGAAGACTAGGTCTTTTATAGATTTATGTAATTACCTAACAGAATGTATTCTAACTGTTTGTTTTCTATATCATACCAACTGAATGAAATACTTTGTTCAGCCTCTTGGCTACAAAGACACATAAGATTTTTCTGTTGCGGTTTTTGTAATTTGGGACCATCTCTCTGTATCCCAGTGTCTATTCATTCCATCTATACCATTTCAAACATCAATTGTTTTTCTTCTTTTCATTCTAACTTTAATTCCTATGAAACACTTCAGGTGTTAAACAAAGGAAGTCATTTCATCGTTGCTTGTAATCAATTTAAAATAGGATATTATTGTACAACTCAGCTAATATTTTATGTAAAAATATATGTATTATATAACCACAAATCGTAAAATAGATTTTTTTTTCTTTTGGGGGCTGTATTATGGCACCTGGTGTCTGTATTCTTCCTAGGACTGCTTCCAAGATTTAATTTTTGGTTGGAATTGTGGGAGAAAGCAGAAATCAGGCCATTCTAACTCTAAAAAGCGAGATTATCTGTCACGCTCTTTTTGTCACTCTAATTTGTCACCATTATTTTGCTTCTTACAAAGTATTAAATTCTAGCACTCGACTAGCCCTGCTGTTTGTTCTTCACAATACACCTGACAGCAACTCTTGGTATCCATGTAGTAGACTGCTGACAGCAGGTCTTCTTGACACAGAAAAGTGGGGTTTACCTTATGGAAGAAAGGAGAGAATTAAAAAATAAAATACCACATTCTGAACAAAGTGCACTGAGAAGGCTACGGTCAGCAACCTACTGAAATCATAGATGGAGGTGCTTCAGTCAAAGCTCAAAACATGCATTTGCTGGGCAGATATCTCTAAGTGGCAGAGAAAAACATTTGGACCTGTCTATACTGTTGTGATTCCTGGAATTTTCCACCTCCTGAGAATATCAAAATACACGGATTTTTTTAATCTGAGTCCCTAACAAACTTGAGTTTGCTAGTTCTTTCAAGATAGCTCAAACTACATTTAGGTCAATTTAAAAGAGAGTCTGAAGGACTTAATGCTTAGGGGCCAATACATTGGAGAAAATGTTAGTTGGGGAATACAGAGTTCTAACCCTCAAAGTAGGACACAAATGGAAAAAAATAATTTCTCCTACTGAAACCAGGCTGTGTTTCTGCCTGTACTCAATTGAACTCAATTTCAAAAATAATCAGAATGATGTTATTGATTTCCTTATTTCATTTATTTTCAAATAGTAATTCCATTGAGCATATGTATATCCATCTACTCAACTTTCTTTTTCACAGCCACTGAGTTTGGTATTTGCTGTCTCAAATGTGTGGAAGAATGTGAATGTGTGGAAGAACCATCTAGGGAATTAAAGAACAGTGAGGCTCACCTTGATACTTGATAAAGTGATGGAGCAAATAATACTGAAAGCCATTTCCAAACATACGAAGGACAAGAAAGAGATGAGGAGTCACTAGCACGGACTTACAAAGGAAAAATCTTGCCTAACCAATCTGATAATCTTACATGAAATTACTGGTCAGTGAATGAGGGAAGAGAACAGATATTCTTTATGTCAACTAGCAAGGATTTTGTCAGCCTCAACCATAATATCCTCATTGACAAATGGATATAATACAGACTAGACAAGTGAATGGCAAGGCAGGAAAAACTGGTTGAATTACCCGGTTCAAAGGGTTGTGGTCAGCACCATGAAGACCAGCTGGAAACCAGCCAGAAACTTGGCAAATAAAACTAGTAGAAGTGACTGGTAGACTAGATTCTGCCATTCACAGGGACCTTGGCAGGCTGGAGGAATGCGCTGACAGGAAACTTCTTAAGTTCAACAAAGGAATTTGTGAAGTCCTGCACATGTGGAGGAATAATCCCATGCATCAGAATAGGCTAAGGAAACCTGCCTAGAAAGCAATTATGCAGGAAAGGATTAGGGAATCTGGTGGGCAACAAGTTGAACATGAGCCAGCAATGTTCCCCTACAGCAAATGTTGCCACCTGCCAGCTGGGCTGTAACAAATTGCCATCAAATTGAGGAAGTTGACCCTTCCCCACCACCCAGCCCTAGTGAGAAACATCTCGAATGATTGGTAAAGTGCTGGACACCAAGTACAAAGAGAGACATGGGCACACTGGAACAAGTCCAGTGAAGAGCCTGGAAGACCTCTGAGGGACTGGAATGTCTGTCATATGGGAGAGGCTGAGAGAGATGGGATTGTTCAGTCTGGAGAAGAATTTAATCTACATGTATAAATGTTTGATGGGGGATCTAAAAATGACAGAACTAAACTCTGCTGGTGAAAGGACAAAAGACATTGGACACAAACTGAAAGACAAAAGACGCAACATTTTAATGTGAAAGTGATCAGACCCTGGAATAGGTGGCCCAGAGAAGTTGTGAAGTCTTTTTTGTAGGAGACATTCAAACTCAGCCTGATACGATCCTTAGCAAGCTCTGTAAGTGACCCTGTTTTGAGGAAAAGTTTGGACTAGATGATCTTCAGAGGCTCTGGCCCATCTTAAGCTTCTGCGATTTTGTGCTTTCTATCCAAGGCAGAAGAAGATTGGTTTTAGTTTGTTACCTTACTGTGGTTTTACTGTACATTTACTGCACATTTACTGCATTATTTCAGTGAATTTCCTCTTTCTATACCAATATTTAATTTTCCAGTAATTTCTGTTCTGTGGATGGTTAACTGAAAGTGTTTATTCTGTTCCCAGACCAGAGGAGTCTGAGTCTTAAAACCAGATTTGGGTCTGTGAGTGGTAGGTTTTTGACTATGAGTTGCTAATCCAATTGTTGTAAATATTACTTTTTTATTTTCTAGAGTCATCTCTTAGAAACACTCCTATGAATATATTACATTGCTAATAACAGGGGAAGTGAACCCTATTGGCATTAATTAGCTTCCCAATTTAAATGAAGTTTCATACTTTTCTTTACAACATTTTTCTAATTCTTGTCACACCCACATTTTGTACTACTGTTTTTCCGAAATGGGAGGTATTGGTTTAGTATGAAAATGTGTCTCTAACAGGGAAAGAAAGAATGAGTCAACTGATTTTTTAGTACTTCATCCAAGTGTGGTATGTAAAAATGAACCTTAAGAAAGAAGCAGGTACATAAGTGTATATGCACATTCCTAAAAATAAAAGAAAAACCAAATCCTAACTGGACAATTCACATTAAGTATCTTCTTGTCTTTTGAGACACACTGTGAAAAATCTTATTATGTTATAGTACCTCTTGTTAAGAAATATTAATATATTGATTTATCTCCAGGGAAGATATGGACTCTCCAGTAACGACATTAGAAATTTTTGCAAGAACTTGGTAATTTAATTGTTTCCCTCTTTTTTTTTCTCTTGTTCCACCCCAACCCCTAGTGCAGCCAGAGTACTGCAAGAACTATTTTTTTGGCCTTTCCCTCAGATATCTGTTCTAGATAGTTTTGTGTAGACAGCAATAAAAATCAAACTCAGCACCCCACTTGCAAGGTATAGAGATTGACATGAAGTATCTGATGCTTTTAATTCAGATTTTCTCCTCAGTGGCAACTGAGTCTCTTCAGTTATTTTTCCTTAAAAGAGTCTCACACACAATCGTTTTCTTTATTTTCCATTTAAATAGATCTTGATGCTACCTCAGAATGGAAAACTTTTCATGCACCAGGAAAACATCATCAAACCATCAAATGCAGTGCTAACACGGGAACATGTCTATGTTAATATACATGAACATATACATGAGTTGTGAGGCCGAGTGGGCTTTGCTCTTTATTTCAAGCTGAGAAGAAAATTTTTACAGTGAAAAAAAAGTTTGAGAGCTCTGAAGATCTGAGCTATTCCCACTCTGGCCCAGGGCAAGTGCAATCTAAAGAGAAATGCTCCAGATAATCTGTTGGGCATGAGTATGAGAAAGAAACAGAGGCTGTAAAGTAAAGATAAATGAAATGTTCCTTTGAATCCATTAAAGAGACTTTGTGGCATTTTCTCTTTTAACCTTCCTGATCTCCTGTACTAAGTTCTCTGAGAAGCTGCAGAAAGGAACATTTTTTAAATTTGCTTTAATAACCACTACTTAAAATGAGCTCATCACAACAATTTTGCAAATACAGATCTGTCATACCTATATTCAAATTTAAAGATAAGAGGTTATTGCATTAATCCAGCCAAAGACTTTGAAGAAAAATAAATAGAGTGAACTCATTCAAGACACTATACTCCATATCATCTACATTAAATACATGAATTAAATATATGACACCAATGACATTATAAGACTAAGATGAATATGCAAGCAGAAACAGCTATGGTTGTTTAAAGTTTTACACAGTCTAAATTGCAAGATCATTTCCATAGTGACAAAATCAGAGTTAAAAAACTCTGAAGACTTCATTTTCTTCATTTTGTGTCTATAAAACTACTAAAAATGCACTTATATTTTTTTTATCTTTCCTATGCTAAAAGCAACTCTCCAGATTTTTTTTCACAAAAGGAAAGAAAATTTCATACTTATCTAAAATGTCAGAATGATTTATATAGCAAGTTTTTTGAAAACTTTCAGGATTATTTTCATTACAAGTACCATTTTGAAATATGCAGGTTTCATCTAATGCTTGTATTTCATAAAAGAGAAAAGCTGCTTGCACATTTTGAAGAAGTTTTTCATTACACACACATCTCAAAAGCAGAATGTATTTAATATGTTGGTGAGCATGGATCAAAGAGATAGAGTTTAGCCTATATAAGTGTTAAATGTTCATATGTTTACCTAGAAATAATTTAAAAAATATGCCTATGATTTAGAAAGTTTGAATTCTATTTTCCAGGTAGACAGAGGGATGTGAACCTTTTCCACTCTTCATCCAAAAATGTATAGGCAGTCTTTATACGTACGTTAAGCCTTAGAAGCCTATTGTCAGGTGATAGGAAGAGAGGAAATAGCCGCAAGTTGTTCCAGGGCCGGTTCAGACTAGACATTAGGAAAAATTTCTTCACTGAAAGAGTGGTCAGGCACTGACACAAGTTGTCCAGAGAAGTGGCTGAGTCTCCATCCCTGGAGGTGTTTAAAAGATGGGTAGACGAATTTCTCAGGGACGTGGTTTAGGAAGTGGACAGGTAAGGTTGGACTCGATTATCTCAGAGGTCTTTTCAAACCAGATGATTCTATGATTCTTTGATTAGAAGAGTCTAATTAAATTGGTAACTATGGCTATGTGTATTTAATAGGTGTTTAAACTGAGAAGAGACTTACAAAATCCAAACAAGAAGCCTATGGTAAAACCAGGGTATGAGTCTTCGGACTCAGTTCAAAGCTACGTTTGAAACATACTTGTAGAACTAGTTCACAAATGTTATCTTTTTTTCTGGTATTGTGTCACATGTATCCTTATTTTAGGCTACCTAAAATTTCTAGCATTTGTTATATGGAAGGTTTAGGTACTGAGGTCATTGTTTATTTTACTTTTCATCTGAACTAAAAGAGAAGAGATAAATTCACATAGAAATTCTCCACAAAACTCTAAGAGGGATCATAGCTTCAGCACTTCACTCTCTACATAGGTTGAAAATTCTGCCTTCAGTCAGTCAAATTAACAAAAATTTCAGAAGTACTCAGATGTTCAGAGGTATAATCTTCTCATTTAATAAATTCTATCTTATTAACTATTACAATGGGCCTGTATGAAAATAGAGACATGGATGAAGGTTTATTTTTGTAATCTCCCTTCCTTCCCTCCTTTCCTTTATTTTTCTATTTTTTTCCTTCTGAACATATCCATTTGAAACCATTTTCACTGTGGATGATTTTTTTAACTATCAAAATACATTTCCAAGGACAGGAACCCTAAAATATCATAACTGTCTTTCTTGGTGTCTCTCTGAATCTTTCACATGAGCTCTCATGGATTTCATTCAATCCAAGGATTTCAGAAGGGAAATTCAGATATCGTTACAACTTCTTAAAAAAATAGGCTCTATTAACTATATTTCATTTGAGAAGAACACAGCATGTCTCTGATTTTCCTATGTCATTCCATTATATTTTTGATCAAGACGCTTACAAATAGAAAGACATAATGGGCAAAATTCAGTCCAAATGAACTATAAGTGAAAGCTCTCTTTATTTTTCTTCAAAGGCCTCTTGATTCTATTCCTAACATCGACACCTTTTAGCCCAAACTACACCTACCTTTCATAATTCGCGCAGCTGCAACAGCATAAGAAAGAGATCTGAAACTCAAAATGCCTTTCAAGTCCCTCTCAAAGATTACTAATTCCATTCCTGTTGTAGATGCAGGTGTAAAATCAAGCACTTGCCCTTGTTAAACTTCACATGGTTGGCGATTGCCCATCTCTCCCATTTGTTTAGATCTCCCTGTAAGGCTTCTTTACCCTTAAGAGTGTTAAGAGCTCCCCCAAGTTTTGCGTCATCACTGCACTTGATTAGTAAACCTTCGAGTCCTGTATCCAGGTCATTTACGAACATATTAAATAGTACTGGTCCTAAGATGAATCCCTGCAGAACCCACTGGTGACTGGTCACCAGCCCAATGTAACCCCATTTACTATGACCCTTTGAGTCCAACCCATCAGCCAATTGTTCACCCACTGCATTACGTGTTTATCCAGCTGGACAGCTTTTTTAGGAGAAGAGACAGTATCGAAGATACTGTGAGAGACAGTATCAAACACACTGTGAGAAACACTATCAAAGACCTTGCTGAAATTCAGAAAGATCACATCAACTGTTTTTCCTTGATCAACTGGGTGGGTAACCCTGTCATAGAAGGAAATTATGTTTGTCAGGCAGGACCTTTGCTGGCTGGGGACCATGATTGTGTTGTCTTTCAGGTGCTTTTTAGTTAGCTCCCAGAGTAATCTTCTCCATAATCTTCCCAGGTACTGAAGTGAGACTAATAGGCATGTAGTTACTGGGGTCAACCCTGCTGCCATTCTTGAAGACTGAGACAACATTTGCCTGATTCCAGTGAACTCGTACCTCTCCAGATTCCCAAGAGCATGGAAAAATCATTGTGAGAGGTCTTGCTATGACATGAGCCAGCTCTTTATGTACTCTAAGATGAATCCCATGAAGCCCTATCAACTTATAGGGATCCAGCTTAATTTGACATTGGAAGATCTCAGTTACATGCTCTAAGAGACCAAGTGAGTATGATTTAGAAGGTTTACAGTGTTCAAATTCAGTATTTTATACTACAGCTTTTGAGCATCATTTCCTCTGAACAACTACTTAAGTAATTTGGATTTATGGTTATTAGTCTTCAGTTAAGACAATTTGGAAAGAGCATAGTCTTCCGGACCTAAAACATGATTAAACATATATCTTAATAACTTCCTTTTTTATCATCAAAATCTTTTGAACCACTACCTAGAGTTTGTGGTATGATTGGTTGCACTGCTCCCTCGTCAAAATTTCATATATTCTGGTGACTCTCAGAGGCTTGTCCTGCATTACCTTGCTTAATTCATCTTCCTCATATTTATTCCTACAGGAAGACTCCTTTTCTTATTCCCTGTATGGAGACTGTAGAAATCTTTTAGAAGAAAAAAAAATATGCTCACTTAACCTTATGAGCTGCCTTGAGAGGGTTAACTCTATCTTCCCCATCTTAATTCTTGTTTGCTTCTCTCTTGAGCTCTACTGACCTAATAATCTGGGGGATTAGTGAAAGAAAACGGTGGCTAAAATACATCACTGCAGTTAATCTGTGCAGACAGCATAAGCATTGTGCACAGGTTTCAGGAGCTGAGTCAAACCAGCGTTCAGGTTCACAAGTCTGAATACAGAAAACATTCATGCGTGGAAGATCAGAGCTCTAAAGCTAAATTACATTTCCCCCCACACTTGTCATTCTGTATCAAAGCTTACGAAGTAGAAGAACCCTTCATCCAATAAGACATTCTGAGTTCTTAATGTGAAAGTACGACTTTTGAAACATTTACATATTCTTCATACTGAAAGTAGTATTTTCAGTACTTAGCTACTAAATGGTAAGATTTTGTGAGAAAGAGATCCTAATTCTTCCCAAAAGTCATTTCAGTTCTCCCTGTGCATAGAAGAGTATGGACAGTAACCCCTGGAAAATAGATCATTTAATTTGTCTGCGAACAGGCAAAATGGCCAAAAGAAGTGTTGTCCAATTTGGAGAGAGAAAGCTGGGGTGAGGGAAAATATATTTCTCTTGCAAACTCCAAACTAAAATACAACCTATGAACATGGGAAACCAATAAAGCTGTGGAGCATCTTCATCATCTCTGAACTCCAGGAAATTATGGAAGACACACTCTTAAACTGAGAACAATGTAAGTTGTTCTTCCATGGATTTTATCCTAATTTCTAGTAGTAATTCAGGACTGCTTTACGACTTCAAAATTCTTCTTGGTGCCAGGTAATTAAGTAGCTTTCTGCTCTACCATTTTGTGACAGTTGTTCCTTTAAGCAAGTGGCACCATCTCTTGTTTATTTCTCTTAATCCATTTTCCTGCTCTTCTGTTTTAGTGAGAAATTTCTTCAAGAAAATAGGAAGACTCTTATCATTTTAAGGTTCATAGTATTTTAACATATTTGATTGAAAGTTAATTTTTTAATGTTCCTTTAGAAGAAAGGTTAGATGAGGCTCAGGATGACTTGTTTGATGTCTCTGCCACTGAAAATTTATAGAGCTGGGAGATGTAAAAATAACCAGTTGGTTCTGAAAGGGTATGTGGGTTTGAGGTAATAATTTCATAAAAGATTTGTACAGGAGCTATTGCTAGATGGAACAGAAAGAGACTCAAAATGGACAAGTAAATCATTCAAAGAGAAGGTCAAATGTGGCTGGCATGTTTTATCTAGCTGAATTTATAAATCTCTTCCATTTTTGCTACTCCGATTACAAATTACATGACTGTGACTCGACATCACAGGGAAGCATGTAAAGAAGTGGCAGTTGTATTTCCTTAATCTGAAAGGAAATTAAATAAAACTAAACAGAATGTAGTAATATGCAGGGTCAGATAGCTCTTGATGCCCATACAAAGCTATAATTTACACCGCTGTATGTTTCCTGAAAAAAGTAAAACCTAATTTCTGTCATATGCCATATGCCTCAAATAAACCATGAAATGTTATCAGAAAGCTGTTCTTATTTGCACAAAGTGAGAAGAATCCAATATACTATCTGAGATAAAGTCTTCAGCCTTGATTCTTCTGCTTTTGTATGCAGTAATATTTTCTCCTTGTGCAATTCCACTTATTAAATTAATTTGATTAGTTCTTTTGTTATTGCTTTCCTTGCAGCTTTATTCCATGAGAGAAAAATTATTACCTTGTTGAGTAGTACATAAGAATATAATAACAATAGTCATGTATGTATTTGGAGACCTGCAAAGTGAAAGACCACTGAGCAAGTTTTTTATCATGTTTCAGATGAGACTGAGATATTTAGGTCCTAATTTTTTAAACTGGTAATATTATTTAGTTAATAAATATATAATTTTGTTAATGCCCGATATACGTAAAAATGTGTGTCTCTGCACCAATACATTCATTCCAGTTCTTCTAAAAATGCATAGTAGGTTTGCTAGACTAGCCTGCACACCTCTATCAATGCTCTTATGCCTAAAACATAGATGGTACTGAAGAAAAGCAGTGCTCTGTACAAAATGTCGTCACTGGAATGTGGAAGATGCCTTTGAAAACCTGTAGAAAAAGGCCGTGCCTGCTTATGTTTGAACATTTAAGCCAAAAGTCTGTCCCTGTAGAGGTCTCAAAGACATCTGTCTCTCCTTGTTATTCATGGAATTAAAGATGATCTTTTCAATAGTATCCTAAAATTTAGCCCTAAGCTACATGCCTAAGTTAAATCTCCTACAGTTTAAAGTCTGAACACTGATTGAGTGTCATCACTTAACCTGCACATGCTACAACCTGAAATCATTAGATGAAAAACAGAAGCGTGCCTTTTCCTCTTTGTACCATTATTTTTGTCATAACAAGACGACTCCTGTTTCCTTTGCAGCTTTTTACTTAATTGTGTGCTGAGGGAGTATACTTGCAGTGCTTTATCAGTATTAAATGTAATTCTTCAAGTAAATTTATTTTTGGCATGTATCACTGAGGTCGTACCTGCTATTCCCATTTATGTTATAGTTAAAATAGAAGGATGCTTCATCCTTAGCTCAACCCATCCCATAGGTACTACTGTTCATTCCTCCAGATACAAGGTAAAAATATAAACCCTCAGACTGATACAGCTTCTGGAACTTAGTATGACTTCTCCCAATCATCTCCTTTAAAGAGTATTGGGCTAGAGACAATTTGTCAAGTGCAATTCAGGCTTTTCTAGATATAACAAGTCCTTTCTTAAAATTCTTTAAGTATTAGCTGACAAAAAGGAATATACATATATAGCCAAAAAAACCAAACTGCATTTCCAAGGCACTCAGCAACAATAGCCTACATAATAGTTGTCATTTAGTCTCAAAATGTTTCACACTATGTCATATTAGCTCAAAACTTTAGATAGCTTAGTTAGTTCTATTAAATATCATATTCCTATACCTTTTTACACCAATGCATAATAGTTGTGTCACGTACTTCTGTTTGGAAAGTAAGTAGGAATAACCAAGCTCAAAGCAACATCTTTTGATATCCTATACCACATGCCTTCAAGAACTCCAATTTCTTAAGATATTTTCTCTCTTGGAGACAGACAAAGCTGCAGAAGACAAATATGTCCCCAGGAATTAAGGAAAACAGTTTCTTAGTTGTCTGAAAAATCTACATCAAATAATGATGTGCTGAAGTCCACACAATTTGTGAGGAGACAGCTTCTTACCTTGGAGCAGGAATAAATATGCCTTAAAGAGAAATCTAATTCTTCTCATTTAATTTCAAGACCCTGAAGTAAAGTTTCAGAGCAGAGCAAAACAAGCAGTCCTAGAGGCATGAACTGAGGTCTCCTCACCAGTGTCAGTTCCAGAGGGTCATCGTTAGCCTACCACCACAGTAGGCAAGAGCAACTATCTTGTCGACTTACCCTCCCGTGACTGACCGAACGGATGGCAGAAGACATTAAAGAGTCAGGTACAAGAGGCAATTATAACCCCCTTGCCCATGTAGCACATTTTTCCAGTTCAGTCAATGATAAATGTGTCCCCTAAAATATAAGTTGTCATATGCTTTTATAGTAGAAGATCAAAAAGGATTTTCTGATTTACTTTTTATATATTATCTACTATTGTTTCTATACTAATTGTTTCTCTTCTTATTTGTTATAGTTCTAAACTAAGTATACCTCATTCTTAGCTTCCTTTTTGTCTGGGGACCTGACTCTTCTCTTCAGTCACGTTTCCAGCCTACATTTGAATCCCTTCTACAAAAGCTGAATCGTAGCAGCGGTGCTCAGAGACAGAGTAGGACTTCATGCTTTAAAGGGAAGAGTGAGTCCTTCTAATTGACTTCTTATTAGTGCCATATGTTTCCCACTCCTACGTTAACTCTTTCTTCTTGGGAAAAACAGGAGGGCAAAATCACTGAAGAACTTAACCTTAGGAGAATCCATACCATTAGATAACATAGCATCCAGGAGGTGTTTTCATCATTATACTATCAGTATAATCCATTCTGATCAAGTAAGTGACTCATAAGAAAAAAAATCAAGAAAGAAAAAAAAAGGAAACCAGCTCAATCTGCCCTTTCTGATGTCAATGGCATGATTAATTTCAGAAATCAAGTTCTAGATAAACACTGGTAAAACGATCATTTGAAATACAGCATAACCTTTCTCATTTCATTAATCTGCTTGTTGTATAATCCACAGTGAAAAATGGCACTTACTTTCCATTTCTCAATATATATCAAATATTAGTGGTTTAGTGGCAGCTCAAATCATTAAACTATTTTTTTAAAAAAATGCATTGCAGTGTGTATCACGTTATCAAATATAAAAATAGTAGAAATTTAATTGTCAAAATAAATGAGCAATCACATTTTCATGAGTTATCCTTGGTATTTCAAATGTTTTTGTTTGTTTGCTTATTCAACAAACTTCAATATTTTACAGTCTTCCAGATATTAGTTGTCATGACTTAAAAAAAATTATTGCTATAGTCAGTGTACTACTTAATAGACTACAAAATCTAACATATGTTATCGCTTATGCTGTCATTTGAGTAAGATTCCAGGTATGTAGTAAAATTAGGCAGTTAGAAAACAGATCTCAGTATACTGGAGTGCATTCAACACAGAGCAACCACAATGGTCAGAGCCTGGATCACTTGTCCTGAAAAGAGAATATGAGGGGGCAAGTTATGGTCAATGTGGAGAGGACTTGTCTTTGGGCAGACCTAACAGCAGCCCTGATAACTGAAAAGGTTGTAAAGCAGATGAAGTGAGGCTCTTCACAGTGGTGCATGGTGAGAAGACAAGAGAAAATGAAATAGACCAAAACAAGAGAACTTCCATATGGGTAGAGGAAAAACCTGTTCATTATGAAGATAGCAAAACATTGGAAGAGGTTTTCCAGAGAGGCTGTGCAGTCTCTGTACTTGGAGGTTTTCAATATCTGACTGGATAAAGCCCTGAACAAATATGGTTGACCCTGCTTTGGGAAGGGGGTTAGACTAGGGACGTGCAGAGGTGCCTTCTAGCCTGAATTATTTTACAGTTCCATGAATACAAGACATATTAAGCATAGGATATTTCTAATTCGGAGGGAAGTAGGATTTATCTTGTTTTAAATATGTTTTTTCTTGTATTGTGATATGTTCTGGCAGGGAAGATTTAACCATATTTGTTTTAAGAGCTTGTCAGGTCATTGAATCCAAGGCGAATTAAGACTCATGATTCTTTTCTTCACTTTTTACTGTAGCTATAACAGGTTCAATGCAAATGTTGTTCTTCAGTGAAAATTTTCACACAATTGTGTAACTAACAACACAGATTAAATACTTTCGAGAGCATTTTGAAATTTTAAGGTTAGTATTTTTGGAGTAGTTGAAAAACCTTTCCTTTATGAAAAGTCAAACACACACACAGCGAAGACAGAGAAACAAAATGAAACCTCAGAATTTATGATTGTTCAAAGCTGATGATGAAAGATACCTTTGATATAACTGCCACAGATCCTTTGGTAAACAGGAAATTAAATAAAGAGTAATAATTTCATTCTCTGGATACAGACATTCAACAGATAAAATTCTGTTACAAGGTCAATAAAAAGTGCCTATTTATAAACTTTGTACAGACTGAAAAAGACAATGACAGAATCTGTATCAAAGTTCAGACCACTTGTATCTATCTACTTTCACTGCAATGGGAGAAAATAACCTCATGTCTGGCTAATTGACTGACCAAATTTCTGTTGCTAAGTGTTGACTTCTTATTCTGAAGCCAGGTCTGGCTATTAGCTGTTTCTTTATTATTGCAATGAGAGCAAAATAAATTTCTTAAATCTTAAATTTCTAAAAGAGTGAATGAAGACCTCATTGAAAGAATAAATAAATACTACTAGACAACCATGTTTCTTACACAAAACTTGCAATGGAAATATTATTCTGAACAGGATTATTTGAAAAGAAGTATCTTAATAAACTAATTGAGAAGGTGTGTTAAAAATATAAATAAGCAAGGAGCTTCTACAGTTTTTTATCCTCTCTTTAAGTTAAAATTTGAATGAATAGATAGCTAAACAATCTTTTGAAAAGATCTTGTGGACATGGACTGCCAAATTTCAATCAGCAGTCATGGACTTGGAAGCTATTTATAAATACAAAAGAAAGGCATGATAAGGCAGACTTACAAATCACCTACATCACATATCACTCATATTGTCAGAATTTAGAATTTTGAAATCTTTCCCTCAGCGCTTTCCTATCTCAGTACCTCTCATCCAAGCTGTTGCTGGAACACTAACCATTGCATCTCACAGGAGCCAACAAACAGCTGAGAGCAAACAGCATACATCATTAAGAACTCACCTAGTCTGGCAGCATTGAGCTAAACACCTCTGAATCCTCTGAAAGTTTACAGAAAAATGTTGGCTATCTTTTCTGTAAGAGTAATGCTCGCACAGAAACTCCTCTATTTTTGGTGTAATATTGCAAAATTATCAAGCTGGTACTGTGAAGCTTTTCTTGTTCTTGTTGTTGTAGTACCTTGTTCCAATTATATTTTCTTTTTATGTTAAATGAAGAGCTGCCTGGTTGTTGAGTTATGGTATGATATTTCACACTTTGTTAATTTAACAACGCCCAGACTCCAGTGTTGTACCTACTCATGCACAAGGCATGAATTATAGCTTCATTACTCACACCCTGTCATTTCACATTGCTTAAGCTTTATATTGTGGTCAAACAAAAATATGAATTGGTTTTAAGGTTCTTTTTTCCATCAATTAAAATTCACTTTTAATATGTCATAGCAATAACTTGTCATAAAAGAATAAATTGTTTAAGAACAAACAATTCCTAAAATATTTTAAAAGTGCACAACCATTCAACAAGTAGTCCAAGATAAAGACTGGATTTATCCTGGCAAATTGTAGTCAGTTCACATTCCAGTTGCAAAGACAGATTTTTGGACAAAGAATAGCATTTGCGATTGACAGTTCAGTTCTAGCTGTCTTTGATAATCTATCTGAATAATAGCACTAAAACATAATGGTAACATCATAGTATTTTCCTGACTGAGGAATGGTCATGAGTTCTCATTCCCAGTTCTGAAAGAAGTTCAAGTAAATCAGAGTAAATATTTGTAGGTGTCTTTGTCATTAGATGCATATAATACATTGGAAACATACTCTATTAAATTTTTACTATCTTTTTCTCCCAATACTGGTATATTACTATATTTTTCTTCTTTGTTGGTGTTCTTTTGCAGCATCTCTGCTCTGAATACAAAAAAAAATATCCTTGTTTTCTGCAGACATTGCAAGCTACTTGACATAGTAATACGTTTTTGAAAACTGTCTCAATGACAATTTAGAAAGGGGGAATTATCCATTCTTCTGAATTTGTTTTAAAGCACAACTGAGAAACCTGGAGACTTCACACAGAAGAAATGGAAATGTTTAAAACATAAATGTTTTTAAAACCTTCCCATTAAGTTCAAGGATGGCAGAAGAAATGTGTTTCTGATTGTGCCTTCACTCAAAAAAAAAAAAGTAAAACGAGATGTCTAATCATTAAGAAAATAGACTCTATGAAAATATTACATGATTTCCTTAATAAATGTATTTCAATATAATTTTGTATACCTAGCAAATACTGAAAAATCTCTTGGCAATATATCTTATTTTGATTCACATTCTGATTGTTAGGAAAATAAATTATGAAAAAAATAGTTTATTTTTGTTATAAGCAGGCATTATTTTGGAGGAAGGACTATTTTATTTCGCCTTTTTTTTCCCTTTTGACAAAAATCTCTATATTATTATGGAAATAAAGACAAGGGAAAGACTATCTTCCTAAAGTACTCCAGTTTTAAAAATCTGGCAATAAGTAACACAAGAAAAAGAAGTTTGCCATTTTGCCTTGGATGAATTTGGCCTAAAATTGTCACAATTTCAAGCATTCAGCTCCACTGCATGGCTAAATGGCTCATCTTGTGTTTGGAAACAAATCATGCTTATGGGTCACTGTGATTTTCTCCTGTATCTGAGTTGTCTCTGTCCTCACATGTACAGCCATAATTTGTCTCAAGTCCAGGATCTGTACTCTGCTGCCCTCCTTTCTTAGGATCTCAAACTCCAATATTTTGTGGTTGCTAGAGACAAGACTCCCACTCTTTATCATGTTCCCAACAAGTTCTTCCTTGTTCACAAGTAAAATACACCAGTACTGATGGGATAATGTTGGAAAGCATTTTCTTACATCAATAAGAACAATTTTACATCATAAGGTTTATGTCCAGTACTCGTATCTCTTGTTCAAACTGTGTTCAGTATTGCCATTACTCACTTGCTTTGGAACGCTAAAATAGAGAATAATATTCCAGCAGCAATTTTGCCAGTTCTATGCAGAGAAGCAAAATTGCTTTTTTTCATCTTGTTATTGCCTTCTACATATATATGAAGGTTGCATCAGGCCTTTTCACTGCAGTATTGAGCTAAAAGCTCATGCTGAGGCGATTAGCTACAATGACCCCCTAAATCCTTATATGAATCACTGCTTCCAGGACAAAATGTCGTTATAGATTAATAATAGTCATGCATCCTTCCTTGTGGTTAATTTCACATTTACTGAAATACTGGAGCTTCTCTTTGGCTGATGTTGAAGCTAGCAGGAGTTTTAAGCACCTTAAATCCTCCTCTGATTTTATTAGACCTAAATATATAACTCTCATTTACGGTCACCAAGCCTTATTCTCAGCTAGTGTAAATCAATGTGACTTGCTGTTTACCTCAAAAAAATGATCTATTTCACACAATACAGTTGCTTAAATGAAGCACAGAGAAGACATCTATATGATATGCCTTATTAGCTACTTTACACATATTAAATTAAGATTAATATTAAACATATTACATTAAAAAAAGGGAACACACCAGTATCTGGAAAAACAAGGAGTCATTTAGATGTGCTAATTACATAGAAATTAAAACATTATTCTTTCAATCAAAGCATTAAATACTCCAAGAGATGACTTTGACATTAGACTATTGTTCCTCTGAGGCTTTCTTCATCTAGTTGAGTGAATCCCACTTTTCTTCAATCTTACTGCTCCCGTGAATTCCGTACACATATTCACTAAGCCTTTATCTTACCTAGAAAGGACTTTTGTGATTCCCCATTCTCAGTCAGGAGGTGGATCAAGTGCATTTCCTTTGTAGGTAAGACAGATTCAGGTGTGTACAGCTGCTGAATTAAAGACTGCATGAATACAATTACCTTTAAAATTCATTCATAAAAGAAAATATCATTTAAGATGAGACTCAGTCTGGTGTACAAGAGAATTCCATTTAACCTCAATTCTTTTTTTTTTTTCTGGTGGCAGAGGCTGTTTGTGAAGCAGCTACTGGCCGAATGTACTTTTCCTCTGCTAAATTGAATCAGAGCTGCCTTGTTCCACCAAGAAGAGAACAAAATGCAGTAAATCGGGAGGAGTTCTGTAGCACAGCCAGACCACTATTGTATTTCTCAAGGAGTGAGTGAATGAGCTGAGAGGTGAAAGAAATGTTAAGGAAGAAACATATATTGTTATGGTTCATATTTTGTATTAGTGGATGGAGTCTGCTGTCAGATGCTGGAGCCAATACCATATGGAGAATGCGAGCAAGACTCCTATCCTAATGTGCTGTTCTATCCAAATATGTGTGTTTGGAGGCACAGAGAGGAATAGAAAAGAAATCATGCCTCCTGTGTATATTTTGCCTGGAAGTCTCCCATTTTTTGCTTTTGTTGCTGTTCATCAGCCTAGATTTGATCCTCTATAATATTTATAATAGTAATGAGCTTGCAAAAGCCTGTCCGACTTTCTGCAGATCCCTCATTGTCTGACAAATGACATCACCTTCGTACGCTTTTCTCAGAGAATATGTCGTGGTTGGCCTAGATCCTGGTATTTTTTAATCCTGATTAGACCTTTACAGATAACTGAGAAGAAGCCACAGCTTTTAAGTCAGTGGTTCTGCTTGCAGAGATGTTGCTATCTGGCCTACTGTCCACTTAACTTGCTGCAAGGGAGAAAGCTGTCACTGAATTAATTTCATACTACATATCATTAAACACTGCCTTATGCAGGTCAATCCCTTTACAATATTCAGACAAATTTTATAACCATATCATATTCAGAAATTATCACCATATTACTCCGAATTAATCACATTTCTGTCTTTCTGACATTTTCCATGAGTTTTTCTCAATTTGATTTTCTCGTCCTTTGATATGCCAAAAATTTCCTCAAATGCATTTTTTCTGCACTGCTGAAGCTGTTCAGTAGTTGTTTCACCATAAAGATCTATATACATTACAGGAAATAAAAAAGTTGCTCCTGTATTTTGAGGAAGAAAACTTTTACTCACTGACTTGAAAATGCTACAGAAAAATCTATTTTAAATTGAATGTTGATCCAAATAAGAAAGGACTGTATCAAATCACATGAAAAAAAGCACTCAGCATCCAATTATTAATTCTTTGCTAAAATCAATCTATCTTCCTTTCTGCAATGGTGCAGCAAACAAAAAAAAAAGCAGTTGATTGTTTTGTTAGCCATGGAATTACAGTAAAATTATAGTAACAGATATAATGTTAAATCCTGATCTTTCCGTTACAGGGCAGGACTGTTTTCTTATTATATGTATAATGCCAGGCAAAAGGGGATCCAATACATTACCAAGGCTCCTGTTGTAGACAAAAGTAATGATAATGAATGAAGAAATAGACACACCACTTTCTGAATAAAAATACCTGCTTCCTACTGTAAGACTCTCCAGGGCATGTTGCAGTAATGTGCTGTGGGAGCCACTTTTCTGCCCTTCCAAGCAGGAACAAAATGTATTGTTGCACCTTTTGCTGATTACAGCATGTACACAAGATGAGTGACTAGCACAGAGCATAAAATACATCCTGCATCAATATACTGGACTGTTTAAGGCCTCATTTCACAAGTGGAGTATTTGTTTACCTCCATCTTTTTTTATGAAGGAAGACATGGCACTAAGAAATGTTTTCCTTTCCCCTTCACAGCGCCAATGGAGCTGGACAAAAGATAGTGTTATATCACGCTTGATTTGTTTTTAAGTGGGAATTTAAAAATGCTTATGGTAATTTTATCACATGACAAAATCTTGGTAAATAAAACTGAATTTGTGGAAGTCCATTTGTAGTTCAGAACATAAGTCTCAGACCCTTCCTATGCGTGAGCTATTGATGTGTAAAATGGAAGCTTGTGTAGGAGTGGAAACCAACAGATCTTTCTTTTCTGACACCCGGGATGGATCTTCCTGCTTGAACTACTGAAAAAACAAGTGACTCAAATCAAGCATCAAATCAAAATGGCAGAGTCCTTATATTTCATACAATCATAAGAGGCAAGGAAAATTCAAAATGCATTTTTATCAAGAGAAGCACAACATAAAAACTTTAAAAGAAAGAAGAAAAATTTTCTCCGCATCAAATATGTTTACTGGAGCTTATCCAGCTCTGCTAAACTTCCCTCTTTTTTTTCTTTCAGAGAGCTGCCCTGACTATCCAACCAAGGAACAATCTTCAGTTTGGTGCATGCAATCATGCACAAACATTTTCCAAACTCCTGTCAAAGGAGATGTTTGCTGACACACTCTCAGACAAAAAAGGTTTCTGAGTGTGTGTAATGAATGTATGTTTGTATGTTTTTAAGTCAGTAGCGACTGCTCGAGAGAAACCAACTATGAGAAATACACTTCGTTACAGTAAATAGAAACAGGACTTCAGGGTGATGGAATGAAAGCTAAAGCTGTGACTTTTGGGGCATAGATGTAATCTGCATTTAAACTTCTAATTTCAATTCCTGTCCACAGCTTTTTTCTGTCATCTTTACTGCCATGTGCAACCTCAAGCTTCCAGACAGACAGATGAAGTTTCAGAGATGTCACAGAAAATTGCAAAGTGAGCCAACTTTAGGAAAGTCTCTTCCAAATGCATTCAACTTCATTTTGATTAAGGTATCAAGATATATGGTTATGTTCTAAATCGTAAAGGCAAGCAAGTTTATTGGGAAGCTGCAACGTGCTGAATATTGCTGCATGTGTGTAGAAGTTCTGCTTTTGAAAGCTATTCCTAGCGATTCCAAATATTTTCCTTAAAAAACTTTTCAATAACTAGAAAACCTGCAACATTATACAAATATGATTCCTTTAATAGCCTTCTTTGTACCCTTTTTGTCTGTTAATTTTCTTGATATGTTTGCGTATGGACAGGTGGCTTAAATGAAAGTTTCAAAGATATGTTACACATATGCTACAAGCACGAATGGAAAAGTAATTCAGTGCTGGCATCTTATTAAATCCCAAGTGTAACGAATTACAGGGTAGATGATAGTCTCGTTAAACATGCATTCATGTTCTTGTATATATTTATGAGGAAAAGCTTCTTATTTTCTGTGATTGTCATTCTTTTTCCCATGCAGTCATCTATAACTATTAGCAGATATAAATATTGCTTAATTTTTTCAAAACTAATTCAAGGTTTTATATGCTTCCATTATGATATGTCTGGGATGAGAACTGATTCTAATGGAGTAACTTTTTGGTACTTCATGGACAGCTGTGGCAGATGCAAAGACCCCATAAAGATCTGGGCTTAACGAAGATCTGACAAAGACAGAGGCTTTCTGGCTGTGGAAACCTGATTACTTTTCATGAAGAAAGGAGTGGGGTAAAGGTGTTAACAATAAGGTCAGTGATGAACTGACTGAAACCCCCATTCCCTATTCCCCCCAGCAGTGCTGCAGGGAGAGGAGGTAGAAAACTGTTGCGAGGCTCTCAGTCTTGGACGATATGGGCCCACAGTTCTAATTCAGAGACCCCCTTTAAGTTGTTCACCTTGGAGCAGTGAATCTGTGACCAGAAAAATCTCCCCTTGGGATCAGTGCACCAGCCAAGAAAATTTCCTGGGACTGAGTACTCTCATCCTCCTTTTGGTGAGTGATTGTTTCTTCTGTATATATCCCTGAGTGAACCCTCACCCCTTTGGGTAAGAGATTCTGTCCTCTTTGTAGTCTTGAGTGAGAGATTTTCCTTTGACCATGAAACTTACGAACTCTATGTTGGTTGAGTAGTAATATGCCTGCCTGACGTCTGAACTTGTGTTTTACTTTGTTTGTCAGAGTACTAAGTAATTTCAGTTGGAATTATTCTTTCTTTTAAATGGCCGGTTTTCTGATTTGAGGGTGCCCCTCTGAAGACAATATGCCTTCGTAATGGGTTTTGAGCTGAGAAATTCAGAAATTATTTTCTGAATTCTTGGAAACTGGGTAATATTTCTGTTTCTTTGATTTGCCTCATTTGGCAATGTTTTTGTGAGAAATAAAAGTAAATCTAATGAGCAAGAGAAGTATATATATGTTTAAGTTAGAGAACAAAAGAACTGAAGTGTATGTGACTAGCATTGGCACACAGGCCTTCTAAAGAAGGTAAAGAACTGATTTAGACAAATGGGCCAGTTACTTCATCCCATCCTGATATCTCGTTCACAAAATCACTTTGTTTAACTGTCCCTGCTGAGAATACAGTGGAAAGCCACGTTGGGTGTTATATTTGAAAGATTTAGTGTATGAATCATTTAGCTAATGATTTTGAAGACTATTCCATCTGTGACAAGTGTGAAAGAAAAATCTACTTCTGAATGCCTAAAAGCAAGAAGATGTCTTATGGTTTTGATGATTTTTCTGTAACTAAAAGAGCTAGAACTGAACAAGTATAATCTGGGTCTTAGGAATTCCACAGAATTTTGATTACTGGTTTCAGCGAAGGCTCACTTTTGCTTTCTTATTTCTCGCTATGATTGAATGTTAAGAATTTCCTGATACAGAATGCAACAAATGTTTTTAACTTCAGTCTCTGTCAGCTCTTCAACAGTAATGTTCTCTTGTTTCAGAAAATTAATGTATTGGATCTGAAGCAAAAGAATGAGACTTGTCTGTAACTGTTTTTATTTAACAAATTATGAAAATCAACCACAATCCTCTTTAAAATATTTCCCTTCTGAATTGACACACTGCTGCACATGGTGCTGCCAACATTCAAAGCAATTCTGTGGATCATTTTCTGAAAAGCTGTTGAGCATTTCTATCATTTTTGCTTTCATATCTTATACCAACAAAAAACAGGTTACTTTCAGACTTGACCTTTGGGACAAGGTAGAAATCACCTGGAGCAAGGTCTGATGAATAGGATGGGTGTTCAAGCACGGTGATGTTTTTTTTAGCTAAAAATTCCTTCACAGAAAAAGTGCTGTGGGCTGGTGCTTTATCTTGATGTTAACTCACTGTTCACCCTTGCACAATCACGTTTTCTGAACAAGGGTAAGAAAACGTCAGTATTTGAACATGTGTCGTCTCATACTTGAGTGAAGCGATCAAGTTGAGCCTTGTCTCACTGCAACAGGTTAAAATTTCTTCTATAGTCACCTCTTTGTGTCTCTGCTCTCTTGTTTCCTGAGCTGTAGGGTTAGTCTCAGGGTGGTTTTGTGTCGGACCTCTAACAACGTTTTCAGTAGTCTGTTTAACAAATATGCCTGAATGTTCAGAACTTATCTTTGAAATTAACCTGTCGGAGTAAACATGACACAAATATAATGATGAATCATTACTCTGATCTAAAGATGAATTCCTGTAATAGTCATAACCAGCCTCTAGGGTGTTACTGATTGATGAAGCAATATTATATTAGAAATTGAATTAATTTATGTGCATATATTTGCAAAACAATCTACATATTCTACTATATGTATATTTATTTGGTTAACCATCAGAAGAATCATGAAGTTCATAGACTTTGATTTATGTTTGGTCCAGAGACGTGTTAAAATGATGTATAAATTAGCCCAGAAGAAAATGAAAATATACGTGCATCCTGTTTCTGCATTATACATGATTTCTTTGCCATATTCCATATTAAGACAAGGAGAACCTTTTTAGATTCACAAATATCTGGCTTTTATATACCAACACATTTTATATAATGAAGAAACTATAAAACACACACTGCCAAGCTCAAACCTAGAACTCTACTGCCAAGCTCAAACCTAGAACTCTACTTTCTATAATTAAATGTTAACAACCTATAAAGTTAATCCCTATATGCCTTTCCTGATTGAAAAGGTACATAAATAGTAATGATTTTAGAATATTATATTAGATATATGCTCTTACATTACGGGTTGCATTTTTCCCTATTGACTTCCTGTAACGTAGTGCAGATTTTACAACGTATTGGAAGAAATCAAACAAGGACACATGGTCTCAAAATAATCAAGTGAAGCTGAACTTTCAAAAGCTGTTCCTTTCAAAAACTAGAACTGAGAATTTACAGATTTGTAAATCATCTAGTGTAATGGTACCTAGACAATTTATTTGTGGTTTTTTTGAATTTGGTTTTATTTGCTTGGGGATCATCATGGTTCTTGTTTTCACTCTTGCCTTGTAATGTAAGACTATCTAACAATCTAAGAATGCTTAATGTATAAATTACGCATTTTCTAGAAAGGTAAGAAAGAGTCTTGTGGGATTCTACCCTGGGTTGAGATAAGTCATGTCTTGAACTAAATAACTATATTGACTGACTCTTCACTGACACAAAGGGAGCCTGAGCTGGCTTTCTCAGATACAGAAACCTATGCCATAAGACATGAATATCATGCGTAGTTAGTTTCATTTTATTATCATGTCTTTTTTATCACTGTTTAAGTTTTTACGTTTGCTTTCAGTCAGATGGCCTAGATTCAGAGTTGACTAAAAATATTGTTATGTGACAATGCAACTGTTCAATGAGGATAATACAGAATGAGTGTTTTAAAAATGTCTTTACAATGTCTTAGACGTATAGAACCTCTATTCCTTTTGTTAGTTAGCTGTAAATTGTTATTTCCTTAATTTTCCTAGACATGTACACAAGTCAATATTATTTTCTTAAAAAAGAAGATAAAAAATTGCTAACAAGAAGTTTCTTACATAAACACACAAATATTTAGAACATATATTTGGAATTCAAAAGAAAAGCTCTTCGTGTGGATAAGATGTTCCTGCAGGTGGGATATTGCCACATTTGAGTATATGTGAAACAAAACCCCAAAGGTAAGGGAAATTTGTTTCCAACTCCACTTTCCAAATTCATACAGCTTTTTTAAGTGTTAGGTTTTATTTACAAAGGAAGTATCATATTTTTTCTGGTTTTGCAGAAAAAATGAATAGACCTTTCAGTGAGATTTATTGAACAAAGTTCAATAAGGGTCATCCAATCCATGTTGAAAATCCATGTTCTAATTGACCTTATCCAGGAGTTCATCTCAGTTGCTCCTACATAATATGTTACTGAGGAGGAACACTGTGTGCAGAATTACATAACTATTTTCTAGTTTACTTTAATGCTTTTGAAAACACCTATTATTTTGTGAGGAGAGGAAGAAGTATATATTAATTGCCATCTCCAGTTCTTTAGTCTGACAAATGGCCCTTTTTTCCTTTCAATCAAAAAAATGTAAATGTTCTGAAACCTTCAATCAATATGTTCTCTTCAGTTCAGTCTGTGTGTTTTATGAGTAGCTTCATTTATCAACATATTTTGAGGCAGAATCTGATGATAATTTTGGGGGGATGAGATGGTTTTGTTTGTTTGATTTTTATTTGGGACATACAACAGTAGCCCAATTATCTTTAT
Source organism: Dromococcyx pavoninus (assembly GCA_033558185.1). Taxonomy (NCBI): domain Eukaryota; kingdom Metazoa; phylum Chordata; class Aves; order Cuculiformes; family Neomorphidae; genus Dromococcyx; species Dromococcyx pavoninus. Next base: position 1,438,651 of record JAUMJL010000735.1, read on the forward strand.
TTTTGTGTCATAACCATTTCACATAATTTAGCAATAAAATAATAAAGAGCAAATCTTGTTCTTCCGAATTTCAAGAAATAAGCCACTGGGTATATAGCTTAATCAAATACTCTTAGTGCAAATTGTTCATATGTAGCCATGCACAATATTAGACAACATCAGCGGAAGCAGCTAGTGCTATATACTCTAACAGAATTTTTCAAGTATTTCCACTCTCTTCCCCAGGTATTTACTTTTTTCACTCTCTGTCTTGCAGATATACATTGTAGCTTAATTTATACACATTTTGCAAAATATTGCCTCAAGTTTCTTCAATGAGATTTTAAGACTTATATCTTTAAACATGTCCTGTGTATTGTCTTTGTGATACTTCTCATTTTATGACCATAATATCTCACAAGTATACTGGAGAAATTTGGGTCAGTCTTTAATCTTCAATATCATCCATCCTGAAGCATTCTCCTTTGAACAGGTAAACACAGAAACCTATTAAAAACTTTCAGTTTCCCTTGTTTTGGAAATATAGACAAGACTGTGAAGGTTTTGTTACACAAAGACTTTTCTTACAAAAATGTCTCTATGACAGAGACATTTGAAAACACAAAAAAAATATTAGCTGTTTCACTAATAGATAGTTTCCCAATTACAGAAGGTCTAGATTGTTTCCCTGCATCATCTGAGCAGAACTCTCTCTTATCTGAAAAAACACAGGGAGGGACAGGGCACAAACACTGCCTCTTGAAGGCTCCTCTCTCATTATGGAGCCCTGTCTGGGTTGAATGTGGACAAAAGGCTGCGTTGTCACTCTACCTTCCTCTTTACGGATAATCTGGGGATGTGCATTTTTCTGCAGCATGTGAAGTCTCTGTAGAGTCTAGGGAGTTCTCTTGAGTGCAATGTGAGAATGAGGAAAGCTTCTCATGTTTCCCGTGTTCTCCTTCCTACTTCTATGCAGCTATAGAAAGGTCCAGCTTGTCCGTATGGCCTTTAGGTGCTTTTCCATATGGCCTTTGACAGGGTCTTTAGCTCCTCTAGAGCCATAGTGAACAGTTTAAACTATGCAGCTTTTTGGTAAAGTAAATAATGAGCAAACTCTTAAAATAAGACAAAATATTGTCTCCAACATAGAAAGGAAATATAATTTTATTCAGTCTGGGACTTGGACTATAGTACTCGATGTGTTTCCTATGGTGGGTGGATGTTGACTTTGCTGAAGAGTGGTTTCTTTCACAAAATTGTAGAGCATTTTGGTAGCTCTATGATCTGGATATTTTCTGCTCCAATATGTCTTCTAGGTCACACCGTGAAATTTGAAATAGAAACTTAAAATAGTATCACAGTAGAAGTCAGTGTTATAAAAGGATGACTTTACAGATCCTCATATTCCAGCTTGCATGGAAAGCTGAAATTACATGAAGCTACACATATTTTTGCCATGCTCAAGTTTTTAAGGTACACTTCTATATAAACAGAGTCTACAATGGGAGATACGGCTTGCCCTGTAAACTCTTTACCAGTACGTAGGCACAAAACATCAGGACGTAAATTTTTTTTACTCAAAAATGCATTAAAAATTATAAATACGTTTAAAATTGCCCACTGCTGCATAAAACAAGTTAAAAATACACAGCATGCAGATGTTTATGCTGTAGGGCATAAGTCAAACACTAAAATGCCTGAGGTCAGAAATATATTTTCCCTCTGGGTAGTTGAGCATTACAGAATTTTTTTGACTTTTCTCAAAAGCATTGGCTGTTGCATATTCTTCAGAAAATTAAACTGGACCAACTGGAGTATTGGTTTAAGCCAAAACAGCACCTCTGCAAATTCTGCAGCACTAGCAATATTTGCCTTACATCAGAGGTATAACTTTTTCAAGCAAGCAGTACAATAAGAGCAGAAATACTCCCTGGCATTTGCCTGCATAGCAGATTGCAGTGACCTATATGTGTCTTCTACAACAAATTCTCAGTAGCCTCTGTAATGATCAAATTGATGCTTTAAAGGTATGGATCACTGGAAGTAATAAAACATGATGTTTCCCTTGTATTTCAGCTTTGAAATGGTTCAGAATTTGTGGCATGTAACCACCAAAAATATATCACAATGATTTTCTGAATTTAATGACTTGTGGTTATGTAATACCTCAAATATGCCAGGAGCAATCTTTTTAAAACTGATTGATTCTGACCCATGGCTTTCTCTAAGGTTTCTTTTTTCTGTATAAAACAGCACTTTAAAATGTTCTTTAACTTGATCTTTATGTTAGGCATTTTATTTTCATTTCCAACTGCCGTTTCCTTTAAAATGGCAGGCACCTATTTAGTATTGTAGCAGTCTTACAGTATTGATTCTTGAGTGCAAGTGACACTACAGCGGTATGTAACTGCAGTGACATCTCTTACCTTTAGTGCAGTTCCTGACTAAGTCAAGCTACATAGCCACCAGAAAGAGGGATGGACTTGCAAACATTAAAGTAGCTGTGTAGCTGGAGTAAGATATTTTGCCCTTTTACTACTACATCACTCATGTACTGCTCTTCCTCTTAAAATAATCCTGGAAAGTATACTCACAGAAGTGTTTGACACTGGGTCATTTCTGAATGGAAAGTTAGGACTGTGCAGACTGCATCAACTGTTATTCCATGTATTTGGAAACAATCAGGCACTTACCCAGACTCTAAAGCATAGTGAATTTTGGCAAATTGCAACCCAGATTCAGTCCATGAGTAAATTCTGCTCTAAAACATCTCAGACGTCTCAGATTCCTGTGGGAGATCCTTCATTTTGCACTAGTCATCTACTCTCTTGGCAAACAGCTGTTCTACAGAACTGCAGTTCTTAACTGGATAGAGAGAGCTATACTCACCATACCTGAAAGATCTGTAGCCAACACCATAGTCCCCGTGGAACAGATCTTAATCTGAGTACTCAGCAGTTTTTTTGCAGAAACAAATTAATTTATCCAGTTCCTTAAAAAGAGGAAGGTCCAGAAGGAGGAAGCATAGGCCAGACAACCTAGATTTACAATGAAAGAATGGTTCTGATTCAATAGTCAAGGTTCTCACTGTGTCTCAAAGGTTTTATTTATTCTTGCTCTTGGAAGAGGGGTTAATCTCCAGTATAAATGGGTACTGGATACTGTGGCTTCTAAAAGAGTTCTCTACAAGGAAGATACGAACAGCTAGGAAATAACACGTTGATATTTGGTGCAGGAGGATAAGAAGAACTGCTCACTGGTTTTGCAGGGCTGATAAGAGTTGTTCTTTCTGTGATGTTTTGCCTATAGAAATATGTACAAAGGGAACCCTGTTATCAGAGAATTAAATGCGACATTACCCCAGAAATGGACACTATTAATTAATTGTGAGAGTAGGAGAGTAATGGACCCCTAAAACAAAGGTTGAAGGAGTACAGCATCCATAAAATATTTGGCCTATGCCAAATACAACTGATAGAGCACAGTGATTGTCTTTGTAAAAGAATCTAGAAGGTTAGGATGCATGCAATATTCAGGAAAGGGTTTTTTTTCCTGTTTCTTGGAAGACATAGTTTTTGCATTTCTGAGGAATTATGAGAAATAAAACTCCTCATTTTTAACTGCATATTCATTTTCTATGTCCCTGTCTGCCTTTTGTATAAAACTTATTTTAAGTTAGTACTACCAGCTGGCATACTGAAGTTTTCTGTGTATTACATAATGCATACAGTCATGGACTGGATTTGTAGACTTTGTTACATAAACTGAGACCTTGTTACATGCAATAAAACCCTGAAGATAGGATTATGTATGCTTCAGCTACAGTGTCTACTATAAATCTAGATTATTCAAGATTTTATTTATCGTAGTCCTATTGGGAATAAAAGAGGTGTTCAATAGCCAAACATAGTCTATAAATCATGCCCTTCTGATGAACAAATGAACAGAATGTGCTTAACAGATGCTAAAGTCCCCAAATCAGGCAGTATATCTGGCAGCAAATTTAACTCCTGACTACTTTGCTTTGAATTATTTATTTAAAACTGAAAACTAAGCTTTTATTTCTGAAAATTACAAGCCTACCAAATGAGATCTGGCATATTTTCCCAATCTGTCTTGAACTCTTGCAAATATTCATGCAATCTGATGTTGTTACAAGTCAATAACACTCCAGGAAGTGTGTTTATTTTTGTTAGATTCATTTAATCCCATATGTTCCCTTACAGTTATTTCTACCTGTTGGGAGCCATTCATATAGCACACACTTTTAATTCAGACTAGATAAGTTCCTTGCATGAGATTCAGCCCTAAATATTTTAAGCCCCTGAATGTGAGATGAATGTTTGTTTAATTAAATGTAACTCTCCATGAGAAACTAAAGCTTTACGCTTAGAGTAGGAAGGAGAAAGGGTCCCTTGAATGCTCCAGCATCAGCTAACAAAAGCTGTCATGCACAAGAAAATCCATACCACTATGTCTGAGTGTCCTTTCTTTTGTGAACTGAAGGAGTGAGCCTGCTAAAACTATCTGTACATCAAATACTTTGGTGTGACCAAGTAGAAATATGATGGTGCACAACAGGAGGTGAAGGAGGACAATATCTACAATTTATATTGTGAATACAGCAACAGAAGAAGCGAAAGGGTCAGGACAGTGCTGATAAATATGACAAAGATCAAAAACTCAGTTTGAGAGAGATGAGGAGAAAACTGAACAATGCATTATGAGTGGGCTGGTGAAATAAACCTGTTAGTAATGAGTTTTCTGCCAAGACTGGTAGAGTAGCCTAACACCCTCTGTATAGAGGCATACAAGCACTGAAATGAGAAGTAAATTAAGCTGTAGAAGTAAACACTTCTAACTATTGTGCCTTCTGCACTCAAGCTGGTATTGGGAGAAGGGGGCTTTCTTGTTGAAAGTGTATGAATGGTGTCATTTGTCCCTGTCCTTTTCCCCTGAGTTTTCAGAACTCAATAGGAAAGTTTCTTTTGCTTCTTTAATTTAACTGTTGGACCAGTATGCTCCAAATTTCTTCATATTGTCCCTATTTTGGTGTAAATGCTGAGAAAAATACCTGGAAAATAACCATAGTACAACTTTCTTAGGTGTCTGTTTTGTATTTTGGAGTGAACAACCTAACATATTTCAGAGTGAAGGAACTATACAGTATCAGTATTTGGGTCTGTAGTTATCAACACTTTTCTTCAAAAATTACAGAATTGTGTAAAAACATTTGAAAATAAAGACTGACCAGGTAGGTTTGTCTGAGGCAGCAAGCCATATAATTGTGAAGACATGAGTGCAGATTAAAAGATGATATAAAGATTACTTTCATGGTTTTAAACTTACCTATACCTGGAAGAGAATTCAGTAGTGATACCATAACAGCTCTTCACAGTGAGAAATGCATTACTGCAATGTAGTTCATCCATATTACTATTTCTAGTGTAGAAAGAATAATAATCTTTTTTAACATTATATAATCACAAGTTACATGTGACTCTTATTATCTCTTGCAGAACATTATTTAAGACAAAATAATTAACAATGCCCTAAAAATACCTTGCACAGTAGTATCATATCAAGCAAATTTTAACGCTGTACTTCAAACTGATGGAGAGTTGGGAAAATGTAAATTTTCCCTCCTGCCTGTCAGAAATATAATGCACCAAACTGAAGAAATTAAAGGATAAAAATATTGATTCTTGCCTATAGATGCAAAGGCAATACTGGAATCTTTGTTAATTTGCACTTGTGTTAATACTGATGTAGTTAAATTGATGGATAGTTTCAGATACCTGCATGCTAGAGGCAAACTTTTCCCTTCTGGCTGCAACCTGCAGCACCTTCATTATAAAGGTAGGAAAGAAATCTGAACATAGGCCTTTGGGAAAAAGCAACAATCCCTCGCCACTGCCTGAATAATGTGAGGAAGGATCAACTGGCATTTGTATGCTTGCTGGTTATGTCTTTAGTTTGTTGCATACACTGTTACTATACCTTCTGGCTGACTTTAAAGTCTTCTAGTATGAGTACTAAGTTACATCATCTGCATATTGCTGTAATGTGGTACTGTTTTGTTCCAAGTTATTAAATGTATTTTCAAAGTACCTCAAATTTTGACAAATGTTGCACGTTTTAAAGCACTTACTGACTACCTTTGATAATTCAGTCCCTTGAGGTGACTCGAGGAGTTCTGGAAGGTGTCTAGTTTTGGCCAAGGAATTTTCAAGATCTTTTACTGAATCTCAGAGAGAGTCCCAATGGGACTCAGCAGTCAAATAGTTGATTTCATAATACATTTGTGGAAATGTATGTGGAAAGGGAGTGTCTGATCTTTTAAGGGTATCTGGTCAAGGACCTTTTTCAACATAACAAGGGATAACAAGAAAAAGAGAAAGCCATAAACAAGGACATACAGGGACACAAACCTCACCAATAAGTTATAAAGGAGGCAGTGACAACAACAAAACTTGGTCAATCACAATAATTATGAGGGTGTGTGAGAGTGTGAGAATGTCTATTCCAGCAAGATTATCTGATTGGGGATTTATCAACTGGGCAAATAAGGGAATAAAGGGAAAATCATATACAAAACACATAGAGACACAGACCTAACAAAACAAACATGGAGAAAACGGCCAAAAAAAAAATACCCCTCATCACTCACACTAATTGATGAGCTATCAAGAAACTACAGGTACCCCTTCCAAGAAGATTAGCCTGGACTTTGCAACTTGTAATGCTAAACCATGTGGATCCCAGACGGGGAGGAGCATGGGAATCAATAGAGATGTGCAAATCTGTGAAGGATGCACAGGGGTAAGAAGGGAGGAACAAAGAGCAGAACAGGCGTAAAATTGTATAAGAGGGGTTAGTCCAGTGCAAAACAGAGCCAGTGTGCTTCACTGGTTGAGTCCTGTGCTTAGTCACCACAGTCTGTCCTATCTTCTTTCATCTTCTTAAGTCTATTCCTTGACTATCTCCCTGAGTATTCTCACTGCATGCATGTGTGCTGCAAAGATTAAGTGCCAGCTACCAGTAAGACTTGTTTGTGTGCAAGTGAAAACTGGTATCAGATACTGGAGTCAGACCACTCACTGTGTTGGGTGCCCCAACTTGCAGTGTCAGCTATGGGACTGAGTGGGGTCTCAGCATTAATGACTGGACAAATATGGGCCTTTATCCTCCAGCCATTGGTCAGGGAAGAGTGCATGTTCCAAAATCCATTACAAGGGGAACAAGTGTGAGTGAGACAAGCAAGGGGCTCAACACTGGAGGCTAAAGCAGGGCCGTAGGACACAGTCTGTGGTCTGAGTGCTGGCTACTAAGGGAAATGACTGCTTGTATCTTCACCAGATTGGATGTGCATGTGTATTTGCTGGCAAATCTCAATCTGGATCAACTGGTGAGTAGGAACAGACTTGGGTGAGGGCAGGAGTATTAGGTTGGTTGAGGGTCTGTGCTGATAGTTGAGGTACCCACAAGTTTGAAGTGCTCATAGGACATATGTGTAAGTGCTGAGTGTGTACAGCAAGAACCAAGCTGGACCAGCCAAAGAAGAGGGGACCCATGGATGGTTAGGGGACTAGGATGTGAGCAGGGGTGCCACACACACAGAGGCGTCGTGCCAGTACATGGGGTATCCACAAAAGTGCATGTGCCTTTGCACCTGGAGAGTGTCGTGTGTGTGCTGTATTATTGAACTCCTGCCTCTGACAGCCCAAGAGGAGGAGGGTACTTGAATGTTTGTGCTTGTGTTTATGTGAGTCCTCTTTGTAGCTGCTGGTGAAGGCAGCATCTTTTCTGTGAAAGCCTGTGTGACTGGCTGTGTCAGTGTCCTGCTTGTATGTTCACGTGTGCCTATGTCTCTGGGATACATGCTCAGATTTACTACTGCACCCAGGAAAGTGGCAGCCATGTCCCTCACCCTGGGCAGAGACCCCAGGTTGCTGGGAACCTGGGCTGGGCTCCAAAGGCCAAGAAGGAGAGATATCCTGGACACGAGTGGCTGAGGGAGGCTGACATGTTCTAACATCACTTAACAGTTTGATCTGTCAGCTGTGCTAAAGATGTGTGTTGGCATAGACAGCATCCCTTCTACTTTGAAAATCTGGTACATGTAAAGTAGCCAATCCAGTACCCAACTAGTGGATGCTCCAGGCCTTTTTTGTATTTAGGCTAAAATGAATGTAATCTTACACATTGCTCCTCTGAACAGAACTGATGCCTTGGCTAGAGTGTTTGTCCTCACAGTCTATTCAATCTTATTCCATGCTCATCTCTTCCTTAAAGGAAAAGCAATTACCTACACACATGTGTCATCTCTTTTTTCTTTGATTGCAACCTCTGTTTGGTGGACATGATTGCCTGTTATCCACAGGAGCCTTGTGCCTTGTATGCCTGAAGCTCAGAATTCCCACTCCCCTAAAGATTACTGACCTCCCTATCAGTTTCTTTATGTTTTGATTAGAGTATGGAAAATGCATACATATGGTGTTTATACAGCACCCAGCACAACAGATTAAGTACTTTTAGATTAAGTACTCTTCTGGTAACTCAACACAACCCAAGCGCCCTTTATTATTTATAGCAACAAAGACAAATAAATTCTAATGTAATTTTGAGTTTTCTATTGGTTAAACAACTTAATATCTATTCCATTTTTATCATCACACAGAGGATCCTGTAAAAAGAATATACAAATGTATTTTAAAAACTCAAACATAAAATAAATGATTCATTGCTGTAGTGTACAGCTGTTTTCCTGATACTTTTTAAAATAATACGTAAGGAATGTTAAATTTACTGTATTGTACTTCACTGTTGAATATTCATATATTTTCCATATTTTAAAAGGCCTCATGGAAAACACTTTGAAATAATTTTAAATGTTTCCTGTTCCTCTTACATAAGAATTAAGCATATTTTCTATAGTCCATTTGGCTAATTTATCACAGATTATCTCAACCAATAGAACTTTAAAAACCATGTGTTTGTTGGGATATCAAACTGGCAAAAGAATAGTACAGACCTTTTTTTCATTTTTTTTATCTGCAAAAGCAGCACTCCACAACTTGTTCTAAGAAAATCGAAAGCATTTATTTCCCCAGGATGTGGTCAAAGGCTTTTTCTTAACTCCAGTCATTTTTGTTCCATGTTTTGAAGTTTTAATTCATTACAATCAGACCACGGAAATCAGACATCATTTCCTCTTGTCTCTCCTCAATATAATTCTATATTTTTAGTAGAAAATTTAATCCTTTTATTATCATGCTTGCCATTTAATTTAATGGACATGAGAATTATTAATTCTATTATTACTATTGTTATTACTATTATTATTGTAGCTCTTGAAAGTCCCACTCCAGATCAAATATTATTGTAAGATTTTAAAACCATATGCGAAGATGTTCATGTCCTCAAATGTTTACAATCTAAAGCAACAACAAGACATTTGATACAATTAGACAGATGTAGTAGAAAATTACTGTTTTCATCATGTAAAGTTTCACTATAAAGCCTATTCTGGCATCCACACCATCCTTCAGCTTGAGACAGGTGCTTCAAAATTCATTAAGAAAGCACAGGAAATGATTAAGTTAGGAACTTTATTTATGCTTGATTTATGCAATTTATGCTATATCTATAGAAATGCATTTGCTGAAAACACAGTAAACGTTCTTTCAGGCTTCCCAACATCCATTCACTTGCTAAACACAGAAAGCCTCTCCCTAGTATGTAATTGTATGGTATTTATGTGGTTTTGAAACTGAGGGACCTACACATATATTTGACCTTAAATGAGGAGTTAAGCATTTGCTGATTAGTGACGAGCATACATTTGAAGTTAAGGACACATGTAACTTCTTTGCCATTCAAAACAAAACCCAAACTAAACTAAAACACTGTGTTACACCATCTCTTTTTGGAGGCATCATTCTACAGTTCCCCTTGTAAAGTGTGCCTGCAACTTGTCTTATTATTTCTGTAGGTGTTTTCTCACACTGTAAAACAATGACTGTCAAATATTCTTTATTCTCTGTTTGCCTTTTATTTCCTAGATACATTTCACTTCACCTATGCATTTGACTTTGTTACAGAAGTTTACTGGGAATATATGGGCAGTGCGTATCTTAACACTGTAGAAAACTGGAACAAGGAAATAATACCATTGCTTAATTATTTAGACAGCATCTCTTCAAAATAGCATATTACAACAGATTTATAATCTGCATTGATTGCCAGATTGAATTTTTAAATTGGTGATAAAAAGCTGAGGCCTGACTGCCCAAAAGAAATTGTCACACTCTTTTCTGTTTTCTCAAGAATCATATTCAGTTTCCTCTGCTCTGAGAAAACTTACATTAAGACTCAAAAATACACTGCCAAACGCTACTCTGTGTGTGAGGCAGAGAACTGAATAAAAAGGCACCACAAGAGGGCAAAGGGTAAGCTTCCTTTCAATAGCCTGTGAGTTCTTGTACTGCTGCATTTATCTAACAGAAGTACAATTATCATTCCGCCGTTGGACCATCCTCCAGAAATTTAAAAATAAATATGAATAGCCACATTCTTTGGAAGAATATCATGAAAAGCTGTGAAGGATTTTTTCAAAGATTTAATTCCCCAGTATATTTATGGACTTGTACTATGCTTTGACTATAAACAGCAAGACCTCATCTTTACAATTTTCAGATGAATATTAACTGAAGCAAATCAGAAATGAGGACATTTCCACAAAAAGAGACTATTACATCCCTCATTGGCTCTCTAGCTAGGTCATACATGTAACATACTTATTGGAACCCTCTTTCCATCTCTTGGGTGTTTCATTTTAAGTAAGACTGAGAATTATGTACTTCATAACTGCCAAAGGTCAAAGATAAATATGCAGAGCACAGGAATATTGGGAAAATATCTAACTGTAGATTTTAAAATAGATTTTCTCTCTCTTAGCTGTCTAGCTACATAAAAGCAGTTAAAACAGTGAAGAAAAAGAGTTGACACTGACAACTCACTCATTTAGCTTGATCTACAGCGTATAAAGAAGTACTTCTGCAATAAAAGCAAACACAAGCATCTGAACGTCTAGTAAAGAGATTGTAGAAGCACCATATAACCTTGGATTGTTTTTTTACCTTTGTATGACATTAGTAAGCAATTCAAACATGTACTGAGGCATTGACACTAATACCCTTGTACTTAAAAACTGATCCATTAGTTTAACAGTAGAATGCATGCAGTGACGTGGTGAAGTTTGTTGATACATGGCATAATCCTAACATGTCCTATTTTGAAAAGTCCTGACTAGTATGCAGCTAATTCAATTTCAAAATGATATACTTGTTTCCTAGTACTGGGAAACCACACTTCTTAAAATCTATCTTCCAGAACCAGGATTACTAAAACACTCATAATCTTCCCCTTAGTAGTCCTCTATATGGAAAATTTCCATAACAATATACAACACCAGGCATTTCATATAAAGCCACTAAGAACATTTTGGAAATTCAGTGAAAACATAAAATATTCACTCTTGAGAGTACACAACAAAATAATTCAAATTTTTATTGCCTCTGTGGAGAACATGTTCTTTATAAAGCAAAGACAAATTTTCCTAGAGAGAAATGAAGAAAACCTCAGGCATGATCATGATCTCCTAAATAAAATATGAGATATATTGAATACAATATATGAAAGACATGAAATCTAAACTTACACATGCTGTCATGGGTTATTAGTCCTTAATCACACTTCAGAGTGTCTTTGTGAATGAGGAAGAGAGGGGTTGGAAGAAGAGATATCTTCCCCCTCAAAAATCCTGTCCTATTTACTTTGATAATAAATAAGATCAAATCTATATTTGGAATCAAAACTCTTTGTTGAAATGTGAACTTTCCAAAATTTCGCGGAAAGGAGTTTTAGTCCGTCTCTCAGAAATAAGTAGGCATGTAAGAACATGCCTGTGATCATAGAAGGCCAAAACTAAAGTTTTGTTACGGAGTTTTTCAAAAATATATGGTCTCTCCCCAGTTCTCATCACAAATGACTAGTTCCATTTTGTGCTTAATTTCTCAACATCAAGGGTATTGAGGGAGCTGGTAGAGGTCCTCTCCAAACTCCTTTCTCTCATCTACCGGCAGACTGGGGAAATGCCACTTGACTGGAGACTGGTAAATGTCAGACCTATTTACAAGAAGGATCGGAGGGAGGATCTGGGCCTGTCAGCTTGATCACAGTACCTGGGAAGGTCATGGAGCAGGTCGTATTGAGTGCTATCACACAGCACACGTAGGACAATCGGGTGATCAGGCCCAGTCAACAGGGGTTTCTAAAAGGCAAGTCCTGCCAAACCAAACTGATCTCCTTCTATGTCAAGGTTACCTGTTTAACGGATGAGGGAAAAACTGTGGATGTGGTGTATTTGGACTTCAGTAAAGCCTTTGACACTTTCTCACAGTATTCTAATTGAGAAACTGGCTATCGTTGGCCTGGACGGGCACATCCTCTGGAGAACAAGTCCTACGAGGAGCTGCTGAGGGAACTGGGGTTGTTTAACCTAGAGAAGAGGAGGCTGAGGGGAGACCTCATTACTGTCTACAACTACCTGAAAGAAGGTTGAGGCAAGGTGGGTGTTCTCGCGAGCAACAAGTGGTAGGACAAGAGGAAATGGCCGCAACTTGTGCTAAGGGAGGTTTAGACTGGACGTCAGAAAAAATTTTCTCACTTAAAGGGTGGTCAGGCACTGGAGCAGTTGCCCAGGGAGGTGGCTGAGTCACCATTTCTGGAGGTGTTTAAAAGGCAGGTAGATGAGTTTCTTAGGGATATGGTTTGGGAAGGGGAAAGGTACTGTTGGAATTGATGATCTCAGAGGTCTTTTCCAACCTTATGATTCTATGATTCCACAACTGATCTGCATTAATCTACAGGACATTGCAAAATCCTATTATGCAACGATCAGATACCACTTTACACTAAAACGCATAGGCAGAGAAGTGTTAGGTCATAAGCAATAGGAGAGCATTACTCTTGTATTATTAAAATATTTTACAATCTTTTGCCAAACTTTGTATCCTCTGCAAATGAGAGAATAGTGAAAAGGAGCAGTAGGAGGAGCTGACCCTTCTCTGCTCTATGGTAGCAAAGAAATGGCAGGATGAAAATGGAAAGAAACAAAAGAGTCAATCCTACAAGGCATAGAGATTTTGCTGAAGTTATTCAGTGCTTTTGTTAATCTCAGCTTCAAGTGGAAGTGCTCAACTTTCAGGGAGAGTATCAGGGCATTATAGAACTCTAATAATGCAACAGGAAAGATCTGCTAGAAAGAAAACATCTTCATAAACTGGAAAATCACACACAGGATGGAAAAGGACATGATATTTTGAAAACAATAGTGCCTTTACGAGTGGTGCCAATAAATAACATCAGGTTGATAGTAGGGGAATAAAACATAATCAAGGTTCAAAATAGCAGATTTTACATGTATACAATACAAGAGGTGTGTCCCATTGGAAGATCACTGATTATTAATAAACTTTCACTGATTCTATCTACAACATCCAAAATACAGGGGCATTAATGAATTTATATTAAAACTGAAAACACGCTTTCTTTTGTGTGGGAAGTATAAACTGATAGAGGACATGATTCTTTCATCATGTCAGCTCTTCCAATGTTTGACTCTTAATGGTGAATGACCTTAATAGGTGAATTCCTTGTCTGGACTGCTGGCACTGGTAAAAAGGCTGATGTTCAGTAATTCTGTAAGGTAGACAAAGAAGATATATTTTGCATAGAATTATGAGTTGCTATTCAATATCTTTTCCATGAAATTTTCCAATATGTAGCTCTGAACTTTAGAACACATCATTTGTTGGAGATTTGAGGTGTGGAGAAAATCCTCACAGTCTGGATCTTAAAAAGGATATCAGCAGTGGTATTTTTTTTTTCTCTCATTTCTACATCTCTCTCTTTTTGGATTTTATGCCCTTCAAACCAGTTATAAGGTGAAGGTATCTTTCATGCTTTGTTCTAACTTTATGCTTTGAAGGAGCCTAGCATATTTTAAGCATTACTGCATTAGAGGTATATGATAGCTACTAATACTAATGAGAAATAAATAGATGAATGTATATGAGTTTCTTGTCAGGAATGTTTTATAAAACAAATAGTAAACAGAACAAAAATTATTAAACTTGAAAATAACAGCTTCAACAAGCAGATGGCTTAAACCATTGAAACAGACTTGCTGTATTATTAAAACGTAGGAATAACAACAGTTATTATTACTAAGTTTGTTTAAAATATGCTTTCATCAACATATTAACATTGTTATTAATTTATTCATCAAACCAGATATAGCAATAGAAATAACAATATTACTAATACATATTACCTTTCACCAAACCAGACAATATCCTATACAAAGTCCAGAATCTACTTCCTCAGCTTCTACTGCCTCAAGATTTCATGTCATAGAATTGAAATATAGGGATTTTCTTAAGCATTTATGGACAGATTAATATGCAGAATTATCTCATGTATTTCAGAGGAACAGATGGAATGGCAAGTTACAACCCATCATGAGCTGTATTATCAAAATACTTAAACAATGCTGTTGCAAATATTTTGTTAGAACTGCCAGAAAGTCCCATAGAATTATAATGATACCTGGAATACATGTCATCCTTTTTGTACCCCATGATTGAAACACCTTTGTCAAATCTAATGAAGGTCAAATAAAATAAGTTTCTCACATGTACAGTTAAGAATTGACAACATCTAAATTTACTGCAAAAATGGTGGAACCGGAATAGTTCAGTTTAATTAGTCTGATGATCACCTATTACTGCACAGTTTAGAAGGCATTAAATTACTTAGAATCATATTAAAATCATATTGCCAATTACTTGCAATCATAAACCCCCCCATATTTTCTCCTTTCCTATTACAGAGACATGTGTTTGTCATTTACGGCTTAATTTGTTGCTGCTTTATTCCTCTTTTACAGTACTACAACTCTGATGAAATGAAATTAAAATAACACACTTCAGCACAGTTCCCCAATACGTGCCTAAATTTCAGCAATCAGGTAAAGATCATGCTGGATCAGAAACTTTACTCTCAAAGCCTGTTTTAAACAGGTATTCTTAGAAAAAAAACCAATCCACTTTGAAAAAAGTACAGGCTGTCATAAAAGCAATGCATATTATTGGGTTCAGTCAGAAATAGAGTATATCTATTGTAGGTTTGGGGAAGTCAATTGCTCTGAGTTCCAGCCATGCTTGTACCCTTGCAGCTCATAACACATGGTGAGTGCAAGCGGTCAAGCATATTGTAGAGCTCACAATAGATGTCTGAGAATGTTGTTCCATGTAAGAAAAAACTTATAACATCAAACATTCTGAATCAACCCTGATTTTTGGAAAATAAAAACTACTCTTTGTTAGAGGAAAATACAGGTTTAGCAACTTGTGGTGCAGTCCAAGTAGCTGACCAGTATATTACATGAACTTAAAAATGTAGCACAAGAGAATCAGCATAGTTGCAACATGACTTAACCTTTAAGACTGAAGGAATTTAAAGTATTTCTCATTTCATTGGGTTTTTTTTTATATTTCTAATAATTATTTTACACTTTCCCCAGTTTTCTTCTCCTACTGTCTCCCTCTGATGTAGTTCAGCCCTGACTCTCAGTTTTGTATATGTATACCTAAATACAAACAGGTTCACAGACAAAATGTGATGAGATTCTTCTACCATGAGATGAGATTGTTTTTTATGGAAACTAAATGGTCAATTATTTTCATCACAATTGTTGTTTAAGTGTCAGCAATCTGACAAAAAATAATCACGTGTTCTGTAGCTCAATACTTCTGTATAAAATTGACCTCCATTTGAGAAAAGAAACAAAAAGATGTCTGACTGGAATTATAATTCAAAATTATCACGGATGAATCTCATGAAATTCAGCAAGGTCAAGTGTAAGGTCCTGCACTTGAACCTGAGCAATCCCAAGCACAAATTAATGCTGGGCAGAGAATGGATTGAAAGTAGTCCTGAAGAGAAGGACTTGGAGGTGTTGGTAGATGAGAAGCTCAATATAAGCAGGTGATGCGTGCTTGCAGTACAGAAAGCCAACAGTGTCCTGGGCTGTATCAAAAAAGAGTGACCATCAGGTTGAGAGAAATTATTCTGCCTCTCTGCTCTGCTCTTGTGAAAACTCACCTGGAGTACTGTGTTCAGTTCTGGAGCCCTCAGCACAGGAAGGACATGGATCTGTTAGAGTGAGTCCAGAGCAGGACCATGAAGATGATCAGAGGGCTGGAGCAACTCCCATACGAGGACAGACAGAGAGAGTTGGTCTCGTTTCTCCTAGAGAAGAGAATGTTGTAGCAGTCTTCCAGTACTTAAAGGCGGCCTGCAGAAAAGCTGGGAGGGATTCTTTGTGAGGGAGTACAGTGATAGGATGATAGGTAATGGTTTTAAGCTGAAAGAGGGGAGATTTAAACGAGACATTAGGAAGATGGTTTTTACTGTGAGGGTGGTAAGGCCCAGGTTGCCCAGAGAAGTGATGGATGTCCCATCCCTTGAGGTGTTCAAGGCCAGGCTCAATGAGGCTTTGAGCAACCTGATCTGGTGGAAGGTGTCCGGACTCACAGCAGGGAGGTTGAAAGTAGGTGATCTTCAAGGTGCCTTCCAACCCAAAGCATTCTATGATTCTATGATTTTATGAACAATTTACCTGCAACTTCTCTGCATTTTGACTGAGCATAAGAATTCCAAGGCACGTGTGGGAATTAGTTATAACTATCAAAACAATATCAATAGAAGACCATCTATTTGCCAGCCCCTATTGGGCTGCATATGATGGCTAAACATGCACACATACTCAAGTGACCTCCCTGAGAGGAAGCATTTGTCAAGGAAGCATTTGTAATAGTTAAGCTCTGAGATTAATCCAGATGAAAAAAAATAAGCCAACTGTATTAACTACAGAATCAGAAGGGACTTAGAAACAAAATTGACAAAGAAATCTTTGACATGTAGAGCAGAAAGAGTGTGCAAATGAGCTCCACATCAGTGTGAAAGGAAGAAAGAGTTGCATAGTTCAAAGTGGAAAAGAAGCAGTTTGTGTGTTGTAATATATAGAAACATATACTCACAGAATCAGTTCCTTTGCCTGAGTATTGAAATTATATGGATAAGGATTAAAGAGCAGGCAGGTAAGAGTGACATTTTAGTGAATGTCTGCTACAGCCTACCTGACCAGGAAGAACAAGTGGATGAGAGTCTCTGCAGACAAATAAGAGCAGTCTCAAGTTCATAGGCCCTGTTCCTCATCGGGGACTTCAACTACGTCAGTATCTGCTGAAGGGACAACTTAACAGAACATAATCAATCTAGGAAGTTCCTGGAATGCATTGATGATAACTTCCTCCTCTAAGTGACAGAGAAACCAACAAAGAGAAGTGCTCTGCTGGATGTCTTACTTGCAAACTAGAAGGGGCTCAATGAGGATATG
Organism: Dromococcyx pavoninus; assembly: GCA_033558185.1. Classification (NCBI taxonomy): domain Eukaryota; kingdom Metazoa; phylum Chordata; class Aves; order Cuculiformes; family Neomorphidae; genus Dromococcyx; species Dromococcyx pavoninus. The sequence continues at coordinate 1,456,157 of JAUMJL010000735.1, forward strand.
AAGGTCAAAGGCATCCTCCACTGCACTGACCATGAAGCGGAGGATTTTAGAAACCTGAAGAGAGGAAGAAGTGTAAAAAGAAACCCTGGACTTTAGGAGACTGAACTTCGGCCTCTTCAAAGATCTGCTACAAAGACTGCTTTGACGTAAGACTTTGGATGGAAGATGAGACCAAGAAAACTATTTAATATTCAAGGATCATCTCCTGTAAGCTCAAGGCTGTCCATCCCAATGAGTCAGAAAAAAATTCTAAGAGGACTACATGAATGCAGAGGCATTATCCAAGCATCCAGGGATGAGGTTAGGAAAAGTAAAGCTCAGTTAGAATTGAATTTGACAAGGGATGGTAAATGATGTGGGAAAGACAGAAGTGTCTTCTGCAAGTACATAGGTAACAAAAGGAGGGCTAGGGAAAATGTGGGCTCACTGCTGAGAGAGGAGATCTGGATACACAAGACATGGTAAAGGCTGTGGAACTGAATTTCTTCTTTGCCTCAGTATTTAGTAGCAAAACTAGCCTTCAGGGACAAGAGGTCCCAGAGGTCAGGGTAAAAGTCTGGATAAAGAAGACATACTCTTGGTAGAAGAGAATTGGTTCAGGGAGTACTTAAGCAAATTGCATGTGCAGGAATCCTTGGGCCTTGATGGGGGCACCCATGAGTCCTGGGGTTGCCGGCTGTTTTCATTATGAGAACACTTTCTGTGATCTTTGATTGATTATGGTGACTATGAGAAGTAGCTGAAAACTGGACTAAAGTAAATGTCATGTCTGTCTTCAAGAAGGGGGACCCAGGGAACTACAGACCCATTGGCCTCACCTCAGTCCTTGGAAAGATGATGGAGTAGTTGATCCTGGAAATCATTTCCAGGCACTTAAAGGACAAGAAAATAACTGGGAGTAGTCAGCATGGATCCACCAACAGGAAACCATGCTTGACTAGCCTTTATGATGAAATGACTGATCTGGTATATGAAGGGAGTAGAGTAGATATTTTCTGCTTGGACTTCAGTAAGGCTTTGCACTCTATTTGCCATAAAATCCTCATAGACAAGCCGTTAAGTTATGGGCTAGATGAACAAACAGTGAGGTGAATTGAAATCTAGCAAAATGGCCAGTTCAAAGTGTCATGATCTGTGGAACAATGACTCATTGGAGGCTAGTAACAAGTGGTATTTCCCAGGGGCTAATATTGGGTCCTATCCTGTTCAACATCTTTATTAATGACCTGGATGATAGGACAGAGTGTCCCTGAGCAAGTCTGGTGATAATAAAAAACTAGGAGGAGTGGTTGATTTGCCAGGAGGACCTTGGCAGGTTGGAAAAATGGAATGACAAGGAATCTCATGAAGTTCAAGAAGGAGAAGTGTGAAGCCCTGCACCTCAGGAGGAATAACCTCATGCACTGTTATATGCTGGAGGACAGCCAGCTGAAAAGAAACTCTACAGAGACCTGGTGGACAACACCTGACCATAAGCCAGCAACATACACTTAGCAAAGAGGATCACCTACCTGTTGGCTTGCGTTATACAAAGTATTGCTGACATCAAGAAACATGATCCACAAGTTGAAACACATGAAGGTCCATCTGATTAAACCTCTTCTTTACTGTGATATTTACTATGATAGCAGCCAAACACTGGAACAGGTTGCGGACGTGTCTATCCATGGAGACAATAAAAACTGACTGGATATGGTCTTGGGCAACCTGCTTTAGCTGTTTCTGCTTGAGGAAGGAGGAAAGTTGTTTCTGCTTTAGGAGGGATCTCAAGAGATCCCTTCTAGTCTCAGTAAATCTGTTATGATGTAGTCTGGTTATCCAACCATGTCTTTCTGATTTGTTTTTACAGATACTATGGAAGTCTGCCAAAAATCTTGCTACATTCAAGCAAAATCCCATCTACTGCCTTCCCCTCATGTGTAGAGCTAGTCGCTTCATCACAGAGGGCAATCAGGTTGGTCAGGTATGACTTATCCTTGATCCTGCTCATTATTCTCTCTTATCTTGTCCTTCATGTACTTGGCCACAGCTTCTAGGAAGATTTGTGTCTTAAGATTCCTAGAGGTTGAATATAAATTTGTCATCACCTGCTTTGCTTTCTTCAGGATAAACTTGTTGTCTGCCATTCTCTACCCATCAGGAACCTTTTCTAGTCACCATAAACTTTTGAGAATGATAAAAAGTAGGTTCCCAACTATATCAGCCCAGCCCCTTGGCATACTTAAATTCATCATACCTCCTTCTATGGACTTGTCTATGCTCATGTGGCTTAAGTGATTCCCAACTGGATCTTCCTCTAATGTGGATTATACTTCACTCCTGTTGACTGTCAACAACTGCAGAAAACTGAGACTCTAAGGGTATAACTTAACAGTAAAAATGTCGCTTCTTTTAGAAATTGTAAGGAAAAAAGTAAAGAAAACACACTGGTGCACAGATTGTGTTTATTCTGCATGATTATACTGTGCCATGTGAGACTCATCACGGCAGTTAAAGGAGGTGTAGAGAATCTAAGAATCTACATCCAAAAATGAATTTGTGCTGTAAAGAATGAAAACAAATGCAACTAGTACAATTAGTAGACTCATTACACATCATCCTTATTTTGGCATGTATCTTTTTAATTACATTATGTAAAACAAAGGCAATCACAGAGGTTTCAGTTCTCTTATCCTTCTGACTGTGTTCTACATGGCATAAACCATGGTGTATTTTTAAATGTTTAGAGACAAAGATATCCCAGAAAATGATAATTTGCTATAATATAAAGGAGAATAATTTAAATGGCTACTTTTATTTTAGTCTTTGTTCTTCTATCATAACAACAATGTGCTAATTAAAGAATGTTCTGAGTATAGGAGGCAGTGCAGAGAGACTTTTAGTTATTCAATATATAAAGTTGAATCTATTGATAATGGTCACTTGGTATCATTTCAACGAAAACCCCTCCTTTGACAGCTTATTGTCAAACAGAGCAAATATGTCAGAAGGCTGAGAATGAGACTGAAAGAAGTTAACCTCTCTAAAGGTAATGGTACTTGGATCCACTTCCTTATCTTCCACTGTGATTCCCTTGCATATTCTTGCTTATTTCTTTTGTGAAGAAGCTCTGCTAGAATTCTAAGCGTTGATTCAGGCCAGGAACTAACACATAGAGACAGTATTTTTTCCAGGAATTAATTAAATAAGAGAGTAGTTTTCACAATTATTTCCAGAAAATATTTCTAGTTTGGGTTGTTTTGTTTTGTGGGTTTTTTTTAATCCTGCAGAAAATGTTGTTTACTTTTAATCAAAAATGTTTTGCAGGAATATGTTGTATTGATCACAAAGTCAGTGTCAAAGGGAAGTCTTTTGAGTTTCTCATTCATAACACTAATATAAAAATATTTGATTTCCTTAATGTCAAAATATTTTGTTTCACATTTATTATTTCATATTCCTTTTTTTATCTGAATATGACTTCAGAATCAAATCTTGCATGTTTCTGAGCAGATCTTTTCTGTTACAAATTTCATTCCATAAAAAAGACTGAAGTTTGAGCTGTTCGTTACAGTTTGCAGTACAAGGTAATACAAAACCAGAAGTTTGTGTTTCTTACTTGCTGTCTTTGCCATCAGTTCATGACTAACAAATATTTCAAAAAATATATATTTCATTTTTTTCTCAGCTGGTAGCAGGGAGAGATGTAGCCTTACCTTTATGCTCACTTCACCCTTCCTTGTACTCAAATTCTACCACTGAGTGGATTTATAGATCTACTTGTACCAAAAAGCCTGAGTATTCAGCCTTTAGGATCTGTCTAAGTTGTCTAAGGTTTAGTAACGTACATATGCCTGTGGGTTTTCTAAACAATTGTTGTCCCTTTCCCAGTGAAATAAGTTTAAATACAATTTGCTGGAGAGGAACTAACACTGTTCCCTTGACCATTATATGCAGGGTTTTGACATCATTCCAGGAAACCTTGCCACTGACAGATTGCTGATAGTTCTGGGAATAAAGTTCAGCTCCAGTACATTGGGCTTCCCAATACCTTAATGAAATTCCTGGAAGTGCATTTTTAGATAGAAGTGCTTAACGGAATGACATAAAAACAGGAAAATGCAAATAACATAACTGACAAAGACATATTTTTGCAAGTGCCTCAAAGTTCAGGGACATAATACTGAGAATGCCACTGATCTGTTTCCAGATCAGTAATTTTCCTTCTAAATGAAAAAATGTGTCTGAAAATAAGTACATTACAGGGTCATCCATCCATCACAGAAATATTCAAGACAATAACTTTGGTTTTCTAGGTGGGTTATAGTAGCACTGAACATCGACACATCTCAAAGGCTTAAATGTATCCTCATCACACTCTTGCAAATTAATAAAATTCTGCTTCACCATTGTCCTGTTGAGGAGCTAAAGCACAGTGAGCTGCTTGGCACTGGTACCTCATTAAAGTATTTACATATGATGCTGTACACTGTACACAGCACACTTCTCTTACATACCGGAAATTGTTAAAATCCACATCAACTTAAAAGTTGCAGAAGTGTGGGAGATTCATCATAGGGCTCTGGTATCTTGGGAGTGCACCCAAATATTGAGACATTACATAAAACGTGGATACTGACTTTTAACTATTTTTGGTGCCAACTCACTTAAGAAGGCCTTAAGAATAGGTAGTAGTTCATCTCTTTCTTGGAAGATACAGAGGAATGCCTATATTTTGACCCCATCAAGGCTTAAAGGTCATAGCTGTTTAACATTTCCAAATATAGATGATTCCAGGCATAGTCTGGAAAATGCCATCAAACACGGTAGCAGTTTTATTCACCAAAGATAACTAAATTGGATTTAGGTGTTGAACATGGAAATTCTTATCTAAGCACTATCAAGCTTAGGTATCTGGTCAAAGGAAACTGGCTCTGCATAGTAAAAGTCTGAACCAGTATCTCTTTGATCAGAATAAAGTGTCTTCGTGCTGCTAGATTAAACTTCCTAACAGCAGTTACAGGCTGAATAGTTCTACCCTGACAAAACATCTGCTGCCACCTGAAATGGCCTCAAAAACGTTTAAGTTTGTCCCACCCACAAGGTTAAGTTCAGAAGAGGTGCCATGTATGGTAAAGAGAAGTCTGGTAGGAACTTTTGGCCTCAGAAAATATATCTCTTCTTGGAGGAGATGCCCAGGAAAAGATTGATATTTTTATCATTCTGTTCAAGGAGCAGAAAAGCTGATGCGGCAGGCAGGTTCATACACAAGGAAAACAGGAAGAGTTATGCCAGGTAACATAGTGAGTATAGCTTGTATTTTTTAACTATTTTTGAAAAAAAAATGTTTGTGCTTTTCTATCCTGTTCATCTAACAATACGGTGAACAACATTTGACATTTGCATAGCATATGAATTTAAAAATCTCTGTACTTTTCTATTTTTATCACATGTATCTTCTTTACTTCCTATGCTAAAAGTTCAGTGTGTACAACTATATACATGCATCCACAGAAATGAATCATTCTGGGAATGTTTGGGGACCAGGAATATTAAAGGAGACCATGCAAATAGTTTTGCCAAACCAAAAGTCCCAAGTAATTCAGCCACAGAGAGATCGGGACTGCAAGCCAGATTTGAATCTCAAGATACAGCTTCAGTCAATGGAAAATGCTGAATGGGATAGTTCTTCTGAAAAGGCCATCTGTGAAACATCACAGTGAGGTTTTTTAACCATCTATTTAAAATTAATCAGGCATCTCCCTTCTCCTGCAAAGCACTCCAAGTTCAACCTACTTAATCGTATTGCATTGGTTCATATTTAGAAGATGTGTGAGGTTTTCTTTCAGTCATAGTAATTGAATGAGGTATTTTATTTGTTCTCCATTGCTGTTAAAGCAAAAGCCAAAATCTGTTGGGAAATTTGAGATGCAAATGAAACTGGTGAACTACTTTTCCAAAATACTTCAAATTAGTCTTCACTGTTTCCAGAATTCTAGCTATAGGTGGACCTCTCTTGAATTCTGTCTATATGTATTTTTAGTGAGCCTTGAATTCAGCATAGTAAAAATCTGATGAAACTAGTTTACTTTTTAAGAAGTCAATTCAATACTTTTGTGCATATTTTGGCATTTTTATAGCAAGAGGAACCCTTGATAGATGTGCTAAGTTTTCTAAAACATTATGTTGGAAGAAGTAAAGGAATGTCCATGAATAGATAATCAAATTTAGAGACTATAGTAATTTTAATTATATTTACTTTGCTAATCAGAGACATTGGGAGTTGCATTCATTTATTGAGACCTTGACAGGTTTTATCAAAGAGCATTTTATAATTAAGATAATATATTAACTCCTTGCTTGAGGTAATGAATGTTCTCAGGTTATTTAACATTGAAAGCAAAGTCTGTTACTCAGTTGAAAGTAAGTAGGGCATATTCTGGATGAGGGAAAGGCTGTGGATGTGGTGTACCTAGACTTTGGTAAAGCCTTTGACACTGTGTCTCACAGTATACTCCTTGAGAAACTGGTTGCCATTGGTCTGGACGGCACATCCTCTACTGGGTAAAAAACTGTCTGGGTGAACGGGCCCAGAGGGTGATGGTAAATGGAGTTAAATCCAGTTGGAGGCCGGTCACAAGTGGTGTTTCCCAGGGTTCAGTGCTGGGTTCGGTCCTGTTCAATATCTTTATCACCAATGAAATAGAATTTGGATAAACTCTGAGACTGAGTTTAAGTCTCAATCTAATGGATGGGTAGCCATAAGAACTTTTCTAGCACCCAGGATTTTCTGTAACAACAATAATATACTGTTACTATTAATTTACCAGAAGGGTCAGAGAGAGGATCTGGGAAACTACAGGCCTCTCATTCTGACCTCAGTACTGGGGAAGGTCATGGAGCAGATCATCTTGAGTGCTATCATACATAAGTTTGAGGATGACACTAAGCTCGGAGGTAATGTTGATCTGCCTTAAGGAAGGGAGGCTCTGCAGAGGGATCTGGACAGGCTGGATCAATGGGCTGAGAAAAACGGGATGAGACTCAAGAAGACCTGCATTTGGGACAAAACAACCCCATGCAGAATTACAGGCTTGAGGAAGAATGGCTGGAAAGCTGCCTGGCAGAGAAAGACCTGGAGGTGTTGGTTGACAACCGGCTGAATATGAGGCAGCAGTGTGCTCATGTGGCTAATAAGGCCAATGGCATCTTGGCCTGTATCAGAAACAGCGTGGCCAGCAGGCCCAGGGAGGTTATTGTGCCCCTGTGCTCAGCACTGGTGAGGCCACGCCTCGAGTACTGTGTTCAGTTCTGGGCCCTTCAGTACAAGAAAGACATTGAGGTGCTGGAGTGTGTCCAGAGAAGGGCAACGAGGCTGGTGTGAGGGCTGGAGAACAAGTCCTACAAGGAGTGGCTGAAAGAACTATGTTTAGCTTGGAGAAGAGGAGGCTGAGGGGAGAACTCATTACTGTCTACAACTACCTGAAAGGAGGTTTTAGTGAGGTGAGTTTTGGTCTCTTCTCCCAAGTGACAGGTGATGTGATGTAAGTTATACCAGGGGAGGTTCAGACTGGATATTAGGAAAAATTTCTTCACTGAAAGGGTGATCAAGTATTGGAAGGGGCTGCCCAGGGAGGTGGTTGAGTCACCATTCCTGGAGGTGTTTAAAAGCTGAGTAGATGAGTTTCTTAGGGACAGGTATTGTTGGACTCGATGATCTCAGAGGTCTTTTCCAAGCAGGTGATTCTATGATTTTATGAATAGTTTTGTACAGAACAAGACTTTTCCCTCTCCCCCAGTTAAATATAAGGCTTAAAAGAGAAAAAAACTTTGTTTGACATTTTAATTTGGAGGAATAGGGGACAGACAAAACCCCTTCCGCTCATTATCAAAGTCTAAATTAATATTAATTTGTTTTATTTACAACATGTTTCTTGAAGAACAGCAGGTTCTGGAATCTAAAGAAAAGTTAGTAATTTTGTGAGGAGAAAAAAGATGTCTTTCTTCTGATGTCCTGCCTTGCCACACACTCAGAAACATGACAACAGCTGACAGAGCCAGTGGTGCGAAACTATCCAATTTACATTTTGTTGGAGGATGTAAATATTCATTTCGGGGATCCGCTTATGCTTAACTCTGGACAAACATCCAACTATTGCCCTCAGCTCTTTTGCTGATTATCATGGTTTAGCCCTGATCTAGCCACTTTCAGCAGCTAAAACCAAGAAGTTCGGCTCCTAATTCTCTTTCTCCCAAACCCAGGGAAAGGGAAAATTAGAAGAAAAAGATTTGTGGGTTGGAAACTAAACCAAGAGAGATATTAACAGTAAAAAGAAAATAATAACATATATACAAATACATGAAATCACATCCCCACCCCTCAATGGCTATACGTCTCCACAAATGCTGCAGAGCAAGTTGCGGAAGGGGTCAGTGGCAGGAGAGAGTTGAACACAGAAACTGGATTCAGGAATACACAGATCCAGGATCAGAGACAAACAAACGAGGTCCTCACTGGATGTCTACCATCACAGAAGAGGCTGAGACCCTCATGGTTTCTCAGTTTTAGACCAAGTATGACGTGCATGGTATGGAATACTTTGTTGGTCAGTTTTTGGGTCATCTATCCTGTTCTCCCCTCCCTGCCAGTGCAACCCTTCTTCACCTTTGACTTACGATATCCACCAGCTGGAGGTTACTATGGTAATAATTATAAGTAAAGGCCTGTCTGTATACCAATGTCCTGTCTTATCACAGGAGACACTCTCTGGAAAAAACATACAGATAACTTTCAGAAAAAAAGAAGCTACTTAGACAAGACCTGACTGAAATTAGAAAAATGATTCTACTTTAACTCAAGCCACAACACACATCTTTGTAGAACACAGAATCATGAGTCACAGAATACCTCAATTTGGAAGTGACCCATAAGGATCATTGAGTTCAACTCCTTACTCCTCACAGGACTACCTAACACTGACCCTAAGAGTTTAGGTTTTTAATTTCTCTAATGACATTCCAGCATGAAATTCTGCACCTTAAATATTTCCTCTTTCTTCTTGTTGGATCCCCTCATGTATTCTGATGTCACATATGATGACATAAGGGCCATGGATAAAACTAAAAATCGTAATAGTAATGAACCCTATGTACCAAACCAGATTCACACAGTATACACCAGCTGTTTGCACAGAGATTACATTAGCGCAATCTGCCCTAAGGAGTGAGAGGATGTCTGAAGCCTCCTGTGAACTGACTGCATAGCTGCTGTATATTCCAGTCTCAGTTATACAATTAGGGATGTAACTCCCTAACTTATTCTTCCTGGTACCAATACAAAACAACTAGATAGCTCATATTCCTGATTCTTAATCTGAAAAACTGGAGTGCAAAGAACAGGGTATTTCACTGTCCTTATATTTGGTGTTTTTTGAAACACTAAATATCCTTCACATTTTGAAAGTGGACATTCAATTGATTCTAAGTGGTCCTTTGCTCCTCTCAATATATTACTGCGTGAGTTTGTGAGGCAAGCAGGTAATGGACATTCCCACTGTTCTAGTACTTGCATCTCTCTGTTGTAAAAATAGACATATATAAGGCATCAACAGTTTGAGCATAGATATACACAGATGTTGACATGTGCATGCAATATGAATGCTAAAATCTTAAGAACCATGTTTCAAACAGCAGCAGTGGTAATGTGTCATCTTAACATTTTTAGTAGCTGTCCTTGAATAGTATTTTTGTGCTGAGTTCTCACCAGAGTCCTTTACAGTTGATTGAATTCCCCCTGCCCCAAACACAGCACTCCACAATACACACCACTGAGAAACAAAATGGTGATATCAACACTAATATTCATACTCTCAGATAGAGTAGTGCTCTGGGTATACAAATATACCTTTCTAGCACAGATTTGAGACTAATTAAATATCAGTTGTGTTATAAAACACTCTCAGGATCATTCTGCCTTTAAGTGTTATCAAGACTTTTTAAAGCTCTCAAAGTGGCACTAAACAGAGGAACATACACATTTAAACACTGTTCTCTTTTTTTTTTTCATTTTCTGCTAAGGTCTCTTGGTTATTTAGTTTTTAGAAAGAAAGATTGCAGTGAGTATTCCTTCCTTGAACACATTTTGCAGCTGTCCAGCTTTAATTGGCAAATTCTACTAGAATAAAACTAGTACAGCGGTGAACAAGAGCCAGAAGAGGAGTAGTAGTGTTAGAGCCTTGATAAGCATGTTGAGAAGCAGCTGATTAGCTCAAAAAATCTTGCACGTCTTCCTACTTCAGTGATGTGAAGCATTTCATTTAGACTTTAATGAATCATTTGCAAAGCACGTGGAATGAAGTTTATACTTCGCTAGTAATGCACACACATGAATTCTTTAGCACTGTTATTTTCATGGAAGATTAATAAGTCAAGGGTAAATACATTGATTTAATATTGCTCTTCCCTTAACATTCATTTAATAAAACCAGAAATCATTGAGTGTTATTACAACAAAACAAATATTTAAAACTACTTTTCAAGTGTATTGTGCGCTGGTGATGTTACCAATGGGAATAACACCTGAGAGAATATATGCACATGGTATGGTCTACCAGGAATGTAAAAATACTTAGAGTATTTAATATGTATCTATATGTTAAGGAAAAAAAGAAGGTGGATGATTGCATTGATAAGAATGACCCTAATTCTTCCCTGGTTATTTTTAAAATTGTTTAGTAAAAGGAATTTTAAATCATATATATATTCCATAGCAGTTTTGACCATATCAAACCATTGATTTTGAGGCAGAATTCAGATTATTACAAAAGCATTATATTGCATTTTCTGTTCCCGCTTTTACACTTTTGCCTCTTTAATGCACACCACTTATCCTTTTTTTCTTCTTCATTTAAAAATAAAGATCTAGGACAGTATTTCCCACCACGAGTCACAGTGTTTGTGAGAGCAGAAAGACAGTCTTCTAAAAGAACTATAAATCATCACTGTTAATCTTATAGAACCATTAATATTTTACAGTATATTAATACGTTAGAGGCAATAAAACTCAATAGAATTTTCCTAATAACCTTATATCTTTTGCCTTGTGAAATACATTTTTTCCAAAATGTCTTCTATGTACAAATAATGTTCTATATCATACCATTACAATCAACATTCTTTTCTTTTTTAATATTCTACTTCTCATTAGATTAAAACACTGGTTAGACTTGTTATTTCTTAAAATAAACTTTGTTTTATGGGGTTCAGCAGTACCTGGAATAATAAAGTAAAACAGTCCCTAATAAGGTTCTGTGATATTATACAAACTTTGTACCTTTTGTTTTCTGTTCTGTTTAAACAAAAGAAGTCCAAAAAATCCTTATTTCCCCTCTAACTCCATTAAGATAAACTTTACTCACTGAACATGCTGAATGGAAAGTCAGTAGTCAACTCCAAGTAAAGAAGACACTCTGGGGTTCTGTAATGTGTTCTTTTTTTTTTAGCTATTAATACAGACATATTACTGAACAGATTGCTTCTTACCAAAAGTATGACATGTGTTCATCTCAGTATTTCCACCCTCTAAGGAAGGACCATAAGCAAAATATATGAAATGGTTTCTTAATTATTTTTTTAGTGTTTCTGCATCAAATATATATGGTTATATTAATTTGAAGAAAATTATCTCCTTCATATACATGGAAGGTGTGTATAAAAAGCGACACAGGCTCTACACCAATGCGCACACTATGGGCAAGTAGCAGGAGGAGCTGGAATCCGTGGTATAGCAGGGAAACTATGCCATCACAGAAACAGAGCACGATGGTTCACACAACTGATTCAGAAAGGATAGACAAGGAAGGAAAGGCGGTGAGATGGCTCTGTATAATTGTTATTCAAATACCCAGACCCTTGAGCTGGAACACAGGGACAGAGAGCAGAAAGAAGCCTCCATAATTCAAAGGGACTGCTAATTATTATTAGTAATCTGCTACACCACCTAGACAGACACAAGTGTATGGGGCTGGATGAGATCCACCCGAGTACTGAAAGAAGTGGTGAAAGTGCTCCCTAAGTCACTTTCCATCATTTATCAGCAGTCCTAGCTAACTGGAGAGGTCCCAGCTGACTGGAGGTTAGTAAATGTGATGCGCACCTACAAGAAAGGCCAGAAGGAGGATCCAGGAAACAACAGGCCTGACAACCTGAACTCAGGGGAAGGTTATGGGGCAAATTATCTTGAGTGCCATCATGCAGCATGTAAAGGATAACCAGGTGATCAGGCTCAGTCAGCATGAGGTTAGGAAAATCAGGTCCTGCTTGATTAACCTGATCTCCTTCTATGACAAGCTGACTTGCTTAGGGAATGAAGGAAAGGATGTGGACATTTTCTACCTAGGTTTTGATAAAGACTTAGCCACCTTTTCCCACGGAATTCTTCTGGACAAACTAACTGCTTATGGCTTGGACAGGTTTACTCTTCACTGGGTGAAAAACTGGCTAGATGACTGGGCCCAAGGAGTTCTAGTGAATGGAGTTAATTTTAGTTGGCAAACAGTCACAACTGGTGTTCCTCAAGGTTCAGTGTTTGGGCCAGCTCTGTTTAATATCTTTATCAACGATTTGGATGAGGGCATCAAGTGCACCGCTAGTAAGTTTGCAGATGGCAAACTAAGTTGTGCAGGAATGTTGATCTGCTCAAGGTTAGAAAGGCTCTACGGGGAGATTTGGACAGGCTGGGTTGATAGGGCCAGCTGTATGAGGTTCAACAAAACCAAGTGTGGGGCCACAATCCCATACAATGCTATTGTCTTGAGGAAGAGTTGCTGGAAAGGTGCCTAGAAGAAAAGGTCCTGGGGACGTTGGTCGATAACTGGCTGAATATGAGCCAGCAGTGTGCCCAGGTAGCCAAGAAGGCCAATGACATCCTGCCTTGTGTTATAAATAGCATGGACATCAGGAGTAGGGAAGTGATCGTCCCCTGGTGAGGCTGCACCTTGAATACTGCTCTGTATTGGGCCCTTCACTACGAGAAAGATATTACACTGCTGGAGTGAGTGCAAAGAAGGGCAATGAAGCTGGTGAAGGGTCTGGAGCACAAGTCTTATAAGGAGTGGCTGAGGGAACTGGGGTTGTTTATTCTGGAGAAAATGAAGCTGAGGGGAGACCTTATTGCTCTCTACAGCTACCTATAGTGATACAAGTGTTGGTCTCTTCTCCCAGGTAACAATTTATAGGACAAGACAAAATGGCCTCAGATTACACCAGGGGAGGTTTAGTTTAGGTATTAGGAAATATTACTTTTCTGAAAGGGTTGTCAAGCTTGGAACAGACTGCTCAGGGAAGTGGTTTAGTCACCATCCCTGGAGATATTTAAAAGACGTGTGTGCCACTTAAAGGACATAGTTTAGTGGTGAACTTGACAGTGTTAGATTTATGGTTGGACTCAATGATCTTAAAGGTCTTTTCCAACCTAAATTATTCTGTGATTCTGTGGTATGTTTCACTCATATGTAGTATATCATTACAGTATGGCACGGTTTGTGTGCCATAGCCATGCTGAAGCCCAAGATGGACAGAATACTTGAGATGCAAATTGCAAAATTACGTATGTTTTAATACTTTTTCAATAGGAAGGCAATTCTATTTAGCACCACTATAAAACTTCATGTCACATTAAACCAGGACCTTCACCACATACAGCAAAACTGATGTCAAGCTAAGGTAAAGAGAACTGCTTGTGAGGATGAGGATTTTTTTCAAGATATAATGCTGCAGAGACCTTATTTCCTTCATCATGTCTAAGATTAGTACTTTCCTGACATTAAATGCATGATCACCGTTCCATAGCTAGAATCAGTGTATTTTTAGTACCTCTTTATTGACTTGACTGATACACTCTACGCATGTGTAGGCACAAAAGAAAGGTAAAGCTCCTCCATGAGCAATTAACTATACTACTCTGCTTTTCATGCACCTATAGCTATGTCACTTCATACTGTTCAAACATTCTCAGAAAATTATAATTTTAAAATACAGTTTGCCTTGTTATTTTTAAGCCCTTTTCAATCTGAAATTGATTTCTACTTGGTAATTCTTAAGTCAGCCTGGACAGAAAGAAGTATTTTTGCAACTACTTTATAGTTGAAGACACTGAGCCTAAGACTTAGCTTAAGGTGAACAGCCTGAATTGCAGAGATGCTACTACTCAAATATCACATTAGATCCTGAAACAAATGGGAAGTGTAAGTGCAACTTCTGAAAGGCCATAAGTAAGTTGCCTAAGGCTACAGAAGCAATCAGTATTTCATTATTTAAGGTGGGGTCAGAATACCTTTACTTATATGAAGGTAAAACCTTACTGTTTATGAGTAATGCATGGCTCAGGTACAGTATTTCTACCAGGAAATATAAAAGCACTGAACAAAGGGTGCCAGTGTAATTCTTCACATTCTATAAAGGACAGAAGAGAAAATCAAGAAAAGGCCAGTCATGTCTTACCTTAACCACTTGACCAAGGATTGACTACAGGTCCCTTGAATCCTTTGATGGCTACGAAGTACTGACATCCTTAAAGTAACTGCCAAGGTAAGTTTTAAAGTGATGGCGTTCAACAGGTTTATGCGGTGGCTGTCTTCATAATGCATATTTCCATTCCTTTCTCACAAAATTTGCAAAGACTTAAAAATTATATGAAATCTTTATTAAATATGTCCTTGTTAATCTATCATGTTACTTTAGATGTTTCCCTAACACAGTTATATCCTATTAGTAAGCAACCACCCTCATTAATTCAATAGAAAAAATGTTTTACTGTATTGACAGTGTTTTAATTGAATTAGTGGAGATGATTAATGGTAGCGTAATTCAATAGAAGTAGCTACTCAAATGTTGCTTAGACATCCTAGCCGTGCAAGAGAAGATATTCTTCAAAATAATATTTGTCATTACTTGACAACAAAACAACCAAAATATCAACATTTCTTGTAGATGTCCATAATTGAAACATGATACTTGATAACTTTATATATTGCAACCTATTTTATATGTTGCAACCTGCTTTATAAAATACACAGATGAAAAGTGCAACAAAAGGTAAAGAAACTCACCCATTAAAACGATACTTTTTGTCCCTGAGGATTTTCAAATATTTTTGGTGTCTACTCAAGGATAGAGGCAATATCTTGAATAAGAGCAGCAGAGCAATGAAGCAGTTCTATTCAGCTACATATCCATTAGTTCTATTTTTGAGGGAGGTGTGATGAAAACCCTGTAGGCATGTATTTGTTTAGCATTTATGTTTGGAGAGGTGGAGAATTTTCCCTTGAATTCATCATTAGCTGGATCACTCGAGCATGGCTACTTCTGTGTATCAAGAAACAGGTTCTTCAGCTGAAATCTGGGAGATTTTTTTCCTCAAAAATTTTACAGATGTTTCAGTAAATACAGTAAAAATATTTCTCATGGTTATTATAAAGAATGTGAAAATTTAGTGAGTAGAAATTAATTACAGATCACCTGGACCATGACAATAGACAATTATATCTTGCTCCTGTCCCAAGTCAAAAGATAAGCCTGCATAAAAACCCAGACATTAACTTGATGCTTTAAGATAAATTAATATATTTGAAGCCACTTAGAAATGAGTAAACAAGGCAACTTAAAAATAAAACACAAAAAACAAACAAAAAGGAAAAGAAAAGCAAACTGCAAATGTAGGTAAAAAAGAATCACTGTTCTTTTGGTTGTCTTTGTTACTCTCTATTTCTGTTCTATTACAAATGGTACCATTTCTGCCTTATTTGATCCCATCTTCTGATAGTTTTGATAACATAACATTGATGAATGTGGCATCAAACCTTAATTATTTTTGTACCAGGACAGCTGGAAAACAGACTTTCCCTCACCTACATTATTATGTCTTCCAGGGATAGATTTGTGAATATCTGCCCATATTTCACATCTTTCTTTAGGCAATGTTTTTCCCTTCCACCTTCATAACCTTTTCAATGGTACATGAGTGCCTAATATTTTCTTCCCAAAACAACTGGCACAAATTTGATTGCAAGAACAGTAAAAATTACGATCATGTTTAGAAAACTGCTGGCACTTGCCCTTTTCGCCATTCCCAGTTACAACCCTGAGTCTCTTTACTGCTGCCTGCTTTCCAGGTCTTTGACATGTCTAGGGAGTTAGGTTTGTTGCGTTTGTCTGAATCAAAAGTCTGTTGAACTAGTCTTGACCCCTGGGCCCTGTAGGTATCTCTTAAAAGGACCCATTCTCCACTTCATAAGATAAGCAACCCAGATTTCTAGTGGAATATCTAACTGGAAATCCAGAATGGCATTGCCAAAATTAGATGACTGGTAAGTCTGTCTAGTGACAGGTAAGGCACAACTAGTTAGAATAGCACAGTATTAAAGTACAAGACACTTGGAGCTTCTGTAAACATTACTCTGATCTTGAGGGCTACTTTTTTTGTCAAGTATGCAACAATTTAGACCTGTACAAAGAGATTTAAAACATGATCTTCTCTGATCTGATAGTTCTAGCATATATATGTGCTGGAAATGGGTCTAAAAGTTTACTTCTTTCCCTACTTCCCAAACTCTGACTCTGGTGATGTGGGGCAATTAGGTAGTAATATGACTAAAGGACCCAATTTTGTTCCTATATTGTATGCATCTTTATGCAGATCACTCTCATCCAGGTGCTGATCAGCTGTAAGTCACTAGTGTCAGCAGAGAGTGAAGGTAGAGTTGGCTGTTGTTGATGTATTACCAGAATATGAGACAAGTTAATTTTTCAATTCATTTGAGATTCTTTCCATTTATTTCACTGGAGCACTTATTCACCGATTTATGGCAACAATTTGCATGACTTTTGGAGTCTAATTATGAATTTAGCAAAAGTTATTACATCTGGAAATTGCATTATTGAATCATAGTTGCAGAGCAACCATATAGCTCTGTAAAAACACTGTAGAATCTATTCAGTGGAGTCACTGTAAATATGTATCTCCTTAAAAAACGGGGATGTTCATGCTGGGTAGAAACACGTTTTTCTAGGCTTATGCAGAGGGAAACCTGATGGACCAAAATATTTCTTGAGTTAAACCAGATTCAAATAAAAGGAAAAGCAACAAAAAAAGAGCATAACCATACTTAAAAAGAAATTAGAAGAGTCATTTTCAGGACAATTGCTGATATTCTGATGTACAAAGAACTTTTTAAGCAAGTAAGTGCATATTTACATGCATAACCCTTCACATAGTGAGCTGATAAGTTCAGTATCTTATATTTATGGTTTTGGAATCACAGAAATAAATTTTCTTGACATCAACCTGTGATTTTCGTAGTTCATTCTAAATCAGATTAGTCTTTTCTGAAACACCAGATGGTATTAATTACGCAGTTGCAAAACTTTGACAGAACATTTACAGTGTGTTACTAAATGCTTCCTACTAAAAAAAAGTATTTTATGATGTGTAATATCACTGCTTTAACCGCATTTGTTAGAGATTCAGTTATCAGAGAAGACTTCCAGATTTCAGAATTATATTAAATACTTCTCATGCTTTCTTACTCAATTTTGACCTTTGAATTGTTCAGCACACCTGAATTATGTAAACAAAAGGCTACTCAAAGGGGAAGACAATCAGTCTGATACTATTTCCTTCAAAAATCTGTACATTTTTTTAATCTGCATAAAGCACCATAGATGCATAAAACATAATGAAGAACAGTATTCTACTATTGTATGCCTCTGTTGGTAGATTTACCTTGGGACCTCATCAGTAGGTCACTCCCTTGCAGTCAGAGAATATACATCTCAGAATGTTGTAACTCTCTGAAAAACTAAGTAAAAGTAAGAGCTGAATATTTTTCCTTTTTTCTTGTTCTTGCCAGTGACAATGGAGCTAAATTCAAATAGGTCCTTGCTGATCCCCAGTCAATAGGATTAAAAATCTTTCTAAAAATAGCTCAGTATGAGATGCATACACATAAGAAATTTAATATGATATGACTTACACCCACTCAGTGACAATTCTTACAGCATTTACCAGACAAGATTGCATGGACAAGAAGAATAAGATACTGTATCATCGGAAGAAATTACCATATGTTCTCAGACTGACTCATGACTAAAATAAGTTTTGCCTTCCCAATCACTGGTCCAAATCTAAAACATCATAAAAACATGAATCATGAACTTGTGAAATACAACCATAAGCCGACAGAGTGATATAGGTCAACAGATACTTCTGGAAGTCTCTAGTCCAGCCTTCCCTCCCTCCACCCCCAAACTCAAAGCAGGGACTTAGCTCACCTAACTGGGCTTTGCTCAGACAAAGTTAGAGTATCTCCAAGAATGGATAATCTCTCTGTGCCACCTGTTCCTGTGTTTTATCACCTGATGGTAACGTTTTTTTTCCTTAATATTTAATCAAAATTTCCTTTTTTGTAACGTTTGACCGTGGCTTTTTATTCTTTCTCTGTGCATCTGCGAGGTGCTCCCTCTTCTCTATAGCCTCTTTTAAGGTGCTGCAGAGAACATTAAGTCCACCTTCAGTCTTTTCTTCCCCAGGCTAACCTAAATAAGTTGATTTCAGCTACTGTGTTTTATTCCACCCCCCTGACAATCTTGGTGGTTTCTGGAGGACCCACTTCAGTATGTCTAGTCTTTTTTGTACTGGGAAACCAAAACCTAGACTAAAATATGGTTAGAAGAGTATCTGTTACAGAAAATTTGTTCTAAATATAAATAATTCACTTCAGTAACTGAATCTAGTCTCTTTGATGTTGTTTGTCCCTTACTGTTACCATCAAAGCTTGCCTTTTTTTTCTGTAAAGAATATTAGCCCTTATTCAACCGTGTAAGTCTTCATTCCAGACTGTCTTGCACAGGTCTTTGCATATGCATTTCAAGTAGGATCCTAAAACAGGAGTTAAATCCACTACCTCTTGTCCTCTCCTATAAGAAAAATATACACACAGAGAAAGGAATTCCTATTGTCTGATTCTGATACAAAACTTAGATTCTTATATTGGAAGCTTATGTTCTGTATACAGACGGAAAGTGTATTTTCACAGAAAACTAGTGTGTTTTATCTGAGGTCAGGATCCTTGGATAAGTGCTTGAATTACATGCTCTTCCATAGAAGATGGTGTCTAATAAGCCTCTAAACTAGTGGAGGATGAATTTTTGCCAAACGTTAACCAAAAAGTAATCTGAAAACTATGAATATTCTGCCTGGAGAAAAAGTCAAACGTATGTCAATCTGGACTGAAACAAACAAACCAATGAACAAAATACATTCTGCCATAGAAACATTTTTATCCAATATGCCCCTGATCAAGCATAGAAACTGTATGTTTAATGTCTGCTTCTTTCCAAAGGGCTTTAAACTATCTTCTGTGAGAAGTTTGTAAGCATCAGTCCAAAAGAAACTCTGAGGCTGAAAGATATGGAAGGACTTTTAGATAAGAATTTACTCAGTGTCTCACCTTTGGAGATAGCAGTTAAGCCAGAAGAGGCGATTGACTCACCAGCCTGATGAGTACTGCACCCACACAGCAACGCAGAGCTCCAAATCTCCATTCCCTCCCCCACTGGCTGCTCATGACTTACACAATTGCAGAGGGATGATGCAAAACAATCTCCTTCTGCCTGATGGCTCTGTAACTCTTCAGAGTACTGATCTTTGAAATCTCTTCAGACAGAAGTAAAAGTTAAAGTCAAGCTTTTCACACACTCAGTCTATGCCAGAAACTGGATAGTTAACTGAAAGATAGTCCTGTTACCATTGCCACGTTCTTCCACACTTTTGGCTTGAAAGTCCACCGAAAGCAAAGCAGTTTTTCACAAAGACAGTCTCACATTACTAAACAATCTGAAGGTATCAGTAACGTACCTCTCTATGGTTTATATCCCTAAACACAGTCTCGGTAGTTAGATGTTTAGCTTCCTTTCCATTGAGTTCCTTTTCCAATAATTTTTCAATTTTGATCTTAAAAGCTAACTATGACAGGGAGGTGGGGGCAAAAAAACCCACATCAACAAACTCTAATCTCAAAATCTTCTTCATAAGTAACAGTAGTCTCCTCACACTTCACTGTTTTTACAGCCCTTATTAAGAGAACTGAGAATTCAGTCTGTTTGATTTATAATTGGAAATCATAAACTGTAATATTCACCTGCTGTTCTTATACACAAATGAAATGATACAAGGCAGTTACATCACTCAACATAATAACTGGCATGAACCAGCTCTGGTATGCAGCATTCGGATCCCTAAGGTCCACTAACAAGTTGCTGTAACTACATGCAGCTGTAGAGGCAAAAAGGGGAAAAACAGCACAGCATTTTTCATATCACAGTTGTTTTAATTAATTCATGTGGGGGAAGCAGAGAAGTCTACCTTGGGTTTTGTTGCATCCTACAGATGTTACTGTAAAGTGAAGATGACTCCACTGACATTAATGTCTCACACAAGCTTGCAAATGATACTAGAGAAGAAACAACTGCAGAGTGGCAACATTCTTTACCAAAAAAAAAAATGGGGTCAAAGTTAGTGTAAGTGATCTGACAGTGATCTACTCATCTGCAGTGTAAATCATGCAATTGAAATTTGGCACTTTAGCATACAGAAAAGCTAGACTTCTTTGGTATTAACCTATAGAACTTTGAAAAATAATCCAAATTAAGTCTCCAACTCATTTTTAATTCTTGTCCAAGCAGAGAAAGGACCCAATTCAGTGAAATACTTTAGGTATGTTTATAACTTGAAGCATAACACTGAAGACCATTCATGATGAAGTTATTCTTGTCCTTTAACATTCCCTGTGCAAGAAAAAAAGAAAAACAAACAAAAAAACCCCCACAAACAAACCACCCAGCCAAAACACCAAAATTGTATCTCCTGCCTCTTGAAACATTGAAAATTCTCAGAAATTTCACAATGTTGCATATCTGCAGCTTAGCGTTCCTTGGTAGGCCTTGTAGCTAAGAATGCCATAGAATAGTGCATGCAGAAAATAAGGGTACCTAAAAAAGAAGAAAATATTTAGCCCTTTCTGAGATTTTCTTTCTACTTCTCCCAATGATACTGAAGTATAAGGAATTCATATTAGTGTTTTTCAAAACTTCTACCATTCGTGGGCTGAAATAGGAAACAGTGAAGAAATTTTAGAATAATGAAAGCCTTCAGTGGATTTTTTTTAAAAAAGGAGTATAATAGTACATACAAATGAATGCCTCTCTTAAGATGTATGGGAGATTATGTGATACAGTTTGATTCCTCTTTAACATTAGCAAAGTTTTTAGGTACATAGTTATCTCTAGGTTGCTGGGACTTTTTGTGGAACTATATGTTGCTATCCACACATTAAATATGTGAGTGATTTAGATTAGACTGGAAATTAGGAAGCATTTCTTCACCGAGAGAGTCGTCAGAGATTGGAACAGGTTGCATAGGGAGGTGGTGGAGTTTCCATCCCTGGAGGCTTTTAAAAGATGGGTAGACGAGTTTCTTAGGGATATGATTTAGTAGGGAGACAGGCACCACTGGACTCAATGATCTCAGAGGTCTCTTCCAACCTTATGATTCTATGATTCTATGATTAGCTGGCTTGAAAACTGGTAGTAGTAGATGTGCTTTTCTCACAGTTATGTGATATGCAAACATCAGTTAATATACTGCCTCCTCCTAGCTCCACAATGAGAAGTGCTATTCTTTCCTATTAGAAGAAACTTTTGCCTCTGGTCTTAGATTCTGTCACTTGGGAAGCAAATCATTTTCTGCTCAAAGATTTCTGTCATGAAAGATATAATGCATAGGCTTCCTGTATATCAAATTAACATGTCTAAATTTAGCATAGTTTATAAATTATTATAACAAAAATGCAAGCAGAAAAGATAAGAGACATCACAGTGATTAATGTGAAAGTAAGTAAACACACTTTCAAAATAACCCCCAATAACATTAAATAGTGGCTTTCTAAGGAAACCTCTCCTAGACCACTGTTCTCTTTAGTTTATTTATGCTATATCAATAAGAGGAAAATGGAAATACATGAACTCATAAATGAAGAGCAAATTAAGTTGTTCAGGCACTATGTTACGAAATGAATCTAAGTTAAATGTAAATGCATATGCATTTTTGTAGGTCTCTGGAATAGTCTCTGCTAAAATGTTCAATATTTATACAAAATTATTAGTGGTGTTTTTACATAATTCTAGTTGTCTCTTTCACTAAATGCAGAAAAGTGCTGTCATTTCTCATATCACTCTGTAGTAAGACTGGATAAATAATGATCCTTTTTAACCAACCAGTATACCTAAGACAAACATGGTAGTAAACACAACAATGAAAAACCTTCCCTTTGTTGGAAGTAAATATTAATGGCTGCTTTTGTTGTTTGTTTATCTAAACCCAGTCTTGTCTAGTGACTTGTTTTTGTAAAGCAAAACAATTGTTTTCGACCTTTGAAACCACTGTGGCGAATACGCTTTATAAACAGATGTGGGTCAATGACACTAAAATCGAAAAGAGGTGTCTGTCATTTACAAAGCTGTTTTTCTTTTAAACTCAATATGTTAGTGGTTAAAAGAAACTAGTTTGTGACCTGAGGTCTGTATTTTTAGAGGCAAATGAATAATTAGAACTAGCTGTCTCAAAAATTATTTTATATGCAGCAGCTTAAGAAAGTGAGGAAAAATGACTAAGAGCAAAGAAAAGTATTCATTTTTAAAGCAAAACACTATACGTATTAGATGACAAAAAGGGGTTCCTTTGTTTTCCCTCATCTTTTAATCTAAAATACTATCTTAAATATGCTCTAAAATACCTACTTTAGAGCTTCTGAAAATAATATGCTTGGTAGAAAGTTAGCATTTTCAATCTTTGCAGTGATTCATAATCCATCTTGACGACACTTGTGATGCTTAGTCTTGTTTCTGCTCAGACAGATCTAACTAAACCCACCTATACTGGGGCTCCGTCACCTCAAACTCTGCTAGCCTCTGGACAGGAATTGAATTGCTTACACCCTGTCATTAATTAATCCTGTAGGTATCTAAACATATTAGAAGATTTCTAACCTGTTTTGAAGCTTCTCATGACACCTAACTTCATTTGCATTACTATGCCCTGGAGGACCCTAATCTGTGATGATAGCGACCTATCTCTCATTTGGAGCTTCACTATCTTTAGCCTGCATATCTGTCAACATCCAGAGATGTCTCAAAGTTGGCAATGTTCATCATCAGTATTGAAAAGTTTTGATGCCTGTTTATCAACCCCATGTTCAGTTCATTCAGGGTTGGATCACTCTGTGGAGTCATCCCTTACCTTCCCTGCTGACTGAGGGAAATCAGACATACTGTTTAAGGTTCATTATTTCTTCTCCCAGATTTATGGATGTCCTACCCCAAAACAAGTGCTTAAACCTAATAACTTCATATCTTGAGATATCTAAAATATTCATAACAAATCCAGTCCTTTCTCTTACACTTTTTCTCAAGATGTCAATAACTCTTGTGTCATACAGATGGATAGTGTTCTGAATTACTGAATTTCAAGAGGCTGCTTCCAGAACTTTGTAATAACAAAGAAGGCACACACAATAATTATTTACTATGACTTGAGACAAAGTCTCATTGAATTAGCTTCTTTTGCATACCGCAGCAAATTTGCTATCAGTATGATTCTTCATATGAAGCTGCATGCTTGGTTTATTCTTCTGGGTTCAGAGAAACCATCCTTTTTTAATCCCACCTCTAACAAAAAGATAGTTATCACAACACTTACAGCAAAACTGCAGAAACAGTGACTAAGAACTGTTGGTTTAAATCCACTGTCTTTTTTCTGGTATCATTGCAAATATAGGCTTTCAAAGTAGGATCTGAACAAGGACAAAACTTGTCTGGATGTGTAGCAGTCTAAATAAGTGACAAGATGATGATAAACAAAGATGTTGTGGTTTCCATGTCCGTATCCTTGTTACCAGAGGTCCAAGGTCCTTCAGTTTAGGCATGCATTTCTTCTTTCATTCAACCCCTGAAAAAGTGTATATTTTGGAAGAGGTATAATTCCACCTTACCCTGAAAATCGTTACAAGAGGACTCCTGCTTTTCCAGAATATCATCTATCCTTAACATCCTTCCTTTGAAACTGGAAAGAACAGAAATTGCTCAGACACATATCTGAAGATGGGGGTTTTTTTTGGTGGAATAATACTTGAATATCATTACTTTTTTCTTATTATTTTATATATATTATTAAAATTGTTATAAATATGACTTATTTTACAAACTGAGGAAATAAAGTAACTTTCTATGCAAAAAAATCAAAGCTTCACAATTCCCATTGCCAAACTCTTTTCAGGGTCTGGATGAGAATCACAGATCTTCACTTAGAAGTGACCTATTCTGTTCACATTGTACTTCTTCTTGCTCTTATTAAAATCACTGTGAGTTATACAGACCTGGGAAAGGGCAGGAATATGGTGCAATCATGTCCTGCACCATGGCGGTACAGCCCAGAATATGTAAATAAATGAGGATTTTAAAACACTAATTTTGTTTTTTCTTAATGTTCTCAATTTTACAGGTTTCAACTTTTTAACATTCATTGGAAATCAGCAATTTCATCACCAGAATTTAACATAGTTAATGCATATCAGAAACCCAACAGGTTTTCAATTTCCCCACAGTTTTCAATTTCTGTCTTTCTAAAAGAATAAATTAAATTACTTTAGTCCTGCTGTACTGTGCATCAGCCCACAGGGCTCTGTCATTGTCCTTGCGAAGGCTGAATGTATGACACTAAAGTCATTCTTGGTGGTTTGTAACTGATTTCAGCAGAGTTGCTCCAAGAATACATTTGGCCCATCATCTCATAACTGCAGTTTTGGAAAACAGTCTCTATAGATTCTAATGTCAGCATGATCACTGAAAAGTAAATTTAAGCTAGGAAGTTGTGAATTGCGGTGATTTCTCTTGCTTATTATCCCTCATAAATATTAAGCTATTCTAAGGACATTTGCAAGTCTATTTATTTATCATTTGATGATTAGGAGCAAATAGCATGACTATTAAAATGCCTTCCTATTGCTAAATTACTTTTTATAATTTCATTCTGTGTATTTTTTATTGTAATGGTTTCTGTCACTTTTCTTTATCCAGAAAAAAAAGCCTTTTTATCACCAGTTTTAAATGTACAAAACCAACAAATCAACCAACCAACTTAAAACCAAATCCAAATCAAACTGCAAATTTCCTAATAGCAAAGACAGTTTTCTCTTCTTTCACTCCAATGCACTTTAAGGTGTGGCACAGCTAGTCTTTAGACTTTGTATATTGGTCTTGACTTTCCCATTTAGAAAGAGTAAATTCAGTGGGATAAATGGATTTCTGGAATAAAAGAAAACTTCCACAGGATTTATAGAAGTACTGGGCTTTCTGGCTCTTCTGAAGAAATTAAAATTCATTCTATTTGCTAGAAACCTTTGTTAACTAGCTGTTGTGAAACTGTGAAAGAAATATGCTTTTTAAGAGTGCTTTTCTAGCAATTCACACTTCAACCTCTTGTTATGCCTCATAAGGGTGATGGTTTTCTTTTCCTTTAAAGGTTTTGTATTGGTAAATTTGCTATGAATCTAAAGGGTTTTTGGCAGTACAACCAGTCATTTTCCTACTCAGATAACCATTACTGTTGAATTAATTTACTGGTCTGAATCTTCTACTGTCCTTAAAGGAAATGCCATATTCTCGTTATATCCTTACATTATATTAAACATACTCCCATTATTTAGGTTATGTCTGGCTTTAATGACGTTTAGTGACATTTCCTGTTACTCTTATAGTTATCTACTAACAGTCACAGTCTGCTTCTTTCAATCTCTAGAGTTGTAATAAAGCTGTACAGCGACAATGGCTCTATTAGCACCTCTACATAAATTTTATGTGAACTGTACTGAGGATCTGCAGATTTTTTCCATTGTCCTACATATATATTTTAGATATATTTATGTGACATCCACCAGAATAATTTTCTTTGGATCCATTAGTTCTGCCATGCAAACCAAATTTAGCTGTCCTTCTCTGTAAGTGTAGCTTGTATGAAAGAATATATGTTTATTATTTGGTAATTTTTTTTTTACTAGATCTCTTCTGAACTAGCAAAAAAACCCCAGAGTTCTGGAAAAAGGAATGGCTGTTAAATTCGACAATGCCTGCCTACTAGATCCTGCCACATTAAGTTGTATTTGTTTACACACATGAGCACAAAAGCTTCTCCAAAAGGTTTGCTTTGTTCAAAAATTTGAAGAAGGAATACTTTTTGAAAACATTTGAAAACCTAATAATTAAGCTCGGAATAGCAGTTTCAGCTTTGTATTTTTTGTCAAACTCACCTGAAAGTAAATTAAACAATAAAAATAAGGATGAATATTAGACTGAAAAAAAAATGGAATTTATAGATGTTATTATTTATTATTTGTCTCTAGACAGCAAAACAACTGAGCTGCATTTGACTGAGTCTAGCTTAGGACAACTACCAGTGTTTTATCTCCTTGGCATTTCCTCAGCTGTTAGTAGTGGAAATCCTGGGGATGGGGTACTGAATTTGGTCTCAAAATTCCTTGCTACTATTCCTGGCCATGCTGATGGTCTACTGTGTGATTCAAAGTAAATTACTGCACCTCTCTTTGTTCTAGTGTCGTGAGGATAGCTACATAAAGCATTTTGAGATCCAAAGATCTTTGAGTTATATGCTGTTATCATTTATTATTTATTCTCTGCTCTTCTGTGAGAGATTTTTGAAGACATTGTGTACCAACTAACGCACATATTTCTAAGGCAAGCAATCCACAGTTGTCTGAAGAGCCAGGCAGTGGGTACAATGAGACACAGCTCATTTTCATCTTGTTTCCATAGAGAAGTTTTGTACCTGAAATTATGAACTGATCAGATACCCAAGAGTATGAGTTTCCAACAGGGAAATACCATTTCACCATTTATTTCTATGCATTTCTAGTGCATCATCATTCAAGGTTAAGATGATGTGCTTGGCTAAGCTGAAGACTGAAGTTTGTTCACACCAACTGCAACAATACTGGAAGCTATCTTCTACCAATAGCTGACACTTTAAGTGCTATAATGGTGGATATTTTCCCTACCACAAATGTGTTGCGAACAGTCTTTGAAATAAAGAACAAAAAAAGACTCTTTTGCCTTTTGTTTCCAGTGTTATTCTGCACTGGATTTTAAATTTCTTTGTTTCCTAGCCCCAGCTGTTGGTTTTATTATCTCTACTCAAAAGCTGGCAATAACACTGTGAGGCTCTTTTAGAGCTTTTTCTTCAACTCTTAACAACCACACAGCTGTAGCAAATATGATGGGTTCTAGTTGTGTGACAGTTTAGCTAACAGGAGAAATAGTATGAAACTTGGAGGTGTACCAAGAAAAATTTTCACCTCCGTTCTGGCATTCTTATTGACTTTGATAGTTTTAAATTTGGTACCTGGACTTTAGGATATGCTTATAAACAGCCTCACGCAAAAACTCAAACTCTTTTTACTTGAGCTCCATCACCCATATCACCATGTTGGCATGATACCCAAGCACGACATATTACTTTGGGTTTGGTATGATTCTGACAGTGGCTACAGGTTGGCCCTGGTTTGGAAGATAGACTTGGACTGTTGTCAGTATAAGCTTACACCTGCTTCCAAATGGGCTTCAAATACTCTCCTTACCAGTCCCAAAGTTCTCTTGCAGGCAGACTTGCTGGTAAGGACCCTGGTGAAGGCAATTGCCAAGGGCGGAACTGGGAAAGGATAGAGGAACGGACTACCACAACGTTCAGCACTGAGAAAATGTATCGAGTGCTGCTGCTTGCAGGCTGGCAAGCAGAGCATCTCCAAATCAGAAGGGCAGAAGACAAGCTTAGCACAGAAATTACTTTGGCATAACTCCTGCTTTTAATAGAATTCACACTGTTGTACTTCAGCCTTCTTCCTTGGGAAAACCACTGCTACCAGCGACAGGTCATTCAGCTTAAAGACACACCGCAGTCTGGGTTTCTTTGCTGCAATTATTACCTCTAGTATCAGCTGACAATTCCAAACATGCTATTTGAATATGCTGAAATCCATCATTAATGTCTTTAAAATTCCAAATATTTTCTTTATCTCCCAAAAAGTTAGAAAGCTGCAAATCAAATATGATACGGCTCTTCCATAATAGCTGCAGCTCTAACATTTCCTGAAAATTTGTTCTCATAATTTAAGAGACAATATTTAAAAAGAGTAGAAAAGGAGAGAATGGATGAGAAAAGTCTTGCCCAAAGAGAGTAATGATTTTACAAGTTGTAAATAGATCAAGTATACAAAGAATTGATGCTAACAGTAAAATTGATTGCTTTTTCTGTTACAGAGACAGAATTATAGAACTAATAGGTAAGAGAAAATAACAAATGTCATGTATTTCTGTAAGGATTTAATGACAGAAGGCTTGAATATGAACAGGACTACATAGCCAGGTATTGGATTCCAAAGTGGTATTTCTTCTTCAGAGGTTTCCTGGCCTATAGGCACCTTAAAAAAAGAAAAAAACCCCAAACAAACAAACAAACAAAAGCAAAAAAAAACACAGGGAAACAACAACAACAACAACAAAACACACGCACAAAAAAATATCAACACAGGGAAAGAATACCTAAGACTCAGTCCTACTGCCCTGACAGTGTACAGTGATTACCATACCAGGAAAACATTTTCATGGGTATAAATATTAAAATGAAATCCACCTAAAAGTTATTTAATTAAGAAAAAAAAATTTAAAAAAGTGGAAGGAGAGCATTTACATGTTAAGAGTAACTGTATCTAAATCTGCAGCTGTGACATAAAATAGTATTTGTGGACATCAGATACCTGCTTGGCTGCTTCTGCTTTAGTGCTATAATTTCATCCTCAGAGAACAAAGTAACTCATAGTTTTCATTATACATAAAAGCTTCTTAGTCCCAATGTGAGGTCTTGACTCATTATCAACATATTTTTCCTGCAATTTCTGCTGTTTGTATGTGTAATTAATAAACATAATGTTGATGCATTTAGTTGCTATAGACACTATTATTTCTTTAACATCTCATGAGAATTCTGAGAAATTTGCAGTAAGTTTGACCCAACTTTGTCACCTTTTTACAGTCTTGAATGAAATGAATTATCACTCCTGGGAAGAATGTTTGAATTTCAGTCTATGAGCAAAGTTCTATAAATCTACATAGTAATTTGTCCCCACAGACTGTTACCAAATATAGTATCAAGACCTTGTAAGTTATACAACCCTAAGGAATGTCATTAAGCTTTCTTTCATTACATGAAAACAATTACTCCTAGTAATTCAAACTTTCTCCTAATTTGAAAATAATGTAAAATACAGACACTCAGTAGTTAGAATAAATAAGCTAAGGACAAATTATGTGGAAAAATCAGGGTTGGGTATAACTTATCTTCCCTGAAACAGAGAAAACAAGAATTCCAACCATTATGAAAGTATTTTATTCTTATAACACGCTCCAACATTGTGAACTTTGTAAACATCTGGTCCACAACAATATATAAACAATAAGAAATTTTGAAAGCAGTTCACGGTATTTTAAAAGTATATGTAGTACACTAATGCATGTGTTTGTACAGTACACAAACACAATGCAATATGACCTCTCTGGAAGTGTTCAAGGCCAGGCTGGATGGGGTCCTGAGCAGCCTGTTCTGGTGGGAGGTGTCCCTGCCTATGTCAGAGGGGTTGGCACTAGGTGATCTTTAAAGGTCCCTTCCAACCCAAACCGTTCAATGGTTCTGTGAGGCAGGGCCGGGGGGGACCTGTAGACAGAAAAAAACGATAGCTGTAATAGTGACAGGGAAAGGCATTTTAATATATAAACCATCAAAACAGTCATCAGCATGGACTGGTATCCCAACCTGTAGGTTAGAGAAGTTTGCTGGTACCAAGAAAATATTTAGGCAGACTGGTATAGCTTTAATTTGAGGGAATGACAACATCTCCTACAACACTCCTATTGACAATGCCTAAACGAGTACATACTCGTGAGATATGTATTAGAGTACCAAACTACTGAACTACTGAGAAATGTGGTAAAGCTGACAACTTCTTTCACTGTGGTCATGCTCTGAAAGAAAGTGAATTATTCTGTAGCACCTGATCTCACAGAGAAGACCTATTTGATAATATCTCTTGTTCAAGGTACATGGCAGTATTTCTGGATCAAGGTGAGACATACATGAGATAGTTGCAGAGGTGTTCCATATGATAATAAGAAGAAATTCAAATGTAGGCTTCTTTGGAGTTAGAAGCACAGAATCGCAGAATAACCTGAGTTGGAAGGGACCCAGCTGTGCAGAGATGTCTGCCTCAGCCCGCATCCTGCTTCAGGCACTTTGTTCACCTCAGCCCAGATTTTGGAGCAGAATCCACATCTCCCTCCAGATTTTAGAAGCATAAATTTTTGCATTTAGTCAAAAATATGTAAGTACCTGCAGACTCATAGTCTATGTTTGTACAACCCAATCATATTGTGGGCATGCAAATGTATTTAGGAGTGGTTAAGGTCCTTTAAGTAAAAGGATTGATGGATAATATCCTGCTGGACGTTATTAATACATGTTAATAGAAAGAATTCATAACAACAAAAAGGAAAATACCACCCTTACAGAAGCTTTATCCTTTTCTAATTCTTTTGTCTTTTCTCTGAAATGAGATCTTGACAGAGCAGGCGATTTGAGTATCGCCTTTAATAGGCTCTCAAATATGCCATTATTAGGAAATGTAATGAAGTTCCTCCCCCGTGTCCAATTCACTTTTATTTGTTTATTTTAGAGATGAAGAAAGGGCTGAAATTTTTGCCCCTGTGAACTTTATGGAATAATGGATCATTTCCTCTAATTGTTTTCTTTTTTTTGTTGATGTTTACAAAAGAAGGACAACTTAGTAGACATTCTGTAAAGGCCCAGGGATGTCATTATGTCTACTGCTATTCATAATTGGATATGTCCATGTAATTTTGAACTATTAATGAATAAAATATAAGAGTAATTTCTCCACACAAGTAAACAAAATATTTTTACAAAATAGTAGGGTTGTTTGCATCTCTTCAGAGAATGGTTGATATGTTCTGAAGGAAATATCCGTTGTGTTTCTTCAGGGTATTTAGTAACAAGAATGAGGAGAAAGAAAGGCACAGAAGAGTTCAAGGCATGATCAATTTTATATAAGAACAGTCAATATCTTTAAAGACTGAATGACACTACTAGAATACAGAATTGTAGAGCTTTTGAACTGCTTTTTAACATTCTTTTGCTACTACTGTTACTTTTTACCTACTCATATGAATATTCCCATTTGTTTCAGATGCTTTCATAACTGTCTTGCATATATCTTTACAACTTTGCAAAAGGAAAGTGAGTTGTGTGCACCTGTGCTCAATTGTACAATGACACTAAGAAGCTGTGTGAGATAATCCCTGTAAACAGCTGGAAAGAACATGATATAAGGGTAGTGTTCATATTTTCTAATGGCCAACAGGGATGTGTATGCCAGATACATACATGATGACAGTTATTAATTTCAGCAAAATGGCACAATTTGTTTGAGTCTCCATGTACCTTTAAGAAGCTTGCAGAGTGCTTTCCACATTTACTGTGAAAGGATAATTCACTTTTTCAGATCTATTTATGTTTTTCCTCTTTCTTATCTTAAGATATTCATGTATTAATTATTAATGTAATAATTTGATAAATTGAACGTAACAGAAGTATTAGTGAGCAGAAACTTCACTGCATAGCCTTAAAGCTTTACTGATATGTAGCTGGGAACATGAGGAGTGTAAAATTGGACACAATATTTGTATTGCTTCAATCATAGGCAAGATGCATGGCTCATTTCCTCATATATCTAAAATAGCTCAAAGCTATTCTATACTTAACTCCTGTATTTCACTGCTAGCATAATTATGCTGACAGATGATGGCACCTTGAAATTTTCCCCATGTCCCCCTGCAGTGTTCTCTCTACAGAGGAAAAACTATATCATCCAAGGTTTTCAGAGAATATCTTCAGCAGCACATGAAAGTGTGTGTTGACTGGTCTGTGATGCTGGAGTTGTTCTTATCAATTGGAGAGTATCTGGGAATGAGATCCCACATCAGTTATAGATTACTTGATATTGAGCAGCACTAACTCTTTTAGGGATTCAGAGACTAATACTTTAAATCAATAAGGTGACAGTTTTAAGACACAATTGCTTTCCCAGAATTTAATGTGCAATAGCTACACACTGACTAGCATGAACTCCATTTCGCTGTCCCCACTTACTTGGGGCTGTAGATTCTTCCAGGGATCAGCTTCAAGATTCAGGGTTGTCATGCCAAAATTCTCTGCGCTCACCTTTTAAACACGTATTTTAAAAAGTTGTTCAGAAAAAGCTCCCGAAGTAGTCTTTAGGAGAAAGTCTGTAAACACTGAAAGTAAATGGGTAAACAGCAAACAAGATCCCAAACATAGGTAGGAATGCAATTACACAAAAGCTTTGAGATGAAGTTGGAAATCTTCAAATTCCTATACAAACAAGGGAAGTAAGGGAATTATTTAAATTAGGGCATGATGTAATCTATGTAAACCTCAGTAGAAGTGCCAGAATGATTATTCGTTAAAACAAATCATGCAGTCATCTAGTAAAGCAAATTACATTAATCTAAATCTGATACTTATGAGGTACGAGCTAGGCATAACATTACTGTTTGAGGTCAGGTCTCTCCCAGTGTGGGAGCTTAAGTCATTGATCTGTTTTTCTCTGCGGAGCACTTTGGTGTTGTTTCTGCTTGGACTTAATGAAGGAGTTGAACTGTGTGATCAACTGTAAGATAAGAAGATCAACTCAAAGCAGAAACCAAATATATTTTTCTTTAACATTTTTTAACATTTATCTTGCATTGTGGAGTACTTAATAAAATTAAAATACAGATTTTTTTGTTTGTTTGTTTTTCTTTAGTTAATGTAATATTTCTTTTTCAAATGAATGAGGCCAAGAAATATATTTTAAGGTATATTTTGACTGTATATAGTGCTTTATATAATGCTGAGGAAAAAACATGAATCCATATGGATACTAGGGGTACTGTGACAGATGGCATATACTCCAGGATCCTCAGTGGAGAAAAACGTTTTTCAAACTCTACTCTTGGGGTGAAGTTGAACCTCTTTTTCTTTTTCTTCGCACTTCCTCCTTCTATACATTTCTTTTTTCCTTTTTTTTTTTCCTTGGTGGTTACTTGTGAAGATATTCCAGGTAGAAAGAACTCTCAGTTTTCTGTCTCTTTAAAATACTTTTTGGATGTTCTCTTTCATTAAGAGTATCTTAGAATGTATTAACTTGATGTCATGAGGGTATAATAAATCACTTAAACCGTGCCAGTTCCAGAAAATTAAATGTTGCATACATGGCACATGAGAACATTCAGCTAAATATGGTTCAATTTAATAATTTTTATTTTCTTATTTTTAATTCATCATTGAACAACAGAGCAGGTAAATGATGCTCAGAACCATCTTCGTATCTCAAAAAATATTTATGATGCATAAGAAATTACTTAGGTTTATATACATACAATATTAACCTTAATTTTTATGGAAAGTACTGCTACTTCCACAAATTTTCTTTGATTTTATGTTTTAAAGCTCTAGTTATGACAAGCTTTTTACTAGTTAGAGAGAAATTCTGCGCATTTTACGTTGACGATATAATTTCCAAAGAATGCATGTATTTCAGTGACACCCAATGGCACTATCATTTATAGGTCTATCGTTTGAAAAGGTTATAAGTCAAATACATGCAATTGTGGTATGAAACTTGGAAGTAGATATTTTCTCTTTATAATAATATTTGCATTATTCTATCTTTAAAACTTCAGTTTATAAAGAGACATTTAAAAGTATCTATCAACACAATTATGGCATTTGTCCCATTAAGAAAATCTTCACGGTGTGCAACTGCCCCTCTTAATGGCTTTTTTTGAAAAAAGAAAAAAAAATGGTTAGTCTTGTGAAGGTTATTGGAATAACTATGATTAACTAAAACACGAAGTATATATAAAATAAAGATCTTGGGATGAAAAAAATATTTCATAAGAGGAAGAAACAAAACATGACATATTATTCCTTCTCGTTTTAATAGACATAAATAATTTAATGATCATTAGAACTCACTGAATCACTTTCAGAGATGATATTCAGCATGTGCCACAGTCCAACTTTTACAAAACTATTAGATTCATTTTTTTATATCTATGTAAAGTCAATGACAGTTATCCAAAAAGTTGCTGAATCCCACAGTCAGTACTCTGGTCATCTTCCTAACAAGGAATGAAGCCTTTCTTCTGTTTCAAATATTAATGGAAAGGAGTAACTTTTTTGACTGGGAACAGATTTAGTTTTAAAGTTAGTGTCATAGTAAGTTAAGGAACAATAAGCCGGTACACTGAACTACTCATATTAAAAGTTACTTAGCAGAGAATGATTTTTACAATTAGTCAGTTTCTTGTTTTGTTTCTTGTTTGGTGGTGTCTTCCAGAATCTGTTCTTACTGGTGTGGCATTAAATCCTCTAACACAGAGTTTACACTCAGTAATGTTTCCATACATCCTCTTTTGCTCAGACTTTTTTTTTAAGAAAGTGTTAATGGAGTTCAGGAAAATTACCAAGAAGTACCTCTAAGTTTCAAGGTCACATTTCCTATTTGGAGTAACTGGAATGGCTCAAATCCCATGGGACACTACAAACAATTTTATAGTATTCTTGGCTGTTTACCAAAACAGAGAATTTGATTTCTTCACATATAACTTTCTCAATAACAAATTGATTTTAACTATGGGTTTTCATCAACACTGCAGAGAAAAACAAAAATATAAAACTGCTGGTTATTGAATTCATCTATGGTCATATAGATCACCTCTCGAACTATAGCTGCTTCAAGGTGAGTACTTAGTGAACAATATCAACGTTATAGTGACTAGTGGACTAGATTTTCTTCCTGTTCATTGATTACTCATTATACTGTCCCTGTAAACTGTGCCTTTATCAGCAGTCACATTTGATTGCAGACGTCAAACCTTCAGTAATAAATAGATGGGTGAGACAGAGAAACACAAAGATCTAGAAATATCTTTTTGAAGGGCTTGCACTTGCAAACAGTTTCAATATACAGCATAAAATAGGATAATACTTTGTTTAAAGTCCCACCGTATCTGCTCCAAAGCATTTATCTCATACATGATGTAGCCTGTGGCATAGCTCTGCATGAACAGCATCCTGTCTACATCTATCTGAGGTCACTTGCTTTCAACCTCAACAATGAGCATGCAGCACGCAATGTGCAACACAAACTTGCAGGTCTCTCCGTTTCTGATTTTTCCTCAAAATGACAAAGATCTCACAACAGCTAGCCAAAAGGAGATGTTACTACCTCATCTTTTGAAGTGGTTTATAAACTGGGGAGAAATAGTTTCCATTCTCCCCTTCTCATACATACATAGACACACTTACAGACATGCATGTACATCAGCATTTATTAATTTAAACTTCTGAACAGAATTTGAACTGAACCTAAAATCTAAGTCCAGGCATCCAAATTTCAGAAAAAAAAAAGATGAGCTACATAAGGACCTGGAGTTTCAGCACTAGTACCAAGGTGACTTTTGAAGTTCTGATAGAGGATGTTCTGTCTGCCTAATTTAAGCACTTAAACTTAAGTGAACTAGATTTTCTTGTGAGTGCTGTAAAGGCATCTAATGGTCTATCTATTAATATTTAAAGGACTGATAACTTTCTTTGCAGGAGTGCTTTGTGAAACATCTACAATTTGAGTTTAAGATGCATACATGTTAGATTGGGTCATATGGTCGACAACAAGTTGAACATGGGCCAACAGTATGGCCTGGCAGCCAAGAGGACCAACCGTGTCCTGGGGAGCATTAAGCACAGCATTGCCAGCCAGTCAAGGTAGGCAATTGTCCCACACTACTCCACACTGGTGCAGCCCCATCTCAAGTATTGTGTGCAGTTCTGGGCATCACAGTATCAAAAGGTTATCAATCTACCAGAGATTGTCCAGAGGAGGCCACAAAGCTGGTGAAGTATCTAGAGGGGAAGCCATATAAAGAGTGGTTAAATGGACTTGGTCTATTCACCATGGAGAAGAGGAGGCCAAGGGGAAACCTCATCGCAGTTTACTGTTTCTTCACAAGGGAAGGAGAAGGAGCAGGTGCTGATAGGACCTGAGGGAATGACAGGAAGCTGTGCCGGGGGAGGTTTAGGTTGGATGTTAGGAAAAAGTTCTTCACACAGAGAGTAGTAGAGCACTGGAACAGCTCCTCAGGAAGCGGTAATGGTGCCAAGACTGACAATATTTAAGAAGCATTTGGCAACACCTTCATATATATGGTGTGAATGAGGGTATTATCTTATGCAGCAATAGGAGTTGAATTAGATGATCCTTGGGGGTCCCTTCCAGATCATGTCATTCTAGATTCTTTGATTCATATCATGTCTTTTTTTTTTTTCCAAGGTGAGATGAGTGGAAATCAGGAAAGAATTCTGCAGAAGATTTGTAATGCATCTATCTAATCAGTTATTTGTTTACATTAAAGAAAATGTTTGAACCATAGGATGTCATAGAGAACAATCTACCTCATCTTGCAGGAAAAGTCAAGAGATCCAACTGTTGACTTTTTCTTTGACAGAAAGTTTCTGCTTCTTTTTTTCTCAAGACTACAGAAGAAGAAGTTCTTGTGAACAAGGACATATTGTTAACACAGATATTTAGACAGAGTGTTGAAAATGAAAAATTTCTAGAACTGTTCCTCTGATATCCTGTCATTCTGCCACCTGAGAATGTCAGTCAGATAGTACATAGCAAGAAGCAAGGAAATTTCACTTTGAAAATATCAGTAGCCCTTGTACATCTGTTAATTAAAGCAATCTGCCAGTGTTCCTCTGGCAATGAATCAATGCTAAGCTAATGTGACACATTTTCATTGCTGCTGTAATAGAACTGAAAGTAACACATTTATTTATCAGGTGGCATCAATCTATACTTCCTTGTCTAATAGGGAGGTTTGATTGTCGCACTGTCACCATCTGGTCTAGGTGTGTCATACTGAAGATTTTCAATCTGTTTCAGTGAAGTTATAAAATAGCATATTTCTCCTGGAACATTCAAGCACTCCTTGTGCCTTGGATTTGGCGAACAATATTTTTGCTCTATATTGTTACAGAACTGTACAGTAATAGCTGTTGGCAGTAGATCTGCAACAAAAGGATTCCTTTACTTTGAAAATGTTCAGTCACAATGCAGGGTTTCACAAGAATATCTATTTCAGCTTTAAAGCAGAGCTTGTCTTTCTGATTTTTTTATTCTCAACAAGAAGAGATGGTATAAAAAAAGTACTAGCTTTCCTGACTAATACCAGGAATCTAACTTCAGGGACCTGCATTATGTACTTTTACTCCTTATTGTTAATCCTCAGAGTGCTCTGAAGCAAGAGAAACTCATGTTCAGCCTGTTTCCCCAAAAACTGCAAAGCAGTGAAATAGATGAATTTAACTGGAAAATATTAATACAGAATACAGCATATAATCAAAAAGCAATGTGATGTAAATATTATGCAAAGGAAATGCATATAGATAAAATTAGTTTAATAAGCTGAACAGAATTACTGAAGATGGAAGTTCTAAAATATTGGGAAATATATTGTCAAGGCCCTCGGTGTACCAGCCAGCTCTGCAGTCTCCTCCCTCACCTAGGGATTTGGCTGCCAATGTCAGCACTGGAATGGGATCAGAATTTTGAGAAAATTAATAAGGTTGTGGGAAAGAGCTGTAAGAACTCTTGTGGAGTCCCAGTCTATTGACTTAGGAGATGCATTTAAACATAGGCCCTTGCTCCTACCTAAGCTACGTTGTTGTATGGCCAATATCTTCTTGATTGTGATCTTACTTTGCTGTGGTTGGACCTCAAATCTCAACTGAATTGAATTTGTCTGACAGTCACTAGAATTTTGTTTGACTCTGGTCATGGTCCCTAAAACTGCCCTGCTTCTATTATGTAGGTACTTTGGGACTATGCCCATGATTGGTGGTGTGACTGTCTGCCTCACTGTCACCCTGGGCATCCAGCTGTCCTTCCTTTGCACAGCCACTTTTTCTTGATGCTATCTGGCATGCTAGAAGGTTGCCAGCCTGCTATGGACGATGCTCATACAGCCTTCACGTACTGTCTGTAGGAAAACAGAGGTTCCAATAGCAGGTGTAAAACACCTCATGTACGTGAAATCAGCATCAGCTAAGTGCTGTCACGGGTCAAAGTTGTGTTAGTCTGCAAACCCTAATGCAGAAGAGCATTAGTGCAGATAGATGAGTAGATGTACTTGATTTCATTACCTAATCAATAGAAAGAGAAGATCTGGCTCCTGTGTCATTTTTACCCTGTAGATAGTCTCATGTCAAAGGCCAAAAAAAAATATTACATCTGCTGTTTCTTATATGTAAAGATTTTACAGTGTTATTCTTTTGACCACTCCTTTTGACCACTCCTTTTGACCTAATTAGGCTAAAATCTTTCAACTATATGGTGTAACTTATAATGTATTCAACCAACTGTTCCTATAAGGCATCCCAATATTCACTGAAAAGTCTAGGAAGGCCTATGAGCCCCTCAGCCCTTTTCTTACACAGACCTTTTGCCTGAAGTTGAAGATCTAAGAGGAGACTCTGTTCTGTGTTTCTACATCACCCGGCATCTCTAGACCAAGTCAATTACTGGGTGTCCAAGATGACACTTAGACCGACACTATATGATTAATGAAGAGAAACAGGCTCCACCAAACCAGTTACTCTTTGTAAACACTAAAAAGAAGAGTGGTGGTACTATTCTGCCTCTGCACACAAACTTCCGACAGTTTTTAGAGTCTGCAGAAGAAAAAAGTGTCTAGCCATGAATTTAACATTTCATTGTAATGCCTCTTACAGAAAAATAAAGAAATAACAAGTATAGAGAGCCTGCTGCTCTAGGTCTACAGTTTAAAATTGATTGTTTTTCTTTAATGTCTTGTCTGATATCTATGTCTATTGCAAAGTATAAATCTGAAGCAGCATGATTTTAAACTAGTCAGCATATCTGGTGTGCTCTGAAACAATCACCTTTCACTTTGAACATCTCAGCTCAGTCAGTGTTTTTAAAGGAATGTAAATGGTGCCTTTTCCTTGAAGTGAAGTGATCTAAAAATTCATGTGAGTAATTCTTCTTCAGGATGCAGCCAGTAATCTTTAGAAAAATAACATCCTTAAAAAGTAAACCCAATCTTCTTATGAGATTTTTTATATATAAACTTCAACCGTCATTTGCTTTCTATTGTTTACAGAAGTATCAGCGTATTTGGATGTTCTTACATCTAAAATAAATACTCTATAATTATCGTAGATTGCTGTGCATATATGGGAAATGATATCACTGCTTTGCACAAAAATACGACGTGGCTTGTACTCAAGGTGGGTTTATAAAAATAGCATAAATATCAACAGTAGAAGGGGGGGAAGATATCAATTCCCAACACATCTTCGCTAAATGACCTCATATACTGAAGTCTTGGAAGCTGATAGACAGTGAATCACAACTAGTATTTTGCATGTCATACTGAGGGGTAAATAAGAAAATAATCCTTAGAAGAATGAAAGCTTATGATGGAATATGAAAATAGCCATGTGAAAATATTGTGAAAGTTTCAATTTAAATCAACAAGAGGCAAATAACTCACAATTAAAGAGGAAACTTTACAGACCTCATGGTGCTGCTGCTAGCAACTTCACAGTATGACTATAATATTTATCATAATGAATAGTGAAATTGATTTTTGGCATACAGCACAGATGTCCAATGATTTATTCTGGGGTTGCAAGTGAGCAACGGTGTGTAAAATATTAACTTACAGGTTTAAATCCGTGATTTGAAACCATGTGACTTACTTCCCTTGACTTACATCCCTAATGGGATGACTTCTACTATTTCCTGATGGTAACAATCAAATTTAAACCACACCACCAAAGAAATTAGAAGGCTCAGAGTGGTAGCATCTTCTTACTGAACATTTCATGTGGATTCACAAACATATTTAGCATCTCACTTGCTACCAGTACGACTATGAAAACCAGTAATTTTTCTAAAACACCATTTAGTGGCATTTAATGAGAACTCTTTCTATGTGCTTCTGCCTATAATCTTAATTAGTTGTAGGCAAGCCACAGAAATACAGCAAAATCTTGATAAATAAAAAGATCAAATTGGCATATTTTGAGCTGCCTGTGTTTTAGATGGAAAATCTCATGTTAATTTATATGAGTTACTTGAGCAGTCACAGTAAGCACAGCAAAGGGTTAAGGAGCACACAAAGGGTTAAGTTCTGTGTCTAAAATGCAGCTGTTGAATTATTGCCCTCATTTGGGCAATCACTGTACTGCATTATTCAATCTTAAATCAGAGAAAAAGTAGATTTCAATAATTATTTCATCCATCACAAATATTCTAGTTTGCTTCCAAAAATCTATTTCTAGCATTCTGTGTGATGCAGTTGTAAATAAGCCTTGTAGTATGTTTGGTATCTCATATTTTTTAGGAAACAAGAATATATCCTACCAGGCCTTTCAGTAAGACAACAGATATTCAGACTATGTTTTACACCTAATTTTATTCATTGAATATATGTCAGTATATATATGATTGTTTAATAATGACTGTATATTTATATCAATTAATCAGAATTCAAAATTGAGCTAAATATCTACTTCCCATTAATGAAATAATAAAAAATGGAATTCCATTGAGGAATTTGATATTTTTTAACAAAACATTGAATTTAACATATTAGACATCATTATATTACTAATATAAAAGTGATAGAAAGAAAAATTCTGACACATAAGTTTGAATTTCAGCAGTTTAGAATTAAAATTTTCAGAGTTCTTTTTGTGAATTGGGAAACCATTGCTTTTTTCTTTTGTTCTTTTTGTTTCCAAGTCTCAATATTGTGTTTGCCAGCATCTGAATTACTGACCAGTCTTGCAAAACACTGAGATTTGTCTTGATTTCATCTTGATTTGTCTTCATCTCTCTTAGAGTTCAGATCATCAATCTGTTAACAGTTCCGACGTCCTGTCAAAGAAACTGGATTTCCTCTTCAATGGCTGTTTGTTTAGAAGGAATGGCCAAACACTAAAGGATATGCTAGAATAAAAAGACAGTATCTAACAAGTATACATCAGAATCTGATACATTTAATTCTAAAATTAATATCAGACACCCTTGAGTTTAGTTACTTCAAATATTTCCTACTTTTAATTATGAAGTACTGAATAAAAAGCAGAATTCTATATCCTAACTTTTAGATGTTTAAAGGTAAGTGAAACATCGCATCCATACATTGTTGTTAAGGGGCAATGAAGATTGTAGAAATAGATGTTACCAGTTTAAAACTGAAAATCTACACAGTAGTAAAATCACTGGTCATTATAACTCCAGGAATCTAAGGTCATATATAATATTTAAATGAAGCCCAAGCACCTTAAGCTATTAGAATCTGTTAAGTAAAGAAAGCAGATATATCTAACACTGAACAGTAGCCCTGTGTCTTTCCTTCATGTGTACAGAATTTTGAAATATAATGACGAATCTCATAGATTACTTATCCTTTTTTATGGCATGTAATGTTTTGTTGACGTACTAACCCACATTATTTTCTCCAAAGTACTATTTTCAGTGTTGAAATGGAAATACAAGATGTGTTGTTCTAACCTTATACCTATCCTAGTATACTTAGATAAGTGGCTGGAAATGACTTAATAGCTACTCATCCTTTGAGGAGCTTAATACCACCTTCTCTCTGGTCTTTCTGTAGTTATTTTCACGACTATTGCTACAGAACTGTCATCTTTTTTTCTTTTTCTACAGAAATTACTTTTAAGTCTACAAAGGAAAGTGCTCTTCTGAAGATCTTCTGAAAGATTAGTTCCTATGTTATTCTCCCAGATGTTAAATGACATGGTGAGAGCATTACACCTCTCTTTTACTGTGTCTCAAACTATGAAAGATTCAGGAGATAAGATCAAGAACAGCAGAGTCATGCTGATATGCTAACCATAACCACAAAGGTATCTGCTGAAATAAATTAAGTCCAGGTCTGTTGGAACCAAAATGATTTCACACCCTATGCCCATCTTGCAACTCAGGGCTTTCAGTCAGAGAAAGATATTAAGGATCAGCAAAGCTCTAAAGATACAGATCCTTTCAAAACCATGAGCACTCCCATCTATTTCATCAGTGTGTATATGGATATAGTTCTATTTGAGAGCTCTGACTTCATACACATACTATAGAAGCACTCTTGGAAACTCGTA
Organism: Dromococcyx pavoninus; assembly: GCA_033558185.1. Lineage (NCBI taxonomy): Eukaryota > Metazoa > Chordata > Aves > Cuculiformes > Neomorphidae > Dromococcyx > Dromococcyx pavoninus. The sequence goes on from JAUMJL010000735.1 coordinate 1,498,656, forward strand.
AAAATAATTCATGCAAATAACTTCCTGAAAATGAGATGACACCCTCTTGACTCTAACTTAGGTCCTTGGGAAATATTTTGCTTCTCTTTTTGCTCATTATTCCTACTGCTTAAGTGCAATATTACTGTAGTAAGTTTGTCAGGCTCATCCTGTTTACTTTCTTGTTCTTTTGGAAAGAACATCCCTTTTCCTAACTTGAATAATGAAGATTTAAAAAAGTTATCCCTTGATATGTGTCAATCTTCAGCAGGTATCAAGAACAGCAGCAGCATTTCATGTTGTTTCTTTCTTCATGAGCTGAAACCATGTTGGTGTCTGACAAACACTTAACTACAAGATGAAAAGCAAATGTTATACTTCTCATATTTCAGTAAAATCTTTCTGCCTTTTTGAAAAAGCTTAAAAAAAAAGTAGGAATAAGGCATCATTTTCAAGGCAGCAACTCTAGCAGAACTGACCTAAAGCTTTCATGCCAACTCACAAAATGTCAGTTCTTTGAGAATCAAAAGTAAAAGTGAAAAAGTAGTATTGTTGTTCTGTGGGCTTAAAGAGATTTGTGGATTGAACTTTCACAGAAAAAGCTTTCAAAATGTGCAGCTCAAATTTTAATACAAAAGAATGCAGGAAAAATAATAACGAATGAGGCATGGAATGCATCATATTACTATTCAAGTATTATCAAAAGTATTTAGTAGAACATTTTCAGAACAGAGTGACTTATTGGTATAATACAATTTTCATTATCTTCTCTTGCATCAACTCTTAGCTTTATATTCACTAACATTTCCTTTACTATTATCACACTATATAATCTTTATTTTTATGGTAACACATAGCTAAGAGAAAAATCCCAGAGTACTAAGCACCTACAGAAGCAAAGCAATTAAATGATACATTTTACTTTCTGGCCTGTATTTGAGAAAAAAATATTTAAGAAGGCAACAAGATGCTTTTTATTTTTATCACAGTGAAATGCCACGCAAAGCTGTGTTGCTGTATAAATACATCTTCATGATTTAAAGTATTATGCCTACATAAAGCCAGAGAAAGAAAAGACATGAAGCAAGTAGTTTATTATTAATATACTGAGAGAAGAGTGTCTTCGTGATTGTATCCTCAATTCCATAGCTGTCATATAGGTAATTTCACAAGCAAAATGTTGAAAGTCATTTTCTCTTTCCTATTCTTTTTTACTTCAGTTAAAAAATTGTTGTCTTTATTGGGTTCTTTTAATTTTATTAGTGAGGTCAACAGACCTCATTGCGCACTTGCTGAATCAGGTTCACTGAATAAATGACATTATGTAAGACAAAAGTTAATAATTGCAATATCCCATCAAAGAGTTCATATTTGGTTTTAAAGTAAGTTGAAACACAAATCTGAATTATTAACTCTAAGTCAGCAGAGTTAAATTCAGTCTGAACTCATTCCTTAACTACCTGCATAAACACATTTTTTTTGTCTTTTCAAGACAAGAATAATTTAAAGAGATTTTTTTATATATTTGTCCCTAGTTCAGACAATCCAGAAGTCTGAAGTCCATAGTCATAAAATCTAGAGTAAAAATCATAGCATCATAAAATCATGTGGTTGGAAAGGACCTCTGAGATCGAGTCCAACTGTACTTGTACATTAAATAAACCACGTCCCTGAGAAATTCATCTACCTATTTCCAGTGCCTAATCTCCCTTTCAGTGAAGACATTTTCCTAATATCTAATCTGAGCCTCTTGTGGCACAACTAGCAGCCACTTACTCTCATTTATCACCTGTTACTTCAGAGAAGAGACCAACACTCACCTCACTAAAACCTCCTTTCAGGTAGCTGTAGACAGTGATGAGGTTTCCCCTCAGCCTCCTCTTTGCCAGGCTAAACAACCCCAGTTCCCTCAGCTGTTCCTTGTAGGACTTGTTCTTTAGCCCCTTCACCAGCCTTGTTGCTCTTCTCTGGACGCGCTCCAACACCTCAATGTCCTTCTTGCACTGAGGGGCCCAGAACTGAACACAGTACTCGAGGTGTGACCTCACCAGTGTCCAGTACAGGAGCACAATCACTTCCCTGGTCCTGCTGGCCACACTGGTTTTGGTACAGACAAAGATGTCATTGGCCTTCTTTGCCATTTGGGGCACTGCTGGCTCATATTCAGCCAGCTGACAACTAACTCCCCCTGGCCCTTCTCCTCCAGGCAGCTCTCCAGCCATTCTTCCCCAAACCTGTAACACTGCATGGAGTTGTTGCGTCCCAAGTGCAGGACTCTGCACTTGGTCTTGTTGAACCTCATCCCGTTGGTTTCAGCCCATCGATCCAGCCTGTCCAGATCCATCTGCAGAGCCTCCCTTCCTTCAAGCAGATCAACACTGCCACCCAGCTTAATGTCATCCGCAAACTTACTAAAGGTAGACTTGATCCATTCGTCCAGATCATTAATAAAGATATTGAACAGGACTGGACCCAGCACTGAACCCTGGGGAACACCACTCGTGACTGGCCTCAAACTGGATTTAACTGCATTTGCCACCACCCTCTGGACCCGGTCACCCAGACAGAGGGTGTTCCTGTCCAGGCCAATGTCAGCCAGTTTCTCATACTCTCAGAATATTGTGAGAAATGGTGTCAAAAGCTTTACCAAAGTCCATCCTTTACCACATCCACAGCATTTTCCTTGTCCACTAAACAGGTAATCTTGTCATAGAAGGAGATCAGGTTGGTCTGGCAGGACCTGCCTTTGGTAAACCCATGTTGACTGGGCCTGATCACCTGATTATTCTGTGCGTGCTGTGTGATAGCACTCAAGATGATCTGCTCCATGACCTTCTCCGGTACCGCAGTCAGATTGAGAGGCCTGTAGTTCCCCGGATCCTCTCTCTGATCCTTCTTGTAAATTAATTGTAACAATGTATTATTATTATTACTGAAAAACCTGTGTGCTAGAAAAGTTCTTATGGCTACCCATTCATTAGATACAGACTTAAACTCAGTCTTAAACCTTATCCAAATCCTATTTCATCACATTTTGACTAAGAATTCCTGATGACTATTCAGGCTTCTCTTATTTTCCAAGGCAAATCAGTAGTAAAAGAACCTTGGGAAACTTAATGAAAAACATTCAATTAATTAAAACAGGCTGATCTTGCTACTTCTTTTTGTGCCATTCAGTTAACCTGTTACTATTGCTACAGTATGTAACTCAAGTGGTAATTAAACACTCTGAGTACCTATGAAAACAAAATTTCACCTTCCATTATTCTAAAAGTATTTTTATATATAACTTATAGACATAAATTATGGCACCAGCAGGGCTTCAATATATGAATTTAAATGAGTATTTTATGGAGAGATGAACCCTTTCCTTAGGAACATGTTGTACCAAATCAAAGACTGCCATCTTACTGTGAGTCAATTGTCTTACAAGTTAGAAAAGGACAAAGTGTGTGTAAATTATGATGATTTTTGCTTTTGCAATACGGCCTCTCTTTCCAACATGTGTGAAGTATGTGAAAATACATAAATTATGTGAATAAAGACAGTAGTAGTGTTTTTCAGAAGACGTCTTGGTTTGCTTGAAACAATCCTGAAGAACAATAAATTCTGCCTGAAGGGTCTCTGGGAAAAGAAGTGTCTGGGCAACTGCAGTAAGTCTGGGATGCTATTTTGAAGTTCTTCTTCATGTGTCATGCATATTTGGACGATACCTTATCTTTGTTGTTTTTGTCCTAACCTTTGTTGGTTTGATCATTTTATACTGGGAACAGTTAGGGCAGGCAAAGTCCCTTATAAAGTATACAAAAAGAGACTTCTTGAGGCTTATTAGTTAGTACTGGGATTGAATTGACAACTGGGATAGAAATAAATGGAAAGCAAAAGATCTATTCCAATCTTGTCAAACCACACCTTGAGTACAAGGTTCAGTTATGGTTACAATAATTTAAAGCAGTTGCAAGACAGGAGGAGAGGGTCCAAAGGAGGGCCACAAAGACAATCAAAGGGCTGGAGAATCTACCTTTTGAGGAAAGATTGAAGAAGTTAGGTTTCTTCTGTCTGGAGAAGAGAGCTGTTCTCCCTGAAGAAGAGAAAGCTCAAGGAGAACCTCATCACAGTACTTAAAGGGCAGCTATGAAGAGAACAAAGTTATTGTCTCTCTTCACAAGGAGCCACATGGACAAGATGAGAGGCAATGGGTACCAATTGTGTGGGGAAGGGTTTCATCATGACGGCACAAAGAAATTTTTTACAGTGAAAACAATTAATTACTGGAACATGGTAAAGTTCATCACTGGAGGGTTTTCAAGATGCAGTGGGACAGGGTGCTAAGTTTCCTGTGAAATGTTGGACCAGATGATCTTTCAAGGTCCCTTCCAACAAGGGCTATTCTATGATTCCATGATTTTCTTATTCTTCTTCCTCCATTGTTGTTGTCCACAGTTGTCTTGTAATTGTTCATTTCTTATCCTCCATGGTAGAGCATGGAAGGAATAATAAGGTCTTTTCTAGTGACAGTATATAACATCACCTGCATACTTAATCAAGTAGTAGGGGGGTAATGAGCATTCAGTTTGCAAAATACAGCTTATGTTATCCACAACAGGTAAAAGAAGTGCTTCAAGGTCTGTTGTCAACAAGAATTTATTGCTGACGTAACACCAATCTTTATCTTCAGTTTTGTTTTCTGGATTTTTTCAATTTCTACAAATGCCATTAACAATGTCTTATCAAAAATATAAATTTCTTCCTCATAATGTCAACATTTAATATGGATTTTGCTTTTTGTTTGCAGTGTGCTCTATTTGATGGCTTCTTGCATGTTCATGTTTCTAGACTCCAGGAAATATCAAGAGTTATGATAGAGCACACAACACGGGCCAATAGAAATGATCTAGGTTAAAGAAAAACTCCTGGAACACATCTTGACCTCTTGCTGACTGTATATATAGGTATGTTCTTTCTTTAAGGAAAGGCAGCTGATAATGTGGATTAATTTATAATGTTAATTAAGACTAAATCACAGATTCATGTCAAGAACTTGAGTTGCAACAGTCATGAGTTTACAGGTTACACTGACTAAAGAAACCAGTAGATACTTTCAGAAGTCACTTCAGCCCATTACAATCTGATGGGCAGATGATACCATATCTGAAAGAGCTACTGCTGTTCAGTGACTGAGGTGCATTGTTCAGCAATATTAATCACAATAATATGGTTTTATTATTTATAATTTAACACAGAGGTCATCTGTTACCTCTCTTAATATTATACCAACTTGCCTTGCACCAAAAGCCTTTAATTCCAGCCTGGAAAAAAAATAATAACAGATCATCTCAAAGTTTTCAAAGTTTTTTTTTTGAAAATGAATCCTGAACATGTCATTTTAGTTTTAGTAAGAAATCCCAATCAACAGTAATGTTGGCATCCAGGAAAAATAAAGTGAAGTTAGAGATGTTTAACATCTTTTGAAGATTTGCAGTTGTTTTATCCCGAGTATTTCAGAATAGATTGCCAGATAACTGAGTTTTTTATCTGTATGGAAAACAGTTGAAGTACAATTGGAATATTGTTGCAGAAGAGTCCTAGTTCTTTCTGCTGCTGGCCTATTGAAGATACATATTGATCTAAATAAACAAGAATTGCTAGATAGGATAATGCCTTTGTTCCTGAATGGGTCTCCTCATTTGTTGATATCTAATCACTGTCAACACCCTGAAATACAGAGAAAATTTTCAGTGAATGTAAAGAAAACCCTGTAACAATGGGAAGTGAAATTAAAATATGCCTGTTTAGTATTTCTACGGATTGACAATAGAGATAAATAAGTGATTTAGTATACTCCTTCAATATTATAATTTTATTATTCAGATTACTTTTCATGAAATCAATCTTTTAATTTGAAATATTCCAGAAACTGATTAAACACACCAAATATTCTGCTTAATAGGTGAGGTAGAAACTCTAGATTTGAAGTTACTTTTCCCCAGGTTTTACTAGGAAAGGCTTCTAAGCTATCTGGAATTGTACTTTTACCAGAAGTGCTGGTCTTTTTCCAATAGTTAGAGAAGTAGCCCAGGCAAAGTAATTCTATATACCAGTGTTTGCAGATTTCTTCATTCAAAGATTTGGATTTCTTTGTGGGGTTTTTTCTCCATCAACCAAAGTCTGCATTACTGGGGTTTTTTTCAGCTCTAGAGTTCTTTAATACAAGTAATGTCTTTTGTAGTGCTACAAAAGTTACTTGTCAAATTACCAGCTCCTGCCTAGATTTGTAGCAGATCAAAAAGGAGAGTAGTCTTAAGATCAGTGAAATGTGATTCAACAGGTGACGATACATAAATAGGAACTTTCCTACTTTCTACTCTCAAGTCTGTACAGAACATAAAGCCTGATTGCCCGAGGCCAAAGACTATATATACATATATGTTATTTAAAAAAAAAAAAATTGTTATATATAATTTGTATTTTTCCCACTGTTTTTCACTGCTGAAAATAAGAGTCGTGCTTATTAATTACCCGGAAGAACCTAGCTTACCAAAAATATCCTAGCTTTCAAGACATACTCTGCTCAGTGTAAATGTGTACAGTAATGACAATTGCAGTATGTAGGGCGGCCTGGAATTTTATTAGTTTTCCATGAACAACCATATATCATTCTCCAGCTCTGCTGAGTGCTTTAAAGGAACAAAATAATCAAATTGTGTGCTTCAAATTTGATTTTAAAATGAACATTACTGGATGGTATAGGCTGAATTATCGCAGTTTAAATTTTGCCTGCATGAGTGAAAAGATTTTGCTGTCTGCATTTTTACTTCTAACTGTCTAAGCTCTTTAAAAATAAATCACCAGAAGACATCTAACCAGCATCTGTTTTCTTTTAAGAATTACTTTCATACTGGAGATATTTCTAACACCTTTATTTTCAGTTTTTATTGGGTAGGTTGCAATATCCATGTATTGCTATAGCTACAGCAGTTGAACCAGTCTATTAACCTTCAAAATACTTAAGCAGTCGTGCAAGGGTCAAATTAGGAGGGGGTAAAAAGAGAAGAAAAATTAAATATATAGCGAACAGCTGCTAACCTTTCCATCTGCAAAGTATTTAGATAGATCCACAGAGAAGTGAAAATTATTTGCATATTTAATTATGTCTTCAGATGTTCGAAGATAGTAAGTTTGTTCTCTCTCTGAACAGTTGTAGCTACAGCTATGGATACTTGATTCTCCTTCTGGCAGCCAAAACAGGATATAATAATCTTTGATGACAGTATATCAAACAAGACCAAGAACAAACAAATTTCATTTTCTCTTTTGGGATATGTAAGTAGGAAAGGGACTTGGGATGATGTATAGGCTACAGATGAAAACAGAGATTTAATTTTTCTTCTTTGTGCATACAGTTTCTAATCCTTATAAATGGTTTTCTTATCACACCACTCAAACTTATCAGGAAGATATAGTCAATAGAAGAACAGAGATTTACTGAAGTAGTAAAAACCTAGTAAGTAGCATTCCACAGATGATAACACATTGTGCAATCCTTAATTTGCAGCAGCTTTGTTTTCACTACAGAATGTATTAATATGCTGCAAGACAAAACCGTAGCTACAGGATCCAAGGTGTCTTCATCAGACAAATTTCTACAGTCTGACCCCTATGGGCAAACAGGTTTTTTGGCACGAAGGTCAGCTATGAAATGAAAGAAAATAGTATGCACCTTCATATCTCTGTGTTCCTAAGTGTGAATGTACCTGTACTACTAAAAAGTCTAAAGAAATAAATAGTTTTAAAAAGCTACAGGAGAAAACAAACTATATAGCAGACAATGAATTGGAGAGATGAACTTGCTGCACATTTACAGGCAGTACTATGAATCTAGAACATTTAGACTCTTCTTAAAACCAGATTGTTTCTAGATATAACAGCATGAATGACCAAAACCAGCCATTAAACTGAAAAAAGCTGACAATAGGAAAGCCAATATAACAAGTAGCAGATTAGAAAGAAGCTGAGAAATCTCTAGAGAAAGCTGAAAGAAAAGGACTATGAATACCAGCATTAAATCAGCAAAGGAAAACAAAAAAAAAAAAAAAACAGAAATTAAATTGACCAAGAACAGAAACAGAATTTAAAAAAAAAGTCAAATTCGCAACAATCAACAAAACTGAAGGAAATACTTAACACTGTGAAAGACAGAAAACCAGAATGGAGCTTTATATCCAGTTTTTAAGCTCAAGTACAAATAAAGCAAGAAAAGGCTGTTATGAGACTCCTCAAGTGGACGAGAACAGTCCTTACATGAAGTAAGAAAAAACTTTGCATGCTCCAGGGGCTGGTGTGTATGTGACGTAAAACCTTCACAGAACTGTAGAGGACTGGGAGGAAAAGAAAAAGGGAAGAAAGAGTAGAATGAAGAGGTGGAAAGGAAAGGAAAGGGAAAGGGGAGACAGAAGGGATATTAGGAAAAGGTTCTTCACCCAGAGAGTGGTGGAGCACTGGAACAGTGCACTGGACTGCTCCCAGGGGAGCAGTCACGGCACCAAGCCTGGCAATATTGAAGAACCATTTGGACAACACCCTCAGACAGATGGTGTGAATATTGGAGTTGTTCTATGCAGGGATAGGAGTTGGACTCAATGATCCTATGAGTTCCTTCCAACTCGGGGCATTCTATGATTCTGTGATTCACTTCATATTTAGGTTCTTCTAAACATATTACTTTCTTAAACCATGACTACATTTTTCAGAATCAGACCCTAATCCTGCAAGTAGAATGAATATTCTTGCTGCTCTGCATTCAGTTTCTCTCAAAGCTTCATGTTCTTGTATTCTATGAGATTTCCAATTTCTACTAGCATTTTTATTTTTTTATAATAAAATAAACTAAATGAACTAAATAAATAATATTCTTGTGCTATGTTTTCATGTTTAATTTATTTAAGTCCTGAAAATTTAACTAATGTTTTGATTTTCCATCTCTCTCTCTAGTTTATCCATTCATTTTTGCACTCTTCACTGTTAGGATATTTGAGCACCTAGCAAAAATTGCAGTGAAAATTGATGTAAACCTGTTCTGTGGTGTGCATAATTTTAGCTGATTTAACTTCCTGAATCCTTAAGCTTACATTTTTTAGTGAGGCTATAAACTGCTCTCTGGGATTCTCACTTTCACCATAATTTTGTACAACGACATCATGCAGGCAGTTGCATATTTATAGTGGACAATTCTGTTCTATTTTAAAAGACACATTTGCCTTCTTGTACTTATTCGTCTTCATTTTTCTGTCTTGGGAATAATTTACTGTTTAAAATTAGAAAATCTTTTACAAGTTTAAAAAGACTAAATGAAGAACATTTAGCAAATATATGCAAAATAACCAACATAACTTCTGAAAGAAATGCAGATAGTTTTCCTATTGAAACTGAGTCTTATCACTCAGTCTTTTGTACCTAAACCTTCATGCTCATCTTGAATTTATAAATTATTAAATATTTTCTGCAAAAATGTATCTGTCAACCATAAAAGTAACTAACCTGACATGGCTGAAATATGAAGATAGGAGATAATCAACTGTGACAATTACCTCCTTTTTTTTGGTTCTTCTTTTTGTCTTTCTTTGTAATTTTATACCTCATCTCCCAGTGACTCATCAGCTATGGTTTATTGTCCTTCCCCTTTCCAATATCTCTCTTTTTAAGACATTGCTACTCTAGCCACTAGTTTTACAAAAAAAAAGCAACCTAATGGTACAGAGTGCACTATTCAGCAGGCTGCAAGGAAAAAAAAGGGGAAAAAAACCTTACATAAATGCCACAAGAAAGGATAAGCTTGAATGGCTTAGGTGGAGCCAGATGAGGGCTTGGTCTAAGTTAAAAAGCTGAAGTAGTCCAACAACCTCTGTATTGCCACAGCAGCAGTTAACAATCACATTATTAGTTAATCAGTACTATACTTTGTCATTATTGCTATTAGAAGTGCATATCTGGAAGCTAGAGTAGAGCAACATCCTATAACAAAACAAAAGTCAATCCCAGGCCATTATTTAGGTCCAATACCTGAGGAAAGCCAGTAAGAATTTGTAATATAGAAAGGTTTTTTCCAGAAAAAAATTGCTTCCCTTTTTCTCTTCTTTGATCCAGGGTGAGCTGTGCCATCCATTAATTCACTGTCAATGGAGGGAGACATGACTGTCTCTTCCTGCTTGCTCTGAAAGGAGGATAAGTAATTGTTTTCTGCTTCACTCACAGCTCTATAACTCACACGTGTACTGACTGAGGTCTTGTTCCTCATTACCATTCCCTCTGTCTGTATGTTCTTCCAGTAACAGTCTGGTCCTTAAGTAACAACTAAAGAAGTAATTTAGCAATCAACAGTAATATTGCAAATGCAGTTTGGGGAAATGATGCGTTTCAAGCCATTTTGAATTATACTTTTTTTATTTGAGTCACAAAGTAGACTCTGAGTTACTATTGACACAGTGAATCCTTTCCTATTACTTCTTCCTGCTATATAGGCTTTTATTATTGTTTTGTATGTACCACATGGGACTAAACCGTAAAATTTATGGATTCCATACCTATACTACACATCAGTGAACAAGCACCAGGAAACATTACTGTTATAGGGGAATTAAATGAGGTTGTTATAGCAAAATTTGTTGTTCAATCCTTGAAAACTCTATAGATTTTAAAGGTTAGACCACCAAGCAGTAAAGATCACAATCATAATCTCAATAAGAAGTATAACATGGCTATAAAATAAAAATCGACAGAAAGTGACAGAAATATACAAGTATGCCTAATATAATTTCCAGTCCTATTAACTTTATCTATAATTTTGGAATATGAATACAGAAGTAGGTTTTAAGGTTTCCTTCCTTCCTTTCTCCCTCTCTTTTCCATTTCCAGAGACCTAATTTGAAAACGCACTAACTATATCGCCTCTGCAAAACAGAAGAGGTGGATCCTGTAGACCATGGAAGCAAGAGCCGCTGACTGAACTTACTAAAAATACTGCTTCACAGCTTCCCGGCAAAATTTATTGTGCTACTGAACAATTTTCATATTGTTCTATATTGACCATAAGACTATGACTCTCTAACTGTATGCAAATAAATGTAAAACAGTGTCCAGGCCCCGAGGGCAATTAGTAGCAAGGAAATACAAGGTAACATTAAATATTGGCATATAAATTCGTGTCCTGGATTTTTAAAAACAGCCTCCTGATGAGCCAGCAAGCTCTAGTGCCATATAAAGATGACTATTTTGTTAGTAGCAGTCAATGTGTTAAGTAGTTAAATGATAAATAATGATAATGGGTGTCCTCCACTAACATACCTGCACTCCAATTGCCAGTAGCTGCATTTAAGTTGTGTTGTTGATTCACCCTGAGGACACCTTAAGGCCACATTTCCCAACCACAAATATTGTGCAGCTGTTTGAGCACCCAATGGAACACAACAATACCCTAGATGGCACAGTAAAGCTTGCTGTCTTGAGGGCACCATGCTCTTAAAGGCACGTGGGAGGATACCTGACACATGGTATGAGCAGTGGATACTCCCGGTCACCAGCATCTAAAGTGCTTCAAAACTTCCCACACACCTGCCAAGCAGCATGGCTGCTGTAGGTCCTTCCACCAGGCTGAGTGGTCAGCATGCCTGAGTAATGTCCATCAACCTAGAAACTCCATGCTGGGTGTAGAATTGTCCTTGACTACAAAACATATGCTTGAAAAACCAAGGATCTCCAGATGGGGGCCCTTTTAGGACAGCCCCCAGAGTCTTTCCCATGTAGAAACGGTAGGTTGCAAGAACCATGAGACTAGTCCAAGGTGACAATGTAGAGTCAACATGTGTCCATATTACAGCATCTGCCAACAGCATCCCTTGGAAAAGATCACAATGTAGTTGTTCTGCTAATAGTAACCTGAAAATAATAAAAGGAAAATTTATACCATTTTTTTTTAATGCTTACAGAACATAGTATCATGGAAAGCGAAAAACGATGAAGTTTTCCAGCTGTACTATTTTGACCAACTACATGTTACATACCTAATGTGGCTTTAACTTTCACAGATTACGTTTCAACTCTTCTGCCTTTGAATCTGCCAAATATTTAGGGAACTTTGTATCAGTCCAGGTTTTCTGACTGACCAGTTGCTTCTCCCAGCCTGTAGTCAGAGTCACAACAACGAGCATGTTGTTGATACACAGATAGAAGACCAGAGTTATCAGATGGTGACTATTACTTTTCAGTTATGTGCCCCAAGGCTGCCCAGTACTGAGGCACATCAAGCCTAGGAGTCAGTCTCTCACAATTTCAGTTTTGTTGTGTTCCTCTCAAAATATTCATGAATCAGAGAGAGACATATATAAATATATCCTGAAGAGGCATTCAACACACACCACCTTCCTGTTCCAAAACCACCACAGTTTGTATCGTGTTTCAGATCACATATTATTGAACCTGCTTTTTGTGTTGAATAAATATCAATGTTTATATTGACAGAAATGAGTATCTCCCTAGTACAGATAGAAGACTGAAATCATTCACAACATCCTGCATTCTGCAAAATACAAGAAGGCTATGATGAAAAATAATTTTATACAATAAAATAACAGGTGTCTCAATTCCAAGGAGTGTTAGTGATCTCAGTATTACAAACATAAAACATTTAAGTCATTCCTAGGAATCTTTTATCTGCAATGAAAAACTATATTTCCGATGTGTTTTATTGCCACCATAATTATCATACCTGTAAGATATGAGATAATATAGTAATTAATTAGAAAAGCACTAGTTTTTATAAAATTTCTTGTATAGCACTGTCTGAGAAGGACACTAATTGTATCTGGTGTTAGTCAAGTTCTGTTGAAGTAGTTTAAAAGCTGTTAGTTGTGGAAAATTTAGAAACATGATTTCATTTTTAACGAGTATGAAAAACAACAATTTCCCTCTTTCTGCTTCTCTCAGGACTGTGCAGGAAGGAAAATTTCTCTGCTATCATCTCTGCTGGAGCAAGTACAACCTCAGGCCATATGGTGCGGCTGAAGAGGCATGGGGAAGTTTTCATTTTTAAATGTCTTTAACCATGTTCATTCACTGTACCTACTAAGACCCTGTATTACTTTATCAGTACTGAGATTTCTACAGAGGGCTGCTGGGAAAAGAAAAGACAGCATTCTAACTTAAACCAGCACAGCATAAGTGTGTTTATCTAGTACTTTCTACTGCTAGATTTATCCCAGCATGCCAGCTGCCGATGAGTGATGCTTTTAGACTATTCAGAGACTTGAAGGTAGATGCCATTTGTAGTCAGAAAACTTGCAAAAAATTGACTTACTTTGTCTTTTGTGCAGTTGCTGCTGCAAAATATAAAATGGTATACACAGTAATAATTAATTGTGGGAAAAATTACCTTTGTATAGAGAAATATAGAAAGGTAACTTCCATAAAAATGGAAAATCGTTTTAATTTTATAATAAGTTTCACATGTTTAGAAACGATGAAATACCTACAATGTAAAAAAAAAAAGAAAAAAAAGTAAAATTGAAGAACTTCTTTACATCATATACTGGTAATTTGTGTGATCTTGAGTTTAATCTATCGACCTAAATAGACCCAGGGCAAATATTCAGCATTGCTGTTAAATTTTAGTCTTGTTTTCCTCATTGCAAAAGCAAGGAGACATTTAATCATTACTTCCAAGGAACAAATGAGTTTCACATATGTCATCATAATAAAAATCAGACAAATTTATTCTAATATGATCATGTATTTCCATGCTGTTTTCCAACTGATGCTACAAGTATGGTTAGAATAAAAGATGGATGAAAACTCAAATTGCAGAAAACCCAAGGAAGAAAATGACCCAAAAATGGCAGAAACAGAGAGGGGTGGAATAGACTACACAAGAGTGACAACAGAGTTGGCTGAAAATTACACCAAAACTATTTAAATGTGTACAATCAAACCTTTCTGATTTTAAATGATATCCTATACCAAAAGCATTCACTATTTTAATGTCCTAAACATTGAACATTTTTTTTAAGATGGAAAGTACAAAGCACTTCTACATATTATTGGAAACTGCTTTGCTAAATCATGGCAAGATATGTCAAGATATGTTTTACTTTCTTTCTATTTGTTAACATAACTTAGGGGTTTTCTTAGAACTAAAATTAGCTATTCACATGTTTTTACAGAAAGATTTTATTGAGACATATTTTATTGTGCCCAGCATTTTATTTTAGCTAACCATAGACATGAAGAATTTTAGAAAGAATAATGGGCAAGAGAGAGACAGCAAATAATATACAGCAGCATGTTACTCTCTCCTGGGTTGTGACACAGATTGTGACTGATGATGCAAATGTTGCTAATGAAAGAGGTTTGCTAGTTTACTTAAATGAACTGTCTTAGTTTGCAGGTTTAAATTATTTAAAGCTACTATTTGCCCCAGGAGGTAAATACAAAACTCACCAGGAAATCTCTCCTTCTCCTATCTTCTTTCCCTTGTGTTGTTATCCTTGCAGGACCTTTCTAGACACAAAAAGGAAATAGATTCTTTAATTGAGTAAATTGATTACTTATATTTCATTAGTTGGTGATCTTTGCCACTTGCCTGTATTGGATGAAAGAGGTTTTAATGAAACAACGTAGCGAAAAAATCTTGTCTAAAAATAGCTTATTAGAACAAAAGCAAACTGAAATTTAAAAAATCAAGTTGAATCATAGAATCATAGAATCTTCCAGTTGGGAAAGACCTTTGAGATCATCGAGTCCAACCATACCCCTCCTCTGCTAAACCAGTTCTTCAAACTTACCTCAGCTTCAGTCTCTGGGGCAGATTCACTCACACATGCTTTATCTTTAGGATACTCAAGGTTCACAGGTGAGCCAGCGTGTAGCCACACCTTGTCCATGATCCTTGCCCTATGCAAAGGGCACTCCCAGCCTTGGTATATCCACTTCCCACTTAGTTCTCCACTGAAGGGTAAGAGTGTGTTTCAAAAGCATGGAAAAGATGTTCCACTGAAACTCCTCCCACACACGATAGTTCTAAATACAGCCAAAACAAACAAAGGTGTGCTCTCAGAGACACGGAGCCATCCACTTTTTTATCTACCTTAGTCTCAATTGTAAGTTATTCCTTTTAAAAAGTGGGTGTCTGACTGAGATATACACTCTGGAAATGGCAAATCTTGTCACTTCACAAGCAGACTCCTTATTTACACAGGACACCCCTTATTTCTCCCCTTACTCACTCTATGTTATTTTAGTAGTTAAGAATAGAAGGTTTTATACAGTTAAATCTTTTGAGCTCAAAAGTGTTGTCTTTGCTCTTCTTTGGGTTGGATTTAGGCAGATACCTCTCTAAGTGTTCACAGGTGTGAAGTTATCTTTCACAAGCAATTGACATCTGCAGTGAAATTTTAGTCTGTTTTTAGGGAAATGTCTACTTCTTCTCAAAATAACTGTCACAGAGAAAAGTTACTTATATCAGGAGAGAGCTCCTAACCAGTACAGTACTCCTAAGTTGGTCAGAAGCTGCTGTGTTGTCTTCTCAAGAGAAATACTCTCTGACCCAGAACAATTCCACAGAGTAATACTCTGACATCTTCTATTGTAGAAGGACACACTCTCTTTAAGCATTGAATACAGATAAATGAACAGATAGATAATGAAACAAGAAGATTAAAATACCAAACTCTCTCTTTTCTCAAGGGCTGCTACAGGAGAACATATGAATTTTCTGTTTCTGTCTCCTCGCCGTTTCAGCAATATTTTATTTCTTAGCTGCATAAATGTGTTAGTGAGAAACACTACTTTCTTTTTGCAACTGCTTGTAGTGCAGCATATCATCTATCTGTACTGAATGGGGTATTTGATCAATTATTTTCTGTATCATCATATAAATATGACAGTTTCATATAAGCAAGCCCTTAAGGTAAGATAAATTAAAAAAAAAAATGACCCAAAAATAGTGACTTGAGTTTAGATGTAAGATCTTATCTCGGGTACGCAAATTACATGTCATAAACTAAAAATATCACAACTATCAGCAGCAGGTAATGCTGGGTTTTGTGTCCCCATCTTTCTAAGTTTGTAGACTTTAGGTCAGTTGTTCTGCCCTGGGGCGGCAAGGAACGGGGAAAGAATCTATAGTGATCATGATCAGCCTACCTACTGAAGCTACTTCAGTCTTCTGAAAGAGAAGTACAAAACCGCACCACACTATAAAAATCTAACCATCATCCAATTAAAGTTTTAAATCAACAATGAGAAATTCCTCTCTAGTCCAACACAGGTGACTGTTTCCATTTCCCACTTTCTTGACATTTCAGTCTCCTTATTGTCTGGGAACTTCTAGTTTGCACCTCACTCATTTCCATAAGTTGCTAACTGCCTTTATTGACAGAACTGCTTCTGGACATCTGATCTGATGTCAGACAGAAAGGGAGCAGAACCTGGTAGGACTTGCTATTGAAAAACAAGATTCATGTGAGAAGAAAGAACATCAAAGCTGGCCAAGGGAAACAAAATGTTTGGATACAGGATGGTGAATGAAAGTAGTGATACATTCAGTTGTGCCAGTTGCGAAAAGGTTTGTGGATTAACTACAGTGATACGAGCAGGAGGATTGCATCTGGCACTGCTGCTGAGAGGATTTTCAACCAGCATATATTGTAACAGACATTTGTAATTAATTATATTGGCAAGGCATGCACAGATATGTAGCACTGAAATGGAAAATCTAGAAATTAAACAGAAAATATTATTTTGGAACAGTTGCTCATGGACAGAGCAGAATCAAGTTGCTGCAAGCTTCAGAAACATATCACCTCAGCTAAGAGACAAAATATCACAACTAGAAAGGTGAGAGGGAGAATAAAAAATACTTTTTATTTTGTTTCATGCTAGACGGTGTCTGATTGGGATTAACTACTCAGACATATTTGGACTGAATATTCAAAACATAATATGACTTCAGCTTTTAACTTCCAGACTGGCAGTCCCAGGGTACAGATATTAACCTGCTATAACAAAAGCCATTTGAGGTGAACTGATAATTCCAATAGAGTTTTGTTTGCTTGTTTTGCTGTGTTTTGTTTGCCATGTAATGTTGGAAAGGGCAGCCCTTACAGAAAAACATCTGTGGGACTCGGGTATTGTGGGAGAGTGATAAAGAAGGAGATGACTTAGATGAATCTGCAGAAGGAATGAATGTTCAGTGAACTGTGACTGTCCTGGAGTCATCTACTTGACCATTTGCCCACATATCAGTTGTTACAGCTGATGCACTTAAAAAGTTCATTCTCCTTCTAGAGATAGACTGTGCAAAAGGCTGTGTGCTAAGTTGTCCAAAGTTACAAATGTCAGTTCACAATCTCAGTGCTGGTTCAACCTGTTACATTAAATTGTCTATCAGATCAGCAAATGACTGAGAGGAGAAAAACATACATATGCAAAATGGATTGCTCAGATTAAAAGAATTTCAATAAGATGACTTGCAGGCTTCTTTCCAGAGCACTATACAGTGCTGGAAGAAGTTGAAATACCTCTAAAAGAGATGTTTATGGTAATATTTCTAAAAAAGTGTTTTATTTATTGGTGTTCATGAGAGTGGAATGTCACCCATTTTGTAGTCTTGAATGAAGAATCTCCAAAAGGATGTTGATGTGCCAATTTCATTTCTATTTTTTTCATACCACCACTTCCTATGATTTTAGAGTTGGGCATTTTTGTATTTGAGCTCTGCTCTCCATAGTCTGTCAGGCATCCTGAGTGGTCTAGATCAGAAAAATAAAATATTTATGAGATTTCTCTAATTTCTATCTAACACCACCTGTCAGATCTGGGTTCCTGTTATTACTCCTTCATTCCTGAATTGTTTTCTTTCTTCATCTTATTTCTTCACTTTTCTATCATTCTTATTGTGTCTTCTCATTCAGCTTGCCAAGGAAACTCTACTTTTTGCAACATTATCAAGAACTACATTGTATTAAGCACTCTGGTCCTACCAGATCTCAGAGTAGCTTATGAGACTGTCCACAAGACTCTCAATGATAAGATTATGAAATAAATCCCAATGACTGGTACGACTGGTCACAGTTTTCAATTATAATTACTAATCCAGGAGAGACAGCCAAATCATCAAGCTTTCTACCATGGTATCATGTACAATGCCATCTGATTCCTTAAGGCTCGCAGATTCACAGGCTCTTTCCATTGGCATGATACCTGGCTTTCCTTCTTGGATAGGTCTCCTGTTCTTCATAGGCTGCCCAGCTCGTAAATGGCCATATTGTCCATTACCAACCCCAGGCTGGTTGACCCTGGATTTTCCAGCTGCCTTGATTTCCTGAACATTTACCTTTCTGGGCTATTGAGCTTCCACAGAGACCACGTCTTTAGAAACCCAGCATCCCAGCTGCCCTTCACACAAGCCAGACTCAAAATTGAAAGCTATGAGAAGAAATGGGAAAATCATTTATTTGGTTAATAGGGAGACAAGTAACAGCGCTCTGAACAGGAAGGCAAGGTCCATTAAAACATTTTCAAAGTTTTTCATTCCTTGTCCTCTATTACAGTTTGGTTTGTATTTACAGATTTTCTGATGAGATTGATATTCTGTTTAGTGATCTAGTAACAGTGCATTTATACCTAGATCATCCACAGAGACAGTCCCGTATATAAAGGAGAAAGATTCTGATGTAAAAGAATCATTCACTCATGGCAAGAAAAAACATTTTAGAAAGGAACTTGGTTGAGGTTGCACAGAACAGTGATGCATTACGGTTTTCCTTTATTTTTACATATTTAATTCTGCAGTATTCATGGGGTTTTTATTTAATTTTACACTAACTTATATCTAATAATAAAAAACTTTGCAATATATTAGTTACTTACATTATTAAAGTGAATTTCCTCCTCTTCTGCATAGTCTACCTGCAATTTTGAAAATTTTAGTTCACCCATGCACATTTTTGTCACCTGTTCCAACTGAATAACTAAGGGAGTAGTTTATTACCCTCTATATGTCCCTATAGTGATCAGCTATGGGACACCTGACAGACAGGTTTCACACGTATTACTACATGTATTACTATAGACTGGGGACAGGGTGGGTGGAGAGTAGTCAGGCAGAAAGGGACCTGGGAGTGCTGGTTGACAGGAAGCTCAACATGAGCCAGGAGTGTGCCCAGGTGGCCAAGAAGGCCAATGGCATTCTGGTCTGCATCAGGAATAGTGTGGCGAGCAGGACCAGAGAAGTTATCGTCCCTGTACACAGCACTGGTCAGGCCTCATCTTGAATACTGTGTACAGTTCTGGGCCTCCCAGTTTGGGAAAGATGTCAGGATGCTGGAGTGTGTCCAGAGGAGGGCAACAAAGATGGTGAAGGGGCTGGAGCACAAGCCCTGCAAGGAGCAACTGAGGGAGTTGGCTGTTTAGTCTGAAGAAGAGGAGGCTCAGGGGAGACCTCATTGCTCTCTACAACTACCTAAAAGAAGGTTGTAGTCGGGTAGGGGTTGGTCTCTTCTCTCAGGTGACCAGTGACAGAACTAGAGGGCATGGACTCAAGCTTCATCAGGGAAAGTTTAGACTTGATGTTAGGAAAAAGTTCTTCACTGAAAGGGTGATTGGCCATTGGAATGCGCTGCCCAGGGAGGTGGTGGAGTCACCGACCCTGGAGGTGTTTAAGGGGAGACTGGATGAGGCACTGAGTGCCATGGTTTAGATGATGGTGTTAGTGTTGGTGTTAGTGTTGGGTTATAGGTTGGACTTGATGATCTCAGAGGTCCTTTCCAACCTTATGATACTGTGATACTGTGATACTGTATTAGCTGATAGACAAAGGACAGAATCACTCCAAACTATAAACTGTGCTTTAGTTAGGTGCCAGGTTTGATCATTTTGGCACATTTTTTAGTTCTGGTCCCAATTTTTTTTCCCTCCAAGGCCTCACATTACTGTTGCATGAGTGTGTTCTCATATGCCTCTCATCACAATCCAAGTACCTTTGCCCAGAAAATTCTGTTTTGCTGGATTAGGCTCCCATTCCAGCCCCAGCCTGCCCTCCCCTCCTCTGTTACAGTCCCTCCCACCATTCCACTTGAAATCATTTCAAGTTTGTCCCTATATCCTCTCCTACATTCCACAGTTCCTTGTTTTTCTTCTTGCTTTTCTTTTGGTTCCAATGCCTGTTTTTTCTCACCCTTCTTCCGCAATTCTTGGGCTCAGACCATTTCTCTAGATATTCTGCTTCCACATGTTTTAACTCGTCATGAAATTTACCCTCCATGTACCTTTTTCTCTTTCTGTCCCACTTCATTAGTCCATTCTCTCATATTCTAACCAGCCCTACTCTTCATAGGGTCCAGCACTAATCTCATTAGCCAGCTGCAGTCTGTCTCTGAGCACCTGATTCCAACCCAAGCTCTCCCATTTATTGCATTTCTATTCATTTTGCCCTTTCTAGCTTCCAGTTTTTCATAAAGACAAGGCACAGAATACTTCGTCGCATTTGAGAAGTTGTGTTGGCCCAGGGAATTACCCACTGACTGGAAAAAGGGAAATTTTTCCCTTTAAAAAAGGCAAAAAGGAAGACCTGGGGAGCTGCAGGCTGGTCAGTTTCACCTCTGTGCCCAGCAAGATCATGGAGCAGCTCCTCCTAGAAACTCTGCTGAGACACATGGAAAACAAAGAACTGATTGGTGACAGCAAGTATTTGCAAACGATTCTGACCACACATCAGAGGAACCATCTGCAGACTTAGAGGACTTAGATTATACAAGCCTGCAGTTAATCTTCTGCTATAAACACTGAAAACTATAATGTTCTGAGATAAGTTTGGCCTGCACCATAATTCTCAAGTAAACTTTCAAAACAAAGCTACTTAGAGTCATGATAGATACAGTGTGAAACAATTGTCTGCTGTTGTATTCGCTGAAAATTTATCCTGCATATCATCGTATAGTTATCAGTATGGAAGGCAGCATAAAGGAACCAGAAAGATAAAGAAATAATATAAACTAATTTTAATGTTTACAAAGTTAAATTTTTTCCTCAATTGGAAAAAATGATGTAAACTATGGCAAAAGCATCCTTACAGCCAACACAAAACCATACTCTGCATCCAATATTTCTTGCAGAAGCAGTTAAAGTCTGATGCTGAAGAAATAGTCTTTTTTCCCATCCAATTTCTATGCAATTAAGGTTCCTGTCACACTTCCTAGGAGAAAGCTCCAATATTTTCGCATGGTTAACCGCATTGTTTTTAGTAGTGAGAATGACAGAACGTTGTATTAGCTTTGTGAAGGTGGATTTACACTTACTTGGATTGTATCTAAACTTATGTGCTACTTGTAGTAATATCTGCATTCAAATCATCTAATTAGAAGTGCTGAGTTAATTAAAACACAATGACAAGAAAAAGCAACCTCCAAAACCCCCATGGCACTTGTGCGAAAGTGCAAAATCTGAACTCAATTTGTTCACAAGCGTCAGTACTCAGGTACTTTATGGTTCTACCATGGTTTGTTTAAATACTTGTCACATACACTGAATCTGTCTACCCAATTTCAAAACTTTTCTTCCAGAGTTCACAAATGCCATGCCTGTGACAGTGCAATTTGAAAATGAATGTGTGTGTGTGTGTATACATATATATATGAATTTCGTTAAATCTTCTTCTCGTGTCTCTTGACTGATGTTTTTGAAAAATTACATGCAACCACTTAAAAAATATGATACTGTTTATTTTACCTGAATATTTCACTTTCACAGTGTCACAAACACAAATTAATATCCCAGTGGATAAAATAAATTTCTTAACTGTGAGGTGTTTGAAGACATTGCTGCAGTGCTGTGTATAGTCTATATACTTTTTAAAGCTGTACACATTTTATTTCATATATATATTTGGGAGTCTAATGTAAACATGGATCTGGAGGTACAACATAGGCATTGAAACTGATAGAAGTATTTTTAGCTCATTTTCAGTACGAGTTACTGTTAAAGCTGAAGCACGTGATGGCATTTTGTTGATTTTAACAAAAGGTTTTTGGATCCAAGGTAGAGTCTTTCAATCTCTCCAGTGAGGAACAGAGTTGGAAAAAGAGAAATTTCATAATGGTCAGAAAAGGTTGGAGTTTTGTTGTGATACAGAACACAAACACATATTTAAATCCTGAGAACTTTGGAATGAGAAACAACTTGCATAGTCACTTAAATTTCTTTGGGAAACTGCAAAATTCTTTTAGCTTCACATCCTTTCATTTTCTCTTTTTATATGTTAATCACACAAGAAGCTACTTGTGAATGAAGCAGCTACTAGCTGCTGACTACAGCTCGGAGAATTTATGTATACTACAGACAACGTACTTCATTAAGTAGTTAATTTCAAAATTTAAATCAAAATACGTAAAGAAACAGTAAAAATGCATTGTCATCATGGTTTCATACAGCCTTTATAATTTCAAATTGTAATTAATTCTAATGAAGAACATCTGGCTTGATCAAATAATTTGAAATGTGTTCAGAAGGAGCTTAGTGCTAAAGATGACAGAATTATGAAATAGGTCATGTAAGTGACTATGCACGTGAGATGGTGTTCTGGTTTGAGCTAAAGCAGAACCACTTTTCTAACTTTTCAACTAAGCCTTGTCTAAATAACTTCATTTTCTGAAAGTTAACTGCAAGATTTTCAGACACTTGTCTCCACGAGTGATAGCACTTAAAATTTATAGTTACCACAATAATAACAGGGCATTGGTACACAGAAAAATCATTGCTTATATTTATTCATATGGAAACCAAGGCCATCCTTGAGTTGATGGAATGTTGTAAGCCAAAGCAGAAAAAAAAGGTTTGCATCTGTGAGGAGGACCAGACAGGACAGGTGGCCTAAAACTGATCAAGAGAATATTCCATTCCATATAATTCATACCCTATATGAAACTGAGGGATCACAAGGGTCAAGCCCTCTTCTTTGATGGCTGGTATCTAGTGAGGACCTGGTAGGTTCTTCTGCCCCCTTATCCCACATCTATGTGTTCCTGGATCCAGTTCCTGAGTCCAACTCCCATCTGCCACTGAGTCCACCTTAGGACCCTTTCCCATGCCTGTACTGCACTGACCGCAGTGGCCTTCATTTAGCTGCTGACCAGGCTGGAAGGACTAAATTGTGACAAGTGGTCATTTGAGAAAATTTCCCAGAACAAAAAACAAATTCTGTAAAAAGATTTAATAAAATCTAAACCTTGTAGTCTGAATTGAACATATAGAATTGAAGAAACATTCAGGTTGGAAAAGGTCTTTAAGATCATCAAGTTCAGCCTAGCACTGCCAAGTCCACCACTAAACCATGTCCCTAAGCATCACATCTACACGTCTTTTAAAAAACCTCCAGAGATGGTGACACAATTGCTTCCCTAAGTAGCTGATTCCAATGCTTGACAGCCCTTTCTGTGAAAAAAGATTCCAAATATCCAATCTAAACCTCCCATGGCAAAACTTGAGGCCATTTCCTCTCATCCTGTCACTATAACATCCTTTCGCCGATATCACTATAACTTTTCAGGTAATTGTAGAGAGCAGTAACATCTCTCCTCAGCCTCCTTTTCTCCAGACTAAACAGCCCCAGTTGCCTCATAAGAACTGTGCTCCAGACTCTTTATCAGCTTCATTGCTCTTCTTTGCACACTCTCCAGCCCAAAACGAACGCAGTATTCGAGATCCAGCCTCACTAGTGCACTCCTGTACAACTTGGTTTCATCTGCAAACTTACTGAGGGAACACTCAATCCCCTCAGTGAGATCATTCATAAAGATATTAAACTGCCAACTGGATTTGACTCTGTTCACCACAACTCTCCAGGCTTGGCTGTCCAGTCATTATTTTTTTTTTTTTACCCAGCAAGGAGCACATCTCTCTCAGCCATGAGACACCCATTTCTCTAAGATAATGCTGTACGAGATAGTCAAAGGCTTTACTAAATTCCAGGTAGATAACATCCACAGCCTTTCCACCATATACTCAGTGGGTCACCTGGTCATAGAAGGAGATCAAGCTGGTCAAGAAGGAGCTGCCTTTTCTAAACCCATGCTGACAGGGCCTGATCACGTAGTTAAAAGTTCATTCTCAATACATCAGCTATACTATAAGCTTTCAAAAAATGACCGCTGTTGCACTTGAACTCAGCTTTAAAAAAATATATGCACAAAACAGACAATGAAATACCACATGTGGAAATGTAGGCTTTAGATTTTTGTTCTTCATCTGACCCATCATTTCCAAATGTATTATCAATTAATTAACTTTGGGAAAGTATGTTTTATTAAGAAAAGTTTTTTGTAATTTAAAAATCTAAAGAATTTTATTGAAGTTCTGTGCTGGTTGTTTAGATCCCAGGACAAAAAATTATAGTATAAACATTGTCAATTTTAATGAAGATCATGGATTGAAATATTTACTTTGTTTTATCTTTGTATACTTTGCCTTGTATTTCCATATGCACATAGTAAAAATAACCCAAACATTGCAAATATTGAGGTGAGGTAATGGAAAGTCTTATCTGAGACAAAGGACAATATTTAAATATTATGAGGTTGTGTGTTCCGATAATGAAATGAAGCCAAAAGACAAACAGAGATACTTTTCCCCTTACCCCTCTTTATCTCTGTGCCAGACTAGGGAGTGTCAGTAAAAGATGATTGCGTCATGATCATTAAGAGCAGCCAAAAGCAGCAATCCAACATTATTATTGCTGAAGTTCTTCCTACAAATTATTACAGAACGTTATTCGCAAGTTTCTAAACTTCAGACTCAAAAATTGTGGCACAAGAAGAGCAAAATAAGGTAGTGCAAGCATGAAGAGACTGGCATGAGATGGGTAACTGACAAAAGTGTTTTTCAGTAAAGATCACATTTTGTTAAAAAAGATCCTACCTTTCAGATTCCCTATCCCTTCCTGAACAGAATCATACCAACTACGAATTGTGCAATTTTGATATTTGTGTTTTCAAGACAGCATAGCATATTAATTTCTTTCACGTGATGCATCATTAGCATAAAACCCAGGAAAATAAAGTGAGGGAGCTTATAAGAAACTAAAAAGACGTAAGTGTCTGGTTTGGCATGTGAGAACTAGCAAACTTTGGAGGTCTGAAAAGAGTTCAGCCATCTACCAATCTGATGTCCATAATCCTTACCTGCTGTCGTAGTCCTGGCGGAGTCAATAAGAGTATAACCTGAAAATTAGATGTCAATTGCAAACACCAGTGATCAACTTTTCAGGAATTATGTCAGCAATATACTAAGGTGGAATATAGGTGCTCTTACTCTGGACCAGAGATGTTGTCTATATAATCCAATATTACAGTGTTACTGGCACTAAGCAAAAGACTCCGCATGACATAAACATGAAGTTATATGCCCTCACTATCAGCGTGCCAGTTTCAAAAAATTATGGATGTCTTGTGGATATCTTCTGCTCTTCAGTGGAAGGCTTTAGTTTCCTTCTGATAATTTTCTAAATAAAAAGAAAAAAAACACTTTCAAATCATCATTCACATCCAGAGGCTATATCTATAAATAAGCACAAATGTTGAAGGAAAAGCAAGGTCTATCGTATTCTCAGTATTAAAAGCTGCTATTATGCAACAGGGAAAATGTTTGTATGCCACCGCCCCTTTGCCAGACATTGGAAGCCATAGATTGGAGCTTCAGGAAAACTATGTTAATAGTACTTTTTGCCTTCTCCCCTACCTTACACATAGCAATTTTGAGATAAAGAGACTTCTGTGTCATGCGCCTGGGAATGGCCGTCTTTCAGTGGAATCACTCACCTCTCACTGACATCATCCAAATGCAGGAAACATGATGGAGGCAAGGTTTTTGCCAGTCTTTTTCAACAAAGGACAATTTCACCTTGAGTGAACATTTTGTAGGTCTCTCATTACTGATACTAGAAGCTCCTTCTGCAAAACTTTCATTCTAATACAATAACCAGAGGTAATTATTAATCACAGAACATCATCATAAATGAGAAATCTTTTAGTCAAGATAAGCAAAAAGAAAAAAAGTTAAACCCCAAGACCAAGAAGAAAACAGGAATAAATTATTTATAGCTTCTCTCAAAGCCACATCGCCTCTGATCCAAATCTGTCCCAGGGCAACATTGCTTTGAAACTGTAATGAGTAAGAGCCCCGAGGCAGGCAGGAGCACAGTAGGGCAGGGAGCAGAGCTGAGTAGTGTCACAAGTGTAGTGGTGCTACAGCAGGACCTAACCCTTATTGTGCTGCATTCAGTTGCAATTGCAGTGCTGTTATGATATCAACAATAGTCCATCACTACTTTAAATGGTTATAGTGGGGGTTTTTACTTTTTCATAGCAAGACTTTCTGATTTCTCAACTCCCTGTTTCATTTATCGCTTGTTTTCAATGACTCATGACAAGGAAGAATTTTTAATTTATCTTTTTTTTCTGTAAAACTACTCTATTTACACACATGGATTGTGAAATCCTTCATGATATCAATAGTCAAAGGGAAGTTGACAGAAAGAAGTCAGCTGGACAATAACAGTCAATGCAACTTTGCTGGGAGGACAGACAGCAAAATAGATCTGAATAATTTTAATAAAAATATATTGGAATGTTTTATGTAGAAGTCTGTATATCATGAATATTTAAGGTTTTAGCTATTCTTTGTACATAAGCAATATAGATGGAGAGTACATGTTCTCAGTATCATATGACATGCAAAAAATTAATGTGCAGTTTTAATCTCACCTGGATATATATTATTTTAATTCTGGATCAACAATATCTGTGAATAGGTTCTAGACCAGATGAAAATTTTTATATTTCAGCAGTGCTCTTCAACACACACAAACCTTTCTGCTGGGACTGAGTGGAGCAATAGGAATTATTTTCTTCCAGGGGAACTGGCCATCAGTTAATGGCTTGCTCTGAATTACGACATTTTAAGAACAGATTGTGACACAAGGTGGATGCCTGAAAATTTACCCATATAACATTTTTCTTTTGTCTTCTGTTTTTCTGCTTCTTTTTATTTCACATCTTAGATCTAATTTGGTAGTGGTTTCAATAAAGCCATAGTTTCAATAAAGCCATAATTTCAGCTCATTTTATTGTGTCTTCCACACAACGATCTCCATTTTCTTGGAATTGCTACCAGAATGTTCTTGTTATGAATGCAGTCTTTAAAGCCATCTTTTAGAGATACATATACAGTGCCTAGTGCATATGCTTATTTCATTAAACATGCATACTACATATTTTTTCCACTGTAAATCAGTATGTTAAAGAAGCCATTATATTTTCTCCCATTTTCATTGTAAAGATGAATTGAGAGTTAATGTTCCAAATCAACACAGACTTATTAAAAATAATCCTGCAATGGACATAGTAGTACTGTACTAGTACATATCATCAGCTATATACTTGCACTAATCAGGAAACTTTCATACAAAATGTTAACAGTCTTATAGAAGGAATTTTGATAGTAAAGGTTTCTCAGCTCCAGGAAAGAATTGATCAAAACCAGAGTACAAACCAGAGCTCTGTCCTCCCTTTTGGAATAGACAGTATTTCAGTGATTAGAACATTCATCTGGGACACGTTCAAACGCTGGCTCTGTCAGCTCAGACTAACATTCAGATGAGCCTCCTTGTCACTGCCACTCAGGTGCAGTTCTTTGGTTCTAGAAGTCCTTGTTTCGTGCTAACACTGAATATGAATATTCTGAGAAAAGGAAGAAGGAAATCCTAATTTTTTTATACATTGTTATGTTAGGC
The DNA here is from genome assembly GCA_033558185.1 of Dromococcyx pavoninus. Taxonomy (NCBI): domain Eukaryota; kingdom Metazoa; phylum Chordata; class Aves; order Cuculiformes; family Neomorphidae; genus Dromococcyx; species Dromococcyx pavoninus. The sequence goes on from JAUMJL010000735.1 coordinate 1,526,464, forward strand.
AAGATGACTACTTAGAAATGTACAAGATAAGGTGTCTTATGGGTAGAATGACCACAGAAGTAGATTTCATTTGGAAGAATTTAATGAGATTGAGCTTGCTTCCAGTAATGAGTATTACAAAATTAAGTAATTGCCATGTCAACCAGTCCTGCATGGCCAAATTTCACATTGAGTTACACCAGTGCATATGAACTGAATGCAGATAGGTTACATTAATATCATTAATTAAAGGTCTGCCATATGCAATAAAAAACTATATAAAAAAATCCACTGCTCTGTGCAAACATCTGATTTAATGAGTTTTTTATTATGTCACATCAATTTTTTTTACCAGTTTGAGTTATCATGGTATAAATCTTTCAAAAGTTGCAACAAATAATCACTATGATTTTTTTTTCTCAATCACCATGTCTTCTTTCACAGGATCAGTGTTGTGCAGGTAATACCATAGAAAATATTTTAATATGCAATAAATATTACCCTGTAAATATCTGGAAGCATTATTCAGTTTTGCTTCATTTTGTCAATTACTATCATATGGAAATATTGCTGAAACATGATTTTCTAAGCACTTTATTGGAGTGATCATTGCAGAGAGTACAGATCTTCAAAGCCATTCACATCCATCTTGATAAGTACATAAACAGAAGCTTACTATTTTGTCACACACTGTTACACACATCTGAATGAGAAAGATTTTTGCCTTTTTTTCCTTTGTTCAGTCTGATATCCTAAATACCAAACTAGATACACATAACCTTTTTAGATAACAACAGCTTGCTCTTTCATGCTCTCATTTCTGACTTTTGCAAAGTATTGATTTTATGTCATAATGCACTGATAAGCCCCTTCTCTACATGGCTGGTTGTACCAGAAAATGGTGCACTGTTTATGCAGTGTCTTCTTTGTCGTGGATGGAAAATTTATTTACAGCTACATCAACTCTATTCCTTTGTCTTTCCCTCCACTTACTGAAGACACAGAAAGGGAGTAGGATTGTGCAGTCTTGTGTGAAGCTGTAACACAACAAAGTCAGCAGCTTTCTGTTCCTCTGCTCGTTCATGATTTCTCTAGTAATTTGTACCTTGGCACCTCTGCATATTCTGAAGACCATGTGCAGGCTTTACAGGACTGAACATTTCCTAGCTGGCAGAATATATATAATAATGCAACAGATCCAGAGAAGAAGAAAATTAAATATTCTTGAGTTATTTTATTGAAATTTCAGTTCTTCTGATTTTATCATTGTAGGCAAGGATGGAATTTCAAAAGTGCAATTTCAGAGTACTTTTATGGAGTTCTTCGCTTGACTACTGAAAGCTGTAATCATCACAATAAAATTCTAGGATGAGGCACCAGTATAACATAACTTATGTCAGTGTAATAAGATATGTTCTACAAATAAACTCTACTAGAATCGAGCAGATTAATTGACTCCTGCCTAATGGAATTTCAGACATTCACAGCAAGGTCTGCATATAGCCAGAAATACTTTTTTTATATGCATTTAATAAATATCATATTTTAAGATGTAGTGCAATATTTTATTCATTGGATTTTGATTCTTAAAGATTATATAGGAAGACACTGACTGATTCCTTAAGTAAAAAGAAAATACTTAATAAAATGCAGCTGATGCTCTTTAGCTAAGTACGTCACAAACAATATTTTCTTTCCCCCTAGAGTTCTCTTTACTTCAGGAGGCTGTGAAATTTCTCATGTAAGTCTCAGACAGTTGGAAGTTCAAAACCTCACAGAAGGCGCCGAGTGAATTGTTGGAGTGGATTTCTTGACTGTAAGATGCAGGAGGCAGGACTTTGTTTCCTTCTAGCTCTCTTAGAGGGAAGAACATAATTTCAGCACTTAATAATGTAATCATAACTCTTCCTTTGAAGGTGACAGATTTATGGAAGTTGAGTTTTAAACAGATATTTTGACAGAAGCTGGACCCTTTCAGACACAAAGAATTCTTACATTTCAGTAGAAAAGGGCAAAGAGAAGATGCATAATTAGATGGGAATATCAAGATTAATGAGCATGACAAAATCCCTCCTGATCCATGAAACTTGTGTTTGCTTCCTACTATCTTTCTTAAGAAAGACACTACCCATCATCATTAGTCATCAAAAGATATTGCTGTTAGCTCAAAATCTGCATGCTTTACGTGACTTAACAAGGTAGGAGAGATAGGTGCAGGGCAAGAATGTGCTCATTTTATCTTTTTATACTGTTGGAAAGGTCACAGCTTTTCCAGAATAGTTACAAAACCATGCAAGCAAAGACGTATGCTGTACATCAGTGAGAATTCTTTGGACTTTGATCAAATATTTTTAATTTGGATGTATTAAAGTACGCATTGTCTGAATGTACATGACTGACCAGAAAAGCTGCCCTAACCACTTTTGTTTTCAAAATTCATGGTTGGAAGGTTTGGCTGGTAGACGTATTTCACTTTTTTCCTAGGACCTTGATGAAGACATTGAATGACAGTGGGCCAAGACAAATAACCTTCATTAACCCATGAGGAAGAAAATTTTCATTCAGTTCAGAAGATTTTCTATTAGCCATAGCTTTTGACATTCATATCTTAGCCTGTCTCTATTTCATTTAGAACACATCATATTGATTTTCTACAATATTACTTTTAAACATGAATCACAGCACTACAAAGCCACCTGTCTCTCAGGAGATTCTTTTGCCAACACAATTAACTTTGTCAGCATAGGTTTTCGGTTCAATTCTTAAATAAAGTATGCTTAAACGAAGTTAATTGATATTAATATTATCATTGTATCAATCTTTTTTATCTAGATAAGGGAATACTGCACAATCCAGCAGGATACTGTGTCCGACAGTAATGCCAGAGGCACAGACCTATTGATATTTAAATCTGTCAGGTTTTCCCTATCAATATTGACACAATATTTTTCCAATCTTCTCTGGCTGTTCTTTCATTCTAAGACTGGCTAAAAAGTAAAAGCAATGACTCGGGGGTCTCCTTAGCAAACTTCTGAAAAACTTCTGAATTTTTTTCAATTTTAAACATATTTCGATTTAGGAGATGGTGGCTAACTTTCTCCACAGTTATTGTTGAAGAGAAACATATTTTAAATTGGATGTGTATACTATTAACAGCAGGAGGAATTGGGATATGTATAATATTGACAGCAGGAGGAATTGGGATGAGCTTTTTTTTGTGCAGTTCCTTAGTTAAAGACTCCAATTTTTGCAAATAAATGTAACTGTGGCTCAGCCCATTAACACATTGTCCTACTTCCTAAAAATACCTTCTTCCCCAGCAATATTCAGGAATTTTTTGCCAAATCAGTTGCACTCACTGTCCTACAAACACCAAGAATATTTTTTGCCTAAATAAAAGGAAATAAACAAATCAAAGGAGGAAAAACTCACAGTATGAATAACAATGTTTCAAAGAAATTCCAAATAACAGCTACTAGCCTGAAGTCTCACTTCAGCATAATATCCACCCCCTCAAAGCTCTGCTCACTCTTCCAGTGAGCATCTCAGGTAGCCAGAAGCAGTTCTCTATTGCTGCTCTGTTGCAATCTAGATACCCAGCATACAGAGTGCGCAATCTTGCATTGGAGAGCCCAAAGGAAAATGGAGCCCATAGGCAGATTCAGGCAGCTCTGGCTGAGCTCTTCTGTCCACTGCAACTTAAACTCTGCTTTCACTCACAGTTCACATGATTCTACTGGTGAGTTTAAGGGATCTCACTCCACAACGTATTCTTCACAGTACCCATGGCTCTATTACAAGCATAATATAACTACCATCTATATATACAAATCCATCTCCAGGTGAATGAGAAAGTCTCAGTAGGCAGAACTATAGGCTAACGTAACTGTAATGTTTAGAAGTAAAGTCAGATAGAGGTGATCTTTATGCCTTAGAGAGAGACCAAGATTTATTTTTTTTAACATTTAAAACTATTTTTTTTTTGTCTGAATTTCTTTCACCTAGAGCACAATCTACATTTTGTCTTACTGAACTAAACTGAGAAGTTCTGTAGGATTAGAAATTTGCTAGCCCTGAGCATCTCTACAAACTGATCAGTCTCTTTCATATGTTTTGCACAGGCCATGGACAGATGTATTTTTGCATGGTAAATACCTATCTTCATGGCCTTATCCTACACTAATACTAAGTAAAGTTTACTGTCTCTCAGGGGAGAAACATGAGAATGAGTTCATGTACTCCTCACCTTAATTTTACTAAATACATTAAGCTCCTAATCTCTAATATTCATTACTGAGTGGAAGAGGTGGGAGATTTTCTAGCTCATGTCATGCTTGTAATTATTTTTCTATGTTTTTCCGAGCTTTCAAAAGATATTTGCAAAACTTTTATATTTCCCTTGAACATATCATACTAATGGAGATTTCAGTAATCTGTATAAAGAGATAATGTCTCCTACCAGTTTTATACAAGATGCTCCAGTGCATTTTTAATTCTCTGAGATCTAGTTCTCATATGCTTACCTCCTGTCAGTCTTATTTAGACCATAATTTTTTTTAAAGAGCATTTAAAAGACAGGAATATCTTAAGTGACTACAGCTAATTACAAAAAGCACATATGTCAGGATCTTAACCTTAAAATCAAACACTCCGCCCCCCCCAAAAATTAATAATATAGCTTCAAGAAACTGAATAGTTCCATTGTTAACACTGACAGCTTCTCATAATTTTTTTCTCAGATACTGAAAAAGTGGCATCATAAAGGAGATGTGGCTTTAATCGTATTATCCAGCTAGATTTCATTAACACAAGCTATTAACACAGAATCTTTCCAGATATGATGTCAATATTATTTCTCCAAAGAATGATTTCTACATCTACTCTGAAGAGAATACTATACTGTATATTCTCACCGTCATCCTCACAGCTCCCATCTACTCCCTAGATGTCTCTTGCTCCCACCCAAATACATGGCTCCCCAATGCAAAATTAAGACACGCAGAAAAAATATTTCCTACACAGTGTAATATATTGGATCTATTATCTGTCTTACATGTAAACTGTATTCCTTTGTCCAAACTGTAGACTGTCTCCTCAATAAAATACAATACCAGTGATCAGTTACCTACTAATAGTACAGACATTTCTGAGATATAGAGATATTTTTCAATGAAAGGGATTTTTATTTTCTTAAGAGACAGCACATGTTATGTAAGGCCTCAGAATTTGTGACATCTGCTACTAATGCAACATATGCTGGACTAAGCATACTTGAGGAGATATTATATTAACGTCATAATGTTTACTGATTAATAGTAATATATTATGCCTGCTTACCTGCCCTTTCTCACCCTCACAGGAATTCTGACAGAGATTTCTACAGTGTTTCTCCTGTTACACAAGTTACTGCACTAATTAGGCTATACTTAGCTCCAGCTCCTGAAATGCCATGCTGTATGAGATCATCACTATTATATGGTAGGTATTATAAGCATAGTCTGTGCAAACCTTGCAAAAGTGTTTATTAATAAGTCAACAGGGATGATACCACTTGTGAGGCTTAACAGAACCCTTCTATCCACCAAAGTAGTTTCCGGAATGACATTTTGACAACACACCAACAGATACTGCATTTGCTCACAACACTGAGCTGCAGGAAGAAAAGTATTTAAGAAGAAAATTCAGAGGTATTATGAGTACCTTAAGAATAAAAATAGGAAACCCAAACATCTCCACTTTGTCACGGAGCTTGCAGAAACAGCATCATTGTGACCCACTTCTCATGTACAGCCATCCACCTCCTTCCCACGTAAGACCCAGACTTTTTTCTCAGGAAGAAACCTCTAATAATTCTGATATTGTATGACAGAGCCAGAAAATGGACTGGCTTTCCCCTAAGCTACCATCCTTTCTTATTCTACCCCTTAACTTTTGTCCCTTTCTCAGTTATCCATTTCCTTATGATTTCTCCTCCAAAGGAGTCAGGAGTCATCAGAAAAGAAGACCAAAATATGATCTTTGCATCACAGAAGCGTCCTGTTCCTGAGATGTTCAACTTAGAAGAACATCTGGCAGTACCTGTTAAGCCATCCATTTAAGGGTTGGGGTTTTTTTCTCTAGTTTCCGTATTAGAAGAGTTTCCTTTCACTGGTTTCTTTAACTGATGCAACACTATAGGTGCAGCCATTTTGGTTCACTTGAGGGTATGTAAAGATGTATTAAAACAAATGAGGATGCTGAAAATAAATCCAACCACAAATGAGAAAAGTAAGGCTGAATAACTAAAGAAAAAAGCAGATGAGGCAAGAGAGAAAAAGATAAAGTGTTCAATAAGTAAATGGAGAAGTATAGATGAAGAGTTGAGAGGGGGGGAAAGAAAGGGAAAATGGGACTGCAAAAGAACCAGAAAGAAGAAGATGGAAAAGAAGAGACAAAGAAAATAGTAGAAAGGGAAGAGTGAAATGAAAGGATGTGAAGAAAGGAAACATCTCTATGTCAGAGAGTCAAGTGAAATTAACCAAACAGAAGTGTTGGGATAAATAAATTGAAATAAGATATCAAAGACAAAAACTTATGAAAGCACACTGAGAAAACAAGCAGTTTGAGGGTGAAAAAGACAATTACTAAGATGAAAGCTACATCATGCTATGGCTTGAGTGGACATAAGAAGATTTAAAATATAAATAACATTGAGAGAAGAAAGGGAGTTTTAATCCTGAGTTCACATATATCTATCCCCATTACTAAAATGCTGCCTGTTACCTAACACAAATGTGTAGTACAGGCAGGAGCATGTGCATCCAACTTCAGTGGAGCATGAATAAAATGAAAGTGATTGTGGCTAATCTTACTACCACTTCATTATCTTCAGCTCTTGGGTGAGAGAGTAGAATTACTGTAGGTTATTTCAGTGGCTACAGTTATCTTGCTATGTCACTGCACTCTTATTGTTTCAAGTAGCTTTATGATGAGTGACATATTTATAGGGTCTCCACCATTAAGGTTTTTATTAAGTGGCACACTAAAGTAGCAAGAAAAATCCATTTCAAATGAACTTCAATTTTTAATGGTTTGCTGCATCTGCTGTAGTTTCTGACTGCTTTTTGGTTTAACAGGAGAGTGAGATTCTTGATACCTTTTAGGAAAAAAAAACCCTTACTAGGGAGAATTCTTTGTGAACCAAACCCACCTATAATCAACTGTCAGGCTCTTCCCTTCATGCCTATATGTCTGTAGTCTGAATACACTTTTTTTATCTGATTCCTTTTCCTGTATTACAGGTATTTTTCATTTTCTGATTATTTCTTCACTCTTCCAAGTACTCAGTTTTGTTCTATCCCATTTTCATGATCTGTGCTGTTCAACTGATGCACTTTTAGAAAGGGTAATATTAGTGTAAATACTGTTCCTTCACAGGTGCTCTTTCTCTTTGGCTGCTGATAATTTGCACACATACTCCAGAATTTTCCAGCATGCTGCAAGGCCAGTCATGCTAACTATCCATATCTATCCAAATTGTGGTTACTTACATGTGAAACGGGTTGTTATAATCTGTCCTTGGGGTCCTTATTGTGTTACTCACTTGAACTGGATCACGGATTGCAGTGGAAGTGCCCTGAACAATTCTATGTAGCAGGTGGCAGAGTAGACGCCACTGGAGTACACACATTCTCATGGGTTCCTTATTCATCAACCAACAATTCTTGTGCAGAGCAGTTACAGGAATGAAGAAGGACCACATCAACATCCAAACAAACAAAGGTCAGTTACGTCAACAGAACTTGTACATGTGGGAGTACCAGCTCATAGAACCACTGGAAACTTTCATCTGCTTCCAAACTAGGACAGACAAGCCCAAATTCCAACAAAATAAGCTATATTTATTACTAAAAAGTTGACAGAGAAGATTTCCATATCTGCATGAGTAACCAATATACCATCAACCTGTAAAGTACTTAACAGAGCTATAGGGAAAGTTGTACTTCAATGAGCACTGCAGTTTATTTAAATGTGACAAAGTTGGATAAAGAGTAGTTAGAATTAAGATAATGCAGACTTCAAGCACTGAGGACTTCCATGGAGTACATGTGCCCATGTTTTTTGAAAAATACACAGAAAAAAACCAACATCAAGTATAGATTTTGCAGATACTTCATAGCTGTGAAGTAATTAGGTAAGATCTGTTTCCCCAGAAAAAAGCATTACCAACAGTCTTGTCCATCCTACTACCTATAGGAACAAAATTTCCCAGTGAACTACCCCTAGAGCTAGTGCATAATTTTTTCTCAAAAGGTCATAGCTAGCTCAGGAGAGCCTGGGTCTTATTTAATACATATGAAAAGTAGATGACCAGGAGACTAGGCCTAGGAATGAATCCAGAACTAGGTCATTTAGCAAAATAAGGATGCATCTTCTTTTCTATTTAACTGTGCCCTGAAAACGCACACTCAGGCAGACGGTGTAATGAAACAGTTGGCAGTTACAGGGTGGTGGTAGCCTGAGCACTTGGCAAGCTGAAAGCAAGATAGGGCTGCTTACAATGATATTTGCATGCCAGGGTGGTCAACACCATCTGTACTACTGTGACCTGCTGTGACCCAATACAATATCTGGGTCAAAATTTTCACCAAAAGTGAAAAAAACCTCAATCAGTTCTAGTTTAGTCACATCGTGCAGACAACTAGAAAATGTACCTGTCATTTCTGAAGCAGATAAAACCAACGTCCTGAATGTCTACTGCCAATATAGCTGAAACAGTATAAGAGAGAATTTGTTACTGTTTTACTGCCATAATTTTTACATTCTGATAAAAACAAAATCCATCCTGTCACCTTCCCTTCTCTGCACTTGTTGTTGTTGAAAGTCAGCATGAAGCATAACCTTTGGTAGTCAAAACACAAACTGCTGTAGTCTTTAAGATCTCCGGCCCTGTTTGAAGAAGTATTTAAAGGTGAGTTCATATACTACCAAATCCTATTCAGATCCTATCTAAATTTCCCTGCAGTTTAAGCTAATGGGGGAAATTATTGTTGGATATGTTTCACTTTGATGGTATCATACATCAAAACCTCACTAATCTGCATTCCACTTACTTGTGCATTACATGGGAGCCCAAAACTTCCTTCTTCCAGTCTCTCCTTTAAAGACTGAGTATAGAAAATTGCAAGTAGTTGTAATAATAAAAAGACTTAATTTTCACAGGCTGTGTTCCAGTATACATATGAACTCTATCACACTCACTGCTGGAACATTTGAGCAAAGAGATGTAGATGATGATGAGGAAGAATGAGAGGTATTGCTCACCTGTGTGTTTCCCAGCATGACTCCTTTTTTTCTGTAGGTGTCCTCTTGACTGTAAACTTCTCAGGACAGAAATCTTTTTTAGCGTCATAGAATACACCAGATGTTTTGCTGGCGCTTAACTAAAGAATAACAAAATCGCAGATAATTATAGCAAAACTATAACTGTTAGAATGAATTAATGAAACTTTTGTACATTGATACCCTTTGGTTTTCATTGTTTATTCACTTTGATGATAATTTGCAAAATTCTATAATTCATCATAGCTCTTCCTATAATTAATGTAAATTAAAAAGGTTCTACTGTAATGCAGTTATTATTATCTTCCTTTGCATAAATGCACACAGTTCTCTAATTAAAACATGTTGTATTTTTTTAAATCAGATTAGTGGGTATAATGGAAACAGAAAACATGAACGAAGTACTCAGCTGTTTAGATAAAAGCTAGGAGTATTGAGAATGACAGAGGTCATTCTTTTTAGCTTCAATAAAAATTAGTCAAATGAAAGAGAAATTTTAGTGAGAAGGCAGGAGTAAATGTTGTGTTATAGAAGCACTACCTTTATATATCTCCATTGAGAATCATTAACAAACCACTAGTCCACTTGTAGACAAATTACATAGTTGTATGTTACATACACTGTTATGCTGTAGAAGTTAAAAACAGTAAACTACGTAAATATCATTTTATAACTTTTAATATAGAAGAAATAATTTTTCCTCCTTATCAGTCTAGCTACTCTTTTCTAATAACACAATGACTTTTTTTTACTCATTGGTGACAAAGATCACACAACAGCATTTTAAAATAAGTGCTCTAAGAAAAAGTTCTACATTCACATTAGAAATGTAAGAAACATTAAGATGGGCAACCAAAATATCAATAAGCGATTTTCCTTTTTCCATACTTTTTTTTATGTTCTATAGTTTTCATTTTCAGTGTCTTTCTGAATTTCAGACTTATGTATACCTTAACAGATTATTTAGCAGCATCTGGATTTCCTTATTCATTTTTCTTTTTAACACTGTTTCCGAAAAAAAAAAATGAGTGCATTCACCTTGTTAAAGCTTTTGGTATGGCAGCAGATCAGCTCCCTAAAGAAGAAGAACAGCAGGGTGCCATAGTCAGAAAAGGAAGACTGTATAGGCAACATGAAATGCTTCCCAGAAGGGTACAGTAAGTGGGGGGAGAAAGGTGAAAGACTGCAAACCAAAAGATAATGCTATTTTTAGGATTTAAAAAGGAATTCTTCAGGATAAACCTGATCCCAGAAAATGAGAGAGCACTCACACCACAGGATACACTTGCCACTAAATGTAGGAGAGATGGGAGGCTGAAGAAAAGTGGAGGAACCCCTGTTTGAATGAAAAAAAGGAGAAGAAAGAAAGGAGTGATTGACTATGAGAGAATGAAAGCAAGGATATGGATAAGTAATTGTAATTGTGTTTGTAGCTATGCAAGTCCAGCCTAGAAAGTTGGAACTTATACATATGATGCTAATTTACATATATCCACATAAACTTTCTTTCCTCTTCCTGGCTGCAGAAAGGCCAGACCAGGTGGGTCTACGGTGACTTACTATGTACTGTACATGCACTTACAAAGTTGTGCAGAATTGCTCACCAGGTGTAAGTTGTAGTGATAACTGTAGATATCCTCACAGCCATAGATGAGTAGACTTACCAGTGTATGTAAACAGGTATCACATGACCAGTGTGTTATCCAGGGCTATACTGAATGGGGGTGGACTACATTAGCAACAGTAATCATGGAAATTAGAGACAGGTGTGACCTATGGGGAAAAAAGCAAGCAGGTTGGAGGTCAAGTGATTTATTTATTTGTGGAAAGATTTGTGATCCTTTGTCAGAGAGTTTCTGCAAATGAGAGACAGTGAAAAATATTTTGGAGATAGATAATATCAATTATGAAGGAGTTAAAGAGAGGAAACTCTTTCGGCAATTAAAAATTATTACTATATATCAATTAGTGTTTTCCTAAATTTTAGGAGTACTCATATCTCTAATCTGAGTGTTATGACTTGAGTACATCTCTACCATTTGCAGATCTGAGAGCTGAATATTTTCTGTTCTTTAATGTTTTCTGAAACATCTTAAAAGAAAAAAAGAGAATCTTCTATGCAAAGAAATAAGATATTAAAAAAGTTTCAATGTTTTTAATTTGATTTCTTTTAAAACAAAAAAAACATGTACACAGTCTCTCACTAGATCAACAGCTTCCAGAAATTTTCTTCTCTTACCTAGAAAATTTATTTATGTTTATACACGTTTTCACCTGTAATTGTATTTCTGAATTGTTTCATTGTCTTCCTCTTTTTATTTTTTAATCCTTCATGAGGCTAAGCACAAAATTTAGATTTCATTAAAAAAGAATCAGTGGTAGAGTGCAAAGATCTCTAACGTGCAGCTCACAAATGAAGGTGAGGAGGTAAAAGGATTCTACTTTTCTCCAGATTTGTGATTGTTACCTGTGTGTACCTTGTAGATCTTCTCAGTTGACATCAATCAGCAGCCTGCTACTGGTATAATAGAAGCTGCACTAATTTACACCCACAGAGAATCAGGTTCATAATGTGTTAAACGTACTAAATTAGGAATGAATATGGTATTAGATTTGAATTCCAAATGAGTACAGCATCAAATTTTCTTTCTTATCTGACAACTGGAAATTTAGAGACATTGTATGTGAAAAAAGAATAATGTTACACTTATTTTGAGCAGTTGACAGACATGGCTGGAAGTCTGATATGATTAATGCCTTAAAAATAAGGCTTCAGTAAATTAATCCCAATAGATTCCCAATCTAGAGAGAACACCAAGATACTGCTAATAGTTAAGTGGCTTTGTTAGATAATAAATTCTGTCTTCAGCTCTGTTTTATCAAGGAACTTTTATAATGCATCAAAACCAAAAGAATTAATGAGGTCTCTTACACACAAGTGAGTGAAGAGGAGCTGGTTGCAAGGGCTTTCGAATCCCATTTCTCACCAAAAATAGTCTGAGATACCTATAAATTCATCTTCATACTCATTTCCTTACCAAAACCTTGAGAATTACTCCTTGAGATAGGTATTCAGACATCCTGGCACTGGCAGAGGTCCAGACACCAAGTAGGAAAAGCCCAGGATAAGTTCAAATGCACAGAAGTTCAGTGGCAAAGTAGAGCCAAAAAACCATCACAAAATCCTTCTTACTGTGTCTCATGCCTGAAACAGTCAGGTCCTTTTCATCAACCCCTACACTTCAGGGCAAGGAGTTTCTATATACTGATAGAAATTCAAAACTTGTAGAAAGGTATTGGTTATACGTTCCTCCTTTCTGCATCAGCCAGCAAATAGAGAGCAGCCCAACTTAAACAACAGTATCATTCCAGGAATTATCCTTATCCAGAGAATACAGTTCCAGGAATAATTAATTATTTATTACTTGTTTTACAGCAGCTTTACAGATAAACATTTCAGCCAAGCCAATAACAAATTCTGCTGTATATTCAGAGCTGAGATCTCAAGTCTTGCTGTGGTGTTATGCCAAAGACCACAAGCAAACAGATCAACCCTCAGGGGCTGTCTGGTTATCCGCACTGGAGACTTAGAAGGAGTAGTATAGGTGCTGACCATTCCATTTTTTATGTGGCTTTGCTTTGTAGGCTGATATGACTTTATGAGATGGACTACCGAGGCTTGTAAGTGCCAAAAGGGAGAGGTTCTGGCTGTTATAAGAATCTTATTGAATTGGGCACTGTGCATGCATGTTATTAGAATCACAGAACTGTTTAGGTTGGAAAAGACCTTTAAGATCACTGAGCCCAACTCTTAACCTAGTAGTGCCAACTTCACTGCTAAACCCTATCCCTAAGAACCACATCTACACATCCATTAAAATATGTCCAGGGATGATGACTCAAACACTTCACTGGGCAGCCTGTTACAATGCTTGATAATGCTTTCAGTGAAGAATTTTTTCCTAAAATCCAGTCTAAACCCCCCTGGCACAACCTGAGGCCATATCCTCTCATCCTATCACTTTTACTCAGGAGAAGAGACCAACACCTGCATCATTATAGGTAGCTGTAGAGAGCAAGAAGATCTCCCCTAAGCTTCCTTTTCTCCAGACTAAACAACACCAGTTCCCTCATAAGAACTCTGCTCCAGGCGGTTCACCAGCTTCACTGCCCTCCTTTGCACAGGCTCCAGCAGTGCAATATCTTTCTCATAGTGAGGGACCCAAAATTGAACATAGCGTTTGTGATGCAGCTTCACCAGTGCCAAGTATAGGGGGACAATTACTTCCCTACTTCTGCTTTCCACACTATTTCTCATACAAGCCAGGATGCTATTGGCCTTCTTGGCTACCTGGACACCCTGCAGGCTCGTGTTCAACGACCTATGGGTCATTTTCCACCAGGAAGCTTACCAGTCATTCATCTCTGAGCCTAGATTTACATAGCGTTGTTGTGAGCAAAGTGTAGGATCCAGCACTTAACCTTGTTGAATATCATACAATTTACCTTGACTCACCAATTCAGCCTGTCCAAATGCTGTCTGGTTCAGATCCCCTGGTTTTCCTGTTCATGTCACATGATGACAATCAAGATGATATGCTCCATAACTCTCCCTGGCACAGAGCTCAGACTGAAAGGCTTGTAGTTCCCTGGATCCTCCTTCCAGCCCTTCTTGTAGATGGGCATCACATTTGCTGATCTTCAGTCATCTCGGACCTCTCCTGTTAGCCAGGACTGCTGATAAATGATGGAAAGTGGTTTGGGGAACACTTCCACCAGCTCCCTCATAGACTTGTGTATGTCTAGGTGGTGTAGCAGGTGGCTAACAATCCCTCCTTGGATTATGGAGGCTTCTTTCTGCGCCCTGTCCCTTTGTACAAGTTTAGGGGGCTGAGTAACCAAAGAACAACTGGCCTTACTATTAAATACAGAGGCAAGAGAGGCATTATGTGCCTCAGCTTTTTCCTTGTCCTCTGTCACTAAATTTTCCCTTGCATCCAGTAAAGTGTGGAGATTTTCTTTAGTCCTGCTTTTGCTGCTAATGTGTTTATGGAAACAATTTTTCTTGTCTTAAAAGGCAGTAGCTATTTTAAGTTTTAGTGGGTTTTGGCCTTTCTAATTTTCTTCTTGTGTAACCTCACAACATCCTTGTAGTCCTCCTGAGTGGCCTGCCCCTTCTTCCACAGGTCATAATTCTGCCTTTTTTTTTTTCCTGAGTTCCAACCAAAGCTGTCTGTTCAACCAGGCCAGCTTCTTCCCTGTAAGTTTGGCTTTCTCCACATGGGGATGACATGTTCTTTTGCCTTTAAGATTTCCTTCTCTTGAAGAATGTCCAACATTCCTGGACTCCCTTGCCCTTCAGGGGTGCCTCCCAAGGTACTCAGTTAACCATGCTCCTAAACAGGCCGAAGTCTACCCTCTGGAAGTCCAAAATGGAAGTTGATTTTCCTTTCAGATTATTTTCATTTGAAAGCTAATTCTTATAATGTTCTTTTATGAAAAAGTGGATTGATCTTCCTGATAATTGTGAACATGCTTAGTCATCTTCCTACGTTGAGAGGATTTATTCTGCTTTCTCTGTCTGTTTGAGCAATAATTTAGTTTGAAGGCTATATCCAAAGCACACAACCGGCTGCTGTTCATTATCTGCTAGTGAATTGAGCATTTGGATATCAACTGCAAAATGAGTTTTGTTTAAGTTGTCTTAAACAAACAAAAGTGATCAGATATAACGAACAGGTGATTTTACACTTTTAAAATGTAAAAATGTAGGTTACTCACATTTTGACTGCAGTTCGAAATATTCCACTTCTTTTTTCGCAAGTTTCATTTAAGCCTTGGATTTGAGCTCATAAATCAATGCTAGCATACATTCCCCTACTAGTGCTTTTAATGGGCACTCTCTTTGAAAGTTAAACATTCTAGAAAATTGCTCAAACACAATCTTGAATCGCTTAAACACAGCTTTGAAATACTTCTCATGCTAGGCAAGGTTGTCATAAGCTTTCAGTATAACTGTAAAAAGGCAAAAACCTTGAAACTAGAAATGATATAATAACCAATTTCATTGCTATAGTTTTGGTAATCATTATGATGATCCAAATATCCTCCGTTGTGTTCATGGAGATTTTCAGTTCCTGCATGCATTAGTTTTCTAGTCTTTTGGGACACCTTATTTTCAAAGTTTCAGAAATGTTCTTAGTTGCAGAACAGACAAACAAACAGCAGACTGTTTGCCAACAGATCCTTCCTGTCTACTCACTGTGAGTAGCAACATCTTCCTCTCACTAACTTCTTTTTTAATGCTCAGTGAAATAAAATGAGTATGACCTAAATATTTAATGCATATAGAGTATCTGAGAAAATCTTTTTTTAATCTTTCTCCTGTTAATAGCTGCAAGGTTAGATCTTATTTAAACATAAAATGCAAATATAATAGGACATCTATATTTATAGCAGCACTGTTTTCTCAACACCATTGCTCAGCCTATACACATTACCTGTCTCTTCTGAAAGTGCCAGTTGCCTCAAACTTTTTGATGTCCACTAACAGTGATTGCTAGTAAAGTAATTCACCCAGTGATCATGAAGACAGGCTGCACAGCCACCAGCAGTAACACTAAGCATTGCTTCACTGCCCCGTGAAACAATTGCCAGCCTAATATTCATTTCTCAGGTGTCTCACACACTTCTATGTCTCTTTCCTCCTCTCATGATGAACAACAAACACCTGACTTCTGTTAATGAATCCATTTCAGACTAGTAGTGCTCTAAAGGGAGACTTGCTGTCATGGATCAGACAGAAATCTGGGAGGTAGGAGTTCCTCAACTCTAATTTTGACATTCATTTATATTTTACTTATATTCATCTGTGAGTACATAAGTTTACCACAACTTCATGGTAAATAGCTGTGGCCTTGAAAACATGTTAGTACTGTAAAAGGGAGCTGCCCTTAAAAGCAAAGCAGAAAGAGCTCAAGGCATCTCCTGCAGTGAGACTAATACTCATCAGGTCACAGGGGCGCTACTTGAAATACTCAAATTACTCTAAAAATTCTAAGTATCACCTACAGTATATTGTTATTAGGCTAAAAACCTGTCATAATAAATGGTGAAACAAATACCATTTGTTAATTTGTCAGAATTAGAGGAGTATTTAGTTTTCACTCCTGAGAGCAGTAATAATCATATTGACTCAGAACATTATAGTTAAATGGAAGATATATTTAGAAATAATGTATGTAATTTGTGCATTGCGTATTTCAAATCCACAGAGAAGAACTACTAAATGAGGCAGTGAGCACCAACAATGGGATATTGTACAATTAGACAGCTCTGAGATTGCCTCAAATGAACTTGATACACTTAGTTACTCACTTGCAAGATTAAGCAGAGTGTACAAGAGAGGAAATATAGCTATCACAAGATGATCACCTACACAGGTGAACTAGATAACACCACAGTAATAGTGATGGTCGAAACTCCATAGGAGAGTGAGAAACACTATGTGTGATACCTCTACTCTCTGGAATAGCTTTATTATTACAATTTCATAGAAATATCTAGTGAAAAAAAAAATATGTTATGCTGTTCTTCAGAGTAGCAATCTAGCTCGTTACTCCTGTTCAGCAGTCTGGTTTATGTGAAATAAAAATCATAGCACTGCTTTGTGTCTGAGAAATAGCATTCTTCACACATTATGATCTAATAATTGAGCATATAATTAAAACAGAATGTAATACCTTGCATCGATCCAAAGGAAATCTGGCAAAAAAAAAAGAACATTATCAACAAAAGCAAAAATAATAATATGACTTTGTGAGTTAATGTCTTTCTAAATACGAGTATTTTCAAAGCAGCAGACCTCAGAAAATGTAGGGAAATTCTTCAGATTTTACTTTTGTCCTTCATATTCTGCTACATTGATCTCCTTATTTGTTGTCATTTTATTCAAGAAGCAGATAAAAATAATGCATTTTTCTATTTGTCAGTGATATATGATACAGTTTCAGGACCAGTTTCTCTAAGACTTCATATTTTACTCTGCAAGTAATCAAATTCAATGTTGTGTCTTTGCCTTCAGAACCAGTATAGGTTTCTTTCTTAAGCTGCACCTTGAATACTGTGTTCAGTTTTGGGCCCCTCACTACAAGAAAGATATTGCGCTGCTGGAGTGTGTGCAAAGAAGGGCAATGAAGTTGGTGAACGCTCTGGAGCACAAGTCTTACGAGGAGCAGCTGAGAGAACTGGGGTTTTTTAATCTGCAGAAAAGGAGGCTGAGAGAACACCTTATCACTCTCAAAAACTATGCGAAAGGACGTTGTAGTAAGGCAGATGTTGGTCTCCTCTCCCAGGTAAAAAGTGACAGGCCGAGAGGAAATGGTCGCAAGTTGGACCAGGGAGGTTTAGATTGTATATTAAGGAATATTACTTCACTTAATGAATTATAAAGCATTGTAACAGGGCTGTCCAATGAAGTGACTGAGTCACCATTGCTGGAGGTATTTAAAAGACATGTAGATATGGTAATTAAGGACATGCTTTAGTGGTCAACCTGGCAGTGTTAGATTTATGGTTTGACTTGGTGATCTTAAAGATCTTTTCCAACCTAAATGATTCCATGATTCTGTGATTCTTGTATCCACCCTTATTTAAAACCTTTAACAAATAAATTTATATTTATTTTATATACATATATATTTCCCTCAAACAAAATAGTGACACCTTTATAAAAACATAGTTAGTGAATTTCTCAGTCTTTTGCTTTTCTGTCTTTATAAAGAAGGTTTCTCTCTGTTTAGGATAGGATTATTAATGAAGGAGAGTTTTCAAAAACAGCCAGAACAGGCCAAACCCAATTTTCCTGTGAAACTGTATGTACAGCTACCCTGAATTTTCATTCTAGTTGAACGTGATTTGGCTTATTTTTTCAAAAATTTTATATATAGAATCATAGAATCTTCCAGTTGGAAAAGACCTTTGGGATCATTGAGTCCAACCACACCCATCATCCGCTAAATCATGTCCCTCAAAAACTCATCTACCTGGTTTTTAAACACCTCCAGGGATGGTGACTCAACCACCTACCTGGGCAGCTGTTCCAGTACCTGACCAGCCTTTCAGTAAAGAAACTCTTCCTAATATCTAGTCTGAACCTCTTCTGGTGCAACTTATGGCCATTTCCTCTTCTCCTATCACTTGTCACTTGAGAGAAGAGATCAACACTCGCTCTCCCACAACCTCCTTTCAGGCAGCTGTAGACAGCGATGAGGTCTCCCCTCAGCCTCCTCTTCTCCAAGCTAAACTACCCCAGTTCCTTCAGCCATTCCTCATAGGACTTGTTCTCCAGCCTTATCACCCTTCTCTGGATACGCTCCAACACCTCAATGTCCTTCTTGTAGTGAGGGGCCCAGAACTGAACACAGTACTCGAGGTGTGGCCTCACCAGTGTCGAGTACAGGGGCACAATCACCTCCCTGGTCCTGCTGGCCACACTGGTTTTGATACAGGCCAAGATGCCAGCCACCTGGGCCCATTGCTGGCTCGTATTCAACCGGCTGTCAACCAACATCCCCAGGCCCTTCTCCTCCAGGCAGCTCTTCAGCCATTCTTCCCCAGACCTGTAACACTGCATGGGGTTGTTTTGTCCCAAGTGCAGGACTCTGCACTTGGCCTTGTTGAACCTTATCCCGTTGGTCTCAGCCCATAGATCCAGCCTGTCCAGATCCCTCTGCAGAGCCTCCCTTCCTTCAAGCAAAAGTCCAGGTATACCACATCCACAAATACCACATATAGGGTATAAAAGTGGATTATTTTATACTTTGTAGTGTTCATAACATTTTGGTTTGTGCAGGACAGTATGGAGAATGGGATTGTTAGCACCTACTACTAGTCGGCAGATTTAGTGCTCTGAATTGTCAAGATTTTCCCTTAAAATCTTCCTAGATAACAAAAACTATCTTCTCTTCTAATGCACCTGATATATTTTGGCTTAACAAAATAAAAGCGTACCTCAATCTGGCTTATCCTGTAATTACAGACATTAATCATTATAATTTTATATGATGGCGCAAAGATATGGAACAACTTCTCTTGACTATCACCAGTATTAGCACTAAAACATTTAAAATTCAAGTAGACAAGTACCAAAACTACATAGCTTTCCCTCAATTTTTTAATTAATAGCTAATAAGAATTAATTCTGGATTTATCTAAGCAAAGTACATGAAAACAGGCTTAAAAC
Organism: Dromococcyx pavoninus; assembly: GCA_033558185.1. NCBI lineage: Eukaryota > Metazoa > Chordata > Aves > Cuculiformes > Neomorphidae > Dromococcyx > Dromococcyx pavoninus. The sequence goes on from JAUMJL010000735.1 coordinate 1,546,007, forward strand.
AGAGGAAAGTTTTAAACAAGAAATGTGATAAAATATTGCGGTGAAAGTAAGAGAGTTATCTATGAAAGATCTTGTTAGCTATGGTGTGCAGCACATTATTAAGAGTGTAGGGTTTTCTGGTGACCATTAGTTACTTCACAGATTACCACATCTGTCAAATTCCAGTATAAAATTACAACGTACAGCATCCTTTTAAAGGAGATACAGTCTCAACAACTGCTGTTTAACTCCAATTTCACACTAGTATAATTACATATGGGCATTATGGGATACAAGTGGAGGAGAGCAGCTATGAATGAAAGGTTGTAGCTAATTTAAAGAGGAGGAGAAAAATGTTAAGTTTGACTGCAATAAACAGCTAGAGCAAGTTTAAAACCATATACAGATATGAGGGAAAAATAAAATCAGGGAAACAGCACAAGAAAAACGTAATCTTTTTAGTCTGAAACATGTAGTCTAATTTGATGTGTTTAAGATAATACTTTTCACTATGTTCACTATTCTCAAAATGAGATTTAAATAATGAAACATTAGTAATATGAGGTTCCCTGCTGCCTTGATCTGTTATTAAGTCTCTGCAAGAAAGCAAAGCGATACAGGTTGGCAAATCAGTGGTGTGAAAATTAATGAGCTTTATCTATGCTGATGAACAGTTGCCATCCCTCTACCAGCCACTTATTTATGTTCACTTTAAACAAGTTAGTATTTTAGCCGAAGGAACTCCAATGTCATATCTGTATACAGGAGTCGTAAACTTGGTACAACAACTGCAAAAGAGATGTTTTAAGTTAATACCATCTCCTTTCTTTCAACTTCTTCCACGATGACATTCCCTCTGCTGTGTCCAATAATATTATGCTATATTCTAATCGTAACTTTGAATTATTTTCATTGTGTATCTTGCTCTTGGTTAAGTAAACAAGCGTAGTATTTTATCTGTTGCTACTCATGTCCTAAATGCCTGCTTCATATTATTTCAATAAATGGTTCAAGAAAGACAATTAAAGTTATACTAGATGTACAAGAGCTAAAAAATTATATATCTGAGAAAATAATTTTACCTCTGTCCTATTTCTCATAGTTCTGTTAAAATGCTTGATTATCCAGACAGGAAGGATAATTTGTGTTTTATTCCTGAATCCAGAAACTTTAAAATTTCATCCTTAGCATTTCTGACAGGACACAAGTATATATATCACGTGTTTTTCTTATTCTCTATAATATCCATTTTTTTTCAATAAAGAGATGTATTTTCTGATAGTACAAATTTAAAATGTTTTTAAAACATGGTTTGTGTTTCTGTGCAATAGTTATATGATCTAGATTACTACCAGAATAATAAGTAAACCCAAGTCTCTTTTCAATATAAGAATTTTAAATTGTGTAAAACTAATTTTGATTATGACTGTAGCTAGAATTTATTGCTTCAAGACTAACATTCAATGAAATCTTCAGACATTATCTATAATAACTGCAACCACTGCATGTCGAGTGTTTTGCAGTAGCACTATATTGTGAGAAGGGAAAAGAAAATCCCCAAGGGGAAGAAACTGAAGCTAGGTAATTTCAGACCTGAAATTAAGTGAAATGTATGTAACAGCGATAGAAGTTAATCATGTGTATAATTTATGAAGGATTTGGGAAGTACAGGGTGCACTCTTTCTATCTCTCCCCTTGTACCCACCTCTTCTAGGCCCCCAGTTTGCTGGAGCTGATGAAAACTATGAGCTTGATCCGGGAATTACTGGGAAAAATTCTCAAAATCCTGGCAATAATATACTCTAAAATACATAATTGCAACATACTCCTATGTTGTTAAAACATATGAAACAGTCAGCTGGAAAAGTGATTAGAATATAAACATTACCAGATTATCATGAGAAAGAGAAATAAATAATGAAAAGTATCTGAACAAACAAATTAATTCATTGCATAATACACAATATCAGATTATTGGAAGTTTGAGAAATAAAGAATTAAAAAGAATCTAAGTGCAAGTCTTAATGAGGAGCAGCCAAAGCAACCAGGGCTGTTTAGCCTGGAGAAGAAGAGGTTGAAGGGAGACGTTATTGCTCTTTACAACTATCTGAAAGGATGTTGTAGCAAGGTGGATGTTGGTCTCCTCTCCCAGGTAAAAAGTGATAGGACGAGAGGAACTGGTCTCAAGTTGTGCCAGGGGAGGTTTAGGCTGGATATTAGAAAAAAATTCCTTTACTGAAAGATTGGCCAAACATTGGAACAGGTTGCCCAGAGAAATAATAGAGTCACCATCCCTAGGGGCGTTCAAAAAATGTGTGGAAGTGGCACTTCGAGACATGGTTTAGTAGGCATGGTGGTGTTAGGCTGATGGTTGGAATTGATGATCTTGGAAGTCTTTTCCAACCTTAGTGATTCTGTGATTCTATGATTCTAGGAAATCTTGCTTTAAGTTTACTGTTGCAGACAAACTCTATCTGACACTGCACTTATTTGTTGTTTATTTCAGGTGAACTAAACAAAATCTCAACAAGAATAACTTATTGAAATTTGGTTTTCATTCTCTTGGAAATTGCTCAGCACTCAGCTGTCAAAAGACAAGGCAAATGTAGACATTATTAATAAAACCACTCAAAACAAACCAGAAATTATTCCCAATTGCATAAATATGTTGTACATGAGCTCTAGGATGTAATTTATTTTGTTGAACTTTTGCTACCAAAAAAAACCAGTTCAAAAGTAAATACATTCAAAAATTTTCAAGTGATACAATTTTGGAGATGCCAATGTTTCTCCATCGCTTAAAACAGCCCAGATGACAAGCTGTAATTAAACATCTAACTCATAAACAAATACACCACCTTGTCTAGAAAAGGTCAATTTTAACTCTTGAAAGTTGCATGTGGTTTTAATCTTCCTGCACAGATTCAAAAACTATTTCCATATAGGAAATACTCTCTCCTTATTTGAAAAGAGACTGTTTAGATAAGACATAACTCTCTCATGTGTGGGTAAGAAAGAAAAATAGGGTATGACTGTTCACTACTTCCTATGCCACAGAAACCTGTCCATAACCAGTGAAAGTATTCAGCAATAGGCTCAACTCAGATGAAAGAATGACACAAAATATTTTGTTGAATTGGAAAAGGGATTAGTTTGGTATATGGGGAAAAGTCCATCAGCAGTTATTAAAAATGAGTCTTATGCCTAACCTGCAGCTTGGAAGTTCTTAATCCTTATGATTGCTAGAAACTGATAGGATATAAAAGGAAAATTGCTTTATAATATTTTCAATTTTCCCTTAATCTTCCTATAAGATTTTTCTGGTTTCTACTGCTACAGACTAGCTATCAGACTAGACAGCCCTGTGGTCTGACCCTGCAGAGCTGCTCCTACACTCTCAGATTGCAGAATTGCCTTGCTTTTCTGAACAGAGAACAACAGAAGAAAGCCTACTGGTATCAAGCATAAAATCTCTACATAAGTAATAAGCAAAGATTGTATTATTTGTGTTAACTAACAATCTTTCTGTTTCCACTACAACATTACCATTATTTATGCTGTGAATTTGGTTTTGAAATTCAGATATTTAAACTTATTTTTAGTATCATTCCTATTACAGAATATTTGATATTATTTGCCGTTCAAATTATTTGACTTAACTTTACTACCATTTTATTCCTCCAGATATGATACAAGTCAGTGTAGGAAGTTTGATGATGAAAAGCAGAATCTAACATCTGGGTTTCTAAGCAGCTAGGGAACTTACATAAGGCAGAAAATTGTCCTCCTCAGTTTTCACTTTGAATCTCTGGCACAGAAACTTGATTAATTCTTCCCATGTGGCCTGAGATTCCACATGCTGAACAAGTACAAAATATCCAAGAGGTCATGATATGTGTCTAAGGGGACAGTTCCACTTTTAGTGTTACAAGGGTTTGATTTTGTCAATTGATAAAGTCCAAGAAAGAACTGTTGTGCTGCCTGTGCCCTTTGTGCCTTCCTCTAAGGTCTGATGAGGGGCTTTGGGCTGGAGGAGAAGGGGGATTGGAATATGCTTCATTTGCATTTCAAGTTGGGGTATTTTTTAAAAAAGAAACATACTATTTCTAAGAGGCTAGAAAAGTAGCAGTATTTTAAATCAAACTTCTTGCTTTCCTCAAGCCCTTTTCCTTAGTGAAAGGAAAAAAAAAAAAAGACAGACAAAGAATTACGCTGCCTTTTCATTTTATTTCACTTTTTAGTAGCATAATCCTGAGGCAAATACTCAGAGAATATTTCTTTCCTCACAGAAAAACAGCATTTATGCCTGAATTAACTCAGAAGTTGCAGTGATTCCCTGCTGATTTTTTAATAGAGAAGGGAACTGAAATCACTCCTCATGAATAAAAAAAGATAATAGGAGAAGTATTTACTTTCAGGAAAAGAAAACAAGTAGGTGGTTTGCAGGTCTCTCTGTTTGGAATGGCTTGCCTCTGTTATATATCCTAAAGCTCAAGTGGTACCAAATCTTATAATAGATCAGCAGACATGAAGCCAAAATTGTATATGCTCAAGTCTTTCAACTTTTTCTGAACTTACCCTACTGCCTTTGAAATCCCAAGCTGGTTTTTTGCCAGCCTCGGTTGGAGCAGGCTCTTCTGATTCGAAGTTATCCTGTGTCAAGTACGAAATATTTGATTGTGCAGCAGGTACCAATGAGGAACTAAAACCCATAGCGTGTTTGTCGAAAAGTAAAGCAGTGCCTGGAGGAGACTCAGAGTACATAGAGCAGTTCTGTCCAGACAGTTTTCCGCATTTCATGTGTACTTAGAAGAGCTGCACACACAGTCATAGGCATAATTTCTTTAATGTTTTTATTTCTACTTGTCAACTGCTATTTTATTTTTTTTTTATTTGTCCCTCAGCTTGTTTCAGGTAGATAATTTTAACCATTAGTACTAGAATTGGCTTTACATATATCACACTGCGAAAATGCATAGCTGTTACAGGTGTTCTGCTCAGGTTTGTTCAAATGTTGTCCCTGCACTAACAGTCTATTGCCAGCAGGAATTTCCTTCATTTCATGCCAGTGTTGCACCTTAGATGTAACATTATTCATGACATTTGCTTTGCTGTTGGGTTGTGTTTTGTATTCATGTCAAGGAGACACCTGAGAATAGTAGTCTTTACCAGGAGTTTCCAAAAAACAGCTATTGTCTTCATTTCGTATTTGTACCTGAATATAAAATAAATATAAAAAATAAACAGAATATGGACAAGAAGTCACACTGCATGAAGCATGTAAAGATCTACTGGGCAAAGTCTTAGAAAATAAGGCATAGTGTACCCTGGGGAACGTTTCAGTACTAGCAGAGGAATGGCCTATAAAATTTATTAGATCTTATCCAGCCCTAGCATCTATGACTCAGAAAGGCTTATTACTCTTTAAAACTTACTGCCTGACTAAGGAACTAGTCCTAGCAGTGCTTATACCATATTACTTCCGAGACAGTTCTTGGCAATTCTTTCTACCTGCAATGAGCACAGCCCAGGGCTGTGCGGTTCTTCCACTGATCATCCTTGGCAAAATGGCTTGGATAGCAACCCTTGTTCATGTATTAGTATTATGAGTTAACATGTATAGGAGTGTTGGAATGATACACTCAAATTGTTGTGGATGGCATTTGACCAAAATCAATAACACTAAAGAGGAAGATGATGATAATCATCAAATGGATTAAACAGTTACCAAGAGATTACCAAGACAACTCAAAAAAAAGAAGTAAACTTGAAAAGTGGCATGAAAAGTGTGAAGATATGTAACGGAGGAGGGGTAAGTGGTGTGGGGAGGTGGACAGCAGGGATAGAGTATGGCAGTGCAGGAGGGACTGGAGCTGCAGCCCCCGCCTAGGCCCGGGGGGTTGTGGGGCAGGGATGGATAGAGCAAGTGCGTGTGTGCATGTACTAGAACCATTTTTGAACATGTTCAAAAATATGAATGTGTTTATTAACATTTGTGATGCATATTTTGGGTTTATCTGTTATGTTACTGATACTGATCCAGAATCTGTAGTTCACCGACTGACGGTTAATTGTATGTCATTTATAAACCAATAAAGGGCTTTGATCTTGCTTTGTTTTAAACTATGTAAACAGAATTTGAGGTTTTTTCCCCTGAAGCAGGGACTGTAAACAGAAGCGTGTGGTATTTCCCTGAAAAGCTGAGCCTGTGTTGATGAATAGGTTAGATAAGACCTGTTCAACGCGTCTCACTGTGGCTGGGTTTGGCTCTGTCCAGTCACTCTGAATTTATTGCAAGAAACTGGAAGTTTACTTCAGCTGTATCTGACAAATGCACGCTGTTCTTCTATGGATAATGACAAAATTAAGCACTTTCAGAGCGAAAAATCTGTGAGTGGCTTGCTGTCTAGTTCCATGCTCAGACTTTGTTTACTTGGCCCAATTAAGGCAACATCCTGACCTCAATTAATACCATGCTATGAAATACTACTGCTTGTTAAACCACAGTTTTTTTCTAATTTATACTTTCATTTTATAGTGATTGTCCAATAATATTTGTTAACGCTTTAATGGATCTGTTTCTTCACTGGCGATACAAAACATTCATTTAAATATACATCATTTCTACAGCATCTTCACCATGGCTTTTTTCTCATTGCCATTTAATGTAACAGATAACATTTAACGTAACAGATACAGTTAACCAAGATACCTGATTACAAACTAATGCTAGCATACAGTCCCAAAGTTCCAACCAAAATGATTATTGTATCTTATGCTTATTCCCCAAAGCCTCTTCTGCATAAAACTCAGTACCAAAAACTATATGTAGCAGTGTACTTATGCTAAGCATACTGAAGACTAAATTTTTCTGCCTACATTTCTGTGAAGATAAATACTTAGTAGTGTTACTAGAACCCATGCTTTTCCATGCTGTCTTGTTCTAGAGCTAAGGATATCATTGGGTCCATACCAAACTAACCTTTTTTTTCAGTAGGAAGTTGTACATATTCAGTATATAAGGCTGCATTAAGATATTTAAATTACAAATTCAAATCATCTAACTAGCTCTGCTGCTTTTGGCCAGGATAGAGTTAATTTTATTCATAGTAGCTAGTATGTGGCTATGTTTTGGATTTATGTTGGAAACCGTGTGGATAACAGGGATGTTTGGTTACTGCTGAGCAGTGTTTACACAGAGTCAAGGCCTTTTCTGCCTCTCACACCACCTCACCAGTGAGTAGCCTGGGACCGCACAAGAAGCTGGAACAGCTGAATCCAACTGACCAAAGGGGTATTCCATACTATGTGACCTCATGCTCAGCAAATAAAAGCTCAGGGAAGAAGAAGGAAGCGAGAGATATTCAGAGTTATGGTGTTTGTCTTCCCAAGTAACCATTACGCGTGATGGAGCCCACATGATGGAGCTTAATTTTCTAACTCATCTTCTCTTAATACATAATACTTCACCTCTTTTTCTTGAATCTCAGCTTGTTTCCTTCAAATTGTCCCTTCAGTTTATTAAGACTATTTTGAATATTCATCCATCTCCTAGGTTTGACTTATAAGTAAGATGCTTTATATTCTTTACTCCATCACCTGATCCTTAATGAAAATATCAAATAAATTCAGACCCAGAGTAGACTTCTGTAAAGTTTCACCTCAAATTGTTTTGAGTTGGATGGTAAATAATTGAACATCCTCTAGAAGGGGAGTTTTCTACCAAAATATGTGTTCATCTGATGATGTTTTCATGCAGAACATGCCCAATTAGTTTATGAAAATGTTACCTGGAACAGAATTGCAAACTTTGCTGAAAGAGGCTATCTCACATACAGTGTTTCATCTGGCAGACCAGCTAATCTTCGAATGCAATATATTTAATACCCTTTCTCCACATTAGTACTCTGATGCTCTGTTAATCTGTAGTCTCTATTCTGCACCTCAGAATTCATTGGGATACAAGGGAAGAGATGAATTAAACAGAATGATCTAGAGCACACCTTCAAATGTGCTCCATTCAAGGGTGGTCTGAAATACATACCAGTTCTGTTTGATTCTCTGCTATCCAGTCACTGTTCTAATCACTAAGCCAGAGACTTTCACTCTTGCAAACTCTTCCTGAACCTACTAGTACTTTAATTGTGCTTTGAATGTGGACAGACTTCAAAGAAAGGGTGAGTGACTATGTGGTCTAATCTTGGAGTAGGGAGAGGGAGATATATGCTTGAAGGTCAATATTATGGGTTTTAATCACTCCAGGCAGAGGTAGAAGTTAAATTCAGGGCCTTTTTTTCCTGTCTTTTTCTTTAATTGCTAAGTGAGTTCTAAAAGTGAGTGGCAGCTCTTCGGTCTGCATTTAGAAGGAAGGCAGCAGTAGCAATCTGATCTGAGAAAACCAACTGAATTGTACCTTTTTGGTAATGAAGGTGGATAACTCACAAATCGCGAATCCCCACAGTGACTGATACTGAGTTGTTCAGCACCGTTAAGACTGGCACATTTCTGTGAAAAATTGAAGGCAGATTGTTAGAAACCTATGGAACTGATGTGAAAAAAAATTAATACATAACACTTTAGGCAAAGCTGCCTTTGGAAGGTAATCAAGATGAATATTTTTTTTAATTTAGTGCTGAGATTTGCTTATTTCAGTTTAAGAGATTCTTTAGCACCTAAACCCCTTCTTTGAGCTTGCTTGAAATTATTGAGGCTTATATATAAAGCAAAAATATAAATTATCTTAAGTGATCTTTCATTTAAATGAATTGAAAGGGTAATTAGCCATTGAGCCCAAGCCTGGCAGTTCAGCAAGACCAAGAGAAGAAAGACTCCTAGAAATGGATAGCAAGTTTGGACCATCCGTTAACACCTCTCAAAATCAATGAGAGGGTTCTTAAGCAGCAGCAGACTCAAGGTATGATCTAAACTTGTGTTATTTCTCTTGAACTGCTTTTATTCACGAATCATTAAGATTTAATTCATGTTGGAAAAAATGGATATGCAACAGTTATGTTAATCAGAGAATAACTGTTGTCAAACTTAGTAAACTGCATAAGCAGGAGTTTGCTTCTTTTCTCAGCTAAATACTAGATAATGATTACTGTTTAGTACATGAACAGGACCACGTAGTGGGTAACACAACCTTAAAACTTCGAGAATTACTTGTAATCAGATTTCCTTTAATTACGCCTGCTGTATGGAAAACTCTAGTATGTTTGTAGAATGATTGAGTTGATTTGCTAAATCACAACCTACCTCTTAAAAGGAGGGAATGGTCACAATCAAGGGCACAAATTTTAAAAGTATGGAAAATGAAAGCAAATATAACACACGTGACTGATTGGAATCATCAGATCATTACACTATATTGTTAATTATACATTCTCTAATTACCAAAACACACTTTCTCTGCTCCTGGTGTTTCATTTTAATGTGAAGTTTAAATATTCTAACTGCATAAACATTTCAAATATTAAAGTTATTCTTGTGGTTTCCCATTGCATTACACCTGGCACACTGATGATATCCTCATAGTCAGAAACTCAAGAAACAAACCTGGGAAGGCAAAACTCAAAATGTGAAGCTATTGCAACAAAGAGGTTCATAAAATGAAGGTAAGAATAATCAACTTTTACCAAATATTCTCCAAAAGACACACGTTTACCAGTTCTTTAAACCAGACACAACTACTTAATGGATGTTGTTCTATATCATTAAAAATTTCTTTTTCCTGGTAAACCTTTCCCGGTAAACCTTTCCCTTAAATTGTACTTATATGATGGTACTGTAATTATTAAGATGCCCACGACAGCAAAAGCTGCAATATTGTGTGGAACTTCTCAAATACCTTAAACTCACACTGAGTACACAAGCTTACAAAGTTCTGGTCTAATTTCACTAGTCTTCATTTGTGTCCAATGTCAGAATAATTGGGAAATGCTGCTTCCCATCTTTTCCAGGGTTTTGGAGAATACTCTTTGCAGCCATGGATAGAATTCTTCTGATGTAAGACAGCTGATAGGGAAAAACTAGGTTTCAAATATTGCCCCCATCAACTATATAGCAAAACCATAGTACAATTCCTCACACAGTTACATTTTGGCTAAACTTGTTCAAATCATCCTGTAAGGCACTTCAGACTAACTACACCTTTTGTGTCTCCTTACTTTTCCAATAAGCCAGTAAAAGCACAAAAATATGAGGAATGATTCAGATTATCTTACAGTTCCAATTACTGATATTAGAATTAAGCACCAGGTTCAAGTGCCCAGCTCCCATAGGAGCGCAACAGCACACAAACTGGGCGTTTAGGGTCCCTTCATTGCCAGTAATGACCTAGGCACTTCTGGAAAGGTGGGCAGAAAGTTTGCCTGTTTAACACTTCAGTACTTCTCTGGAGATTAAGATGTTCAGACACAACACTAATCAAACATCGGTCAAATCTGCAGTATAGATATCTATATCTGAGTTAATCACAGAAGTTGCTTTTACAATTAAAGAAGTGAAAATTACATGAATGGGTGTGACACACCCATGATGATATTGCCTTTTTTTTCTGCTGCTGCCTGCAAAGCAGCTTGGAAAGATGCATTTAGATGTACTCATCTGAACTTAGGTTCTTAGAAGTTAGTTGATATGAAACACACACTGTGTATTTCCTTCTCCTCAAGCTGAGACCTCTGTTCTGTGGATTGGCAACCAGATGGGCAAGGCCTTTCATTTTTTGAGATGCTTTTATTTTTTACAATACTTTGTAGCCTCATGATTAGCGTGTTTTGCATTGGCTGTTGAAACTCGGGCAGAAACTGTAGCCACTAGGCTGGAGGCTTTGGCAGACATGCTTTTTCTCTTTCTGCTGAAGCTGCCCGGTGTGATAGTCAGCAGTGTGAGAACTGTAAACCTAAAGGGAAGGATGATTTAGTCTACTGATTCAACACTCGAGCAAAGAGCAAGAAATATGAATTTAATCTACTGATTAGGTACTGATCAGGGAGAAATCTTTAAGTCTGGTGCCTCCTCTCTTGATTATTGATATTTTAATGCTATTTTCTAAATAAAAACATTTAAACAGTTCAGGAAGCAACATATAGCAAATGCTTGTAACTTGCTGTATAGATCTCAGCTCACTTTCACGCAGCTTGTGGCTCAGCTAAATGAGTTCCACTGTTCACAGCAGTGATTTTCACTATAATTATGCTAAATGTTTATAGAAATCATTCTGCAGCAACACAAACTTCAAAAATACCCTTGTGATTTTTTACAAGTTCAGCCAGATTTTTTCAAGGCATTGAGTATTTATTGTCTCTTCGAAATATATTCAGATTCACTTAACCTAGCCAATTATGGGCTGCCTGAGGAGTTTGCATAAACACTTCATCGACCATTCTGAAGTTAGTCCCATTAAACATGAATGAGTCCAAGCTGGACTTGCTATGTTTCTAGTTTATGACCTTTCCCAGTGGGCACTTAAAAAAATATGTAGCTGTTATACATTAAAAGCATATTTCTTTGTACGGGTCTATTTCATTCTTTTTTCTTTTTTTTTTTCTTTTTAAGATAGGGTGAAAACAAAAAAAACACAGAGCTCAACCAAAACTTCCTGAAAACTCTGGCTTTTTTTTCATTTTCTATTTCATTAGTGTAAAAAACCTATTCAAGGAAAAGACAAAAACGTCAAAATGCCTTTGATAGCCACTAGAAGTACGATACAAGTAAAGAACGCCAGCAAACAGCAATCCTCCAAGAATCCGAAAAGCATCTTGAAGCAAAGAAAAACAATGTTCCAGCTCAACTCCTCATTAAAAAATGGCATTAGTTAGTTGCATCCACAAATGTTAAGTGATTTTTTCCACTTTCCAGCATGAAAAGCAAGTAAGATTCCAGTACATTACAGCAAGGAGTGTGTGCTCATATCTACCTCTAGACAACAATGGATTAATGCCAAGAAATGGAATTAAATCTCTGCTTAAGAGCGTTCATGAATCAAAAGATGACCTCTTTAAATAAAAACTGCCTCTTAAGGAATATTTACGCAAAGTAATATCTTCACTGTCCTACAGAAAACACAAGAATGTACAAGAATGTTCCTCCTGTACCTGCTTTAATTTACTATAAATCACAGAGGTTTTACCCACTGTTATTTTTCTACATTAATAAATGACAACTGCTGCCAAGTATCTCGGTTTTTTAAGCGAGATTTTATAGTAACAGATAATGAATTCAAAAGCCGCTTGGAAATGAGAAGCCAAGACCTCTAACAGGGAAAATATTACAAAACAAAGAAGAGAAATGTTAGGTATTTGTTTTTCATTCTCATTGCTCTTGTCATTTTATTAGGGGTTTAAATACGGATGTTCTTCTTCTGAAAAATATCCTTAGATTCTTATGATACATACTTTTCCTTAAAATGATTTTATTTTAGTATTCATTAAGCCAAAAAACCTTAAAGTGGGATGCTTTAGCACACGTATTAGTTCTGCTGTGAATCCTTAGCTCGAAATTACAGAGTATTTAATAATATCACACCTATATAAGAGAAAAGAAATTGTATTACAAATTGTATATTCTTTTTTTTTCTCGGTGTTGTAGCTGCCACATTTTTCATCTCTCTGTCACCATTTAACAAGCTGTCTCAAAAAAATCCTAGGCTTTGGCAATGAGCCATATTTCATATATGCTTAATTGAAGATCTTGGCCTAATCATTTGCTATATGCTATACATATGCATTTTAAGTAAAGTATAAGTAACTGGGACTGCTATTAACTACAGAGCAAATGCAAATGGATTACATAAAGTATTTCTGTAATGCATGTATTTTGAGCCAATAAAATGACCTTTGAAAATTACTGAGATGTGTGAAAATGCCATTTACTGTAATAAGAATCAGCAAAAGAAGGTGAATGGTAGGTGAGGCTTAACATTTCTTATATTTTCAAAATCTAAACAACATTCAAAGACTGTGTTGTGAATATTTAATCACCTTTAGAAAATAGAGGCAGTACACATGCGTCATGCAGAAGTGTTAAGTTTTGTTGCCTTCACATTTAAACCATCATGGTTTTCCATTTTACCACTTTCATACTAATGCTACATTTGTTTCAAATCATAAATAAATGCATGGTATTAGAATAGATTTGTGAAATTATAATTTATTAACACTACTAGAATACAAGCAGGGCTTTTGACAAGATATAGCATTTAAGAAGTAAAAATTCTCTGATACGAATATTTTATAGTTTAAAGAACATTGCAAAAAACAATGACATATTTGGAGATTCTGAAGCCATTTTGTGATAGAAGTTCCACTAAAGTGTAAAATTAAAACCCAAATTTCACTTAAAGTATAGATTCAGGATGTGGGCAAATATAGCATGCCTCTTTGTCAAACTTTCCACTTCTTTTCAGAACCTGATGAATTTTCTGAGGATAAAGTCTTAACAGTTGAGGTTTTCTACAAGTGAAGTTGTTGTTAATTGGGTTGTAGATGTTACCCAAATAATCTTTTATTTCCACAAATGCTTAAAAGAATAAAATAGAATGGATTATTCCAATCTTTTCAAACTAATCATGAAATTCTGTGCGGTAAGTGTTAGTTAAGATTTCTGTTGGGTTTTTATTAATTATTATAACTGTCTTACTCACTAGAAGAAGGACAAGGCCAATGATTCAAATGAACCTTTAAATAACACTAATCTGAGAATATTCATCCAGTCATGTCCAAATTTAACAGGCTGTTGGAATCTAAGATGCATAGGAAGCAGGATCGAAATGAAAGTCAATTAAGGACAGAAATACCATAATATGAGGACTGGTCTTTCACACAGCCTTTATACAAAGGTATTCACTGCAAGTGGGCAATTTAAAAATTAAGCTTTGATTAGCATTTGACAGCGGTCATTGTGAAGCCTCAATGCTGTGGAAGTTTTACCCTGGTCCAGAGTATCAGTGAATCATATTTTGAGTTAAAATTAAATTTTTCAGATTTTTTTATTATGTATGTCCTTATTAGAAACACTGCACATATGCTTCCCCTCTAAGTTTATTTTTTGGGTACTTGTGTATTGGGATTTTTGTCAGTAATTAGTAAAAGTAAGGAACTAATCTTAAAAGAATTATTTTTGAAAGAATTTAAATTTGAAAGAATAATGAACAAATTGTGGACTGAAATTATTAAGGAAACATTACATCACCTCCAAATTAAGCATCTCCAGACATCATTTAGGATCTTACGAATCTAGCTTAATGAAATCTTAACTTTTCCCATTTATGGAAGGTAAATGAGCAGAAATGTAGAGAAATGAGTATTGAAGGCAACCAGACTTATGTTTGTTTGCTTTGTCAACACATGACAACAACAAGAATTGACAAGAAAAATTAAGAAATGTTTTAAAATAAGCTTCGCTGGAGGACTACAAATAGTAACGTTTTTACCTGTAGCACAAGGTCTCTATGTAGTCTCTGCAGTGAAAAATCAAGTTTATTCCCACTTACGGCTACCTTAGAAAATAACCATGCTCTGAATTACAGTAGTGTATTTCAGGCCAAAAGAGAGCATTTGATCATCTGTTTTACCTTCTAGGGAGATGCATTGACATTTTTTCATTATTTTAATATATCATCACATGACTTTGTGCTGAGTGTCTTCAAATCACAATGGAACTGTCAATGAAGAGACTAGAAAAGACCATTTTAATCATTTTGTCTGACTCCCTGCAACCCACAGGCCATTATTTTTACCAAGTGATTCCCAAATCAAGCACATGATTTGTGGTTGAGTTAGATAATATGTTCTGGAAAATAATTTAGTTTCGATTTCAAATTCTAGAGATTTCATCATTATTGTCAGGAAAACACACACATTTTTAGTCTCTGTCACCCTTCATTTCTAATTGTAGGTTCTTTTCAGTTTTGTTTATAGAATCATAGAATCATCTGGTTGAAAAGACCTTTGAGATCACTGTGTCCAACCGTACCTGTCCATAATTAAACCATAGTTCTGAGAAACTCATCTACTCAACATTTAAACACCTCCAGGGATGGTGACCCAACCACCTCCCTGGGCAGCCTCTGCAAGTGCCTGACAACCCTTTCAGTAAAGAAATTTTCCTAATGTCTAGTTTGAACCTCCCCTGGTGCAACTGATGGCCATTTCCTCTCATCCTATCACTTGTCAATTGCGAGAACAGACCAACACTCAACTCACTACAACCTCAGGTAGTTGTAGACAGTTATGTTCTATTATGTGGGTTTTTTTAATCTACTTAAGAGTCAGGAGGAAACACTGATATGGTTTATTTTTAAAAACTTTAATAGACGTTCATCTATAATCTTCTTACCACTAGTGTTCTTTGTACAAAACTCATTCAATGACAAATCTTTATTCTACAACATTATACACACTTCAACCCAAATGTAGTTTTTATTGGAAAGTTTTGTTGCAATACTTCTAATAACTTTGGAAAATATTTTTGTCATCGGAAAATATTTTTGTCCTCACAAAGTACAGTAACCTGATCTAGTATAAGGTGTCCTTGCCCATGATAGAGAGGCTTTAACTAGATGATCTTTAAGGTCTCTTTCGACCCAAATCATTCTATGAATTTATCATAACAACCGTGTTGTAAAAACCTGCACTAGAGTATTGTCCACCAATCCATATATATATATACAAATACAAATATATAAATATAAAACTGCATTTCAGTTTGGAGATCTTATCTCTTTTCGAAAAGGTAAAACAGGTAAATCCCTGCTGTGACAGACTAAGCCTAAGAAACACTGAAAAAAAACCACAACAGGCTAGTAAATATAATTCCGTGGCCACAATAGCATGAGAAAGAAAAATTATAGAAGGAAATATAAAACATTCTAGAAGTGTTGCTGGATTAGGAAAAATAATATATTGTAAATGTCATTTCTTGAGATACATGGAAACCTGAAGTTCTTCTTTGAAAGCAAAACTGTATGTAAAGACAGAAACAAGGGAACTAACAAATTGAACTCCTTAATCGATGAATCTGTAAAGAGTTATTCATTATGATAGTGTGGGGAGATGGCATGATAGATATTTAAAGTGGTGGCTGGGGTGGTTTGAGCAACAGAGCTTATATTGACCTTCTGAACAAAGGTAATCTCACTGAAAATTCATATGTATTCAAAATGTCTTTTTACTATCAGAGTAGATCTGGACATCAAAGTTCAAATCAAAAAGGAAATAAATGCTTCATATACCAAAATCACTAGAAACAATGCAGAGTAGCGCCCATAGGACAATAAAAAAGACCACCTAATTATAACCCTGCATAGTGCTCCATGGTCAAATATAAATAAATGTTGAAAGTTCTTTAACCTAATAAAACCCCAAACTGATGTTCTCCTTATTATCAGCATCACAAATTAAGCAACTAATTTACAGTAATGCTGGCTTACTCATTAAATGTTTATAGTATGAACATTGACAGATTAATCACCTGATGAGTTCTGGAGCATTTCTTGGCACCAGAGTACTAATGTTGATTTAGGAGACCTTCTCATTCTTGTAAATGTTAGAATGAAAACAAAACCTGAACATTACTTACAACATTCTCTTTGCAGGCTCCCAAATGTATTTTCAATACTCATTGTAATTTTTCTTAGTATTGAAAATATATTTAACCATGTTTTGCATACACAAGCCAAAGAAGGATAATTATTTATCGGCCAATGTATTCTAAATAGTTTCATTTATGTTATAACACAGAACATTTGCAATCTAACAATTATTATGTCTTGTTGTAAGGTGTAAATATAATTTATCCTATGTTTAATATATTGCTTTCATCCCTAATAAATATAAAATTAAAAATAAAAACAATATTGTAAGAAGCTACCTATCCTTTCAGGGAATTGAATCACATTTCCTCTACCCCAAGCAGTTATTATATCAGCTATTGCTTTGCACCTGCCATTTGTCTGCATGCAGCCTGACTGAAAATGCAACTTGTACTTTCTTTGCAAAGCCTCCATTTCTGACAGATGTGCAGTGATTTGGAAAATATACAATATTATGGCTACATACTTCATAAAAGGCATGGACAACATGGTCACTGGGGAAATCTGGCTGGCGAGGTCTTCCTTTTCTGAAGTGCCTCAACTTTGATCTACTAAGTCACTTATTAATCTCTCAGAAATTCTACAAATCTCAGTTTCCTACAAGGTGTCTGAGTACAAGCAAAGATTTCAGAGGTTATTTTTTGGTGTGTTTGGTTTTTTATCTTCATCCTCTTACTAATACATAAACTCATGTTTCATCAGGCTCTGCATACTTATCCAATGCACATTAAAGAGATTGCTGTATGTTCAAATACTGGTGACAATCACATTTATAATAAAATTAATAAAAGACAATGTTAATACAGTTACTGGATTCTGTATTTGCTTCATTGGGAACTAGTCTTGTATAGAAGAAACAAAAAAAATAATTCAGTAACTGTAAGAAAGGCATTGGATCAACACTAAGATAAAAAACGTGTCGTGTATTACAATAAAAGCATTGCAAGCTCATGTAAGCTTCCCTGTATTTAGAATTGCATTGTAAGTCATGCAAAGCAATAAAAGCAAGTTACTAAATCATGAAAGAAGTAAGTGAACAGTAAGATGTCTGTGCATATGACTGATTAGAAACTCTGGTTGTTAGGAACGCTATTTATGAAATAAAAATAATAAAAAAGGGAAATACAAAATATTTTTCTTCCAATGAAAACTTAAAACAAGTCCCCAGAATGCTCTTTCAAGTGCAATGAAAATATCTTCTCTTAAATATGTGGCAACAAACTGAAAGTTTTTTCTATTTCCATAAAAGATATAATTAAATATGCACAGCATCTTATAATCCTTATTGAATTGTACCCATCGTATGATACACTGGTATGATAGCAAGAGGTGCTGGCAAAAAACAAAATATAGAATCCTAGAATTGTAGAATGGTTTGGATTGGAAGGGACCATGAAGGTCATCTAGTACAACACCCCTGTCGTGAGCAGGGACATCTGCACCTACATCAGGTTGCTCAGAGCCCCATCCAACCTGACCTTGAATGTTTCCACCTCTCTGGGCAATCTGTTCCAGTGCTTCACCACCCTCAGTGAAAATAATTTCTTCCTATTGCTACAGATCCTACTAAAAGATTTTCCCTCATCTTTCTTATAAGCCCCCTTTAAGTACCAAAAGGCTGCGATAAGGTCTCCTCGGAGTTTTCTGTTCTCCAAGCTGAACAATCCCAACTCTCTCACTGTCTCTTTATAGGTGAGATGTTCCAGGCCTTTGATCATTTCAGTGCCCCTCCTCTGGATCCGCACAAACAGGTCCAGGTCTATCCTGTGCTGAGGGCTCCAGAACTGGATGTGATATTCCAGATGCAGTCTCACCGGAGAGGAGTAGAAGGGGGGAACAACCTCTCTTAACCTGCTGGCAACATTACTTTTGAGGCAGCCCAAGATACGCCCAACCTTCTAGGCTGCAAGCACATATTGTCAGCTTTTGTCCAGCTTCTCACTCACCAGGACCCCCTGGTCCTTCTCAATCTTTTCCTCCTCCAGCCTGTATCAATACTGAGTGTTGCCCTGACCCAGGTGCAGGGCCTTGCACTTTGCCTTGTTGAACCTCATGGGGTTTTCACAAGCCTACTTCTTCAGCTTGTCAATGTTCCTCTGGATGGCATCCTGTCCCTCAAGGGTGTCAACCTCATCACTTAGCTTGGTGTCATCCTTGAACTTGCCGAGGGTACACTCAATCCCATGGTCTATGTCATTGATGAAGATATTAAACAACACTGGTCCCAGAACAGAACCCTGAGGGACACCTCTCATCACTGATCTCCATCTGAACTTCGTGCCATTGACCAATACCCTCTGGGTGTGACCATCCAATCAATTTTTTATCCACTGAATAGTCCATCTATTAAATCTGTGTCTTTCCAATTTAGGCAGAAGGATGCTGTGGGGTACCATGCAAAGGCCTTGGAGAAGTCCAGGTAGATGACATCTGTGGGTCTTCCCTAGTCCACTGATGTAGTCAGTCCCTCACAGAAGGCCATGAGTTTGGTGAAGCAGGACTTGCCCTTGGAGAAGGCAGGCTGACTGTCTCGAATCACACACCTGTCCCCCATGTGCATGTGCTTTAGCATAGTTTCCGGGAGGATTTATTCCTTTATATTACCAAGCATTGGGATACTGCCACATTCTCTATGTTTTTTTTTACAAAGAAAGGTCAAAGAATATTATTCTCTTTCCTTAGTTACTACTTACAAAAGTTTCCTTACTTACAAAGTTTCCTTACTCACAAAAGAAGCTGTATACTTTTTAATGCACAGCCCAGATGTACAAAAAATAGATGCTATCACAGTATCCTTGTTAAATAAGAAGTATAAAATTGCATGAGACTATTACAGAATAAGTGCTCTGCTGTAACTTCATGTCCATTTGTTTTTTCTACTATATTTTTCTTTTCTTTCATATGTTTTTGATAGCGTTGTAGGAAAGAACACTTCTTTATCTGTTTTACTAGTTCCTTCTTATTAAGAAGCGTAATTCATTTACACTGCAGAGAAACATTACCCAGAGACTCTGTAGCAACCATCTTTATGTAAATTAAAATACTTCAAATTTATGCTCACTAGAAGGAATAAAACTTTAAAACTGGACCTTGAACTTTAGTGACCAGAAGTGTATTCTCTCATATTAATAATTCCTGTTTAAAGCATCTACATCAACTAAGTAAATGGTAAAAGTAAGTGGTAAAAGTAAATGGTAAAAGTAGGTGGGAAGAAGATGTTGTAAAGGAATCTCATATCTTCTTGAGCGAGAAAAGTGTTTACTTTTCAAAAATATACAGAAACTAATTTGACTATTGGAATATAATTTTTGAAAAAAAATAGTGGATTATATTGGTCAAGGATAAAGAAACTTCTATTACTTTTTCCCCTCTTATTTTATAAGGAATGTAGAACAGAAGACCTTGGGGATTTCAGACCTGATAGGCAGCATCACTAATAAGACAGCTTATTTTTCTTCATTAACAAAAGATGATCACCAAGGCGTAACTTTGAACATTAAACAATCAAAAATAAAAAAATTTAGTCACTTGCTCATTGAGTATCTGTCAGTAGTTTAACATTTTCCCCCAAATTTTACCCTGAAAAAAATATCCAAATAGCATGTTTTCAGTCAGCTCTGTTTGGGACTCCTCACCAAAATTCAGTATTTAACTGTTGGTGTAAAAATACATACATTGAAATTTAACCATTAGCAATGACCACCTTTAAGCAAAATAAATAAATAAATAAATATCAGGCAGAATCAGGCTCATGCCAAGAAAATTGGATTATCATCCTTCGTTGTCACTAATTGCCGTGAGTAATCATCTGTCCAGGAATTTGCAGAGCAGTACAGAGCACACGGGGGAGTTGGTCTTTAGTGTCTGAGTGCCAGGATACAGACTTTTCCCAGCTATCTTAGAGATACAACTTGAAAGACTGGGTCAACACCTTTGGCGAAGGGTCTCTTCCACAGACACAGTGTTGCTTCATGTATGTATTTCTTTATAGTTACTAGAGATAGGAAGGTTCTTATACTGTCTTACCCTAGAGTAGATACATAAAATGGGTCAGAGGGGTTGTATGCAAACTACCTACTTCTCCCTGTGAATTGCAGTGTGAATCTTATCAACTGACTCAGATGTAGATGCCTTCTTTACAGGTATCTAAAGCTATGTGAGATGTGTTTCACCAAAGGAGGCTACAAACCCTTTTATGCCCAGCACAGAACGGTCTGTGTTGTAGCTGTAGTACTCTTGCACTCTTACAGGTGGAACATGGAAGTGAAAGGATTTCAAGAATGAATGTATGGCAAGTGAATGATGATGGGAGAGGTCATGGTCAAAACCCTTTAAAATTCTAAATGAGGGAAGCACTGGTCTTGCTTTCTGAAGCAAGAAATCCATATAATTGCCTTATTGTACAAGCCAAAATCTGTCTGCTTAAAGGAAAAAAAAAATGTTTGATTGAAACGTGGCAAATGTAATGGAAAATCATCCAAGTCTGCTGAAGGAGACAGCAAATACATGATAGTATCACATTCCAGAGAACACAGAATTTCTTGTTCACCAAGATATATTTTAACATTTTCCTGGCTACGTTTCAGACAACAGAATGCCTTTGGGACAGTCAGTCTGGATGCCTACCACAACATATATCTGTTACAGGCATTGTCAGTACAAGACAGTAAAAAAAAAAACACAAAAACCCTCTCAACTACAATTTAAATAATACCAACATTATGAACAGTAAATAATTGCCTCAGTTTTTACTAGCAAGACTGGCATCCAGAAATCCTAGATACTTAAGATCAGGGGGAAAGTCTGGAACAAGGAAGACCTACATTGATGGAAGAGTTATCAGGTCAGGGAATACTTGAACAAACTGGAGACACATGAAATCATGGGCCCTGATAGGAGGCACCTACAAGTTCTGAGGGAGCTGGCTGATGTCACTGTGAAGATACTTTTTATTATACTTGGATGATCACAGTGGCTAAGATGGGTGCCTGAGAACTGGAGGAAAGTAAATGTCCTTCTCATTTTCAAGAAGGACAAAAAAGGAGGATCCAGGGAATTACAGGCCAGACTGCCTCACCTTGATCCCTGGCATGAATGCAGCTAATCCTGGAAAAAATTTCCAGGCACATGAAAGAGAGGAAAGTGATTGACAACAATCAGCATGGCTACACCAAGGGAAAGTCATGTTTGACTAACATGGTAACCTACAATGGACCAACTGGTTTAGTAGACAAGGGGAGAAAACTGGATATTTTGAACCTTGACTTCAGTAAGACTTTTGACACTCTTTCATCTCTTCTCTCACAGCTTCACTCTTTACCTTCTCATAGAGAAAGTGATGAATTTAGGTTAGATAGGAAGTCAGTGAGGTGGACAGAAAAGTATCTTTCTCAGAGATGGCAGTGATCTGTGGCATGAACAGTGACTAGTGGTGAACCTCAGTGGACAATAGTGGGGTCGATCTTGTTCAACATCTTCATTAATGACCAGGATGATGGGGCAGTGTACCCTCTGCAAGTTTGGAGACACCACAAAACTAGGAGGAGTGGCTGATACACAAGAAGGTAGTAATACCATCCAGAGGGGTCTCAAGAGGACGGGTAAATTCTCTAATAGGAAATTCCTGACATTCAACAGGACAACTTCAAGGTCCTGCATTTGCAGAGGAATGACCCCATGTATGTATACATGCTGAAAGCTGACTATCTGGAAAATAGCTTGGCAGAAAAGAACCCAAGGGTCCTGGTGAACACAAAGTTGACAATGAGCCAGTTGTGGGCCTGTGTCCCTGCAGCAAAGAAGATAAATGGTATCCTGGGCAGCGTGAAGACGAGTGTTGCCAGTTGGTTGAAGGAGGTGATCTTTCCCCCATCTCAGCACTGATGAAGCTCTATCTGGAGTACTGTGTCCAGTTCTGGGCACCCCAGCTCAAGAGAGGTATGGAGAGTCCAGCAAAGGGTCACAAAGATGATTAAGGAACGGTGATATCTCTCATAAGAGGACAGGCTGAGAGAACTGGCACTGTTCAGCCAGGAGAAGAGAAGGCTCAAAGTGGATCTCATCGATGTGTAGAGATATCTGAAGGACAACAAAGATCTTGGAGCGAGGCTTTTTTCAGTGACAGGACAAGAGACGATGGGCACAAACTGAAACACAGGAGATGTCCATCTGCACATGAAAAAAGCATCCTTTTACTGTGAAAGAGACCAAGCACTGCCACAGGTTTCCAAGAGAGACTGTGGCATCTCCACCCATGCAGATATTCAAAAACAGATTGGTCATCATCCTGGATAATCTCCTTTAAGTGACCCTGCTTGAGCTGAGGGAATGGGCAAGATGACCTCCAGAGGTCCCTTCCAACCTCAGCTTTTCTGTGATTCGGTGACTACAGCAATCTCTATGGCAAAACACTTCACTGCCATGACAGTTTCACCACTCACTGTTTTAAAACAAAAAAAAAAAAAACCCCAAAAAAGTGCATGACCCCTCACTGTTTATCTGTAAAAGGCTAAAGCCAAAAGAGATACAAATCTTAGAGTATTAAAAATATTATCAAAGCCTAATTGTTAATTAATTTTCTTTTCATTTAGCCTTCTTTAAAATCAAATCTACATTATCAATAATTGCAAAGGGAAAAATAAAATTATCACCAAGTAAATTATCACTTATTTTCACAATTTTATAATATGCTGTCATTTTCATGACATTTTCTCCACATCACAAACCATGTCTTTTATACCTGTTGATCATAAATTACTGTAAATCCATGGAATTTCAGGCGGTTAATGGCATTTATATCATAAATGGAAAAAAAGCTTTGAGATTTAATCAGATCATTACCACTTAACTGGAGGCTTTTACAGTAGATCAAGTCTGACATTAATAAATATTTGAAAGTTAATTAAGTTTCTCTAATCAAAGCTACTTTCGTGATATAGTTAACCTTTTGTCAAAGCTGAATGCTTTCCATTCCAGCATTTTCAGTAGTCTTTGTTGTGCATGAAAATAGTTATTTTGTTAATACCAAAATTTTGTTTTTAAATGCATTCAAATAAGAATTTTAGGTAGTGACCTTAACTTTGACCCATGAGAACCTCCCAGGGTTGCAGAGGAAATTCTGGTCTGCTGTATCTATTTACAATTAGCTCCTTCATCTTCATGTCGCTAACTTAGGTCTTAAAATTGGCATTATGTTATTTCAGTTTATGATACTATTAATAAATTAATTCCCATAATTCTTTATGCCTACGCCTATTTCTGTGATGAGATGTTTCTGTATGCCAAAGTACATATTGGGTTTTACTGAAGGATTTCCAATTTTATTAAACAAATGCTCCTCTGAAATAAAAATTCTGAGACTATTTCTTTATTCTGCTACATAGTCATAGTATTACAGAAAAATTAGATTTAGTGGGAATGTCAAGACCCTCCCTAAGATAAAGTCACATATGTGTGCCATTCCTGATAGATGGTCTATGCTTAGGATGTGAGCAGATTTCCACAGCCTTCCTTGGTAAATTTCTGTTCTTTAATCCTCTGATCATTAAATGCTTTCCCCTCTGTGTTTAAGACAGTCTTTCTTGCTGCATCAGAAGACACAGTCTGTCTTGCTCTTCTTGTTCACAAGAAGTAGAGATATTTTCTCTTTTCAATATTATTTAAAATACCTGAAGGCAGTTCTCATGTTCCTTCTATATCTTTGCTGCAGTTTAAATAAATCATCCCATTTCTTTCAATCTTTTCTCTTAGACAATTTTTTTATAGTCCTGGTCACTCTCTTTATTTTCTACTATAATCTCTCCAACTGATACACATTTTTTCCTCTAGTGGTACATACAAATATTGACATTAAATCTTTATCTGGTTTTCCCGTTACTCCCAGACCTCTCTTTTGAAACCTATTTGTAAGCCTGCTGTTCCCTACTGGTTTCATGTTACAGATTATTTCTGCCTAAGTGCTGTACCTTGTATTTCATCCAATTTTTAGGCCATTTCTCCAAGATCATTTCAAACTTTATTCCCGCCTCCATCCTTGTCATGTCTCTCTGTTTCATGACATCTGTAAATTTAATAAACTGATTTTCCATTTCAATTCAATTTCAGTTCAATTTGTTAATAAAAACATTGAACAGAACTAGACCCATGACAGAACCCTTTGTATTCCCACCTGACCCTTCCCTCTTTTTTGACAGTGAAATATTGCCAAGGACTCCGTGGGTACTGTTAGCAAAGCTGTCTTTAACACCCACCTAGTAGTTTTCATCTGGACTACAATTCCAGAGTGTGCTTATGAGAATGTCACAAGAGACAGTCTCAAATGCCCTACGAAAGTCAATATATGACATCTACTGTTTTTCCTCTGTTGAGAGTTCCTGCGATTCTGTCAGGAAAGGAAATTAAGTAGGTTTGACTTTATTTACTCTTGACAAATCAGTGCTGTCTATTTATATTTCTTTGTTATCTTCTAGGTGCTTAGCAATAGGTTTGATTATTTTGTCATTTTTTTTCCCAGTTCTAATATTCACGAACTTCTCCTTTATGGGGAGTCAGGAAATTCATTCTTCTTCAGGTCTTGTGACATTTTGTCTAGGATCCACAGTTTTTCAGAAGTAGTCTTCAAATGCAAAGGCAGCTGTGTTTTGGTATATTGTAGTTGTCAACCGTGGGTACACATTATCTTCCAGTTCACAGTTTGCCATTTTTGTGGTAAACGTAAATTTTTCTACTGGTAACCAGATGTTACCAGTCCATTTTATGCTCTGCTTTTTTTTGGTCAGGAATACCTTGATAGACTATAATTTGCTTAGATTATGTCAATCAAGCTGCTTAAATGATTCCTCTCTTGTTTCTGGCAAGATAAGCTAGAGTAGCTCATTTTTGTCTTCAATTGGAACTCTTTAAGACAACCTGGCTCACTTTGACTAAAATTAATTAGAAGGTGCTTACATCATGATGTCAAGAAGAAAGTGATTAGCAGCTGGGAACAAGATCAGGGTTATTACCTCTGCAAGCAACACAGCTGGAGAAGGAGGGAGGTGTGTTCTGGTTTCATTTCTTTTTAGCTGAGAAATCATCGCGTTTCAAGAGATACTAGCATTGAATATTAGATTTTTTCACAATCTTATTTTCTAAAACATCTTGTCATCTAATACACTCAGTTCTTCCTTTTCCCTCGCTGCTTCTATCTAACCAGCTGTTGAAAGCAGAGGAAATTTCACAGCTTTACCCTCTGCTGAGTAATGTTATTTTTTCTCATCTGTCTACATCTCCATTCCTCAAGATTATCAAGATCTTTCTATACGATATTCTTACATTTATTACATCAAATTATTTTTCTGAATGTGATGTCATGTGCAACTATTAGTTGCATATTGATATTGCTTTATATGGGCATTAATAAAAGTATTAAATAAAATTTGACCTAAGTCAAGTCCTTAAGAAATTTTGACAGGAAGGCCTATAGTTGCCTTCAGCAGAATCCACCACAACCTCCCCTTTAGCTGTTGATTTAGCCCTGTCACATTTTGTTTAGCAATCCTGTCTTCTCCAGCTTTACTCATAATTTATGATTAAAATTCAAGGATGCATCTTCTAGGAATGATGCAGAGAATAGTTCACTGATGCGCACATGAGACCCTGTCTTGAGCTCCAAAATGCTGGAGGCCACAAACTGAGGTAGATCTATTTCTCTGACAATGACTAAGTTCTGTAGGAGTTATTTTTGAGTGACTCCCTCAACATTCTCATTTCCTGTTATATCCTAATTCTCCTGCCATTACTGCAGGGCTTTCACAGAACTTCAGTGGAAGAAAAATCAGAATATCAAACAGGCAAGATGTCCCACAAACTGAAAATCTACATAGGAACAGATCTAGCATAACTCACTAGGCAAATACTGGAGACACATAAGCTTCCAAGTCAATAAATATAAAAATTTCCACCAGGAACAGCTTTTCAAGAAAAGTAATATAATATTTAATATCTGAATAATTAGGAAAAAAGCATTTTAAGCTGCAGTCTCTCATATAGGTTGGAAGGTCTCTTAATTACGATGTCTAATTTATTTGACTAATCCTAGAAATTTATACTCCATGATGACAGGCACAAAAATTCATGTTGTTTAATCCTTCCCTTTGTCTTATTGTAAATACAGTTCTTCATAGACAACTCTGTTTTAGGAAATGGTTTTCAGCGACCTTCAGGCAGCAGTACAAGAAAAAAAGACATTCCTAGATAGTTCTTATTCCACTGATGGTTTCTATTCTCCAAGAACTTTGACAACCATGAACAAAATACTGTATGAAAGACCCTTTGATGTTAGGTGGTAACACCATTTCAAGGTTCTACTTTTGAAAAAGGATGATCTTTATATTTGAGGGATATCCCTTCACAGCCCCGTGTGGAAAGGAGTTAAGCACAGCTCTTCAGTGAAGGGCAAGTGGCACAGTCATTCTTGACGAGAAATGTTGAGAATTCATAAATTTGCATAAATTCACCTGAGGCAGAAATATAGACACAACAATGCTCTATTTAATGTGAAACTAGAAAATAAGGTTGAGGCTGATATAGTAACTATTCTGCGGATGGAAAACCATAAACAGAAAAAATATTGTGTCTCTATTATTCCAGAAAACACCACTAGACGTTTGGGTTCAGCTAAGCATATAAAGTAACTAGACTTTCCTTATAAAGAAAGTTTGCTAGTTATCTTGCTGTTAGATACCTGAACATATAGAACATTCATTGTGATGGTTTCTTACATTCATACACTGCTGTCAAATTTAATAAAGACAGTTTAGATTATGAACATAAATCCAAACTTCAAGAACTGAAGCTGAGTCAATTTTTGTGCTGCTCTTTTGTGGGCACACAATCTAAATATTTTAATTGGGTTTGTCTCCTGCTTTTAAACGGGATAGTATTCAGGTTAATGCTCAGTTAGGGGATATGTTTCCTTTAATAAAGGAGAGGCCAACCAGCCACAATTAGTACAAACAGAGGTTAGCATTAAGTTAATTGCTGACAATGGGTTCCCTGAGAAATATTTTGCCAAGGAATTGACTGCATGTATCATTAATGAAGTCATTGTTTCTGCACCATTGTTCTAAGAAAATATTCACATAAATAAGGCAATATACCCAGGAGGTTACGTAAAAGTAAACATGCCTAAGTACCTTTCTCCAGAAAGAGCAAACTAAAAAAAATACTGTTGCACTTCACAAAGATTTCTGAATTTTACTGTCTGTTTTCCTGGTAGCTTTATCATACTTTTTTCTATATCTTAACATTTAGAAGTACATTTTTGATGATGAGTACCTGACTTAGACTAAAATAAACTGGAAATCTTCAAAAGAAATGATTCAGCCTATTCTGAGAGTGAATGGGGAAAAATTTGTTTTGCACAGTAACTTTCTGTTCATTAAGATTATTTATTCTCTTTGAGAAACTAACAGACATAAAATCAATTGATGGAGATTTTCACCATTCACATGAAAACCAGCTCTTGATTAACCAAGTCATGAGCCTTTCAAGAAGCCTCTGTTCATACATACCATACAGAAACGTGTTAAACATTTGACACCAAAGTTTAGCATATACTGAGTATACTCCAGCTCCTGACCACGGCAAATGTGTATGGCTATGTTGTGCGGAACAAGACTTTCCCTGAAAATCCTGCAGTAGGTCACACGTGTTGGGTAAAGACATCTTTTCTTTCTTTCTTGCTCTCACTAATTTCAGAGATCTCATTCCTGACAGTTCTCTTACTGTCAGTAGTCAGCCTACCTGTTTTCAGGGTACATCAGTTGAATCCCACTCTGAAGAAGACACTCTGTAATGACCAGTCACTGCCACCTTTCCTCTCTAACACAAGACAAATCATTTCAGTATTCAGCAGATAGTAATGACCTTTTTTGTGTAGTAGAAATACCCAGGAACAGCTACAGTGCTATAAATACACATCTGAATCTGAATGTGTCCAAACTGTAATTCTGAGTTCTTCTTTTTCAAAATCCTCAAGGATACCCAGAATTTCTGCATGCTCGTGGGTAAACTTGACATTGGCTGAAATCATGGTCTGAACATTTAGACTCTCAAGTCAATGTTGTTCTTCATTCCACTGAGTTTCAGTTCCTTGCAAATGAGGCAGCGTCAATGTTGCCCCCTTCACTTCAGGTTATGAAGGTAAGTAAGTTCTTCATTAGTGTTTTGAAAAATACCTGATGCTGCAATGCAAATAGCAAAAAACCAACAAGAAGTAAACTCGCAATTCTGGATGCACGATTTGAGTGGTTCAGGGCCCACTCACTGAGAAATTCGGATAACAGTACTATTTATTCTCTGACTCTCTTCTTAAAGGCTATTTAGATACATAGGATAAAAGGTGCACAGGCAATTTCTTATTTTTTGAGTGGTTCATTCAGAAAATGTTAGCCACAATACATTAAAAATCTTTTTCAGTTGACCTCCTTCATTAAGAAAGCAAGAAGCTGACAGGAGGTGTATATTTGCATCTCATCCCAGCATGGTGCTGGCATTCAGCCAGAGTGTGCATAGAAAACCAGGCATTCAGAGGCACTCCTTAGTGTGTGTAGCCTGTAGGAGCAGGGACTCAACTTCCTCGAAACCCTTTTCCATTCTTATGATCGCAATCTAGACATAAACACTTTTATGCACAAAGCAATAAGAAACTCTTAATAGCAGCAAAATATTTGCGCCTGATTTTGGATACAAGGAGACTGGACTAATCAGATTCTTCACAGAGGACCAGCTACAAAAGATGGAGTTTTTCAGATACCTTTACAGAGACAAACTGAGTACATTCTTCCGTTGAACAGTTGCAGTGTAGTTCTATGATAAGCAATAAAATCAGGCCCATGATAGCTAGTAAATCACTTTGAGATATTTCTGTTTGATAGTCTTCTTATGCTGAAACCCCTGCTTAACAGTGCTGCAAATCCATGCACAATTATTTCAAGGGTGTGATTTCAAGAACAAGTTTTGCTTTGCCTCCATAATGATAGACAGTAAAAATTTCACTTTAACATCCCAGTATTTCTTTGTATGTCCTATAGGGTAATAAATAAAATAAGCAGTTGTCAAGGAAGTACTTCTCTTAGAGCAGTATGTATATCCTATTATATACATCTGGACTAACAATAATTATGTAATATTAGTTGCATGCTGACAATAAGCTCAGTGTTTTGCCATTTATATTATGCTGTTGCCGACCTTGAAATGAATACCAGACAACTGCAAGTTTTATCAGGAAAGAGTAACTGCTGCACTTCACCTAGAAAATACCCCAGCGTTAATTTTACCATGAAAAGCAATAGATTAACAACTGCAACAGGAAATCAGGTAGACCTCAGAAAGATCCTGTCTCACTGCTTTGTATGTCAAGACGTAACTTTCTCTCCATGTGATTAAAATAATATCAAAGAAGCAACAGTTTTTGCTAGTAGTGAGATTTCTTGCCTTTTAAAACTGAATTCTGTCAGAATACGCTGTAAGAAGACATCGATAAAACTTTTGAGTTATTTTTATTCTCATCAGAACGTCACCATTCATCACCAAAACAGAGTTCAAAATGTATTATCTTCTCTAGAAGCACCCTGAATAAAGTGAAGGGTAAACAAGATCATACTTTATAGATGCCCATCTCCTCCCATTTGTTGCAGCAAATGTTGTAGTCTCAAGTCCGTCAGTCCAAAAATAAGAACAGCACAAAGAGAATTCATGATTAAAGAAAGACTGACTGCTACAGAAAAGAGATGCTTCAGCAATGTAATGTGATAACTATTCATATAATCAGTTTCAGGAAAATTCAGAAATGTACTTAAATGTTGCAATTCCATCTTTTCTGTCTACTGTGTGCATATGTATTTGCACAAATACAGACATGTACTTCTGGTCGCAATAAAAGCTACCTAGATTCTTAAAATATTTTTTTATTGAACAACGGTTGAACAAAAAAAAATCCAGAGTTTACTTAGAACACATCGACTTCCCTCTCAAGCTGAATTTTAAGATAAGAATTTAATCATTTGTTTTTTTTCCCTTTGATGTCATGAATCCTTTGGTCCTAGGTACACACTGACCCTAATTCATGCTAAAACCCCATCTGTTCCAGGATTCAACCTGTATCCCAGTCATCTATGCAGTCTGCTAGGCATTTATTCCTTCCCTAGAGCAGTAATGGAACCCAAATCTATTACCTACTAAGCAGACGCTCATGGCAAAAGCCGCCACCCGTTTAGGTGAAACCGAAAGCAGGCTGAGTCCTGAAATCTCAGAACACCTCTGGCAGAGTCCTCACAGGACATGAGAACAGAGAGTACTCTATGGTAACTGTGTTTCAACACAGTAAGCATGTCTAGACTGAATTCAGACATGACCTATACAAATTTAGTCATTTCAAGACCTTTTTGCCTAAAATTTTGGTATTTTGTGTGTTTGACTTCCCTGGATTGCTTCTATGAACAAATTCCCATGAATATCCCCATATCCCCTTGCCTAATACTTCATTTTTTCAGGAGTTTTGTAAATTGTGGCACTGTACAGTTAACAGTCAGAGAGGTGTCTCAGTCAGAATTCCTTGCATATGGAGTGTCTGGCTAAACCAAACATTAGGGTGAGAAAACTATAAGGAAAATGCAGTCTCTCTGCCAGACTTAAATGCCTGCTGAAGAAATATCCTGAGAAGCATGTGTTCATGAAACTAGGATTAAGAGGCCAGCATTAACTACATGCTGGTGCTGTCATCATTCTACCTCTGAGTAAAGACATCTGAAGGTACCTGTCAGTCCCGTGGAAGTTATTTGATCCTGGTGGTTGTACAGCCTCCCCACGCAAACTGAGATTGTGTCTAACTGCCAACACGAAAATGCCAAGGGCTTCGAATATCTTCTCCGGGGAAGCACCTGATAGGAAACTCCACCCCAAACTTTCCCTCTCTTCCCTACCACTAATTCCCAAGTTAATTAATCATATTTTCAATATGCTACATCATCAAAATTCAAGCAGTGGTTAAATAGGTGAATCGATTAAATGGCTTTGAATCACGTGCCACTAATTTGAAAATGGTACATGTTTGAATCAGTACTTCACTCCAAGGTGATCTGGTACAAAATATAAAATCAAGTTCAAGATCTTGGCCCTACCATGGTTTTTATGTCCTATGCCAAATATAGTAGGAAATAAAACTCTACAGCTCAGAAGTGAAAAGCATCAGTGACAGCTCTAGTCTTCCAGTAAAACGGAACGTTCTACTGCAACATTAAAATTCATTAATGCAGGTGACATGCATTTCTTAGAGGCTGATCCAAAAAATGCACTCGCTGCTGTCCCTACTGTCTGCCCACACTCTCCAGGAAAATGTGCCATCACAAATCTCATCTACTGCTGGCCCCAGTGCAGAGTGCATTTCTTTTACCTCACCTTCTCTAAAAAATACATCGCAAGATGTACATTTTAGAAAATACTGAAGGAAGAAAGACTAAAAATCTAGGAAAGTAAGAGTTCTTATTTTGTACTTTTACATGTGTGCTGTTCCACTGCAAGAGGAGAGGACAACAAACTGTATGTGGCAAATGCATAGCCACAATAAAGAAGACTTCTCTGGAAAATGTTCAGGCACTTTGAGATTAAGAGATGTTTATAACCTACATAGGATAGGATAGGATAGGATAGGATAGGATAGGATAGGATAGGATAGGATAGGATAGGGTTTTGCCTTACTTGCTTATTCTATGTGCTGCCATCTCCAGTCTAAAGCAATGCTATTCTTTTGAGAGTAAAACTAATACAACCTTGCATGTGTTGGGAACAGTGTTTATTCACAACAATTCCATCACGCACAGTTTTCAAGTAATTGTCTCATTGCTCATGTAAATTGTCGCTTCTAACTGAAGGCATTCTATAGCTCAAATTTCTGTGAAAGTTTGTAATAAACCGAAGACAGCAACCAACCTTCAGACCACTGACTGTTTGACATCTGTGACACTTGCACTGAAAAAATTGTTATTCAGTCTGAAAAAAATGAAATTTGTCCCACAGGAATTTGGTAATGTACGTGTGTTTGTGTACCCTCAACTAAACAAATCCTGTTTGTTGGAATATGTGAGAAGCTGTTTTGAAGAGCTATTGATTTGTCATTTGCTGTCATCTTTTTTTTGGATTTTAATTCTTAGAACAATTTCCTTTTTGTTCTCTCAGAATTAATTATGTGCCCTTTGCTGTCTGAGCAGAGCTGAGCCCACCTGAGAACAAACTTTGAGCTCCCCATGCTTGGCATGCAGCTCTGGACTCCATACTGTTAATGTCTTCTTAATGTGCTTCTACTTGGGCACACTTTGGACCACTGCTGGTTCTGCATATTTTCTATCTTGAAAGAGAATTATTGTGTTATTTCTTTAACTGATATAGTAATATTTATTTCTTATTTTATGTTCCTAGACATAATTTCTTAGCAAACCAACTCTCAAAGGAGTTAGAAAGAAATTTGAAAAAATTATTTTAAAAATATCTTATTAAATGTATCCTGGAGGTTTTTCTTAACAATTAAGTTTCTCTAGTATTTTTATATTTATGTGAATGTACATACATAGGCACATTTCTTTTTTAAATTTAAATTGATTTTAAGATGTTTCTTGAAGATATACACTATTTTAGTAAGTGTATTTCTTAACACTTTTGCTACATCATCTTTAACCTAGAAAGAACACATTTTACCCTAAAAATCACATCCAGGATTTTTTTATACAGCTCTTACTTTTAACTATTTTCTTAACACCAAGCCAGCGAATACTTTCAAAAAGCTCGTTTTAGTCACTGCATACTCAGAGCTGTCAGCTAACTCTCTATGGAGAGGAGCATCCACATACTCTCACTGGCTGAGATTCTCAGTTTCTGTATTTAAAGAGTGATAGAATTCATGTTCTAATCCCACCCAAGGAGATTAAAGAGAGATGACAGTAGGTAGTAATAGCAAGAAAAATGCTTAGGGAGCAAAATAGATTAGACTAGGTTAGATTACATTCCATTACATTGCATTAGTTGATAAAGCACTGAAAAGAGTGAAAAGTATTGAGATGAGGAAGAGCACTATAAGAAGGGAGGGAGAGGGAAAGGGAGGGAATGCTGTTAAAAGAGAGTAAGGACAGAGGAGAAACTCAGAGCCATAAATTAAATTGAGAAGAAATTCTTGGACAACACAGAAGATTTTAGTCCAAAAAACAGCTATTAAGAAAAGAATATTGTAAATTAGAAATTGTAATTATTGAACAGGAATAGAGAAAAAAAAAGTGGTCACGGGAACTTTAGTTAAAGGGTAGTGTTGTTTTTAAATTGCAGTGAGCGTGCTTAATAAAATATTGAAAATTATGAGTCCATGCTGCTCTGACTACCTACAGCACACACACAAAATGTGAATGCTTTCCCACATTAGATGAGAAAGAAGTGGCACCCTAGTCCCAGTCTAATTTGACATTCCTTTAGGACAGTATATATCACCTTCATTTCCTCTTTGAAAAGGTGACAGTCATGCGCTTCTGCCTTAAGAGCACTGCGATCCAATTCTTTCTCTGCCTGTGAACAGACCTGCCAGACATTTGGGCATAAAGGAGAGAATACACTGTCCTTTTTTAAGCCATTCAGGAGCTGTTAACTCCAAATTGG
This sequence comes from Dromococcyx pavoninus, assembly GCA_033558185.1. NCBI lineage: Eukaryota > Metazoa > Chordata > Aves > Cuculiformes > Neomorphidae > Dromococcyx > Dromococcyx pavoninus. The sequence continues at coordinate 1,580,253 of JAUMJL010000735.1, forward strand.
CTGATTGTCTTATCTCTGGCTTCAGAAGGAACCTATCTAAGTGTCAGAATCTTAAGCTGTTGAGAGAATCATTGATCGAATCTTCAGTCAAAAGTCTTCACTCAAAATGCAAGATAGGTTTAGGGGCTTTGCAGCTGAAGACTCGAGATGGGAAAATACTTTAAATTGCAACCTCAATTTCTGTTCAAAAATGCTCAGAACCAGAACGCCCCAAAAATACTTTACTGGGCATTTTCATCTCTCTTGTTGTTTTGGTATTAAAGAATGTTGGACATACCATGTAAATCATTAGTAATCTATCCACTGAATACTGACATTGTTCATTAAACACATCATTTGTGTAATAGCACTTCGTTAATTATAGAGCTCCTGAATAATGAAAATAATTGTCAAATTATATAATAACTGGATAATGGCAAAAGTAGGCAAATAGTATTAAGTAATACCTGTAGTAATTTAACATAACAATATATTCTTGAAAGAAACACTATCAGACAGTTGCTAACAGTTTACACAGATAAAACTACTAGCTCTTTCAGATTCACACCTTTGGGCCCTTATAGAGTGGTATTATGCAATGAAAATGCAGAGACAGCAAAGCATTCCACATTCATCGTACACAGACTACTGATATCTTGATTGAGCCTATTAAAACTATCTGTGTTTAATATGCATGGACAGATGTATATTTGTTTTCATTAATGAATATAGATATACTAAAACCCTATTGAAAACTGCCTTGAAAATTTAATTTAGGTAAATAAATAACTTCCTACTTTCAGAAATGTCAGAATAATTTTTATTACTCGCAGTACTTAGATAGTTAATTCAAACATTTTAAGTAACTCCTACTAGTGGTTTTAGATATTTTTTCTTTAACAACAATCACAATGAACTGAAATCGTTAACTTGGAATTGTAGTTAAAGCAGTAATCACATTTGTGTGTTAATATGAACACTAAATTCTCAGGGGTTTTTTGTTGGTTAAATATGACAAATTTTAGAACTGAAAAATGAAAAACACTACAATATTCACTTAAAAAAATTGTAAGTATTTACTCAAACAGACGGTTGTAATAGTAGCCAAGGGAATTATGCTATTTGTATTATCTACGCCTTTAAAAGCTGTGGAGCATTTACTTTCAGGACCAACACCACATCATGAAAAAATCTTAAGCAAAAATAAATGGCCACATCTCCCATTTATTATGCTCAGATGGTGTAGCATATGACCAGATTCAAATGCAAGTCTAAACATTCAGATTGAACTGGGGAGTGAGAGGTTATACAACTCTACTCATAGCTATCATCAGAGTACACAGGTTAATAATGGTTTGCATGTCTCTTTGTGCTCTTCCCAATGTATATTAGCACTGTTTATGTTACAATTCCTTCTGCATGATCCCAACCACCTTCTGAAAGAATGTCTGCTAACTGCAGTTAAGAATTTTCCAGCAGTAAGGGATGAGGTGAAGTGCTTTATGAAGGACTTTGCAATTTATGGCTATATAGGTCAGATGTAAGCAGTCTTTCATGTTAACCAAACCCTCAATCTTACAGGTTTTCTTTTTTCCCAAAGACCTACACAATATAGCTAATTACATTGAACTCAGTATATCTATCTCAAGAGGATTAAGGTGATAATCCCACTTACTGAACCCCGAAGGCAATTTCCTTGGTGTTCTCTGTGTCACAAATTCTATATCCTCTTTCTGAAACGCTGATCATACCAGATAAATATGATGGCCTACTCTGAGAATATTTCAGTTCTGTTTCTTCCATGTTTTATTATACCACTTAAGTATAACTGTTACTCAATTTGAATACGGACAGGAAAAAATCTTTTCATTTTAATAGTTCTCATAATTAAGCCACTTCTCTCCAGTGGTGGTACCAGCGACCATTATTGCAGATGGACCTGGTATTTTCTTTTTTTAAATTTTTGCAGTCAAAAGAAAGTTGGAAGTGGAAAGTACTAATAGGAAGAGGTGATACAAAAATATTCATGGTCTTTGGCATAGGGAAGAGCTTTTGAACCAGCAAGTGTAGGAGTAAACACCAGACTTGGTCAGGTAGGAAAGATAAAGTCAAAAGCGATACTAAAATAAGTAGACTGAGCAGATGAAAAACAGAAAGTAGAAACCAGCAGAGGGAGTATTTCTGGGAGACATTTCTTGTCAGGAGCTGATAAAAGGTGGAAAAATAGTCCTGGGCAGGCAACAGTAAAATTTTGCATGACAGTGAGGCAGAACTTTGTGAACACAGACAGTTGCTGCCTAAGAAAATAGAGCTCTCAAGGGGGTGAAAAAGCACTTCGTAATAAAGAAAACTTTTTCCTAGAAGGTTGCTGCCTTATTCATTGCAGGAACAGATGGGAAGGACCGTATGAATAACTGACCACAGGACAGCCAGTTGCAGCATGCCAGGTACCCCAGAATAAATTCACACATGAAAGTTTACTATTCAGGTAAGGGCAAGTAGTGAAACTGCGTAACTTTAACCTCTCTGGCAGTAGAAGCAGTCTAAAATGCCTCCTAGGCAGAATTCAGGAGCAATGCAGGACAAAACTTTCTATCTTGCTTGGGTATCTGAGATGACCACAGGCATAGAAGGCTTCATAGAAGGTCCTATGTCAGCAAATACAGGAGTCAAAAGGTCTCACTAGAGCAATCTGAGATTCAATAATCAAATGTCCTTGGGCCTAACTATGCTAGTTTTCTGATATATGTTCCTTCTAATAGCTGTTCTTGGTGTATGCTTCTGGTATTTAGGAGTCCTTATACCCCTGCCAGGCATTCCCATAAGGAGTCTCTTAAATTGTATCCTAGATAGTGATCTGAGAGGCTCTTCTTTCTCATCTGTAGATGTAGGATAGGTTAGTTCTTGAGGTAAGCACACTAAATACCTGGCTGAAAGAATGCACTATGTGTATAAGCTCAAAAGATGTTTCACAGAGGAGTCTTGATGGATGTCCAAGGCAGTCATCTAAGACAATTTCAGACATACCCATTCATGTCTTTGTACTATCTAACTAGTCAGCTTGGGCTTCCTAGCCCTCAGTGTCCTGGCAGATGTGAGCTCCAGTTGAAGACACTCACTGTCTTCTGTTGAATGTAAATTGACCTGGAGGTATAATTCAGCTGTGTCAACTTCACTGTCGACACGGTAGATAACTCTTAGATATTACAGAGCTAAGCATCACATATCCTGAGAGCCTTTACTTCTGTGTGTCATCTCGCACAGGGTGTTAAGAAGATACACCAATTAATTTTTATGAGTAAATCAGGTACTTCAGTGAGGAGCACCATGGAAATACTAATGAGGAAATTATTTATTCTACATAGATAGCAAAGCAGATGTATTCAGCAAAGATGGCATGTGCTTGCTTGCTTACCACCAGTGAGAATACCAAATATTGATCTGTTGCTCATTAAATCTGCACCATTCATTCTGACAGATGCATCTCTGAACAAAATCAGTCCTGTTCCTGCCATTATTCATCCCATCATGCTGTAGGTACTTAATTGAGGTGCCTCCACTTTCCACTTTTTCTGAGGTCAGTGGCGTGAAACAGGCTACTCCAGGGACAATTCAGCTCCTGCAGTGGCAGAATCAGATGTGAAAGTTGCCTCCATCCTGACAGGCTATCAACAGAAAGCTGAATAACTACACCTGAATTTTAGATATTTCAGTAAGTGATTAATTTAGGTAGGCTACATGAGGGTGTTTGTCACTATGCAATTAAGAACTATGATAAGACAAAGGGACATTGAGACACAGTTTAGATTACATTGACAATCTGAATTTAGTAATTTCTTAATATTATATGCTTCCTTTTGTCCCCTAGATAATGTTATTTTAATACTGGAAATTTTTTGACAGTTTGTTAAGGCTTATGTCAACTTTTCTGAATTTTTCATTTTGCCGTTAACAGGATAATCAGAAAAAGATTAAGCCTTTCAACCTAGTCACCGACCAGTTTTCCCATAACAGTAAAAGCCTTTCATTTTGTTAGTGTCCATTTTTTCCTTTCAAAGTCATTTTGAAGCTTTCTGTTTTACTTGAATGCCAGGTATCACAGGCCAAAAAAGGTTTAATTTTCATTCTGATTTGATTCTCTTTCTAAACCTATCTCTCTTCAGCATTCTGCCTACTTGAGTCCTCATGTTGAATTGATCTCCAAAGAGTTCTTAACCAAGGAGCAGCTCAGACCATCCAAGATCTGGACCACTCTTTGGAGGTAACCCTCTCTCCCTTTCTCTTCAGTGGCTGTCACAAAAGCTGTGGGTAGACACTATTCTAAATTAGATACTTCAGTTGGCTGCCTGAAGTTCAGTATGAATGTACCAAAAGGAATTGTCTGCGGTATTAATGAGTTTCCTCTCATCTCATTGAAATTCCATAGCCTTTCTTGTTCTCAAATCAAAACCAGCAAAAAGCATAGTAGTAGGACTTTTATCTCCCTACTTGAAAGATCAGAGAGAAAATGCATGGAATTATATAGGAAATACTTTGATGTTATTGCATAAGATTTAATTCTATGGACCTACCTAACCACTTACCTAAGCAAATCAGATATGACACAGGAAAGAAAAGCATTCTTGAAGGCAATATGAAAGCTGTTCCATGCCGCTAGTGGTGAAGTCCAAGGAATTTAAGCTTGTATGTTATTTAGTAATACCTTCTTTAAAAAAGAACAAGATTACCCAGGGTAACTACAATGATATTAAAAGAAAAATATAGACATTTTGGAAAGGACAAAAGTTTTGGGATTTCTGAATAGAATAAATCCTATAGGAAACAGCTTAGAAAGTATATTATCCCTCATCCACTTACTTCTATTTTCTTAGCACCTTTCACTGAAATTTTTGATACAGCTCTTCTAGATTAGAGGATGCTGCTCCACAAGGAAGCTGCTTGTGATCCAGCATGATAATTCCTATGATTCAGAAATTTATAGTCTCATTGGTATGCTACTGATTCTCAAGAACTTGTGTAAGGTTCAGTTGAGTAAAGGCTTCAATAGGACATAATTAAGTAATTCTTCCTAAACCAGAATGCAGTACTGTAAGCTTTTTCTGAGCGATAATCAAAACAAAACTCAACACTCAAAAGTTATGTTTTCACAGACAAAGGTGGGCTTCAATATCTTCAAGAATCTTTCCTGTTTAAGGTAAATAAAAAGTTTACACTGCTAAGAAACAATGAAACTGAACTCTGGATATGAGAGTTCTGATTGGTGGTGGAGTAAAGAGACTAGCATATTTACTTACATTTCACAATCTTACTGAAATACTGAGTCACTATTAAACATGGTCATCATTAATTCATGAATTTATTTGAAAAGATAGGACTTGTAAGTTTCTGAGGAAGAACAGCAAGAACAGATACCATCAAACATAACAAGCTGTTATACTGTAGATATATGTTATCTACCGGCTCATCCTCTAGGTAAAATACAAAATTATACTGTTCCTCTTTTTCATCCCTCACTCATTGCTTGATTTGACATCCTACTTTGTAAATTAGATAGGAAAATACTCATTAAGAAATCTGGTTTGTCAATGACAAATAGACTTTAAAAAAAACTCATTTTTTTCTTGTTTGTGTATCATAACATACATACAAACCAGGTAGCAATCATTACGCTGGAAGTTACTGATAGCACCTAAGAAATGACTGATATCTCTTTGGGATTTCTCTGTTTGACTTGAATAAATGTATTTCTGAATTTAAATACAGAATTTTATAATTGACTTTTGGTTTTGTGAAATATTTTTAAATTATTTCATCAAGCTATAGTACCTTTTACTCTGCCCACCTTCCACAAAGAACATCTATTTCATAAAACATTTATTAATGATTTCACTAAATCATGGGGGTTTCTTTCCCTTTGTGTCCAATAGGGTGATAAGCACAGTGAAGAAGCAAATTTGATTCAGAAAGGAAAGATGGGAATATTCCTAAAGTGGCAGACAGAGATTTCTTTTTAAAGTGGGAGGGAATGTCTCAGGTTTTTTCCTGTATAATGGTGCAGAAGGGGGAAGTTTTGCTTCAGTTAAGAAGTTCCATGTTGAAACAAAGCGTGGTGGGACAGAACAGCCTTTAGGAATTGGCTCACTGTTATGATTTATGAAACAACAACAGGGACTTAGGTTCTGTTTCTGGGAGACGAAGGTCACAGCTCAACAAGCTTGGAAATGCATGACCTCTGAAGGCTTTGTAGATGACAGGAACTCAAAGCCTTATAAGGAAAAGTACTGTGACTCATCAAACTTGAAAGATGAATTTTGCTAATTTATGTTTAAGCACAAGCATTAGGTAAACAAAATTCTCAGGGTCATTTCCAGTTGTAATTTATCACTAGAATTTCTCCTATATCTCAGAAATCTCTCCTTGCATTATTCTCAGTAAAATTCATGAAGACCACAAGGTTTGAATTTCCTGCATCCCCAGACAACATGTTCCACTAGAAGTGATTCTGGGTACTTATTCTACCAAACAAAAATTTACATAGAGTAATGGTAGAAGAAAAGCTGTAAAACAAATACTTGCTTGGTAAAATTTTCATTTGAGCCAGCTACTGATTTTCTCAACATGTTAAAGCAAAAAGCACTTTGTATAGCATCATTTTTAGTTGTTAAATGCTCCTTAGGAAAAAAAGGCCCTCCAGTTCAATTTCGGCTTGTTTCTGGGTGTTTTTAAATTGGCTGCTGCTTCATTTTGTATCTGTATGGAATATCTGTATATGCAGTATTTTAATTATATTATATAAAGAAGAATATTAATATAAGATGATAAGTCAGGAAATATTTTGGGGAGGATGTGTATCATGAAGTGATGTTTCAATATATATTCACAGGTTTTTTCAAGTAGCATTTGAAACCATTATTACTATGCTGGTTGACTTCTGTGTGCCAGAGAAGCAGACTCCACATAAGTCACAAGAAAGAGAAACAATGACTGCGACCAAACCTCCTGCTGAGTCTGTGTCTACCAGAGTTTCCTCACAATGTGCTTCTGAAATGTGCATGCATTAAAAATAAACATGGTAGAAAGTGCTGAGCTCCACTCCTTATCAACACTCTGAACCCAAAATAGCCCCTATACCAGCACCTGCAACAATTTTACCAGTTCCTGAAACTAAACCTAGATTATTAAAACATCAAAGCTATCTTTTTCTTCTTTGTTTTATTTGCTTCCTATCAACAGCAATTTCCCCTTGGCAATTTTTATTTGCCATAGAGGCACTTCGAGTCTTACACACTTCAAAGTACCTCAGTGAATCATCTCTGGTTCCCATCAGTGATCAAAACCTTAACCTGTTGAAGCTCTTCTAGTCCCTGAAAAGAAACAAATTCTGAAGCTGTCAAGCTCATACTTTTTATCATGAAGAGTGTGCTGTTCAAGTGGCTCTGCTGACCACTGCAGTGATAAACAGGTATAGAAAGAGTCATAAGCTCTGCCCTAAAATAGATGTCCACAGTAAGTGCGACAAATCTTCTTCTAAAGTTGATTACTGCAGTGGTTACTGATGTGGTTAGGGTGTCCAGTATGGATTAGACATCCAAGATTTAAAAGGCTGACTTTCAGTACCACAGATCCAGGTTATCAACAGCTTCCAGAATTCTTTCTATCTCCAGATTTTGTAATAATGTCTACTAGTCTAGTTGTCTTATTTAAATATATATAGCTATTTACCAGTTATATTTTACACGAGATGTGTATTATTAATTGATGCATACACATTACTATTAGATAGATAGATAGATAGATAGATAGATAGATAGATAGATAGATAGATAGACCGACAGACAGACAAGGTCCGACACAAAAAAAACCCCAAAACTAACCCTATAGCTCAGGAACCGAGAATGGAAGTGGAGAGGCATGGTTATAGAATATTTTCTAACCTGTCACAGCGAGACAAGGCTCAACTCAACTCAGTACAAGAGGACACATGTTCAAATATAGACGTTTTATTACTCTCAGTGAGAAAACATCAGTGTGCAAGAGTGAACAGTGAGTTAACATCATTTCTTGTGAAACTGAAGAAATCTACGATGGAAACTTTTCAATTATTGACTGAGTCTTGTGGTGAAGAGATCCCAAAAATCAAGTTGGTACTCAAAGGAACTCATTTTTTGTCAATAGAAGATGTAAAACAATGGAGATCCTCAACAGCCTTTCAAAAAATGGTCCATAGAATTGCTTTGTATGTTGGCAGCATCATATGCAGCAGTGCATCAACTCAGAGGAACTATTTTAAAGGTGATTATAGTTGATTCTCTTAATTTGATAAATAAAAAGGGTTACAGGCACAGTCTTGGATCTCTTTTTTGTGTTGGACCTTGTAGACATATTTATGTGTAGGGTACAAATCTGTTCTCATTCTGTTCTGTACTCATCCTGTTCACTTTTATCTACTAAACAAGGCAAATAGACTATTAATGATGAATACAGTGATCTCTGTGAAAAATAATAAAAATGGTTCTCTGAACAGATAAAGCATTTTGTGTATTAGCATTATGTATACTATCAAAAACAGTTTAACCCCACTACATCTTCCAAAGTTTGAGACAAGCATTTCCATTGCCATATAATTAGGTATTTTCTTCATTCATTATAATAATCATTGATTCATTAGTTATCAAAAATACACATGTGTTTATATAAATATAATTATATCTGTATGAAGAAAGATAATTTTTAATAACTCACTTTGTAGATTGGAAGATAAAATACATTTTTTACAACTTCTATGAAGAAAAAAATGTGTGCTTTGTGTGGTGCCTAAAGATTTATGTAACCCAGGTAATGTTAATGTACGACAAAAGGCATTCCCTCCTAACAATAGACTGGATCTTGTTGCAGATGCCTGTACTGCAGCAATTCATGTGCAGCGTTTGTGAGGAAGCAACTGCCTGCTGGAGGCAACTGTACCTTTGTTAATATGATAGGGCTAATGAAGACAATAGTAACCTTAAAATTTTTCATTTTTTCTGTGATGTGTATAACCTCCTGACATGTTAAAAAATAACTCAAATATGACAAAATGTATCATTATCTGACAGGGGGGATGTTTTATGGGTCACTACTGAAACTAACTAATGGCAAATTGTCAGTAGTTTCTTTAAAGCTCCTTTATGCAATTCTTCAGTATGGTGCTGCAAACCACTTTTACCATGTCTCTCCTCGACTCATCTACACTCTTAATATAACAATACCATCCACTGTATATGACATCCCCCTAAATGATTAATTTTAACAGCTTAAAGCACTCCATGTCAGTCATGTGTTCCAAATTAAAGTTAAAAGAAACATGGACTGAATCTCAGGTTATGAGATTGCATTATATCAAGAATGATAAAAAATCCATATTGTGTTGCTCTTATTCTGCCCATCTTTCAGTCTTAGGAACACTGTCTTTTGAAGCTTGTCCCTTTGGCATTCATTCACCGAATCATCAGCTGGATATGTTAGAAGATCTGGCTTGCTGCTTCCTCTCCAGATACAGAACATATCACCTCTGGGATATGTACAGATTCTATTAGTGCAAAGCCTGAGGCCTGACAATATCTTGCTGCAATTATTGTCTCTTGTGAGTGAATAGTTACCCACACAGATTTAATTAACAGCAGCAGTAGAGTATTCACTGTTATAGAACTCTGTGGTAAATTACTAATCAGAACTCCAGGCACACTGGAGGGAATAGAAAGCTAAGGAAATGATGAGATCAATTTTAAACAATATGAAACAGGCATGAGCAACGTGAGCATCGTTTATATACAATAAATGCAGTAATGGCCTGGGAGTAAAATGCCTAGCAGACTATCACTTAAATCTTCTCCAACAGTTTCACTAGTTAAATATCTGGAGGTCTGGGCAGGGGAGAGAAACTGCGATTGTTTACATTGCTGGATATTTTGACCTTAAATGGTGAAAATAATTTTTATTTGGTTATGGTTTTAGCTACCAGTGTCTAGTATTTGCTGAGCTAAAATGTTGGTAACTGCAGGTAAAAAGTATGTAAAGAGAGCAGAAAAGTTAGAAGCAGTGCTATGGAGTACAGATTAATTAAAATTACTTAAATCACAGGCTTGGAATGGGCACCTCAGTCCTTTTATAGAGCTGCTGCTTTGGCACTTCTGAAATGGGCCCACCTGCCTAGTGCAATCAAGGTCACTGAAACACTCAGAAAGTATATTTTCACTTACAGAGTGCCAGTGGGACTATATCCTGCAGTTAAGCTTTGAGGATGGTATACCATAGGCTGAGCTCCAGTGGGGGACAACATATTCAGGAACTCCTAAAAGTTTGTGTGCAATTCCCTCTGACGTGAGGAAATGCAAGTTACGTAAAACACAAGTTTGCACCTTTTCTGCCTCTAACGCTTATCCAAAAATCATTGCAGTGTTGTGAAAGAAACTACTGTCGCTAGAACAAGAAGGTTAAACTTTTGGCTCTGCAATGGCTTTTATATGAAGTGAAGGGAAGACCTCTTCCAGTACATATTCAGAGTACACACTTCTGATGTATATTTTCAAAAACATGGGGAGAATCGTGAGGATTCTGAATACCATAGAAAACAGAAGTATGAATGGAAAGTGCCCTCTCCCTTGCTCTTTCTCTCCCAGATCATACTTAAAAAAATAAATTTTTGAGCTTTAAAATAGTTAGGTCAGTTCACTACAAATAATTCTTCAATATACAAAAAAATCATCTCCCTATTAGAAATTGTGAAAGGCTTTCAGTATTTATGAAAGATTGATTAGAGAAGAAAGAATTTCACAGAACACATGTTGTTCTCTGAAAGCTAAATTAATCCTTTGCCACTTCTGACTTTATGACACGTATTCACAATGGGTAAACATATTTGTCTATGTGCTCCTGCCAGGGCCACAAATTTTAGATTAGCAAAGCAGCATAAAGTTTAAGCTTTCAGTATTAAATTTCAACATGAGTTCATCATCAGTTTAGAAAAGACCTTGTTTTTCTCACCTCTGAATTCATATGTTTGCAAACAATCATGTTTTTGCAATATAGCAAGTCAGTCAAAGCCTCAGCAGCTGATTACAAGTGTTCTCACGGCTAATGACTGGTGGAATATATTAGTGTAGTCAACAGGGTGAGCCAGTCTTTTCTTCTGTAACTCAAGTACACGGAGGTAGAAACCTGAGTGGTCTCTTGCTTCAGACCAGTCTCTTATTTAAGATCGGTACCCATCTAATCCCCAGAAATTTCATCACTTGCAATTATGTGAGCTTATTTTAAGAACTACTACTTCCGTCTATCTGTCAGACTTTAGGAAGAGAATAGAATTGGTTCTACTCAGAAAGCGTTATTCCCAGCCAAAAACATTTGTCATCTCTTCAGCTGATGTCAGACAGCAGAAATCCATTAAACCAATGGGATAGTTATAAAAATGGAGTTTAGGACTGGTATTTTTAAAGGTAGTTCAAATTTAGGAGAAGCTGACAGACTAGGCTTTTAGAAATTGTAAATTATCAGCCAGTCTATATCATGGTTACTTCTAGCTAACCTGAGATTTGTTTAAAATAATAAGAAGCATATTTAACTGGAAGACCGAACAGCAACTTTGAGGAAGATAAAGAAATGTCATGGAGGAAATAAAATGTTTGCACAGACAGTTAAACAGCTAGATTTTTACATGCTTTACTTCATACACTGTCTAAATAATGCTACTATAACAAAGTATACAGGTAGAATTGGAGCTTGCGGGTCATAGAATATTTCAAATATTTCCTATTGCCATTTCAGCACAAAATGCTTTTTGATACTGAAAATGTTTATCTTATTTGTGGTGGTTTAATAAACCACTGACAGCACATTAAACCAAAACAAAATATAGGATGCTTTATTCAGTACATCTGAAAAGACATTTTTAAAGTAATTCCTGCATCATTTGCTTAGAACTCTTTATTCATGAATGATCATTCTGCTGCTTCTGTAAATGCATTAGAGAAATTAAAAATAGCTAAAATAAATAGCATAGAGTGAAAGTCTGCAGACATTATTTCTAGAGTTCGGGAAAGCAACACAAATTAAAAAATAAATATTACCCTGCACAAACAAGTGAAAATAGAGCTGTGGGAACAACAGTACTCGCTATGCACTTGGCTCGTTGTGCACTGGTTCTGTTGTTCTGAAAATGAATGCAATGGGTGTGTTCCATTAGGGAGTTTTCTGTCAATGATTACATAAAATTAAAACATCTCTAAATGGATCTAGACTTTTTTTTCTTTGTTATACAGTAAGGGTGGAAAATGTGTTGGCTGCATTTTTGGACAGTTACGCTTTATCTCTGAAACAAGTTTCACATTTTGCTATCAGCTATATTATTGCTCTTGTTTCCCACAGCTCTGCTGGGGTCTCACCTTCAACCCAAACTTTCCTTTATGGCTTCCAGCTCTAGCACAACCTGTCATTGATTTCTCACTTCCTCTTTACAGTATAACCATCTTTTCTTAGATCTCTGACCCATTTATGTTTTTTTTAACCAGAAGAGTAGGAAGACACCATGTAGATTCCTCAGTAATCAGAATTTTATCTCCTCATCCAATACAAACCAAAATACCACAAGATGTACCACACACATACACAGCAGTAATATTTATTGATAAGATTACCCATTAATTTTCGTTGAAGCTGGAAAACCATTAACATAAGTATAGATTGCCAGTTCAAAACCTGACTTGGATCAGAATCTTCAGTTTTAATAAAAGTTCTACATGCATCAAATACTCCACCTTTGTGGGAAAAATAATGCAAATCAGCTTTTTATTATTACACATAAACAGTGTAGAGTGTTCATGGAATATCTTATTTTCACTTTATTTTTGCGATTCAAAGCAAGGAATGAAGCACAAATCAAATAAATTATTCTGATTTCCTTCATTTTTTCCTGCTTAATGATATTCCATATTTAGGTGACTCACCATAACCTTCGGCTGAGAATTAGTTAACTTTCATTTCCTCTTTGTTCATTAGAAATTATTAGCTGTTCACCAAAGAATCACGAAGAAAAAGATATAATATATTTTGTGTGGTTCACATGTCAGATAGGCACTTCTAGGGACTAATGATTTTAAAGTAAAATTAGGAGGGGGGTTGGGTGGATCCCCCAAGACTTTTTTGTGAGCAGTGCAACACAGTACAGAGATGAAAGCATTCAAATTTGAAACGAAGCACAGTAGGTAGAGATATTCAACATGAATTTCAAATAGATATTTCTTGTGCTAGTGTGCTAATTAAAGCACTTTTTTTTTTCTTTTTTTTTCTTTTTTTGGTAAAGTGCATTTGTATTGTTATAAGACCCAGGTTAACCTGAATATATCCAGTGACTTAGGAGGAGAGATTATGTAAGTAATGGCTATAATTGGCTGAGAGTTTTCATGACAGCATACTGAATCCAGCTGAGATTTAGCTTCAGAAATATCTGTAGGATGGGGTTGTTGATTTGGAGGACCTCAGAAACATCAGAGTTGAAACATTTTTGTCTAACAATCTGAGTTGTCTCAGATGTAAATTTGGTTTACATAACAAGTTTTTCATTGACATCACTAATACTCACGTAAGTTCACCTTATACAAAAGGAGCACAGAGTGAATGAGTGTAGCAGTGACTGACTGCAGCTTGATATACAACTACAGAGGGCATGAGAAAACACATACAGAGGAAAAGGAATGAGAAAACATGAATTGAACCAGAGAAAGCCTCTAATAAACTGAGAAACAACTTGCTCCGGGATGCTTCTGTAGAAGATGTTTTTTGCAAAATTAAAATTAAACTGAAATAAAAGATAGAAGTACAATCTCTCACTTATTCAGCAGAAGGGAAGGTAACATGACAGTCAGACAATCGTAATTGTTCAGTTGTATGATATACCCCTTATATAAATACCCCCACAAAGGACCACAAAGGCAGGTGTGGGAGCCCAAATAGTACCTTGCCCTGGCTTCTCCCACCACCATCACGGGAGCCATTAACCCATGAAAGACCTTTCTCCACAAAGCCAGACAGGAAGGCAGTCACAGGTGGGAACACAAATTAAGGTCTCAGAGGAAAGACGCAGTGTTCAGACCCTTCCCAGGGTTGTTCCAGGACATCTTCATCTCCATTGTCCGGGTATGAAACCCACCACAATGAGTCAAAATCAGGCACTTTTGGGACATATTATAGGGTGCAGAGGAAGAACAAGAGGATCACATTGGACTTATTATAGGATGTTTAGAAGAGGAATTAAAGATAGGAAAAAGGAGGGATCAGGGTGGTTAGAGGTGGAAGAAAAGGAAAATAAGGGGGAAGAAGGGGTAGCTATGTGTAAATAGTATGCTGTTTGGTAGACCCTTGTGGCCATGCCCTGCACTTGAACAGCACTGTCTGTCCTGTCATACTAAATTCCTTTCTACTCTTCTACTGGATGAGTGACTCTCATGTCACTCATGTGCCTCTCTGTGTGCCTGGGGGTGTGAGTGCAGCTAGATCACAGGCTGGAGAACCTGTGTGTCTGTGGTGCCAGCAATTGCAGAGAACCCCATGAGTGGGTGTCAATTGCAGCAACTGGAGTGGGACCTCAAGTTGCAGAGACCTATGGATCCTTGTTGTCAGCCACTGTAGTAACCGTGGGTGTGCAAGTGAGGGTGTGAGCAATAGCAAAGTTCAAGCCAGGTGAGCCAGGGAATAGATGAGGTGGTCTGGGAACCAAGTCGTGAGTGGGTCTTTAAGAGTGAGAACACAAGGAGTGGAGTGGAGTGGGGGATGGCTATGGCAGACAAGGGTAGTCTCAGATGTCTCTGTGTATGGGGAGAAGGGGGTAAGGCATTTGTGCCAGCAGCAGGAGCAGGGCTGTGGCCTTAGTGGTTCGTATGTCCAGCTGCCAGCACCTGGGTAGACTGGATTCCAGGGGCAGCTATTTGACAAACTGGGTGTATGAGCCCAGCTGTGGGGATATTCACATCATATATATATGCACATATGCATATTCCCACTAGCAGATCTCCACCCTGCTCAGCCAGAGGGGAGCAAGATGAGGCCGTTGTTGTCTGTGTTCGTGAGTGCTCTGTGTGTCTCTCTATGTGTTGGTCTAGGCAGTCAATGTATGTATACATATATACACGATGCAGACGTGTTTGTACAGACTTGTTTGTGCACACACCTGTTGTACTTAGGAAAGGCATGATCAGCCTCACTACTGGACCTGGGGATACGAAGCTTTACCAGCTTTGCTTCTCTCATCATGCCAGGTTTGGTCCTATTTTCCTAACAACAATATATGGATCAATACTTGTTTCCCTTTCACCTAAGAAAGGGAGTGCAGGTCTCAAAAAAATTACTAAATATCCTTTGAACAAATACAAGAAAGAGGAAAGGCAGTAAAAACTATAAAGATACATCTTATCTATTTATAAAACATAATAACAATGACATGGCTTCCTAGAAATTCTGTATCGATGCATTTTATAACAGATTTTTGTTCTGCAATAATCTTTTTCCTCTGCTCTGGCTGACAGGGTCATAGTGAGGTGATAACTATAATCTCCTTTCATTTCCAGGGGTTTTAACTGCTTGAAGTTGTTCTGCTAGAGATTTTCCTGTCCAGCTTCTGTTGATGGGGTATTTTTCCAGATTGTCCACAAACAGCTCCTCCTTTTTTCTCTTAATTTTCCCCTGCAAAATTGTTTTCTAGTCCTTTTGTTTTAGTCACATTGCCAAACCTTTCCAACTTCTTTCTTCACAATGCTGCTAGTAGAGGCTCATGGGAGCCAATTACTGCAGATACTGCTTCTCTGTAATAGAGCTGTTAGTTCTGTGCACTGTATATGGTATCCATTGAATTCTGCAGAGACATCAGAATTGAAAGGCTAGAATTCTTCATTCTATGGCTGATGTTTGAGTTTCACCCATTTCACACTGTTCATGCTCTTGAGAACACAATATTTCTAAGGAATTTCTTTTTTTTCTAGCTCTTGGATCTGCTAAGATTGTTCTTGTCTTTCCAGGTTGTATTTTGGACTGTGAGCACTCCTAGTATGAGGGCGGTTCTTTGGATTTCTGTTTCAGGTTTCCAGTCTTTCATGGTAGTAGTGAGATACTTGAATAAGTCCCCTCATTCAACTTTCTTGCTTTTGATGTCTATTTCTTGTTCAGTGTCAGTAATCCTCACTGTCATTATGCTGCTCTTTTTTGTCCTGATCTCCATACCATATATCATTTCACTTCTGCCCAACTCTGTCATTATATTTGCACATCCTGGTCCCATTCATCCTATCAAATCTACATCATCTTCAAAGGATAGATTACCTATATTGCTACCTCTAACTGATAGCACTTCTTCAAAGTTTTCAGAGTCCTTTGACATAACATGTTCAAGGAAACAATTGAAGGTATGTGGCAATAAGAGGCATCACTTTCTTGCAGCAGCTGCTGTATAGAACTACTTACTCAGCATGTTGCCTTCAAGGACTTCACTCCTTGCCCTGTAATAAAGGATTTCAAGGGTTGTCACCATTCTTTTGCTAATGTTGAGTGTCTTTGTCACAGTCCATAGTACTCCTTGCCATACATGATCAAATGCTTTATTGAAGCCTGTGAAGTAGCAGTGTAGTTCCATTTCATGTTCTCAGTATTTTCTGTTCAGTTTCTGAAGTTGAATGTCTGATCTATTGCATTTGGTGTCATTCTGAAACCTTCTTCCTCAGGTAATATCTTTGGCAGATCGGGTTGACATACAATCATACAGTCAAGGTCCCTTTTTAGCAAGTAATGTCCCAACAGTTGGTATGTGTGGAATTTGTGAATTATAATAATGGCAGTATCTCCCTTGCTTTTTTTTGCAAATGTTTAGCTTTTCCTGCTGGAGATTTTGCAAAGCTGTAATTTCCTGCTCCTCATACGATGACTCTAAGAATGAAGAAATCCTCTCTGACTCTTGTTCAGTTGCTAATGTGTTATGTTAAGTCAGCATTTAATTCATAGTCAAACAAATCATCACAACAGTCACACAGCCTGCCTGCAATTGCTTCTGCTACTTTTTTGAAGTCATTAATTTTTGTCTTGAAAAATAAACATATTTCATTGTCAAGATGATAGTAAAATTTTTCGTCTTCCTCCTATTTATATTCTGTTGCCTGTGTATCTGTACTACTTTAACTTTCAGATGACAGGTACTGAACTGTTCTAACACTACTGTGAGAAGTTTTCTTATGGTTCTCATTTCCCAAGAAGTTTCCTAACCAACCATCTTACTGCTGCTAAATCTATCACACTGCATGAATTGTTCACATTCAATTTCCTACACTGACTTCTTAATTTTTTTCTGTAGAATTTAATGTATTGATTTTTTTCTCCAATAATGTACTTGACATTCTCATTTTGGCCAAGATGCATGAAAAATTAATGCTTCAGGACCCTGTCCCCAGTATGCTAACCACAATGATTACCGTTACATCTTAATGGGTGGTTTATCCTGGCTCTGTCTTGCTCTTCAAGAGTGAATGCAATAACCATATCGCCATAAATAGATGACTATCTAAAAACTAGCTCTTCAGTTTACTATTTTTCATTCATTAGTTCCAGTTTCTTCATTTACAATGGAAAAAGGGGGAGAGTTGAAATCAAAAGTAGCATACTGCACTTGTAAAGGTATTTGCTTTCAAAAAACTAAGGTTCTGTCCCTCTCAATATAAATGACCAGAGACCTTTATGAAGTAAAACATTTAGTTGTTTCTTCCCCTTTTTAGGGTGTTGTTTCAGTTATCAAAGGGATTCCCTCTTGATATAAGAAATACGCATTTTATATCAAGAACAGTTATACATTGGAACAGCATCCCAAGAGATGTGGTAGAGCCCCTGTTACTTGAGGTTTTCAAGATACGATTGGCCAGAATGCTAAATAATCTCATCTAGAGTCCCTTTACCACAAAAGGTTGGATCAGATGATCTTTTGAGGTTCCCTCCAACCTTGGCTGTTTTATGATTCTCTAATTAGAATGTAAATAAAGCCTTTGAAAAGAAATATATTTTTTTGCAGAGCAGTTTGCTGCAGAATTCTGATGCTTTAAATTTTTTAGAGAAAAATACGATTTCCAAATTCCCAACTGATTTATATACTTTCAGGATTATGAATGCTATCTTGATGCCTCAGATTAAATTAAGTTTTTATGGGATCAAAAGAAGAGGTATTGCCCTTGCAGCCTGGCAAGAACATAGTTCTGTAGTTTATATTCTTACCTTGTACAAGGATTGCCAGTTACCTTATACTCTTTCAGCTACCTTCCTTGCCTATGAATAAGAGGTAAATCATCAGAAAAAGAGGAAAGGTTAATGTGGAGCAGCATAGCAGCATGCCAGATGTATTTACATGAGCAATATATTTTTCAGTGGCGTTCTTTTTTTCAAAGTAATAGTTTCTACTGACTTTATGGTAATTATTTTGAAGGAGATGGAAAACTGATCCTATGAAGTGTTTTTAGTTTTGCTGTCATGGTTAAACTAGATAAGTTTTTTTCTAAGTGTTCTTTAATTTGTGTAAATTACAAATTGCTTAGAGGTTAATACACTTCTAAGAATAGGTATGAATTTCTGTACCTATTCTTATACCTGTAAGTTTCATCCTCTTCTGGGTTTAAATTTAAATAATTAAATTCTAAAATTTTCCAAGTGTGCAAGATTGAACTTTTTTTTCCATTTGAATGTGATGGTGGTTTTTAAAACTTATTATGAAATTGCAGCTGCATAGAAAAGCAAACTGGTAATGCTTAAATAAAAATATCTTCTTGGTTAACTAAATTGCACTATAAGCATAACAGTGTATAGAAACCAGTCTTATAGCCAGAAAAACTCTAATCAGATTTTTGTTGGTTAAAAGTTAGAACAAAGGCAGTAGTCGTGTTAAGTAGTAGCATTTGGTTTCTTTGCTAAAACTGGATTTGATTGGAAATGGAATGCAATAATCTACAATAACGAAATAACTGTGGTGACAGAACAGTAATTGCTAAAAAAATATTTTTTGCAAATGAGGTTAGCTAGAATAAATTATGCATGATCAATGTGGAAAGAAACTAGTAAGTACAGTAAAAATAGAATTTAAAGACATAAATCAAAGACTATTTTGGGGGCTTTAAATCCACCAAACCTGGACACTATGTACGTTCTTACTGAATAGGTAAATTATTTCTGCTTTTAGCAATAAAAGTCTTGACTATGCTTAAGTAGATCTATGGTTTTATGCAATAATTTTTGTTAGACCAACTGGGAAAAACTAACAAATGTAACCAGAGCTAATTGGACTCTGTATAACCTTAATGTGATCTGACTGTTGAGAAACATGAATCCTGGTGAAAAATGTAAATTTAAATCGTAGACTTTTACAGCTAGCAGAGTGTATCATTATAAATACATTTGCTCATTTCTTTTATTATCAGTTCTAATCACATCCAGGACCAAAGCCATCGACACTGTAATTTGTAATACCAGTTATCTTGCACAGCCCATGCAAAATGATTACATGTACTTGAAAAAAAGTGTTGCAAAACAAGATGTGATGTATAATTCGTTAGTGTGAGGTGGGCAGAATGGCTGTCTCCAAAGATGTTTCCAGCTAAGCTTCACTCAGAGTGTTCTTTCACTCTAAGTAAAACAAACAGGTCTGAACTTATTGGAATTTTCTATTTGCTGTCAGGTAAAACCTTATAGCTTCTGGGCTTTTATACAACTAGGATTTATAGTATCTATTCTCACTGTGCAGAGTCCCAAGATAATGTTAATAGATGTCTAGTTTTGCCAATAAATCCCTCAGGAAGCAGAGAGAAATACCTGTTTCAGATAAGTTGTTCAGAACTAAATCTACATCCCAAATGGAATGTGGTACTTCAGCTTAGGAGGCTTGACTGTAAAAATGTAAAGATATTTCTCTCCCAGTTCCTAACAAAAGGCAAGCCATGATGCTAATCAAGGGCTAAAGGACTCATTTTCTTGAAAGGAATCTACAGGAATTTGTGATGTCCAAAAAAACTGTTCCTCGGGTACTTTACTACTTCAGTCTGAGAGAATGGAAGGTCATGGGTGAGAAAGAAAACAGGTTTCCAGGACCAGTAGGTAGAATGTCAGGAGTGTCAAATTGCTTGGGAGCATGGAAACCCAAATCTCATTATTTTTGACTGAAACTTTATTTTTTTCTAGATTGATTTAAATTCTAATTTAAATTTTTTGCATACTAGCAGATTGTTCCAGTCCTTTTTGGTAAAATTTATAATTGATAAATTTATAGCAAAAATTATAGTAATACTATAAATGCCAGTGCTGTTAACAAATATATCAGTAACTTAAAAAATTACTTATATTCTTTATTGCATCATTGAGACCACTAATGAAAACTTTGAAAGGGACTTGAAGGCACACTCTAATGGCTCCTCACTAGATACAGCCTTCCGTGTTGAAAGTGAATGACTGAAAAACATACTTTAATACTTTCAGACAACATTTTCTTTGGTTATTTGCATTGGTTTTAGTGATCCATAGCTCCCTGATTCTATTTTTTCTCTTCTACTTTTACTGGTTTTGTTGTTAATGTCTTTAATCCTCTGCACAAGTTTTCCAATGAATCAACTAACATGCCCAATATTACTTCAAATAATTATTTAACCATCATAAACTGAAGTTCTTTGGATTCTGCCGATCTGAAAGGACCCAATTAAATACTTAGCCTTAAACTAACCTTACTCATTGGATTACTGTAATGGTTACAAAATCCATTAGAAAATACATTCTACAACTCTTTATACATCTGCAAAAGTATCTGAAACAGGGCTTTGTAAACATTTGGTTAAATAAATAAATTTTATTTGGATGCATTCTGACCCTGTTGATGTTTGATCATATGTGTAGTTAGTAAGGTATTGACCAGTAACTTTTAATTGAAAGCCAATTTTGAAATCATGGTTGCAAGTATTGATATTGCAAACTCTAAGTCTAATGGATCAGCTGATCTAGGTGGACAGGCAAAACAATAAATAACATATTTGGTAAACTCCTTTTGGCACAGCATCAGAGCAAGCAGAAGGCAGCTGTAAACTAGCTTTGTTTTTCTCAGATTTTCAGCTCCTCACACCAAGAAAGCAAAGCTGCCCTGGGACTTAGGTGTGTATAGGCACATAAGGAGTAGTTGCAACACAGCTACTCATCTAAACCACTGCATGTATAACTAGCAGAGGTCATTTTAGCATACACTGCCTACCTACATAACATGTTTAGTAACGACATATCCAACAACCTAATTGATTTTTTCATTGCTCATGTCATATCTTATGAAAGCTGGCTAATAATCCACACCATTATCAAAACCTTGTTTGAAATTTCAGTATGGTTATGTCAGTATGTTGAACCGAAAGCACGAGTAGGGCTTCAGAAGGATGGCTTCTGTACCAACTAGACCTTCTACCATTTCTTCTTATTCCCTTCCCACGTGCTGAAGGTACGTGTGCATTATTTTTGCTCTTCCCAAGCAAAATCTGTGGCCTAGTGTGTCCAAACCAAACTAGGTTGGTTTGAATTTCTATAAAAGCAAACTACAGATTCAGAGTTCTAAGGGAAATTATTCATTCCAAGTAACAGAAACACCAGAGAATATTCTTAGAAGTTGTAAAGAAAAATGAAAGCATTGCAATTCAGAAGAGAAATCTAAAAACTCTCTTTAACTTCTCCCTCTGGAAGAATCTATATTTTTTCCACTGAGTATATAAGAAGCCTAGAAGATTAGCCTGCTGTCTCAGGCACTTAAGTTAGTTGCCTGAAGTTAAGTGGTGTGGAAGCTATTCTTCCCCCATTCCCACAACATTTATAATTAATCAACTGAAAACTAGTTCATAAGCAATTCACAGGAGGGAGGGATCAATTCACAGGGGAAGGTATCTGCAATCAGTAATCTAGGCTGCTCTAGCTAAATTTGTAGAATAAATTCTACACAATGAATTATTCTGATTGCTTTTGAACTAGTCTAACTTCTTCTAAACTTTGATGTCATTTGTGGACAAAAATACCTCCAGATAGCTGAACAACTTTCCACAGTTTCTGCTAAACTCTTAAATCCACATAATTTGAACAGTTCATTCATCTCTAATAACAACATTTGTCTATACAAAAGATAGCAAAACCACTGTTATTTCTGTACTGTTTTATATTAGCTCTAGTTCACCAGTGGGACTTGAACACTTCAAAGGTAAGACTACCTACAGATTTAGGAAAAAACCAAATACTGTACCGTAATAAAAAGTGAATAGAACCAGAATATCTTCTGAGAAAACCATGGACTGTTATATTTCATTATATTTCTACACTTTTAGAAGTCTGACTGTTCTTGCAGTAGTCACCATTAATCCTAATACAATGTGGTGCAAAATCTGCAAATATTATATAATCTTTCAAAATTTATTGAAAGTTCAGTTACCTGCAGTGCAGTCTTGCTTATGTTATCTATGGAGAAATCATTATGAAATATAGCCAGTTCAAGTCATGAAAGTAACTCTTTCCAGTACTTCCTTTACGACTTTATACCTTAAAATAATGCAGCAATGTCAGAGCTGGACTTAACAATTCCTATTTTTTCATTGTTGTTTTAATTTTAAGAAATGTCAATATCAAGTGATATTTTGAAAAAATTTGTTTACCTCATAGGGAATCTTTACATATAATAGACTCGCCTAATATTCCAAGTGCAATATTTCTTCTAGTAAATTATTTTGGTGTCCAACTCAAGGCTGCTAAGATGTTTAATTCCAACTGTCTTAATTATTTCTCAAAAACAGAGTTCAATCCTTTCAAATATATGCCTTCTTTCTCTTCGAAATAACAAAGATCTTTTTGGCTCATGGCCTGAGAATATGAGCCCAAATTTACTGAAAAGAAGAGAAACAACTGCATTAACTTTGGCAGGCTGTGGGTCACACCTACAGCAATTTAAAATGAACATGTTATAGAAATCATTTAAAAAAGGTTTTGAACTCCTGTCTGACCCTTAAGGCTCTTCTTTACTGAGGCTTATGAACTACTAAAAGGTAAAATTTCAAAGAAATACATAGGAAATAGACACAAAACCTCCTTTATTTATGATCAAACCATATGTGATTATTTTTCATGCATAACTCCTAAAATTCATCTCAAAGTGTCTTGATTGTATTGCATCTTCAAAGTGTGTAGAAACTGAACTGAAACTTACTTTTTTGTGATAAAAATGTAAAAATCCCTATTGGGTTATCTATTATGTGGCAGAAAACTTAGGAAATAATCAAAGAGCTTTGTATTTATCTTCATAAACTTTATCCAACAATGTAGTTGCACTCAAATTTTTCCAGAAAGCACTATTTCAGTACTATACACCAAAAGAACTACTGAAGAATTTAACAAATTTAGCAGGGAAAAAAAGGTCATTCATTATTTTGAAAAGGACTCCTAGTGATAAAATAAGAAAGACAGACCTTTTGGTTTTCAGGATATGATAACAAAGAACTGTAGTTTAGTTTGTCTAATTATTCCAATTTATGTGAAAATCAGTTTTCGGTGTGAATGATATATGTAGTGTGTGGTTTGAAGTACACTTCTTTTGCACTTTTTACTTCTTTTGAATGACTTTAAAAATCACGTCTATAGATAATCCATTTGCTACACAGAACAGAAATATTTCAGGAGAGTTAAAAGCTGTGTCACTTTAAACTACAAGATCTAAAAGTATAACAATTTTATAGACTGCAATTAATGCTTGTGGAAGCCATTTTGCTTTGCTTTTCTTATCGATTTTCTCTGGTATCAGTTCATATAAAAATCATAAGGTGTTGACAGGACTTAGGAGTAACAGTGATAGTTTCTAGTTCATACTAGGGATATAGGTCACTTATTTCACTTCTTTCACCAACAGTGACAAATTAGAGTTGGAAATTTCAGGCAACAGGATTCTTCTCAGCTTGCTGCAAGGAAAATTAAAGTTCATGTGATCTTGAAGTCTGAATTCTTCAGAATTCTAAACCATTTGGATCTGATTACAGTTCAAAATTGAGTAACTTTATATCAAACTGTTACAAATCCACATGTACTTTCCAAATGTGTAATAGAATTAATATTTATTTTATTAAACATCTTATTATAAGTACAAATACAGAAACCACATTATTCAACCTTTGCCTCTTATTTTTAATTCTTTATTGAAGAAATATAGCTGTCAAATTAAGTCACCAGGAGGAATTTTCATAGAAAAAAGCTTTAAAAGTGTATCGGGGGAGCAGAGCATTTTGCCTTTTCATTGGATAGATCTGTTGGATTACAGCTTCATGCTCTGAAAGAATATGGCAATGAAATGCATTATGGAAACAAAGTGAACACTTCACCTTGTCTCTAATGATTTACTTTTACTACATTCTTCTCAAAGTGTTCTGTAAAGAATTACATCTGACAGATATGGAAAAACATGCAACAGCAAGTATTTGCTAGGACACCTCTGATGATAAATAGGAGACAAATCTTCATACAAGGATGTTTTTTGTTAAGAACGCATTGTCCTACCAGTAAAAAGGAACAGCAAATATTTTCTTTCAAAATTCTTTTATTGGTTACCTTTATGCTACCATGAACCTCAACTAAAGAACTGTGAAATCACCTAAAAACATATTTAAATCCTTTTTGCTTAATTTAATCTTTTGTTCTTTTTGCATCACATAGGTTTATACCCCAAGATGTAAAACACCGACTGTAACATGAAGATCCAAGCAGCCAGGGATCAAGTTAGGAATACTAAAGCCCAGATAGAATTAAAACTGGCCAATGACATCAAAGACAACAAGGAAAGCTTCTATAGATAAGTCAGTGACAAAAGGAAGACTAGGAAGGATATAGACCCTTTTCAGAAGAAAATGGGAGACCTGGTGACCTGGCATATGGAGAAGGCCTCAGTCTTCACTGGCAAGGGCTTAAGCCACACTGCTCAAGTCGCAGAATGAAAAGACAGGGACCAGGAGATCGAAGGAGAAAATCAGGTACAAGACCATCAAAGGAACCTGAAGGTGTACAAGTCCATGGGACTTGATGAGATGCATCTGTAGGTCCTAAGGGAACTGGCTGGTTAAGTTGCTAAGATATAATCCATCATATTTGGGAAGTCGTGGCAGTCCAGTGAAGTTCCCACTGACTGAAAAAGGGTAAACATCACATATTTTTAAAAAAGGAAAAAAGGTAGACCTGGGTAACTTCAGGTCAGTCTCACCTCTGTGCCTGATATGATCGTAGAGAAAATCATCCTGGAAACTCTGCTGAGGCCCGTGAAAAATAAGGAGGAGAATTGTGACAGCCAACATGCCTTAATTGGAGAATTATGGATTCGACAGATCCATCACTCAATGGATAAGGAATTGACTGGATGGTCACACTCAAAGCACTGTGGTTAATGGATCTGTGTCCAAAAGGAGACAAGTGAAGAGTGGCATTCCACAGGGGTTGGTATTGGTATCGATGTTTTTAACATCTTTGTATAAGATGTGGAAAGTGGGATTGAGGGCACCTTCAGCAAGTTTGCCAATGACACCGAGCTGTGTGGTGCAGTTGATATGTTGGAGAGAAGGGGTGGTATCCAGAGGGACCTTGACAAGCTTAAAAAGTCCTGCACCTGGGCCGAGGCAACAGTAAGCACAATTACAGTTGCCTCAGTTTTCAACAGTAAGGATGTCAGCTCGCTTGACAGTTGTCCCTCTGAAGTGGTTGATGGGGGCAGGGTGAAATATGGCCCTCCTGCAATCCATGAGGAGGAAGTTAGAGACCTGCTGAGCCACTTGGACCCTAATAAGTCTATGGGGCCAGATGGGATCCATCCTAGGGTGATGAGAAAGCTGGCGGACAAGCTTGATAAACTGCTCTCCATCATCTTTCAGCAGTCCTGGCTCACTGGAGAGGTCCCAGAAGACTGGAAGTTGGCCAATGTGACTCCCATCCACAAGAAGGGCCGTAAGGATGATCCAGGTAATTACAGACCTGTCAGCCTGACCTCGGTCCCAAGTAAAATCATGGAACAGATAATCCTGGGTGAAATCATGCGGCACCTGCAGAACGGTCAAGAGATCAGGCCCAGCCAGCATGGGTTTAGGAGGGGTAGGTCCTACCTGACCAACCTGATCTCCTTTTATGACCATGTGACTCGCCTGGTGGATGAGAGGAAGGCTGTGGATGTGGTATACCTGGACTTTAGCAAGACCTTTGACACTGTCCCCCACAGTAGACTCCTAGGGAAGCTGGCAGCCCGTGACTTAGATGGGAGCACTCTGTGCTGGGTTAGGAATTGGCTGGATGGCTGAGCCCAAAGAGTGGTGGTGAATGGTGTCTCATCCAGTTGGCGGCCGGTCACCAGTGGTGTCCCCCAGGGATCGGTGTTGGGTCCGGTCCTGTTTAATATCTTTATTGATGATCTGGATGAGGGGATTGAGTCCATCATCAGCAAGTTTGCAGATGATACCAAGCTGGGAGGAAGGGTTGATCTGCTAGAGGGTAGGATGGCCCTACAGAGGGACCTGGACAGATTGGAGAGATGGGCCGATTCCAATGGGATGATGTTTAATAAGTCCAAATGTCAGGTACTTCATTTTGGACACAACAATCCCATGCAGAGCTACAGACTGGGGACAGAGTGGCTGGAGAGTAGTCAGGCAGAAAAGGACCTGGGAGTGCTGGTTGACAGGAAGTTCAACATGAGCCAGCAGTGTGCCCAGGTGGCCAAGAAGGCCAATGGCATTCTGGCCTGCATCAGTGTAGCAAGCGGGACCAGAGAAGTTATCGTCCCTCTGTACTCGGCATTGGTCAGGCCTCATCTTGAATATTGTGTACAGTTCTTTGCCCCCCAGTTTGGGAAAGATGTTAGGATACTGGAATGTGTTCAGAGGAGGGCAATGAAGATGGTGAAGGGGCTGGAGCATAAGCCCTATGAGGAGCGACTGAGGGAGTTGGGGCTGTTTAGTCTAAAGAAGAGGAGGCTCAGGGGAGACCTCATTGCTCCCTACAACTACCTAAAAGGACGTTGTAGTCAGGCAGGAGTTGGTCTCTTCTCTTGGGTGACCAGTGACAGAACTAGAGGGCATGGACTCAAGCTTCATCAGGGAAAGTTTAGGCTTGATGTTAGGAAAAAGTTCTTCACTGAAAGGGTGATTGGCCATTGGAATGCGCTGCCCAGGGAGGTGGTGGAGTTGCCAACCCTGGAGGTGTTTGAGGGGAGACTGGATGAGGCACTGAGTGCCATGGTTTAGATGATGGTTGGTGTTAGTGTTGGTGTTGGTGTTAGTGTTGGGTTATAGGTTGGACTTGAAGATCTCAGAGGTCCTTTCCAACCTTATGATACTGTGATACTGTGATACTGTGATACTGTGATACTGTGATACTGTGATACTGTGATACAGGCTGGGCAGAGAATGGATTGAGAGCAGTCCTGAAGAGAAGGACTTCGTGGTGCTGGTGGATGAGAAATTCAATATGCACCAACAATGTGTACTTGCAGCCCACAAAGCTAACCATATCCTGGGCTGTGTCAAAAAAATAGAGACCACAGGAGGTCTGGGGAGGAGATTCTGCTCCTCTACTCTGCTCTCATGAGAACTTACCTAGAGTAGAATATTCAGCTCTGGAGTCCTTAACACAGAAAGGACACGGATCTGTTAAGTGAGTGCAGAGGAGGGCCACGAAGATGATCAGAGGGCTGGAGCACCTCACATACGAGGACAAGCTGAGAGAGTTGGACTTTTTTGGCCTAGAGAAGAGAAGGCTTCAGGGTCACCTTATAGCAGCTTTCCAGTACTGAAAGGGGGCCTACAGGAAAACTGGAGAGGGGCTTTTTATCAGGAATTGTAGTGACAGGATGCTAGTTAGCAGGTTTAAGCTGAAAGAGGGGAGATTTAAAGTAGGAAAAAATTTTTACTGTGAGAGTGGTGAGGAACTGGCACAGGTTTCCCAAAGAAGTTGTGGATGCCCGATCCCTGAAGGTGTTCAAGGCCAGGTTTGATGAGGCTTTGAGCAACCTGATCTGGTGATAGGTGTCCCTGTCCATAGCAAGGGGTTGGAACTGGATAATCTTTAAGGTCCCTTTCAATCCAAACAATTCTCTGATCGTCTCATTGACCACGGAGAGCAGCATATGACATAAAGCACTGAATATGTGTAAAGAAGATTTAACTCATCTATGATTTTCTTTATAGGCAAGGTAAAAAGGATAAACGCTGTTATTCAAGCAACAGGTAACGGGAAAATGCTAAGGTAATTTCACAAAAATATGAAGGTAAAAGTGGAAAGGCAAAAAACTGAGAGAAATGCACTCTCTCTGCACAGGTGACTGACAGAACCTGGGTTTTCCTAGTTTTCCCAGCAGAACTCAAGGAGGAGATGAAATTAATACTAGAAATGGACTTGGAAAACAGAAAAAATTCAGACAGGAACGTCAAGTTAAGTGTAAAAGAGAAGGCAACATAAAAAACTGACGACCTGCATTTACTGAACAATAGAAGCTGAATGGTAGATCAATAAAAAAAAAAAAGACAGACGACTATGAGGACAAGGCAGGATGGCAGGAGGATTAACTAGCTGGCTGAGGAACAGCTATGCTGCTCTGGACAGCAAAAAGGAGAAACATGTTGAAAGAGAAGATAAGATGATAGAAGAGAGAAGCTGCTAGTCCAGTAAGAGAAGAGATGGTGGAGATAGCTATGAGAAATTGCCCAAGTATAAACAAAGACCTTACACAGAAGAGAAATCAAGATAGTCAACAGACAGGAGACATAACTTGAAACTGATCTTTAAGATGAGAGACAGCTTTTTGTATTTGGGGAGTCCTTGGTAAGGACTAACAATTTTGTCACTGCAACAGATCCAGAGGAAAGTCAATATGGAGTCTTCCAGGAGAAAGCATATATACTGTGAATCCAGAGCTAAAAAAGATTTTCAAATAAATTAAGGGTAAAATTTATAGTCTTTGATTATTTTTCATGTCAGGACTTGTCCCAGATTTCAAATGCAGAAGATTGAAGGAATTGCTTCAAGCTGGAGTACCTTGTGAGAGACACACCTCAGACAATTTCCAGCAGAATGGTTCCAGATGCTGAAGAAGGACTCTAGGGACTCTCATCCTTCTCTAGGACTGCTTCTCAGAGGCAGATTATAGCAAACTCATCAGATATTTAAAATGAAATATATTACTTCTTGCATCTAGTGCATACCTAGTGCAAGAAGTGCTTTTTGTATTATATAAATATAAACTACTGTGTATAGCATATATTCTAAATGTATTTCGGTAAGATACAGGGTGTTAGTGATGCATACTAATCCATTAGGCATTATCAATAATAATAATAAGGAACAGCCGTAGAACAAGAATGCCAAAATAGTTAAAGACAGACTCAAAAGAAAATTTTAAAATCTGTAAGAAAAGATGGAGTAACTCCATCTAGAGGTACTCAAGCACTAGTCATCACACATTTAATGTTTTCATCAACCACCTTGGAAAGAAAAATGCAAGGGAATTTCACTTGCTGATGCAAATCTGGCAGTACTGTGAGCATGGGAAAGTTCAGGCTCTTTTAATGGAAGGACTCCATGACATTAAGGAATGGAATAATAGAAATATGGATGAAATTTAAAAAGTAAAGGTCATTCATGCAGGGACTAGTAATGAGAGTTTCTTCTGTAATCCAGAAGCTTCTCAGTTGGAAACAATAAAGAAGGTAAATCAGGTGGCTCTACTAATAAGTCACAGAAAGTCTATGAACCATCAATGTCATGTAACCATGAAAAAGTGAGTGTAATTTCAGATTATATAGAAGAAGATTACAGGTCATATCTCAAACAGCCATGTTGTCATACCTATATTCTTATTACTAATACCAGCAAGCAGTAGATTAAAGAACAGATACAGCCATTTTCTAAATCAAGTAATCAATGGACTCATATTCTGAAAAATTAAGTGCTGGTAGTTTAGCAAAAGCATTGTGGAACTATTCATTTCTATTATTATACAGTAAAAACAGGTATCAAATTTGAGAGCTGGTCCCCATCACTCTGGAGTAATGCAATTGAACAAAATAATACAGGTTCAGTCCCAAGAGAACTTATACGTTTAAACATGCAAATATTAACATCCACTAATAACTGCAAATCACATACTTTCCTCTTACTGGAATGTGTTCAGAGGAGGGCAACGAAGATGGTGAAGGGGCTGGAGCACAAGCCCTATGAGGAGCGACTGAGGGAGTTGGGGCTGTTTAGTCTAAAGAAGAGGAGGCTCAGGGGAGACCTCATTGCTCCCTACAACTACCTAAAAGGACGTTGTAGTCAGGCAGGGGTTGGTCTCTTCTCTCGGGTGACCAGTGACAGAACTAGAGGGCATGGACTCAAGCTTCGTCAGGGAAAGTTTAGGCTTGATGTTAGGAAAAAGTTCTTCACTGAAAGGGTGATTGGCCATTGGAATGCGCTGCCTAGGGAGGTGGTGGAGTCGCCGACCCTGGAGGTGTTTAAGGGGAGACTGGATGAGGCACTGAGTGCCATGGTTTAGATGATGGTGGTGGTAGTGTTGGTGTTAGTGTTGGAATATAGGTTGGACTTGATGATCTCAGAGGTCCTTTCCAACCTTATGATACTGTGATACTGTGATACTGTGATATTCCAAATTCTTGGTTCAGTAACAATCTGTTTAGTAATCAAAGGACATTTAGAACAGGAATGTGATTTCACAATGGCACATTCAAATCCATATTATAAGTGAAATATGTGATAACAGAAATGGCCCAATAAGATAGGGCAAACATAATACATTAATCACACATTTATTATTATTTTTATAGAACTTACTATGCTTCTCTTACGAAGGACAATCATTAAAAAATATCCTTGACTTCTAATCATTGCCGATTACATGTACTGTTTGTAGTCACTCAACATGAACATGTGAGAAACTATTGTGTGACAGAATAATTCTCTCCTATATGTCAACTATTAAAGAAATACCAAGTTAACTACCAAGAGGCTGTATAACGTAATTTGCAAGCCAGACAGTTGGCACAGAAAGCACATGATCAAAAGTAGGCATTGAGAAGAAGTGTAATTTTTCCAACGGCAGCGTAAGTTTTCTGGGTACTGAAGCATGAAGATGCCAGTCTTCTCATAGTTATGTTGTGGTCAAGAACTAGAACTGGGTCCCTGAGGATTTTCCTTTGCAGCATATTATATATTCTTTTTTCACCTACCCTGACCTGGCTTTATTTTATAATTTTTCAAAGAATATTCCTTGGAGGTTTAGCCCATTGTAGAATTTTTCTTTAACAAGAAAGCAGGAAAAGAAGAAAACAATCAGTATGAAATAAGCATGAATTATCTATTGCATTTAAAGTCCATCATTTAGAAGGCTTTAATATAAATTTAACGAATACTTATCATAAGAACACTGTAGAAGTGATGGAAGAAAAATTTATTGAAACAGGATTAAAAAAGAAATTATCTTTTTCCACTAGGTGCACCCAAACACAGAGACAAAACAAGAATTAAATGAAAAATTATTTGTGTACTTTATTTGGATTATGTTGTCATAAGGAAAACACTCCTTAAGTCAGGTTATCATAATTTAATTGATTTGCACAACCAGATCTTGAGCTACAAACTTCCAAGAATGTAAATTTCCATGAGAGTTCAAACAGCATACAAACACTGTTAAAAGTTTCTTTATTATTTAATGACAATATAGCTACAGCTGGCTTGTGGACACAGCATAAAATAATTTTCAACAGTCCAAACCATTAGATTTCTTGATTTGGAGCTTGAGCAGTTTTTATCGTCTTGACACATTAAAGAGACTGTACTCAGCAATCACTTAAATTATATGTATTACATTTTGCACAGGCAGTCCCACAGTTATCAGCAAAACTGCATGAGTTACTAATCAGTGAAAAAATTGTTCTTCTTAATATCTATTTCCAAAATAGTTAAAGATTTATTGGTTATGTCTAAACTGAGGGGGGAAGAATATGTTTTAGGCAAGCTAAAATATGGCAGTGCCTGCAACTCAGACTCTTAATTTGTTATGGTGTCTGTGCGTCTTATATTCAGATTGAAAACACTCCTGAAAACATGTTGAGCTTTCTCTAACCACTTATGGTCCATGCTACCATGCATATAGACTACATGCAATGAGAAGAAGGGCTTCGCTAGAGCACTGAATTGACACAGACTTATTGATCTACTTACTAACAGAGATAAAAATCTACTTTTAGTGACAGGAGACAGCTCCTACTTAGACTAAATACTGTATTCAGCATCAGAAATCCACGGACGATGTTTCTAATGGAAGTTAGTCAGTTGTGAACACTCTAACAGAGGTGAAAACAAAGAGGATGCTGTGTGTTGGTATTGCCTGGCTCTTACAGAATCATTTGCTGTTTTCCTAGCCTGAGAAAGTCTTTTGTAGAAGTATAAATATAAATACATAAATGGATATGCTACTTTTTTTTTTTCTGGACTGGAGGAGTGAGTTTAAAGTATTTAATTTTAACTAAAATCCTTACTTATTACTTCCTTAAGTAATGCTCTAGTAATACCATTCCAGTAAGCCTGGGATGAAACCTACCCAAAACTGATGGAATATCCAGAAAAAATATTGATAAACCCCAACACCCCTCTTGTGAGTATGGGCTAAGCATGATTTCCCAAAGATTTAGAACAAAGTCATGCTTCTAATGAGATGGCAAAAGTTTTTCCCCTGACTTGACTTCCATTCTCTTTTTTCTACTTTCACCTAACTGTTGAAAGTTTCAGGTTTCTCTTACAAAGCAAAGAAACTAGATCTTTATAATAAAAACTTGCACACACTCACTGAGAAGTAAACCATGTTACTTTTTCATAATTTCCGTATGATGACATTTCAACACAAATACCCCCAAAATATTTTTTGTAAGATAAGAATTTGATGAAAAATTACATTCAGGTAGTTTAACTCTAGTAACATTCGAATGGAAGTATGAAAATCTGGTGTTCCAAATTTTCAAAATTTCAAACCCAGGCAGAATTATCTTGCAAATGTCAATAAGCAAGGCAAATGAACAAGAAGTGTAGAGGTACAACATCAGAGTATAGTATTTATGCTTTTTAAATTAGTACAAGATTGCAAAGCTATGAAGAACCAGAACAGCCACTGTAGTCACTGTTGTCATCGTTTAGTGACTGTCAAGAAATTGAGATATGAAGTATGTCAACATGTAGCATATACAGTATACAAACACAAAGAAGCTGTTGCAAGATAGATTATAACCTACAACTGCCAAAAATTCATGATCAGATTACTCATATTGAAGGATTGGATGGACTAAAAATGACATCTTCTCCTTACAATATTCATCTTAATTCATTAAGTTTGAGGAAAGAGGTGCCATTTTAGCAACACATGAATGGTGGTAAATACATGAAAATGTAGGAAAAGTACTTCTAGGATTCTTCCATAAACATCATCTTGATACATTTATATGGTTTATCTTCTTTGCTTGTAGGTCCAGAAATAATATAAAATTAAAAGTATTTGAAAAAAAAATGTGAGAATTGGTACAAAATCATTGAAGCTAACAAATATTTGTCATGAAAATATATTACAGACAGTTTATCTTAGTTCTGCAATAGTCTGTGCATTCATGATACACTCAGAGTAGAACAGGTATTTGACAACTGTGAGAGCAATAAGTACTCAGTATGTTTTCTGCAGCTTTTAAATGCAGACATTTTCCCAGAGAAAGCAAAACAAAATACATGGAGAGAGTGGTTGTTGAAGTAGGCAAGCATAACACAAACAGAAATAGTGCACACGTACAAAAGTGAATACCTCTTACCATTGGAGGTATTGATAGCATGTCATATGAAAAGTGAGAACAAGCAAAAATGACTAGGCATGACTCAGATGCTTAGTCACCTTCTCATAATCTCTTGATGTATTGTCAGAAAATATACACTCAAAGCTCCATTCTGGAAGAGTAACAGTAACATCCAGTGGCCATTTAAGGTAGACCAAGACACAGTATATATTCTCTCAGAATATCTGAAAGAGAAAATGCATTTCACTGCTCATGATTTTGAAGGCAGCACATCAAATTAATTCAGGTAAGCCAATTTCTAAGTACGTCTACTCTATATATTTCTGGGGGGTTTATGTATTTGTCATGATTTTACATTACTGAAATTGTATATTAATTTAAAATACCACAAAAACATATATTTAAAAATAATCTTTGTTTACAATTAACTTTGCAATCAGTGGGAAAGGTGTCTTCAACTAGATTTTGCCTTATTGGCCCAGATGTCTGACTACTGGTGCATAGAGGAGCCAGACAGTACTGCAACAGAGGCCCAGAACAGAGCGTTAGTAAAAGATCATCTGAATCCTCTCTGGTTTCCTCAGCAAGCATATGCCCCAATACAAAATATGTGCATATATTTTCCAATAAAAATTATTTCTTTTATAGTTTGAGGTATCTGTAAAGTACAAGTGAAAGGAACACGAGCTAAAACATCTTGCCTTCTGGGTCTCTCACTATTACCAATATCACAGATGTGACTGATTCTACAGTGAGTGTAGAACTACCTTCCTGTAGTCTGTTGACATGTCGAAGGCAATTTTTCAGGAGCGTCCCCAGAAATTTCATTGTGTGCTTCCAGAAGACAGTAAACGAAAAACAGAACAAGAGAAAACCCTGATGGAAGTCTTATTCTAAGTTATGTAAGGTAATACTTCAGAAATATTAGCTGGCAGGTTCATGAGCAGACCCGTTTTCTCCAGTCAGGAGAGAGCTACACATCCATGCACCCTGGAATGGACCCATTCCCTTCACATCTTCTCTGTTCCCTCAGTACTGCACCCTCAATAAGCTTTCAGATTTCACCAAGTCAGGCAGGAGTGTTGACTTCCTTAAGGGTAAAAACACTCTACAGAAGGATCTGGGCAGGCTGGATCAAAGGCTCACAGCCAATTGTATGTGATTCAGTGTGGCTAAGTATCTATCATGAATGAGTTTTTTAGATAAAATACATATTTAAATAAAGTGTGACTTAATATAGTTTGATGATAAGGTGCTGTTATTTACCCTGTGGAGGAAATGCGTGAGGGAAAATTGGATTATAAGTTTTATAGCTAAAGAACTATATGTGCTTCCAACCAAAGGATTATATGTGCATACCTGGTTCTCTATGTCACATAGTTATGATTCAAAGTGTCATTTTGCATCTCCACCATAGCCACCTCTCGTTTGGGTGTTCTATCAACTCCTGCCAGGGGCATCCACTGACTGGTGCCAGGTGTCAATTCACTGCAAAATCCAGATTTAAGGTTTCGTGAAGGTGACACTCAAGCATCAGATTTCATAAAATAAATTATTTAATGGAAGGATAACACCGCAGAGTGGACTCTGCAGACAGGGGCTGACGTGAACCAAGAAACCCTGGGCAATTATATCCTTACAGACAATTTACCTGCCCCCTATTGAGATGGTTCATTTCAACAGTAATTTTTGTCTGGGATCTTCTCATTCCTCACTGGATTCCTTTGCCGTCTTTCAGACAGATTGTTGTCTTGTCTTGCTGCAGCTGGTGTTGATGATCTATATCCTTGAAACATCTTTATTTTCCTGTTTTTCATTGATTCTGGAGGCCATGTTTTGACTAAACAAGTTGTGCACACTGGGAATATTTTTATCTTGAAATTTCCAGCTTGTAACCTCATACTTCAGAGCAAGCCTTGCTACTCGTGCTAAGAAAGCTAAGCAAATAGTACACTAAATCACACGAAATTTAAACTCTAGAAACTTATTTAAGCTAACAGAACACTGTCATGCAATATTATAACTCTAAATTATTCATTTCTTTCAAAATGTTACTTCTTTGGCTAAACAACTAATCCTTTTTAAAGAGGAGAATTGCCTGGTCATGTAGTCCAGCTGCTGTTCAGAAAGGATTCAGGAAGGATTTGGTCTGTTGTTGGTGAAAGATCTATTTGCTTCGAGGACTACACTTAAAAGGCATTACAGCACAAGAGGAACTCATTTGCCATGCAGCCACACTGCCCAGCACGGTAAACTCAAAGCAAGCTTACTTAGACTGTCATATTTATGGGATAAAAGCAGTTGACTTGTAGTCAAATTGTATATGAAGTTCGTTATTGGTGTTCACTGTGTTGTTGTTGTGGTGTTCACTGTCAGGAAGGTTTTTGCCTCCTCTGGAGCCGGAACGAAAATGCTTCTGTTTGATTAAGGGCAGGGGGATGAAATTAATTCATCACAGTGCTAGGCCCTGCACTTGGATAACAACAGCCCCATGCAGTGCTACAGAACTGGGGAAGAGTGGGTAGAAAGCTGCTCAGCAGAAAAGGACAAGAGGGTGTTAGTAAGTGGGAGGCTGAACACGAGCCAGCAGTGTGCCCAGGTGGCCAAAAAGGCCAACATCATCCTGGCTTGTGTCAGAAACAATGTGGTCTGCAGGACCAGGGAAGTGATCGTACCCCTGTACTCAGCACTGGTGAGACCACACCTCGAGTACTGTGTTCAGTTTTGGGCCCCTCAGTGCAAGAAAGACATTGAGGTG
Source organism: Dromococcyx pavoninus (assembly GCA_033558185.1). Taxonomy (NCBI): domain Eukaryota; kingdom Metazoa; phylum Chordata; class Aves; order Cuculiformes; family Neomorphidae; genus Dromococcyx; species Dromococcyx pavoninus. Next base: position 1,616,883 of record JAUMJL010000735.1, read on the forward strand.
CTGGAGCCTGTCCAGAGAAGGGCAATGAAGCTGGTGAAGGATCTAGAGAAGAAGTCCTGTAAGGAGCAATTGAGGGAACTGGGAATGTTTAGTCTGGAGAAAATGAAGCTTAGAGGAGACTTTACCACTCTCTACAACTACCTGAAAGGAGGTTGTAGCAAGGTGGGTGATGGTCTCGTCTTTGTAGTAACAAGTGACAGGATGAGAGGAAACTGCCTCAAGTTACACAGGAGTGAAATATTCAGATTCAGAAAAAAACATCCTGTGTTGATTCTGTGTATCTGTAAAATACAGCTGTCTGATTAAAATGCTCCTGACATAAAAATAAACAAATCTATATAACCACACACAGAAGCGTGCCTTTTTACTTCATAGAAACATATTTTTCAATGAAAGCATTAAACATTGACAGCCTTTGTTGTCACTGGAAGAATTCCTGGATTACATGTTGAAAGTTCATGGCAACAGATGTAAAAATCATAGCTGATCTGAGGGTTAGATTGCAGCTGTATTTCATATCTCAGCCAATACTAGAAACACACGGACAAGTTGTAATAAAAATTATGCAGGGGATCTGAAACGCAGTGGCGTCTCCAACCTTAAGGATATGCAAAACTTGACTGGAAATGGTCCTGAGCAACCTTATCTTATGGGAGCATAACACTGAAATAGATAACCTATTGACATCCCTTCCAACCTGTGTGATTCTATGGTTCAATGATTTAATTTTCTTCTTTGATGTGTAACCGGATAGGTTGTACTGGAAGGGAAAATCTTTAAAGGTGCAACAACTCAGCTTTAGCATAGCTCTTGTCATGTCACTAACCATCTGGGATGACACAGTTTTGACTAAATTACTGAAAGAATTGATAGAAATACGAATTAAACGATATGCATCCAAGGGTAGCAATCAGAGGAGGAGACCATGCTAAGTCAAGACAGTTAAGTGTCATAAGACTGGTAGTTTTCAGTGCTTTTTATAAAGCTGCTAATCAAAGAAATATTTTGCATCTCCATTATCCATGCAACGTAACAGAGCTAAACATAAGGATTGTGTGGCTCTTAAAGGTTCTTTCTCATGGAGCAAGTCTTTGTTGTCTCTTGCCATCTTAACTCTTTTTCAATTCATAAGGATTTTGTTGGAACAAATGGTACAAAAAGTGAATTTTCAAGTGCCAAGAGTGAGTAGCTCTCTCTTTCACAGAGAGAGAGATACAAGGTGACCTCTTTCTTGTGTCTACTTTCAAATCTGTTGTTTTACGCTTATACCAGCAATATCCCTATTACACTCAAAAAATAATTTATCAAGATCTCATGTAGATGTTGCATTGTTGCAGCAGTATTGCTGCTATAATAGTACACTTTTTTTTTTGCTACATAAATATGGTATTACATCTTTTCCTCATTTAAAAGCATAGGAGATGGGAAGTAGAAAAGGCATACCTGAATATGGCTTATTCCTGGGCTGTTAGAGGTTTCCAACATTCAACACAAACTAAAGTAGTTGTTAAGAAGTTCTAATTTCTTCTGGTCATGCAATCCCACTCTTGCTAGTCCTAGAATCAATTTCCTAGTCCTGCTCTGCCTAACTGACATCAATTATTTTTCAAACAGACCTGACAATCAGGGGTCATATATGCTTGTCATACCCAGCAGTGGTCTTGCCATACGTTTGTGGTTAGCATACCATGACATGTGTCTCCTGTAGCTTTCAGCAAAAAGGAACAGGCAGCAACTCATTATAAATAACCTAAACTTTTACTAAATCTATGTTGATGCTTTAAAATTTACATTGATTGTGAAATTGACTCAGTGAAGTAGTCAGACAGAAAGAAAAACAAAAAAAAGTCACCATATTGATCGTATTGCCAGGCACCTCTCTTCCTCAGCCAACAACATACTCTGTCAACCTGAGCACATACGTGAGTATTTACTGAATGAGATCTGTTTCCTGACTAAATTTCAAATAAATTTTCTGTTAGAATCTGATTTTTTGCTTTGCTTTTTCCTTTGTTTGCACTTTCTGGTAAAAAGAAATGATTTTTAAAAGTCCTTTAAGACATGTGAAATGTTATAAAAATGTTGAAATTTTCCTTTTCTCTTACATTTCTACTATTCATAATTCCCTTCTACAAGGGGTCCTTCCAAACATGTACAGTGCAACCTGAAGGAAACAGCACAGCAGATGAAATTTAAAGGTTTGAGGGCATGAAATACTTGCTTACATCATCTTCACACCACTGATTCTAGACAACTGTGGGGTCCAGTCACCCAAATCTCTCTCGCACAAGCTAATGTATTTTAGTGCCACTGTTACAAAAGGAAATACAGCCCTGCAGGCTGTGCCTTCAGACTCCATTGTATCTCATCTTTTAGGGATTGCGGAAGTTCATTCTGGATCCTTTCTCTAGTTTCTGTGTATTCTCTTCAGTGTGGAATCCCTACTTCACAGTTTCATAAAGTTCTTCTGACACCACTTAATACCACAGCCTGGAGCCCTGCAGGGCAGCTGCCATTGGTCGTGGGCATTAAAGGACAGACAATACAATTAGATGATGGTTGGTGTTAGTGTTGGGTTATAGGTTGGACTTGATGATCTCAGAGGTCCTTTCCAACCTTGTCATACTGTGATACTGTGATACTGTGATACTGTGATAATACATGGAAATAAAGGAAATTCCATGGGTCACCACTTACACAAGGAGCAGTGACTTATCAGATATAAGATACATATTACTGAAAGTAGTTGCAGTTACTTATCATGATGAAATACTGAAACAGAAAAGTTGGTGTTAATTTTAACTTCCTTTGGTTTACTTTCACTTTAACTTTTACTTCAAGAAGCCGTCTGAATGTCTTAGCAAACTTCTTTGCTAATTTATAATGGCATTATATAATTGAGTAAATTGTGAAGAATTTATTCACTTTCCTGGCAGAATTTCATCCAATCAATGTAATCAGCATCTAATATTTTACAAGTGAACCTGACCTCCTGTGACCTGGCCATGCAGTACTGTTATTTCTAGCTTTGTCTAATTTCTAATTTTCATTTGCTGTCTTGTTATCCTGTATCCCTTTTCTCTATACAACTCTGAAACTATTTGATCAGTCTGCTGCTCATGTTCCATCATTTGAAAAACTTCTTTCAAAATAAACCATTTTTTTACTGAAAGAGGCTCAGCCTTGCATAGCTAGCTGCTTCTTCCTCTGAGGCTGAACACTCACTGATGCTCTCATTTTCTTTCAGATGTGTTTTTTAAGTCATTCTGTCAGCTTTCACTTTGGAGTGGACTGATTTGATCCAGAAGTTAATTGCATTGACATTAACCTCTTTTAACAAGCCTGAAGTATCAATAAATCATTTCTTTAGTGGCTGCACTTTTTATGCTGCTTTATTGATATACTGCACCTGAACTGATAAACAGTCTGGAAAAAAACGTCTCTCTTCTAACGTGCTTTGCATTCCCACAAATATCCTTCTAAAGAAAAGAAAGTAATATTAATACACAGAAATACACAAGCATATGTTAACAAGATTACCTCAGCTTTGTTATTTGAATCCCTTTAAAAGATTCCTTTTTAGGAAGACATTGTACTTAGGGGATGTTGGTTTGATGCTATGTAGTCTTACTGACAGAAAAAAACAGCTACAGACGCAAAATAAAACTTCTCTAAATAAGCTGAAAATTCTTCTGAAGATATAGTTTTTTTTTGCTTTCCTGTTCCTTATGAACACATCCTGAGTGCAGTTGCATAGCTTCTCCTTGTTTTACTGTCAGTTCAGAATGAAAGTGTTATCTGTCTGTTGTCTGTATGGAGTGATACTATCAAGAATAAACTATCTGTTGCCATGCACCTCTCCATTTGAATCCCGACATCAGTATGGCATATCGGCCATATTGATTGGTTTCCATCAGTAAATCTGTAGTAACTCCAAGTAAAATTTACTGTGAAATTCTAGTTACTTCTTCTTTGTCGCTAAAACAACATGAGACAATAAGCTCAGGTAACTAAGTAATCTATCAAGCAACTATTTGATACATGTTCATAAGAATCTGTAAATTTGGTCACACATAATTCATCTCAAACTTAAATAAATATGGCTGAAAAGAAAAGAAACCTATCAAAAAACAAAACAACATGTTGTTTCTGATGCATATATGTGTATGTGGCTTTAACTGCTGGCCATGAAAAAATAGCTTTGGGAGACATGCTGATTTCTGCATATTTGAAGGAAACTAGAATTTTGAGGATTTTTTTTTAAAAAAAAGATTTCACACATTTTTTTGTTAAGTTATTAGAATATAGGCTATACACTGTGACCACACAATGGAAGTTTTATCATTATTGTCTGTTAGATTTTTGAAAAAGGCAATGCGATGATCTTCCACTTAATGTTGTTTCTGTTGTAATAATGAGTGGTATTTTTTATGTAGTAACAAGGAGAAAACAAAGTAAATTTTGTGGCTGTAACCTTAGTCAGTATACATGCATATGACAAGTTCTCACCACCTATTTTGTGAATATATGAATACCTAAGTCTGTGGGTATGTATCTACAGAAAAAAAAGAAATAGTCAAAAGTTTAGAAAAAATATAGTGAACTCACTCACAACTTGTCTTGTCTGAGTAAACATGCTGAATTCTCAAATACAAATCAAAACCAATTCATTTCTGAGGTTCTTACTTGGTTTGCAATGGAATTATTTTTTTCAAGATGGTTTGCTACTAAGGATAAAACTGTAAAGCTGTGGCAGAGGTAATTTCTACCTTCAGAAAGAATGGAGAAACATAATTTCCACTTCATAGATTCTAGGAACCCATGAAGTTACTGGCTTTTAACACATAATGAATAGATTCAAGTCTGGTGGCAAGAATGGGGAATAATAACATATCTAACAAAGTACAAATTTTCCAACATGCAAGCAGAAGCAGGTAACCCCTTTAGTCAAAGGCCATTTTTAATGCAGCTAGCATACCGATTAGAAAAGATCACCCTAAACTTCTTGAATTTAGGGTACGATAATCTTTAAAGGAAAAATTAATTTTTTAAGCACAGCAGACATAAAGTTCAAATTACACGAATCACTTGTCAAAACTCATAAAACAATGTCATATCAAGTATCAGGTTTTGCACTACATTTAGCATTTTCAATTTTAGATTGTGCCTTAGTGAAGCAGTGATATTATTTGTGTTGTATACTCCATGTACAAAGTGAAACCATAAATATTGCCGTTTCATATCAGGCCAAGGGAAAGAGAAATAGCATGAGTAAGGACAAAACATTCAGCAAGGTTCAAGTATAGGATTGTCCATTGGTTTTACTGGAACACAGTCCATTAATATCCATCAGACATTTAAAAGTTACGTAGTTGTTTAAGAGTATGTTTGTGAGATGAAAACAACGAATTGATTTATTCAATTAAAGTCCTTATTGAACTCATGGAGTATTCGTGTTCTTTTAAAGTTGCTGTTGGAAGGGAACTAAGTTGCAAACTCCTTTTCTCTCTGTGTTCTGCTACATGGGTTCATCTCTTGTGTTTTACAACTATGATGACTGACAAAATTGGAAAAGGCATCAGTGTGTCTAATTTAAATACCTAAAATTAGGCAGACAAGAAGTCAAAGATATCTACTTCCCACCATTTTCTATATTATAGGTGCTAGGTACTGCTTTTTAATCCTAGAAAAATAGTTGTAATAAAATGTACCTATACAATACAGATTAGATCCTAGTCTTGGCTATCAGGAAAAGCATAATCCATTTTTGTAAAAAAAATACAGCAGTTTATTGAGTACAACTTTTTAAAATTTTTGACCATGCAGCATAACTGTCTGACTGTGATGATTGACTTTGGGTGGCTGAACACCGGAATGGTTTGCCCAGAGAGGCTGTGGAGTATCCTTGGAGACATTAAAACCCCAGGTGAATGTGGCCCTGTGCAGTTTTCTATAAATGACCCTGTTTTGAACAGGGCAGTTGGACTAAATGGTGTCGCAGGGTGTCTTCCAGTTTTAGCTGTCCTGTGATTCTGCATTTTTGTATTCCTTCTGGGTCACCTGACTGTGCTTGCAGTTCTTGTATGTGTTGTTTTCATGCCCGAGTTTAATTAGGAGCTCACTGTTCATCCAGGGAGACCTCCTGTCACCATGGTTTTATTTCCTGCTCATTAGTACAAGCTGCTGTCACGGTTAGAGGAGGTATTTCTTGAAACCGAAAAAGCTCTCCTGAATCCATCCTCCTCCAGGATAGTTTCCCATGGTAAGCAGGTCCCTAAAGAGGTCAAAGTTCACACTCTTGAAGCCCAAGGTTGGAATCTGGCTGTTCGCTTTTTTACCTCCTTTTATCCTGACCTCCACTATCACAGGGCCACTGCAGCCAACAGCCAACATCACTAATCCTTATTTTTAAGGATCAGGTCCAACAGAGCATGTACTTTCATCAATGGCACTGCCACACATTTAATGAATTTATCACAAAAATGCACTCCAGAAACCACCTGTACTACTTGTGATCTGCTCTGCTGGCCTTCCAGTAGGTATTGGATGTTTTATGACAAATTTCTTACTAACAGAGTAAGATGAAATCATGTCTTCAGGTCTGCAATGTTGGGAATTTTATAAGACCATGTACCTGGGTAATATAGTGTATTGCTTTTTTTCAGCCACCATTTCACACAATGCCAGTTATCTTGTATACTACAGTGGTGCTGGTTTAGTAGTCTTGTTTTTATATCTCTGTGTCACTAATTTTAAGGGTTTTTTTCTGCAGAAAGAGAAATGTACTACTTTCATTTAAAATTATATTCTCTCACAAGTTACTTAGAGGGAAATCATCAGATTAACAAAATAAAGGCTATTTTGTACTTGAAAGTTAGCCAAACAGAAATGCTTTTGCTATATGAATAATTTAGTAAGAGCAAGCATATTGTGGTGGACAAAATACAGTAAAAAATATGCTTAATGACCACCTTTCACAACTTAAATATAAATCAAATTTGTGTTAAACTTAATTGAATATGTTTCCTTTAATTTTTCATTTTAAAAAGACAATGACCTCAATGAGTAAACTCACCACATGTTTAACCTAAAGAGAATTTAATTTCAGCTTCACGTTACATTTAATCAAGGAACAAAACACTGGGAAGTTTTGCAAACTTTGAGGGACTAAGCTAAGAAATAAATTAAATATAAACACGACTCAAAGATCAAGATGAAAAGCTATCAATCTCTTCGTGATGCAGCTGTTTCCTTACCAAAAGAAGGGAAATAACAAAACATGGACAAAAGTAAATGAGTAGTTGAATGCAAATGACCTTGAGAGTATAAGAGAATCTTGCTTTCTGTGCAGGCTGAGATTTACTCAATAACTGAATCCTCCTGACTTGAAGTTTAAATTGAGAATAAACAAATGGTAGTCATATATGGATATAGTGAGGTTCTTGGTCTATTCAATTGTGGAAAAAATTAAATGCCACTGAAACTGATTTGTGCTTATATGTACATTAGGCATGTTTTTGTAGCATGCTTTAAAAGACAAAAAAACAGTTGACAATATTGACAATGGAATTTTTAAATAAAGATAATTTCTTGCAAAAGAAGCTTTCTTTGCAAGAAAGACAAATAGCCTTTCCTTTCTGCAAACTGGCTGGGGATAATTTGTCATATAGTCGCTCCATGGCACAGGCCATTCTGCTCTCTCTAGCTCTTCTGACTATGACAAAACCTTTAAACATAAGAGCCGAGTAAAGCTACTTGAGAAAATTATCTGAGTCTCCAGATTGCCTGAAACAAGATGACTGGAGGTCTTGATTTCTAGCACTCACTAATGTATAAGAGTAAGATTCACTTACTCAAATCTAGGCATCTAAAAGCAAGCTGTCCAGCCTAAAAGGTCGTCTTTGTCTTTCCACAGTAAACAGGGAGACCTAGACACCTCTTGGAAATGATTCATCATACTGTAAGATAACTGGAAGGGACTAATTCTGCAACAGAGATACTATGCCTTAAATCAATTGTTTCAGACATGGAACTTCAGGGAAAAGGCAAGTCCCAAGAGGAAGCAGGGCCTGTTTCTGTACCAACTTCCGTATTTTGCAAATATCACAGCTGTGCTTGCGTGCTTAAGAGAGGTCATACTGCAATCCTGCTGTAGAGGGAACAAGAACAGTACAGTCACCAAAACCCACCAGAGACCTCAGACCACCTAGACATCCCTAAAGACCCCCAGACTCAATTCCAGAATCTTCCAGAAGGGACACTGTTCAAGTGCACTAAAATAACCTCCCTTTAAGGACCCTACAATTAACACTCCAAAGACAGGAACATGCCCACCATTTTGGGAGCCTGTAGTGGTGATTTTCTTACACTTTTCTCTCTCTTTCATTCCCACCCTTCCTTTATCTCCATTTTTTTCTTACTACAGATTTAGAAAGCGCACACCTGTCTTATTCCTATGATAGCCTGTGCAAACAAATTTCTTTTAAATCAATCATTTGGTGCTGTGTCACCATAAATTATCCTGAGGAGAATGAAACCCACAAGTTTCTACCCCGGCGACCTCTGGAGAGTCCAGTTTGGGTCATAACACTCTTTACGCTAGATAAGAAGAATCAGCTTTACAAGTGGTTCTGTCTCCATCAACTATGGGGAAAGTCAATGGATGCATTTCAGATTACATTGTTGAATAGCATATGGGAAAAGAAAGGTGAAAGGGATTCCACTCTGAGGGTCCTAACTGTTGGCTCTACCTTCTACAAGGTGTTACAAATTGCATTGAACAATACACTATTGTTCGAGAAGGAATATAAACAATCAAAGTCAGCAGCACCTCAGTCATACCTTAACTATTCTATGTACAGATGTCACTCTGTACATATATACTCTATCTTTAAAAAAAATGAGCACGTTCAGGATAATTCCTTACACACAGATACACGCATACAAAAAGCCTCAGAAAAATAAGGGGCAAAACCAAATAAGGTCATGAAATCAGATCTGTAACAGAATGTTTTTTAGCTACCAATTTTCAGGCTCTTTAGTGTTATTTTCTATGTCAGTGTGCATTTTCTACGTTAGCTCACACACAGAAATCCTCACTGACAAAATTTTTTTATTAAGCTCATAACAACAAACGCGTGTGCTTCAAAGTTAAGTAAGATTAGTGGTTATCCTTTCAGAAATGCCATATTTTATCCGTTTTCAAGGCCTCTGCCACTTAGGATGTGCAGCATTTTCTTTAAAACAGTTACACTGTGTGAAGCATTGCCTTAAGTTGATCATTTGAGTATTACTGTCAAGGATATTTCAGGTTCAGAAATGTGTCACATTCCTTTATTCTTGTATATGATAGAAAGAACCATTGTACATCAGGGATAAGAGTTCCAATGTAACAGCACAAGAATATTAAATACAAGTTGAAATTAAATTGTCTATTATGATTAAATGTACTTATTCTCTCTGTTTTTCACAGAAGATGTAGTTTAAGTCAAGAGAGTATGAGAAAAGCAAACCTAATCTTTTGCTAAAATTTTGCCTTGTAGAGCACAATTTATAAAACTGCTAAACTGCTTTTGGGAGATTTAGAAAAGTTTCAAAAAGACTAGTAGACAGAAATGCTAATAATTAAATAAATCCTATTCTTACTTACATGGTTGTCAGGAATCAGACAGAAACAGTTAAAGAATTGCGAAAATTAGTTAGTTCTCCGTCAGCAACCTGTCAGACTGCAAAACTGATTAGTGCTTCCAAGTATTGAGGAAGATTATCTATCTACAAACCCTGGACTTTGTCTTTAACAAAAAAACCAGCACTGTTTCATTCTATAAATCTTGTTTTATGAAGAAAGATGGTGTCATCTTACTGAAACATAGCTGTATGAACGAATGATAAGGGTAAAAGCAAAGATATTGTAATTGTATCAAATTGATACATAGTGAAATGTATTAAAACCTACCTATACAGAATTTTCCCCAGGTTTTGTCTGTGAAAATGATCTCCAGTTCTCTTGTGCTTTCTATATATGTCCAGTGAGTTCACAGTAATTTCTGATATTATTAGAACCAACAATAATCATCAATCCAACTCACATTCATTCAAGTAACATTTTCGTTTGACTGGAGATCACATGGAACCATTCCATTGGTACAACGTGTGTAAGTATAGTAGCCATGAATAAAGGTATATTTAAATCAAAGTTTTCATCCAGTTTCTGTTTTCCGGTTGATGTAGTGTGGAAAAAATATAAATAGCTTAAAATTGGAGTGCACCCATTTTAGGAATAAGTGATTATATGTGTGTTATATTACAGGTTATATGATGCTATTATCTGTACTAGCTACATTGAACAGCCTATTCATTCCGTGCTTTGGCCTACTCAGAACATGTACCGTGTTTATGCTGCTCAGGCAAAAGGTTCACAGTTGCCTGTTTTCCATATGCCAGCACTTTCTTAGTTAGATAGAGACTCAAAGGTTAATAAAGCAGTTATGCCCATGCGTGTTTGATATTTATGGCACTAAGCATATGATTAAGAATCTGTTCTTTGAATTTTGGCTTTCTTTCTTTGGCTTAGATTCTCACCAAAAAATATAGTTGGTGAAATCCTTGGAGATACACTTATTTACACCAGCAGAGGTGTCTATCTATGCTATTGTTGCATCTTACAAAAGTATAAGGAGTTTTTTAAAAGGAAACAATTTGAAGCTGTACTTCACTTACCATTACTCATTGTGTATCCAAGTAAATGCTCCATTATCCTCTGAAAGGGTTGCTATTGGTCACCTACTCTTTGGCAGGTAATGTCATGGGAAATTACTTCTTTCATTCTGTCTGTGCTTCTGGTAGTTTACTCACAGTCAATAATTCTGCTGATCATTTTCCTGCTTACATTTATTCCAGCCACTGTGTTGACTTTCTTTTTTCTTAGGGGTATGCATATATCAATTTCTTGTTAACTCGTGTCTGGAAGAAGCAATGCCACTTTTTGTTTACTAGTCTTTTCCACTAGTACCAGCTGCTAAGAGACAGAGCAGAAATCCTCCTTGAAAGTTCTCCAATTATGCTTCATTATTTTATAACATTTTCAACAGCTGGATGCTTGATTACATGCACTACAGAGCAGAAGTCTTTTCTCTCTTTTGGCAAGTGTGCAGCTGCAAACCTTGTGGTTTTAGAATGGTATCCGAGAACACATTAATCATCCTTTTGAAGAGTCCTATCAGCAATAGTAATGGAAAATAGTTGAGAATGAGCTATTCAACAAGCACATGATCGATTACATATGTACTTTGAATATTATAATTTGCAGTGCAAATAACTATATACCTAAACAGCACCTAATATTTTTAATCAAATAAAAACTATAGATTATTGAATGTTTGTCTTGAAAGTACTTTTAATAACAGAATTAAAATTATAAATTTTACAGAAATCAATCTCAAAACAGACCAGTCTTTAAAGGAAAGAAAAAATACACATTCATGGAAAAGACATTTTTCATTTGTAGGGCCTGAAAGTGATAGTTGAAAATGGTTTATATTTGCTCTGATTAATTTTTTCTATTTCCTTTCAATACAGGCACATACTGATGAAAACATTGAAAAAAAATCAGTTCTGGTAAATAAAACTATTTAAAGTATTAAAGAATTATTTAATTTCTAAGAAATGCATTTAACCAAAAAAATCTGAAGGGCAAGCTATTCCTTAGGTTTAGATAGTTTTCCATCAGCTCCATGGAAACTACACAGCTTTTTCCTGTTACCTGGGAAGGATGGGTTAAGACAGTGTTTGATGTGACCCATGCAATTTAGTTGGCTCAGATATTTTCTTTGCTGTTATAGCTGGACACAAAAACCTCTGCTCACTAGAGCACAGTTGGTCAGCTGGCACCCTGGGCAGATTATCAATATATGGGCTACTTATACCACACTATAAACATTGCACAGCTTTTAAATCACAAAGAGAAACTGTATATAAGGATTCTTTAGTAACTTCTTGTTGTGATGGAAGCTGGCACAGAGCTGGACACCTGAAGCACCTGCAGGAATTCAGAGATTTATTTACTCATCTATTCTGGCAGGTGGGAATGGTCACTAGGTGGACGTTTGGATCTAGAACACTGTGTGAGTTAGGAACATGCTTGCCCAAAGCAGAGTCCTCTAGTGACACACGTCCATGCGTCTTACTTTTCCATCCATGGAAATTGTTCACCATTTTCAGCAGCTCCTCCTACTGAATGTCATAGATCTTCCTCCAAATGTGGATATAAGCTGTCAGCTTTCCTCTAAGTGGATCTTAGTATAAAACTACAGCCAGAAAAAAAGTAAAAAAGAACCTTGTTGCAAATAATATCTCTGCATTCATCATCTGCCTGGTTTTCAAAATCTAAAGTAGCTCTAAGGATACAGCAGCTGCAGAAGACTGTTGAGGAGTTTGAGTTGCTGTTATAACATTCATATCACCCAGTATCACAAAGGAAAATGCCTAAGCAAAGCCTCCCCTCTTCCTTTAAAACAAAAAAAAAACACAAAAAAAACCAAAACAGATAAATAATGACATTTGTTTCAGTTTCTGCAGGAGACAAATCACAGACTCTTACCTCAGATCTGGGGACACTCATTGAAATGATGCTATGCAGAAAGCTTAATCAGTAGAATTTGAAATCAAGGGAACTAAATAAAAATGCACAATCTGGAGAGCTGATGAAATTATTAATCATCCTCTGTGGGGAATATGAGCATTCAGAATGGTGATAGCCAAATTACATATAAGACTGCATTACCCCAAGAAAACATTTCACAAAACCTGCCAACTTGTGGATGTTAAAGAAACATTATTTCAACAAAACCAGCTCAGAATCTAGCTGAACTTAAAACTGTATAAGTAGAGATTAAATTAAGGGGACCTGGTGAAATTCCTCTTGAAGTTAAAAAGCACGCAAGATTTTAAAAAGAAAATCTATGTTTGGTGGAATACACTGAAAGAAGAAAAAGGACAAGATTTGTGGGAGTGACTACAAAGAAGGGATGATAAACTTCAATCTAATACCTTTGATCGAGTCTCATAACACTTCACTGACATCCAACTTCTCAAAAGGAATTGGAACTGGAAATACTTAGTTGGCGATTGCCTCTCTTTCAAAAAATGAAGTATCTCTACACTAAAATGCAGGTAACTAATTGATCCATAAAAACTAAAATGCTAATTAGTCTACTAATAGTAGAACCACAACAAAATGAAGTTTATGCATTAAGTAACTTCCACTTGTCAAGGAAGGTACAAACCAGAAGATGCACAGATCAAAAAAGAATAACTGCTCCAAGGAAGGGATAATGACATTTTCTGACAAAGACAAGTACTTTCTATGCATTTATTATTCCCAAACAATTTATATAAGTGATTAGATTATTATTCACTTTTGTAAAGAGTAGAGAATCATAAGTAACAACAGAAAGAAACAAGCAATAGAAATATGTCTTTACAGGGGCAAAATAAAGTTAAAAAATTACCTTGCCTGCCCTCCAACAACTCCCTTGCAACAGCCATACATTCCCTGACATCTGAGCCTGCCCCTGTGACTGCATCCTTCCTGTGCTTACATATGGATTTACTCACTTCCTAACTTACTCTTGAGCATCTTCCTTTCCTACCATTACCTGAAAACATGTGTTTATATCACTGACTACAAAAAGCCTTTCATAACACAAGCTCTCTCCAGCAGATTTATTATCATTCTTCCTTCGCTTTGCTTACCACATATGCTGTTCACAACCCCAGACTAGATTTCCTCTTGTTCTAGTTTGTCTTCAGTTCTTTCCATCCTGTCTTCTGGGCTTCAAAACTAGCTCAGGTCTAGCCAAGGTCTATGTCTCTTCCTTGTTAAACTTGGATTGCTTGTTGTGATGTGGACTCTGTGTTTTCACAGTACCTTGTTTAAAGTCAATACAATACAAATAACAGAGCACAAAGTGGATTAAGTAGATGGCTAAAATAAAGCGCTGCAGACAAAGTAACCTGACTCATTTTACTAGTAAATATAACCAAATGAAACATAAGTAATTTGATTTTGTTAATACTACCGAGCTGATAGAGAAGAAGTGGACTGCCTGCTCTCGACCAACAAGCTAATGTTCCTGAGAGTCAATCGCAGAGAGAGAAACATTGAACATCAGACCTCAAAAAAATATTTTTGAGGAGTGTTTAGAGCATTCTCACTACTAAATAGTAACTACCCAGGCCTGTATCTTCAAGACTAAAACTCTAGCCGAACTGCCACATCCTATGATCTATTATAATAGCACATGAAATGAATAATGCATCATCATATAATGAACCTCATGTACACATTAATATATTTTCATCATGTTCTGATTGACTTAATGTAGTGTGCTAGCCGAGTATTTCTAACAGAAAGAAAAACATTAATTTTGTGGTTCTCCAGTGACACTGGGTTTTAATCAAAGATACATTATCTTTGCAAGGAATATACAAATGATGGAGGAAGATAAGCAGTTGGCAAAAGCCATGAAACATTCATTTGGCTACTGAGTTCATTTTCTGGAAGAATAAACCATATCATGACGTTCAATTCCCTTGTCTATTACAGAAGATCATTTAATACATACAGATGTACTAGGTTTCATAGACTTGCCTTCTTGTCCATTTAAATTTAAACTTATTATTATAATTATAAAGAAATTTTGAGGCACAATGCAATCATTTTCTGTTACAATGCAATAATTACATTTCAAAGGGAGCTTTTCACTGTCAGTAAGAGTGTTAATCAATAATTAAGATGTGGAGTGGTTAACTCAATAAGTCAAATAAGTTTCATAGCTGGTTGCTAATATTGATGACTCAATTACAGGTGAAAAGCGTTATGATAATGTTTTTGAATATGCTTTCAACACTTTTTTTTTAACATATTGTGAATATAAAACATCCCTTTAGAGAAGAATTTATGAAAGAGTTGTTGTAGCTGGAAGAGGATTTTAATTACCACAATTCATTTCTGTTTGTATTCTAAAGAATTTTTAAATATACTTGAGGATCAGCATCTGCAAGAACAGCAATAAGGATGAGTTTCACCAAGGGCAACTAAGAATTTGAAAAAACAACCCCCACCATTCTACCAGAGTTACATTTCATGTTCTGACAGTGCTAACATAAAATTATGAAAGCAGAGCTTCAAGTAACAATATTATCACAGTCTGTGATACTTATAACAGCATTCCAGTGTTTAAAAGGGGGCTAAAAGAAACCTGGGGAGGGGCTCTTTGTCAGGGATTGTAGTGGCAGGACAGGGGGTAATGATGTTAAGCTGAAAGAAAGAAGATTTAGAATAGATATTAGGAAGAAATTTTTTAGTGTGAGGGTGGTGAGACTTTGGCACAGGTTGCCAGAGAAGTCATGGATGCCCCATCCCTGGAGGTGTTTAAGACCAGGCTAAATGAGGCTTTGAGCAACCTGATCTGGTGGAAGGTGTCTCTGCCCATGGCAGTGGGGTTGGAACTGAATGATCTTTAAGGTCCCTTCCAACCCAACCCATTCTTCATTTACATCTTTCATAGGGCAGACATTGTTGAAACAACGCCATAGTCACTAAAAAATATGAAGCAGTGTGAGACTTCTCCCAAGATTTTAGTATTATAGGTATCATTCTTCAAAGATTTTTGCAACAGACTTGCTCAGAAAAAGTCAGAACATGTCAATTAAAATAAAAAAAACAGCTCCACAGAGACACTCCCAGACCTTATTAAGGAAAATGTACACAGTATAGTAAGAGAAAATCTGGTTTATGCTTCTGAAAATGTCTTAATGGAATACGCTGGTGAACTAGAAACACATGAAAACAAAATTGTATTCCATTAAACTTCAAGGAAAATAGCGTACATTGTTCATCCAAATAGCACAATGCTTGAATAAAGCTTTCTCAGAGATTGAACTTCTTCAAAATTTGAAATGTGAAATGGCAGATGTGAGATGTTATGTACAGCATAACAAAATGAGGTATTTAATGTCAATCACTGTCATGTTCTTGCCGGTTACCTTCTTAGCAAGATCAGATAGCTAATTCAGATATCAAGGTGTTTGCTTCAGCATCTGTGACCCATCTACTACCTCGGAATATAGAAACAGATGTTTTTAAGCATGAAAAAGGATTCACACTGAAAATACAGAAATAACGTGTTTTGCTTACTTTCAAAGCTCAGGGAATATCAAATTATCTAGAAGGTCACCATTTAAAAACTCATTTTAATATGTCTTGCTATGAAAATTTTCCGTTTAGCTCAGGACTATACCCTTCTAACCTCACAACCCCAGTAATATGTTATTGTAATTTGTTTTTGGAGAGACAATCTCTCTTAACAACCTAAGACAGGCAGCCAGCAGGTCGGGAACTTGTCACCCAGACAGCCAGGCAGTAAGTCAAGGTTGTGGGGCCTCTTCTTCCACATTCCCAGGGGAAGAAGGTTGTTTTCGCAAGCAGACCTCTCAGAGGGGAATATGCATTCAGGACCCTTATACAAACATCCAAGAGTGGGATTCGGTTATCTCAGGGTAGCAGCAGTCAACACTGCTGGGAGAAAAGAGCTGGATGGAGCTGCACTGCTCCAGGTGGAGCAGGGGCCACTACACAGAGGCCAGCTTCCTCCCAACATACCCTCACACATGCTTGCTGCTGCTGTACATCTTCAGGACTGGCATGTGACTTTCCAAGAAGTCTTGCTTTGCAGCCCTGTTTTTTTTTTTTTATTTCCCAGTCCTTGCAATGCCTTTTGGATTCTTTATATTTACAGGATTGATGTATAGAAATTTCTGTGTGGGTAGATGATTAATATAAAGAGCTCTATCAAGAATATATGCAGCCCTGTTCATAAGTTAGTAGGCTTAATAAGGTTGTTGTTCACCACTAATGGCTTCTTAATAACATGCAGTCTCCAGGGATTAAGAGAAAAATCTGCTTTTCCATGGAACAGAGGCATCTGTAGAATTAGAGATACTACAAATATATGCAGCAGTTTTAAGTAGATAGAATAATACTGAATTATTGATATATTTACCATGACTATTGAATATTAATAATGGTTAGTGCCTTCACTCAAACAAGCCAAATAATAGAAAATTAACAAGTTATACATCTAAATACACGATATGTAAAACTTCTATCAGACAGTCCCATGCACTAATATTAGGACACGTTCCAGACGTATTATGTGCTTCAGCTGTGACAAAAATTAAGAAAATTACAGAGAAGGAATGACAACACACTTTAAAAATGTCAAGATCTATGCAATGCATACAGAACTATCACATGGGAAAGGAGTGTTTACTGCAACAATAAATGACAACTTGATGAGCAAATGGACCCTTACTATTGAAATTTGGATAAAGGTATACAGTCCCATAAACGTGAAAAATCTGGAAATGGTGGCATCCTACACAAGTTAGCTTTTTTATCTTGCAGCTGATTGATAGCTAAATTAAGTTGGACTGCTGTGGGAAAATTACTATGATTTTCCATTGCACAATTGAATTTAGGCCTTTCCATTACTGTAAATGCTCCAACACATACTTACAGACATAAAAATTCATAAAGCTGAAAAAAGCATCAATAGATACTGAATCTGAATATAGCATAAGTAAGGAATAAACCTAAATCTGACGGCGTGTATCGTATAAAACAGTACTGGCTACTTCTACATCTCAACAAAAGAGCAGGCTCTGGAAAATCTGTGGCCCTCTCCATGTCTATATGGTTGATCTCGGATCCACAAAAAATACTCTGTGTATCATCTCTGGTTTAGATACTTTCTGACTCATTTTGCATGTTTTGGACCCCAGACTTCAGAAAGGGTATTCTGACATGCCAGAGGGTATAATTTCAAGAATTCTGTAAGGAAATGAAATAAAAGCTGTTCCTGACTACCACAAAGAGAAATAGTCTATAATAATAAAAAATGACTGAGGTTTTATGGTTGTCCTTATCTTTCCCTGGAGCCAGTAAAAAGTCACACGCTTCTCAAGAAGGGGAATGAACCCATGTAAGACATAACAATAATTCTAATTAATCACCTTGGAAGGAAATAACTTCATAAATTCCAGTAGACTCAACTTTTTCTTGTGCAGGTTCCAGTTTATTCAATGGAAAAAGTAGAGAGGAAATGTATATTCAGAATTTGTGGAAACTCTAAATTCAATAATGCTTATCAGGACTCTAAGCACATTTCTGGGCAAGTGACCAGTTGGGACCTGTATAAATAGTAAATTAGTTTGTTCATGATTTTTCTTCATTTACATAAATTATTGTAACATTTATTTACCAATCCCTATGTTATCAGAAAATTGTTAACAAACAAAAGATATTAAAAGTATTTTCCACTTTGGATATGATAATTTTATTGTGCTTTTGAAATGGCTTTTCACTGCACATAGTTGTTAATTTAGCTCCTATTGTAAGACTGTAAAGAACTGTAATTTATGGCTTTAGGAAAGATCAAATGCAAAAAGTGCATCTTGTTCTGCTTGGAAAGTAATTGTCAAATTTGGTCCTGAATGACATTTTCACATATTTGCTCCAGGTTAATGTACCATTGCCACATTAAAATCTGAACACATCTCACAGCAAAATACCTCTTTCTGTCTATGAAAATCAGACTCTGTGTTTGAAGAAGACACCAAGCCACCTGGAAAATATAAAAAAATATTTTGTCTGGTGTAGGTAAACTGACTTTTTGTGTGTGCAGCACATATCTCTGCAAGCTTACAGTGCTGGTTATAATGCTGTTTCTGCATAACTGCTATTTTTTACAACAGCAATGACTTTAACACTTCCAAGAAGAATTTCAATTTCAGTCTGTACTGACAAGCAATTGTCTTATGGTGAAACATTTGAAAATTGTTTTTCAGCATAAACTATAAAGGAAAAAACCAGCCTTTCACAAGGAAGAAAGAATATTAAGGGAAGATAAAAGCAGCTCCATAACCTGTTCCTCAGTTACAGTTTCCCTTGTTAGGGTGAGGTTCCTAGACTTGTGCAAGAATGAAATAAAGGATTTGAAGCCATGGTCATTTGAGTATTAACCGGCGTTAAGTTTTGTGTGATAAACAACAGAATTTTTCACTTGTTTGTTGGGAACAGTGTAAAGCCAATATCTTTTGTAACTACACGGATGTAAAATTTTGAGAACTGAATTTACTGTTTCATAATCCCTGAAATTTCAAAGAAAAAAAAAGGTGAAGTAAAATTATTAGGGGACATTCACACTCTTACATGAATTGAAATTGTCAGTAAGTAATGTACAATTAGTTCCTGCACAACATGGGAAAGAAAATATTACTTACTCTATCTCTCTAACTATGAAATACATCCTCTAAGCTGTTGTTAAAATTTTGTACATTCATTTAAAACAAAATACATTTGAGGACACAGTCAAGAGAGAGCTGAATCCTCTACTACATCTTTTCCATTTCAAACGCCCAAAGAAAAAGCCAAAACAGGCAGAGGCTTGCTATGGGTAATGCAAGATGTAATGCAGAAAAATACTCAGTGTTAGATTCAGTGAAAGTTGCTGAGATTGACAAGGGTTCTAAAAATCTCGGCCCACAAATTAATGTTCACCATCCTGTCAAATGGTTGAGTTATACAGTGGGAGAGACTATGGAAAGTAAATTGATCCATCGAGGAAGGTGATTTTTATAACTAGCACCTGCACTTCTTTTGTTAGAGAGCTAAGACAATTCACTGTTTTCCTTTTTAAACAGTGAAGAAAAAAGAAGGCAGTGCTGTGATCCATCCCCTGAAATAATGCAGTCTGACCCTGAGGAATGGAGGCAGGAGTTAGCCACCTCAGTACTTACACCAGAGCAGTTCGAGGCATGTGCAGAAGGAAAAACAGGACAATTTTGAGTAGGACATATCAAACTTTCAAAGTACAGTTCACAATAATTGTTTTAGTTCTGTAGATCCCCAGAACTCTGAAATACACCTTGTTTCTTTCCCACACATATCTTGGCAACACAAAGGTGACAAATAGTAGTAGCTCCAGTATGTGCAGTGCTCAATGATCAAAATTGCACAATAGGAGATGAAAAAAGTTGAAAATGGAAAGAAGGAGACAGGAAATTCTCCAAGAAACTTGTAGGTGAACGTCTTAGAGACCATTTTGTGGTAAGATTTTGAAGGATTTAATGTTTCACAGTTTGCTGTATTTAAGCCTGGAGATTGTAAGATGGGCTAAAAGGCTGCAGCTGGGCAGCAGAAAGGAAGTCTGACTGTGATTCATCTGGTTATTACAGTCTGGGTCAGGTTAAAGCACTTCAGAAAAAAGCAATAGGAGAGGGGATTGTGCTTTCCCAACAAACATCTGTGTGTGCTCAGCCTGGAGATCTGTTTGCAGTGGAAGACAGGCATGCAGGGATATAGCAGGGTGTCTGCATCTCTTGTGGAGACTGGAAGACTCTTGTAAGTGGCAGAACATGGCTCTGCATGGAGTATATCCTCAGTCCAGCACAGCTGGAAAGGGTGTCTCCCAAGGAGCCACAAATGTGTTAGGAAGCACTTAAACTGGTGACTTCTCATTGCTAGAGGAAACACAAGGACCAAGGAGAGAGATCTTTTCCAGCATCCATTTTACCTCATTCAGAAGATCTGATTTTTTCATCATTTGAAGTACTTTTCTTTTATAGCTCATGTATTTCTGTTTTTAAAAGTCTAGTTTTGAGGATTGAGTATCTTCTAGTTTTAAAATAGTAAGATTCATCTGCTCTAACTACATGGTGTTCTGTCAAACTAAGCCTCTCTTGTACTCACTGGAAAGAAATAAGCGTGATTTTAAAAGGTCACTTCATCACAAGCCTCAAGGATAAGTAAAATGAATTTTCCTACAAAGCAAGTCTAGAGTGACCAGTGCACACTTGATAGCTAACTCCTAGAGTTTAAAATTGTGTGCTATGATTCTTTTCTTTTTCCATGCATAAATGTAATACCTACAATCTTTGAAGACTATTCTTGGTGATGTCCCATAGTTTATTTTAGCAAAAATTCAGATTAATGATATCTTTCAAAGGGGAACCAAGCCTCTTGACTATTCAGTTGCACTCAGTTTTTGATGATGAATTTTTCGAGGACGATTTTTTTCATTTGTAATACAAACTACCATCTTTTAAAAGTCGTCATGAACAACACTGGATTTCTGTGTAAATTGAATATCCTAAAGAAGAAACCAAATAAATTTATACAGCAAGACTATAACTCCATGACTGTAGTGCATAGATATTAGATTCATTTTTAATTAAAGTTAATATTTTCTAATGTTACAAGTAAGAATTTGTAGTATTATCTGATATCAGTGATCATGTTTATTCAATCTAAGTGCAGGAAGTAAACCAAAATTGGTATCAAACAATATGATGAAATCTTTGAAAGAGCAGCAAACTTTGGAAATCCTAGTCATAATTATATGAGTCTTAACCAAACTTTTCTAGTTTCTCAACCCTGAAAATACACAACAATGTTTGTAAATAAGTAAAGCTAGTTTTTTTGCTTTATTAAGTTTACATATCATAGAATAGAGTACACATACAAAGTGACTACATTTACTGTGTGCATGTAATCCCAACACAATCTGACACTCATAAAAATCAGTGAGATGCAGCCATTTATTTCTTAAATAATTTCCCCTACCAAAGGCATGCACGAGGCACTTTCCCAGAGCTATCAGTAAAACATCATTCTTGCTCTGGAATCAGGCACATGAATTCAACCACAGGGATAAAGACTGAAAGACAGGCTTCAAAGACAGGACGAATAATCCACTAGATGAATGATGATAGGATTTTAAATTGACATACGTGAATCATGAAAGTCTTAAAGACTCTAAAGTTAAAAGAAATATCTAGGACTGAATGCAAATGTAACTATGTTTCTTAAGAGTGGAAGAGATCTTCACAAAACAGAGCAGCTTTTAGTTTAGCAAGAAAATGTACTAGAGAGTGTAAAAAGAGAAACAAAGAAAAGCTAGGATATTAATGGTTATCCCACTAAAGCCAGTAGATATTTTATTGTTGTCAAGGGATGCACATGGTCATAGTCATTTTTATTTATTTCTTTTCCAAAGTAGAAATACGTCTATAAATAAATCTAATTTTCACTAAAAGTCTGTGTTTATAAGTGAGTCTGAATTAAAGGGTATAGAATGTATAACTGAATTTTCACAAAAATATAGGAAGCAACATCAATGTATTTCAATTAAAACACATTTGAGGCTTGCTCTGTAAAGCTAGCAAAAAGATAAACTCACTGGTCTTATTTGTGTCATTAAGGTAAATAATTTTTACTAATTCAGCTTAGTGTCTTCAGATGTCTCCTGTAGGTTAGAAAATATTTTGTTCAGTGAGAAGAATAGTCATAGAAATGAGAGGATGTTCTTGTGCCTCACCTCTGCCATTTGAAAAATTGTGGAAGCTTTGCTAAATTCCCTTCACAAAATGACTAATGCAGGATTAATCTCATGAAGTGTTACGCCTTGGAAAGAGCAGTGGGTAGAATGAATGATTGCTTCAGGAACGATGTGGCGCAATTTGGGTCTTGGTGTTATAAAAGCAGTGTTTAAGGGGATAAATTGGTCTAGTGAGTGAATCCTCACCTTAGTTTTCAAAAGCATTAGTAAGTAACGACAGCAACATAGAAATTGTTGCTCAATTCCTAATGAACTGCAAGAAACATATATGTGCATGTGTGGTTTAAGCCCTGTTTAAAAGGTACTTGACTCATATAGAGGCACTTTTTGCATTTTTACATTTATCTAAATAAAAAGTCACACATCTGGACTCAAAGAGGATTTCTTCTGTGTTGAAAACATGTCTTCTTGTGAGAAAATAAGAACAGGAGTTTGTTTAGCAGGAAAGAGTTAGGAGAGACTTGTTAGACTTCGGCATCTTTTATACAGAAATATTTAACTATAGTCATTCAGCATTTGTTTTCTTAGCAAGTAAGTGCATTAGCTGGAAAATATCACAGTAGATTGCAGAGAGCAACAGTGGAAGTTACCTGATATTAATGAAGCACCCTCTGAAGAGGTTAGGACTAGCTCCCCATGATGTAGCATCAACAAAGCTGGACTATAAAGCAAACATGAAACACTGAAAGAGATATCTGTTGACAAGAATGTTATGAAAAAGGAAATATTTCCTGTGCTAGATCAGTGACTTCAGAGGACAAACAAGAGAACTGATTTAATGATCAGAAATCTAAAAGCCTGAATCCTTATATTGCACATTATGACACTATTCCCTTAAGAAAATTATACCTTAGACTAAAGGAAGAAAAAAGTTCATTGCAGAGGTAGGAAATATGACAGTGCAAATACTACTCGCACATTTGAGGAAAGAATGGAAACCCCCTACAGACTAACAGGAAAAACAACTTTTCATTCAATGAAGCCTCAGAAGGATTTGAAGCTGTCATTTTGCCAGATGAAAGACTGGTGAAGTGTGCCTCTAAAGTAATAGGAAAAATACAGAAGTAGTCATGGAAGAAAGATTGCTGTGAGCATCTTGTAAATATAAATACATACAGAGTCATCTCAATTATCCAAATCACTAGCTAGCCAAACTCTCAATTACTAAAAAATAAAATGTGTTCCCTGAAGCAAGAAGAGCCAACTAAAGAACAGGAAGAAAGAGGACCTTTCTGAATTTAAGAGCAGGAAATTATACAGATGACTCAGAGGTGCGCTTTGCAGATGCCTCAGAGGAGGGCTTCCCTGAGTGATGAAGATTTTTTATTTCGTGCTACAAGAAGCAAGACACTTTGTTAAAATCCATGTCAGTCATTACAAAAACAAGATATGGACTGTTCCTAGGAAGATATTTGTACCTGATGTTACTTGGACTTGCTGTTGTAATAGCTGTATTGATCATCAGATCTCCCTAAGGACAACATACACTGTTTGTCAAGTTTGCACACTCCAGTTGTACACAACAGTTAAGAAAAACAATTTTTTTTCTAATGGTTATTGAGGTGGATAGTTGAAATCCATGGAAGGATTTTATGTAATAAAATAACTGATTGTGTAAGGTAACAACCACTTCAGCAAAATGTTAAAAATAAGTTATCAAGAACAAAGGAAGAGTAAAAGACATAAAGGCAGAGCGAAATAAGTAAAGGCATTGAGCAACCCTAAGAATTAAAGTTATATTGTATAAATACTTTTGACCTGTGGACACAAAGGGTACTATCCATTTGATCATGTATGGAGAAGGATTCTATAGAACCCAAGTATGAAAGACTCATGAAAAACATGACAGAGGCATTAAAATTATGTAAGTTCCCTAAGCCACCTTGATCCAAGGTTGACTAAGTTTATTTGAGTACAGCAAGAAGGATTTTGCTGACAGGCTAAACTCCATTTCAAAACTGATAGGCTGCATAATACAGTACATCAAGTAGCGCTGTGTTAATGCATTTTAAATGTCAACTTACATGCAGTGTCAGTGCAGAATGAATAAATACCAGAAAGCACTCCATCACTTGAACATTGCCAAAGCAGCAACCTCCTTTTCAGGCTCTTGGATCTAATGGAATCTACAGATTCATCCTTATCCTTCCCAGTCCCATGTTCCTCAAATACAACCCAGAGAGTGTGCAGGTCTACCCATACAAGTTTAAATAAATACTAGTTCGACAAAACACTGACCATTTTGGCTGATTTACATTCCCATTTTGGCTGATTTACATTCCCATTTCTATTAGCTTTTCTTCTAAAGGCTATGCTTTCCAGCAAGGTATCCAATATGATATAGCCTTGTATGTAGTTACTTTTGATGGTTTTAAATCAGTGATCAAAATTCAAACTATGATGTTTTCTACTTAGGGCTACTCAAATCTGGTCTGCTTTAAATCTACTGCTAATCAATATCGCTCAGCAAATTAATTCATTAGATCTTTAAAGTCTGTAGCATGCCTTTTTTAATATTTTCTTTTTTTTCACAAATCAAAAAGAATTAATGGAAAGGAATATGTCATAACTCAGGTAAGAAAGGGAAAAAATGGGAAAAGTCAGCAGTAGCCTTGAAAGTAATCCATCACATTTTCTGAAGTGTCATAAGCTTTTGAGCAATTTTTTCCCTGTGTCAGTTTGCAAGCAGTGGCTCAGAGACCATTAGAGCTGGTAGAAATGTAACTAGTTATCTGTCTTGTTTCCAACTGCAGGAAACAGTAAAGTTGGAAGAATAAGGATGACAGAAAGACTAAAAGCAAATACATAGTTAAATAAAAAAATTGAAGTATCAGTGACAGATGTTCTTAATTTCTCAAAGGTGTTTAGATCTTTTCAAAAAGAACAAATGATATTTCACTGGAAACAGGTAAAAACATGTGGATTCCTTTCTAGTATTCCTGTTACAGCTGCCACAGAGATTCTGATCTCAAAGTCAAAACCTACTGAAGGTAGCTAAGATAAAAGTCTAAATAGATAAGACATAGCTGTAAATTAAGTATCAACTACAGTGTTCTAAGGTAAAAAGAGATACTTCTAAACTTGCAGTAAAACATCCATTACAAGGAAGCAAAGACAGAGAAAACGGTATTAAGGATTACAAACAGATATATGTGATAAATAAGCTTCTAAATATAAACTCAGTGCTTTATGGTTGGTGAACAACGGGAGGAATAATCCTCTCATCTGTTTGTGGTGTTTCAGGCAACAACTCTGACCTTCTCACCTTGTTCTACGTTTGGAAGTGTCAAAACAACTTCTTTGAGATTTAATTAATTATTTAACTAATCCTTGCTTACCAAGAAACTATAGTTAAAGAAAGCCTTCACTAAAGGACTACACAAGATCTGATGCCCTTTTTCAAATTCGCTAGACTCTTTTCCTATTGAAACACTTAACTAAAATGACCTCATTGTGGAAGGTGTTTGAAAGCAACGTATTTGATTCTCCATGTCCTATAAAGATTTAGGGTTACTGCTGTTGTGCAAGTCAGAGGAAGTGCTAAGCAGCCTAAATGACCCTGCAGGTTCGTTCTGTGAAGAAATATTTGTGTTTTCTGTGTCCTTTCATACTTGTTCACCAAAAAGAGCCAAGGAAAACGTTGCTACAACTGAGGCACTTCCATACCTTAGAGATCAGTAATTACCAGGATGAAAGGCAAGGCCTCCACAAGGAGTGGTCCTTTCATTTAACTCTGCACCTGGATCCTCCTCAAGTTTGCCTTGGCAGGTGGGATTTATCTGGGTGGGTATATCAGACTGAAGTCTGAATAAGCAAGAAAGCAGAAGCATGTTCATGCATCAGGCAAGTCCCAGCCTTGGTATTGCATACTCCTAAGCATAGGTTTCATAAGTTTCATAGAAAACTACAACAAAAAAAAAAAAAAAAAGACATTGATGACACGCTGCAGACTGAAAAAAAGAAACAAGGAAAGTCTTATTTTCACTTTTGTGCTGAAACATAAGATGTGTTACTATGATATAAATTTTATTTTTCTCCCGTATTGATCTCTATTAATGACTTCTTCATTAATAAGCATATTTATTTCTAGATAAAACATTCCTTGTCTCCTATAATGTTTCTTACTACAGTTTTAAGAAATAGTCCAAATGTCATTAAAACTACTTGTTTTTTTAAGGCTAGATTTAACATGCATGAAAGTCCACACACATACCTTCCAATGTTATCAAATTATTTCATTTACTTCAACACAAATTATGCATTTTAAAGATATCCTCTAATTAAATCCTTATTTTTATAATCTCTGGTTATTCTTTCTGAGTAAATAAAGATAAATGATTTAAAACAACCTGTAATTATGGTATTTAAATACCTTGAATTCACCACTTTGTCTAATTATGCAGTTATTGAGTTAAGAAGTAGATTCTTGACATGGTGTCTCCTATTCTGTCAAGACCTAGAAAGGAATTATTTTACAGATATTTGACCTTAGACTTTCTACATGGTGATGTACAAAATTCTCTGTCAAGTGTAATTCCTTTTAATTTATGCTATGAAATGCATAATAATATGAAGTACATGATAATAATATGAACTGCATGATAATCTGAATCTTTTCTGCATTTTCTAACAAATGGATGTTTTCTTCAATTTTTACCATGTCCATGGCCTTTTCTGAATTTATGAAGCTGAAATTATAATGTAAATCTTAGGGTTTGGTTGTCTGAATTAAGTCTTCATAGAATCACATGCAACAGGATGCCTGGGGCACAGCAATCACAAGATGGTAGAATGTTCAGTTCTAGGAGAAGTAAGCAGGGGGGTCAGCAGAACTGCCACCTTGGAGTTCTGGAGGGCAGACGGGATAATTTAGAAGAATGCTTGATAAAGTTCCTTGGGAGGCAGTTCTAAAAGGGGTCGGATGGAATCCATTCAATGGTATTAAGGGAGCTGGCAGAGGTGCTCACCATACCTCTTTCCATCTACCAGCAGTCCTGGCTGACTGGGAAAGTGACACTTGATTGGAGACTCGCAAATGTTAAGTCCATTTACAAGGAAGTTTGGAGGGAGGATCCAGGGAGCTACAGGCCTGTCAGTCTGATCTCGGTGCTGGGAAAGGTCATGGAAGAGGTCACCTTGAGTGCTGTCACACAGCACACACAAGACAACCAGGTAATCAGACCCAGTCAACATGGGTTTATGAAAGGCAGGTCCTGCAAAACCGACCTGATCTCCTTCTATGTCAAGGTTACCCGCTTCATGGATGAGGGAAAGACTGTGGATGTGGTGTGCCTGACAGAGAAACTGACTGCCATTGGCCTGGATGGGCACACCCTCTGCTGGGTAAAAATCTGGCTGGATGGCAGGGCCCAGAGGGTGGTGATAAATGGAATTAAATCCAGTTGGAGGCCGGTCATGAGTGGTGTTCCCCAGGGTTCAGTGCTGGGTCCAGTCCTGTTCAATATCTTTATCAATGATCCGGATGAAGGGATCGAGTGTACCCTTAGCAAGTTTGCAGATGACACCAAGCTGGGTGGCAGTGTTGATCTGCTTGAAGAAAGGAAGGCTCTTCAGAGGGGTCTGGACAGGCAGGATCGATGGGCTGAGACCAACGGGATGACGTTTAACAAGGCCAAGTGTCGAGTCCTGCACTTGGGATAAAACAACCCCGTGCAGTGTTACAGGTTTGGGGAAGAATGGCTGGAGAGCTTCCTGGAGAAGGACCTGGCGGTGTTGGTTGACAGCTGGTTGAATACGAGCCAGCAATGTGCCCAAAGGTGGCAAAGAAGGCCAATGGCATCTCGGCCTCTATCAAAACCAGTGTGGCCAGCAGGACCAGGGAGGTGCTTGTGCCCCTCTACTCAGCACTGGTGAGGCCACACCTCGAGTACTGTGTTCAGTTCTGGGCCCCTCACTACAAGAAGGACATTGAGGTGTTGGAGCGCATCCAGAGAAGGGTGATAAGGCTGGTGAGGGGCCTGGAGGACAAGTCTTATGAGGAACAGCTGAGGGAACTTGGGTTGTTTAGCCCAGAGAAGAGGAGGCTGAGGGGAGACCTTATCACTGTCCACAAGTATCTGAAAGGAAGTTGTAGCGAGGTGGGTGTTGGTCTCTTTTCCCAAGTGACAGGTGATAGGATGAGAGGTAATGGCATCACACTGCAACAAGGGAGGTTCAGACTAGACCTTAGGAAAAATTTCTTCACTGAAAGTGTTGTCAGACACTGGCACAGCTGCCCAGGGAGGTGGTTGAGTCCCTACCCATGGAGGTATTCAAAAGATGGGTAGATGAAGCACTTAGGGATATGGTTTAGTAGTGGACAGGTATGGTCGGACTCGATGATCTCAATGGTCTTTTCCAACCATGTGATTCTATGATTCTACATTTCTATGATAGGATGATTTGGGTTGGGAAGGACATTAAAGACCATCCAGTTCCAACCCCACTGCCACAGGCAACTTTCAGCCTTAAAACTGTTACCCTTCATGCTATCACTGCACTACTTGATAGAGTCCCTTCTCATCTTTCTTATAGGCCCCATTTAAGTACTGGAAGGAGTCTTGTGACTTCATGTAAATGTCTGTGGATGCAGGAGTACTGACATACAGAGTTACGTCACTCTGAAAGCATCTCAATTCCTGTTTTTCTTCAGGACGAACGCTTCTGTTCACATATGATCCAGAGCCCAGACTTCTCTGCATCACATAAAAGGCTAATCAAGATGATGGGTTTTTTGAAATACGCTCTTTATAATGATGCTTATTGTAGTTACCCAAGAATTAAAAATCCTGGCATGAATATATTTTTCAAACAGAAAAAACAATTTCAGGTTATTTATTGATAATGAGCCACAGGGGGAAAAAAAAAGAAAAGTAAGATATTCTCTTTACTCTCAAAAAATTTCTGTGGAATTTGATCTCCATGAAGCCAAAGATGCAGAAGTCATGGACCAGAAGAACAATATGTAAGTGAAAGATAAACTTTTAATACTGGTTTATGCATAGATCCACAAGGCAGAGACCTTTTTTTCTCTCTCTCACTGCATTCACACTTCCATGACCTTCCTGAGCACTTACAGAAAGCCGTTCAACCCATAGGTAAAAATAAATGCAACATTATAAAATGTAGAGCAGTTTATCTGCTCTATGATGCTGCAAAACAGCAGTACAAGGATGCATCAATTTCTTGGAAGACTCAGAATGTCCTAAGCTTAACAGCAAAATGTTTATACTGTAGTACAAAACATTTGAACTTATGAGATAATTATTAGGATTGTTATTGTTTATATGTAACAGCCACCATAATGCTATTTTCACTGTGCAATATTATCCGCCAGTTCTTTTTCATCTCATAGTGTCTGCTTTGCATATTCAAAAGGCTGGCCCCACTCCTACCCACTTCGGGTCAATGGGAGTTTAATGACTGCCTTGAATAACAGGATCAATCCCATAATGGCTGTCAAACTAACAAAAATATTTAATGCCTTTAAGTGAAATGGATGACCTTCTAACTTGCCGTCATGAAAAATGAAGCTGCTGTTCTGATAGCCATACCACACATGCTCATATCTTGAATTACTCTACAATTTTGCTCTGTGTGGTATCCATCATTTGTCACATTATGCTATTTTAAGTAGGCAACCTTGCAATCAATAGCATTAAACATCTTTCTTGAGAAGAAGTGCATTACACAATAAATCTCAGTTGAGCTGACAGAAGGCATGTTTAACCCTCACTCCCTCAGATGCTTCTGGCCAAAGTTTTAAAACTGAAGCCAAAAGTTAGGCAGTGCAAAATGTTAGGTTAGTACAAAATGCAGATGACCTTATTTTCAGGAGGGCTTAACAATCACAGCCTTTGCTGAGCTCAGTGAAGTATGTGTGCTGCATACTTAACAACTAATAGTCCTGAAAAGCAGTTGCACAAATACAGATTTAGGTCCCTAACCTTAGGCACTCAAGTTTAGATCTTTTTGCTGTGATGGCATAATTCAAGTGATTAGCATATACTGACATATACTATATTAACCTATCTTTCAGCTGTCAGACACTTAAGTAGATGATTCCATATATCATTTGTTTAATAATCCATACAGTATTGTCCTTTCATTAATAGACAACTACATGTGTTAGACAATCAATTAGATGAGTGATAGCATACTTCATAGACAACATAGAAGATAAACTTTAAGATCACAAGTGATGTGTCAACAATATCCAGGAAGCTATCGAATATTTTGGGGAATTTTCTGAAGACTTAAGTTTATCTGTGTATTTTCTAACCTTCAGAACTGGCATTCCTACTGTTTTATTTTCATAAAAAGTACTTGCTTACATCATAATTCCAGTTTAGCAGGGGTTTCTTTGTTTGTTTCTCTCTCCATCCCATCCAGTACCCAATGAGACTGAGCACTCAACATCAATACATGCTAAAAAGAATATTATGACCACTCCCAATTAAGAGTGTAAAAAAGCCTGCAGAAGGAAAACATTTGAAAATGATACCAGGACAGTAGCCATTCGTTCAACGTTATAAGACTAGCTGAAGCTCCAGAAATCCCAGAAGGTATGAGCCAAAATTTCCCTTCTTGGTCAGAAACTTGCAT
This sequence comes from Dromococcyx pavoninus, assembly GCA_033558185.1. Taxonomy (NCBI): domain Eukaryota; kingdom Metazoa; phylum Chordata; class Aves; order Cuculiformes; family Neomorphidae; genus Dromococcyx; species Dromococcyx pavoninus. The sequence continues at coordinate 1,647,947 of JAUMJL010000735.1, forward strand.
GTCAATCGGAAAGTATCTTTGAAGGTAATTATAAAAAGAGAAGAAAAGAGAACTGTAAAACAGTGAGAATTACTTCTTTTGCAGTTTCCAAAGCTGCAAAAGTACGTCTGTCTATCACAAGGTCAGTTTAGGGTGTTCCGTAACATATGGAAAAAAACAGTAAATGAACAGGGGTGAAGTGAGTAGAGGGCAACAATTTTTTCATAGTTTTACACAGGAATATACTGAACCTTTGAGAAGCAAGTGTAAAATGGGACAAGACCTTTTCTTGCTGTATTTACCTATTGTAAAACTACCCTTCCGTTGAAACATTTTTTGCATTGAAAACTACCATAGTAACAATTCCATTATTTTGTTCTAACCTGACACACAAGATAGCAACATCCACCATCATTCAACACACAGGTATTATTCAAGGATGGGATTGTTCAAACTGAAATTCAAAAGTGACTATTAAAGATATATCTGGTGCCACACTTTTGACTAAAAAGTGCCCTGGCTTTCTGGGTTGTGCTATTTTTTTGTACCACTCATAAGATGCTGCCTTATGGCTTTGTATACCTGAAAAGTAGGCAGAGAGCCCAAGTAAACTCTAAGTGCTACCTAGTACTATTCACACTGCAGGTTGTAAAGTCCTAACTGAGTACTTCAATCTCAAAGGCTTTTGCCACAGACTCTGTTAATGGATTAAGAAATAACTAACAGGTTATAGATGAAATCTGGAGAAACTATGCCTGTAATCTCCCCTTTTAATTTTTACTGCTCAGTCATGACAAATGTTCAATGCAAGACCAGGCAATTGTACGGTGTGATTTTCATGCCTCAAGCAGTTGTGGCATACTTCACTAGATCAAGCTCATTACAGTTGTACAGTACCAGATCTGAGACAGCCTTCTTATACCCTGTCCACAGCTGTCCTGGGGTGGTTACCAGTAATAAGAACTACAGAACCAAAGGAAAGCAGTGGTATTTGTTGTGTGGCATACTGGTATGTAATAACCAAAACCTCCCATGGGGGAAAGGTGACCTATACTATACATGCTAGACATGCTCTCACGCTGCTTTTCACTGTGATTGTTGAGTACCTGAAAAAAAAAATGAGGACTAGTGGAAGAGCAATGCTGCTCAGTTGAAAATCTGTAGAAAAATATCTTCTGTAATGTGGATACCAATCGCCAACTTGATATTCACACTGAGTGCAAGTTTGCTGCAACAATATGAAAGCTGCCAAATCCTAGCCAGTTCAAATCCTTCTCAGCTCAGTTTGACATGGACCTATCCACGGATAGCACAAAACCTCTGAGATGTACAGGGCCAAAACAAAGCTCATGTCCCTCCTTTATGTATGCCACAGTCAGCTTCTCATCTAGAAATTCCCTTAAGGCTCAAGGGTCATGGATGAAATATGCTTACCTTTGCCTTTTCTTTAGCCTACCCAGTCAGCACAATTGAAGAGCAAATCATGGTCCGTCAGTGAACCACCACAGAGGACTGAGTCACAGCAGTTGAGGATGGATCAAGAAAAGTTTTTGATAACTCTGTGAAAATAAAATAATTTTACAAGTTGTTCTGAAATTTTTATCTAGATTCTTTTCCTAAAGAAATAAGTAGGAGAATAATTCTGTAAATGAACAAAGAAACATTTTTGTTGATGTTATAAATACAGAAGTATAAAGTATTTCATACACACTAATGAGGAAACCTGTGATAAACCCATATCTGTCAGAGTAAAGGTTTGTTTCTTTTTTCTTACTGAGATGGTTAAATTCTTGCAGCCTCTCTTATTTACGTTTTAAATAATGAAACATCCATGAGTACCAGGCACTTTTTCATTGCTACTCCATGCAAAAAGAATATTAATAACATTACTAATAAAGCTGAGAAGACTGCAATAAAATATATCTGTGCTTAAAACAAAGAAGCATCTTAAACAACTCAGCAGATTTTCTGCTTTATGCAAGTTTGATAACAGAAATATGACTAAAATGTTCTCTGCTAGTAGATTAGAAATGCCAATTTATGCAACAGAAAATGCCTAAAGTGTAGGCACATTTGTTCAAAGGGATTGCATTCCCAGTTGGTTATCAAACACTTGCTTCATTGCCTGGTCCTCAAATCCCTTCTCACTTAAGCTGCTGTAAATCAGGATGGAGTAAATGTCACTGCGGTGTTCACCAGTGCAAACCTTACAGAGCTGGAAAATATAGGATCTATGGAGAATACAGGTCTCTGATGCAGAACCGGAGATATAATCTCAACACTTTTGCAGAAGTTGTACTTCTAAGATTGCAGCTTGATTTATCCTTTCACCAGCAGCAGATTGTGTTGATCCCACATCTTTGTAAACATGCTCACATGATCTAGTTATAATGGATGACATTCATAATACATAGGCTACACTGTCAATAGCACATACATCACAGGGCTGAGGTTGTGTGGAAACATCTGGAGCAGTGCTAATGTATTCTGACACCTTCATTTAGGGTGAGAAAATTAACAAATTTTTGAATACTGCAGGTCGTCATCAAGAAAATAACTAAAAGGACATTTTAAATTCATGCTTTTAAGTCCACACATAGAATTTCATATCTTTGTGTAATGGTAGAGAACACATTAGCTCAGGACATGTAAATAGTTAAGTAGTTTACTTCACTTTATGTGTGCTTTGTATTTTGCCTGGTTTGAAAAAAAAATAAAAGCCTGGAGGGCAGTAGGAAAAGGTTAAGTGTTTCAGCTTTTAACTTCAACTGTATTGTTTCCCTGGATGGCTGTGTACAGTGAAGAGGAGCAAGGTTTCCTCCACTACAAGGATAGCTATCTTCACCTACTGTCAACAAGTTTGTAAGAAATTCTATAGAAGAGGTAGAAAAACAGGAGACAAGCCCAGAAAGAATGTATTTGTGGGTGCAGTCCAACAGTAAAATAACAAAGGAAGAAGAAGTGAAAGAGAGAAAAAAGGAAGTGATGCTGCTTTCCTGCCTGAAGGAGGAAGCCTGTTTTATCGGGCAGACATGCATTTTTCTGACTTACCTCTATATCTACAAATTGCCTTCCAAATTTATGATTTTTCTTATTCACTTCTTGCTTTCTTTTCATCCCATTCTTTGTTGTTAGGACTGTTAAAATACAGCCACACAGATGCGTTACTCTGCATTTAAGTCTGAATTAGACACCACTAAGCCTGAACATTTGAAAAATCACAGGAATCTTATTTACACTGTGCTATATTCTCATTCTTTTAGCACTCGTGGCATAGTGTGGAACAGTTTTAGATCAATTACTGAAAATATATTATTTATCAAGTGCACTGTATAGACAGTCTTGCATCATACATATATACATGAGACATCCAGCAGAAACACAGATGAAAAAAGAGATGACATGGCCCAGGATCTATTATTGCATCCTATGCATGCTCTGACAGCTGCTCCGTAGATCCTAACTTCAAAGCCACTTTCAATCTTTGCCCTTTTCCTCCTCTGAACCACAGCACAGCCAGTGTACAAATCCCTCATGTATTCAAGTCCTAAGGCAAAGGAGGGAGATCAGGACTGAGAAAAAACAGATCAGGACTCAAAAACACACAGGAAAGAATACACTGGCCCATCTCATTACACGCATTCACTACACAGTCTGGCAGAATTCATCCAGGACTGGAGACCTGTTCGGTACTGGCATACAAATAACAGTATGGATTGACCATCCAGCAGTTTAAGTCCAAGGCCAAACTCCTTTGAAGGAGCATACAGTGAGAGAGGATGAGCCTCTGTCAGTCACGGAATCCAGTTTTTGCTGCAGATGCCACCTTGCGCTGTGTGCTGACGATACTGCTAAACTTCATCGGAGATGAGTCATAATGCAGTCCCTACCTGAACACCTCATGCCAGTATTTAGGAAAGATTGTTGATAATTTACTGAAGAATAGCAATATGAAGGTAAATGCCCTAGAGTAATCCCTGTCCCGGCTTAGTACCTTATCCATTAAGTTAAAATCAATTTCCTTGTTTTCCTTCCCCCTGCAGGAAAGACAGCAGAAGTTATCCTAGACTCTGGTAAGGAAGTCACTTGCTCAAGACATGGTATCAAATATCCTTGCACCCCGAAGGGCTGAATAAAGCGTAAAATTCAGCCTTTCCTCTTCATGGACAAATGCCTAGTCCCAATTTTAATAATTTTGCCCTAAAAAGTACCATTCATATGAAACTGAACACTTTTAGCAGGAGAGAATAAACACCTGCAAATACAGGAGATGGAACAATTTGAGAGTTTCTTAAGATTCAAGAGACTTTAATTTCAGTCCTCATACCGAATAAAGCATAGCATGGACATGGTCCCAAAGACACCTATATTCCAAGCAGTTACTACTCCGCAATTCAGCTGCAGGAAATTACTTCCCACAAAACATCATAAAATGATACTGGCAAAACTAAAGGTATGATAGCAGCTTCTAAAGATCGGTTTTGTCCCAGGTTCTGACAGACTGTATGCCAGAGGCCAGGGCCTTCAGTGTGCAGTACTTTCCAAAATGACATAATGGGCAATAGCATCTCCAAGGGAAAGAAAAAAGGATTTCTCAAGAGAAATATACTGATGCAAGGGTGTTTCTGACATCTGTTCAGGGCCATTCAGAAGGAGAATGATAGTGTACAAAAGCAAGGGGGACTTTACAGTATAATAAAAAATGCAGTAAACAGATGCAGTAAAAAAATGCAGTAAACAGTGATTCGTGCTAAAAACAATATGAATCTATGAAGATCTTACAGGTAAATGTAACCAAAAACACTTGGGTGGGCTGAAGTTTCGAGTGGGAGTTTGGGTGATATGTTCCTGCAATCAGATAAATAGAAGTCTGAAAGATAAACTTTATATATTCCTGAGTGACCTACATTTTTAGTCAGGGCTGTCAATCAGGCTGGGTTAAAATACATGTAAAGCCTGTAAACTGCTTCCAGAAATGCCTGAGAATCAACTGCATATCTTAACTGCTCATCTGATTTAAGGTCTAGAGAAATATACTTCGCCCCTAAACCACTGTAAATCATGCAACTCAATGAAATATTATCATCTGCAAACTTTACATGTTCAAACTACTACGTTGTTCAACGAATTACATTTGTAACTGACAGCATATACATATGGAATAACAGTGAGCTAAAGGAAGTCCCTGAGAATACTCTGAAAGTATAGAAGAATAATAAAAAACTACTTTAGGGATTGTTGCTTTCTGTACAATGAAAACATTGGATTGGTGAATACTTGTTACAAAAGCTGTATACTTCACCACATTGAATACAAATATTCACAGCCACAGAGAAAGCGTTAAAATCAACGACAGAGAAAAGTGCAAAAAAGTCTCTTGGATTCTCACAGATTGCCTAATGAAGCGCAGTAAGAAAAAGGAATTTCTATCCACTTCTTTGAAGAAGAAACTCTTTGACAGGGTTTAACATTCACAGAAAGTAATATTTTTTCTCAAAAATATTTCATGTATGTAAATAAGTAGACATGGCAGTTTTATAATGTATGTAGGTGTGTATGTCTATGCACAGGAACACAAGCTGGAAGAAGAGAGCCTGTTTCTTTTCAACATGGTGAAAATAAAAGCACAACTGGGCTCCTAAATAGCACAAAAGCTTTTGTGTGCTGTTAGGTAAATGGCTCTTACTGTTGTTACCATGACCAAACTAAAAAGCTCTGAAAGCATTAATAGCTGTGCTAACTTGTGTTAATTGAAGATCAAGAATCTGTAGGTACTCAGAGTTAATAGTCTACTTCATCAAAGAAGAAAAGATGCCAGATCTAATGCAATGCAACATAGAAAGACCTCTGCAATAATAGTAATTTGAAAAAAAAGATATTTTTACATTATAAAATCAAATAGGTTGTTATAATCATCTAACTTGACTTCTTGTATACGAAAACCCGTCAAATCTGATCAAGTCATCAAACCCACAACTTCCCAATGAGTAGGAGAGTAGCTTTCTAAGAGACTTGAAGCTAGATTTAAAATGATTTAGAATAAAATTCCTGATAATTGGTGCGGGTTTTACTTTTTTTTTCCTATCTCTGATTACCTATGACATCCTACTATGATTTTTTTAATAGATCAAAGGAACTTTCGCTTCTGAATTCTCTTCCTTGTTTAAGTACTTCTTGACCTTGGCAGAGATAAAATCAAATCTCTCTAACCTCTTCTTGAGAGCAGACTTCCTAGGACTGATAATGGTTCTTACAGTTTTCTCCTAATTCTGTCCAAGATCTCCACTTCCCTTTGAAGTGTTTTGGTGGTTTGTGGGTTTCATTAATGACAGAGAAGTAAGAATAATAGCTTATGTCTCTACTTGATGTTTCCCTGCTTCCCAATCAAAAGACCATGAGCATTTTTTACCACTGCAGAATCCTTAAAAATTTGTTATGAGAAGATGAAACACCATTTTTACAGAAGAACGTTCAGCAAGATGCAAGGCCAGGATTAGGAGGAACTGGCAGTGTATTGCTCTTTCTGACACAGTATGCTAATCTTTTCCCCATTATTTCGTCTCCATTCTCAAAGCCTGTAATCTCTCTGAAATATTTGGTAAAGTGTCCAAAGCGCACATAATTTGGAAAATTACAGAAGCTTTTCTAATGTAAGGCTATAACTCAGTGTCATGATCAAGAAGGGCTTGTTTTCTTCCCTGATGTTCATATACATTCTGCCTCTGAATTACTCTAAACATTCCCTTTTCCATACTTATATGCAACTACATCATATTTAACAATTATACTAGTCATTTTCTTTCCTTTCTGCTGATACATAATCGCATCCAAAGAAATAGTCTGTTCTTCTGAAATACCCCTCACATCAAGATCTTTTTTTAATGATCCTTAGCGAGAGATACATTCTTTCTTTTTTTAAATTTTCTGTTTCTATTAATTTCTGCAATTTCTAGTATCTCTTTTTAACCTGTTGTTTCTTTTCCTCCTCCTTTCCCCCTCTTTACTTCAGCTGTTCTTTGCTTTTTCTTTAAAAACTTAACTTTCCAAATTAACTTTGATCTCTGTGTGGGAGTTGTCCTGGATAGTACTTCTTTTTATCTCTGTTGTATGTCTGCACCTTTTCCTCCATTAATCTTCCAAACCTATAAATTATTGCGGAACCTATTTCTATTTTCCCCTCAATGCTTCCAGCCACAGAGAATTCACACTGACTTTAGACTTACTACTTTAAATTGTCCAAGACTTTTATCATTCTCAGCTTTTTGAGAAAGTTTTTTAATATTTTAGGGCTATATTTTGACCTCAGAGAAACACCTGTAACTTCAGGTGTCTTCATTAGAAATTTGTAAGCATCTTTCAGGGATGAGTTTGGCCTTCAGTCTACAAACTAAGTTATAATACGTTCCAGTGCACTGGGTATATTCTCTCCACTATCAGGTTATACCCATATATAAACTCAATAATGTTGTGTCTCATTTTGGGACATGTGGAGCCACATCTTCTTACGAGTTAGGTATGTGAAACAGCAAAAAGAGCTGTTCCATTAGAAGATTAAAATTTGGGTAAAATGTTTTTATAATGTATAGAAATAAAAATACATTGAAAACAACCAAAATAAATATCAAACTATACAGAATAATTCATTTATCATTTGGCATTTTAAGGGTGTGGGTGAATTTCAGACTAGTGAGAACACTAAAAAGTTGAATTCTTCAGTCTTGACCCTATTGGGAGGCAAAAGGACTGCACACAACCTTGATCATTTTTGATACATGAGAACATCCTTCTCATGCACAAAACCCTCCATTGACTTAAGGTGGAAGAAACATCTTTTGAGTATGCATACAACATTCTGCTATAGTATCTTAGGGCAGGTCTCCCTACAACGCTAGCAGGTAAGCAGCATAGACCTGTGCATGATTTTAAACCCCTAGTAGGTAAGAGTTTGCGTATGTGTGATTTGATTGTTCCCAGCTGCATGCTATGTTCTAAAAAAAAAAAAAGAGATCACATGGCACTTCTTAGAAAAAGAGAATATATAGCTTTTTTTCTAAGAAGCAGCGGACAATTCAGATGGAAAACAGAGAGAGGACTTAGTCCTCAGCCCTCAGAAGCAGTGGTAAGAGTCCTCATCAGGACCAGAAGGTACACTGCAGATTTTGTTGCAACAGAGAAATTTTCTGAGTAGGCTGAATGTAAGATGGAAAGCAAAGACTTGCAGCAAGCAGAGGAAGTCGTTTACAAGACATTTTTATTGCCAGTCAGTTTGAGCTTGTGCTGCTTGAAAAGCAATCTAAGCTTGTATTCCTAATACCACCATGCTTTGGTGGCTTGAAGGCTTTTGTTTCAGAGCTCTCTAGAGAGAAACATCTAAGTGGATCCCCTTCAAGGTCCTGGCCAGTTCAAGGTCCGTGCTGGAAAAATCTCTCTGTTCACCACTCTGCATATTTTATGAGTGTGTTACAGAGAGTAAAGGAGGAGCTCCACACCCAAAAAACTGAAAAAGCCAAGAGAGATAAGCATCAAAGCACTATAGCACGACCGAGGCAGCACACAAGTTTGTAGCTTGCTGACTGCACAGGAATAGGCATGAGCACATACTCCACATTCAGTTTGTATCACTCACCTGAGGTCTCAGCCTCCCCTGAACTCCATAAGACATGTTTCTGCTGTGTGATAGGCTCCAATGTTTGTTAGAACTGTTTATATTAACTTCTCTATCTGATATCTTCTCCAGAGAAAGAACAGATTAACTGAAAACATTCAGTTTGAGGTCTGCATTTCTCAAGAGCTCTCCAGCCAATAGCAGGGTTATTTTTCACAATTATCCAGTTTAAGACATAAGTTTAATATAAAATTATGTTTTCCTTAAAAAGAAAAAATCATTGTTTTATGCTAATTGTGACTATAAAACAGAAGGAGGACACTATAATATGGGAACGGATTCGCATGCAAATATACTTTGAAAATAGAAGTGCTAAATTACACACTATGTACAATGCAGGTTTTGTAAAAATGATATATTGAATTAATATGAATATTCACAGACTTGAATGAATTCTGTGCTGAATCAGGAAGACACTTTTACTATTTTCTAAAAGTAACTGAGCTGCTGATCTCTTCATTAAGAAAGCAATTACTACTCCCCTGATTGCTTCACACAATTAAGGGATATGCCAAACATAAACAAATTCTTTTGTTTGGCATAAGGATAATTTTAACCCATGTTACCTCTATATTCTGTGGCATCTTGAATACAGATTAGTAACCGCATTTAAAAAAAAAACAACCTCTTAGCAAGTTTGTACCAGCAATCATCACTTAATCTCCAAATACATTTATTTTCAGGAGTGATGCAAACACTGTTTATCAAGTGCCACACTTCAAGATTATTTCTCTTCACAGTGGACTTCAGAGCTCAGGACATTAGGTTTTTTCTTTATAACAGAGGGAACATTCTTAGAACAGGCTCAATCTTTATGATGGCAGATAAAAGTTAGTTCAATTCAATTATGGGATTTGGGAGAGACTGAAATGAATGCTAGTCATGAATAAATCCTTTAAATTGTCATATTATGCTTGTTTTGTTGACATCTTTAATAAATCAGATATGATATTTACATTTTTTCTATTCAGAACAAAAACTACTGAATATTTAAGAGACCTGTGTTTGCACCTTACTAAAATTCTGTATTAGGTAAATAAAGCATAATCATCCATTTTCTGTGCCAAACCTGACTTTATGTTTACCACATGAAGAGATATTGTATAAGGCATTGTGTCTTGTACATAGCATCTTGACTATACTCCTGGTTATACAGTAACATTTCCTAAAAGTGAAATTGATAGCATTTAATTTTAAAAACAAAAGCCAGATTAATCATAGTTTGAAAAAGACACAAGAGCTCCTTTGAAACTGCTACGACAGTTGCTCAGCCTTGTAAATCAGCCCTTGATTTTTGAAGTTTATTACTTCTTCCAACCAAGACACAGGACCAAAAGAGTAGTTTTTAATAATATCAATAATAATAATTTCAACGGAATCTCTGTTTTCCTCAATGTCTTGTTTACTTTTGAATACAAAGCACAAACAACAGTTATTTTTTTGTCTTCTTGGCATAACTTTTGTATTAATATAGGAGGAAATAACCCTCAAAAAATACCTTTTTGGTATTCAGTTTATCAAAAAACTCTTTTAGTCACTAGTACATTTGGTTCTGTTCACACAATCAGGATCCAGTAGTTGCCATAATGATGCACCTCACTCTCAGTTGGCAGGAAAGTGACCTGGGACAGAAGGGCAATTATTGGGCAGAGCGTGGCTGTCCTAGCTCTTTGACTTTTGCACACGAATGGTGAAGGGTGGCAGAAATGGAATAGAGTGGCTCTGGAGCTGGTCTCAGCCTCTTAGTGCTGTGCTCTTACAGTGCTTGTCTCTTCTCCATTAAAGGCTGTTCCCTTGCATGACCTCTCTCCTTTAAGAAGGTGCCATGGGCTTCCTTTCATGGCCTACAGAGGTATTATTGCAAGATGTAGGAAGAGTGAGACATGATGCACTGTATGCAGGGTGCACCTTGTGGAAGGAGTTATTTTCTGTTTCACAACTAAGTTTTCCTGCCAGCAGATCTCCTTGCATTGTTCAAGCAGAACCTGAGAACAAACTACCAGTTCTGTGGTATGGGCAGTCAGGACTAGAGCCTTGCAGAGAAACAAAAGAAAAAATAACACGACAGTGAAGATGAACCAGCCTTGTTTCAAAACACTAGAGAAAGAGATGGTGAGATAGATTGGAATTTACATGACCTTTAAGTCAAGAATTTTCATATGGTAAAACCTCTCTCCTAAGACCAAAAGGCATTGACTTCTCCAATGCCCTCAAAATCTTTCCGACTTCCGGGGAAATGACCATCCATCAGTGAGTCCATCTGTGTAGTTCCATTTGCAACTTAATTTCATCCGCTACCGATTCTGTTTTTACTTGGTTTGCCTTTATCATCCTCAAGATCACAGAATCAGAATAGGAGACAGAAAAGAGAGCTAAGCACTCAATCCTAACTGCTCACACAGCATTAGGGCCACACAACAAAATACAGATCTAAGAGCTGATTAACATCCTGGTCATTTGATAATTTTTCTAGTGCAATTACTCTCATTAAATGGAAAATGATTTATCTTTCTGTTCAGATAAGTTTCCCCAATAGTTTCCACAAATTAAATGTCAAAATGACTGTGTGGGGAAGGAATTTCCATTAAATATGTCCAAACAGGAATATTTCTTTGGTTGCATCAGAGCCAGTTACTGTCAAGTGTTTCTGATGAAGAGACCCATGTATGTAAAAAAAGAAATCAAGAAGCTGAAAGGTCCTGACAACCTTTTTGTATTGAGGTTGCTAGTCTAAAGCAAGTTCCAGTCAAGAATAATTGAACTCATTTCAAATTAGGTTGTTGCTCCTTAGCTCTGTGAAATGAGGTAGATGATCACAGTCCGTTTCCCATTAGCCTGTCTGCTTTACTAAAACCACCTGCACAATTGAAACTAATTGGTGCCCTCAATAGCAGTATCAACAGAGAGGATACAACTAAATAGTAATGGATTACAAACTATATCCTCCCCCTAAAGACACAGTACCTTTAGACATCGTCAGTGAGTAAACATGCCTGACTGGTGCTTGGAGTGAGGCTGCATTTACACCAGTGAGCTGCCAGTCAAGATCCAGTCACAAGCAGAAATGTGAGCTTATGCACAAATGAACATTAATAAGGATATATTTATTCAACTAGAATATAAGCAGGCCTAGAGCAGTGGAAAACACATGCTACTGTGTTTGAATTGAAGGGATCAAACTGATACGAGGCCTAAAGCTATCAAAAGACCATCAGACACAAATCTCGTGAGGGACTCCTAAATCCCCCTCCAGGGACTCATGCAAAGTCAGTGAAGCAATTAAAAGTGAATGGCATCGACTCATAGAGCAGGCTTATAACACACTGGTACTTACAGTGGTGTTGCTGGTAAGGGCAACCTCTGACCAAAAACTTCAACGCTTTCACTAGTCAGTGGGAGCTGGGCAGTAGAAGCCTAGTGCACTTCTGCCAGAAATAGTTCCTCTTCTAAGCTCTCACAGTTGTTGTTATTGAAAAGGATTTATCTGAAAAACAAATTGCACCTTGGCCTAAAGCACTGGTTCCAGCCTTCCCCAAGCCTACTGTTTTGTCATTCTCTTTTCACGACTCACTCAGACTTCTGTTAGTGCCTTCGCACGTCTGAGCTCTCCTAGGTAGCGCAAACATCTCTGCCGTACTATCCACCTTCCATTTTCTATCTTGCTCAAAAAGGAGTGTTTTCTGATGATTTCAGAATTCCTGCCCCTGCCCTGTCATTCCTTTTTCCCTTGAGATTCACCCACCGTCTCCTAACCCTACTACTGCCAGGTCAGCTGGTGGTGTAAGTGCTATCAGTGTTTAGGATGCACAAAAAAACTTTCAGTAATCAGGATTAGTGCTCTCCGTTTGATTAGCTTCTTCAGGCAACTGTCACATACTAAAAAACATCCCAGCACAAACAATGAGGCATGCAGGGATTGGAAAGGGAAGGTGACTGGGGCCTGGGTGAAATTTGTGCTCTGCTCTCTTTAGTTAAAAGTACTTGGTTTTGGCCAGTTGCATTCATTTTGCTCTGTGCTCCACTGCTTCTCGAAGAGCTATGTGCTTGAAAGGCACAGGCATGTCATTCAAAGGCTGGAAAGAAAATATTTTGCAGACCTTTTTAAAAATATTGTTATTGGTGTTTACAGATATATGAGTACTTGTTCTTCTCTGTTATTCTTTTTAATAAGACAGTTTGTATGCTGAATTTCTGCAGGGATTTTTACTTAGGACTGTAAAATGATTAACAGACATCAACAAAGAAAACTGCATGCAATATCAGGGAGGAAGAGAAGTTAAACTTTTGTTCTTGGGTACCTATTTTTCCCTCACTCCAGGCCTGTCTGTAGTTTAGACCAACAGTTCCAGAGCCACGACTGAATGCCAGGCATCCCTCTCCACACTCTAACAAATATTAAATGCTTGCTTTAGTCTCAAAGGGGTTAATGTTCTGACACAGCAGAAGGAGTTATTTACTATATTGTTCTGCCTAGAAATATGACCGTTCAAAGCATACTACTTCATGCTGCTTCGTATTTTCCTGTACTAATTCGAGATCTACTGCTCGACACCAACCTCTGCTCAATAAAATATCTGTAACACAATTGAAGTGATATCTGTCAATGTATTTATGTGCACAAGGCATGAAGTAGTTCAAAATAAATTGAAAAAAAATGTAAAATATATTTCTAATTCCAGATAATCACTATGCAAGACCCTGTTTGGTCTCAGAAATGTTGGTTTAAGATCTGTCAGATTTGCAGCACTCTCTGGGATGCACATGGAGGCCACATTTCTCAGAAGTGCTTAAAGTGCACACCTGCTCCTGATGTGACTCTTACAGTCAAATTTTCAGATGACTCATTTAGCAAACAGAGTTGCTTTGAAAGTCCAGGCCTGGATGTGGATGATAAATTGATTTTAGGCCCCTACTCTTTTTTATAAAAAGGAAAAACTGAGAGAAGCCAAAGGTCAACAAATTCTTTTTCCTTAAAAAAAACATAATTTCTGCACTTCTGAAGAAATGGCGTACTAAATAAGCACCTGTAGACTTTCCCTCACATTCACTCCCTGATTATACTAGGATAGAGAGGTTGTTATACTAGTGAGTTTTCTAAAGCATAATTTTTCTCCTAATCATCATTCATTTAAAGAAGTTGAATAAAATAGAAAAAATCACCAGAACTGCAAAAAATTGAACCTAGGCTTGGACATGAAAAATCCCTGACATGAATTAAAAGTGAATGAGTATACAACTAAATGCTCATCAATCTTTATTTCTTTACATATTAACATGATTTCCTTTTCAGATTACAGTTTCTTCCATCTGCCCTGTAGTAAATGTAGATGATATCCTCTCAGTGGATATTTTAGATATTATCCCAGTGGATGTTTAGATATTAGATATTAAAATCAGGAATTCTGATTAGGAGTAGAATTATGCTCTATGAAATGCACTTTAATTTCGTAACTGTCTATGAGATTACATATCACTTCGCAACTATATTTGCAGCTATTTTGAACTTTTCAACCAAAGAACAAAATTTACATAAAGATGTCCCCAATATCCCAATATTTCTGTTTAGCGAATCCATATACAGGATCATTCAAGCCTATCATATCATTCCTTGTTTAAGAAAAATGCACTGAAGTCTAATTGTTCTTTTAAAGAAACCAGGAGACAGTGCTGCAAAACGCCTGATCAACTGTTTCAATTTAAAGAGCACGCAGTAACACCATTAGAAGATAGAGTTATGTGGTTTTAGACTACATGGTAATAAATAAATTAAATCTCCCAGAACAAATAGCACCAGCTGCTTCACAGATAAATATAGAAACTTGGAAGTTTAAAAGACAAACTACTTCAACCTGGAATAAAAAGAAAGAAAACAGTAAGAGGCACTGAAATGTTGTCTTAGTCTTGAAAGCCTTATGTTTCCCATTTATTTTGTACTGAGTCCATTTACTTTTCTCTCATGTTCTTCCCTCTATGCGCTCTGTGCATACTAAACTGTATCATGATGCATTTGAACCTGATGGTGCCTAAGTTTACTTGTAGTTTTTGGTGACAAGGTCTATATTCAGGTTTGGAAAATTCTTTCTTCTTTCCTTCTCCTCCCATTAGCACCTAAAACATTATTTGTGAGTTGACTTTCCCCAAACTTTATTGACCATTCTCATGGTAAAAGGAAGAGAGCTGAAAGATAATTAGATTTTGAGTCTGGGTGAGTGATTTTAAGAGTTTTGCAAATCTGAGTCCAGGATATATTTTATGTCAACCTCAGCTTTGTTCATTCAGTACAAAAAACTGTGTATTACAGCATAGGATGACTCAATTTCCCAGGCTTATGGAAAGGCAAGGGTGGCATATTCAGAGCTTAATTATATCAGCCTTAATTTGAGATCCATTGTCATAAACAAGTGCAAGTCAACATGTTTGTAACTGATCTTTCAGCAAGTAAAAGCAATGAATCATTTAAAAATATGTCAGTTAACCGAAACTAATAGTAGAACATCCATTTACATCAGGAAATGTACACTCTGGTCCAAAAAAAAATCCTCATCTGTTAAAACTTACTATGAAAAGCATAGGTTTCCATTTTTGTCACAAATAAAGTAAAAATTTAAACATGCAGACCCCCACAGATTATTCTTTAAAATGTCAGTTAGTAAAGGTCATAATATTTCCTTAATAAAATATTACCATGCATCTCTGGGAGTTAGCATATCTGCTTTGCACTTGCTACAAATAGAAGGTAAAAGAGCAAAAAATAAAGAATTTTGCTGTTACATAATGGTTACCCAGAAAAGCAGTGCTTTTCTGGAAAACTTTGTGATGTGTGCAAAGAGTTACTGCTCATCTAAATCTGACACACAGCTGCTATATTCTGAGGTAGTGAACCAGTTTAAGGCAGGCACCTATTAACTGCCTTTCTCAGTTGGAACAGCTTGGATATCCTTCCATTCTGCAGTTACACTAATGTAACAGCTTTGACAGTGCTGCACTACTAAGTCGCAAACTGTGAGGAGTTGGAGAAAAAGAGTTATCTTACTGGAGGTTCAAACTTTCTCCCTAAAGCTTATTCATTTCCTTCACATGAACCGGACTGTGTGTTCCATGTACAAGTTGCAAAATACTAAATCCCCTTCAACGAGGTCTGATTTTCCTGGTTATATTAATCCAGAACACTTCAAATATTTTTTCACATTCCTCAAAGATTTCATTTCTCCTATGCTTATTAACTGCTATGAGGTCGTCAGTCTCTTCTCAGCACTTCTTCAAAACACCTAATCCTTTCTAGACCGTTTAGACCTTTTATGTCATTCTCATCATCTCAGTTCTCTCAGGTCTTCTAATAACACAGAAGCATTATTCACTACTCTAAACTTAAGCTATGCAAAAGTTCAGCTGTCTAAATTCGTCACCCTTGAGCCACTCTGTGCTTGTAGAAAAAGGCAGATCCAAAGGGTGATGTATCTCCTCTTAAGACATGGAATTTGTTTTGATGCATCAATTAACCTTTAGACGTGTAAAGTTACATGAGATGAATGCTACTCACAAAGCCTGTATTTGGCCAGATTAAGCTCTCCACACCTTTTGCATTCCATATTTGCAATTCTGATTATAAAATGGGGTTATAAACCCACTACAGGAGAATTTAGATGTCAAAAGGTTTACTTCATTTACTTGCATTAATTTTATGATGCTCTTCTTCTGTATAAACAGCTCAACTTTCATTGACTTGTATTGCTCCAATATCAGATTACAATTTCATGTCTAATTTTCTATCCTTTCTCTTCTCCAAGGTCTCTTTTAGCTTTACTGCTCTTTCCAGCTCACTTAATATATGTTTTCTGGTTTATTTTGTCTGTATGCTTTAATTCTCATTCCTGCCAGCTGGATCTCTTTTTACTGTATTGGAGCCCTTAGGCCTTTTTACCTTTTTTCCTTTATTTCCCTTTACAATACGGTTCATGTCCTTGAGAACACACTAAAAGGACAATATATCTTAATCCTCTGTCCGAACTAGATTTTCTCCTAATGAACAAATTATATAGGTTTGGCAAAATACTTAAATGTTGTTGTTGGAAGGTGAAGTCTGATGGAAGTCAAGATCAAAACCACTTTTACTGAAATTCATCACATCTATCACAGGCAAGTATGGCAGAGCAAAACAATTCTGACCGGTTCTAATTCCCATTTATTTTCAGCAGCAGACTGGTTTATTTGCTGTAATATGCTAAAATTTCTAGTGACAGCTGGAATGTGTGTTTAGATAGCCTTTGCACTGTAAAGTTCATTTTTGCAACAGGGAATAAGAGAAGTGTTTTTCTCTGAGAAATTTTTAAACCGGAACAGCGAACAAGATCAGATTTGAGACAATATAGTGGGGGAAGGAGCAAGGTTCTTTTTACAAATTTCATCCTTCCTATTGTTATAGTGAGAAGTCTGTTAGTCAAAATTATATATAAGTTGATAGTCTTTGCCTTTCATTTTGCAGTCCTTTGACAAATCTGAAAAAAATGAGGTCAGAATTATTTCTTATTGCATTTACATCTTCATGATATTTCATGGATGAACACTATGAAAAACGTTAGGAATACCATAAATCACAATTTCTCATCATGGAATCTCCATGCTCTCACAATACACAACACGCAGAGATGAATCTGAAAATTACGGTGTAAGTATAGGCAATGATGTTGGTTAGCTACGGACCACTGATGAACAAACAGTGGACGGTATTTAACACGCTATCATCTGCTATATTTCAGAGAAAGGATTTTTTCCTCTTGCCAAATACCTACGTTTTTGACAAATGTGTTGGCTGTTTCAAATATATTTGAGTTTCAACAAATACTTTTCTAGCTCTTTCAGATCCACAGCATCTCTGCTGATGCAAATCAGAATAAACCCAGTTCTATAGTCCAGTTGTGCGATCTTACTTTATGCAGGAAGGGGTTTTGTTTGTTTAGGTTTCTTTTATTTGAGGCTCAAAGCACTGCTAAAGGTAGGTGTCACAACTCGTATACAATTTTCTCTTCTCAGCCTTGCCAATAAATTCATGACTAATTTGGCCTCCATGGATCCTTGTTCAAGGTTTCTTAGGAGCAAAGTCTTACCACTGAGACATAGTGATCACATTATATCCACTTTTCTCCCACCGTGTCTCAGTATCAAAGGCAAAGCTCCCATTTCATGTGTCATCTCTAGTCTGTTTAATACTATACTGAGGATGGGAAGAAAGATGAAGGTGATCAAGAGGCAGAAAGTCCATTAGAAATGGTTACAGAATTAAAAAATTAAGGAATGCGTTTGGCTTCTTTTGCTTCTGCTCTTAACAGTAACTTTGACTTTCTTGAAAAATGAAATTTAAACACTCTTTTTAATACAGACAATTTGAAAATCTTATTTAAGAACAAAAAAAAACAGGAAAAATGAGACAACTCATAGCATCTAGTTTCTCAAATTTCAGGCAGCCATGGAACAACTGTCTGGTTTGAAAGGGATCCAAGATTATCTGTACCATACATTAAGATAAAAAAGTCTTCCCAACACTCTAGCATAAAGGCAAACCTGAACCATGCCCTAGGAAGAATGTTGCTCATATCATTTGCTAAATAAAACTCATAGGGAGCCATAAGAGCCACATACTTACACTGCAAAACTGCTGCTGACTTAAACTCAGGAAATAATTTCCTCTTGAGCTCATACCAGGCAACTGATTTTACGCTGACTGTGTGATGACCGTGCATCACCCAGATATCTGAGGATGTAATTACATTAAAGGTACAATTTCATCCCACCTATGTCTCCTTGCTCACCTCTAAGGCTTCAGAAGACAGTGAATGCAGACTTCAGAAGCCAAATCACAGATCAAGACAGGAAACTGACAGATGATTTCAAACCAGTACTAAATAGAAACTCAGCAACATGAATAAGAATGTATAATTTTCTGGTAATAGTGTTCCTAAGGGGCTTGTTTGGGAATATTAACACACCACACTTCTGAAAACCGTCACTGCAAACTTATGTCCAGGGACAAAATAACTACCAGGATCCAAGGACAAATCTCACTCTATGAAATCTTCTACTTAATTACATGATCCCTTTCCCAAGCATATCCCACTACTTTTAAAGTTTTAAGTCACTCAGTCCCTTCTTCCTTTGTCATAGAGTTCTAGAAACATCCGTACTGATAAGGAGCCTTCTTCCAGTTTCCTCTCCAAATTTATTCATGGTAAATTTATAATAATTTGATCTTGTGCCAACACAATCCTTCAATTAAAATAATAATTCTTCTTCCTTGATATTTACCTCCACAGTATGTCATTCATTTATTTAATTCATTCAGTTTAAAATAATCTTAATAAATGTAAAAATATTGCAGCTATAAAATGAAAATGCACTCTGATGACCTTTACTGGAGTCTGGCACTAACCTGAATTTTATTAACTATCAAAAATGTTATAACAGATATTAAAGTGTAGTAACATTCCCTCATTATGCAAATCTATCTGAACTCATTTGAATTTTTTGTCTTTCCTCAGCCACCTTTTCTGTATAGTTTAGCTTTACAAATGAGGAAATTTTAACATAAGCCCAGATTATGAGAGAAACATTTACATATTTGTGTCTGCAAATAAAAGACAGGAAAGGATATGTTCTGACAGCTTTGTGGCTTATGTAATTGATCAGCTATTTCTCTAGTCTCTCTTTCAGGTAAGTAATTATCACAGTTGTTTGCACTAATTAGGCGCTTAAAGGGACATACATTTGGCACCTGCTCAGAAGAGAAATGGAAATCTGGATCATGCAATTAATAAGACCACCCAAATTTGTCAATGCTATTAATACGTTCAGAAGACCAAATACCCAACAGCAAACTACTGACTTTCAACCTTTTGCTTTCCTATGGTTAGTGCACCTACATTGGAAAATTTTGTGTCACCTATGCAATGAGTTCAACATATCACACATATGACCTGTGCTTTTGGAAACAGCTGTACTGTCAATTTTTTTATAAGAATGTATAGGAATAATACCACTAAAACTGTTTAGTGAGAAGGTCTATATCTCTGTCTCAGAAGGTCAGAAAACCTGGATTTTATGGGGGTATGGACTGATGAGAACAATTAAGATTTTCTTACAAGTAAGATGTCCTTAAGGGCATTGTTTGGCCTGGAGTTAGAACAGAACTATTCATTGCTAAGAAATTCTGTCCACTTTAAAGCCCTTGACTGTAACACAGCTTTGTGTACAGAGAGAATAATGATATGCACATTAAGACAACAAAACTCATTCATCAACACACATGACTTCTAAGATATCTTCACAGAGCCACAGAGTCATAGAACGGTTGAGGTTGGAAGGGGCCTCTGGAGGTCATCTGGTACAAATGCCTGCTCAAGCACAGCCAACTAGAGCCAGTTGCCTAGAGCCAAGACCAAATGACTTTTTAATATCTCCGAGGATTGAGACTCTGCAACTAACTGGGGCAATCTGTACCAGTGCTTGCTCAGTCTCAGAGATAAAAAAAATGTTTCCTGTGTCACAGTTTAGGCCCATTACTTCTTGTCCTGATCTTTGTCCTCTTGGGCCAAAGCATCCTGTTTGCAGCCTTGTGGTCTATAGCAGATGTGAAGAACACCTGCTTGAGACTCTTTTCACTGCAGCTAAAAGGCACACTCTAGCTATAAGTTTTTTACTTTCTCCAAAGGCATGGTTCTCCAGGCTACAGGTGTGAGGACGAATATGACACTGAACTACCCAGCAGTGTTACTGGCTACATGCTCTTGGGGTTCTACTGCATTATGTTCATTGTGTCTAGCAGGAACTTTATCTTTCTTTCTAGTCAGAGCTACTACTAGATAGTAAACTACACACACAAATTGACCTTGCCACCTTTTGGTGACAGAGAACATTCATGGAGGAAATAATAAAATGTATTTTGAAAAGGAATTGTATCCTGTGAAGGACAAAAGATTAGCCCTATAACCCATGTGATCCTCTAGCAAAGAAACACACATGTACTCTAAGTGGCCAGATGGCTATGTGCATAGAAGAAATTGCTCTCGCATCACCTGAGTTTACAGTTTATGCATCCCATGTTTTCCCTTTGATAATAGAGAGAAGTACGTAACATGCATTTCAGAACAGGAGTTATCCATGTAGTACTGTATTTACAACAAATCTTTTTATAGACAATCTAAGCTATTAATATTCTATTGTGACGTGATATTTCAGCTAAATATCAAACTGCAACCTCACAAACACAAATAGGTAATTTTAATTATCAGGTTCTGTTCATAAGTGAGGCTATTTATAAAGAGATTATTATTTATAAATAAATCTGGATTCATTTATTTATTTAGATGGGACAGTATTATGTGATTTAATAAAAAGTACTCAACTCATTTCCACAATTCCTTACGAATTTCCAGCATTCCTTACGAATGGAGACTCTTACGTGTCTGACTCCCACAACACCAAGCCATTCTTAACTTCAGGAATGCTCCATAGTGGCTTAATTACTCTTGGCTTTGTCCTCAGCTACAAACAATCAGTTCACAGCCATGAGATTTCTGTGCTCTATTATAGTTGCTATGTGTACATAATCATCCATCCACATCTGGCAACATTCAAAGCACTGTGCAGTATGTTAAAAATTACCTATACTGACTTCCATTCATTACTAAAGCCATGAGGCAAAGTTTCCAAGATTTCTTGTGAAAGAGAGTTGCACTTGCAGCTTTACTATCCTACAGGGATTTTGCCATCATTTGTCTGCATTTACAACTGTACCATTTCTGCACATGGAAATAGTGTCCTTAGTTGTCCTAAGAAATAACTATTTCATTGATGAGATATTCAGTATAACTGTTTACCCCAGGAAATACTATAGTGTTAGTAATGTCTGAGAGTTCTCTGTAACATAAATATCTGAAAGTTCTGTGTAACATAATGGATCATATTTAGACGTAAAATGGTATGTGGTTTCCCACGTTTTCCTTCAAGCACAGTAATTCTCAACTTCTTCAATAATCATGATGTCCATTCTGAAGTTCCTTCTTTTCAGATTTCTCAGCTTAGGTTCTTACTTCCTAGATGGGAAATGAGGGTATATGTCAACCCACGACACCAGCCTTGGGGAGAAGTCAGGCCCCACTCTGAGGTCTACTCTCTATGAATATCTCAGGACACATTCTTAATAAACATTTGTGTAATTCCTCCAGGATACCGTATTGTTTATTATTTTTCAAAAAAAAATGTCAGTTATAATCACTCAGAATATTATTAAGCTGTCATGTTTGCAACATGTTGTGAAAACAAATATTTACATATTACCATCTCTTGGTATTTGAGTGAAGTAATAATACTACAATTTTCTTTGATATTTCCAAAATATTTATTCTGTTTTTTTATGTTCCAGATCAAATACATGGCATATAAATTAGAGTATACTTAATTACATTGTTGAAGGGGCTAATATTATCTTTTGTTTTATCTGGCAAACAAAATCCTTTTGTTGTAGCTCGATAATTCCTTTCTTCAGATGATGATCTTACATGCGAAGTATGCTTAAAACCTCATCAAGTTCTGAAAATGCACAACAGAAATATTCTTGGCATTTTTGAGACTGAAAGAGAAGAGACATCACAAAACAAACTGTCTGCACTCTGGAAATATTTTCAGAGCACAGTAAGTCATTCAGGAAAAAAAAAAGATCCACTAACCATTTTAGGAGCAAAACCCAACCAAACAAAAGAGCCCTCAGTCCATCCTTTACCTGTATAAATTTTATCTTTGCTTCCTTCTCTTTTGCTAGGTCTGAGATGGTTTTGTTCAATATAATCATTCTGTTTATTTACACTCTTTGACACATTGCTTCAGGTACGAGAAGAGCATTTGCTTTAGCAACTACTGGCTCTACCTTAATAAATCCTTCAGCTTTCACATCTGTATAGAAAAAATGAAACATTTGAGTTGAAGATTTACAGTTTGGTCTTTAAATGGTAGACTTTCACTGACAATATCTCCCTCTAATATGAGCAATCAGTGCAAATGTTGCTGTAGGAGTTCATAACTTCAGTTTCCTTCTGGATAGCCTCGCTGGCATGTACCCTCTTGGCAGGCTATGCAAATTAATTCATCTCTTACAGTCTTTTGCATTGTAATGGAATGCTTGAGCAGGGATATGCTGGATTCTTATCAGATTGCTTTTCATAACTAGTGCTATGTTGCTTGATTTTGCTAGACAACCTTTTGGTCTCTACCAGTGTGTCAACAAAATCTGAAACATCTAGTGTATTGTAGTGCTTTTAGCTGTCCAGGTTTTCTCACAACAAAGCTAGTGGCAAATCCAAACAAGAAAGTTATGTCTCACTCATTTCTGTGTCCACAGTCTCTATTATAACAGCCGCAGTTACAACAACTGTAAACTGCAGTTTTGGTCCTCAAGAAGCTCCATCTCAGCTTCCATCATCAGTCCTAGGAATTTATCACTGATTCATTCACATTTCTTCAGTTGTACATGCAAGACATAGTCTAATACTGAAAACTGTGTTGTTAAGACTTAAAAAAAAAAAAAGACAAAAAACTCCATAAAAATTAAAGATAAGGCTAAAACCAGCCATACTACACTATCTTCAATGTTTTTTTCTCATTAGAAGCATCAGCTGTGTATAACATTAATTTTATATTTCTAAATACTTTAATTACAGGCTTCTTTATAGCATGTGAAAGGTTACTAATAATGCTGCCTGGGTTTTCTGTGTGCCGTTTTAAGATATTGCTGAAGCTCAGCTACTGCTCCCCCTTTTATGGGGGGAAAAAACAAAGCATAAATTGTATTTCAAAAATAAAGGCTGAAGTGTACGCTTTATTTTAAAACTTATTTTATTTTTAAGTATGAGAATTACATTACGCACTAGCATGCAGCTAACTAGAGAGAAAGTAGCTTTGCATAAAAAGACCTGAGGTCCTGGTGAACACTAGGTTGAACATGAAGCAGTGATGTGCCCTTGCAGAGAAACAGGCCAGCAGCCTGCCGGGTTACCTTAGGCAGAGCATTGCCAACAGATTGAGGGAGGTCATCCTTCCCTTCTGCTCATCGCTGGTGAGAAACACTTGGAGATATTCAAAAGGTGTCTGGACCTGGCTCTGAGACAATCTCTGTAGCTGATCCTGCTTTCAGCACAGTGATTGGACTAAACAATATCCAGAGATCTCTGCTGACTTGGCTCATCCTGTGATTCTGTAGTTTATAGCATGCTGGGTATAATACCCATTAACTCACTGACTCCCTTAGGAATATTGATTTGTTGTTTGCAGTACAAGGACATAGTGGACGGTTTGAGGGTAGCAAAACAGGGAAAACAGTTTGCCATTTTCTTCTTAAACTTCTGAAACTATTAGTTTAAAGAAAATGCTTCTTAAAATATGTTTTGTACTGTACTACATTTTTTTAATCGACAGAGTATATAGTGCCAAGTTTGAATAAATTAAAAGAGTAATAAATCTGAATCAAAGTCCTCTAGTTTACTCCCCTACAGAAAGATGTGCAGTGCATATATAAGCCTACACTGAGATTTATATCTTTTTTTTCTTTTGGAATCATCTTCTGATTTCTTATGGAAGTCTTCACCTGATAATTTCATAGCTTTAAAGTGGCTCTGGAATTGCCACTATGTACCAAATACCCAAAGTGCAAATTGAATAAGGACTTGCAAATAGGTTGAAGGATAAGAGCAGGATACATTTTGGTACAATATAGGACTCTACTGTGAAATAAAGGATCTATAATAGTTTAGCTGAAAGGAGAAATTTTAGTCTAACTAGACCAGTGTATTTCTGTGTTAACAATGTATTTTCTTCAGATGTCTAGATATGAAAAAAGAGTAAAATTTTTCCTACTATATGGTCCTGTATTTCCACCTTCAGCTGCATGTTCTAGTCTTTTTTTCCCTGCTTCAGCTATTTAAGTTATAGGTTTGGGATGAAAGGGAGAGTTACTAGATACTTTTTGTGTGAAAGAGGACTAGAGAGCAATGAGGCTGTTAAGGACAAATTGAACAAGAGAGAAAACAATGTTGTCTTCTTTTATAAACTTGTTTTATGCACTTGCACTATAAATGTAATTACAGTGTATTTGTACAAATTACCTTGATTTCTATGGGAATTTTTGTGTCAAATTAAAAGAAAGGTCAGAAAAGTAAATATTCTACTGCTACTGAGAAAATATTTTGTCCAGCTCGGTTCCTTGATCTTCCTAAATCAAACTGGCTACTGATTTTCTCCTCCATAATAATATGATATCTCTCATTAATCCCTCTGTAATTTGCTTCGTTCAATCTAGTTTTACAAATACATTACCTTAATAGCACATTATTCATCATGGAAATATCTGCTTATGTTATGCTTTGTAGTAGAACATTATGACACAGCTTTATCTCAGGAATTTTCATTCTCGTTACTTCTACACTTTACCAGTTTTTACACTGTGGATGCAGTCATGGTCTGAAAGCCTCTCAGTGACAAAGGGAATGAAATGTAACAGTACCAGAGGCTGGATGGTCTGCAGTAAAACCAGTATCATGCCTCCAATAAAATGAAATATCTTAAAATTTTGCTTTGTCTTTTGTAAAGTTTCAACAGCAAGCAGTGTATCCTTTTCATCTATTATTTTATGCACTAATAGACATTATGGTGATTTCCTCATATCTCTACATTAAGACAACATTTTTGCACTGCAAAGGGCTATTAACTACACTTCATAATAATCTTTTCCCAAACACCATTAACATAATTATGTGCTTAAATAAATATCATGCTAAGGAGCTGTACTTCCACCATCAAAACTGGTTAATTATTATTTTGAAGACTACTCCCTCAAAGGACATGTGTTTGCTACAATAGCTCTATATTGGGTCATTAACTACCCTCTTGCAACAGTTATTTTATATTATAGTAGTCTATTCAGAGAAACTTCAAAGCAGAGAAAAAAGATCTTGCTGGACATTAGGAAACAGGTAAGGCAAAAGCTGACAAGTCCATCCATCTTGAGTTATCTTCTTTAGAGTAAATAATTTGTTAATAGCTAGGATCCACAAGTATCCTTAATATTGTTAAAGCAAGTATAATAGCCAACAGCAATAATTCTCATGCTGGGTTGCCATGCAAGTCTTAACTTTATGAATTTTAATTCCCACACTCCCCTGCATTTGAAAACACTGCCACACTGCCGTAATGTAACAACATTAAAGGAACATAGCTCAATACTCTTTTTCACATACACCAATGCCTTTTCTTATTTGTCTGGGGAACAAGCTGCTGTTAGACCAAATGAACTCACATGGTGTGACATACCTCACTCAGCCTTTGCCACAAGAGCTGCCACAAGAAATGTTGCTATGCCCTACTTAAGAAATCAGCACAGAAACAAGCAGCATAATGGCACCCTTGTGGGAACATTAATAAACTGTTGACCACTTAGACAATTTTAGAAAAGCCTAGGGGCTACATGGCTGCCAAAATGATTGCCACTATGTTGTCACAATGTGCTAGAACAAGACAAACAATCAATATAGCTTTGTAAATTTGAGATGAAGAACTGC
The DNA here is from genome assembly GCA_033558185.1 of Dromococcyx pavoninus. Classification (NCBI taxonomy): domain Eukaryota; kingdom Metazoa; phylum Chordata; class Aves; order Cuculiformes; family Neomorphidae; genus Dromococcyx; species Dromococcyx pavoninus. Next base: position 1,674,188 of record JAUMJL010000735.1, read on the forward strand.
ATCATCCATCCTGATCTTTCCAGTACACTCAGATCCTAACACTTCTCCTGCAAGATATGAGTTAAAGAAATTATATGTATCAAAAGATACATAATTTGCCTTTAACCATCCTTTACTTTCCCAATCATTAAAACAATCAATTCTTGTGTCCATCCAAAAGCAAGCTATTTTACATGAAAACTTTTTCTGTTCCTCTCCTGAGCTGGGATGCTTCTCTGTCGTATGTCTTTTTTCTTTCTTTTTACCCTGGTTAAGCAGAAAGCAAGCAAGCAAGCAAGATTACTAGATTTTCTAGGGCTTGTTTGCTTGGGTTTTTCTGCAGTCACTCAGTGTATGAGCAAACAAAGGATGAATAGAAAGAACAGCAACAAAATGAAGGTGGAAAAATAAAAAATGCTGCTTTGCTCTTTTAGTTGCTAAATTTTCTTAGGCGGTCACGGTCTTGGTAACCGAATGCCATCATTTTGCTAAAAGCATGAAAAAAAACATGAGCATCTTCTGCTTCTAATCTCAGCTCAGGCCCCCTTAACCACACGCTACACTCCCACTGCAGCTGCAAAGGACTACCTCTGTATCCACTTTTCCTCCAGATACTTTTTCCCTTTGTTCATTGTTTGGAAATGAGCAAAGCTTTAGCTTCAAAACTGTGAGTTCTTCCTGAAGACTTACTTTTGTAAATGTTATGGGCTCTGCAGGTGTGAAAGCACCTAACACATCTGAGCAAAATCCTGATCACCAACACCATCACGACAACAAACCTAACACATCCATGAACTAAGAACTTCAACCTACAAAGCACATAGAGCCAAGACAACACTGTAATTTACCTCAGATTTCTTCTTCAATGTTAGAAAATATCCCACAAGTGTGTTACAGATAAGCAGAAAACACAGTACTCTCAGCCATCACATTTCAAAGGGAGTCAGAGCACAACAAGGTCCCACCTGACTGCAGAGCAAGGAGCGTTTCATATTTCTAGGACAGTGGATTTACTAACATCTTTAAGGATATCACGAAGATTCTAGCTGTACATGCTCTGTGATCATAGCGAGTTCATATGAACTCTTATCTTTTTAAGTTAAGCTTCCTCTCTCCCCTTCCTCTTAAAGACCAGGGAGAGATTTTAATATTTAAAGGGATTCAAGGATGTAAAATTGTCTTTCTCTGTTTCCAAATTTCTTAGTCTGAAAATTGCAAACATTTTCTGCGCTTTCAGAAATCCTTCTTCAATATAGGAACAGAGGATGTGAAGGAGTAAAATGTATAAGAGCAGACAATTTCTCTACTCAAAAATCTGACACTAGATACTGAAACCCCAAGGGGCTAGACCTACTCTCAAGTTTACTCACGTGAAGACTACTCAGTTCAACACAAGATACTATAATGAGTTGATCTGAGGCATATTTCCTGAGACACAAGGCTATGGAGAAGAAAAGCCTTATGAGGAAGGGAAAACTTAAGATGAAACTTACGTTTTGGGGGGGTTTTTGAGAATTTCTTCTTCTACCCCTCTTCCTGATATGCAATTCTGTTAGACTTTATACAGGCTCCATTCCATCTCTATGAATAAAAGCCAAACAGATTATTTAGCCTGTATTTTTAGTACAACATAATGAACACACTGTTCTCCAATATCTGCCTTGTAAATAACCACAAAAGCACTCACTTTTCAGATTTTCATCAAAAATTTTACTGCGTCACTTCAATCCACCTATCTTCCCTGAAGACAAATAATTTGATCGAACAGGGAAAAGAATTTGAACATAAGCTAAAGTTCATGCACACAGGGGAAATCACTAAGGAAACTAAATTTATGATCACTGTCTTGTGGATAAATAGCTCTTTGATACATGCTATAGAATGAAATAAATATATCAGCTATATTGTTAAAATTATTGCACAGGTAAACATATGTGAAAAAACTGAATCCTTGGTGAGGACAGAGTATGATTTGCCATTAACATTCAGCAAATCTGTCTATTGAAGCCACATTAAAATATTTTTACACACCTTGACTTATGGAGATATGTCAAAGTGTTCTATAAATCATTATTTCTTGATCATGATACTACGGCTAGACCTTCCATTTCACTGATGTTATCAGTGGCTGAGATTGGGGTCAGCACCAGAGCAGAAGACCCTGGCTGAAAACAATTCCTAGCTGAATTGAGTAATGCACAAAGACAGTGAGAGTTTTTAATGATCAAAACCAACACCCTGAGCTGTACTTTGAAGAGGTAGCATGTCATTTAGGGGATGATATATGAAGAGTAGATGCTGACTGTGCCAAAGAACATAATTTCCAGTCAGACCTTTCCATTGAGAAGACAGTGGCCATCACTCCGCTTCCACAGGACTGGACTTAGGTGGAGCAGGATGAGTAACTTCCCTACCCTAAAGGACCACACAGTTCCCTAACAGAAATATGCTGCCCCCGCCCCCCCCCCCTTCCCGCCCTGTGTTGCTCTTCTTTGGTCTCTGTCTCAGCAGGAAATGAGAAAATTGTTGCCACCTTTGCTCCAGGGAGTAATTACAGGTGTTTTCAAAAGAGAGGCAGTGTGTTAAACCCTTCCATATGTCCCCTGGAGGTCCCAGAGCAGAGACTGGCAGCAGCACTGATTTGGGACCACAGCTTGGATACGTACTGCTCTGCAAAGGGCCACCCTAAACTCTTTGGAAAGTCCTGGAAAAAGGAATTCACTACATACCTGAGAATACATGCAGTAATGTGAAAATTCAGCTTTATCATAGAAAAACAACCAAACAAAAATTTAACTTGGTAACCTTTATGCTTGTACAGTTGAAATATTATAAGACAAAAGTATAGAATTCAATTTTCAAATGCTTTAAGATAACGTGACTTGGGGAGCCCAGCTGAGGCTTTTGAACACTTGGGTGTGCACATGGTAGGCAACAGGGCAGTGGCTTGGAGTCTCTCACAGGCAAATTTGTGCTGATATTACTAAAACAGAAAATTCATTTGTGTGGAGGAAGTACTGGGATGCTGTTAGAAGAAACCGGGGGTTCTGACAGACAAGTAAGTGTGGCTGAGGGCATTTTCACCCCATCTGTCCAGTCCTCTTTCCTCTCCATAGTCAGCTTTCTCATAGCAGAGGCATCAGAGGCAAACGTACCTGCTGCTCAGCAGAGATCATGCTATCAGCTCATCAACACTTCAAACTGCAAAGCCACCCAACTGCAGCTGCGATGGAGCAGATCACAGCATCTTCTGCCACCTTGCTCTCGGGTAGCGGCTCCCAGCAGCATAGGGCAAAGGAGAGCTGAGAGTGGTAACACCTTGGATCACGACTGCTCAGTTTGACAGAGCCCATCTGTCAAAACCCAAAGTGAGAAAGAGAGGTAGATTACACAAGAGCTGTGATTGTATTAAGGGGATATGTACAGCCATGCTTTCCCAGGAAAAACTACGTAATGATGTTGGTTATCATGTTTTGTATTCGTGCACAGTATCTGTAGCGGCGCATTCAATTAAAATTAAATACCAGAAAATAAATCTTAGCTGGAACAGTGCCTTGATAAATGTCCAAGCAGAAAGTAGAGTTTTATTGTCTGAACTATTTATGTTTATGAGCAATTCATGAAAAAGATTTTTCTGCATTTTTCACTGATAATTACAGAACACTTTGAGGGTGAGGAGCTGCCACCGTAATTGAAACAAGTTTTCCACTCCAAACAAACAAGAGGTAAAAATAGTACTGTATCTTATCAAATTTTTAAGGGAAGAAAAGTGTTTAAAAATTCATTGTCTCTTTCTCATCTATTCTGAGGTTTCTTTTGGTATTATAAATATGATTTATAGTTCTTTAAAGTGCACATACTTTGAAGCCGCTACCCATTGCCGGAATGAACAAGAGAGACCCCTGCATAAAACACAGCTTTGACTGTCAGTGTACATTTTTATACAATAGTTGCCTGTGTAATGTAGAGCCTGGCACACACATTCCAGCTTTTTTACAAGATTTTTACTAAACCTGGGCTGGCCACATCACTTCTCACTGTTTTATCTATGAGAGCAGGGAGGCATGGAATGTCAGTATAGACTTTCCTTACCTTAGCAGGGTATTGAGAGGAGAGCAGGCATATCTTCACATATGGTTACTTTTACAGTAGTAAACTACACAAGGTCAAGACACACGCCCATGCTGGCCTGTAACACTCCATTCAGTTATGCTCTTACTGCAGCCACATAGGGTTTGGCTTTGCTTTCTCCAACATACTAAGGGGCAGTAAGGGCAGGGACCCCTCCACTGGCAGCCCTGGGCATGGCAGTCCTGCTTTGTGGGAGAAGGGGAACAGGATTCCTTCTGGGTGGACACACAACATGCAGTGTCAACTGGCCTCAAGGCTGGAGACCTTCCCCTGCCAGTTTTATTTACTAGTATAGACATAGCCTGTAAAAACCTCTGACAAAGGGGCGTAGCTTCTGGTTACAGACAATATAAAACTAGATTTATGATAAGCATCAAGCACACACTGTTGTTTGTCAGTTTGACCTGCAATGAGATCCACACAGACAGTTTCTTGGCTGAAGTCATGAACAATGTTTTGCAGGTACAGCCATAGGCTGTGCAGGTTCTTATTCTGTTGATACATGTTTTTCAAATTATTTTCTGTAAAGGCTAGACTCAGAGTTGATGACCTGAAACTCAACAACATGATCTCCATCTCTCTAGCAATGCATGTGCTGCCACGAGGATCTCTTCTACTTGCACATTGGTGTGAGTTAGGTAAGTCAGACTATCAAAAGGTCCTATAGAGCTGCAATCCAAATGCATTGGACTGGAAAACACATGGGACTGGGAAAACACTTTTCTAGCAAACACACGAAGAACAGACTGTTGCAAGAACTTCTGTGAAAGATATGGTTGTGTAACAAAGCATCCCCAAAGACAAGAAGAGCAAACTGATTTAAAAAATTCCTGATGGAAAATTCTGCCCTACTTAAATCAAAACACTTTTGCAGAAATGTTTCCATCTGTAGCTTTTACAAAAATAGTCCTCTCATTCCTTTTAGATATAGCTGAAGCATTTCATTTTGAGAAATCCAGAGCATTCTCCTTCACTGCTAGTGATACTGTGTTTTATTGCAGAGTCTCCCAGAACTGACAGACTGAGAGTTGCCTAAAGACAGCAACTGACTGTCCATTCCTCTGCTTTTTAGGTACAATCAACTTAAATACTGCATCCTGGCAGAACTTTTTCTAATCTAGCTTCACAAAGCTTTTTTTCATCAGTTTCATCCTGCTTATCACTCAAAAAGTTATTCCTAATTCACCCCATAATTTTGGAAATATTACGGAAAAATGTCATCAGTTACACTCCTCCACCTGAATATAAGTAGTATAGTAGGACAAATAACACCAAATCAGAGCATTTGGTCCTTATATATATAAAGTGCCTATATGTTGTAAAAAATAAGACACTCTATTTTGTCATTTTTTAGTTCCCTCAACAATTTTTTTCAGTGTTTTTTCACGAGCAGGACCATAGTCAGATGTTCATTTCAGTTTGACACTAATGGATAATCAGTAATTCTTGCAAAATGGCCATTTGTACTTCCAAATCTGTTTTGTGTCTTCATGATTAAATGTACAGAACTACCTTAGTTCACATCTGCAAGTGTAAGTAAAGACCATAGGGTGCTTCTTGAACACTGTCTCAGCTGAAGCCTACCTTACGTGAGCTCTCAAGTATGACATAGGCTGAGCAGGGAAGAGAGATCACGTGAGACTGCAAGAGAAGAATGTTACAGAAAACTACTGAAGTATTCTTAAATCGTGAAGATCTTACTACCATACCAATAATATGGGGAATGAGAACATCGGGGAACTCTCTACAAATACATCTGAATCTTTGCATGGGGAGATTTACTATTTATGTGCTTGCAATATAAGATATAGCTGCCTTTTCCTTTTTGAGTATCCACTAGGAGTGCTACGTTTCCCAAATTAATGAAAATTAAGAGTTAATTTAAATGACATAATAAATTCCAGACACTGATTTTTACGTAGGAATCATCTTTAAGCAGAGCATAATGTATCATCCCAAATGTCACTCATTCAGTAATACTATTACAATGTTATTCCTTGCTGATGACGAGGAAAAAGTTGTCCAGGACATTGATTAACACTGTCCCCATGTCTTTTTTTTTGTCTGCTATGAAACCTGACTATGAAAGATCTCAGTTATTGCTTGAGAGAAAAGCTGGGAGATGGTTGCTACCAGAGCTGGTACAGTTGTGTGTGCTCCATTCCTCTGCTCTTCTGTGTGCTCAGACATAATTCACCTCTAACAATCACCTAAAGGCAGATCAGGAGCTCTGGTGCCAGAGTGTTGGTATGGGGGTTTGTAGCTCACATCGCTAAACAAGCTGGTGGAGCACTGGGTGTATCGCCCAGTGTAGCTCCTCGAGGTGCCTTATGGAACAGCGCATGAAGCGTTTGTAAATGGGAAATCTTGAGCTTTCCAGAGGAAAAATGTCCCCTTTTTAGCTCAACCACAGCTCAACCTAGGCAAGGAGAAAGCAGACTCTGAGGGAATACTGCCATCTACTGAACCACAGCCTTTCGCTTGGCTGCCCACCTAAACACTGCTCAGCCTGGGAGTCCCATATGTTCCTACTTGCAGCCTTCCCTTCCCACGGGAGATGGATGCCCTTTCCCCTCTTTGTTTTCCATAAATGCAACGTGAACACTAGAAGTCCATAGAAATACCACCAAAATGCAGAAACAGAAATCAAATCCCTCTTGTATTTTTTCTTTTATAAAATAATTTTGTGTTTATGTAGCAAGAGAAATAACAGCTAAGCATACCTGCAGTGGTTGGATTGTTCTGGGGATGATTAACTCAAAGATGTAAACTTCTACATCTCTCTGCAGCATTGCAAAGAAACCATCCTTCTTTGTAAAGAATACAAAATTGATCTATCCTCTTCTATGACTAGAAAGCATTATATCTGCTGAGCAATGTCCCTATTCATCAGAACAGTAACCTACTGCTACATTATCTGGGCCGCAAGAGTGCAACAATATTTTTTCATTTCATTATAATAAATTAGCTGCTTGGCTATTAACATGCTTCATGTTTAAAGAAGATAGTCACCAGCTCTTAAAGGATCAGAGCCAGTCCGTGACATAAACTGTCCCAGAGTTAATTCAATTACTGAGGTGACCAAGTGTTTAAATGAAACTTCCTCCTTCAGTTATGCCCCATCAACACAAAATGGAATCAATAAGGCTTATTTGAAGCAATTTACCCACCGTTGTCTATATTCCAAGCAGCACTTGGTTCATCTGGGTAGTATTAGTTTATCATATGTCTCTGAAGTATCTTCCCGTCAAACTTTCTCATTCCATGCTCATACAGATAAATGAACAGTGTCAAAATGATTTCAATCTGGTTTATCTTTGTGAGAATTTCAGAGCTGGGGGTGGGAGATAGGGGTCATTATCTAGGTCTGTGAGGGCCATGGAACAAAGACAGTATCCTTTCTGATTGTCATAGACAAATTTTAGTTGCTACTCAGCCTTCAGCCAGATTACCCTAAACAAGAGAAAATGGCAATTTACTATATCATCCCAACAGCTTTTATGGTCCTTCGCTCAGCAATGTCATTTACCTCCTCAGAGTCTTTGTGCCACGAGAATAATATACAAAGGAAGCAAGCTCCCTTTTGCCGCACTACCTTAAATAACAGTGAGGAATTTGGGAAATGTAGTCACAATTTGCCTGGATATCAGTTTATTATTGTTGAGTCACTTCAGTTCATTCCTTTATTCAGCAATTACAAAATGTGCAGGAGATTAGGCAGCTGAAATCATCTTTATCAGAAGTTTTAATCTGAAAGAAAGAGAGAAACTGAAGTTTCTTAGCAGTCATTTTGACTCACAAAGATAAGAGTGAAGGAGATATCTGCTCCCAAGTGACTATTTAAGAATTAGCCTTTAAAGAGGGCATTTGCTAGATTGAAAAGAAATGAGAATTCATTACTTATAAAGATGTGGCCCAGATTTATTCCTATTCTCCCGGAGAGACATTACTCCCTTAAAGTGGCTTCCTTTGACTTTCAGATGATAACCTACCATTCAGTAATACCAATAAGTTCAAACACACATTTACTAAAAAAAGCTGTCTCCTGCCCCCAATCCAGGCATCCCAGTAGACTCATTAAAATTCCAACTCAGCAAAAATCTCATTCGAATTTCAAGAGCCTGCGGTCTCATCCAGGAAAAACAATTTCAGATTTCCAGGAATTTCTGGTGAAGAAGCATGGTACAGCTGTGTAATTATAGTACAGTAATATATAAAATGTGCAACTGAGTTTTTTAAATGATGTTTGCAACTCAGACAGATGCATCCACTTCATATACAGTTTGATTTTCAAGAGATATATCAATAAGATGAAGTGGAGCAGACAAGAAGACGACTGCTGTTGTCTATCATAAGAAACGGGTACAAAATTGGTTTGGTGCCACAGAGACACTACCAAGAGGGTCTCTTTCTATTGCATTAAAATATGCATAGCAATTATAGAGAGGGTTTTGTTTGCTTGTTTCAGCTGTAGAACGCAATGCAAACACTTCTGCTCACTCTGTTTTGTTCATGACTACTTTAGAGAATAAAGGCTTTTTGGAAAGAACCCCCAGATTCAGCTAGAAGCAGCTTCATGTCTCAAGTAAACATCTGCATTGTGCAGGTAAAGTTACAGCAACCTGACGATTTTTTTCTGTTACATTTCAAATAAGAAAGTCTTATTTGGGACAGCTCGTCATGCCTTTCTTTTTTGTTTTACTATGAAAATGGATTTTTGTTTCTTGAATTCCTTCATAAACCCAAGCATGCAAAGGGCTGAACATTGAATTTGGTCAGAATTCACTCATTAGTAGACCCTGGTCTTGCAAAGAAATAAGTGTAGAAATATCCCTTTGCCTGGGGCAAAAAACAGGAACCTCATTCAGGGGGAGATTAGCTAAATCTTCTGCTCCTTTGTTTTAGAGAACCAGCTCTTTTGGGAGTAGGAAATAAAAGTAGGCAAAGGCATTTCCAGCAATGTGCCTTCCTTTCAATTTTGTTTGGAAGAGGGCAGTGCACCTAGTATGTGAGGTTATCCTCTGCAAAAATGAGAGTTTTCCTAGGCAAAAATCCACCCCACATACACTGGATGGATTGAAAACAGCGTGTCAGTTTTAATTTTTAATATGCCTCATTTTTGTTTCCTGTATCAGTCCTGCCTGACATTTTATATGATTCTTCTCATTTTTCTTGTGCTAGTGCCCCAATTTTTATTCTTTAATTCTCATTAGGGTACATGAAAGCTGATACAGTCACAGCATAATGTCAAGATTTTGCAAATAAATAAGTATTTATGGACTTCCAAAATTAAATTATGCAAATATAGTTCAATAAATTGTAAAAAGATATATTATTATCCACACTGCATTGTATGCATCTTCTTTTAAAAAAATCCTTTCAGCTGATATTATGAGCTTGATAGAGCATAACACTTCCACTGGAACCATCACAGTTTAATTACGTGGCACCATACGTATTCCAAGTATTTCTAAAATGGGTAGAATTTGCAATGAAAATGCATATCAAAACAGCTATGTGACCTGTGCAGTAGCCAGTGTTCAGACCTGTATAGTAATCCCACCCAGAAAACATCAGTGTTCTAAAAAAAAAAAAAAAAAGACACCATTTGTGCACCTTACGATGAAAGAACAGGACCCAGCACATGCAAGGCCAAACATCGCCTGCCCACAGTCCTCATTACGATGAAAGTACTGGGTTGCCTGCAGCCTGCATTGCGTTGAGTCTCATAAGAAGATTATTCACTTTTTACAGGGCAAGAGGAATTTTAACTGGCATGAATGTGGATTTTAAAAATGGGGGCATTTTAAAAAGAAATAAGTACTGATTTTGAAACAGCTGGTCTTCAAGGTACAGGTGAATAATGACGATATCCACTCATATGTAGATAGAGTGAATTTGGGAAATGTTCTGAGTAAAGTATACTTATTATATTAGAGAAACCAATAAAATAGAGACTATGAAAGAGGTGGTTTGGTTGGGTTTAGGGGTTTTTTTTGGCTAAAAATCTATCCACACTGCCCATACCCTTCACAAGATATAGTCACCAGCATTTTTCAAACCAAGACATGTGTCTGACTTCAAGTGTAATGTGCATCTGTTTTCAGAAGAGATCTGGACACTCAGTACCATTTTCAACAAAAAAGCTGAGAATAGGTAAAGCGACAATCTGTTACTCTGGAAAATGCAAACCAATATACATCTCCTCTAAAGATTTGATTATATAAAAAAAAATCATATCTACTCAAAGTCATACAGGAAGTCTATGCAGGGTGACTCATGCCTTCCTCTGCATTGTACTGGCAGGAAAAGGAGCTAGTGAAGGTAATGCCTTCCCTGTCTCAGTGCAATGCGCTCATCTGGCAGCTGTAGTGGATGTTGGCCACTCCTGATTCCGACAGGGGAACAGGCAGAGCATGCCAGGACCTCACTTTGAAGAAGCCAGAAGGTGACAGCAAAAATACCGCAGCAAGAATAGTCCTGGTTTTCTACATGGCACAGATCTTGTTATCTACCTCTTTTCTTTGGTACCTGCTAAATGAACATTTTTCCTGGCAGAAGTTGCATACTTCATGTAGCCATGTCCATTTTGACACAGCATACATTAGACCTGTATCTATAATAGCTATGAAAAAGACCTTCATAATCAGATTATGGGTGCTGCGATAATCACGGTGCTCAACTGTGCAGCTGTATATAAAATTCTTAATTCTCCAAGAACTGACATTTTTAAACATTAAATTAAAATTGCTAAAAATAAAGTATATTTCCTGAAACTTCTCTCTATATGTCATAAGAGTAACGCTGCAGTTATTACAGAATTACAGAATCACAGAATTTCACAGTGGTCAGGGCTGGAAGGGAGCTCTGGAGATCATCCAGTCCAACCCCTCTACTAAAACGGGTTCATCTAGAACAGGTTGCCCAAGAATATGTCCATGCAGATCAAGTTGTGGGTGCCCCTCCTTGGAATTTTTCAAGGCCAGATTAGATGGGGTCTTCAGTAGCCCAGTCTGGTGGGAGGTGTCCCTGCCTATGGCAGAAGGTTCACGACTGGGTGATCTTTAAGGTCGCTTCCAACCTAAACTTCACGAGGGCAGAGTAGAGGGGCACCCTCCTTCAACCTGCTTGCTGCACTCTTCTTGATGCACCCCGAGACATCGTTGGCCTTCTTGGCCACAAGAACACATTGCTGGGTCATCATTAACTTACTGTCCACCGGGACTCCCAGGCCTTTCTTCACAGAACTGCTTTCCAGCAGGTTGTGTACTCCTAATGTGTACTGATGCATGGGGTTATTCGTCCCTAGGTGTAGGACTTTACACTTGCCTTTGCTGAATTTTATTACGTTCTTCTCTGCACAACTTTCCAGCCTGTCTAGGTCTCACTGAATAGCAGCACAGTTTTCCAGTGTATCAGCCACTCCTCCCAGTTTTGTATCATCAACAAACTTGGTTGCAACTCAGCCACCTGATGTAATGAATTGTCAATGTGTGCGTACCATATGCAAGTACTTACTTTTTCACCAGGAAAAGGACCTGAGCACTCGCTGCAACCTACTGCCTGTCCTGAAGTCTCCTTTAGCAGTTCTGTCTGGGTGGATAGGGCACACATCTCAGGGGCTTTCTCTGTAGAAGATCTGGTAGCAAAGACAATACTTCTATTAAATCTTTCAATCAGCTAGTGACTGAAACAACTGGGAAAATTGTTTTCACTGTTATTCATTTGGCTGGCTTTCAATCACAGTTAAATTTTACAACAGTACTTCTCCCCTACCCTTCTTTTATTTGAAATTATTTTATCTGTCAATCTTGAAAAGGAAGATGAACAGAGAATTTAAAAAGTTGGTGTTCCTCTGATCATTCTGAACCTTTATATGGTGGCAAGTATGAAGAATTAGGGAAGGCATCTAACAAAGAAAACATTACAGTTACAACTGATGGAAGGTGGTTTATTTTTAAATCTCACCATGACAGGTTACTGATCTTCAGTGGTTTGTTACCCTCACTTCACCAAAGACTATTTTCCATCAAGCAGTCCACAGAAGAAAATAGGTCCCCATAGCACAGACACTCAATATAAGGCCAACTGTCTATGGAGAAGAGACTACCTAGACATGCTTGACTATGTATCACAGAATCATAGAATCTTCTGGTTGGAAAAGACCTTTGAGATCATCGAGTGCAACTGCACCCATTATCTGCTAAACCATGTCCCTTAAAACCTCATCTATCCGTTTTTTCAACACCTCCAGGGCTGGTGACTCAACCACCTCCCTGGACAGCTGTTCCAGTGCCTGACCACCTTTTTGGTAAAGAAATTCTTCCTAATATCCAGTCTGAACCTCCCCTGGTGCAACTTATGGCCATTTCCTCTTGTCCTATCACCTGTCGCTTGTGAGAAGAGATCAACACTCGCTCTCCCACAGCCACCTTTCAGGCAGCCGTAGACAGCAATGAGGTCTCCCCTCAGTTTCTTCTTCTCCAAACTAAACAATCCCACGTACAGACATTACCTGGAGAAGCAGCACATTTTATCCCTGCCAACTGTGTTCAGTAGCAATGTCTGACAAAGGGGTAAAGCAGAAAACGTTGTGGTATGAAGTTTACCAGGATTTTTTGGCTGTAGCGCTATTTTTGCAGTGGAATTCATTGCAGTGTCAAGACTTATTTCTTGGGAAATACCTTGCAGGATAAAGAGTTTGGATAGGCTTTTACAATAGTAAATCATAAAAGGTAAAAAAAAAATGGGTAGATGATTTTGCACTAGTTCCTTTTCTGGAGTACCAAAACTCCTGGAATGCAGCTGTTTGATCAGCTGTTTCAGTCTGTATACTTCTGGAAATAAAAAGGAAGTCACTTTGCATTTTTACAGCGATTGTAGGGTAAGATGTTGACGGTTTTCCCCTAAAAATTATATGCAGGTTGGGATTCATCTCACCTCGTTTTAGCCATCTCAAATTTAGGCATTTACTTTAATAAGGCTGTAGATTCACCCTATAACCAACAGAAAGACCAAAGAACCTCCAGACGGAGATTATTCCATCCAAAATTATTGGCAAAGATGACTAGTGCAGAGTCAAATGATTTTCCTTATTAGGAGCACAAGTGGGAGGTAGGAGGATTTATATTCTGTTTTAATGTTTTCATAAAGCACAAATCTTCACCGTAAGAACTATTAAGAGAGGCCAGCTGGAAACATTCCCACTTAATATTTTAATATGGATTAATATGGATTTCCCCAAAGAGCAAATGTTTCACCAACGCTTCAGATATTTGAAAAATGCTTGTTTGAAAGGAAGCATTAAGAGGAAAAAAGTGATTTTGCCATGCATTCCAATAATACAATTGTTAAGTAATGGACTAAAAACTTAACTGCACACACACAGAAGAAAACAGAGGCATGAAGGCAGGAGATGGAACTCAGATTACACCCTGTCCGACCTCATCCCTGGTCCATCACAGCCATCTGCCCACCAAAGGCTCATCTCTACACCTATGAAGGAGCACAGAAGCTCAAGGCAGGTGGATGAGCCCAAATAACACAGTCACAGAAACAGTCCCTGCCCAGCTTCTCCAAGACTGCCCCAGGAGGGCCTCAGCACCACGAGCTGGGGACATCCATCACCATGAGGCAGTGGGAGCTACTCTCTAAGTGACCTTTCACACTGAGAGGAGGCCACTGCCTAGGGGCATAGGCCACACTGTGGGATACAGAGGAAGAGCATTTCAGGATTGCACAGGACTAATTATGAGAAGTTTAGGACAGGAACCTGTGGTGTGGAAAGAGAACGGTCCAGGTAATTTATGGAAGAACACGCTAAAGAAGAGAGAGGAGTAAGGGGATAAAAGGAATCAATCATGTATGAACAGGCGCTGGTCAGAACACTTGTCTGACCATGCCCTGTGCCCAGTTAGTGCAATCTGTCCTATCTTCTTGCTAAACATGTTTTTTACTCTTCTCATGGGTGAGGGACTCTTGGGGCAGGGGTCCATATGTGCATGTGTCTCTGCAAGTGATGTGGAAGGGAGGAGAGAGTGATAATCCAGACCACTTCCTCCCGTTTGACTCTGTGACTAAGCCAAATTACAGGAAGGATGTACAGTGTGAGTGTGTCAGAGTGTGTGTGTGCAACAGAGTCTGTACCAGCACCTTGAGTGAGTCTGCAGCCTTGGGGGCTCATACATACAAGTGCCGGAAACTGGGGAGACTGGGACCCAGGGGTAGCTACTGGGTGTCAGCCCAGCTGCTGTGGAGATTCTCATGGTGCAAATCACAGTATCACAGTATCACAGTATGACAAGGTTGGAAAGGACCTCTGAGATCATCAAGTCCAACCTATAACCCAACACTAACACCAACCATCATCTAGACCATGGCACTCAGTGCCACATCCAATTTCCCCTTAAACACCTCCAGGGTCGGCGACTCCACCACCTCCCTGGGCAACGCATTCCAATGGCCAATCACCCTTTCAGTAAAGAACTTCTTCCTCACATCAAGCCTAAACTTTCCCTGACGAATGTATATATATTTCCACTAGCAGACCTCCAATCTGCTTTGGCAGAGATGGGAGCAGGATGAGGAAACAGAATTAACATTTTCAATTTTATTCAAACAAGATGCTTCAACTGATACAAACAGACTGTGGATTTTTGCTTTAAAGAATATCTTCACAGTGATTTAAATGGGTTTTTTCTCCCATTTTGAAGCCCAGTATTGCCTATGATACCAAAGATCTATTCCTATTTATTGCCTTTAGAAAAACTTACTGCTACAGATTCTAGAAGTACTCACGTCAAAAGTAGAAAATGTCTGAATGCTTTTCTGAAGCTACAAGTTTGGATAGTAATTCAGAAATCATACAGAGGAAATTTTATGGCCTCAGTAACACAGTAGGACAGGTTAAATGATCACGATGTTCCCTTCTGGCCTTAAAATTTATTAACTTCCTCCCATTTCTCGTGTTGATAGTTTCACTGATACTTTCCAACTACACAGCTCTCTGTGGATATTATATGGTAGCTGCATATAATTATTTCCATCTTAGAGAAAAACTGAGATTCAGAGGAGTTAAGTGACACAATCTTCATGCAAGAGTGCACTAGAACCCACATTAGACCCTAGATTTACTGGCTGGCCATCCTACATGTAGTCCCTCAGCTTCCCAGTCTCTGACAAGTTAGTTAAGTCCAGTGTTCCTTTTTCTTCCCTTCAATAAAATAAGGGAAATAACACCATCTTATTTTTATTTACCTACAAACTACTGTCAAAGGCTATCTCAGTCCATGTGGTATTCCTTCAGCTATTTCTAAGCAAGTTACCTTGTGCAATATTATTTGCATAGTTGCAGCAACATAGAGCTTACTGCAAAAAAAATTACCTTAGCATTTAAAAATGTATTTTGCATTGAAACCTGTACCAAGTACCAACACCAGCACAGTTAACCCAAAGCTAACAGAGGCATTTGGAGTGGATTTGAGCCGTAACCGCACACTGTTACCGTGTACAAGTACCCCAACTGTCGCTATAAAGATTCAGTGCAGGATTTTTTATTTCACAGGCATCCAACGTCTGTATTCAGAGGCTTGTGAATTCTTCAGGGGGTGTGATCATAACTTCCATATGCACCAATTTTATCTTTGATTGTCATTCTGGGTAAAAGTATTTACATTTTACATTATGCATTCTCATACAACATTTAAACCACATAACAAATAATTACAAAAAATACTCTCCCTAATAAATAGTAGAAAGCAAAAACTCCTCAGAATTTGCAATTTGAGATAAAAAGTAAATTAGATTTTAATATTTAATTAAGTTGTTAAAAATTGAAGAACACATTTTACAGTGTATTTAAAGAAAATATGTCCTATGTAAACTCTCAGAGGCAACTTAAAAAAGCATGGACTGGAAACACACTGCAATGTCTCAGGTGTCTCCTCTCCAGCTGAGTTCAAAGGCTAAATACAATGAACTGTTTTCCACATCAGCTCTGCCCCTTTCTCCATTTTATTCAGTACCTTAAGTTTGGGGAATAGGTGATAAGATAATGTGTGTGGAGTTGACAGCACTATGCAGGTGACAACAAGTACTCTGGGCAGTTCTTTCCATCAGCTCTCCCAGTAGCAGACTGTAAGTAGTGCCTGAACAAAGATATAGAAATCAAAAGAACTGAGTAAATACACTAAAGAACTTGCCTCCTCCATAGCAAACAAAATAAGAAGGGAATCAGTCCCCAGAAAATATATTCATTCCACACACAGCCCTGCATTGTGTGACAAATAACACAGCTGTAAAAATGTCTTTCCATCTTCCAGATACAAGATTGTCCATCACTGCTTTGTTCACAAACCCAGGGTGCTCTGCAGTCTGCCACAGGCATCTTAAATCTTGCTAAGTCCTGGACAGAAAAGCTACCTACCAGCCTTTCTAGCCTCACCTAGTCTTTTACACTTGTTAGGTCTACCTCTACTTCATACTAGCACAGAAGCACATTTTGAGGGGAAATGAGTGTCTGTTACCTGAGAACTTTTCTGCAGATGAACAGGCACTTGGTTTCTGCCTAAATCCCCCAGAAAACCCAAGTGGTTAGAGGTAGTCAGGGATGGTCACATCCTAGTGACCACTTCCTGCCTAATAACATATGCATAACGGCATTTACCATATCCCTTCTCAAGAATCTTTTCTTCAAGGTAAAAAATGCTAGATTACTTATCTCTCATAGAAAAATCTTTATCTACCTGTAGTTACTTCTTTCTGAAGGGCTTGGGGGTTTTGGTTTTTTTATATACTGTGCTAATGTTATTCTGAGATATTTTTTAGTGCATACTTATATATTTTCTACAGATAGAAAAAAGAAAATAGTGATTTCAATTATCATAGTCAATAGATTGATCTATAAGAGGGATATATTTTGCAGTTCTCAGGTGCAAAATTTATGCCCGAAGAGGCAAGGAACTGTCTTCATTCGCCCAGAAGAGACAAAGTACAAAATATGTCTGCTTGACTTAAGTTTCTCTGTGTTTCACACACATCCTACTGCATTAATCAAGTTATTGGTTTTGCAGACCACAGAAATGGAAAGCATGAGATTTGCATCATGATTATCTCCATTTGTAAGTATGTGTTGTGTTTTATTTATGGAGATGTGGCATTCAGATATGTGAAAGAAGGCGGCAGAAAATCCAGTATGGAAGAGGAGGGTGAAAGACAATTCTGGGTCACTAATACAGTATTTAAAGCTTTTATATATATTTTATTTATACTTCAGTTTCTTCCTTTCAATGAAGAAAGCTTGGGTTTCCAAATTAATGAGTCTGTGAAGGATTTCACATGGAGAGAATAAATGTGGAAGAATTTTGAGTTTAAAACAGAGTTGTGTTGCCTGTAATAATGTAACGAGTTGATGGAAAATTACACCAAAGAGCTGCATAGAAGTTATTCTGAGGAAGCAGTGAGAGAAATGGCACAAAGGATTTTGGCAATTCCTAGTTGCTTGGGAAGACAGATAGCACACTCATCTGACAGAATTAGCACATGAAATTCCAGCTGCCTTTTGTGGCTGTGATTTTTGCCAGTTGTCTCCTTTACCCACAGGGCTGGGGGAAATCTTCAGTATTAACATATTTGTTGAATGAAGCACATAATTCTCTCTTTCACTGTACTCTATTTCTCATAAGGCACATAAGTAATTCTCCCAGCTGAATGCAGCTCTGAGCTTGTGGAAAGGATTACAGAATTTTATTTGAATAAAATCTAGTAGTTGTGTTTTGTGCCTGGATTACTGAAATCACAACATGTTCCTTTTTATGTCTGGAGTAGATTTATATGAGCATATATGGTAATGCTTCTCTGCCATTCCCAGAGAAGAATATCAGCTGGAGGATCTCCTAAGGTCACACAGTTGAAGCACACCTGTTATTATATGCTGTAGTCTTCGTCCACTGCCATAAAACACAAGGTCTACATTTTCACATGTGCGTAAGCTAATGACAGATGATTCATATTCCAAATTACTGTTGTGGAAGCCAAGTCCCAGGCACCAATTCATTTTCATGCAGGCATGCCAAAATGAGATTATATCCTTCAGAAAAAAGGGATAAAAAGACCCTTAAAAAACACTAATAATTCTGACTTAATCAATGATTATTGCTCATTTTAAATGGAGTTTAAAATCTGTGCAGTGGCTTTGATTTTCTCTTTTTGTTAAATCGAGCACTGTTTTTAGCAGTGTGGAAATTCTGCCACGTTGCACTAGCACTTGAGGTGAACAAATGCAGTTTAAAAACTGGGCAATTGTAGCTTTAACGTGGAGACTGGAACTAGTTGTTCTTTTGCTGTAATACCCGGGGAAGCTGAAGGCAATTTACATTTTTGTGTGTCACCAAAATAGTTTAAACTGAACCAATCATTCTTCTTCTAGCCTTTTTTTCATATATAAAACCCCTGAGCATGTTACTAGTCCAGTAGAAATCAGGTGAAGATGGTACTGAGATTCACAGAAGAGTAATTTATTTCAGAAATTACAGTTTGGTAGGGTGGATTTAGATCAACAGGACATTCCACAAGAAGACATTTCTATAGAAACCTGCATATTTCTCTTGCTATGCCTTTTAATTACACCTGAAGCCTTGAATGGCTGTAATCAATGTACACAAAATAAGTAAGTAGGCAGCAAGAAATACAACTGAGGGAAAGAAGGGATGTCATGGGTTTCTAAACAAAGATGTGACAGATTTACTTGAGGGAGAAGAAAATACAAAGATCAAAAAGAAAGATTACTACCCAACAGAATTCTCTGATTTTACATTCTTCTTCTCTTCTGCTTTCATTCTGCTAGAACATGGGATGGATGCCAGAGATGCATCAAACTGTCCAAGTGTAATTTAAGTAGTCAGGGAACAGATGTTCACAACAGTTTCTGGTCAGTGCAGGGATTTTATTACCTGTCCACAAATTTCTACCCACTGTGAAAACTGTATTCCTTAAAGATGCATGATATCAGATTATATCGAATTAGGTCTATACAGTAAGGCTGAATGACCCTAATCAACTAGCAATGTAATACAATATCTCCTCCCTTCCTGTTATCTCCCTTCCTCCAAGGAAGTTCCTTACACAGGCCAATATCAAAATACAGGCTTCAAATGCTCAAATACTTCAGGAATTTGACTTTGAATGTTAGCAAGTTCCTACAGCGTGAACAGGTGGAAGAATGCTGGAAACTGAAGGTGAGCAACAGTTCTCCTTCCCTTCTCCCTTGTACATGCAGCAAAGGTCTCTACACTAGTTCACCTCTTCTACTTTCAAGGGAAGAAGAGAGCGTGCCAGCTCCAGAAGCCTACTAAAATTTATTTCCACAAAAAGTAACTTCTCTAAGTTCATCACTAAGGTATAGTGTTTTTTTTTCATTTAAGAAGGAAAGGTAACCAAAGACAAATAGCATTTGAACTTATCAGGATTTACATACATAAACATAATGTATTATTTTTAAAGTGGGTTTATAAGAAAGGGGGGGGAATTTTTATAAGAAAGGGGGGCCTGTAGGAATAGGACAAGGGGTAATGGGTTTAAACTAAAAGAGAAGATGAAACTAGAAATTAAGAAGACATTTTTTACGCTGAGGATGGTGAAATACTGGTAGAGGTTTACCAGAGAAGTGGTAGAAGTCCCGTTCCTGGAAACATTCAAGGTCAGGTTGGTTGGGCTCTGAGCAAACTGATTTAGCTGAAGATGTCCTTCCTGACTGTAGGGGGTTTGGACTAGATGACTTTCATGGTCCATTCCAACACAAACCATTGTATGATTGTATGATTCTATGACATGAGTGGAACTGGTAACAGAAAGAAGAAATTAGTGAAACCTAGAAAAGGGTCACTAGAAAAGTGTCAGTCAATGAATATGACTTCAGCAGCACAAAAAATCTATTGTGCATTAGGGATAACCTTACATAACAGCTGTAGCCCACATATACACACTTTTGCTAGCTTTACATAGGTCAGAACCAGCAGAACGACTGTATCTTAGCAGACTTTTTTGTCTGAAGTTTTTTCCATCTTCCGTGGAGCCCACACCAAGAATGTGTTACCACAGCAGAATGGCCAGCAGTCCAAGAAAGGCAATTTTAAGACAGATGAGGTTTCTCTAAGCAAGCCACAGTATAGTTTTAGCCTCAGCCTTCATTGCAGATGGGAGAGTTCAAGTGCCCATCATCACAATATCCTGTGTTTGGGGTGTATTTGACTTATTTGTTTTCGACAGTTTCTTTAAGAAGGAAAATGTTTCCGAATTAGGTCAGGCAGAACTTCTGGACGAAGACAAAAGATTACAAATTACCTTGGAGAGATTTTGTGCATATTCTGGAATAAGAAGCTGAAGACCTTATATTCTATGACCACAAAAGAATCACAGTACAAAGAGACCTCAGAAGAAACGGAAATGAATTTCCTAGGACCAGATTGGACTCAGCAGTTTTTCACAAGCTACACTCTAGTGTTAACTGCAGTGAAGTTTAGAAACAACAACTCTTTGTCTAAGACACACCAGGCAGGGTAGGAGCTGTTTATAAAACTACTATTTTGCTTGCTTTTAACTTCTAGTCTTTGTTCCCTATTTGCTTAGAGCTTTATTTTTTAAAAAAGAGGAACTTCCATTCAAATAAAGAGAAAACTTTACAGATTTTGAAAACTTCCAGATCTTTGTGGTGAGTTGACTTGAAACCAGAGTGAGTATATTGACCTCCTTGCTGTGGACTGTTTATGGTACCATCTCGGCTATCCAAGAAAATGCAAACAAGACTAATGGCCTGTCTAGGCAGATAACACTTCTCTGTAGAGTGAGCAGAAACACTTATTGCAGCAGGGGTGAAAATATTTCTTTTCTGCTTTCATTTCTTTTTAGCATTCCACAGTATTTTCAAACTATGAAAAAGATTGCATATCAGAAAACATTGTGATTTTTTATATATCCTTCACCGTACCAAAGAAAAGGGTGGTACTAAAATTGTATATGAGGGGAAGACCACTTTTGTAAGTCTGATAGTATGAACAGAAGTACAATACAGTGTTGCTTTCTGTCATGAGGGTCCATGTATTACATATGTTCATTCACGTCTAGGAGATCTCTTAAAAGAGTCTTGAAACAAGTGTTCTAGTTGACTCTCCAAGCACTGCCATATCACACCAGATCTCTGTGAAGAAACTAAATAAGCATGGTAAATAAAGCTTTCCTTATTTTTACACTGTCATAAAAGAAACAATGAGAATCTCTGTTCTTTCCTTGCTTAAACCGAAATTCCTGAAGTGACTTGGAAAGAAAAAATAAGAAATATACTAATTAGGGTTTTTTTGTTCCGCACAAAAAAAAAATCTTTAAATATACTGGTTAGGTATCTAAGAACAAAGAAATGTTTAAAAAAAAAGAAGAGAGAGACAAAACACTAAGAAGGATCTTTTCCCGCTTAAAATGCACTGACACTCAGATGTTGTGTAAATGATTCCACACCATCTGGCAGCTATGAGGAGAAAAACAAAACATCATTTGCAGGTACAGTACTTCTCACATTTTGAATAATGTACAACAGTGTACTAATTGTCATAACACACAGTACAATATACAAAGAATTTGAAGTGCAGTATGTTCCCTCTCATTCATATTTATGCTACGGAATGCGCTTATATTGTGTGCAATTACTATTCTGTGTAATGCCTGGCTGAGTAGATTACATGTGATACACGAGAGAGAAAGACAGTAGATTATACAGGAATGACATACTTTCTGCAACACGGTCTTGCACACTGGAATTGCACCATGGATGATAATCACAGCAATTCTTTCTTCCTTTATGCCAATATAGGGAATATGCTACCACATCCTAGTGTGTTCCAGTACTCCCACAGACTGCAGTCTATCCTGAAACTGTTTCCACTGAATCCCTACAGATCTGCACAGATATCAGCAAAAAACAGCTCCCTCTGCCCTTAGACAAAACCCAGATCTAGTAAGAATCAGCAGATCAGTTTAGGATGTGCTTTTCTCTCCTTGAGACACTCCTGCATCCACTCACCTGCTATAGTGATGGTGAACATAGCGCTGGTATACCTACACCTATGCTATTCTCTGTTCAGACAAAGGGAGGTGTATTTCTCTAATTGTCTTGCATGATTATGGCAGTAACTGGAAGCACCAGTGTCTGTGGGAATGAGCCAGAGAGGAAGCAATGACAGTCTTCATAGTAGCTTATGCAGTGCCTCATGATGCATCCTTCCCCAAGGCTGCTATTTTTGAAGCCAGCAGCAGAACTCTCTGTTTCTTTGGAAATACATGCCTGTTCTTATAAAATTCCACCTACAAGAATTTAGAGGTGGCAAGTAAAGGGCATTGCTTATGATCTAGAAATGGTGACGATGAGCAGGACCTTTCCTGGACTTGGTCCTGTCATTGTGTTAGTATCTAGATGGAAGGAAATTATTCCTCACAACCTCTTTAAGCAGATCTCACATTTTAGCAAATTGTAATCTGTATCAGAGGTAGTTAATTTGGGGAGAAACTCCTGAAGATTTCTGTCCTCCTACTTATCTTCCAGTAGGCCTCCTTTTCCCTAAGAAAGTCATCAATAAATCTTACACAGCTAGAAAACTTAGCATGTGTTGGCCAGTCTGGAATAGCTTTCCACACACGTCTTCTCAGCCCACACCAAGGCAGTTAGTTATTTTAACCTTCTTTCTCTGAAAGTTTACATTATGGAAATATCTTGCTCTATCAATTGGAGAAATGCATACGGTAGTGTCTTCCCCAGCAGACTCTTGCACCTTCTGTCATCACAGTTTTTCTCTCATTTTTCTCTCCTCCGCCATATCCAAACTTCAGGCCCACCTACTGCTCTTTCCTCATCCGCTATCCAACCTACGCATCTATGCCCCCTCCTATGATTCAGTAGGGTTTTTTCTTCATTAAGTGTGCATGCTACCAGACAGACTCAGTCACACACAGAAGCTGGAATCTTAAAAGGTCCTGCCTCTGCCTTCTGTACATCTTCATTATATTGAGAAATAAATTATCTTGTTAGTTACATTATTACATTTCAAGTTGACAAGTAAATCTTATTATAAAATTGTAATGATACAATAAGATACTTTATTCATGCATTTAGCCTTCTCTCTCTGACACTTAATTATATCTACTGCTGCATGGTGATCTGAAACATTAATTTGGCAAATCAACTAAATCCTCCATAATAGACTGATTTCCTGCCCTGCTCTTAAGGTTCTGGTTTGCTATATACTGAAATTACTTTAAATGTGTCCAATGAACCTTTGAAGAGCAAAAGGGCTTGATGGGAAAGAAAAAATAATGAAAGACTGTAAAGAAAATATTTCATTAATACTGTGGAGAGAATCAAATCTCCACTTGTGCATAGGAAAAGAAGTTTTACAACGACAGAAAGGGAATCTTCCCTGCCATGAACAACACAGTACCTATGTGTCTGCTCCACGACAGTACAATGACCACATAATCAAGGAGTGCTATGCACAGGGCAGCTGAGGCAGCTTTTCAACTTTGGATGGAGATTTGGCCCAGAGAAACTTCCCTGATGTAGAGATGTATACGCTACCTTGCATGTGTATGTGCATGTGCATGCTGGCCAGAGAAGTTGTGGCTTGAGCTAGACAATCCACACAATGAAGCCCTGAACACCCTCAGAGTCCAGAGTGTGACATTCAGGTTTTTCTTTTCAGGTAACCAGCTTTCAGCCTGTGTTCAGGCTCCCTACAACTCCCCATCACCTTAATGTGGATAGCACCAGAGCCTTCCTAGGTCCAGGAAGGAAAAGCCATAGGTTATTCTCTCTTCTGTCTAGCACTAAGGCCCTTATGTCTTTGCAGGAGTAGACAGGGTAGCCAGCAACAGCACAGAGCCAGTAACAGACATCCTGCAGGTAATTCAGACCTGGGTTGCACTTGAGGACTAGCAAATCTGTATGATGCTTCGAAGAATTCTAGCAGGTTGACAACAGCACAGCTCTGAAGGTATTCCAGCATATAATGCTTGATATATTTCTTGGAGCACTACCTTAGGGGCCATTAATCAGATAGGACTACGAAGGCCCTAAGTCTTCCAATAGGAGCATGTAAAACATGCAAAGCACAGCTTTTCTGCCATCTGCCCTCCTCCACAACTGAACCATTGCGGTCTGTATCCTGAAAGAGCCCAGAAGTGCCTGCAGGTGTAGGAGGGCGACAAAGACAAGCGTATATGGAGTTAGAGCTTGAAGGGGGAAAGGATACAATTGTATGTGCAAATCTTAATTTAGAAAATCCTCTGAAATTGAGCAAAATGATTTATAGTTCCCAAACCACCCATAAACTGCATGGATGATACTGAGACAATCTCCAAACACTCTTCTCCCACACTGAAAACTGGTAATGCACGATTTCAGTAAGGAGCCCACAGACAAAATAACAGAAACATTTTCTTTTCCATAATGTGAACAAAACAAAGGATACAATTGCATCTCATAAACATGAAAGATGTCCATCCTCTTTAACTTATAAATCTGACACATTTTCCCATGTAGTGTAAAAGAAAGTAGAAGAAAAAAGGCCAAGCCTTTCCCGATGGTGATAAAAAAGTTTAAGAACATTCCAGTAGAGTTTCTGCACAAAATGTATGAGAGAGCTTAAGGGACTATGGTACCCTGCTTTTGCTAAACATCAGCTGGAGTTTCATGAATAACTCTCCTGCACTCCTTCTAAAAAAATCCTCCTGAAAACCACACTCATTTCATCCCCTCAGTAAAATTTTGTCTTCTGCTTGCATATCACATATCCCATCAAACTTGGGACTTATCACTTTAAACAGAAAACTTACTACCAGTAACTAGCAGTAAACATGTCTTTTCTAGCCTGACTCCAGCATGACTCTATTCATCAGTAATAAACTCTGAGCATAAAACTTTTTTACTGCTGTACTTCTCTGTGTATCAGAAATCCACATATAGATTTGGTACAAGCAAGTCCGAATTCCTCTGGAAATTTAGGAGGCAATTCTAAGTTATATCTGACTGTAAAAACATTCAAGTGACAAAATATACCTACTCATTATTCAGGGACAGTATCAAGATAGCAATTCATGCTAAGGTTTTCAGAACAACTAAAACTATATATCTGGGATAAAACATTAAAAATTTCAAAACTCATTAAAACACTGAAAGAAGTGACCAGGGTTTAATAGGAAGTAAAAACCACAAGTTGCCTATTAGAAGCTCAACATTTTCTTAAATTCTAACTCCAGTTGTGATCAACTCTGCTGAAAATATTAAAATTAGTTCATGAACTCCTTTAAAGGTCCATTCCTTAAGGACATTATGATAGGAAGACATTAAGACTTTAAAATGTACCTCTATTAGCTGTACTTCCTTTCTCATCTTTTTCCTATTATCATCACTTCTACACTTACAAATTTAAGTCATTTCCTGTCCTCCACATTCACAAGCCTGCAAGCCACCATTTCATCCCAATTTCTGAAAAAGATGCTACGGAGAGAAAAGCAGTCCTAAATCATAACTCGACCTGTGCATTTACACTTCTTAACCATAAGATTGGGCGCAGATCTACCATGTAGTACTTAGACCATCTGCAGAAGACATGTTCTGCAGGTCACGATTCTCTTCTTCAGTATGTAGTATTTATTCAAAATAACAAAAAGTGGTGCTGCAATGCTATCAATTGCTTAGGCTCCCTTTAAGGGTCCAACTCAGAGCCTTTTTGAAAATCAGTCCCCTACTGACCGGGAATAAATGCAAATCAGACTTGTCATATAGGAATAAATAATTGCTTCTTAATGCAATCTTCCTCCACTGATTGTCCAGTAGACAGTGAGTCTTTTTTTCCTTTAATGATGCTTTAAGGAGTATCTTCAATTAAGGAGAAAAAGACCCCCTTCTGAACTTGGTATTTCAACTTGAGAAAAACAAGTTGTTCAGTTCCTGGTAGTCAAACTATTAACTTAGCAAATTATTGAGGATCAATTAGCTGCAATGCAGTTCTGAAAGAAGTCCTTAAAAACATATATAAGGATAGAACTTAAGTTCTACCAGTAAAAAGTAGGAAGAATTTTATACAGTAACCATGATTCTATTTTTAGAGAATTATATAAAAGAAGTTTGTTCTTGGAACTGGCAGGTTTGAACAACATAAGCACTAAAACCGTATTTTTGTTTAGAACCAAGAAACATAATTCAATGCAGAAATACCTACCATTATCCTCGGTAATTGGCAAAATCAATACTTTACTGCATGAGCTACGGTATATGCTCCTGGGGGAAAAATAAATTGAATCCACTTGCTAACAGTGTGAATAACACCCTAAACTGTCCTAGAACTACACTTGTCATCCATGATCTACCACTATTTTTTCATTTCGTGGTGCAAGTGTCACATGCTGATCTCATCCTCCTGTAGAAAGAAAATTGTTTTGATGAAGGTCAACTGTATGAATTGGGAAAAAAGACAGGCTCTTTATGATATTTCAGTCAAATGGACAACTGTCCTACACTAGTGTCATGAACAGTACCCTTCCTGATCGCAGAGTACCTTAATGCAGTGACCCCAGAAAGGAAACACTTTCATAGCTGAGATTTATCTTAGCGATATTAATATGTAAGTCACAGTGAAGAAGACTGAATATAAAGCAGGTTTCAGCCCTCCTTGTGTAAATAAATAGACTTTACAGAAGATAGCTTTTTATTTGTATTTCTAATTATATAATTATGATAACACCTAGAATTTTCCCTTCCCCTTAACCCTGTATTACTCCATTAAGAACTCAGTATGTTAAGTACTGGAGAAACTGATAGATAGAAGCCCCCATGAATTACAATTCAATTGAAATAAAAAGCAAACAGTGAGAAGGAATGGAGTAAGAAGAAAATCCCCCAGTTATTATTTCGACTACAAACATCACAGAATTCATTTTTTGTAGGGAAAAAAAATAGGAAATATCAATGGACAATGATCTAGATTTGGGAACGTTTTCAATATAGGATCGATGACATGGAACAAAGAGCACATTTGTCTGCAGAAGGGCTTAGACAAGTAGTGGGATTTGATGCTTTTGGCAATAATGAGGGGTATTCGCAAGAGAAAGTATGAGGGAGAAGCTATGACAGCCCTTCAAGACAAGAACTCGTCGTGTAACTTGACTGGGGTTTAAGGTTCAGTTTTCTGGTTACAGATAGTACAAGCTTCTTCAAAAGAGAACAATCTTCCCTTCAAATTTCTAGGTTTTAAACTTCACCACAAGTATCACACACTTACTCAAAATCCAGTTTGGTAACACGAGCTTTAATAAACACAATGTTCTGGGTGAAGCTAGCACAGATCTGTATTGTTCACATATATATGGTGTGTAGAGTTGTCGCTTGTTATGTAAAGTGCCATATTTAATAAGAAGTCTAACAACTCTTGCTCCCTTTCAGCCCCCAAATTCTCTTGTATGGAAAACTTAGATGGTCTCCAAAATATTAACCTGTTATGTTAGTATGGTATTAAAACAATAGCTCTGCCTAATATCTTGTGCTACTCAATTTGGCAGGAGGGTGGACGTTTCCTGTTTTTCTATGTAAGTAATTGTTTAATTAAACAGATTTGATCACCATATAGCCATCTCTGTCTGAGTCTGAACGATTACTAATTCAATAACATTTCTTTAGACTTTTCATGTTTTTTAAAAGTGAGCAAAGATGCCTTATCAGAGTGAACAGAATTTGCAAGATGAATTTGAGTATCTGTGTCAAAAAGAGGCAGCAGTAAAATGGAAGATTGATGTATATAAAAAAGACTGAAGATACTGGTCTATATTTTAGTTCAATATTTAAAGATCTTCTGTACTGAAACTTGTTAAAGCTTTCCATCTCTTCCCTTGATCATGATTTGTGAATATTTCACTTATCAGTTGCACAGAAAACTTTCGTAATTCCAGAAGAATCAGAACTGTCCATATGCTATGGTCATGCTTCAGTCTTCTCAGCTGCAGAAGCAGTGAGGATCAGAAGCTCAGTCCTGAACTGAAATACGGTCCTGGGCAGGGGTGCAGGTGAGATCCTAGATGAGGTCAGGGGTACCTGGGACCTAATACTAGTAATCTCGAAGGCTTTTCTTTCTCAAGAGTTGCATATTATCTGCCACAAGAATACATGTGAAACTTGTTCTCTATACTTGAGTCATCTTTAATCTTAAAGGACATCATTGCTGAGAAATCACTCCCCAAGAAAATCAAAATTCATGAAGCTGTCCAAGGGATCCTGTTAATGGTTTTGGTCTTTTTCCTTTCCTTTCTGATTTCTTCCTCTATTTCCTCCCAGAACACTCCTCCCAGACATGGAGTATTCTAATGAGCTTGGTAGGAGCTGAAGTATTATATCCCTTTAAACTATTCAAATAAACAAGAAAGATTAAAAGCAGTTACACTTCCAGGTCAATTGCTTGGCTGTTTAAACTGCAATTGCAAAAACAAAGAAGAGTCACTGCTGTGAGAGCCAAAACAGTGTATGGAGCCACAGTGACCCATTTCTACTTTTAGGCAACCACTCGGACCCTGGTTTCAGTGATGGCTGCAGTGGGAAAGAGAGGAGAGGAAGAGCACACCACAAATTGCAAAAGCAATGTGACAAGCCTGTTTGGAAACAAACAGTTAGTGACTGGCTGGTAGAACTAGCAAGAATCAATCATGCAGCAATTTCACTGAAAAAAGGAAACAAGAGTAACAAGGGATGAGCTGAACAGTAGCTAAATAAGGTGGTGAGACAGAGTCTCAGCAGGTTGGTGAGAAGCAGTTGATACAGAGCATTATAGCCACTGAGGCAGAATTTCACAAGTGTTTAAGCATAGAGGCATTGTCAGAAGGTGGGGTTCAGCTGGGTAAATTCTGACATTCAAGTGTGGGAATAGTTCTGGTCAGTGCTCATTCCAGCAGAGCACAGCAAGGGATTGATCATAGCTCTCTGACTGCAAGAAAAAAATCTGATTAACCCCTGTACAGATAGACTTATATTTTTTAACTACTGTGCTATGTAAGCACCCACTGCCTTGCAGTAGAACATGAGTCAACAGAGCTTACAGCCTTCAAGGGCAGAAGTACTTTCATATTCATATTTCTGTGGCTTGACACGAAAATTTTTTACCTGCCTAATGCAACATAGTTACATGATCTCATGTTGATATTTAATCCAGTTATTTCATCAACAATCTCACCTGTTTCAAGAGACAATAATCATAAAACTCTTAAAAGTATGCATCCAAAGGATATATTTCTTATCCAAAGGATAACTTAGACCCTTTATTAGCAAGAACAAAAAATTAAGATAGTGTGTATCTTAATGGCAAAAATATAGCATGCAACTTCTGTTTACTTGCATTAAAATGTTTAATTGTTTTAATAACAGCCTACTGGCAAATTTCTAATTTGGATCTACTATCTTCCTCATTAGAAATCCAGTGGCAGAACGAGCACATGGGCTGCTTATTATACAGGAGTTCATTATCAAAATCTAACACAGATTGATTATCAATAAAGTGTTTTTCATTTCCTTAGAATCCTTACTACAGTGTTCTTTTATTTATTATCCTTCCATTTTCTTTTCTTTATCTAATCAGCCTGTGTTGAATCAGCTGCTAAGCATTCAAGAGGAAATGGCTTCTTCAGCCTCATAATCATTAAAAGTCCGGGAGTTATCACTCAGGCCAAATGTGTAATTGTTCCTGTAAAGATTCAGCTCTCCTTTCATTTTTGAATACCTATGCATCAAGACTGTAATGATACCAAATGATGACCAAATGCTTTTTCAGATAGGTATAGAAAACATGCTTCAAATACAGAGTTTTACCCTTCCGGTCTAGGAAGTCAGAGTGTATGTATGGCATTGCCACCTTCCTCCTCACTAACCCTGGTGAGCAAGTGCTGCCTGTGTTGAATTTCTGCTGGGAGAGAGCAGAGGCTGAGAAGCGACCCAGGCAAGTTGGAACACACTAACTAGATGGCCAAGGTTCAGCTGCATGCAGCTGGTCTCTCTGGGTGCCTCTGATTAACAAGGTTGGGTCAGAAAACAACACATGGCATCCAAAATTCCTGCTCATTTACAATCAGTGAAACTGAATTACTCAAACCTCCTCCAGGGCTGTGATTGGTAGGAAACAAGGGTAAAACACAGGTAATGTTTAAGCACCATCTTTTCTACACGAAATTTGTCAAAGTTCATATAAATAAATCATAGAGAGAGGCAGCTCTGGGCACTCTTTTCAGTGGGAAAGAGTGAAATAATTCTGGAGATTTAAAGGAAGACTGCAGAGTATCCTGTGCTACTAAACAGGGTGAACGCTACATGCATCACCTATTTGGGCTGAACATGCCAGAGGGAACTGAGATGACTGAAAAACCCGAATAGCTCTGACAAAGTTCATTTATATGACAAGCTAGTTACATCCTTTGAGTCTTAGTACTAGTAGCTGGAGATAAAAAAGAATATCTACCTCAGCTTACAAGATAAAGAGGGAAAAATCTAATTTGTAATCTATGATTGCCACCCCAACTATTTTTATTTGCCTAAAGTGTAATACAGTGTGCAGTAAAACAATATTAAAAGTTTTTGTATTTTGATCTTCCAAAGCATCTCTGAGATGGCCCACAGGATGCTGTGATGGCTGGTTTTCTGGGACCCTATTCTGCCAAATGGGCCATCCTTTTGCTGCTGAAAGCCAATAGCTCTGCTGGCTGGAGACTGTGGCACAAGGGAGTTGTCTCTCAACAGCTGACGCAGCTGTTGCTCAGTTTTGACTCATGAGTGAAGTTTCAAAGTGATAAAAAAATACAGAAATAAATTTCCTATACATCAGGGAAGCTGTCCTTGTTCTTGTATCTTGGGCAACAAATCTAAGCAAAGTAGATGAGAGCCTAGAATTATTTGAGATTCTTAAGAAATACATAAAAGAGTTGCATATAAACATAAAAACAGAGAGAGAAAGGATTCCGCTTCAGAAAAGGTGCATAAAATGCAATATTTTTTCTGTAGTTTGGTTTACCTTTAGGTAAACCAGGGATGTTTCTCTGTAAGCAGGTGTTTGCTCTGTGTTGAAAAAGGCTTCTCATATAATATGCAAATAACCTACATAACATTTTTCAGAAAAATATTGGTAGAATTTAACCAGCATTAGCTACAACTGCACAAAAGGACCGTAGGTCTTTTATACTAGCTGTGTTAAGAACCATAAGCTATATAAACTGAAGCCCGAGGGCTCAAATTGATCAATGTTGGAAGCCAAGGAAGATTTGTATCCTGTTGTATAATACTGTATTCCTGTCTAGGTATTCTGTGAGCTTTTTCTGCCCTCTTTGACAAGCTAGGAGGCTTGATGAATCATTGTTTGTTTTCTGATTTGTCAATTCCCATGTTCTTATAAAGAAAATCACATATGACAAGGTCAAGAATATGGATACAATTATAAAAGAAGCTTGACAGATCAGATAAAACTTCCAAGGTAGATAGGGGAAAAAAATTAATAAGGATATACAGAATGGACATTAGTGTGGATAGTAGTAAGACAAGTAGATATAGACAGTTCCAGTCCTGAAAAGACACAGCAGTCAGCTATTTGTCAACAGAAAAAAAAGAGGGGAGAAGTAGACATTGTTGCTTGGTAGCAATGTAATCCATGAACAGCAAGGCATAAGATTGGGGTTCTTTTTTAAAAAAAAAAAGTCCAAATTTAAATGAAAGGAAGAAAAATGACAAAATTCTGAACCGGCCTAAATGAAAATAAATCAAAACTGTTGTCAACCCACCTACAGGGCATGTTCCCTGCGAGGATCTAGTCTGGTTATACCTCAATCAATGTGGAAAAGTGTGTTAAAGCCAAGGTTGCAGGGTTCATTAGGAAAAGAAGGGATGAGATGAGTAGATTCAGACTGGAGAAACATAATCAGAAAGAGCATATCAGCTTTCAGGTAAGCAAAGAAAAGAAAATCTTCCTGTATGAAAAGCAATTTACAAGTGAGCAGAAGAAAAAAAATAAGATGTGCTGAGGAACATCAAGCCTTTAGAACAAGAGGGGAAAGATTCAATAAAAACTAAATGCTTTTGACATAGATTACAGAAAATAATCTGTAATCAGCTGGTAGTGAGAGATGGGCTTGCAGAAAGATAATGTAGAAGAGAGAGAAGATTTGAGGTGGAAAGAGATGGTATTGCAGTCCTGGTGCTGTTGTGGGACTGTGATGAATAACATCTGTTTAATTTCCTGGTTTGCAGTTAGTGTTTTTTATGTTCCTTTGAAAAATCAGTGGCTGGGCAGCAGGTAGGAAGTCGACTTGTTTCCCTTGCCTTGATCACTGGGCTTTGGTAAAAGAGGAATATTTTACAGACAGGATGGTTGCTCTTTATCTGACAGCAACTGACCTTGCTCAGTGGGAAAAAGGTGCAGGAGAGCACAGCAGGGCAGCTGGGAAGGGAAAGACTTGGCAGGCAATGAGCTGCTAAGATGCAGAAGCAGGCAGAGGGGAGCAGAAAACAAATATTTAATCAGCCAGCAGTCCTAGATTTTATGTGTAGTAAAGTACAATTTTATCACTAGTGTAGCTATGCAAAATACAAAAGATTAAACAAATTAAAATAAAGGAAGATACCAGTGGTTTAGTAAACCTAATAGTTTAGACAGCTGTATTTGTTAGGTATGTTTGTATTCCACTGTAACAATGTGAGAAACAGCAAGTAGTCGTGACTCTTTTGTTGGAGTCACGATTCTGAATTCACTCCAAAACATGGCAATAACCTTTTGTAACATGTGAACACCAGAAACCTGGAACCCTCCAGGGAGGTTTTTAGATAGATCAGAAGTCTTCATACTTGAATAGAACTAGTATTTAACCCTTAGCTATACTGTCTACACTAACTTAGTTTTAACTCAACTATTGCAGAGCTGCTTTGCAGCATTGCCTTTATCTATACTTTTTCTGAAGAATAGCAACCTATTTTTACACAATTTATTCATAGGAGTAGTCCCACAGATTGCAACAGTAATGTATGGGAAAATAAATGCCTCAGAGCCTAGGGCTAAATTTTGAGAAGAGGAAGAGATCACTGGAGATGGAGTGGCTACAGCTATGTTGTTTCTGCCATTTGAAAGTGACGCTTTTTGCAGACATAAGACCCTGGCAGCAGTGAAACCGGGAAGGGGGGGTGAGTGGGGTGAACAGTATCTGTCATGAGCTTACCGAGGCCTTGTGTCCTTCCCACTCTGAAAATACAAAGGAAGACCTGCTGTTTTCTTCAGGCTCCTGCATAAGAAGACCATTGATATTTGTTCTGAGCTATAGGTTATCTGGGTATTCCATTGCCTATAGCAGAAAGAGACAAAAAAATGTTAATTCCTAATCCCTCTAAATGAGAGTTACCTCCAGCGTGCATGTCCTGGCCTATGGACCTGTTACACTGGAACACTTCTAACCCTGAGGCTGGAGGTACATCTGTGAGAAAGTCTGATCAAACGTAAATGGTATATGACTGAATTATGATGTGGTTGTGTTGTTGTAGACTGAGCTATGAAACATAAACTTCGTTTATGAAAACACTGCAAAGCGATGCACTTTCTCAAAAGCCAACATATATGTGCATGAGCTAGTGATCATAACAGGGACACCTACAGTTAAGCTGGTAACTGATACTGAGACAAGCAAAAATGCAGGATGCTGACACTTAGTGGTGTGATTTAAGGAACCGTGGAGGGGAAAAAAAAATAGAGGTTGTTTTGTGTGTTGAAAGACAGTGTGGATACTTCTTAACTTATATCCTCATAGTAGAGTCCAACCTATTCAATAACAAAACTGATTAAGGAAAGGAAGTTTGTATTTATTTCATGACATCCTCATGTAATGCCATTGCTTTGATGTGTCCAGCTCTGTTTTGCTGTGGATATTGTTTAGGAAAGAATTCTGACAATTAGGCTGAAGGAATGCAGCAGATTAGTACATTAAGAAAAGTGCCATATTAAATTACATGTACATTGTATTAGCAGCCACTGACTTTGTATTAGCAAACAGTGCCATATTTATTTGGTGATTTTTTTAGTTGAGCAGTTACAAACACGTGAGTAACAGGCCACACAATGTACCCTCATGCTATTGAGGATATTCTGAACACAAACATTATTATGGACCTAACTGGGATTGAAGTAAAAAGTGGTACAGCCTGAAGGTATGGTTATCTATTTATAGTAATAGTCTTTCTCTCTTGAAAGCTCTATCCAACCTGTGGCATGATTTCAAGGTAAAGAAATATGTTTCTTCAAATGAAGTGTACATTGATGCAGTCAGAATTGGCTGGCTGAAGCCTAGTCTAAATCCTTGACTGCTGTCTGAATGTCCAGAGTAACACTGTACTTTGAACGAAAGACCTGTACAGCTGGGGAGTGGAATAAAGCAGCTATAATATTTGTGTTACTGTAATTAAGAGCTAAGAATCTATGAAGAAGCTGCAGCAAGTGCCTTACTTTTTAATTATGTAAGGTACCACCTTAAAACACAGAGAAAAACTTTGTTCATGACTTTTTCTTCTACAATAAAAATGTGCAGTATTTCTGGAATTCCAAGGCACATTATCCTTAATGATCCATTTCAGGCCATGAGTTCACAAGTGCTTTAAGCTGGCATTTGCCAGCATTGCCAGCAAGAAAAGCATCCTGCCAGCTTCCCCCACTTCTCTTGCCCGCTGTTGTGCTTCTCCATCCCAGCACAACGCTACCTGCAGCTAAGTGGCAGATTGGGACACAGAGGTGATACAAGAGAAACCTGAACGGAGAATGAGAGAGGGGACAAATGGCTTACTACAATATTGCATGAGAAATTTTAAACACAAGGGTGAAGGCAATGAACTAGCAAGGTCAGGCAGAAGCTGCTGGGGAAAGGTGTACTGTAAGACAACACTGCTTTGAGCACTATTGTCAGTTCACGTCATTATGTCATGCAATTATGCTGTTCTCACTAAGAGACACTCAGTACTCTCCTTCTCTCCTTCATCCCCAAGAAATCTTCAAATGCTGGAAGCAGCAGGCTGGACATAGCCCAACCATGTAAGTATGTACCTCAACCATTTCTTAAATCAGAAAAACTGTAATATACAGCCTCCAGAGTTTTTGTTTGCACACTGAAAACAAACGTATTTTCTTGAGAGATATCCAAGTAAAATATTAGTTGTTTGGTGTTAGATTCATGTTAGCTCTGCCCTAGGAACTTCTTTTCTGCTCTTCTGCAAGAGTTATCGGGAAATTGTAACACAACTTTGATATAGTCTAAGAGTTGTGTGGACACAGCATAACTCCACATATTGAATTACATTCTGTTCAGAAAAAGTATCACATGAATTCTCTGTGGACAACATTCATCACTTTGTCTCCCAACCCAGCACATCAGAGTAGCAGTTTTTACTAAGGGATTTTATATCTTAGGAGGCAAATCAGTATCTCTGATTACCATTTTGGCAAATGTTTTATTTTTCATGATTTTTTAATGTCCTATGTGATGAAATAGGAGTGGGAGGAAATGTTCTTCAAAAGCTGATAGGTGATGATATGCCTGTTGTGGAATGGGCACTATCTAAGGAGAAAGCCCTTTGTTCCTCTAGGAGGAAAGGAAAACTTCAGTGAAACAGAAAACCTGCATGATGATTTCATTATGTCAGGTCAACGATCCAGTTAGATGGACTAGGACAGTTACTGCCAGCAAATCTTCTGACTAAACACATAAAGGAGGAGGTTACTCACCCTTCTGGGCCTTTTGAAAATGACTGCAGGCATTGCAAATCCTTTTAAGCAAAGTTAAAGAGGGCAGATGTCCTTGCTGGTCACATATAGTTAGGCAACTTGTTGCCTGGAAACACATCCCTGTGGTTTAAGCATTATGAAGAGTCAATTAAAAAGCTGTCTTTGTTCTAAATTTTAAATATTCTCTTGTATTCTTCTTTTGCCTTCTTTAAGGCAACTGTTCTATATTTTGTAAATTAGCCATAAATAGACATTAAATGGATGAAATCACTTAATGCTTCTCTTAATAAAGGTAAACAATAGTAGGGATGGGTATTTGAAACTGTGCAGCTAATGCAGCAGAGGTGTAAAGGAGCAAGAATCCTTTTGCCCATCCCATCTTGATTGACTGAGTAGCAGAAAGACATGGGATAAGCGAAAGATCACTGTAAAGTGCCCAGGAGGTATAAGTGAGGAAAATAAAATAGCGGTGGAAAGCTATTAAGGGATCTGGCTGCAGGCAGCACACTTGTGTTTGCATAAGGACTGTCCTTCAGACAGCATCGTCAGCGTGCTTGGCCCTTTATAGAACATCAGAGACTCCGAGGTGCAATTTAAAATAAAACCTGATCAAACACTGTATGTAATCTATGCCTACCCTGAAGTGAAGGGAAGTACACCTGAGGAATGAGTTATATGCTGCTTCTGAATTACAAACACCTCAGTCCAGATCACAAAAAGAGAAGGTGCTCAGTCTCACAGTCCCATTTTTAGGAACTTTGCTCCCTATCTGAAAAGATGCCTCAGGAAAAGATTACAAGATAAACCAGTTGAAGGGAAAGCTGCTTATCTAGCCAAGAGGAGACAGAATAGGTTTTTCCTTTGCTTCTCTCCTTCTCCCTCCTTTCCATCTCCTCCCATTTGGAGGAGCCTTTCTGAGATACTCACTGCCCAAGGGTAAATTTTCCCTGAAAGCAGCAGACTCCATCCACTCCTTTCATGCAGCTTCTTACTATTTAACTCATCTAGGATGCGGGCTGGTTCATTCTCATCATCTCTGTATTTTGAAATACTGCAGCTTCAGAACTACCTCCCCAGAGGAGACTAAACTGCTGACCAGGCAGAGGACACTTCATTCCTCTTGTTGAAGAGGGGTCATGGTGCAACAATGGTTGCAAAACTGACCAAAGCACAAAGCAAGCTCACAGCAGTGAACCTTAATTCCTACCTTCACTGCAGAGGAATGTGTCAGGGAGGGGATGTGAGATCCCACTGTAAGCATTTTACAACCCAGTTAGCATTTTACTCAGAAACTGCATAATATATCAACAGTCCTCAGAAAAGGACTGAAACTCAGGATTCAGCTTTCCCCTCCTTCAAGTCAGGATCCCGATTTTTCATCCAGGAAATAGGCTGAGAGTGTATCTAATGCTCCAAACGCACACACTGAGACAGATGGTACAGCAGCCACTTTGTGAAACCTGAAAGCACTCAGGTGTGACATCTGTGAGCATGCACAGAGGCAAAGTTTCGTGTTTCTACAGTACATAAGGTTATGCAGCAGCTGAGCAAAATGCTTTGAGATTTAGGCATCAAATTGTACTGACATCTTTGGAGGGATATAGGATTTGATCTTCAAACCCATGAGTGGGATTATTATTTAGTACTTTGTCACTGCCCCATCTGGACCTTGTCATTATGGCTCCCTCTGGGAACTCCTGTTTTTAACATGTGGAATCTGCTGCTATAAAAGAACTAAGCTCTTTTAATTTGCAGGATTAGGAGTCAGTCACACAGGACAGCAGTTTGAGGGGAATGGGTGGGTGTAATGCAGCTTCTGAAGTAACAGTAAAGCCTAACAACCTAGTTGCAATATATATAAATTAATTAGTAGCTACTAACTTACTATCAGGCTTATTACACGCACCCGACTGGAGTCCTGAATGGATTTGGGTATTCCTTCACTCAGTACTGCCACATTTTGTGCCCTAGACACAAAATGTCTCTTCTGCAGGCAGGAGAAAATGGATATTTTGGGCTGGAATGGCTACGAGTGGTGGGGTGGTCAGTTAGTGGTGGGGTGGTCAGTTAGCAAGGAGGTGATGAAGTGAAACCTGTATGTGCAATCTTTCGTGCATGGAGGTAAAATTGCCAAAGGGTGTTCCAGTGCCTGAAAATTTTTCCTAGGGCTAGGAACTACATCAGTTTTGATACACAGACAATTATTTCACCTGTAGGGTTTTTGCTTGTTTACTTGTTCATTTATATTTAATAGGATAAATTCAAGTCGGAGAGGCCTCTAGAGCAATCTCCTGCCCAAAGCAGGGTCAGTTCCTAGGTCAGGCCAGGTTACTCAGGGTTTCGTTCAGATTAGTCTTGAAAACCTAGAAGGACAAACTCTTTGGGCAACCCACCCCTCTGCTTTCACTGTCCTCGTGGAGAAAAACTTTACCTCATATCCCATCTGAACCTCTTTTTTTTCATCTTATGGCTGTTGTCTCTCATCCTCCTTCCATGCCCCACTGTGCAGTGCCTGGCCACACCTGCTCCATGCCTTCCTTTAGGTATCTGGGGAGGCTGTTCAGTCCACCAGAAGCTATCCCTGCTCCAGGCTAGACATCCCCAACTCCTTCTGCCTCTCCTCACAAGACAAGTGATCCAGTTCTCCTCCATTATGGTGGCCCTCAGTGGAACCCACTTACAGTTATGAGTTCCTGTCTGTGACTGGGGACCCGGAACAGTTTCCCCTCTTTCCTACAATATCATCACTGGATAATCCAAATATCTGGGAAATGGAAAACTCCTCTTCAGAACCTTCTTCCCCTTATGGAGCCAGCTCCGAAACTACATCTTGGCAGTCTTAGAAGGGCTTCTAGGTAACCAGAGCAGTAGGATGGGAAGACACCAGGCCCATACAACAGACGATGGAAGGTTAATTGAGTCACTGTGTCTGATTTTTATCTCCCAGTTGTCTGGGAAAGAGTGGAGAAGAGTGAGAGCTTTTTCCTGATGCACTTCTTTGTTTTAGGTTGAACAGCTGCTTCATTCAGTTGAGCTTTATCATTTCTCATCCAGTATGATTCTGAAAGTCACAGCTTCTCCAGCTGTTTTGCATGGCTCTGAGCTTTAAGTTTCCTTGTTAAGATGAATTTCATTTTCCAACTATTGATCTTACCTTCTAAATTTTTCATTCTCTCTTTGAAGTTGCAGCCATATAGAAATGTTCCTGCCACTGACTGTGATTTCTTCACACGACGATTAAGCTCAGTGTATACTGAGTGTCAGTAAAGGTAATGAAATCAGATCATCATCTGAGGAAAATCAAAGTAACTTCTGTGAAATTATTTTCTGTTTTCCTGTACAATAAAGGCCATAATCAGTATTCTTCACCTAGGTGTGGCACTACTGATAAAGATATTCTGATTCCATATAACTTTTTAATGATTCTGTTTACTCTCATAGATTTACTTTCAGCAGATTAATGATTGTTTTCTTTCTAGAGAAGATGATTCAGTAATAATCCTTTTGGGTCAGAAAGAAAAGCTTACAGGATAGAATTGCTAATGTTTAGGTGAAATATTGCACAGAACAGAATTATAAATTAATGACACATACATATATCTTAAATCATTAAAATTCATCTGAGAGAATTGTTTGTACATTTACTCTACTGTGAATGTGGGGAAAGTATTTAGAGTCAAGTGCTGATCATTAGTCAACTACTAGATTAAGAGGCAGAAAATGTTAACTTTATGGACCCACAGGACTTTGTAATTAAATTTCCTCCTATTTTTAGTCAGTATAACCCTGATTATAAACTCATAAACAAGCTTACTGACCGAAGTACTCCATGTAAACTGTTTCTGTGCAGAATGCCTCAGTTGCAGGGAGGGTGTTTGTCATAGGACTGAAGGGATGAGCAAGAGTAAAAAAGTGTTTCTAGAAAATGGGTTTTTTTCCAGAGTTCTATTTTATCGCAGTTAGGATAATTCTTGCTTCCTTCAGAAGAGCCCTAGTTAGGCAGACTTTCTAGTCTAAGCTCTGCAGCCTGATCCAATATCCCCTGGATCCACCCTGAGGTGGATGTTTCAAAGTTCCACAGTCAGTGGGGAACCCTAGAGATCCCATTTGCCCTTCCAGAGAGCAGCTCAGGCCAACAGCAGCCCAACAGTGTCAAAGGCTCTAAGCACAATGAATGGGATGCCACCTGGAGCCTGACAATTTCAGAGTACGGGCATTGTGGTGTTTGCAGAGCATCTGGTTGCAGCTACACGCAGCACTTATAGAGCCTGGTCCACAGTTGTGGATGGACATGTAGTCACCTCATATTTCCAGAGCCTTGGAAGAAGGAGTGGTGGCTGACAGCCCATCTGGGTGGCATTTCTGCTCCTGCTCCCCTGGCAGGTGTCCCATTCAGGGCCAGCAGCAGCGCAAAGAAGGGGGAAGCTCTGCCCTGTGACTGCACAGTAAGAGTGTGCAGCTGGGGCTGAGAGGATCGGGAGTCGGGGCAGGAATAAATCAGGTTCTGGTCCACAAAGTCAGATAGGTGCAGGGTCCATACAGATGACACCAAATAATATTTCTCCATGTCCTCTCAACCAGCAGGACTTGATGACAGGAATGCTGGCTACTCTCTGGTGCCCACTGGATTTCAGGTTTCAGCTTTCAGTTTTACATGGGAGGCACTCAAATTCTCCAGGGATGCAAAACAGTATAAGGCAAGAAAACAAACAATTATACATCATCTTCATACACTTCTAAGCATGTTAATCGCTGTTAATGTTAATATAGCCGTTAACCCTCCATTTTATAATGAATATGCCTGTCTCAAAACCTGTCTGACTTTTATCTGTAAGATATGATACTACAATGCTCTGGCCATCCTTTGATCTTAGATACAATAGGACTTTGAACAGGAGAAGACTGTCCATTCCAGCCTCAGAAATCTCCTCTCTGATCACAGCGTTTCTGTCTGAACATCTCCACTTTTATGCTGCACTTGCAAACAAAGGTCCTGCCTTCTTTCCTCGCCTTTTCACATCTTTCTTGACCTATTTCCCACCAAAACTTTGTTCTTTTCAGAATGGTAACTAAGGAAAATTTGCAATTTTCCTTCATTCCCTTTTATTTCTTTCTCCTTTGATGCCATTGTGGTCACACGCTGAACTCGGAGCTCTGGTCTCAGCACTCCTTTCCTCCCTCTGGCTCAGTTCGTGCCACCCCTCCCCACCTTCCTGCATTCCCTCCTCTTTATGCTATTTGGTTTATGATCTCAATGAATATAACTGTTCTGTTTAGGGAAAAAAGATCACATTTTCTTTTGATCCACTTCCAGTGCTCATTGTACTACCTCTTATTTCATTCCTTCAAAAAAACTCGTTGTTAAGCTCCTTTTTTCCAAACTATATGCCCTTTTTTGATTCAACAAAATCACCCCTTCGGTGCCTTTTCTTGAGAACTCTTTTATCAGTGCTGGTATCTTTTGCCAACTCCCACTGCATTTTCAATCTCGGT
Source organism: Dromococcyx pavoninus (assembly GCA_033558185.1). Lineage (NCBI taxonomy): Eukaryota > Metazoa > Chordata > Aves > Cuculiformes > Neomorphidae > Dromococcyx > Dromococcyx pavoninus. The sequence goes on from JAUMJL010000735.1 coordinate 1,715,599, forward strand.
TTCCCTCAGTGTGATCCCTGAAGAGGTATGCTTTATTTTTCTTACCTCTCTTCTCCTAGGTGCTCATTTCAACCAAGTTGCAATGTTAAAACATTGCTGCAATCCTTCGTATTTGGGGGCAAAATTCATATTTTGCCTTCTGAACAGGAGTAGTCTGGAATTTGTTTCATGTCTGCTGTTTCAACTCATAAACATCATGATTTTTTGCTCTGCAGAAATGAGCAATCCTACAAGTAGCTACACTTACTCTCCACTACTCTTTGGACACAGTTTAAAGTTTTCCCTTTTTGAAAATTGTCTATGCTATAATTATTCTTCATATTTGCAAGGTATTTGCATCTCTCTGACCCATAGCTTATTTTGGTATAGTTGTTATGAGCCATTTAGAGTGCAGCTTTGCAGGATACTAAGCATAACCTGCATCAGTGCACTTAAACAACGCCTCTCTGTTCAGCACATATGCAGCCCACTCCAGCTGTCAGCACCTATGCACATACAGAATTTTTACTATGAAATTAACTTTTCGGTGTACCAGGATTCACTGGCTGAGCCTTGTGCTTTCCTCTGGCATCCACAGATGCTGCTCGGCACAGAACCACATCCACGCAGCACCAAGTTCTCCAGAGCCAGATCTGAAGCACAACATTTTTTGTAACACTAGTGTGTTGAACAACCATGCACTAAATTGCTGACATTTAATTTCAGTAAATCCAAACATAATACTGGCATACCCATGCACCAGTCAGCTTGTTCAAAAGTAGCTTTCAAAAGCTGTATCAAGCCACCTCATCTGTCTTCTGTTGAATAATTCCCCTATGCCATTCAACCACCAATCCAGACACTCCCCAAATTAAACCAGATTTCCTACACTACTGTTGCAATGATTTTCACATACATCCTAGATTGCTTTTCAGCACAATGGTCTGTTCCTTGTAACAGAGGATGAAATAGACTCTGAAATATAACTTTGGAAATGAATAGAGTCCAAGTAATTATAAAACTTGATATTGGAATATATTGTTGTTATGAAAAGCATACCAAAGAAATTGGAATAAATTGAAAACTGGAAGTGAAGAGGATATTACAAGGATGTAGAAAAGTACAGTGCAGGGATCAAATTTACTAATGTGAATATCTGAACCAACTGAAAAGTTATATTGCTACCTGCATTAATTGGTTAAGAGAATTTTATGAGAAAAGAAAAATAATATCTCCTACAAAAACAGATGATTAGTGTCCCTTGAATGCCAACTTTTTGACACGCAAACTTGACGAGAACTGATTGAGTTACAGTAAGTTATCCCTAAACCAGGCTTTCTTGCCCATTTATCTTATCTAATTGCATTTGCTATCTAGACTATTTCTGAAAATTTCATGTGGCCTTTATATTTTTACTCTGGGTCAAGAAATTAATTTAAGCTTTCTAAAATGTATATTCCCTTCCTGAAAATGTAAAAAAAAAAAAAGAGAACCACACTAAAATCACTTATTCTATCTGTCTTTTAAATAATACACTGTCTTGCAAAGTATAAGTAACAAAAGCTAAACCCGATCTTCAGAAATATGTGTCTAGTTTTACAGCACTTCCAAAACACTGAAGCACAAAGAAACTGAAAATTGACTAATACATTTAAATAAAGATAATATTCTGGAAACTGGTTGCAGGTTTTGGCTAGCATGATTTATAATCCTTTATAAATTTCTAAAAAGAATAGAAAGTGTAGCATGTATTGTAGCTTTAAAGAACTAAGATACAGATAGACTAAGAGACTGGATTACTAATCATTGACGACTGAAATATGCAAATTAAAGTAACATCTACAGCCACACACAGCTGTCCCTGACTTAGGAAGTTTGCTGAAGTTAAAGAAGTTTCCACTAGTAAAATGTCTGAAGCAATGTGTTGTTTTGTACATCAGGAATTTAGATATCCGAATTAAGATTTTCACTCCAGAAAAATAAGAAGTGACTTCAGTATCATGAAAGTTTGTGTCGACTCCCTTCAGGGTCAGGTCCCAAGTGGCAGAAAGAGTGGCTCTGGCTGTAAGCTTCTTCAAAGATGTCTTAAAATTATATTGAGGACTTGGGCACAGAGCTCACAGCTGAGTTAGAAGAAATAAGGTCCTGGAAGTCTCTTTTGGGGACTTTTAGTATATGCACCAGATGCATGCATCTTTGGTAAGGCTCACAAGTTTAAAGTTAAACAGATGTTGAGATATCCATGGGCCCAAGGCCTGCAACAGTCTTTCAGAAAGAGTTGTGAACGTTCAATGAAATAGTAGCAGTGGCCCAGTCCACCTGCATGGCTGCCGAGATTGTAAGGCAAGTTGAAGAAGCTTGTTAAGAAACGCACCAAGCAAAACTAAACAGAGAAAATCACAGTAAGGAGAAAAGGGGAACACTTCAAACACAGCCTTAAAATGATTGTTCTGCAAATAAGTGCTGCCTTCCATCTTAGTAAAAATACCTGTTTTCATAAAGCCAGAGGCCAAAAAAAAGCAGTGCATGCTTTGACGTGTAAAGCAAAGGGTGAGACACTGCACAGTAATGGTCCCCCAGCATACAAGGGGTGTTACCACGGGCTGCTGCAGGCTTGTAACCCATCCAGGCCTCGGCTTCTTCAACCCATCTGGTCCCATCCAAAGGAAGAGGGCTCAGGCTTGGCAGCCTTCCCCCAGGGGCTGTGGCTTCGACCATGCCATCACAAAATGGGTCTTTCTTCTCCTGAGTACTGTTTTTACACATGCTTACTCCTCTTTTATGTGACTGTGATTTCATTGATGTTAGGTTTCCTCTCCTTGAATTGTTTTGTTTGTGAAACTACCAGGAAGAGAGGCAGTTGATTAGGAGTTCTTCTGATTCTTTGACCCCTGACAAGGTCAAGTTTGCCACCAATCCCTGTTCCCACAGCCATCCCAAAAGGACCAGGAGGACCGCAATGGCTACTGGGGACCCATGGGGCTCCAGGGACCATTCACAGTAGACCTCCTGGTCCCTCCAGTAGACAACTCTCAGACCATCTGGACTCTGAAACAAGAATTTTGACTATGGAAAATATAATATTGATGGGTATTTAAATTTTACTGGTTATCTTATGACCAATAAAAGTACATACCTTTTAGGAATGTCTTCATATTTCCACACAGTAGTCATGACTTTCTTCAGATGGGCTGAGATTTATCAGAAAGGATTAAGGAAAAGATCATGCTGCTTCTACAGCTGTTGCCTTATGTCTCTGTTTCCTCCAATGCTTGGCCCAAATTAGAAAGACTTTCTTCTCTAGAGCAACTGAAACCCTGAGAATGAGAAACATAAAGACACTGTACATCTAGTTTTATATTTGAGACATTTCCAGGTGATTCTTCTATTTCCATTTAGTCGGTCACAAAAAAAAGAACATAAATTATGAATGGAATATAATAGGGTTTTTTTAAAAAAACATCCCCACTGGGCTCTGATCAGTGGAATTACACCAGATATAATAATTGTACCACAAGGAGGCTTTTTTACAGTCTACTTTGAACTAATCAAAATTCATAAGCAAAATATTAATCAAATTATTTCAGAAGTTGCATCCTAGTGTTCAGTATTTATACTAGCTCATTAATGCAAGGCCAGAATCAACTTTCAGGTTCCTGTCTTTCTTGCCACCCTAAAATACATGTGCTTCCACAACACAGAGTGAAAAAATAGTGTTCATGTAGTCACAGTAGAGATTTCATGTCTTCAAATGTCATCTGTTCATGCTGGCATAGACATATTGTTCTTAAATAATGTACCTTCAAACTGTATCAGTAAAAGTATTACCATGATTATTAGGGACACATCTTTTGGAGCTAAAACTCCACTATAAAATACAAATCTACCTACTGTAGCTCTCAAACTACTGAACTCTATGGGACTTAAAATAACTCCAGCAAACCAGCCACAAAATATCTGGCAAACACACCAGAAAAGGGATCTGTCAGTTTGATGTTACACACCTCCTTTTCCTTCTCGTCTATATAGTTGAAAACACTGAGTTTGTTTCCAGTTATCTTTTATTTAGCTTATATAATAAATTAGGCTTTTTAATTACTGAAATAGAAATATGAAAAGCAATTTGAAACTCAGAATGATTCTTTCTGCCAACAGAGGTGGAAGATAATTGCTACCATAGTAAAACGTTATTTGTAAAGGACACCAGGAAAGAAAGAGCTTTCAGAGTCACAAGTAGCAATTACATGCTAACCTCTCCAGAAATCTCCATGGTCACTGAACACTATCAATGCTTGTGTGAAAAATGCCCTCGTTAAAGTATTTCAGCATCTCTTGTTAGCACTGAGACAGGTTATATCCTATTTAGCAAAACAAAACATTAGAAAAACCCTGGCAAACCTGCATATGCAACACTTGACATCCAGAGGTTTCTGAAAGTCTAATGACTGAAAAACAGCACTTTTTGCAGCTAAGTAGTGAAGGAAGTGTCTACACGTACATAGTGGGGAAAATTTCTAACTTTTTAATAGCAAAGGTAGTTAACCTTATGTCAGCTTAAAAAAATAAGATTGGAACGAAGTCAAGAAAATTTGTATCCTTAACTTACCTTAGAACATTCAAATACTAAAAATCACACCTACAGGAGATCTTAAATGTAAAAATGGTACCTCCTGCTTATTGAACGTTTAAGTAGAAGTTAGATATAGAGTCATAGAATGGTTTGGGTTGGAAGGGACCTTAAAAATCATCCATTTCCAACCCCCTGCCATGGGCAGGGACACCTCCCACCAGACCAGGCTGCTCAAGGTCCCATCCAACCTGGCCTTGAACACTTCCAGGGAGGGGGCATCCACAGCTTCCCTGGGCAACCTGTGCCAGTGTCTCACCACCATCATTGTGAAGAATTTCTTGTAGGCCCCCTTCAGGTACTGGAAGGCCACTATGAGGTCTCCCCAGAGCCTTCTCTTACCCAGGCTGAGCAGCCCCAACTCTCTCAGCCTGTCTTCATAGCAGAGGTGCTCCAGCCATCTGATTGTCTTTGTAGTCCTCCTCTGGACCCATTCCAACAGTTCCATATCCTTCTTATGCTGGGGATTCCAGAACAATGCTTCAGGTGGGGTCTCGCAAGAGCAGAGTAGAAGGGGACAATCAGCTCCCTTGACCTGCTATGTGCATATGGATCTTTTACTGTGAAACCATAATGAACCAATAAGAAAGATGATTATATCTTAGTTCTTTGTTTAAATATTTAAATATCCTATAATCAAAATGACCAGATATGTTGGCTGTGTTAAATGCCTGACAGCCTTTTCTGATCAGAACTGGAAAAATACAACTATCTTGACTCTGTATGCTAATTGCATTTTAAGTGCACTGGGTGAAAATCTCTATTTTTAGTACAATGTGTGGACAAGTTTTAATTGACTGTGATATGGTCTTTTCTATAGACTTTATTAGAAAGGTTATAGGCACATGCAGAAGCAAATAACTGTACTTATATTAAGTGTATGCTTGGATTCATATCTTACTGCCTTTGGTGGAAGATGGGCAGTGGCAGTAAAAAACACTACTGTGGAGATAAACTTTAGATGCTACTCAGCGAGAACCTATGTCTGGTTCAGAAATGCAAGGATATATTAGATTAAAAGAGTTAGTGCAGGCTAAGTAATGAAAAACATGCAGAAGCACATTCTGCAACTATGAATCCTTTTTCTATCACAGCTATCATTTTTATTAGCCACAATACTAATTAAGTTTCTTTGCAGTTACTTCAGTTCATCTCATTATTAGCAGAAAATATATTAAATTGTGAATCAGACCCTGTGGTGATCTCAAGGAGGTAGGTTCATAACGAAGGACCAAAATCATCCATTTCTGCAGCTGTCTTTCCCAGAGCTGCAAAGAGGTTATACTGGGCTCTTGCTAGAGATTTTCAGCTTCCAAAGCTGATAGGTAAATGTTTATGTGCCACAGGAAAAGCTGGAAGGGTGGTAAGAAATATGATGTCTAGGAAACAGTGATGGTTCCCATATTGCCATGAGCTTTTTGGACCCTTCTTAGGTGCAAGCAAGTGGAGTGGAGCATTACCCCAGCTCACTCAGCTCCCTTTTGTGACTTAAAGCTGGTTGTATCTTCTGCTTGGAGGGGTTATGTGCAGAGCTCCATGCAAATCAGACATCAGCCCACAAAGATGGCTCAGATCCTGGGTTTAGTAGGAATAATTGGATCAGCATCAGTTTTTCTGGTAATAGTTGGGCATGACTTCTGAGCAAACTGTCTCTGAATTATGGGATTTTTCCACGTGAAAGTCAGTCTGGTAAATGTGCCTTGTGCCATGTCACACAGCAAATTGATCAGTTTTCAAATAAAACCAAAACAGTTGTAGCAAAGTTCTGTAATAATGACTCCTTGTTTTTCTTTTTTTTACTGTAAAATATTTTGTATGCATTTATATGTATTTGCTTCTTTTCTAATTTAAAAAGGTTATTGGGAAGCACTGTTAGTAATTGATTTGGGGGCTAGAAAGCGATAGGAGACGTGAAACGTTAACACTGTAAATACCCCCAGCTGCCTGTAAGGACTTTGCCTGCAGTGAGCTATCATATTTGGTAGGTCTGATCTCCAGCATCAAGGTTACCTACTTGCTGGTCTGTCCATTGTGGACACAGTCAGGGTGTTCAAAAGCTTGGTTAATGCAGGCGAGGAGGAAAAGTGATTATAAACCCCAGCAGCACACTGTGGTGAAAGAGCCAAAGAAAGTGACTTAGAGCTGGAAAATGTCATTAGTACCAGTGGGCCTTGTCATTAGGTCAGGTGAGATGAACCAAATAACTGCCAGGGAGAGGCTGCGTACCAAGAATTTTGTAAGCAGCAGGGGAGTGAGAGCCTGGCAATTAGTTCAAGGAATAGGATTGTCTCTGTGAAACAAACAACCAGAATCAATTAATCAGTTGTATGATTATTCAGAAGAGGAGGAGAAAGTTCATGTGTTTACCTGTAAGCCTATATTTTTCTTTCTTCAGAACAATATGTTCTGCATTTTGTTGTAGAATATGTTCTTGGACCTCAAAGCCACACCAGACCTTACCTCTTTCAGAGTGTGAAATTTCACCTAACATCCATTTGCAAGGAGCAATAATTGCTTTGTGCTAAAACTGTGTCTTCTAGGTAAGTATTATGAGTTGAACCATTCAGGACTGTCTTTGATAGTTTGCTGTAAGAGATAATGTCACTGTTGAAGATCTGAGCTCTATTTCCTGTCCGAACTTCGACAGCTTTGGTTCAAGGCAACGCCTGCTAACCATCTGCCTATGCTACCTGAAAGACCTCTTAGGTATCAAATATTTTTCTTGGAATGTACTTCGGCACTGTGAGCAAGTAATCTCTCTGTCCTTTTTGATAAAGCTAACCATAGCAATCTCTTTAAACTTGATATTATTAGGCCTGTTCTCCAGCCTGTAATCATATTTGAAGTTCTTTTTAGCAGCCATTTCAATTTTTCAGTGTTTATTGTTTGTTCAGTGTTTGCCCTATTTATATGTATTTGATTAATTTACAGAGACAAAACCCCTTCTCAGCCTCCCTTCTGCTAGTTTAAAGAAGACGAATTCCCATCTTCTAAAGCAGACTTTCCACTCCTCCATCATACTAAATTTTCCTTCCCCCAGTCAACATGGAAATCCCCTTTCTTGAACAGGAGGCACTAGAAATACACATTTTATGCATCATCTTTCCCTTATGACAATTATTTTTCTTATGGCTGCCTCAGAATTTTCTGGGGTTTTTTCCAGGAGCTGTTAAATACTAATATTTGTGCCTCTGGGCCACATAATTTTTTCCCAGACTGAACTTTATAGTATTCCCTCTGTCTTTGGCAGTAAATAAGTTGTGGAATATTCAAGAAATGTCTTTTTTCAGTCATTCCCTTGCTGTCCATATCTGCTACCTGGCATACACTGATAACGAGCAATCCAAGCATGCTGTCTGTGCCAGCAAACTCTGCTGGCACTTCAGATGGATGTGCTTGAGAATGAATAGAACAGAACAGGGTTCTTCAGGGACTTCAGAAACCCTGCTTCAGTTGTCATTCGTGCCTAAATAGAAACTCTTTCCTACCTCTAAAAGAATACCTGATAGTCATATTTGTTCTCTCACTTAGAAATCATAAATTAATTCTTGCTTTTTAGCTTTGGTTGTTCACTGAAAGAGGGATCATTTCCTCAAGGACTGAAAACTCAGAAGTCTAAAGATCTGAGGTTCACGTTCCTCACAGATACAAAGAAACTTATTTCTTAGGGGTCAGCAATGGCACCTAATAGCCAAAAAGTCTGAAAAATACTCAGGAAGTTTATTCCTTGCAGTAGCTTTTTTCAAGACCTCTGTTTGAAGGTGGTTAACTTGTCATTCAGGGGATTAGTGCCATAGGATGTAGCTGTTGGAGAGTCAAGGTCATTTTGAAATGCGTTTATCACCAAGAGTGCCTCTCAAGCATTCCCGTTGAAAACTCTATATCACTTTAGTGCTAACTTTCCAGAGTACCTGCATTAAGGAATCAGTTTGGCTTTTGGCTTTCTTGTTTTTAACTGACTGGAAGGTACTTATCCAAACAATAAGAACATCAGCTATCAAACAATGGCTGAGTACAACTGTATTTCATTGGAGTGAAATCGAAAGTCCTGACAAAGAAGAGGGGGAGGAGGAGGCAAGGCAAGATCTTCCTTTACTGCTTCTGTTGACAATCCTCTTCTAAACAAAGAGAATAAACTATCATTATTATAATAAATCCATTCTTGAAGTGAACAACTCCTGAAGTATTAACAATAAAATAGTGTATTCTAAAGGACTACTAGTTGAAAACAATCTTATTAAAGAAATAAGATGACATCTGTTATGTCTCAAAGTCTGTCTCCTGTTGCAAATTAATGCCCAGAGTTATGCTCAGCAAGTAAAAGAGCACAGTTCTTCACCTGTATTTTCAAATATCCTATAGCACTTCTTCGAAAGAACCCTTGCTGTGTAACATCTAGACTTAGTGTAAGACCTGTCACTGAGATCAATACATACACTCAGAACCCTGCAATACTGATAGGCCATTACAGCAATTCTAAAATCAATGGAGTATTTAACAAGGTGCTAATGTAACTCCACTGAGAACAAGACAATGAGCCTGTTGCAACATTCTTGTGACAGATTTTTGCAGAAGTATTTTCGATTTCTGTGTATTTTTGAGAAAAGGTTACTCCTTATAACTGATAAATAGCAGTCTTCTGTGCATAGCATCCTAAATAAAAACATCCTCCCACCCCCAGCCTTTCCCCACTCTGCAACTGACATGGTGGTGTACTTGGGCTGTGCTAAGCCAGTCCTATCCAGCAGTGATTCAGCAAGGCAGCTCAATATCTACACCCAGCATCCAAAGCTGTTTTTCTAGTACACTGACATGAGATGTGCCACAGCTAAAGGACTGACATGAGACATGCATAGCTAAAGAAAGCAAAGCTCAGAGCAACTTCTTCAGCTGCAGCCAATTATTTAAACTCCTGCAGAGTAAGCTATATAGGATATTCCTCAAAGGTCACTTCTAACTTAATGTAGGTCAGTAAACTACCTCCTCCTAACTCCTCGTACGCAGAACAGATGCCGTGGGACAATACTGATGGTAAATTCTTTCTCCGCATGGAAACGCATGACCTGCAACTGTTATTTTTTGATCCCAAAATGAGAAAAAGGATAAGGGAACTGGAATGACATCGCTGCAATCAATCACATTGGTCATCCAGTCTCAAGCAGTAACTAGACACTAGCTCTCTACGGCAAACGTAGTATAAGAATTTCCCAGTCTCTCCATCCTTCTCCACTGCAATTATCTGCACCCATCAGTTGTGCAAGTATCTGTTGGGAAAACATTCTAAACTGGACCAGTAAAATGGCTGTGTTTTTATAAACAAAACTAACAACAACAAAACTCTCCACAACAATTAGCACTCAGAAGTAATTCACCTGAATCTTATTACACAGGTGGTTTAGATTATGCTCAACAGGCAATTGCATTAGTGAGACTGAGTGTCCTAAACTGCAGGCTGAGTGTGAAAAGTCTTGCACATCAAGAGAAAACCTGCACGGAAAAATACCATAAAAAGGCGTGTGATGATCACTGTCTTAAGTCTGCAGAGCCCTCTCTTCAGGCATTTATACACAGGAATTCGAAACTGCAGAGAGAAAAGACATGAATTTCTAAAAAAGCAAAATTAGGAAGTCATTCAGAAAAGGTAGGTGAAGCTTGCAGTAGTTACTTCATGATTTTTTTTATCTCAATAAGTGACAGTAGAGCAGCCAGGTAAAAGGACAAAGCATTTAGGCTCCATATCCCCCTTCCAATCAATATCTGAAGCCATGGACTTGAATTATTGCTTGCCAAGAGGGAGAAGATTTCCTTCCTTTTCACTCATCCATCTTGTTTTCCTTCTTTTCTCTCTGCCTGATCCTAGTCACTTTCACTTGTTCCCTGAACTCTGCCAGTTTTCATTTCAGATGTTTTTGTGGTGGTGGGTACCATCACATTTAAATCACCTTGTTTGGCTTATGATGCTGCATACTGGGTACTTAAACTCAGGTTCTTCTCAGGTGATGTTCTCAAGCTGTTTTCGATGGGATATGATGCTGCAGTCAGTAGTCATTCAAGGTAATACTGAACTGTGATCAGATTCTTGGAGTCTTATTTCAAGAATATGGAATTATCTACTGCCAAGCAATAATAAGAGACATCTGAAAAACAAGCTTCTTGTGCCTGGCCACTAGTGTTAAATAGCAGCATTTCCTTAAAGTTTGGAATAAAGTAGTTCCTTAAGTCTATTTTTAATAAAACATATTCATCTGCAATTATAAATCAAATAGCTTTATAATTAAAAGCCACACTTGGCCTTTTTTAGCCTGTGAAGTTTTGCAGGAAATTGGAGCCTTGCTGTGGGTTTGGTTTTTTTTTTAACATAGCTGAATGTTTCCACAAATGACTTCTTCATACCTCTTAATTAAAACACATAATAGCTTTTCATTTAAAGAGCACAAATTCATCAAAACAAATAACAGTCCAAATTGTCACTGAATCGTTGCATCTCTGTTTTCTTGTCACCTAGTTAGAGATCCAGAAGTGTTGCAGAGTTATAGATGACATTTCATTCTTCTTCTGGTGTCACTACAGATTTCTAGCACTCCCCACCTGTTCTCCTCCAGGATATCAGAAACAGCAATTCCTTTGGAACATGAGCGCCGTTGAAATCTCATTGATATCACCTTTCCCCTAAACTGTTTTTTTACCTGCTCTTTGCCATTAAAATTGTTCATACCTACATTAATAGACGCCTCCTCTTCTCCAGAGCTCTAAACGTCATCTGTCAAAGACATTTCTACTCAAATAGAAGAATATCTAATCCTCTTTGTTGGACAATATGTTAGTTTAAGTTATCTTTATCTCTCCTATTGCAGTACTGCTTAATTTCAGGGCAAATTCATTTTTATTCTGTTATAGTGTCCAGCCTTTTCATATTTATAGCATGGTGCAGCAAGTTTATGACAAACATGAATTAATTTTTTTGTGGCTGAAATAAAAATTGTGTGTTTTCCAGGCTGCACTAATTGGGTGATCCTACTGGGATACCTTCATTGTCACTGCAGGATTTGAAGTGGCAGGTGTTTAGGTGTGATGCAGATTCATCCTCTCATACCTGCGCTGCCTAACAGCATGAAGGCATATCCAAAGCTTCCAAAAGCCTGTAAAACTCTGATAATCCTGCTAAGATTTACTGCAGCTGTTTGAGAAAGAGATACAAGTAAGTTCTGAGATTAGATAAAAAAGAAACATTTTTTTTTAAAGATAAGCAAGTCCACTCTGAAGGAAGAAATTCTGTAATTCACCTTAAGTACTATCCAAGGAGAAACTAATTCCTTTCAGATGCAGGGTCAAGTTTTATGTGGAGTTATCTTGACCTGTAATCAGTTGGGTTATGAATAAACATATGTGCTCTCAGGAACCGTGGAGCGAAGATAAAATATGATTACAAACACATCTAGTCCAACTCTCTTGGAAGTCTGTGGAAAGGCTGCCATTGATTTTGGTAGTATTTGGATGTAATTCTGTCATTCAGCCCGGGTGCTTTCCTTTAGAACATTTTGGTTCTCTCAGTGTCAGAACAAATGCAGCTCAAATTATCATCAGAAGAAACCAGAAAATCAAGGTACTTCTGAAAATTAAGCTAGAAAATCTTTTAAAAAGATGAGTTACCTCCAAATGAGTCCTTTTCTACTAGCAATGAACGTCAGTTCAAGTGCTAGCTAAATGGGAAAAGGGTTTTCAGCACAGCTGGAAAAAGCAGGCAGAAATTTTGTGAAGCTAGAGGTTTGTCCTTCACTTTGTTTAACAAATGAACTCTGGGGCTCTCACTGATGACAGCCATCACTATCCAGTGGATCCACTTCCTAAAATAGAGGGAATAAAAATACATAATTTCGATTTGCGATGGTCAGTGCATTTCTGTAACTACTATCACATTGACACAAATAGCTATTTCTCAGACACATCAGCTATAAAACTAAATTCATTTCACAGTGCTGAGATTCACATACTAAGTTCTTCCTGGTGCATGACAGAGTCATAAAAAAAATTTTGAATCATGCTTCTGATTGCTAGAGCAATGGAAAAGAAGAAAGAAACAAGAAAATGTTGTTTTCCATGACTTGAAGTATGTGAATTTGAGCTTCTGAGTGGACCACAGGGAAGTTTTAGGGCCTTTGAGGCGAGGCTGGAAGTATCTACTTAAAGATCATCAAATAAGGCAGTCGTACTGATCCACTCTGACCATACCATCATCAGCCAATAGATCAGTGGTTGAGAATAACTGTGGCACTGTATATAGCCTGTTGATAATTTTCTGTTACAAAAAACTTATGTTAGAAAACATTTAGGAAAATGAAAGCAAAATTCCTTGTGGAAACAAGTCAATAGCAATGATTCACTCCGCTGAGCAGAAGCAAAGACTCCATGGACCCTTATCATTCAGACTGGATTCCTCTGTAATGTTTGTGGTTTAAATCAGCTTATCCTCAGTCCTCAGTAGGACAGATTCCTTGGGGTGTACCCCAGCCATCAGTCCCTACACACCATTTCATGCACGTGACCTGTGGAGGCAGGAATGATGGGGTTCCCCTGGTTGAACAGCCTGGGTGTCAGATCCTACCTGGGCCACTCAGAACATCCTGTCAGCTCAATGCAATGCCAGTTCCTAGTGGCACTGGTGCCCCTTGTTCCTTCATCCTTATGGCTTTTCCATTGCGTGCCAGATGCTTTTCCTAAGTAGTATTGGCCACTGAAGGACCATTCTTTCAATCAGACCTTTACATTTCACTGCTGGGAATAAGCATAGGGCTTCAGGTCTGCTGAGGAGGAGCCTGCTCTCCTGTCCTTAGGATCACCACCCAAAAATGACGGAGACTAGTAGTTTGGCCAGTTACTCTGAAACTAGTCTTAGGAAAGGGTAGGAAAAGACAAAAGTTAATCTGTATACTAAATTCAAGCCAAGCATCTCTGCTGTCTGTGGAAACAGTTGGACAGAAGTGAAGGGAAGTGAAGCGTTCCTCACCCATGTCTGCTCCATCGGGCATAGCCCAGCTGAGACACTGCCAGCCACTCCCAGCCCTTCTGTTGAGGACACTTTCATCCAACCTCATGTCCTCCATTTGTACTCTTGGAAGAGGATGGGGATTTAGGGAGTCCTCGTTTCTTTTACAACCCAACTCCATTTTCAGGTGTAACTCAAAGACAGAACTCTCCCTGAATTGTTGTTTATTACCTCAAGCAGAAATATCTCTACTTTCCTTACACAAAATCATTGCCCTTTACTACCACTTTGTACTGGTAAAGCCTAGTCGCACCTTCAGCTGGCCATTGCTGACCAGAAGATACTGTGCCAGGCTAAACCTTAATAAAGTGTGAACTTCTTATCATAAGGGCTTTTCCAAGGATGTCACACAAGGGCAGGAATAAACTTTTTCACATGTAAACTTGAAGTTCTACACATGCATACAACTTGTTAATCAAATTTAATTGGATGCCATAACTAGATTTATATAAGCAGTTTATTACCAGTGGGCAGTTCAGATAGGATGATAATCACCTCTGAGATGACAATGAATGAGGATCCTCATATCATACTCTCTCCTACAAGCTTGATTTGAAAGCTTGACTTTGAAGACAATAAAGTGGAGCTTTTATAAGTAACTGAATGCTTCCATTTGAAAGCCACATGCTTTCGCATTGCTGGAATGAAATGTTGAGATGTTTCAGTGGCACATTATTAACATTTTCACTTGAGGTTTTTGTCACAGTTCATAATATAGTTTTTCAAAATATGAAAAAATTATAGCAGAATAGCAGTTAAATTTCCTGGACTCTGAAAGCAGACACTCAAAGACTAGGTTTTCTAGGAAGCACCTTTCAAATCACGCATGGGTATAAGTGAAGCAGCTAACTCAAGGCATGTAAGACAGCAAATCTGTAGCCAAGCTCTCAGAGGTAGTTGAGAGAATAAATCGTTCAGCCATCCACACTGGGAAATTACAGTGTTTGGTTTCCTCAAGGTACAGAGACACCTGCGTTGTTTTCTACTGAAAAACAATACAGACTGGTTTAGGTGAAATAATGTTCTTTAATTCATTAAATTTAGAAGAGCTGAAGGGTTACTTTATAAAAAGCATTCTCCAGTGCCTGAATCTTTTTACTGCAGAGCACAAGAGACAAGTAAATGTAGTGTCTCTCCAGAGCCTGAAAGCTAAAGTGGCAGTACTGACATACGAAATAGTGAATAACACAATGAAAATAGTTTCCTCTTCTTCAGATATGAGCTTGGAGATGTCATTGTTGGTACTCTTCAGAGAAATAATAGCATGCATTATTAAAGACAAAATCACAACCATTGCTTAATGTTATAGAAGACCTCTGATCATATTCTGAGAGCCTCAATGTCAGTCCAGTAGAGGTACTGCAATTTTAATTTACAGTACAATTACTTCATTCTCTTATATTTTGCTAGTTTATTTCCTGTTTTGTCAGGCAATCATTAATCTCTTCTTTTTTTCAAAAAACAAAAAGAAAAATTGAATGTTTGGTAATAACTCCTAAAAGCTATCCACAGTTCTACATACCCTTATTTGAACAAAAAGAAAGTTATTCTAGAGTCAGCTGTATCTCTTTCCCTTGCCTAAAGCTTTAGCATTCATGCCCCATCTTCACTTTTCCTTGAGTATAATTCCACTTTCCTGTTTTCCAAGACAGCCATACTGGCAGCAGCTGTGAGTACATTCGTAAAGAGCCTCATGTAGGATCTGAGTTTAAATTCTAGCTGTTCACACACTGTGTGCTAACATATGTTATAAGTAGTTATAAATTGTGTGCAGATGTGTGCTGGATATTCCAGTGTAGCCAAGCTAACAACATTGAATAACATTTCGTGTGCTTTGTAATTATACATAATGAATGTGCTGTCATATAACAGAGTCCGTGTTTGTGGCAGGACTTATCCACTGGCTTTGGAAGCAAGGAGCAAGAGTTATGGAGTGAATTTTTAAACATGATTTTTAATACAAGATACACAAACCAAAGAGAGGAGACTGATTTCTGAGGAACATTTTATGTAAGAGGCTCTGCTTGAACGAGCACACAAGCCAGGACTTGAAAAAGATTCCTTTCCAACACAATTTTAAAGTCTAAAGACAAAAACATTTACATATAAGTAAAAAGTATGCAAACGCTGCCCTAGTTGGAAAAGCAAAGTGCCAAAAAACACAGCTAAAGGGAAGCACAGTAAAGGAAAGGGGGGGGGGGGGGGGTAATGGGGAGTGGGACAGACAGAGAAAGGCCATTCCAAAGACCAAGAAGAGCAGGGTGAGGGGAGATGAGCATCCTTAAAGTACCTGGTAAATATTCTTCGTTGTCCTCTTGTGCAAAACTGGTAATTTTCATCAAGTGAAGATTAGTATGTTGCTCTCTGTAAATTAGAGTTCGAAGAATAAATATTGGGAATGTCGACTATCTTTGTTGTCTGCTGCACGGAGAGGGCAGACTCTCATTGCTCACACATGGGCTGTGCCCTTTCCATGGGTCCAACAGAATAGCAGCACTGCTTCTCTTCTGACCAGTGGCAAACAGTGAGCAGATAAAGACAGCCTGCTTAGAAGAAATAACACTTTTCTTTAAGCTGTATGAACAAAGCAGGAGAGAAAAAAAGCAAGGAAAAGGCCTGAACACATTCTCGAAATGTGAGCATAGTTTAGCTACAAGCTATAAGAGCAGATCAGACATCTATGGCCTCTCCGACTCAGAGCCCTCTAAGAACTCTAAGCATCTGTTTAAACTAATCTAAATCAAGGTTGCTCTGGTCCCACTATCCTGCACATTTCCAGCTTTTTACGCCTTTCCCCTTTGTGATTTTAGCACAGGCACTTATTTGCTTGCATAGTGAAATGGTCCAGGGAGCTGGAAAAAAAATGAAAGTTTGCTATGAAATGAAATAATTAGCTTTCAGCCAGGTCAGTTCCCTGAACAGGATCTGCATGAAGTCAGAGAGGTGCCAGAGCTAACGTAAGAGAGGGGGTGGAAGTGTGCAGCCTTGGTCCATAGGGAAAGTGTAGGTTACAGTTACCTAGTCCTAGATTGTCTAAAGCTGCCTTGGAAGCACACCATGATGCCTCTCAGCAGATATCAGAAGCTGCGTTGCAACTCCATAGATACACACTTGTCCCTTTTGGGTAATAGAGAGACCTTTCTTTGTAAGCTAAGATGTGTTGTGTTGCCTTTTCCCCAGGTTGCCATCCTGATCGAAAGAGGTTGTGTAGTTTTAATGAGGGTACTCTTCAATAGACGGTTGCAGCAAATCATTAGTGAACAGCATCAGCTCTGACAGACCCATAGCTTTCAGGATTCATCCTGTGTTTGAAGGTGATTTGCTACATCAAAGCTGAGAAAATCTATTAATAAGAGAAAGGAGAAAAATTCCATTATAATTGATTATATCTTGCATTTTTGTTATTCAGCTTACCTTTTGGTATAGATCTTTCTACTTGTATTACACATTCCAGTTCATTTCTTCATACACATAGTATTTGCATCATTTGGCAGAGAACATGAAAACCTAAATGATGATCAGACTTCCCAGATTTTACTGGGAATTGCCTGTTAACATAAAACATATGCAGTTAAATCACATCATGTTAAATCAGCAACATTCTTAACCCCAAAGCATGGCATCTTATTATTTATTGGCTGTTTACTCTTGACTCTTTGGACTCCTCATATCTCACAAGCCTGATTAGCTACATATCTGATAGTTATATTTTGTCCTTAACATTCTTGGTTTAATCTGTGCAGGTCATTTTGCTTGGCCTATTTGTCCAAACTTGTGATACTGTTTGGTACCCTCAGAGTCTACCTTACAACACTGATATAGCTTGACACTGGCTGGTCTCCAGCCTTTGTCTACTGCAAACAAAAAGCTGAATATTGGCATCCCTTATCTGGGAGGGACAGCTGCAACTGTACTTCTTAGCTCAATTTTAACTGTACATTTCTGAGAGATTAAGCACTGTATACAAATTCAAAGCGAATGTTTTGAAAACTTATCTGTGGAAAATATGTAAAAGCACAAAAGAACTAACATTAGGAAGGGCTGTGGCTCAAAAATCCCAGGTAACGTTAGTTTGTTTGCCTACAGGCTGTACCAGTCAATGAGCAACATAGTTTTTTGTTATTTTATGCTATTTTATTGTTGCATTGCCTTTTTTCACATTGGATGCTATACTATTTTTTTGGGGGGACTTCTCATAAGGCTGACTATATTTGACCACATTATGGAGTAATGTTTCCTGACTTTCTGGAAGAACTCATGCAAATTACATGGCATTATGCAATATAATGATGGTAAAAATGGTAAGAGGTAGCAAACTGCTACTACTTAACCAGTTTTTAGGCCAGGATAAACTGCAGCGGTGAAAGAGGACATGGTGACAAGTTACGACTGGAGGAATTTTGTAAGGGGTGATCTTTCATCTGGCTGTCTTAAATTTCACCTTAATAGAGTGTCATTGTGTTGGGCAGTTGAGGAGCTCAGTGGTGATGCACAAGTGTCATTGTGTTGGGCAGTTGAGGAGCTCAGTGGTGATGCACAGGAACTCACAGAGAGCCTGTCATCAGCTTTCAGATCAGAGTCATTATGGTAGATCTAGAATACAGTATACAGTATACACGGTAACTTAAAATGTGGAGGCAGTGTATCATACATCCAGAATAATCCTGGCCTGAACAACAACAACAAAAAATCAGCTATTGTTACTGGTTCAAATCATTTTTATATTTTTTAAAGAAAAACAACAATAAGAGTTGCTCCATCCCAAAGAATGTGTGTTGCTACACCAAAGAACGGCTAACTACATTGTTAGGACTTCAGCTGTAACACTTAACATGCTTCACTGCATTCCCAACCAGCATTCCCTACTTAACAGATAAGGAATGAGTTTGATGATTAAATTATTTCCGTCAAATGCTCTTCTCTTTCAGCTATGCTGGTTGTCTTTTTGTTATTTTATTGACCTCAATTTTCCAGGCCATTGCACTTCCAAACAGCAGTCTTCAGAAGCATTATCCCATTAAGGAAACAATTAGTTTGCAGATTTTAACGTGTCTGGGGTCTTACTGGTATCTGGTTGCATTTCTTCATCTGTCAGTTTGTTTCAGGAGGTTTCACATGCCTTTGCTGCCATTTTAATCAATTTCTCTGGTTTATTAGAAGAAGAAGTGCTACTACTTGCTAGGAGCAATGCCGAAGTACTGGATCACATTGTGCTGATATGTGCTGGACTTCAGAGGCTGAGAGAACGGCTTGGAAATTTTTGCTATGGGAGATGATTATGTCAACTAAGAACAAGTGAGTTCAAATTCAAAGAGGTGACATAAGCACCATAGTTTTATTTCCAGGAGTTGGTCATGTCTCTGTAAGGACCTTGGCATGGTCTCCCCACTCCAGCAGGGAGTCAGTTTTACCTTGCGTAAAAATGAGGCCAGGAGCATGACTTTGCTTTTCTCCTTCATGATGTCATGGCTTAGTATCTATCTTTGTAACCAAGAAACCAAAGAAACTTTAATTGAGATTCAACCCTACACTATGCACGTGCTCTCTTTGTCTCGTTTTTCAATACTAAACCAAGTTGCAGAGATGAAATCTAGCCCTGTGATATTACTCAAGGTGACCAGCTGAAGGATTCAGATAGTTAACCTGTGAATGAGCTGCAGAGGCTAAGTAGCTAGATTAGGAGAGTGCAGGTGGGAAATTGATAAATCCCACAATCAGAGGCATTTACAACATGCTATGAGACTCTGCTTTGTGCTGTTTGTTGCTTTAGGCTGGGATTTTTAAATCCCAGACTTTGTTGTTTTCTCAGCTTTGTTTGCTTAAGGCAAAGCAGTTGTCCAGTACCTCACACAGAGGCCCCTAATTCTGACTGGGACACCCAGTAATTTACAATTTAAGTAAGACACAGTACTAGTGCACAGAATTATGACATTCTGGTCCTACTGCTGCTGGTATTTCACTAATTTTACCATATGGTCGCTGTTTTCAGTATGCTACTTTCCTGTACAGAGTTTGGCCTGTATGCCAAAGCACAGCATGTTGTACACTGAAGGCCACATTTTGCCAGATTTGCTTCCCTGCAGTTCTGTCCTGTAAGATCTGACCAGTCCCTAAATAGCAACAGAAACGACACACTGGATTTTCCCAGTTCTGAAAACAGCATCATGGCAGGTTAGGCAAATTTCTTATGACTGACCCTGATTCTGAAGGAAAGCGACTAATTTCTGAATATTGACTTATAATGTCATATCCCTAAATGGCATAAGCTTTTGCACTGTGGTTATTTTCACTATTCTTATGTTATAGCTAGAGACTAGGTTGCTAACGTCTTCTTTTGTATGCTCAGAGATAGAGGGTTACTGCTCAGGAGCAGACTGCTAAGAGAGCAGCTGCTGGCTCCTTGCAATTGTAGGATAGATGCGCCCTCCCGTGTACCAGCTCCAAAGTGTTTTTACAGACATCGCAAACGGAAACCAGAGACACCCCTCTAGAGAACTGGATTTTTTTTCTTTTTTAAAGAAAATGTGGTCAAATAGCAATTCTGCCAAAACTCTTTTTTGATCATGCAGAATTTATTGATGATTTTTTTAATTTGAAAGAAATTAAGAAGCTTAGACTTGCAAAAGAGATGATAGCAATAAAAAGAGTGGGGCTGAATGCCCCCACCTGGATTTTCTGCTTGTGTAGCGAACCCAAGTTGGAAGAAACAAATGAGTATAATCCTCAAGGGCTTTTGCTGCTCCCAAGGATGGTCTGATAAAATTTTGTACATCCACCTTTCATAAAATCAGTAAAATCCCTGTCAAAAAGAGTAGGGTAAAGAAAGAAATATTTCAAGGTTAACAGTCACTGTGCATAAACTTCTTTGAAGTAGTGTAGCACCAGATGTACATTTTAATTTCAGGGAACCACTAGATTTTAGCCAGAACCATTGAGAAATATTTAACATTTTACATACTTTGATTTTGACACCATCATCCCTGCATCATTTCACCACAAAACATGGAATTCAAATAGTGGCCATCAGTATCTGCTTCCAACAATGTAAATTACTGCATTTTTCAAGAGTCAGTGTTTCTTCCTGAAGTGTTAGAGCACACAAGTAAATAGCAAGGTGCCTGCATTAAAAAACTGTAACACAGGAGTCTCTAACTGACCAAGAGACTGTCTTCGTTGACAATGAAATCTCCTGGAGATCATTCTAGTTCAAATGGCAGAAGAGTTATGCCGGCTATTTCTTTCTATTTTCCATCAGAAATGGCATGGACTGTGAGGGGGAGGTGTTCGTGTTGCCCATTTTCATGTAGCTGACTAGTTTATCTCAGCTCCCAGCACTTCTCCTCCCCTGAGTGACTGGCAGCAGGACATAGGTTAGAAGCTGTCAACTGCCTCTGCATCTTCGTCTCTTCAGGGTCCCTAGAAGTAACCTAAAGAGATCAGCTGAGTGATGTAGGCAGGAAGATAGCTGCTTAAAATTGGGTACTCTGAATAATACCTTTTTGGGTGACAGCATAGCTGCCTCAAAATACCTTTGCCTATCTTCCTTCTTTGTACTGCTATCCAAGGCAACACAAATGATGCTAGTTTCTTTATTTGGGTTAGAGATTTATTGCACTGGTTTCCTTCCAAGGGCTTATCAAGTCAGATTAATTTTTGTCTTTTCTTCTTTTCCTTTCCTTCTTCAAAAAGGAGTACTATTTTTGTCTTTGGATGGTTTTCAGGCTATTTCTCTTCAGCTCCTATTGTAGGTTGGGAAATTCCACATGTATTTTGTTTCCATTGATCTATTTTGCCTAGTCACCATAAATTTCAATCTTCTTCCTCTGCTGCATTTATTCCATCAGTTGTCTTAACTGGCAGTTTCTTTAATAGTCCTTGCTCAAGTATGAGATTTTCATAGCTTTGAGCTACTTCATATCTCTAGAGAGGAAATTAATTTGCACTTTAAATATAAGCAATACTTAGTCTCCATTCAGACGCTGGCAGCTCTTATGCTATGGGCTGCCTCAGATCTATCAGTAGGGGTTTTTTACCCCAATTTCTTTCTTTCCTTTAATAAAAAAGAATCTTGGTACTGGAATCTGATTTCAGATCCCAAAATTATACTTCTTTTCACTGAGGCCATGCAAGAAAGAATCCTACCAATTATTTCTGAAGTTAAAATCATCTGTTTTTAATAAGCAAGAAACTGATTGATGCTGTATAACTTCCTCATTCTGCAGCTCCCATTAGTATGTCTTCAAGGCCAAAAGGAAAAAAAAAACTTATAAAGAAGACTCTATAAAAGCAGAGACTGCAGTTTGTGCTATTACTAAATGCTCAAATATATTCACTGCATATAATATAAAGTTACCACATAATATGAATGACTAGGAAGATGCTTTTACAG
Source organism: Dromococcyx pavoninus (assembly GCA_033558185.1). NCBI lineage: Eukaryota > Metazoa > Chordata > Aves > Cuculiformes > Neomorphidae > Dromococcyx > Dromococcyx pavoninus. The sequence goes on from JAUMJL010000735.1 coordinate 1,737,637, forward strand.
ATCTAGCACTTATAGTCCAAAATTGGATTTGATAAAAAGTCCCAAAGTACACACAAATGTTTCCCAGAGTATTGTGGTTTTTTTTTTTATTTTTTTAATGCGTTTAAAACATAGGTGGTAGTATTTATTAGTCACCAAGAGATTGTCCAGGATACATATTCTGATACATGCTGGGCCTCAGGATCCCAAAACCATGCTGTTTGAAACTAAACTTCTATTATTGTAGCTGTATCAATCCATTCTGTATAGGTACTGGTTAGTTACCTTGAACAAGGTCCATAGTACTTAGCAATTATTGTGCCTATTTCCTCTAACCATCATTTTCCTCCAAACATTTCTGGTATCTCCTAATTTAGATGAAAGCGAGAGTTATCCTGTCTATGAGAAGGGAGTCTAATAGGGTCTACATAAAGAGCTCAGAGCAATCTAATGAACTGAAACCAATAGTTCAGAATAAAAAGGTGCAGCTTAACAATATTCCTGCTCAATAAAACTTGTAGTTTCCCCCAATCTTCTTGATAATTTGAAATTGTGTACCACTACTGTCTTACAGAAGAATTCTACATCAATACTTCACAAGAAAGCTGTATAAAATACAACCAATTTATGCAAGCAGCAAGACAAAAGATTAATGTTATTAATTTAGTTGAGGAACAATGACTTAAAGCGATGTTGGACACTTTGGTACAGAGATGGGTCTAGCTAACTAAAGAGAGGACACAATGGAGACTTGGTATTTCTGAAGCCTTATGTTCCATAATTTGCCTTTTTTCCTGACATGGGAAAATAACACAACCTCCTTTATAAAGGTGAATACAAGGTTTAAAAAAGCTTTGAGAACTAGTCTAACCTCTGACATGCAAACAAGCACTTTTCAGATGGCTGTTAGACTCATGCTAAACTTAAGAAATAGCCTCCAATTTTTCAATTGCTAATAATACTGTCACTTGGTATCAGTATTCTTCAACAAACAGTTGAAGAATTGTTCCACAACAATGAAGTTATTCTGCTTATCCCATGAATTGATAATATGTTACTGGTGGGTTACTAATTTGGAGGGGGCTTTGCTGTTTTTTTAAAAGAACACAGTCGGCAAAATTAGGCCATTTTGTTGCTCATGTGCAGTTTCTGTTTTACAGAGAAATATGCAGGTATAGAAAGTGAACACAGTTTCACACTCATTTGTGGTTTGGGAATCTGGTCAGCTAAGCAGGACCTCCTCTGGACATCTCTCCCTGTCAGATACCACTGTCCTAGTCAACACCTCCCTGTAGTGTTCAGCTGTTTCACCCAAGACACCAGCAAATGCATCATATATTCTGTGAGGTAAGTCTTTTATCTTCCTCACTGTCTGGAATACAGATTTTATAGTTTCAACGCTACATAAATAGGAAGAGTAAACCCTACCCTTACTATTACTTTTGGTTAGACAGAATGGGAAATTGTGTGCTATACATTTTACTTAGCTGCCGTTAATATTGTTATTTACCTAACAAGTGGTCGAAAGAAGATCCCAGTGCAAATATTCCATTTTAAAATGAAGTAATTTGTCAGCATTTCTTTTTCTACTCTTTTCAATTTGCATGCAAGGATACTAAGTTTTATCTCTGGCTGTGCTACATGGCTATAGTTTATTCACAGCAGGAAAGACAGCAAATATAAACAGCAAGCTAATGGGCTGAACCGCTATCTAGCTGGAGCTACAGCATAGCTAAGTAAGGTTGATGTTACAGTACAGTAGTTGCAACAAACAAGTCAATGTGTCCTTCAGATTATAGCTTATTTGAGCCATATGTAACATAAAATTTGAACTTCAAGTGTGCATTTTAAAAATGCGTCTGAGAGAATTTATGATTCTTTCTAATGTAGGTACAGAAATGCTGTTTCAAATCAAAATTGCTAGCAGGCACTTCAAAATATGAAAACAACAATGCTGGCATCTAGCTATGGGCTTGTCCCCCGACTCCTTCAAAGAGAGACAGAGAAACTTTTCAGGTCAAGCTCATACGTATGTGTCTGTATTTCTGATGTACTGAAAAACTGGGAAGATAGTAACTTGCATAAATATAACAAAGTGACTACTTAACCAACATTAACTCTTAGATTGCCCACAGACATCTTCTCTGGCCAGTTATTTTGTACTTACTGCTTTTCTTGTGGATTGCTTGTTGGATTTGGGTATCCTTTGCTGGCTACAATTGCTTTTAACTTAAATTGATCTAAAAGCATATTTGATATTATTTTCAGAGTGTTTCCATAATGAATACAAGTTTCCTCAAAGAAACAGATGTCCTTGAATGGGAAAAGATTTTTTAATTTGTGTTCTTTTGTGCATAACAGAAATAGTATCAGCCAGCACTACTTGAATTATCACAAGTTTTACATCAAAGAGAGTTATTGCACATTCAATAACTGTCTGGCCATTACCATCGACACATTCACATAAAGTTTCTTGAGCAGCCTCTGTACTGAGAATGTAATGGCTCACTCACCTGAACAAGACGTCTGCCACCTAGTATTTTGATGGCAGGGATGGAGAGAAATGTACTCCTTTTTCAAACTTACATAAATTTTTCTACTGATGTAATAATGGTAAAATATCTGGGCAAAAAAATAGCAACAAAACTTTTTCTTTACTGATATATCAAATATATTAATTTGTGTATACAAAAGCTGAATTATTTATTTGCTTGATATATATGATAAGGTTTCAGTAAATACTTGTGGATGTCTTAGGACAAATTTTTATTTGATCATGTAGGTAGAGGACTCATTTTTTTTTCTCCAGATATGGAGCCTATTGTTAACTACAGTCTAAAAGTGGTTCTACAAAGCACTGCTTTGAGCTGGCGTTACTGACTTATCTTTAGACCAAAAGTAATGAAAAATTGTCAAGTCTGTTGAGTTGTCTTAGTTGTTAAAATGACGTTTTATGAGGGAGATGATAGCCATCTAGCTACTGACAAGCCTGGGCATCTGGTTACTTTCTGTGAGATGTCTTGACAGCCATGTATTTTATAGTTTTAGTGCTGTTAAAAGAGTGATCAGAGTTAATGAAATGGGCTGGTAGCAAGAACTATTCACTGGAAATCTCAGGTCATTCTGTAGGAAGATGGAAATACCTGAAAATAAATAACCAGAATTTCAAGAAGCTCTGTGTCAAGAATTTGCACCCTCAGCTTGAGGATGAAGTTGTCCAAATACCTTAAGAGGTGCATTTTCTTCATCCTTTGTGGAAATCGTAATTTTATTCCCTTTATGGGAATAAAATTTTTCTATTCATCCATTTTGGGGATTTTCTCATCTATTGCTCTGAAATTCAGAGTAGTTGTCTTCCCATGAGGAGGATCTCTGAGTAGGCACAGGTAAGTGATGGCTGGGTAAGAGGTTTCTGGATCAAAGCAGATTCAGCTCTAAAATCCAGACGTCACATAAATGAAATCTCAGTTGTGAAGGATACATAACAGGAAAATCAAAGTAAATAAGTATACTAAATCTTGATCAACCTGATAACAAAGGCAGACTAATGGACATTGCAGTAGGCTTCTGCTGGAAATTTTGGCTCTTTCTGACTTATATTTCTATATGACTCTGCATTAGGAACAAAAATGAATATCTCTATTGTAGTTTAGACTTCTAAGCTTGTGCATGGAGCATAACTTTCTGATGTTCTCTGTGTATCTCGGTAGAAAATTCAGACTTTAATTTTCCATGTTGAAGCTTGATCGCAAGCCTAAATGTCAAGTCCAGTCCAAATAACTACACTTTACTGTCTGTGCCCACTAATTCTCATCTGGAATCTTATAGGAAATCCTTTCTGCAAAAAAAAAAGTCTTAAGTTTCAGAACACTTGTTTCTGAGAGGCTTCCTGTAGTATCATATCTCTCTCAGCCTCTTATTTCTGGCACAGGTTTTGACTCAAAAGTGGGGTATGTATTGAAGTATTGAAGTATTAAAAGGTTCTTTGATATGGTGCCATAGCAATTTAATTACTTACTCTGGTGCTGCCTCAGCTACACTAAGCTCAAGGAATTAGATGGGACGCAAGATTTCAGCTTTGTAACTTATAAAAATGCAAATGATCTGGAACCAAATTGCTCAGGAACTCCTCTCTCCATCATGCAATGATTAGAAGCACTTGAGCTGTAGTCCTTTCCCATGGCACAGAAACCTGTCTGAGTGATTGCTGGATTGGGAACTTTTCCATCCAAAGAAATTAAAGCACGTGCTTACATTCCTTCCAACTCTGTTTTCAAGCAGGATGTGACCTAAAGAGTGCATATGATTTCTGGAAAGTCTTTTCTGTTGCACTTCACATTTACATATGTGGGATACTTGCCCAGGACACAAGAGATATCCAAAGCTGCCTTTGTAGAAGAAAACAAACAAATAGCTTTCAGCTGTCTCCCAGCATATTCTCTGAGAGATCTTGCAACCTTTACTCCACCTTTTTGATCTCTTCTGCTTTCGAAAAAGTAATTTGGAAAATGTCCCCTTGCTGATTTTCTGCAGGATCTTCTGAAGTTACAGCACACAGATTTCATTCTGGTGAGAAACCAGCACGACTGCAATTCATTGTCACTCAAGCATGTAACAGAAAGATTGCCCTTTACAACCCTATGTCTCTTTTCCCCTGAATGCTGTGTATAGTTTTGCCTTCCATAGAAGCAGGCTTGTACATTTTCTCACCAGACTCATCCGGATTATTGGAAGTCTCCCAATAGTTTCTTTGTACATATGGGAAGCTCAAGTCCCTTATGTCAGGACATCCACCCTTGCTTATCTACTTCAAATGCCCTGAAGTTTCCAGATCTTATTTACCCAATCACTAACTTTTAGTGATGCCCTCATGGAGCTGAAGGTTCCCGTTCTTCCTGAAATCCAGAAAGGAACAGAATTCTGTACCTCCTTTGTTTCCTTTGCCATGATTTGTTCCACCTGCCCCCCTGTTTTAATTCTGTGGTGTTAAATTTGCCTTCATCTGTTCTTTGCAGAAAATGCTCAGTACCTTGTATGTATATGGTATATGCAGAGACACCTTTGGAAGGTGTCTGTCTTACTGACTTGCGAACTCGACAAGATACAAAGGGGGAGAGCTGCAGAAATGTAACTGAGAACAGAGGTTTTGCTGCTGCATTTGCTCTTGTGATACAGGGTTTGAGACCGTAGAACATCATAAACACCGAAACCACGCTTTGATGTAGCATGCATTGTGCTTGATGAAAACAATAAAAAAAGCTTTCCACTCCATACAGCACTTCATAAATATGCATTTATTTCCTCATCTTTCATCAGTTTTACAGTTTTAACCAGTGCCACAGTGTTAACATTTGTCAGAAGCATACAATGGAACTTCACATTCCTATATTCTGTAGTTCTCAAGTTAAAAATAAATTCATGGGCCTTTCCATAAGGAACTGAGACAAAAAAATAACGAAACTAATTTCTTATAACATATTACAGAGTTACATAAGATCTCAACTTACATTTCTAACCTACTCCATGCATTGTATTTACATAGTTAACTAATTTATTATTTACATTTTTCTAATACTATAGTCATAAATCTTTCCTTATTGTACATTCTTGATTAAATGGTTATTACAGAAATTCTTTAACACACATTTTAGACAATACAATTTCAGTATTTCACGAGTTATAGGAAATTACTGCCTGATTTTACTAGTGACGTGTCAAGATGTCTCCTTCATAAGAAAATACATTGTACAAAGGATTTTTATAATATTCATTATCTTGAATTTTGAAAAAAATAAGCACATGGGATGTAATAATGATTACACTATTTCCTTTTCAATGTGGTACTTTGTTTGGAATGACATTTTACCTGAGATGTAGAACTGTTAAATTAAGGTGTTTTTTTGTTTTGGTTTTTTTTTAACAAAATGAAATATTTTATGTAAATCTTAAAATATTGAAAATTTGAAATTTTACATAAATGTTGCCCTCCTATTTACTGAAAACTATTCCTACCTGTATAGATATATAAATTCTATATATCTATATAATATTTTCCAGAAAATTTCATATCTACATAAATAAGCATTGTTACTATATTAGGAAACTTCCCAGTATCCTCAAAAAGCAATGTGCTCAAGTACAATACTCATCTTCTGACACAGACACAATAGTAAATGTGACCTCTAATGGTAATACTTTCTTACAAGGAAAGTAAGAGGTACCTGTAGAATTTGGAAGACATGATAGACAACTTATTGGACCCGATGAAGGGAATTTTATATATCCAGTTCCATAAATGTTATGCAGGAGCATCTTACACAGCAGACAACTTTGGGTCAACTTTCCATGTTACATGTAACTACCTAAATAACATCTTAATAGAAAAAAGTTAATCATAGAAAACCCTTACAACATTGTACATTTAATGCTGTGTGTCTTCTCTTGTTACAATAATATGCATTTCTATTAACAAACGATTGTATATACTAAGTTTAAAGAAAACAGTCATAAATTTCAGGTTTCTTTTATATGTTATTGGTAGATATTCTGTTAGGCACAATATGACATTCTTTGTAAACATAAAGATAAATTTTGATACATTACGCATTGAACTGAAGCTACAGAAAATAGTATACAAACATTTAAGAAACACAGATCCACTACACATTCTAGGCACAAATGCAGCAGTTTAGGAGGCCTGAACTTGTATCCGTCGTAACTGAAAATGCCAGCTGATGCCAGTGGAACAGAAATGCACCCTAGTCACCAAACACTCCTGCTTCCAAATTAATTTGTGTTTTTTTCTCTTCTACCAATGATTTAATATAATTTTAAAATACAGATTTCATAATCACATGTTGGTAAAAATGTACTTTATTCTAGCTATCCTGAACCACTGAATTTTTATAAAGTCAATGTCAAGAACTAAGGCCCCTAAAACATGTTGAGAAAGCTTTCTTCAAAATATGTATCTACACATTTTTAAGAACTTGAAAATAATCTTCTAATAATAACTCGTAAGAGAAAATCTCTTGAAGATCTTTTATTTTCAAACTTAAAAGTGCACTGTTTTCTCACAACATTGTGCTACTCGAGAACTGAGGAATAACAATTCAGAGCTTCTAATGTAATGCTGGAATAACCCTTAAAAACATGTACGTATTGAGTTGGCACAAATTAATATCAATTATTTACATCCAATAGAGCAACATCAGAATTCCTATTTGAAAAGATTTCTTGAAAAGAAATAGTGCACTTAAATTATACAAGTTTCAAGAAATTATTCAGTATCCCATGATTACATGAAAAACCCACTAATTTCTTTCGAAAAAGTCATAGAGGATTTTTGTTCTGCTAATAATACAAGAGTGATTTCAGTATATAGTTACTGTTATAGGGAACTATTTTCTCACTTTCTCTGAATTATCAGGAAAAAAAAAGCTATTACACTATTTAGCAAACAAGTTTTGGAAAGATATATTAATGTTCCTTTTCTAACATGCTAGAAACGGAGAATAAGGCAACAACTGAGATAAAAATAAAACTTACTTTGCAAACCAAGCTTCTTAATACATTTCTTAAAAGTGAACTTTCATGCTGAAAAACTGAGAGACCTAGAAAGAAAAGCTGTAACTACTTTGACAAGATGAAGTCTTCTATTCATTCAATATTTTTAAAACCACTCCAAAATACACAGAGGGATTTATTTTAGTGTTACAGATGTGTCTTCAGCTTTAAGTGACTCCTTTATATGGCTGAAAAGCTTCTACAGCACCCTGCAAGACTAATGTTCAGAAAATGCCACCAATTTCCATTGTACCCTACCATACTCCTCAATGACGGAAGTATTCTAACCTAATTCCATGGAAAAACAAGAGAATGTGTGCAAACAACAGTGTCTTCTGAGTTATAACCAGAACTCAAAACATAGGCATTGTTGTCTCATATGGTCTTTACAACTATAAAGTTTTTTTCACTTCAAGTAAACTTTTATCGACCAAAACTAGTTGTAAAGCCATGGCACTTGACACTTGAGTAATGACAAAATCATTCCATAAGTAGTTTTCAGTTTTAGCTACACAAAAAACTTGCTTGATTTAAATAAAACTCACCACAATTTTCCTAACTAGAGAAGGGGAAAAAAAGAAGAAAATTACATCATAGATTTCTAAACTCATTTTTCATGTTAAGCAAAAAAGTTCACTTTTAAGTTCATTCAATGCTCAATATCCTGCTTTATCCATTTCTTTGGTAATCTGTTCTCATTCTGCAAATTCTAAAATAATTTTAATGGTCATCTTATTTCATATGAAAGAACAATGATCTGAAAGCACAACCAGAATAACAGATGCCATAATACTGCAGAACACGTTGTTCTTAATGATTTCTGGCTCTTTATGTTCATTTCTTGTAATGATTGGGGGCATCTGCAAATGCAAACTTCAGTCTGTAGGCCTCTGCTAGCAGTACACTAATTTCTTCATTTCCCCAGTGTACTGTAGGCAAATTTTGTAGAAAGATCAACAATTCCTAAACGGAAAGAAAAGAAACCAACCAACCAAATCAATATTTTTTTTTCAAATACCAGTATAATAGCAATATTTTACTTATACGATGATTATTTTTAAGCAATCACTCCTGTAGGACCTCAGTATCCCAAACAAACCTGAGATCCTGTTAAATTTAGTGATTTTCCTGTAACTTTTATAGAAATATTTGCCATTCAATCTTTCAGTTCAGAAACTCAATTAATTAATTGCAGCTGAACTATGGTTATTTCATAGTCCTGAGAAAAACAAAACTAAAAAAAAAGAGCATCACTCGCTTGCTCAGTAAAAGCAACGAGTGAGAGAAAGCAATGCCACTGAAGGGTGTAAATTCTATGTGCCTGCACTTGCCTCATATGATTACACCATTACTAGCACCCCGATCATGGATGGGGACCTATTGTTGCAGTCAGACAAACAAGAACTTACACACCCTACATCAGAACCACCCCATTAGACTTCTAAGAGGTAAATAGTGTTAGCATATTAATTTCCTAGCTGGTAATTGAGATATAATGTTCATGGGTATTGGAGTCACTAGAAACCACCACAAATTTAATTCTGAGCTCGGAAGACCAAAATGTTTTAACACAGGATTCTGTCTTCATTTATATTTGCCACATTTCCTACACTGTTTTAGCCCCTTGATATTTCTTACACACACGCTAATTCCAACCAAGCTCTAGAAGTTTTCACGTATTGTTTTACATATAATTTTTTAAAAATGCCACATGTATCTTCCACATTTAAAATCTTCAACCTACTTTCAGTTTGTAACATTTGTGGCCCAGATCATTTTAATATCCCTGTGCTAGGTATGAAAAAGAGGGATACCTAACACTTCCTGTTTAAAGAGCTATAACATTTTAATTTAGTTTTTAACACCTTAAATGCTTTTATAACATCCTTATCAGGTGGGTAAGAGGCACACACCTACAGACACAGTAAAGTTGCTGACTACATTGCAGAACTGCTAAAATGATCCTTCCTAATCAGTCTTTTCATATGCAGACTTCTGGTGCTGCCGCTTTCTAGGTATGCCTTGTACAGAGTACAGCAAACAACAGTTCAATTTCTTTCAATATTATTTCTTTCAATTTCTTTTCAGCATTATTTATGTAGCAATACAGATAAAATTAATCATAAAAAGTAATTTCAAATGATAATTGAATTTAATTCGAAAAAGTCCTGCTTATGTAGGGCATATGTTTTACTGTAGCAACATGGTATGAGCAAATATGCCCAGTTTTCTCCTGGCCAGAACTCCAGGATGGTGACCCAAAAGCCCACAAATCCTCCAACTTGATGCAAAAACCTTTCTAGGCCAACCATTAAATTCATGTTTCAAACTTCTGAAACAAAAGATCACCTGGAGATCCCTTGTCCCTTGCTTTTAATTGCTTTGACAAAAACATTCCTTAAAATATAAGTTGTGGCAAAGCAACAAGTTTGTGAATTACAGTAACACAGTATCACAGTATCACAGTATCATAAGGTTGGAAAGGACCTCCGAGATCATTGAGCCCAACCTATATCCCAACATTAACACCAACACTGACACCATCATCTAAACCATGGCACTCAGTGCCCCATCCAGTTTCCCCTTAAACACCTCCATGGTCGGCGACTCCAATGGCCAATCACCCTTCCAGTGAAGAACTTTTTCCTAAGATCAAGTCTAAACTTTCCCTGATGAATTACTTACGTCACACCAAACTGAATGTGAAATTTTATGGGAGTTATAAGGCAATCTAAGGAATAAGTGCATTTGTTAAGCTTGCTTATATCTTCTAGGAGTACTATTTTTGCAGAAAAAATACAGAAAAGATTTGTGCACATTTGTATATGTGCATATATTTGTAAGCAGGTGCACATCTATATTTTTGCATGAATATGTTTGTTAAGATTTATTCTAAAGAGCTGGAACAACTAAGCAGGAATGCAATTAAACTCACAACCACTACCCTGCTATAAATCAGAATCCTGCAGCACCATGTATAAGTACACAATGAAATTATTCTTCTCCGCAATGGTCTTATTTTCCTTGCCCCACCTTCTCCTTTCTTTGCACCTGCTTTCATGGAAGTATCCTGTAGGAGACTTTATCAAGGATTCTGTGGCATCAGGAAACAACAAGGAGCAGAAATGAACATGAAATGATTTTTAATTTTGTGTGTGAGGGAATTATTTTGGCTTGATCTATTTCATGGTCTTGCTATACAGCTTCTTGTAATACAAAACTAGAAAAGACAGAAGTTGAGCAGTATTACATATTTAATTACGAATAATAAGTAATACTACAACAGAGTTAGTAGGAGAATGTCTCTATTACACTTGAGAGAGCACATTTCTGATAAAGTGTTACGCAACTCGCCAAATCTCACTACTCTTCTTTATTTCTGTCTACTTATTTGACAGTTATGATGACAACTGTAATTAATAAACTAGCAGTGCAGAGTAGGAAGGTTGTGTGCATATCAGAAAATTATTACAAAAATACAGTTTATTTTCTTAAAATCTTCTACACAGTCACTTTTACAAACATCTGAAAACTGAATAATTAGAAAAGGAAGAAAAATAACAGTTACTCATATTGATTTTGTTACATTTACCTGTCCATAGAACTGAAGTTACATCATTTTACAGAATAAACATTTATTTTAGAAAATGTACAGTTTTAGAGGTTTGTTTGGAAATGACCCATCGAGGATTAGACAAATCATATTAATTTTCTCCCAGAAGGCAAAGCACAACAGCAGGAAAAATCAGATACTCCAGTCTTAAGGCTGGAAAAGTCAAACCATTCAACATTATGCTCTTTGTGACTACTGGCGAAGAACCAACTTAATACTTCTGTGATTAATTACAAAATTATTAATATTGTCAACAGAACTGAATGTACAAATAAATGGCAGAGTAATCCACTGACCATCCAAGGCCACTTCTGTTTCAGTGGGCATTTTGCTACTGTTACCAAGGGGAAAGACTCATTCCTTAACTGCTCATCAAAGCCTAAGACTGATACTGAACAGTGATTACGTGTTATAAATCCAAGTGAACTAACTGGCCAAAGACACAATACTTGAGTGATTTTTCTAAAGATAAGGTTTATCTTCCTATGATCTACTAAAGGGCTTCAAAACTGGCTCAGATAAAAATAAATCTTACATCTTGTTAAAAATAAAGTAGAACTTGGGAAAAATCCTACTAAAGAAAATTTTACTTTCTTTAACTGCTAAACGAAATCATGCCACATTCATTGTTTTCTGAATACGGGGTACTCTCCGAAAACAAACATCACCACTCCCCCCAGCCAGCCAACCCAAAACACAAAAGAAATAAAAGAAATCCAGACTTTGGATTTGAAGAAATGTGAAAACATATGATAATAAATATTTACAAGACCACCAGAGAAGTTTATCTAAACCCGCTCAATTTAGCGTTACACTTACAAAAGGGCAAAGACTACCACAAGAATATTGACTCAAATATTCATGTACTTTTAATCATTATTCTTATTTTCTCTCCAACAGATAAAGCAGGAACCACGAGGATCCATGCATAAGTAACACATCCATGCCTACTGCTTATATTAATTTTCATATTCACGTTCAGAATTTAAATATAAGACACTTTGAAAAATGATGAATCATGAACCTGAATTACTATTTACCATTAAAAAAATCTTTGGTGATAAACTGTGGTACATTTCAGAAAATTGAGTCTGAAAAGTAATATTCGTAAAATAGGCTTGCAAGAATTTAATTTTCTGTTTAATTTAAATGCTGTTGTGATGCCACCTGGGTGAGGAATCAGGGCAGCCACTAGATAATCAGCAGAGCTGGTGTTTTCAAAATCATAGTCCAATGTCTTTATATTTTGGCTGCATCTACAACAAATACACTCAAAATGACTCCCTTTGTATTTGACAAATAGAGTGCCCCAGTTTCAGTGGACTCTTACAGCGCTGATAGCCATACTTGTCTGTTGAACTAAGGCCTAGCCACATGGCCTAGCCTGCCAGTGCAACTTCAGTTCCATGTATATGTGGCTTGCCCTCTCATGCCACACTGTGAAAAGACATTTCCAGCCTCCCTTCCTCCTTGTCATTAAGGCAGTGGCAGAGAGACATACAACCAGTAGTTAATTCTTCATCTATGGAATAACACTGTTAAATTAAAAAAAAAAACCCCACAACAAACCATACGCACACAAAAAAACTTCATACTCCCATAAATTAATCCCTGTTTACTTTCACATCTGTTTAAAATTTAAAGAAAAAAAAAAGAGTATTTTAAAAGTGGTAAAAATCTTAACATTGTAGAGAATAAAATGACAGTGATTCCTTTCTTGCCACAGTCTTCACTGACCGAGTCTGCTCTGAGAAAGCACAATCCTCTGTGCACAGCAGCAACAGCTGCAGAAAGAGGAAGAGGTACTACCCATAGTAGAGGAGGAACAAGGTACTACTTAGATTTGTTCCTCCCTCCCACCAAGTACAAGAAAAAGTGAAAAAAAAGATTTTAGCACAAGGCCACTCGCATGAGATGTTATATCAGGAGAGTGGTAGAAAACTATGGGTCGTCTTAGCTGGGAGAAGAGAAGGCAGGATCTAAACAGGATCTGAGAGCAGTTTTCCACTACATACAGTGAGTATCTTTAGAAACATAAAAAGTAAAAGTACGAGGTCTATGTTTTAAATGCCATGGCTAATAAGACCTGGGAGTAATAGTGCCTATTAAGAAATGTTGTCAGACATAAAATTATTCTTCAGGGAAAAAAAATCTTATCATGCAACATCCAATATAGACATCTAAAAGAAAATAACAGAATGTAGAACAGATACCTAAAAGCTAGATGATTTCCAGGGTTCTTATTCCTCCTCAGTTTCCTCTAAACTCAAAATGGTCAAGGTCTGTTCCTTGTAAACTAAATTAAAACTGAATAAAACTTCACAAAACACATTTTTAAATAATTATTATGAAGTCATCATCTCTCTTTCTTCACTGAGATTATAAGTCAATGAAATCTAGCCTGATAAAACAATCTCTAAAACCCCTCAAAACCCAGAAGCAAAAGAAAGCAAACCTTATCATGCTTTGAAATCTGATTCATTAGCAAATCCCCTTATAGTATGAAATCCACTATAAAACCTTTAACCCATACAGTTTTTAGCATAAGATTTGGCAATAATACTAGTTATTTGGTAATGGCTATCAATAGCTATTATGCTATTTATTGTCAGCTCCACTCTGACTCCATAGGTGGATCTTGAAGGAAGGAACCAATCAAAACCAATTACAGAACAAATTCTGCATTGATAGTTAATAAAACATAAAAATGTTATCCAAATGAGTAGAGCACAAAGGCCGCTTCTCTAATAATCAAAGCAATTTATTTACTTTGAAAACTCCATTCAGACTTTTTTGCCTGTATGAATTATTGACAAATTTCAACTGCAGGGTTTTTTTAACAGAAGACATTTAGCAGAACATAAAAACCAGTAAAAGAATAGTGTGTTTATTTCTAGCTAATATAAAAATGGTAATAACTAAAGTTAAAATCAAACTTGAACATACTGAGGAAATTAATAGAGTTAGTTTTTAATGTCAAAACTGAGAATTGGTCTATTAATTTAACAAATAAAGGCAGTCCTAAAACACAGTATTTTTCTACAAGAGTTGTTAATCTTTCCTGCTGCTAACTGTAATGCAGTTATGGTCTGAGTACTTCTGGTCTACCACAGCTCTATTTTGTACTGATAAGCAGAACCTGCAATCTTACTATATTTTATGGTCATGAACTTTTCAATATTGTACTTTAGGACCGCATATAATTAAATAAAAGGTAAATTAACTTTATATGTAATCTCTCATTATTTAATAAGGAATTGCTAACATATATTTTGAATAAAAGCTCTATCTGTTATACATTATGCACACATAAAACACTGCAAAATTTATGCAGGCAATTTGATTAAATGACTTTTTTATAAGAGTTATTTGTACTTTCAAAAGCTGTGCTTGAAATTTCAGAACACAGCATTTACTTTCAAAGAATTAATGAAGTCCAATACTATCAAAACTTATTTAGAGGAATTATTGAGACAAGTTGAGGAAAACAATTATTGCCAGAAAAAATGCCCATTTATCTTCTCAGATAATATAAACTAGAAATAAACTACATGCATACATCCAAAGAATTGTAAATGTTCCAACGATTTTATGGGAAATTGTATAGTGTGGTGATAGAGAGTCAGAACCGGACAATTATTAAAAGCTTTTTTCCCCATCAGATGTAACCACTGTACAGGCAAAAAAACCCCAAAACATATATGAATGGTTTAATTCTTATTTCCTTTACAATACTCTCTTTCACTTGCTTGTATTTGTGATTGTGAAGTGTGATGGACAGGGCCACATGCATGGCAAGTACCAAGCTGGAATCCTGCCTGTGGACTCGATCCCTCCCGTGTTGCACAGAGAAGCAGACAGACAGATAACGCCAGAGCTACTGCCTGGCTGTGATCCTCTAAAAGCTGCAGTGGCCAGGTTGGTAATGTGCTGTGCACTGCTAACCTCTAATCCTCTTCCCAGACACTTAGGATGAAGGATACCCACTGCTTTGGGGCTCAGCCAAACTCAGACCAAATCCTTCCCCTTCAGCCTGCTATCAAAGCAGTAACAAATGTACGGTCTGTAACATGAAAGCACAGGTCCAGCGCTTGCTGCAGAGCCCAGCTGACCTTGTTCAGATGCCTGAGAGCTACTTATCCCTTCTCTCTGCCCCTCACTGTTGATGTGAGCTAGGGATCTAGCTCTGAGACAAGTTCTCTTTTCTTTCTTGAGAACTGTTTTATCACTTTCAAAATACTCAGCAATATTCCCTATGCTGCTGCCACCTCTCATTTCTCCAGCTGTCCTAACCTGCTACATAGAGTTGCAAATAATGAGCTATATTTCTGGAGTGCTGTGAATCTTATTAATTACCTATTTCTCAGAGTCAGAGAAAACATTTCCTTCCTATTGGGCACAGCTGGAATTCAGAAAACGGAGATTTAAAAATCTAATATTAAACAGATAGGAATAGGTCATCTACTGCAACTTAAATATTTGCTGCAGATCCAGGTTAAAAGGCATAAGTGGATCTGGATCATTCAGTGGTAAAACTACCTCATGCATCGCTTCCTAAGCGTGGAAAGCTGCATGCCACAGTGCACATGCAGCGTAGGCAGCAATAGCTGAGATGATAGCACAAAACAATCCAGTTTGGATACTGGATGCATAAAGCCCTCCTTGTTCTCTTAATTTAAAAGATTATGGATGAACCTACACTTTGATAAGTAAAAGATGGGAAAACACTGGTTCATCTACATGAAGTGGTAGGATCATTTCAGCCTGCTCTGGATGCAGTCTGAAGGATTCAGGAGAGATATTCTTGGCTAATCATAACAGATCAGTGTCACTCAAGGGCTCCCACCTGGAATGTTAAAGTTCACATCCTCTCCTGTGACAGTTTTGAGGGAAAAAAACATAGAAACAAAAAAAACCACCAGTTTTTGCTGAAATAGCAAACATTCAACTTTTTGCTAAATTAAATTTTTTCTTGTACATTTCTCTATCACACATTACCTAAATTATACATCGAGAATTTCTTGAAATGGTTAATTCTTTCCAAAGAACTGCTTATTAAATAATCATTCTTATTTATCTCAATTTTGACCTTTCTTTCATACACCATGGTATCTTAACCAACAGACAATAGTATACAGAATTCAGAATAGTGTGAAACTACCTTCAGGAGTTCTAACTAGACTTGTTTTATCTTAAAAGAGATACTTTTAAAACATTATCTAAATAGGTTAAGGTTAATTTCTCCTGCTATCAGCTTACATTCAGCAATTTGAATGCACAGTCATTCTCAACAAGCATATTTATTTTCATTTTTTGATTTAAATACGTAATATACATATATTCTTTGATCCAAATAAACAGTTTTTATTCTTCACTTCAATTGAATAATCTCCCATTAATCTTCCGAAAATATATGGAAGTATGCTACCCTTATAATTAATTTCATATTCCTAATAAGAATTTCAAAGAAACACACCTTAATATTCTGAAAATGAAAGCTTACAAAAAGTTTATGGTCTTATCATTTCTCTTTCATGTTTTTCTTTTCATGACTACTAAAAAAGATTCCTGGGCTCAGCATAATAAAAACAGTAAAACAGCAATTAAATTCTTGTTTCATCCAGTATGAATCTCTTATGCAAGTCATTAGCAAACTTAATTGCTAATCATAAAATATGTGGTTCTAAAAACTATGTCAGAGATGCATTCACCTAGCTGAAGAGAAGATCTACATCTTCATTTACACGGGTATGAAATAATATAAATTAAGATGGCAAAAAAGTTCAGTAAAGGACCACATCTCAGCTGTATGTTGTTTTCAAATGAAAACAAAACACAAACCCACAAACAGTCCTCATCCCTAAATCTTAAAACAGGAAAAAAATTCACCTGTTAGATCTTTCTCTCAACAAAACTTACTATCCATGTGGTATTATGTACAAGTTCATAAGACAATGTACCATGGGTTTAATCCCATTTGGCAATCAAGCACCACAGAGCTGCTTGCTCACATCCCTCCTCCCCTCACAATGGGGTGGAATGGGAAGAAGAAGAAAGAAAAGTAAACTCATGGGTTGAGATAAAGACAGTTTAATAGGACAGCAAAGGAAGACAATAATAGCAATAAAAACAGCAGTAAGAAGAATAGAATAGATAAAAGAAGATACACAAAACAAAACTGCTTACTACCCAGTGACTGATGTCCAGCTCGACCCTGAGCAGCAATCTCTGGACCCTGGTCAACTCTCCTAGTTTATATACTGAGCATGATGTCTCAAGGTATGGAATACCCCTTTGGCCTGTTTGGGTGAGATGTCCCGGCTTGTGTCCCCTCCTGGATCCCCACGCACCCCCTACCTTCTCACTGGCAGGCCAGCATGAGAAGCTGAAAAGTCCCTGACTGCTTAGCATAAACACTACTTAGTGACAACTAAAAATATCATCGTGTTATTAACATTATCCTCATACTAAATCCAAAACAGAGCACTATACCAGCTACTAGGAAGAAAATTAACTCTATGCCAGCCATAAACAGGACACAAGTTTAAGGACAGATTTAAAACCAAAGCAAGCACTGTCACAGAACCTAAAAAATGTTCAACTCCATAAACAAACATCTTATTCTTGTAATATATTTTTATTTTGAACTGTCTCAAACTCTTCAAAATCACATGCACGTGAAGTAGAAGAAGATAAGGTACTGAATACAGAATACTCAATACTCAAGGATAGGAAGCTATCTTACTCAAACACTGATATAAATTCATACTTAAATCAGACAGTCAAAAAAAAACACTCTGCATTTTTTTCTTACTTTTAAACTGGAGAAGACAGAATTTAAAAATCTCATATGAAAACTGAATATCCCAGGAAATGTCCAGGAAGATTTCCCAATACTCCAATAGCTACAGCACACAGCAGAAAGGTCCTGAACCACTATGATTATACTTTTTGGTATATTGTTTTATGAAATATTGCTATACTGCTGGTATTTGGAGATATGTGTACATCTTACGCACTAAAATAGAAATAACAGCAAATAATAATAAAAAACCACAAACTCAAGTATAGAATTTGTCACTAGCTCCATGCAAAAAGCACCAAATAAAGGAAAAGAGGTGCAAATACCCAGAGTATAAAAGGTCATGAAGATCAGAAGTCATTCTACTGAAAAAAAAATCCAAAACAACCCCCATTTAAACATAGGACCTGACGTACCAATCAAGACTGCAGCAGTTACATCTGGATTTCATTTCTGAAATGAATTACCAATAAGTGAGTTACTACATGCTATCATTTTTGTCTGTAGTCAAGCAAGATCAAAATATTTGTACAGCAGATTGCAACAGAAAATTTACAATTCTGCCTCTCCATAAAATCCATATGCTACCCACTCTTCTTGGTTTGGCTTTCCTGACCATAATTTGGCAATGAATTTTAAGCGGAACAGTTTGCACAGCTCCAAATTCACACACATTCCTCTCTTTACAATGACTTTTGAATTTTAACACTATAGTAAGAATAGCTAAAAGCTCAGCAAAAAAACAAGAAAGAAAATCATAAAATACCAATTGAATATAAAGAAACAAGGGACAAGAGCGTATCAAAATTGTATATATTTCAGACTTAAAGCAATTAGTATGTTTTGGCAAAAAGGTATTTCACACTGTAAATTGTTCTGAGTAAAATCTCATCTTATTTTAACATAAAACATACATTAAGGATTGCTGATGCAAAGTTGCCTGCGTATTTAACTTCAATAGTACTGTCTGAGATATAAAATTTTTACATCCAGTAAATGTCATAATTAGGTGGCTACTTAAGCTAGCATATTTTTAGAACTAAAAAAAATTCCTAAACATAATTCAAATGGAATATTGTGAGAATCCAGCAGACTGAAGGACATTAACATAGAAAACCAGTGACCTGGCAGTGGGAGAGAAGAACAAAAGCACCTTCATGGAGATATCATTAAAGGAAAGGATAAAGAACCTGTCCACAGTCCTATGTCTCTACATTGGCAGGGAGTCTTGATAACTGAAAATTTCCAAATTGACTGGAGAAGCCTCACAAAATCAATAAGAACTAAATAAAAAAATTCCTTCAACTCTGAGGACACCACCGTTCACATCAAGAAATCATTTAAGCTTCCTTGGTGAGTAAAGCTTGCAGGCACAAGAACACAAGACAGGGATCATCCAAGTTGCGCAGGTTCTCCTAAGGTACAAAAACAACATCCCTTCCAAATCTGTCCATTCCTTGATGCTTTAATAGAAAACTATATGAAAATATATTTCCTTTGTACCTCTCAGAAAAAGCAACGCATCAGTTGGAGAGAAGTTCCAAAAGTACTTCCACAGACAATCAGACTGAAGTATTAATTCAGATTAACACAAAATAATTCAATTGTACATTATAAGCCAATTAATAAAAATACTCTAAAACGGTGTAAATATTATGCAAGAAATATAATTAACAACTGTGCTCAAGTCATCTTTCAACTTCTGTCTGGAGACAAGAAGAAACTCAAACCAGGATTAATTTTACTATATTAAATAACATAAATACATCAAGATTTGTCAGAAAATATATGTTGCTCTTTACTTCCTAATATTTCACATAGAAACAGCTTCACTTTACCTAATGGTTTATAAATCAAAGTCAGCAGAAGGGAAAGTAACATGACAGTCAGACAATTGTAATTGTTCAGTTGTATGATATACCCCTTATATAAATACCCCCACAAAGGACCACAAAGGCAGGTGTGGGAGCCCAAATAGTACCTTGCCCTGGCAATCTATATCCTTTTGATCTTACACCAAAATTACATTATGACTTAAATCTTTACCCCATTACAAAGCAATCCTAATGCATTCCTGAAGATAATTATATTTCCTATTAAGCTTTGTTTTACAAGGTTAAATAACCCCTTGTCTTTTAACACTCTCTGTTAGGGCAAGTTCTTAATTTCTCAGTCTACAGTTGTTGTTATTAAACCTAATTCAGAACAGATTACACAAAACCCAAACATAATTCTCACCCAACTCCCAGAGATATGCAAGTTTTCAAAAGCATATAGACAAAGAGTTTATTACTGGGATCATGGAAAAATACTAACTCTAAATGGAGTACATTAAAACCCTAAGGTACCCACAAACATCCTAAGGCACCAGCATTCTAAGACAATTAAAATACCAACACATTTTAGTTATACTATATTCGCATGCCTCTCTTACATATCACTACACTCATAAAAATATAAAACTACAAATTTGGCTTTAGTCAACCACAATTTGAGATCAGATTTCTATATAAGAAGACAACTGCCTCAACTTCCATGGAAAATATGAGTTTTCCAACAAACAGCTGAACGTAGAACTTATTCTTTGCTTATCTACAAAGGAACAGCCTCCAGCACAAACACAAGAGAACTAAATGTTTTTTTCCAATACAGCAGGTGAGAATGGGCTGGGTTAATCTTTTCTGACTGCTGATTTTTAAGATTTCCAATATCAAAGTCCTAAATATGCACAGGCCACGAGTACCTGTTCTTGGTAATTTGAGTCCATTCATGGAAGGAAATAATCAAGTTTACACTCTCAAATTTTACAAAAATCTCTACACTGAATGCAGTGCTCCCCCCCCCCCATCATGGTATCAATACCTAACAGAGCTGTCTGGCATCAGAGTAATTTGACAATTGCAAAGCAGCTCCAGACCAACTATCAAAGATTAAGCATGTCAAAATCCTTAATTTTATGCTATCTAAGGACAAATCTTAGTAAAACCATGGAAAATCAATATGGAGAAGGAAAGACTGATTTCATAACAATGATTTTAGCACGTGACAGATGCTAGTATTACATAAACTACATATTAATAATAGTTTGCAGTATCTCTCCCAGGTGTAGGGTGCTCAATTCCATGTAGTTTTGTCAAAATTCAAATTAGCTTAAGAAAAAGTCTGTGGTCTTGTGGCCTTCACAGATTCAGAGAAAAGGCTCAAAAAATCTGTCTGAAGTGATTATCTGAAGACTCAAAATCACACATAAACCAAATAGATTTTAAGGAAAACATTATACCCAAACTGATTTTCTTTAGAGAACTGGGCTTTTAACAAAATTATTTCTTTCATAAAGCCATACCTTGTGAATAAAAAGTCATTTTGTTTAAATGAATATGACCAAAAGGTGTTTAATGGTTTATCCAAAACTGTAATAACATTTCTACCAGGAAAATACTTCAGTAGTGCATTACGTGTTATAATACAGATGTTTGATGGGCTGGTTTGCCCACACTGACTACATGTCTCATCTGTTCCTTAGCAGGAAGATGAGAGAAGGAACTCCTGTATTTATCACAATGATCTTAAAGAGAGGAAACTACAGCACAACTTGGAATATGAGGCCTTTTCTCACAGAAGAGAATAAAGACATCAGCTACATGAAATATAACTTTCAGAGAAATATTACTGGCAGCAATTTCAGTTCGCTTTAATAGGCTTGCCTGTGAGCAGGCAATTCAAAAGCAGCTCCGTGCTATGCTCTCTCCTCTTTGCTCAGGGGTGGCAATCTTTATTAAAGGACATGGAGGAGAACAACAGCTATTAAGGATGTCAGATGTCCCTATTTAATCTGTTGTCCTATGCAGACCAGACCTTAAACTAAGCACACCTGTATGAATTGTCATGAAAAAGGTTAAGACAAAGCTTTGGTGAATCAGATCCTGAGGACAAGATGCAACCACTGCTATTCACTCAACTACAGCAAGCAAATGCTACTGTGCAGAAAACTTATTACGATGGGATAAATGGGAGCTCTTACCATATTTGCAAAGGGATGTCTAATGCAAAAAAAAAAATCTTACAGAGAGTAAACAAGCAGTCATGTGTAAAGATCTCACCCTTTATGGCCACTGAAGGAGCTCAACAGGCTATATCTGCAATAGTAAATCTGCTCTAACAGCATTTCTCAAAGAATTTTAAATCCAATTTGTTTACAAGTAGATGACAAAACAACGGGCATTCTAGTTCTTGTTATTTTTACTGTCTTGCAGTTGCAATGAGACAATTTCATTGTAAGACAGCAAAATCTACATGCACAAGCTTTTAGGAAACCATAGGAGAGAACAGAAGATTGAAAGAAAGAAAATTAATCCTCCTCCATCTGCTTGTCTCAAAGAAAGGCATATGTCACTTCATCCTATTATTCAGCTCATACTCCAAAAGCTTTTAGTTTCTCTTTGTCCTCTTATCAGTAGTTTTGATTGAGTTTGGTAGTCAAGTGTACAAGCTCCTGTGACTTTACTCTTCTCCAGGGTTACACACTGATAAGGCCAATAATTGACATTGTTATGCAGCAGTTTCTGCTGAAGAAATAAACATGGAAAGAAAACAGTTTCTTTTGTAGAGAGACCTCTCCAGTGACAGCTGTGAATTAGTAACTAAATGGAAGCCCTGCCAGTGCATTTAGTTTAGCAGGTCACTTAAATTGCTCAGGAAGAACAGGAGTTTTTTCTTTGTTGAAGAAAATCCTTTTTATATTGAAATGGAAAAAATACAGAGATCCCTTTGTGGTATTTACTGAAAATAAATAAAAACACTGGTTGATGAGAGAAAAATACGGTAAACAGAAAGTGCTTTTTCTGGAAATTTACAGGACAATAGAATCAGATTTTCCTTGTGCGAAAGATTTAATTTAAAACTCTGTAAAATACAAGCGGTAAAGCAAAGCTTACAGGAAATCTCTCCAGATTATATATAGCCAACATCACATCCCTTCCTTCCTTCAGCAAGAGTCAAGAGTTCCATTTGGTCTGACAACACATGCAGTTGAGATGGGACCCAGATTTTGCATGGTGTTCCTCCCAACCCACAAAATGATTGCTGGACCTGCAGCTAGTCTCAGCATCTCAAGAGCTGTAAAGCTCTGAACAGAAAACATACATCTATTTTCTGTTACTTCATACAGACTTCAAAGATAAGGAAGGATATAACTCACTAGCAGAACAAAATGAACATGTTTCCAGAGTTCAGTTTCATTATTGGATGTGATGACAAAAATGAAAAAAACAATAATAAAAAAAGCAGTGATTAGTCAACAACTACAGAAGCATTTTAAACCAGAAGAGTGCTTTTTTCTCTGAAACTACCCTTTACAGAGATCCACACATTTAGACTTATATTTTACAACAGCAATGTGATCATCGCACCATGTGCTTCTTAATCGGTAAGGATAACTAAAAACTGCTACACACCAAAATGTTTAAAAGGTAATTGCGCGAAGGGAAAAACATTGTACATGTTTTAGAAACGACGAATACCATTTCAAAATTGTATCCTAAGGCAAATTCATTGTCTAATTCTCTCAGCAACCATGAGAACTTCAGATGTTTTCTGTATCTATACATCTATACACAGTAGCAACCATATATGTCGGTGGGAGTATTATGTGTCAGATACACAACAGAAATTTGCGCTGATTCCTGCAGTCATAGATTTTAAAACCAGGAAAGATCATTAGCTAACTTCGTCTGACCTCTTGCATAGAAAATAGGAACTAAACCTAAACCTTCTTTTTTATTCCTTTAGGAAAAACACTGATTTGAAATCTGTAAGAGACACAGAAATTCATTATTTATTTTGTTAGTATCTTAGGATTTTTTTTCCTAACAAATTTCTCATATATTAATAAATTCTCCTATTGGTTTTCTTTTTGACAAATTAAATATTTCAAGCACTTCTGTCATCCTTTCTGAGCCCTCTCTGTGTCTTTGATTTTAGACATTAGAACTGGATGAAATGTTACCAAAATAAAACCTACCAAAAGGCAAAGCAAACCCTCATGTTCATTAATTTAAGGATCCAATTACTCCCATGTGCCACAGTATCATTCTGGGATATCTCTACAGAAGCCACGCATCCCAGGATACAGTCCCTCACTCCAGAGACATGACCTATTCTACTTATTCTGTACTTGCAAAAATTTTCTTTTCACTATATCAAAATACAGCTTCCCTGAAGAGGTCAACTGAACAAGCAATTCAGGATTGGTTTATGTAACCTCTCTGTCCTCCTCACTTTGTTAGAATGCTAAATCTTCGTCATCCACAGATTTTTATTATCCGCTGTTTTATTAGTGGAAATGCTGAATAGCATCATGTCAATTACTGACTCCCACAGCAGCTCACAAGAGAAAACCTTCTCTTAAACACAATTAACTAAAAAAAAAATTTTTATTCCTCCTGGTAGAACATCTACTATGTTTTTGTTGATACTACTAAATGCTATTTAGCAGTAAAAAAAAAATACACCACAGGATGAAATCCTTCTCTTCGCATTTACATCTATCAAATGAATACCTAATATCACCCAAGAATGAAATCCAGTTTCACTGCTTTGTCTGTTATTTAATGTAGATTCACTTTCCAGGAATAAAGGCAGAAATGAAGCTGTTAGGAATGACACTGGGTGAAAAGTTTCATATGTCCTTCTTAACCTATATAAGAAAATTGGATTCGTAACTAAATAAATAATAATAATTAGAAAAATACTGGCTAAGTAAAGCAGATAAAATATTTAATAATTATAATTAAAACTGTATCTTTATTATCTTCATGAACAATATAACTTTCTTCCTACAGAGGAAGATTTCTCTGAGACAGATAAATGAAAAAAATATCAGAGACGGGAAGAATTTACATATTACAAGATTTCCACTAAAATCCATAAAGGAAAAAAAAAAGATAAAGCTATTTTTGCAGACAATATTAATACTTCTTCTTATTATTGTTAGCTTGACATACTGTGGTCACTAGAAAACTGCAGCCTTTTTACAGCATTACCCTCTGACACCTTGAAGCTCCCCTATCAACAGTCTTCCTGAAAATTAGGAAAAGCCTTTGGATAGCACTCTCAAGTGTACAACGATGCCTACCCATGAAGAGAACAAAACCACCACTAAGAAGAGTTCTGATACTCTGTAAGTGGTAGATCACAGAACCACAGAACGGTTTGGGTTGGAAGGGACCTTAAAGCCCATCCAGTTCCAACCCCTCTGCCATGGGCAGGGACACCTCCCACCAGACCAGGCTCCTCAAGGCCCCATCCAACCTGGCCTTGAAAACTTCCAAGGCAAGTGCGTCCACAACTTCCCTGGGCAACCTGTGCCAGTGTCTCACCATCCTCAGTGTGAAGAATTTCTTCCTAATGTCTAATCTAAATTTCCCCCCTTTCAATTTAAAGTCAATCCCTGTCATCCTGTCACTACTTGCCCTTGTAAAAAGTCCTTCCCCAGCTTTCTTGCAGGCCCCCCTTCAGGTACTGGAAGGCCACTATGAGGTGTCCCCAGAACCTTTTCTTCTCCACGCTGAGCAGAAAGATTAACAAAAGATAATTCAGTATTCAATATCTTCATGGAAGTGAAAATAAATACCTAAGACTACCCAATTAGCTAGAAATATCCAAAATAATTTCATCCGGAGTGGATTTCTTTCTGAAAAGTAAAAAAACCCATAAAGGTTATAAAACAACAAATTCTTTCATTATAGTTGCACACTCACAACCTACGCTGTATCAGTTATTGGTAAGTGATCATGCTGCCACAAGGGAAATGATAACACGCTCAGCAAGACTGAAATAGGATGAGACAGCACCCTTGCAGACCCAGCGAAGCATGAAGTCAGTCTACTTACAATGACTGGCACCATTCCAACCCTAATGCTACCTCATTTACTTTCAAACATTCTGTTCAGATAGCAAAGTTGCAGTACAGATCTGGAAAGTCACAACAGTCCACTGATGATTCATGCTGTTATTACATTATATTTATGCTGTTATCACACTACTTTACGATGTGAGACTTCATTATAGTCAGAAGCAGAGCAGATGATGAACTGCATGTCAAGAAGAAACAACGCTTGCTTGCATTAAAATATGAATCAGGTGAAATTATTGATAAAGAAGCATTACAAGTTTCAGACACAGTCACAAAGAACTCTATTTCAGTTATTATACAAACATAGAGGCACGTTTTGCCCAATGCAAGATTTAGCTGTTAATCACATTAGGACAGAAGTTAAGCTGAGGCTATAACACAGTTCTTATTTCTCTTTGATCCAAAGAGTCTATCTTTAGCTGGGCTCTTTACATATTCAGGAATTCTGTGGTTTGGATTTTTCTAGTGTTTCTTATGGCGCACCTTCAGCAACTTAGTTTAGCAACTACAATCAAATGATTTGAAGAAGATTACTAGAAACTTGAACAGCAGGAAAAGATAATCCTTCCCTTCTATAAATTCAGCTTCGGGACTAACGACAAGATTTTATCTGAAAAGGCGAAACTTTGGATCCACTGGATTTTAACACCTGATCCAATGTAAATGAATGGACCAGAACATTTACAAAGAAAATACAGTCATAGATGTCATCTACGTAAGACACGATATAACACATAGCCAAAGCCACTTTTAGCTAGTCTGCTAACTGTAGCTACTCTTTAAATGATTTTGATACTCTCCCTTCTCCAGTTACCTCCCTGCATCTGGGGTAAAAATGCTCTTACCATGCACTATAAAAAAATATTATAATATTTAGCATAAGCTTCCAGAAATATTACCAATATACACAAGTGAATATAGCAGTAATCTGGAAAGTTTTATCATAGTGCCACTGCTTTTATACAAAACAGACTGAGAGGGCAGTCAGCAGGCAGGAAAATCTTCTAAATTCACAACATGAATGAATTAGTACCAACTATAAATTTAAAAATACCCAATGAAAGCAAGCCTCAACACTACGAGAATGATTTTTAAAATTTGTTCTTGTACTTTAGATTTCGCAGATACAAAGTAATCAAGAGATGGAAGATACAATGTATCACTGTACAATCCTACTAATATCTTTGGAATCCCTTATTCTCTTTAGCAGGTTTCTAATGGAGTAAGCAATATCAGCAATGAGAAAGCACAGAATTCAACTGAGTTCCTGGAGTTAGAGAAATGAACTTTTTTTCTTCTTCTGTGACAAAAAAGACTGACTGTAAACAATTATTTGAATAAAAGGCTGTCATTAATCTGTTGACATTCCTCAAAACTGCACTAAGACTTAGAGGTTTGCACACAAAAATATCAATATCATGTATTAGAATAAGAAATAAGAACTCAGATTGTGCTTTCTAGTTGCTCCTTTTCCCAACCACTAAATATCATGTATTGATCACCTTAAGAAATCTGTTATAAGAAACTTTGTATTTGTATTCTTAATTTTGACCAATTTTTCAAATAAATCCAGTAAGTATTTTCATTAGAGAGTATCATTTTGGCTACAGAATTTCTTTTGTTGAGTATCTAGACTTTAGTTGTTGTGAAATAAACTGGGATATTTTCCAATCTGTTTAAATTTGTGATATACATTAAATAAGTTAACATATTTTTAGAGTATGTCATTTTTCCTTAAGTTTTATCTTTGTTTATTCTGCGTCTAATTCTCTCTCCATTAAGTCTGTAGAAATGGGCATTACAAAGTAAATGTTAAAACACTTTCTAATTTCACGTTTCCAGCATTTTCCCTTACTCAACTTTCTCAATTCCATTGGTATTCATCACATCACTTTTAGCTGAATTAGTTTCAGTACAATTTGTTGACACATTGATAGTCTGACATTGCTTTTCTACAGCAAATGTCCTCTATTATGTTGATATTTTTATCCTAAGGCTCAAATTGATATGACAGGCAACTTCAGTGAAAACAAAATATGATAATTTTGCAATTAAGACAAACACAATGTTTACTCGGAGAAAAGAAATAATTTGATGAAACCATTCAAGATACAGCACGATTGTAACATAGCAAAAATGAAATCTGGACTGATAAGAACAACAAACGGAATTTGCAAGAACCAAAAATTCCCTCCAGTTCTAAGAAGTGAACTCTTCTGTTACAAGGTGACAATTCAAACATCATGGAAATTTATACATTACATGCTGTTTCTTTGCACAAATCATAGTTGGAAAGTATATAGATGAACACATTAAAAAGTACAGTTGTTTTCTTTTACCAAACAGATAGCACAGGCAGCCTTTTCTGCTTCAGATGATTTTGGTTGGGTTTTGGCAGTGTGAGTGGTTTTGAGTTTTGTTTTTTAAACCTGAAGGAAGATTTGATACATTTGAAGTTTTCCCAGTCCTAAAACTTCTGGCTGTAATTTCATTTCTGTTCCTAAAAACTAAAAGCAGCACATCCAGAATGGAACAGTACTTTTTTAAATCTGAGGTGATACCAGAACAGGGATGTAAAAATCTCAGCTCAGTTTTTTCATCTCATTTTCTGACACAATATTCTTATGCAGTATTAATGATATGTGTTAGTCTCAACTATAAAATGGAAAGAGTAAAACATTCACATCTTGGTAAAATGCTCTTCAAATTATAGTTGAATTGCTATGCATATTTGGAAACATTTTTGGTTTTGAAGTCTATTTATTGAACTTATATTTTATTGATTCTTAATGTGCCCAAGCGAATATGCTTTGAAAAGCATGACTGTATTTATGTAACAGCAGTGTGCCTCTGGATCCCTGAGGTCCTTACTCAAAATATTCAAAAGAGTAAGCATTTTTCTTTCTGTGTATAATTTAACTCTTCAACAGCATCATTTACTAAAAATGGTGAGTTGAATTTGCCAAATAACTTAACTGAAGTCAAAACCATATTATTTTGGTTCACTTAAAGCCATCCAAAGACCCAGAGGACTACCAAGGAACTACTTTAAGGATAACCGAACAAAAATCAGTTCTTATCCTTGCATATTTCCCAAAGGCCTATTAGACAGATTATATTCTTCATAGTCATTGTATTTTTCTACATATTTTCAATCTCGTTCTTTTTTCTAGAATAAGTAAAATAGAATTCTATTTCAATTGTGGCATACAATGTAATTTTTAGATGAAATAAAAAATACTTAAAACCATTCCAGCTTCTCATTTAAATGTAGTCATAAAATTGTGCCAAAAAGCATAATTTTAAAAGTTTAGCAAAAGTTCTTTAAATAAACTTACCGACACAATGACTAGATTTGCTAGAGACTGCCAAGAGCCCTCTGTCCCTAAATAGCTTTTTTTCCTTCTTTGTGCATGATTATCTCTTAAAAGAGTTAGGGAGCAGGGAAAGTTTCTTATCAACTTTAATTTGATTAAGCTACTGATTTACTAGCTCTAGGATAATATTACATTTCCATGAATTTGGATTCATTGTGCTGTTTGCATACTAATAGCATTAATAACGTGTTCTGAGCACTGCAGATTGGCTAAAGCGTTTCACCCCGTATGTTCTGCATTTGAACATATTCTCTGTATCTTCAAAAAAGTATTAGTTGTTGTTTTCTTTTATAAAAACATCATTCCCCTGTGCAATACCCTAATAATGCAGAGAAACAAAATATATAGGGGTGTAATCAGCTGTGACAATATAACTACAGTTCTGTTTAAATTAAAAAAAAACAAAACCAATAAAAAATGTAACCTATATTAGAAACAGTGTGAAATTATTTACTGATTTCAGTTAGTTGGATGACAGTAAGTTAATTGCAATATCTACTAAACTGGTAAAATAACTTTCACAGAACCTCATCTTACTTTTTATAATAATTTCTGAGTCTTCAACTAAGAAGTACAATTCAGCACATATTAAAATGAGATATAGTGACCAAGACAGAAATATATTTTCTCACTATAAAATACTGATAAACTGGAGAAATCACTTTATTTGATTGCCATAGGTCCAGTGAGTGACACTTGCATCACCTCAGTTCAGTTTTGGGCCTCTCAGTACAAGAAAGACACTGGGCTGCTGGAGCATGTCCATAGTAGGGCAATGAGCTGGTGAAGGGGTTGGAGAACAAGTCCGATGAGGAACGGCTGAGGGAAGAGGGGTTGTTTAGCATAGAGAAGAGAAGGCTGAGGGGGGACCTTATTGCCCTCTGCAACTACCTAAAAGGAGACTGTAGCGAGGTGGGAGCTGGTCTCTTCAAGTAACAAGCGATAGGATGAGAGGAAATGGCTTCAAGTTGTGCCAGGGGAGGTTTAGATTGGATATTAAGAAAAAATTCCTTATTGAGAGTGGAACAGGCTGCCCCCAGGGAAGTGGTGGAGTCATCATCCCTGGAGGTGTTCAAAAAACATGCAGATGTGCAGCTTCAGGACATGGTTTAATAGGCAAGCTGATATTGTTGGACCTTAATATCTTACATGGTTGGACTTGATGATCTTAGAGGTCTTTTCCAACCTTAATGATTCTATGATTCTATTTCTACACTGTAGTTTACTTCAACAACAGCAGCACAATATGCTGCAAAATCCAGTATCACTTAATCACTGCAACATTTTGACCTTTGTAGATTTTCAGAATGCACAGACTTGGAGAAAGAGAAGTCAAAGCACAGCTCTTCACTTCAAGAAAATGTTATTATCCATCACTAAATATCTTATGCGTGAATGCTTTAGGAACTCATCAGAATATATGGACCCAAAAACTAGTTTCTATAACACTGTTCATAAAGAAACCTCCTTTAAAATTATTTCACCACATTCAGTCCAGGTCAGTCTCACTCACTCCAAAAGTTGCATTTGCTAAGCATTTTTATTGCTAAATCTGGGCTTATTTACTGGGTGTCAGTTAATTCAGCAAGAACAATCTTCAACAAAAATGATCAAGTAAGGGACTTAAGCAATATTAAACATTTTCCTGTAATTGAAGCAACAACATTAATGAAAACAATAGAGAAAAAAGCACTTAATCTAGCACAAATTTCACTAAGCAATTTCCATTAAAAACCTGAGAATTAGTTCCTGAGGCAAACAGGAAAAGCTGACCAATGGCACTGTAAGGTTAATGGGATCAGACTAATCACATTCGAAATATGCAATTTTCAGTGAGTACAAAGAAATAAGGATTTTGGTAAACCACGGAACTTGCAGATATGTAACACCCAGTAGTCATCTTTACAAGATTAAAGTGTTAGGCTCCTACAGTTTTTACGATACCCACTTTAAGAAAGAAATTATTACTACATCATTGCTACTGGAAAGATCAAGTTTTACATTCAAGTAACTCACCATGTTCTCTATTTTTTTTGTAATCTTTTTTATGTCCTTCTTCAAGAAACCGATTCTGAACAGACTATAAGGTTTGACACAAAAAATCTGAGACTAATGCTATAACTTGGGAACCAAGAAGGGGAGAGAAGAGAAAGAGACAGTTATAGACCATGTTCTAACTTGTCACAGTGAGATAAGGCTCACCTCAGTCACTTCATTCAGTATGAGTGGACACGACATACACTTTCATACCCTTGGTTGGAAAACGTTGGTGAGCAAGAGTGAACAGTGAGTCTACATCAAGTTTCTTGTGAAGCTCTTCATTTACTGACTGAGGCTCACAGTGAAAAGTGCATGTCTCGTGCACGCGTTTTTGAATGGCACAAATGATTTTTGGAATGCAGAGAAAGTGTGAATGATGATGATGATCACGCGGGCCACCTGTGCACAGCATTTACTGATGACAACATTTAAAAAGTGTGAGACATGATTCCAAAAGATAGAAGGTTGGGTGTTCAAGCAGTAGTTGAGAAAGTTCATTTAGACAGGAAAGCATTTGATGAACTCTAATGGAAGAACTGAACATGAAATGTTTGTGCAAAAATGGTTCCAAAAAGAACGTCACAAGGAATTCTGTTTGGACCTTTTGTAATGTGGATAAATCAGATGTGTTGAATTATTTGGGTGGATATTTATATATGATCCAGAAATACAAGCAACTATCAATGCAGTGGAAATCAGTAACATCTCCAAGACCAAAAAAAAAACAAACAAGTCACTTGATATTCAAGGCCATGTTGATTGTTTTCTTCAATATCCAGGGTATTGTGATGGCAGAGAGGACTCCCAGAGGCCAGATAGGAAATCAGCAGTGTGACACTGAAGTCTTGACAAAATCATGCTAATGTGTGAGAAAGAAATGACCAGAATTGTGGAGAAACAAGTGGACTTTACACTAACACTACGCACTGGCCCACAACGCTTTGTCTGTGAAGCAGTTTTTAGCTAGCAACAATATCAGTCTGCTGGAGCATCCACTCTATTCGCCATACTGGCCTTCCTGCAATTTCTCCATCTTCCCAAATATCAAGTCGGTGTTCAAAAGAAACCCATTTTTGTCAGTAGAAGATGTGAAAGGATAAACATCAGAGATCCTTGACATACTTTCAGAAAATGATTTGTGGAATTGCTTTGAACATCGGCAGCATCATATGCAGCTGTGCTTCAACTCAGGAGGGAACTATTTTGAAGGTGATCATAGTTGATTTTCTTAATTGTTAAATAAAGAGTTACAGGCAGTCTCATGGGTTTTTTGTGTTGAACCTCATATTATAATGGATAATCAGGGACCAAGTGATACAGTGGCTATATTCTTTTTTAGGTTGCTCTGTTAATTAGTCATTACAAAAAATGGGTAGAAATTGAAAGGTTTAAAACAAACCCATAAATAAATTAAATGAATTAAAACTTAGACCTGCCTTACAGGACTGGCTTTATTTCATTAAAACTTAAGCCTAACTACATAATGCAATCTTTCAGTCTAACTGGTCTCTGTAATATGAATTATATCTACTTATATTTGCAATGAACTATGGATCTAGTTGACATATTTCTTCTGTTACTTACTAGACTAATATCTAAAAAATAAGAAGACAAATTATCTAGTGTCACATATAACTGATTTAGCAAATGCAAATGACTGCTAATTTAGTCACATAGTTGCTTAGCTCTTTCTGAAGAATACAGAAAACTACTGAGTTACAACTCAGTCCTACTAATATATGGTATTTCAGCCTTAGCTGTCATTTACATCAAATCTGTTGTCAAAGACGTCGTTTCGCGTAAAAGAAGAGGCAGAAGTTAAGGAATAGTTGTGTATTGCATAAGAAAACCAAGCACGAAACCGTACAATCAGTGCGCATATTCAAACCTTTTAAATATGATGCATCTACAACTGCAACAGATATCCCTGACTATCACAAAAGCAAACTACTACAATACCAACTTCATCTTGAAGTAACTGAAGAAACACTGTCTAAAAGCAATTTTTAAAATGACAGGAAAACTTACATGGAGAAAAAAACCAGAACATTCAGGGTTATAAATGACTATATCTCTTCTTAAGATTTTTTTTTAATATTAAACAAATGCAGAAGTGTTATACACTCATACCTGTGTACAGATTATTTACTTTCCTACATATTCATATATTAGATACAAACCATTGCATTGACTGTTAATCATCCTGGGAAAACTGTTATTTCTGTATCATCTCAGAGAGGCATTAGCATGTTAAACGGAGTTTTAAACTTACCTATTAATAACAAAACAATAGTTAATAACTACCTATTAATAATAAAATAATAATAAAATAATAAAAAGTAACAGTCCAATATAGTAAATTAAGAAAAAGAGCAAAGTCAAAATAAGTCTCTAAATTTCTCTGCTGAGTGACATAAAATTTTCGAAACCCTTGCTCTTCCCATTTACTTGCAGGAAAAGGTAGCTGGCAATCACTGGAAAATAGTCCTCTGTATCCTCTTACACATTTCCTCTAGAAAGAGCCACTGCAGCTTTTACAGTGATGTACCTTGTTCTCTTTTAGATGTTCTCAGCTTATGTGTTAAGAAAGTATGCACTCGTTATTATGTCCCAGTACCTTGCTTTTCAGATTTCCAAAACTGCCCAGTAATAATTAACTTGGTAACAGCCATATGACTAGAAATTACACCTAAAACTGGTTAGGGTAAAAAGGAAAAGAAAGTTTCTAAATATCTACACTCAAAGAATATAGATACAAATATTTGTAAAAGAAGAATATAATTAAGAATATATATTTATTCTACTTATATCAACATCAAAACCTGAAGACCCTTGTCCTATTGCTTATCACCAAGGTTTCACCTTCCTACTTATCATGCTGCATTTTCAAAAAGAGAAGTCTTACTGCTATATTATGCTGTAGAGCTACTCTCCTTCAGCAGGAATTTTGAAAATTTCTTTCTATTTTGGTAAACCTATTACAGTATAAAAGATTTTTTTAAAAACCCAATATTATCTATAGTTGAAAATGTGTCTCCCAAAGTAAGCCATGGCTGCATTAACTATTTACTTCTTTCCATAAGCATCTAAATCTACCACCTTCTTTTGTTTTTGCTAAACTGTTTCGGAGAGAGCAAGGCTTAGTTTTCACTGACTCTTGTGATTTATCTGATAATATTAGACTAGTTCATAGCTCAGAGAAATTTCTGAGTTTCAGCAGCAAATATATATATTTTCAAGCTACTTGCAATCCAAAATCATTGTACTGTAACTTGCAGTTTTACTATGTACCACTGTTCCAAATATTTTGAGAACTAACTATGACTTCTGGGAAAGGGAGACAAATGAAAAAAGAGCAACAGAAACAGATGCACAGACTTCAAAATCAGATACGGAGAATACAAAATCTATCTGTTTTATTGGAGGTAAGTAAAATATTATTTTTAACATGTCCGACAGGAGTGATGTATTATTACTATGAACTTCTGGTCTATAATCTCAAGCAAACGAAAGAAAAACATGAATTTAGGTATAAAAATATGCATGTTGCTAAGCTGAACAAAATATAAACCAAAAGTGGTTTGATGGGGTTTTTTGGTTTCCTTTTTTAAACAATTTCTGTGCTTAGCTTTGCACATTTAAAGCCAAGCTTTTGAGAAAAAACAGGCCTATAGTTTCATCAGAATATAAAGGACCACAGAAAGCCACACTGATGTTTCAGAGATAAGAAAGGGTAGCATTAGGAGTTTTATTTCTTTTCATGCCTCTTAAACCATTTTTAGTGTACTAAATAAAACAGTCGGAATCTTCCAGTAACTTCCTAGACAGATGGCAAGTCCTCCTTTTGGTATGACACAAGCACCACTAATTTCTCAAAGTTAAAAGAAGGATGATGTACAGTTTATCTGTTATATTTTAGTTTAATGTCAGGGCTTTGTAATAATAATTTCTGGGGAAAACCTTGTATTTCTCACAATATGTGATAAAATGATTCTGCATTTAATTTACAACATACTCACATGCGTAGATCAAGTCAAGATATTCATGATAATGAAAAGATGCTTTTGGCTAAGTTGAGCAGAGCAGTTAAATTGAGACTGCAATAGCTGAGGTCAGATCCAAGGGACACCTGATGCTTTCCCCTATAAAACTGTATTTATATCTAAATTTTACCAGTCACTTCATTCTCTTTTGCATGCAAAGAGCTTAATCAACAATAATGTTAATAATTTTATTCTTGTACGTTGGCTTTTCTGAATATATATGATTTAATGCTGCTAATTCCCAGTCATCTGCTACTTGGAGATAAAGGAATAACCCCTGCAGATTGCTATTGATATTCTGTTGAAAATCTGAAACAGCAGAACTTCAAGTTTCTTGCAACACGTGACAATATATTGAATGTCTTCCAAAACTGTTCACAGTAGGGAATAAAATGACAGCAATGTTAGCAGTCAGGCTCTTGAAGGTTATAAAGATTTTCATGTTCCCAGTCCTTAACTCTTCAATGGTTTTGGTATATTCACAGAAAAGACTCTGTTAGTTTCCATCCATGGAAGACTGAGGGTGCAAGATTCAGAGCCACAAAACCATCATCATAGAGCTTACAGAGAGGAGGGCTAAACACTCATGTTCAGAAAACTGATCTGTACAAAACCTAATCTAATCTAATAGGCAGAAAACTGACCACAGGTAGAAACAATTGCCTTCACTCCCCCAAAATGCTAACAAATGTGACGAAAAGACTATAAAGGCAAGCTCGTGTGCTAAGTGGGACTTGAAATACCAGTAGTGTACTATCACCATAAATTATAAGATATTAACCTGGGTCTTCTCTACTCCTATGTGAAATAAGGGGGCAAAGTATTCAAGTGCGCTGAGATTTTAGGAAGAGTGGCAGATAGTAAAGAGCCTTCTAACCCTGCACTGATTCTCATCAAGTGGTTATTAAAGAGGGAAGGAAAGCCAAACCAAACCAAAGCTGTTGACAGTGTTCTTTCCAACACTAAGTTAAAAGATGCACTTCAAAGTCACCCTGCCTCTGACTTTCATTCAAATGTAGGCACTGTGAAGTGTTTCACTACTCTCTAAAACAGACATCCATCGTAAAGCTAACATATAAAAACCCTAAGACTAAATCTAAGAGTAAATCTAAAAACAGCTTTGTAAGGCATAAACACTTACACAAGTAATAATAATAACCTTAATTTCATTAAAATTTTATTCATCATACGATGTAGGAAGATAATGGCTCGCATTAATATTTGAACTAACATCAGCTTGTAACACTTTACCATAATTAAATATAATCAAATGTATGAAAAACATCAAGAGCATTTATCTAAATTTTAATAGGACAGAAAATTGTGCACACACTCATTTTGGTCATAAGGTCAGTAAGGCTTACTCCCCAGTATTTACATAAAATAATAATTAAAAAATAATTATTTTAAAGATCATATAAATCAGAATAAAGAATACTCATTACCCTAGAGATATTACAGCTCAAGTTAAAACAAGAGATAACGAATTCTAAGAACAGTAAAAGAAGCAACACATAGCTGGCCAGTGTGACTGTAAGTGCTATTAACAGACTCAAGCCTACCTGCCAAATCTATTCTGGGTATTGCAGAAAAACAGAACTTACATAAGGATTTAGAGGAAAGTAACTAAATGTCTGCATTGTGTGCTTCTTTTAAGTAAGACAGTCAACCTGGGAGATAGCACAGATACTTTCTTGCTAGCTCAAGTGCGTGATGATGCTGTCATCACTGACTGATAAACTGGCAGTCAGGATCTCAACAGTGAATATGAGATGACATGTAAGCTGTTGGTATTAGTCCATTAAAGACCTTGAAAGAGAAAGTGTCTAAGTTTTCCTTGGTGCTATAAAGGAAAGAGAGCTAAAGGAGATGCAAAGCAAGAAAAAAATGATAGACTGAAAAATGATCTTTACAGCTTCTTTGCAGTTTGGGTGAATATAAATGAAGCAAAAATGCATTTGTCAAAGCCAAAGCAAAGGACATTGCGGTACTAAAGATGTAGGTTGATGACAGCATGGGCGAAAATATCTGTTAGACAGACAGAAAAGCCTGTACCTTAGAATCATGAAGAAGAAAAAATCTGCAAGACAGATTCCCTACCACAACATATTGAATATATTTTTATAGCTCAGCTATGTCAACAAAATGATAACATACTTCAACTGAAAAATGCAGACAAAATTTCCAATATCTAACAGTTAAACAAGTATCAGTCCAACATTACTATTAACTTATACTCAGTTTGACAGCCGAATCTAGTCCCTAAAGTCCTGTTTCCTTACAAATGTTTCAGATATCCTGCATACGACACCATTAAACTCAATATCAATATTTTCCATTAATATTTTAATTCTAAATATGCTCAAAATTGTGCTTGAACATTTTATCATTTAACAGTGTCAACCATTCACAGCTCAAGAATTCAGAAGAATTTTTGAATTAGTCAGGAAAATGACTAAGAGTAAGTCAAAGTCTAAAACATGTTGATTAATAGAAAGGTCCTAATTGCTTGCATCTTTAATTACTTAAGATGAGATAGCAGAAATTAAATGCATTTCACATTTTGCATTCACATCACAAGTCATACTTTACCACATGGAAAAAAAACTATAGTTTTATCTATATTAAACTTGCTACCTTTTTCTTTTTGTCAAATCTGACACTAGTACAGAACCAGTGAATTAACCCAGAACATGTATACCATTCACTGAAAGATCATAAGCTAAGAATGACGCATTCAATCCTATAAAACATCACATCAGTTACAAAAGAAAATCTGAGCCAGGTTTAAAATCTCACCCATTTACTGTCTTCCCATTGTGTTCTCTGCTCCCCTCACATATGAAGCAAAATCAGCTAATCTGAAGCATGAATTGAGCTACCCAAACTAGCTGGGTTTGTGAAGCATCCTATGTAGGTAAAGCAAACTCTCTCTCTCTTGAACCAAGTACCATGAGAGAATAAAAAGCTCTAAGTATAACTAAACCACTAACATTCTTTTCAGCAATGCTGACTTTTGCATTATACATGGGCATGAAATATTTAAAATACCTATCTAAAAACTTATCACTATACCTTCACGGCTATCAAAAAGTGACAGTGGAAATTTCAAATTTGCCTGTATTATAATAATTTTGGCATAGCATTGTTTTGCATGGCTCATTGAACTACATAGCAAATTTCAAAATGGGATCAAAGCTTTATGGAGGATAACACATTACCAACTATAAACTCCCAAAGGCAAAAAAAAAAAAGTTTGAGATTTTTCCCTTTCCCAGTTTCTTACAATCAAATGCTTTTCCCTAGGACACCACAGTTATCCTTTGTTGGCTGTTGTACTTTATTTTACAGCAGTTAGACAGGAATAATTTATAAGGACATGGACAACTGGCATGGAAAAATCTGTGAAATTCAGGAGGTGCCAGTTTTTATGAAGCAGAAACAAGCGACAAATGACATGGCAATTTGCTCTCATCACCTTTCTCCTCACTTGTCTACTGCTAAAACTTACGCTAATCTGCAAATCTCATATTTCAGGGGAGGTCTACCTTGATATCTTATCAAATAGATGGCAGTAAGTGCAATATCTTGGCCAGATTAAAATCAACAGAGCTTCTATCATGACTTGATTATCATTTTACAGTGACAAAATTACCTTAAGTTCTTTCAAAAACGAAAAATATGGGCCCTGCTAGAACAGTTTTATGGGCTTCTGTTGCAAGGTTACACATACATGATTATTTATATACATATATACAATATATGCATTATTATTTCAACACCTGCAAGCCTAAACTGTCTTCTCTCATCAAAATTTATTTCCTTTGATATAATAATATTTAATTCTGCAAATGTAAACCAAGTAGCAAGTAGTTTTCAGGTTTTATCACTCTGTGGTATTAGTCCAACCAGCCTAACTCCTTTCACTGCAAAATTTCTTTCTCTGCTACGTAACAATAGAGAAAAAAAAATAAATGAAAACATGTACCACACACATGCCATCTGTAATAAGGAAATAAAATCATGCACAGCTGAGCACTTGGTATATAAGTCTATTAATTAATCTTCCCATATAAGGAAGAGTAAACACCACATATTTTTTGCTTAGGAACCACAAGATTTACTTCAGAAAACAGAAATAAGTATCTTATGAACAAAGATTATTTTCTATCATCATCCAGTCTGTAACGTTACTGATAATATAACTCAACAAATAATAAGAAAAAAGTATTGTTACACCAAGTCTTTCAAAATTGGGCCTCTCAAAACCTGCTCAGTGCCTTCTCTGCCATTTTACCCCATCTGATGTTCTGGGGAAATTATTCTGCCTTAAAATTTACGTTAGGTTTTTAAGAAAGAAGTCAAACAGACATGTAAAAGAGCATGAGTTTTCACAGGCAGTATTAAAGAGCTAGACCTTCCAACTGCCCTATCTACATCATATGCAGAAAAACAAATACAATGCACACTATGTGCAAAATAAATGACTGGATCCATTTTTGATGACTCTTGTTATAGTCCAGAGAACACAAAATTTCCATACAAATGTACTATAACTATGACTTCTCAATACCATGAATTCAATGCAATCAAACTACTCCAACTGAACTTCCCAATTTTTCAATGTAGTTTAAACTCCTACTGTTTGAGCTACTACTTTGAAGACTAGGCAATGGACTATAGCTATTATTAATAAAGTGGAAAAATAATGGATTTTATTCTTGCCTGTGGGAGAGAAGTATCATTTGCAGAATTGATAACACCGTGGTACAGTAGTTTTAAAAGGTCATGTTACACAATAAAAAAAGGCCAAGCCTTTTAGTGATAACATATGATAGTGATAAAATTAGTACTATCTACAGATCCTCAAAATTACTAATTGCATTTCTACATGGTAAGCAAGCTCAAGCAGTCTGATAAATGCGTTCCAGTGTGTTCCTGATTTATGTACCTTACAGTCTAGTTTACATAGCTTATAAAGAAATTAAACCATAAAGAAATACATTAATTATTAAATAAGTAAATAAATATTAACATACGCAAGAACAACAAAACAAATCTTTGTAATACTATACCTTGGGATTATTATTTACTTTAAACATAGTTGTAATAGATTCGAAAGAAATGGAAAAATTGTTATGAATTTTGGTGCAGGAAATCAACAGAAAAAATTTAATAGGAAGGATTAACAGTGAACAACTGTAGTTGAAAGACATGGCTACCAACATCAAAGTTGTTTTCAACAAAGTACCACAAATCGAGAAAATCTGACAGTGTTAGCAGGTATTATAAATTAAAGTTGTTATATTGTGCCCTTAGGCATTTATTTATTGCAAAGATTGACAACGAGAGTTAAAGTGCTCTGAATAAATCGTTTTATGAAGAAAGATAAAATAGATTGAAGCGATACACAAATTTACACGATGGTTCATTTGTACAGGGCAACAGAGTTCAGTCAGATGGAGAGAAAATAGGTTGGTAACGGCCCATTTCCCTAGGACAGGCAATGGAGGGGGCTTAGCAGTATGGTTTGTTTAAAATCAGCCTGTAAAATGCCTTTTCAGGCATTGTACGTGTATCACAGGGCAAAATTAGATGTATAAAAGTGAACTGTCATCACTTCAGCTCAACTTCAACATCACTTCAAGAGAAGAGGCAGTCTAGGACATTCTTAAGAGTGTATGGAGGATAATTTCCTGCTCCAGCTGGTAAATGAACCTACCAGAAATGGGGCCCCTCTAGATCTGCTGTTTACAAACAGAGAGGGACTGCTGGGAGATGTAGTGGTCAGAGGCCAACTGGGGCACACTGACCATGAAATAATACAGTTTTCAATATTCAGGGATGTAAGAAGAACCACCAATCAAACCTCTATGCTGGACTTCCAGAATGCAGATTTTGACCTGTTCAGAAGACGGGTCCAGAACACACCCTGGGACACACTCCTCAAAAACAGGAGCGTACAAGAGGGATGGATGTGCTTCAAGGAAAAAGTCTTGAGTGCACAGGAACAGGCTATACCAATTAGCCAAAAGGCAAGCCGGTGGGGAAGACGACCGCCTTGGTTGAATAGGGAGATAGTGAAGGAAATCAGAGATAAAAAGAGAGCCTACCGACTGTGGAAGGCAGGGCTGACTACTCAGGAAGAGTACAGGACTATAGTTAGGACATGCAGAAGGAAAATCAGAGAAACAAAAGCGCAATTTGAAATTAATTTGGCTACTTGTGTTAAGGATAACAAAAAGAGCTTCTATAAACACATTAATAACAAAAGGAGGGGCAAGGAAAACCTCCATTCTTTGTTGGACCCGGGGGGGGGAACATAGTTACCAGGGATGAGGAGAAGGCTGAGGTACTCAACACCTACTTTGCCTCAGACTTCACCAGTAGGAGAGGTGCCCCTCCAGGATAACTGGCCTCCGGAACTCACAGATAGAGACAGGTAACCAAATGGCTCCCCTGTGTTCCAGGAGGAAACAGTCTATGAATTACTGAGCCACCTGGATCCACACAAACCAATGGGACCTGATGGATTCCATCCTAGGGTGATGAGGGAGTTGGCGGAAGAGCTTGCCGAGCCACTCTCCATCATCTACCAACAGTCCTGGCTCTCTGGGGAGGTCCCAGATGATTGGAAGTTGGCAAATGTCACGCCAATACACAAAAAGAGCTGTAAGGAGGACCCGGGCAACTATAGGCCTGTCAGCCTGACCTCAGTGCCTGGCAAGATTATGGAACAGATCATCCTGAGTGCAATCACACAGCACCTTCAGGATGGACATGGGATCCGACCCAGCCAGCACGGCTTTATGAGGGGCAGCTCCTGTCTGACCAACCTGATTTCCTTTTATGATCAGGTAACTCGCCTGGTGTATGAAGGGAAGCCTGTGGATGTAGTTTATCTGGACTTGAGCAAAGCCTTT
This sequence comes from Dromococcyx pavoninus, assembly GCA_033558185.1. NCBI lineage: Eukaryota > Metazoa > Chordata > Aves > Cuculiformes > Neomorphidae > Dromococcyx > Dromococcyx pavoninus. Next base: position 1,779,892 of record JAUMJL010000735.1, read on the forward strand.
GACACTGTCTCCCACGGCATACTCCTGGATAAACTGGTAGCCCACGGCTTGGACAGGTGCACTCTCAGCTGGGTTAAGAACTGGCTGGATGGCCGGGCCCAGAGAGTGCTGGTGAGTGGGGCTGCGTCCAGCTGGTGGTCGGTCACCAGTGGTGTCCCTCAGGGATCAGTGTTGGGTCCAGTCCTGTTTAACATCTTCATCGATGATTTAGATGAGGGGATTGAGTCCATCATAAGTAAATTTGCGGATGACACCAAGTTGGGAGGGAGTGTCGACCTGCCGGAAGACAGGAGGGCTCTGCAGAGGGACCTGGATAGGCTGGAGAGATGGGCTGAGTCCAATGGGATGAAGTCCAACAAGGCCAAGTGCCTGGTCCTGCACTTTGCCCACAACAACCCCATGCAGCGCTACAGGCTGGGACAGAGTGGCTGGAGAGCAGTCAGGTGGAAAGGAACCTGGGGGTGCTGATTGACAGGAGACTAAACATGAGCCAGCAGTGTGCCCAGGTGGCCAAGAAGGCCAATGGCATCCTGGTCTGTATCAAGAATAGTGTGGCCAGCAGGACGAGGGAAGTGATCCTTCCCCTGTACTCGGTGTTGGTGAGACCACACCTTGAGTATTGTGTTCAGTTCTGGGCCCCTCAGTTCAAGAAAGATATTGAGGTGCTGGAGAGGGTCCAGAGAAGTGCAACAAAACTGGTGAAGGGACTTGAGCACAAGTCCTGTGAAGAGAGGCTGAGGGAGCTGGGGTTGTTTAGCCTGGAGAAGAGGAGGCTCAGGGGTGACCCCATCGTTCTCTACAACTATCTGAAAGGAGGTTGTAGACAGGTGAGCTCTTCTCCCAAGCAACCAGCAACAGAACAAGAGGGCACGAGCTTAGACTCTGCCAGGGAAGGTTTAGGCTGGATATCAGAAAAAAGTTCTTCACAGAACAAGTAATCAGGCATTGGAATGGCCTGCCCAAAGAGGTGGTTAATTCACCATCCCTGGAGGTTTTTAAAATAAGAGTGGATGTGGCACTTAGTGCCATGATCTAGTAATCATGACAGTGTTGGATCAAGGGTTGGACTTGATGATCTTGGAGGTCTCTTCCAACCCAGATAATTCTATGATTCTATGATTCACAAATGTTACTGAACTTCTACAGGGGTGTGCATATGATTCTCCTATTTACCATATTATAATCCCATTCCAAACAACTCCCTGATACGCTCTTTGCTGGAAAAATGTCAGGACCTGAAGTAAAAACTCTTACAGCCCTTTTATTTTCCACTGAAAAACAGGGTCCTTATTTTAAGAGTTTGCTTGCCTAGCTTATTTGAAAGAATGACATCACCTGGTTAGAGTTTGTTGTCGTATTATACAGATGAGAAATTATAAATAAATATCTCCGCAATGTATTTAAGATTAAAAAAAAAAAACCAGTTACCTTTTCATAAAATCTCTACAAAATAACAAGGCTTTACTTGGAACAGCATCTCCAGAAATCATCTTCTCTGTCTGTCTCAGCTAAAATGCATTTTTTTTTTCAGGAATGGACAAAGAATATACATCTCCTACTGCTTCTAGTCCATTACTTTAGGTCTAACAATTTTGGAGCAACTCTAACGAAGAGTCAGACACTGTCAGTCCTGCTGCAATTGCTACTATTTTGTCATAAATCCATCCCCAGGAAACACTAGGAAGCTAGATTTAATAAATACCACCCTGTGCTTGAAAAATATCCCTTTCACTTACTTGAAAATCTTTCTCTTCCAGGATCTCTTTCCTCCACCTGACAAGGAAGGCAGCACAGACGTACAAGTGGAAGTGAGAAAACCCCTCTGGTTCAGACTAGAAAAAATAAAAATATTTTCCTTTCAGTATAAGCATAATACTTTTCACCACCAGATACCCAAAGTGTATTTTGATGGCATTCACTACTAACTACAAATGTCAGCTAAATTTCTCTCTCTCCATCTCACAAGCATGTTTGCACTTCAACTATGCGAAACCTATTCACAGCTACTCTTTGTAATGGGAGTTAATGTGAGGTATGCATCCATTTTTCATATTTAAATTCATTCTTTACAGACGTTTTTTCCATTTCTGATATCATCCATTAGCTTACATCTGGCATGAAATATAGTACTGCCTAGGTCAATGTCATAGCACGAATATATGCTTCACCTCCGTTATTGAAAGCAAACTCTACTGGTACTAGTAGCTTTTCGTTATAAAGAATTTATTAAGCATTTAAAAATATCTAACTTGAACTATATTTGACTGAGTTAGAGGTCTTTACTAAAGGAAAAAACATCTCCTTATAATACAATTTGTATTCAGATCTGCAACTTTCTGTTATAGTTCAAATCAGCAAATTCAGACATTTTATAAATCTCCCATTAGAAACTATGCTTCTATAAATACATCTATGAGTCCAGAAAATTTCTGATCCTATTTTTAGAAGACTTCATTAATTTTTCTTGCATTACCAAATTAATCTTAGATTTTATTTTCTATACCACTGAGAACTGAAAAAAATAATTAAGATACTTAATTAACAATGTGATAACTGTGAACTAGTGCTAAGTAAAAGCTCATAAAAATAACATTTAAAAACAATAATTACAAAATTAAGCTACTTAATCTGACAAAAGTAGGGATACTTACATGCTGATATCTAAATAATATTTATAAGATCATATTCTCTACTATATCAAGTTTTCCGTCATTCTCTACTGGTCATTTCAAAACTACAGTTTACTCTTTAAAAAATAGTGTTCTGCTTAATTAAAGGGAATTGACACGATTTCTTATGTAAAACATAACATAATAAAATATGTAGAAGACCATTACACTTAAAATATTCCACATAACATTTATAACAGTGTAACAAAGTAACCTCACTGCTATCACAAGCGGAAAAGGGAAAATAATTCTCCTCCTTTTCCTTCTCCTTTGCTGTTGATTGATCGAAGTGCATAGTTTACTACAAGGGGCTGGTACACACAAAATGCCAGCACCTACACAAACCACAGATCATCCTGTCCACCAAATCAGTAAGAGTCAAGAAAAGAGATAATGTCAATTATTTGCAGGGAAATTTTAAGCTTAAAAGTGTACTTAGAAACTAAAATAGAAATTAGTTAATTTGGGAACCAGAAAAGGAATATTCTGATTATAAAATCCAGTGATATTTTTCCTACTCTAGAAAAACACTCTACTTGAATAACATGATTTAAATAACATTGTAAAATCCCAGGACAGACAAAGCATGAAGTAATTTTAACTAGACTTTTCTCTAGGGTTTGTCTTAATTGGAAAAATCAAAGTAAAGTCCAATTTACAATATTAAAGCTGGAGTTTTACAGGATCGTGTATTCACTATCATCTTCCTGAAACAATGCACGTCTTGTACTTTGATAGTATTTTATAACATTTTCATCTCTAAAATGAGTAAAAACATTTAAAATTTTTTAAAATTAAGTGTTGAAACATCACTTGTGGTCTGTTTTCTCAGCACTGAACTGCAACCAATTTCTCCCTTTTAACATTAATTTTAGAAATGTCTTTTCAAGTAGCAGCCTTTAATCTTATATGAAAAGTTTAGATTATTTTGGAATACACTACATAGTCTCATGAAAAATGTCAACATTTCTGCAGATTTGGAAGGCAAATGGGGCAGTAACGTCCAATGACAACAGACTATGTTTAAGACTAAGTCAGCAGTCCGTACAAGAAAATGCCAATACATTTTCCAGAAGCTTACTCAAAGTATGTGCTGTCACTGGTGAAGACCTTCTGGCATAGTAAGAATCTTCTGAGTTCAACACTAGCGAACCTGTGTTTAGATGTACTTCAAAGAACAGTTAACTGAAGAGCATGTCACCAGCCTGACCTTTTGCAAACAAACAGGAAAGCAGGAAAGAAGGAATATTATGGCTATGGAATGGAGGCAAATAAAACTGCATTGAGATTGCTGAACAGATACAGGAAAGTACAGAAATATTGCTGAGGGTAGTTTAAGAAAGAGGAAAACTATTTTTGCTGATAAATTAGGAAGATCAAAGAGTCTGCAGTCAGGAAAAAATAATTTAAAATAATAATAATTATTAATCAGGATATTCTATGTATGGCATTATTTGTTGAATATAATAAAGGTTTACATTTCTTTAATGACATGACACGAACAAGAAAGTCGGAACTGAAAGGAACTTGGTTTGGTATTAATATACTAATCCTCCTTTCTTCTCCTCACTCGTCTAATATTATATAAGTTCTTGAAAAGTACATGGGTGAAGGGGTCAGGATTAAAGAAATCTGTCTGAAAGCAGCATTTTCACTTTCAAAGTCAATTTGCAGTAGCTGTTGGCCAAATTGTTTATTTTGCTCTCTTTTACAGACTTACAAACAATATTACATAGGTAGTCAAATTAGATCAGAGTATTCCTTCTTTGTAATAATAAAGATTCTGACTCTAAGTGGAAGAATTCATTCTGTTATCATATAATAAAGAAAATTCTTCCATAGTCAGAAAATCAAGATAAGTGGCTTAAAAAAATAAAAATTAAAAGCGAGAACCTCTAAAACTCCAATATTGGAAATTGAAAATGTTTTTGACAAATTGCAGAAAAAAAATATCTGGAAGTATATAAAACCTTGTACTTTTTCTTGAGATTTTTCTGTTCAACCCTTTTTTTTCCCCAATACAGTTTTCTTCAGCTCTTTTAAATGCAACCAAATAGGTTTAAATATGCAATTCATTTGAGAAAAAAATGCACATCCCCTATGGATTTAAAAACTCATCATGCTTCAAAGCTAGGCCTAGGCTACAAGTATTTCCAATGGATAGTTTTAGACAGTTTTGGAAATTGAGTAAAAGAGCTAATGCATAATTGCCTTTTCTAACACCTGCTACCTATTATACTTTTCCATTTGTAGCTTTTGAAGTTACAAACAGTTTGATCTCTAAATGTACAGAAATGCAGGCTACCAGCTAAAAGCTATTTAAAATCAAATATAAACAATGACCTTGATCTAAATATGTTAGCAAAAGATCTCAAGACAGATGTACAAGTTTCCAGAAGACTTATTCTGAACATATTACAGACGACTCAGAGCACATTATCTAAGAACCATCTGTCATTATCAATAAAAATCATTTAGACTGTTAACACCACAAATATCTCATTGCCCTGCAAATGCTGGGTCTCCTTTGCAGCTGAAATGAAAGGCATTCGTATACTGCATTCCCCAAACTTCTTGAATTAGGCACTCACTGAAAGAATGCAAATTTTGTTGTATGACCAGAGTGATTATTGTCTAGTCAGCAATTAGTCTATCCCACCTCCCAAACTCTGGATACTTCAGCATTTAGAGAGGGTAATATCTCATGGTATTACATTTGTTGACAGAGTAAATAAAATACGTCATTATTTTTCAAGTACTCAAAATTATTAAAGCCACGAAATTGAGCCAGGGTTAGGTATTAAAGCACCACATTTCACACACAATTAATGGCTCGGACACAAGGAGTTCCAAACACTTTATGATTACAGGCGAATAAAGCAAGTTTGAGCAACTCCATTTTTACTACATTACAAAGAGCAAAAAGTTTCTCTGTAAGGAGGTTTAAGTAATTTCTCCAAAGAAGTCAGTGCAGGATCATCATGGAAAGTGGTTGACTGCTCCCCCAAGATTTGCCTTTTTCATTAGCCACAAGCTCCGACTTTCTAGGCACAGACTCTATCCACTGCCAAATTAGTCTGAGCAAAAAAACCAGCACAAGCACACCACAGAGAGGTCCAGGAGGGACTATCTTGCCACCAGGAATGATCAACAACACAGAGTATAACAGTGCAAGCACTTAGAAGTGTTTTCCCAGACTACCGTTCCAACTTCAAATGTTTACATGCTCAGAGGTGTCCTCACACAAGCTGCAGAATATATCCATTTAATAGATTTGTCTACTTATCTGCCCAAAGCTTTGTGCAGCTGTAAGCTTTTATGGTAACCATAAAGTCCTGTGGTAAAGAATTCCAAAATCCAAGTGCGTGGATCAGCTAGTTTCATTCAAAGCTGTTCAGTTATCACATTGAAAGAGTATTAACAAGCACTTCCTAGTCACTTTCTTCAGTCCTTTCATCTTTCCTTCTCTTTTGCAGACTATTTTTCAGTCTGTTCCACCATTCCTTATATCCTGATTCCATTATCGTTCCTTAGTCTTTTAAGCATTCTTTCCTTTATTTTTCTGATTTTGAAACGAGGCCCCAACTGTATACAGCATGTAAGATGCAGAAATAACACAACTGTCGTAATTGCATGATGATATTTTGTTCTTTCCTTTACCAGTAATTCCTAGCCTTTGATTTTTTCTTTTTTTTCTCAACTGCTACTGAATTCCTATTTTCCTCTTGCACTTAAGTGTAGAAAGTTAACTTAAAAGTCCATAGTTATATTGGTAAAGTCAGGATTGTTCCAAACACACAAAAAATATCACTTTATATTTGTCCACACCAAATTTTATCTGCTACTTTCTGTCTGGCTGTTTACAGGAAAAAACCCCAAAGAAAGAGTCCTGCAACTTCTCGCTGTCAACTTCTTCCCTTTTCTGCTCTGAATAATAAAGTTTTGGTAGCAAACTTTGTTGTCTCACTCCTGTATCCCTTTTCCAATCATTTCAGCAAAGACAGCTAAAGCCTCATCACATATTGTAGGAGAATTAACATGTGATTTCCTTTAATTTTGAAGCCTGCCTGCTTATTCCTACCATCTGTTTTCTATCTTTCAGACAGTTATTACCCATACAAGGGCATTTCCTTTAATTCCATAGCAGTGTTTTTTCTTTCATAACCTTTAGTGAAGAGCCTTCTTCACTGTTTTCAGCAATCTCAATAGGCTACATCAACCTGGTGCATATGTTCACTGGCTCGAAAAGCTTTGCAAGGTTTGATTTTTCGCTACAAAAATGACAACATTTTCTTAAAATGTCACATTTATCCATAGTGAAAGAATATGCTGATTTGATTAGAGAACGTTGTATTGCAGTCAAGTAAATCTTGTCCAGTGCCTTCTAGAAGATAGTGGAACACTCCAAAGTTCACTATTTTCATTGTACACAGCAGCCTATCAGCTCATACAGGATCATAACCTTCTCCTGACCATCAGTTTTACAGTCAGATACATAATCAAATTCTGATTACTCTGTAGTATTAAAAATTTAAATTTTAGTCATCACACTTATTAAGAAGTATTTTACAGTTATACATAAAAATACCTATTAATATTTATTTTTGTTGAGTTAGCATATTTTGGATTGCCTTCTATCATTGTTCTTGTTTCATCATGACGATTCTTAAGTGGATAATCCTAAAAGCAATAAAAAGCCTACAGCACTGGTCTAGGCTGAATTTAATTTGACAATAAACACAGCAACAAAGTTGGATAATTTATGTTTAAAAAAACAAACAAAAACCCCCTTATTTATGAGTAAGGCCTATAAGCAGCTGTTTCTAATGCAAACATCCATCAATTAATAGGATAAATTTATAGGTTGCTTTGAGCTTTTCCTTAAGAAAAAAATTTCATAGCATTTTTAAATTTGTAAAGGAAACTAACATTTCCAGGACGTAACAGCAAGCTAGAGGTACCTGGCACAGCCAAAAGACCATGTAAAAATTAACTCAACCCTTAGTGTTCATGCTGGGTGAAGATCAGTTTTCAAAATAATTTAGTAATTGACCTCTCTGGTCTATGAAACAACTCAGCAACGGTTTCCAGAATAAGGTGTGATATAAACCTCTGCTGCAAAATCCTAGCCACAAGGAACACAGACGATTGCTGGAATTTTTTTGGATCAATGCTTTGTCCTGTTAGAATGTCCCATATGACCTGCAAAAGTCATGGTAAGACTATCCATCATTACCAGATATAAATGGATGCTATTGATAATTGCTATTTACTTGATTTGTCCTTCATTTAGTTTTAAGAAGCATATAAACTTTCCACATTAGCTTGTGGAGTTTAATTTACTATCCTTTTCACTTGCTAATATGTTCAATTAAAATAGAATAAAAACCAACTAACTTCAAGTGGAGACTTGACTTTTTGTCCTAGCTTTTTCCGAATCGCCTGTGGTGAAAAAATTCAGTGTTTCTCATTTGTTTCATTTAAAGAATTCATCAGGAAATTTCTTTTAAAGAGTTCATCACGACTAGGATGTCAAGCGGATTGTGACTCAATGAGGTACCTTCATACTCAATATTGAAATGTGCATGGAGGAGGTTTATAATTATTCATCTCCTCATGGGCGGTCATTTATTACCTTCACATACAGCAAAGTTGCTAGACCGTAGCAAAGCAATATAGCTTTTTATGCAACTCCCTTACATTCCTTTCTTGTGGAATTGGGTATTTATAAAGTGGAATAAGGCAGTTTTCTTGGAGAATTCTTCCATACAAATGCAAGGTGACGCTGAACTCCACAGAGAGAACAATTACTTTTTGCAACACTTATTTCCAACATTACTTTGAAAAGAACCTAAGATACAGATGGAAGAATTATACACAGTGAAACTATCAGAAAGCTTACTGATTTCTTCTCTGTAGTTTCCCATTTTAATAAGCTGTTTCTCATCTGCAGAAAAGAGTGACCATTAGTTGTTCTTTATACTTACTAGAGAGAACATTACTTAACCTCCTACTTTGAAGTTCTACAAATGAGAAAGCAAACAACTTCAATTTTACCTACAAGTTACGGCTAGGCCGAACGTGGCAAGAACAGGGTCGCGGCACTGTCAGCATGATTTCGATCAGTGATAATCAATCACCGCAACTTTAGCTAACAACAAACAATGTACTAGTGAGGGATAAGATATAAAATTCCAATCTAATACACATATTTATATATTAGGTTATATTTAGTAGAAAAAAAAAAATTCCTTCAAATTTTTCTTCCATGTAAGTATTTAAGGTCAATATCACCTGACTTGTTAGGAGATGAGAACTGCAGAACCAGCAGCAAGAACTAATGGAACTACTCCAGGTTGGTTTCAGTGCATTAACAAATAACAACCACATACAGCCTTTAATACAGTACCGAATTATCTTCTTACCAAGTCATGGTATAGCGTAATGACTTGAAGTAGAGAATCTCTATGTAATTTACACTGAACACCACTATATCCTTTCCTTCCTCGAACAGCATGAAGAACAAGCACACAATGCATTTTGTTTCTTGCACGAGTATAAAGCTGAAGCATACATTTCCGTACATCCCTTAGTCCTAAGTATTTTCCTCTGATCGCACAAACTGTAATAGGATAAGAGAAGATGACACTACCAACAGTCTTTTCAAAAATGTACATAGGATTGAAAAGTCTAGCCCTCTAGCTATTTCCCAGAAAATTCATTGTGCATCTTTGATTTACTCGGATATCTCCTACCGTAACTTAAAATTCCTCTTACATGAGAGAAGGTATGGAAGTACTGATTGAACTGTTAAGGAAAGGCTGAGGAGCAGTAAGATGAGGATAAAACCAGAAGTGACAGACTAGTTACCCTTCCCAGCACAGGTGAAGTTGAAGAAAACCTCTAGAACAAAGTATTTTCAAAAACATGCACATTTGGGATACCACAATTTAAATACCATCTTTCTTTCCTCTACATCCACTGAAAGAAAGAACATTTATTGCAAAGACTTCTTCTATTTTAAGCTAGGCTTAAAGGTGATCTCCAATTATTCAGACATGGTTGTCCAGCTGGAAAGAAATTTGTTTTGATGTTTCCTTTTAATTAAGACCCTATTCATGGTATCTGAAATCACTAATTCAAATTGAACTTAATTATTTAAACTCCTTCTCAAGTAGTGACTTGACATCAATTAGTTGGCAAAAACTGTGGTGGAAAAAGCAATGCTGTGTCACATCAAAACTCAAACTGCTTTTATTCACTCAATTGTACTTAAAGATATGACTTATCCTTCAAAGCACACACTAAATCTAAATCATTAGTAAAAATATGCTGCAACTGATTAAATTCCGAAGAACTTTGCTATAAGGCAAAATATTTTTACATTAATGTTAACCTGCTCTCAGCAGACTACTGATTCAAAACAAGGACAAGCACCACTGATTAGAAAAGAATATGGAAACCCTTCCACTTGTGAGCAGATCTTCAGAAGATGAAGTTAATCAAAACCAAATAACACTTCAACTACCTGTTTTTAAAACACAAATGAGCACAAATAAGCAGTATGACTGATATTTATTAAACTAATTCCCTATTTCACCTTTTGAATTTCTAAACTATTTACCTCATGTATAATTTTAATTATTTTTGCAGTTCATTCCCACAGAACCTTGATACTGGAAAATTAATTAATGGATACAATAGAAGAACTGTCAGCATTGTTTAAATACAATTTCAGCTTTGGCCTCATTTACATGCATCCCTTTATTCTAAACAATAAGACTGTCGGATTTTTTTTTATGAAATTGTTAGTTCATGAAGAAGAGCACAATGATATCCTTTTCTGTAGATATTCATCAGTTATCACATTTTGCTGAAATACATAATCCCTGCTCAAGACAACCACTAGAGCTTTTAGCCTCTAGATTTCAAAGATACTGAAATAGCTGTATGACTTGTATAATTGTTTTGATTAATTTGCTTTAGCTTTATCATATAATTAGCTTTAATAAAAGCTAAATTAATTATTCAAAGCAGACCTATAAAGTAAAAAGTGTTAGCTTAACATTTCACAATTGAAAAGTAATTTGAATAACTGTACAAATACATATTTATACTGAAAGACAAAACCAACATCTAAATAACAGTATTAAAAACTAATACTTGCTTATTCCAACTTCTCAGCAACTAACAAGAATATGCTCACTGACACAACACCAATATGTAATTCAAAGACATCCTTTCACTGAGTACATTCTAAGCCACTTAGGTGAGTTCCAGACATGGAGTCTTACATGTGTGCCTTTTTGGATAAAGTTAGTATTTTGATTGCAATAACACTTAAATAAAATATTTATGGTCATTTGAGTAAAGCATATTAAGTAATCCAATGAAGATATTGCTGAACTCTTGCCCAATGAAGAGGAACTCTACAATCCTCAAATTCTCACATCTGTAAAATGAAGGGATAATTACATCAGTGTAATATGTAGATATTTTGTGAAGATTTCTTATCTGATTCTGAATATGAAATGACTTTTATACCAAAATCTTAGAAGTTCTAAGAAAGACCTATTTTCTTCTTAACAATAACAACTAAAATTTTCAAGCAAACTATTCCAATGACTTTTTCTTTCTTTCAAGGAACACACCGTAAGAACTGAGAATGACAAATATGTGTATTACGCTGTCACATGTCTTCCAGTAGGTGATCTTGTTGACTAAGAAGATAAGTGGATAGCATAGCAAAACCAGAAATACCAAAAAAAGTATTTTGTAATAAGTGTGAGCTATTACTTTCCTTTCCTGTTTTCCAAGCCAATCTTTCCAAGCTTAGTCATGACAGAGTCAAGACATGACACAGTCAAGAATACCACCCAAATTTCTAGCACAAAAATTATATAGATATTCAAGACACACCATTTACCTTCTTCATCCCTTCCTCTCATCATTAAGCCACATCACGTGTTACAAACCAGCAACAAATTCCTTAGTTTCTGATCATCAGTATTCCTCTAGAGACTAGGAAATGGTTGGAACCAGTATTTTCCTCTACTTGATAGCCTGTGAAGATCTCAACACTTACTCATGAGAATACTGTCTCCTTGCAGAGCAACACTATCTGAATCCCTCTCTGCTTGGGGATGGCAATTCAACTGAATGTTCAATCTTGTCTCATGATGATGATTTAATTCCACAAAGCTTTTCATGACCGTATGACTGTGTAACAACATTCTTTGGCCACCATACTTTACATTTCATTCAGCTTCTATGAAAACCAAGATACATGTAACGCCACGGAAACTAAAGCAGGCAAATGACAAATGCAGCATAATCTTCACTGGCTAAAGAGAAAAAAAAAGGCACAACATGTGAAAACATTTTTCAGCTTCTCTTGAGCTACATCCAGCACACAGGTTCTACAGTCTTGACTCTGCAAAACTGCAGCTTTATAGAGCGGCTGATGTCAAAAGCAACTCAAAAGCCAACGCCATTACTCATTTCAAGTATCTGAAAATTGCTACTCACTCAATATCACAGCTGGAAATGTTAATAATGCATGTATTTTAATTAAATTCATTAGATACTTGATAGCTATCACCAGGAGCTTGATCTTGTCTGGCTGAATAAGGTAAGCTGCTTCTTACCTAAACAGTTAATATAAAAGACCCATCAAGTTCACCCCACCCTTAAGACCACTTCTGTTGCCATCCATCAACTGGTTGGCAAAGAAATAGGAAATAGAACTGGGTACAGAATGAGATACTACATCCACTAAATATAATTGACTTTATTAGCTTCAACAAAAATATTTCCTGCAAATATCACTATTGTTCTGAAGATGCTAACATCTCAATGGATGCCATAGCCTGCTCAGTACTTAAATAGCTCTCACTAAGGTCTTTGATTTTAATCTTCTGAAAATGCTGGAAGTCAAAACCTGTACAGCAGAACAATCAAGTCAATGTCTGCACTAATAATAACTGGATTGCTGATCAAAGACAGTGGCATGAAACAAGACTTATGTGGGAACGGCAACACACCTGTAGAATTGTTGCAATCTATTTTATCAAGGTTCTCTAGAGGATAACTCTGATGCTACTACTCTTATCTCTGAGAGCTAAAGGTCTGCCTTGACCCTGAAGAGCCCTGAGCAACTACCAGACAGTAATACTCTCAATACTTTCCTCCAGCTCAGGTGTATCATACACTGATCATCAATGCTTTCCTAAGGATATAGACTGCAACAGCTTTGTTGAAGAAAAAGGTTCTACAAGAATAACCTATAGCAACATAAATGAAGAAAAAGGTAGCAGAAAATAAAACAAATTCTAAGATATTGTCACCTTCATACAGCTTAATTCTAACACTAACCATTAATGTGTTGTTTGTTTGTTTCTCTGGACAACCTTACTTCATTACAGGTACAGCACACCTGAAAGGCTTGAAAAGCCCTTGTTCTAAAACAGCTTCTTCCATACCGACAGCCTTAGCGACCGGTACAGTTTCTTTTTTTTCCACATTTGACATGACACCACCAAATGTCATGCTATTTTTCCTTACATCAGCTTTTGTGAGCATCTCTCCACTAATCCATGTCAACATTTAAAGGGCTGAATCTTCAGTACCAGTATTTTGAGACATTTCCAATAGATGACAAAGAGTACAAGAGTGTCCTAATCACTGCCCTCCACGGCGTTAAACAGCACAAAATAGGACAGGTTTGAAACTTCAACTGAAATTCTCAGTTAACATTTAGTATAGTATTTCTGCAAATTCCTCAATCAAGAACTATTGACCAAATAATCTAAAAGCATAATACTAGTCCTACTACTGAAACAGCTACTACTGAAACAACCTGGGCACTGCATCTGCATTAGATTCCTAAACAGTCCTTCAAATTTTCAGATGTGTTTTACAATTTATTTTACTCCAGTCTTCAAGAGAGTGCCTACTGAGGTTATAAATGGCTCTTACTGGATTTTACTATTATAAAAGAAAAAAATATACTTCCATATAATTTCTTCAAACCTCTTTTATTAAGTTGTAACACGCAACAATAACACAATCATAAAAAATCATGCTGCTAGGCTTCAGGATGAATTTTATCAACAAAATGAATGTGAAGGAACGAATATTTATCAAAACAATTCAGCTTCTAGAAAACTACAGCAGCAACCAAACAAAATATTATCCACCCAATTTATGGACTAAAATAATAGATGTATCTATTAATAGATGTATCATCAAAATATATTTTTATTGCATCTGTTCTTCAGCTTTATAATATTTTTCAAATGAATGAAACAGATATTTCCCACATGTTTTTGCCTGTAGCAATGAAGACTGAAGACTCCGAACTCTTAAGCTTTAAAATCTGACTAGAATATACCACAAAATGTTAGAAAGGAGGTCAAGCTATGTGTTCAAACATAAATTTCAATGCCAATGTTTTAATAGCTCAGATATCATTTAAGCTGTAAATATAGCTTCATTTGGTACCTAGCTACAGGAGTTTTGACACCTAGCTACAAGTTTTAACATAGCTTACTCAGCACAAGTTACTTTCCATACATTGCTATTCCTTGATTCTCAAACACTCTAAATTAATACCAAAATGGTAAAGAATGTAGAAAAAAGTTAAATAAAAAATAAAACATTTACTGCAATTAGATTTTCCATATCTTAAACAAAAAATAATATGCAGGGATTTATGGTGGCCAATACTGATCATTTACTACCATTTTGAAAAATTGGTTTCCGTAGATATTATTTTTCAGGTTGCTGTTAAAATCACCAGTATAAAACCCCTACTATCACAGAACAGCTCCGTGGAAAAAGGAAGCTCGTCACATACTGACAGTCTGTAGCTTATTCCAGTCAAAATGGTGGCAGTACAGTGAAATTAGCTGGAAGAATCATGTTCTAACTAAAAAACATGCATTGCAAAATGAGCTGTGAAACAAAGAAATCAGCTCACATGAAGCTCTACTGAAGAGACATGGAAAGTCATACAGAAACTGCTTGTCCAGACACCAGGATAGAAATAGTGGTGTCAAAAAATTAACTGATTCCATAAACAATGAGCTAGTGAAGATGGATCCTGGACACCTTTCAAGAACCAGCATTTGCCACATAACTTTCAGACAGCAAGGACTCCATCATGAATATTTCTAGGGCTGTTTATTTTTCATATTACCTCAGCAATGCACAGTTAGTCTTAGAAGGCTGAGAAAACCCTCAGCATCCATGAGCCCAGTATAAAAAGAATAAAAGAAACAAAGAATGCAGGACTCAATACCAGAGGAAGGGAATCTACAAAGACACAAACCTTAAAGCTTCTTTACTACATCCCTAATTTACTTAACAGGTATTCAGAAATGATAATAACCACACCTAAAACTTGAAAAATAAAAATCTCCTGCAATCATACAAACATTTAGTCTGCACTTATCCATTTAACTTCAAAAATGATATGACAACATGCAACAAAATGTATTTCAAATTGGATGTTATGGAAAATAAATTAAAGTTTTTAATTATGAAAATGTATTATTAAAAAGCAGGTGTTGGGTTATTAAAAAATAAACCAAGATCACATCATTCCCATAAAAGCAATTTTTCCTGAAATATTAAAATGAAATTAAAACATACCTCAGAGACAACTTCCCTCTATCTGCAATCTAGGCTTTAAAAAAGTATCATTAATGAAAGTTGTTTATATCTTTCAGAAAGGATAGATTGATTTGTTTTCCAAATAACACACTGCTTTTCCGCAGGTTTGATAAATTACCACAAACAAAAAAAAGAATCCAGTTGGAAGAAAAATCTGTTTATTAACAAACAGGAAGACTATTAGATCGTCAAATCTCAATCATGAAAACATTACTGTTAATTTTGTGAACAGATAACTGAGCACAATCCATCAGATTTTTTTCAGCTACACAAGAAATTATTAGAGGATAATCAGAAGATGCAGTTTTTGTTCACCTGACTTCTATTTAGTAATTTCTACAAAACTTTAAAAAAATGTGTTCACCATTTAATGGAAAGAAAAGAAAATGGCAGACTATTCAAGTTATCTGCAAATTTTCATCCATAACTTAATGCAAAAGAGAAGAATTGACAGTATTTAAATAAAAAAGTAAGAAAGCACAGGCATTTCAACTATTATCTGTATTGCTCTACCTACTGGACCATGTTTCCTCTTCAAAATAAAGTAATTATTTCAGCCTAGAATGCAAAAACCCTGCTATATAGCTTTTTATATCTATTTAGCTTATTCGAGGTATTATTACTATTTCCTAAATCACTACATAAAACTTGCATTTCCAATACTACTTATTGTGTTTCATAAAAATTTCATTAGAAACAAATTCAGAGCAAATATAAGTTGGAGGCATCATTTCCATTTATTACTTTTCATAATACCTTTTTCATTCAGAGGTATCAACACAATCTACAGAATTACTGACATATCCTCAAAGACAGATAAAGGACAAAAAAATCACAGCACACTGTTTAATTACTGTCATCTATCAAAAACAATGAAATACATATTAAAGTTACACAATACTGTGTACAGTAATCATATGTATATTTACAATGATCCAATTTAAGACTACTGTGAAAGACTCTCAGTTTGATATACAAGTTTTTGGTTTCTGTGTGTTATACTCCTTTTCAAAAACAGACACCAGGAGGTTAGGACAATGCCTCTGGAGGGAAAAGGAGATCCCTTAAGAGCTTCTCTTCAGAGCAACCGAGGACACCTCAGAAGGGAAGTTCCAGTGACCACTGTGAAGACCAGAAGAAAAATTACAGCGAAGAACAGGAAGTCTACACCAACCAGAGCCAGAAAGACTGATGAACGAATCAGAAAGCAAACAGAATTGGATGAAAGAAATCTTGTAGAGGCCAGAGAGGGCTCCAAGGAGCTTGCTAGGATTCAGAAAGTCATTAAGGGCACAGCATTGTTTTCCTTTGGACTGCACTGTAGTTTCTGTCCTCGTATCCACTCCTGTTGCACTGCACTATTTGCCAATGGAGGCGCTCTAAGCTAGAAATCAAACCTGGAAGCAAAGGCATAGAGCTGCCTACAAACTCTTTTTACTCCTGTTCACTCATAAATAGAAAGCATTTCGTGACCAGTAAAGAAACTACTTAATTTAACTGCTACTTAATAAAAAACGGCCTTTAAACAATTCAAAAAGCCTTTCTAGAATGCTTTCAAGTGAAAGAGGAGGAGCTAACCCTCCTTCAAGCTCAGGCCAACCTGAGGTTTTACCGAGTATCCAGGGTCCTGTCAGACATAGTACAGGTAGTTAAGAACTACCTGTAAACTTTCTGCAAAGTTTTTCTGTCTTCTATTTCCAACATCTTTTACATGCATAACAGAAAATAAATGAGAGTCAGACTGGGAATCTGTCATAATGTTTCCCAACATACTATCTCTGTAAGAAAAGACAATCAGACACAAAGTATTTTAGTTCCAAAAACATTCAGCCAAACTAAGCCACAGAAGAGTCTGTGATTTTTATCTCATCTTTCTGCATTGTTTATAAGCAAAGAATGCTCGATATACTGCAATAAATTCAAAGCCTTCAATCTGTCTCCTGTCACAAGAAAAACACGAATGTTGCAGTGCAAAAGATGGAAAAAAATGTGAACTTCCATTAATTCCTGAAGAGGCCAAACATCTTTTGACTCCAGACTGAAACAGAATATCATGCCCCATTTTCTTTATTCTGATATTCAGAACTAGAGAAATAATACAGCCAGAACTCCAACTGCCACTTTAAAATTAAGATTTTCAAGAACTTTGTAAATATTTATCATGTAATTCTTAGCACTCTGAAGTCAAATGGACATCAGTATCTTCCCTCTAGAAAAAGGAAGCATAGCTAATTCATAATTATTAACACACACTCTCTTTCATTATTCACTCTCTGTAAGAAAGCAGGGACATGCACAATTGCTAGTCCAACCTCCAGCAGTAATGGTATTCATCAGTAATCTTCTTGTGAGCCTTTACAATGGCCCTACTACTTGACTTCAATCAGCTGTAAAGCTCCTTTATTCTGTTATCTCATAACTGTGAGAGAATGAATGCCAAGGATTGAATGCCCTCCTAAAGGAGCCCGTGGTCATGCTGTTAGAATAGCAATGAGCTTCATCTGACAGTGCTCAACACATTCTTTCACACCCCCTCTCTCTTGCAGAGGAATGCATGCATGACAAAAATAAATATCTGTTGAGCCTAATCGCTAAGAAACATATCTACAGAATAATACAGTAAATAGAGCATGTAACAGCTTAATCGAAAGAGTTGGAAGCTGATATAAAGAATGCAATTAATAGACTTAACTGGCAGCAGTTTTGTTGGTGAGAATAAAGGGATGGGCAGAATAATTATTCTACTAGTAAGGAAGATATTCAGAATTTCCGTATAGAATGTCTCATCCATTAATACTCTATTCTCCTTAAGCACTTTTTATTTTTGCTGATGGAAGGACCTAAGTAGGGACTTGTTTTTGCTCGGTATAATGAAGAAAAGAAAATCGGAGATCCAGATCCATACATGTAAATATTTTAAATAGAATCTTTTGGTAGTTCAGCCTGTACTGTTGACTGTTATTTTATATATTTATGTATTAAATATTGCCTGTTACGATTGACTCAGACTATGGTCTTTTGCTTTTATTTTTGTAATTTCAAATACAACATCATCACTCCACCGTGAAAGTAAGGGATGTTTTAGCAGGCAGAACATACAAAAGCATATATTTCTAGCTCAACTGTATTGGTGGATTTTCAATAAGAAATATATTATAAAATCCTTTACAAAAAAAATATATTTCAACAGTTAGTTACGAAAAGCTCCACTTTCTGACTGGCTATAAAACAGTGGTTTTCCTCTAGAAAGTTTATTTATACTAAATATTTTAAAAATTTTTCAATCCAAGCTTATTTTCATAACGATACTGAAAATACTTGTGAATATAGGATAGAGTGGCTGAAAGGAGGAAAGCCACCAGAAAGTCTGGCAAACAGAATGCAGCATTTGTCCTATTCTGTCTTAGGACATTCTCTTTTAAATCACCACCAGGCTGCAATTCCATTCATTCTGTAAATCTTATACTTTATAATCTCCAAAGCAATGTATTTATGCTTCTGTTTCGTTACATTCACTAAGATATTCTGATTTTCCCCCCTCAGATAACATTTATATATAGATATTTTCTAAAAAAAAAAGTCTTCCTTGCATGTGAGTTTATTTAAATTCCTGTGTTGTTCCGTTACGGATGAAGAGAAAGTATGGTGCTGTAGACTGTGAAATGCCTTTGTGTTACTTGACCAGAAGTAGATTATTTAAATAGTCCACTGTACTGTTCATTTTAGACTACACAGGAACAAAGTGAAATTCCTGTGCTGCGAACTCCTACTTGGGCAAACAGAGAACAACTTCTCTGCCCATTCTCAAAAATAAGGCATTGAAATGGCAAGTGAATGGACCTTCTGAACACTAGTTTGAGAACATGAACTGACAGCTCAGCATACTGGAGATACGTTAAAACTTAACGAGTTGATGTTTTCTTGAGGAGGTACAATGGTCCAGTCATACAAATAGCAACTCTTCCAATAGGAATGTTTTAAATATTGTCTACAACTCTTCTCAATCATGCTTGTGAAAAGATCAAAACTCAGGATAGAGCTCTACAAAACACGTTCCTAAGTGAAAGTACAAAGCTAAAACTGCATCTTCAGTGGTGCCAGACTTTAGTAACATCCTTTTCCAGTAATGTAAGGAGAGAAGGCATTGATAGAAATCAGTAAAGAGGAGCTTTCTTTTTATATAGGTGAGCAACAAAAACTTGTCATAATTATTATACTAATTATATCCTAACAAATACTTACTACTGTATGAAGGCAGTAAAACTGAATCACACCACATGTGGAAAGGGGCCAGAAATGCTTGCTTCCGAGGAGGCCAGACAGCCATTCCCTGCCTTCCCTCACAACAGCACAATACAGAACTGCCCAGGCTCTGCCCAGCACCTTATGCCTTGCTTAAGCTTAATTAATTCAAACAGACAATAAAGTTAAATTAGAACAAGATCCTCCTCGTGACCATGGGCAGAAGGAAAGAAATGAATGGCAGCTGAGATACCACAAGACCGACACCCACACACACCCCCCAAGGAGAAGAGGAAAGCACTGTACCTCACACTTGGTTTCAGTAAATAGCATCATTCAAATGAACTACGCTGCGCCAAAGGTAGTTTTCAAGAAGACATACCTTTGATGAGCTAAAGATCTCTCAAGACTGTTAACACACTGGTTTTACATGACATTAATGAACTCCTGAGCATCCATTTCAGGATGAGCATGAGATGAAGCATGAGATTAAGTCTGTAGTTAACATCACGTGCTTCAGTAAAGACTTCTTCAGGAAGCATGCTTCCACTTGTGCTCACCTTCACACCTCCAAGAACTCTTTCTAAATGTGAAGTTTTCTGAGTCAGGATTTATTCGTATTCCTGAGATCAATGAAGCAGAAGAAGGGCAAAATGAAAAAAACAAATAAAAAAAATTCTGTAGCAGTGAGTAAAGCATTTAGTGAAGATTTAACTCCACAAAATCTACTTCTCGACTGATACTCACAGAATTTTAGGGCATGACACTATGAAGAAACATTTATAGCAACAAGCTGATTAATCTAGAAAAAGTTAAGATGGTAAAATAGAGTAGTTTAAATAATCCAGAAATTAACTCAAACACATCTAAAAGTGGATAATTATTACATTTTAATACCGAAATGAGTAATTGTTAAATTCCTCATTAAAATCTCTTTGCAGAGACTAAAATTTACTACAATAAAAAGCACCCGCAACATTACTCTGACTCTGCATAATTTTCTGTTAATGATCTTGACATAGTAATACGGTGAAAAACCTAATAATGCCATATTTAGTTCCACAAAGGAACAAACTGGAAGAAAAGCAGATTTTGAATGATTTTAAATTACTCAGATGAAAGAATTTCCTTAGTTTCCCTTCGCTTTACATTCAGATATTTAGTAGGCCATGTTGCCAAGTGCTGGAATAAAAAGTATGTGGAAGGAAGAAAAAAAAATATACGTGAAAAACAAAGGATGGCATATTTCACAATACTGTTTTTAAAGTAAATCAAGATTTATACAGAAACACGGATATCAATATCTAGCAAATCAAAAACTGAATTTAGAAAAATTTAACATTTTTCTGTTTAAACATGCAAAGTAGCAGAAAGCCTTCATCATCAATATTGTAAGTTAATAAACACTGTAAAGGAAAAAGTACTCCCTAATTTTGTATGTCTTGGTCTTTAATCGACTACCTATGCTACCAGGTAATTCTCTTTTTTGAGATAAGAAATACTGAAACCAGTTTTAATTCAATTTCATCTGAAATAACTGAATTACTTTTTTTCGCATTTATAATCAACAGAGTAATTTCCTTCACAGTGAACAAAGGAGAAATACTGTTATATCAAAACATATCTTCCTACAAATATTTCCCACAGGCTTGCACTGTATTATATCAATATTAATAATAATAAAATAAAGTTCAAAGATAATTCAAATAAACGCTATCCTGAAACAGTGTTTTTTTTTAAAAAAAATCTGTAGTCTTCTCTGCAACAGTAATATTTCTATGCAACTTTTCCCCAACTTCATAGTTCAACAAATCACCACAAATACTCATGTTTCTTCTGCACTCATTCTCTCTGAAGTAATGTAAATCAAAAGAAAGGAATGACAGATACTTTAACTCTATGTAAGTATGTAAGTATGTCTAAAGCACGCTAAGATAAAATGACATCCAGGCATGCCTTTTTTCTTTCTCTCTTATTTTTTCTTCCCCACCAAAATCCTCAGTACAGCTGAGAAAATACTTTTCCAATTTAAATAATTTTCCAATTAAAAATAAACTAATTGCAGTAGACTGATTTTTTTTAAAAAAATCTACTAAAACATGATACCAGACTGCAAGCTTTTCAGAAAAATAAGACTAGAAAAGATAATTTCAGGTTCTCAGAGATAGTTCTGTTGCAGCTAATCTTTAAACATAATTACCTCCAACAGTGCTATAGGTGATGTAATTATTTTCTAGTTATTTTCAGTTGATGATAAAGTTTTCCAGAATCCTTACTAAGCTCTCAACTTTAGTCAGCAGGACTCATACAAAAATTAGAAATGAACCAGTTAGAATGCATCATTGTGTTTAAATGTGATTTAATCTGCAGGCTGAAAGATCATCACTCAGGAAGATAATGTGGATTTCATATGAATCACTGATAATCACCTACAAAATACATACCTTAGTTCTTTTTAAAGTGTCACCTATAAGTTTATGAACCATAATTTAATTATTGTTGATGACCAACTGGTATGATACAGGTTTTCAAGATTATTTCTCACAGCTAAACATCAGCCTGCAAGTTAAATCTCTCTGAATAGTCTCATTTCTAAATTCTTTTCACTTTGACTGTGATCCATGCTTACCTTCTACTGAGGAAACGGCATAAAAGGCTTAAGAGTTCAAATGTTTAATGCATTTATGAAGAAGAATGCTGTAAGAGGGATTGTTTTGACAGTTGGATTAGATTAACACAATCAATCACTTTCAACAATGTACTCCACCCTTAGAAATACAGGTACTGCAACTTCCTTAGTGGATGTTATTGCATTTAAATCGGAAAGCACCAATATCACATCTTGCTAATGCAAAATTCCATGGAAAATGAAGTGAAACACACTGAACAAGGATGATGGTATTTATAAACACACTCCTCTCACCAAAATAACAAACTAACAAAACTGAAGCATAACTAACTGTATGCTTGTTTGTGAAGAAGCACTTAACATTTTTAAAATGTATATGGAATTTGTAACTAGTTTACATACGTGGAAAATAACATGACAATTACTAAGTGACAAATCAAAAAATTTACAACATAGTTTGTAAATAAAGTCTATTCTATATTTTATAGCCACATACTATGCTGTAAATCAGAGCATTTAATGATGTATTTCTGTCTTCTATGAGAAATATCCAGAAAGTTCAAACAATGAAACAATTGACCAAGTACGTCTGGCAATTGTTAACAGGACTGATTCAAGGAAATGCAGAAAAGAAAATTATCTATTAAAATTTTGCCTTCTTGAATTTGTTGTTCTGGGAACCATAACATTATCTAAACATTGCTTTATTCCTTCTCCCATTGAGTTTTATTAAATTTTATATTTTAAAAGATGATTCATATTACATTCATGAATAAAATTAATAGGCAAACTGGTACAGCTACAGCACATACCTTGCAGATTTATAACTATCCTGTCATAACCAATCTCTCCTTGGTAAAGGGAAGATTGAATTAGTAGCAAGACAGTCATCTCCTATGGTATTTAAGTTAGAATAAGGATAGGTCTTTATTTTTAACTTTGGAGTCTGTGAAAGACAGGTTCCCCCTTGTATTCAACTCTATTATCAACACAACACAATATTCTGTACTGAAAATTTTTCCACACAAACACTGCTTTCTGTAGTAACAATAAACAATAGATTAGGTTCTGATTTATGGTTGCACAAATATATGATGAATTTTATCTTGTTTAATGATGCCCAATGATTCTATCATGATACAGTAATGACAGAAAAATTAGATATATTTGAACTTCTGTTAACCAAGTACAAATAGTCTGAAATTACTACAGAAAAAACACGCACAACTTCAAAATCTTTTCAGGAGATGTTGAAGATGCACTGAGTAACATCAGATAGAGACTAAGAGCCATCTGATAGGCTGCAGTGATCTCTAAATAATAACAAATTGCACTACTAGCCTTGAGATAGTGCGTACTTAATCCAGAACCATGTGAGACTGAGCCAACAGGGTTATCTGAAAGCTCATGTCTGCATTTATATTAGCAGGAACTCAGCAATAGTAGATGATGAGAATATTAGAGCAGTTTAGGCTCAGGCTTCTATAGCTACAGTAATCACAGTCTGAATTTGCATCTTACTTCACACTGAATTTAGTCTTGGATTTTACTTCAGAATAGATTTAGCCTTGAGCTACCATGTTCAACTACCATGTTCTCACCATTCAGATGGCACAAATCTGTCTAAGTGATTGCCTCAAGACATATATGTCCCTGTTAGGGGATACTACATATTGGAGCCTCTTTGGTGCACAGCTGAAGAAGGAATTAACACCAGAAATATTCCATGAACCAAACCAACAGAAGGCAAGTGAGGAAGAAAGGGAAATCTGCTTCAGAACTGCACTACTATTCCAAACCAAAATGCAGCCTTCCAATTGCTGCATGTATATGCACACTTGTATCTAAATCTTGCTTCTTAAGAGAAGAATTTGGAAAAAAGTGCCTAATAAACACAGAATCCAAACAACCCAGAAGGTGTCAGCATATCAAAATGGGAACTGAAGGAGTTATGCACTGCATATGCTGATTTATGAAATCAAGGTCACCTCACATGACTGCAGGAACACTGTCTACAAGCACCTACAGTACAAAGCTGCAGAACAAGCAGCATGCCTATTAAGACTGCTCAAAAAAGTTGGGAGTCCTCATTTCCATGGTTGTAAAAAATACATCTTTTAAACAGCAGCTTAATGGTTATAGAAAGAGAAAAAAAATAATTACAAGAGGAAAAAAAAAAGAAAAAGATGAAGGCTACAATTAGAGGACCTGGAAACAAAGGTAGGAAGGTTGGTGAACTGTCAGTGCTGATTAAGACAATGGAGAAATAAAAGCCAGCCAGGGTGAAATTAAATCATTGTGAACCTTTGCAACTGTAATGAAAAAAATCTCAGTAATCAACTAATAACAAGTGAACTTTACTACCCTACCCAAAGCGGGATGATGTATCCTTAGAGTAATAAATATTCAACCATTCAAAACAGTATATAGCACACTAAATGCTGGAGAAAATGGTAATCTCTAACTTCACAAATTACCAGTTTTGGGCTGTTCAAACAGAGGCACTTTAAAAAAAAAAACACTATTATTTTCTTAACTCATTTCATAAGCTACCTTCAAACAGAGTTCTCAAAAGCATTTTTGGCAACCTCTGCAGCATATGTGAATGACAAACTTGTGCCAGGGGCAACACATAGTCCAACTCCTACTATCTAATTGCATGAACTGTAAACGTTATTTCTCAACCTGTTAATTCAAACTGAGAAAGTTAAATAAAGAACTGTTCTGCCTTACAATAAACTTTTTTAATAAGTAGAAATACAGCCCGATTTTTCCCTCTCGGTTGTGGAAAAATACAGTTCTAGCATTTAAGCTATATGCCTCCAGCTTGAATTGAAATTTATCTTCCTTCAATTACCACCATAGTTGTGGCTTTCAGAAACTGCAATAGCAAATGAAGATATATTTCCCACAACAGCTATTTTACTTTTATTTCTAAACTCTTTCACTGTTTACAAAGTCATGACAAGTATCACAGTGCAGTAATGATGCTCAAGTTGTGATTCAGACATTATATTTAACCTTGAGTGAGTGCTTTGGCGAGTTTTGATTTTTAGCTTCACTGAGTTACCGAAAATTAATCTTACCACTGACTCCTGTGTACAGGTTTGTTAAATGCTTTATTAAGCACACAGTGAAAATGGATTAAAGTCTAGCCAAAAATGTTGAATATAGAAACGAATATGCTTTAATAGACATATCTTTTCAAATAGGTCAACAGTCTAGGCAAACTTAAAAACAAGCAATTAAGAGACAGTAGAATCAAAATAATTAATTTAAAATGTGCGGGTATTATTAATACCTGATTTGTATACTAAATCAGAATAACCACTACAACAACTTAATATTTCACAAAATTTCTAGTGCACGTTCTATACTCTGTTCAGAGATGTGAATAATCAGGACACCTTACTTTCTGAACCAGTTCCAAACAGGTGGCTGAAATTTTTTGTTATTTTGAAATGAATCTTAAGAGCTAAAAGTGGTAAAGATTTAGTAGAATAACGTTTAATAACAACAGTACAGAGGACAGCTGAAATCATATTTAATTTGAAAACAACTGTCCATAACTGATGTCACGTTAGGCAGCACTTTAGAACCTCTTCACATTCGCCTACGTACTACAGCATATGTAGCATTATTTCAGTCTGACATGACAAAAATAGTAATAGCAAGAAAGCACAGAACAGCAAAAAATTACCACAGATTTATATACATTTTAAAATAGTTGGAGATTTTTAATCAGTAATTCCTGAGCTACTGCTGGGAGAAATAAACCCCAAACTAAATTGGGATAACCACAAGAATACTTACAGAGAAAAATGGCAAGAAAACGAAGGAACTGAATGACAGAAGATCTGAGTAATGACAAAAGTAGTAAATTATATATTCTATCTAATTTAAAGAGATTTATATTATTCATATTAGACAAAAAGTTCAAAACAAGAATAAAAATGGGGCTTTTTGAAACTCTGTGAGGGGAAAGTAGAATACAGATAATTTGGAAAAAGTAAGAGAAAAATATGTTGAACAAAAAAGTCCTATGAAGGACCTGCTACAAAAAAATTACAAAATAAGAGAACCAAGAGCTTTCAGGAGGAAAAAGTAGAATTCTTGGTATCAGTAATTGTCATCAGCTATCTAGGGAAAACTGCCATACAGACAGTCTGAAAAGCACATCTTAAGTAAGAGAGTCAGAAATCAAGAAGTAAATATGTAAATCATCAGCACAAGCTGACAGTGAAGTTGTACGAAAGCCTCAGATCACCCATGAATAGGATGGAGAAAGAAAAGTAAAAAAAGACCAAGAACCCCTGTGAGATTGGAAGAAAGGGCATAACAGCTCTCAAAATAGACAGTCAAGGGCAATGCAAATGGCAGAGCAAAGCACAAGACTGTCACGCATCAGGAAAACAAGAAACGCCAGAATATTAAGAAAGAAGTGATCATTACTGGGAGCTAAAGCACTAGAGAGACAAAAGATGATAAGATTCTTAATATTTCATGTAGTTCTAAAGACATTGTGCATTCCAGAAACAAACAGTTATTATACCAATTTCATAATCCCTCTAAAAGTATTCATGTTACTATAAAGAATCTACTTTTACTGGATTTTACTGGATTTGTTGAATACTAGTTTGTCCTTTCTCCTCGCCTGCAATGTTATATTTGAGTTTATGTACTGAGCCTTACATAGTGGAAAAGATTTTTAAAATTATTTTGAAAGCTTAAGAGATTTTCCTTGCAGGTTGCTTAAAAGCTTTGTCACTAAAATAGTCTGCTTTGAAGCAAATCAGGTTCATCTCCACATTTCAATCTACAAAACTTCAGTGTAGTAGAATGTTTTGCATACATAGATGAGTTTTGTCACAAATATATACTAATTATTTTACGTACGATTGTCAGGCTGCCCTGTTTTGTAAAGTGCTATCAGCCACAGATTCCTGAATTTCAAGTATATGTTAAGGTAATTTATTTTGCTTATTAGCTGGATGGAGTTCTGCTATTCAGAAACTTATTATGCACAGTAATATAAACCATATTTTCAGTATTATTTGCAACTTGGTTGTTCATTTACATAAGTAACAAAACATGTTTTTATTCAACTGTTCATCTTACATCCACTATAAACACTTCTAATTTAATTTTAAATTTTTACTGTTCAAAGTTGGAAACATGAGACATTCTCACATTAAGTTAATCTGTATCAACTATGCATTAGATATGGATGCTTTAATAACTGTGAAACAAGGAAGCAGAGAACTGTTCAACATGTTCAGGTTTACAACAAGACATCAGAAACAGAAGGAAAAAACCCAAATGATGGACATGCTTTAGTTGTTAGTGTTGATTTCCACGAACATCAGTAACCAGCACACCTAACAACAGGAGCTTGAAAAAAGAGAACTAATTAGATTCCAGTTTTAAAATACTAAACTAAACAACCTGTACTTGTAGTATAGTCTCTTAAGACACGTAAGTAAAGCTCAGCAAGGAAGGGCTCTGTGGGAAAAAAGAGCCGCTCTATCCAGTGTTGCAGGGGTGCTCTTCAAATTCCTGTTGTGTCCCAGCTCCTTCCCCTGGGAACTGTGAATTACATACTGACTCCACATCCCTGCGCACAACCTGTATAGGATAGAGTCCCTGCATCATGACACAAACACAAGCACAAACAGAATGCAATAGTGTTTTTTGCACTAACTCTCATGTTTAAAGAACATTAGTAGTATGAGAAGGAAACTCTGAACTAGTACGCTCAAAGAAGTTTCAGAAAAGAATACTTGTAATGTAAAATATATGTGGCTGTAAAAACTACACTACTGGCAGGACCCAATAGTTTGGATCTATGCTTCCTCATGCATCATCAAAGGCACTTTTCATCAATAGCGAACCAGTTTGTCCTGAACCAACGCCCCGAAGACAAACTTACGGTTATTTATTCCTGTAGTCATCACTTGACTTACAGAATTTTCACTGTGTATAGCTAAAATTACAAAGTCCCTGACTTCCACATATTAGTTTTAAATTGCTGTATCAGCAGTTATAAAACAAAAATTAATAACTCAAAAGCAATCGTATGTTACAGACACTGGAATAATTTCATTGAGATAAACCAGAAATAACTGACCTAAACCAGGTTAGACCACTTAACAGTAACGTATGTAGAGAATGACCTACTTTTCAGAAGCACTTATATGAAGTATCTGACTTATGTGAATCTGTGTGACTTAGAATATGAAAATAATGGAGTTGCGTCCTCTCATAGCACCACTATCGGATATGATGCCATCAGAATTTAAGTCAGACCTATGTAAACTCAGAGAATATTTATTCAATTAACAGAAACTGCAGAGTACAATTTTCAGAACAGCTATACACTCATCAGTCTTCTTATAAATTTTTTACAAATATAAACATCATGCAGAGACTAAGGGAATATATAAGGACTAGAGATACTCCTTTTAAAATTACTTTTGCAATTACAGAAAAGTATTATGAAGGTCTGACGAGCAGAGGATCTAAAAGATGCACAAAATTAAAGAGCATATGCATGTGAGAAAGACAATTTTCCTTTCTCTTTTCTTGTATAGCAACACGATTCTCTTTCAGACTTTGGTCTTTAAAACCAATATTAATTTTAATAAAATCTGCCTCTAGAAACAGAGCGACTACTTTAAAGCAGCAATCAAGCAAAACAAACCATTTTCTAGACTAACATTCAATTATCGTCCTATAGAGTCATGCCTCAAGATCCTGATCAATAAAGCACTTCGGAGTACATGCTTAATTAAACAAATTCACTAGTTGTTCTGTTGAAGTCAATGAGACTACTCACATTGTTTAAGATAAGCATAAGAGAAAATACTTTATCTCATCCTCTCTGCATTCACAATCAACTCCATTTAGCCACAGAAAAATCACCATCTATTTCAATAGCACTGGGAACTGCCTTAAGAACTTGAATCCAGAAACATCTGCAGACTGCTCCAGGCACATCACTCAGTTTTCATTTAGTATGGGTTTTGTATGTCTAAATACCTCCCTCATAAAACAGAATAGCTAAACATTTTTTTCCTTCTTTTATTTTCCACATTTTATTCTTGCTGATGTCTACAAAAGCTACCAAAGGAAAACGGACAAAATATCGGTGTTAGGCAAATGTATTCCCAATCCCCAATTATACCTTAGGGATATGGTTTAGCAGGGAGACAGGCACGGTTGAACTCGATGATCTCAGCGGTCTCTTCCAACCTTATGATTCTACGATTCTATAAAGAATATTGATCTAGTGGACCAAGAGTTCACATGATAAAAAAGTCATTCTGAATAATAAAGGAATTTTAACTCACGTTTTGCAGAAACTCAAGAGCTTCCATTTTGAGACTGATATTTCCAATTTAAGAGTCTACAAGCATGCTGTATATTTAAGTTAATCAATTGAGTCTAAAAAGAGATTCAGCTTACCAGTCACTCTATGCCCTAACAAATCCCTCTCTAGGCTCCATGACTTTATTCACTAGGTTTCCATTAACCATCATGGAAGCTTAGATACCCACTCAGCAATACACATATATTTTTGCATTTATACCTCAAACTGAACCTCACCTTCACCACTCACAGAAAGTTCATAAGCAGAAAGGCCAGAGACTAGGAAGCTTGGAGTTCCAGACCCAACAGACCTCTAAACGCAGAAACTCCCATGCAGTGACAAGTAATATGCAAACCCATTCAAAGGCATGAGCTTGTTCTAGATGATAACTTCCATTTTTATGTGGAGTCATATTTAAGAATCTCATAGAGGAAGTTACTGTCAGTTTTATAATTAGTCTAAGTGCACTTTTTTTTTGAGTTCTGATAAACACCAGTACACAGACATTTACTCCCAAGAAGTAATCCAATACTTATCTCCTACGGTCCTCAGCCCGCTCTGCTGTACCACAGAGTTCAAGCAGAGGTACAGAAAATGCCGAGATTGATTCTTCCAGCAAGGCCAAGAGAGAATGTGAAAATAAAGCCAGAGCTAAAGAGATGAGACATATTAAATGATATGGCTAAGTTTGCAATTAGGAGAGGTAAAGGGCTGGCACAGGTATAAAGGGCGGGGGGTTTATTTGATAGAGGGAAGAAGTTAACTTGTTTTCCTAAATCCTTGTTGAGGCAAAATAACTACAGATCACAGTTTGGCATCTGAACGTGTGTACTATCCTGTTCAAGACAGCGATCCAGCTCAAAATCAGGACCCACTTAGTCTGCTTTCACTGGGAATTTGGGAACCCTGTCTCCCAATAAGAAACCGCAAAGTAAAAAGGAATAACTAACAGACTAGATTTGGATGATCAACAAAGGAGTACCAACCACATATGTACATTACTATGATTCCACAAATAGCATACAGCTTTATTCTTTTCCAGGAGAAAACCTGAGCGCTCACAGAAATGTAAATGAGTGCATTTTAAGGTCACATTGAAAAGCTGAATTATTGTTTAAGAAACTTGTTTTTTCTCCATGGTGCACAAAAACTTTATGGGCATGAAAGATTGTACATAGTTATATACACAATTCAAGATAAAGCAGTCCAGTGTTTTGACTAACATTCTTACTTTCTTTTCCTTGAGTTTTATTTCAGAATGCAGCTAGCACATGATAAACAATAAGAGGTCATTGACTTCAGTGCTACACCACTGAAATATAATTGCCTGACACAATAATGTCCTAATGAGCACAACTTTTGTCAACGGGAGGTTGCCTTGGCAACAAAGTTATCCCAGAAGATAACTATCCATGTGGTAGAAGGCAATGACAGTGAGTTGTCTGACAAAGTTTGAAAAGTAAAAAGACTTATCAACTACTCAAGTTGAAGAGAAGTTTTATGTACCAGAAGTCTACTGACTTAAAGGAAAACACAGACTTGCTGAACAGAAAAGGGTCTAGAAACTTCCAAAAAATGCAGAGTTAGAATAAGGATGTTTGTTTAAACAGCAACATGTTTAGTTTGCCAGTCTTGCAAGTCAAAGTCCTTCTCTCACATGTACACTTATTCCTATAGTGTCCAAGAACAAAATAAAATTTAAATTATACTTTTACATTTACTTTTACAGAATACAATGTGAAAAGATGTTCTTGAATTATAGTGAAATTGGGCAAGACCAAGGCTGGGTTCAGTTGACACAAGGTTGGTGAGTTGCAGTTGTCAGGTAGGAAGCTAAAAGAAAAGAAATCCTAAGAGAAAACAAGAGGTGGCAGGAAGAGTCATGACCTGATTATATGTTCCAGAGGCTGCTGATGCTTTTTAATCCAGTAGCTGTTTTCCATGATGGTATGTGGCAGGTAGACAAGAAGAGTCACCACCAAGCCACGTGACATTTTTACCTTTATTTCCTAAGAAAATTAAACTTTCACATTCACATTTTATGTCTGGGCAGGAAAGGTTATATCCCTCTACATCTGTCTCCTCTACTCCAGAAACATTTAACCCACCGGTCAGTTTCAATCAAAATGACAAATGTCTGGAAATCTTAAAGACACGATCCTACCCATGTGTTAGTAATTGAATATTAAATATTCAGATGTCCAGACACTTTTAACAAGGTCACTAAGCAAGACTCTAAAATTAAGTTGTTGTAGAAAAGAAATGTTCATGAATTAAAAGGACAAAAATAATAGAATGGGACCCATGTTTTTCACTAAATTACTAAGTGGTCTTGAAAAAGAACTGTTTGGTAGAGATGCAAAATTATTCACGATGGCTTTTACTGGTAAAAAATAAAGCCGGCTGCAAAAAATTGCAGAAATCTGTCATGTGACTGAATAATAAAATGGCAAATTAAATTCAGTATGGATATACACAGAGAGGGAAAAACTGCAAAGCACGCATACCTGATGTTGTCCTTGACATTAACCACTAAGACAGAAAAGTTGGACTAACTACGAATATTTACCTGAAATCACTCATATTCAACAGGAGAAAAGGCATGCGAAATTACAAATACTGAAATAAAGAAACAGAAAACCAATTTATCTCCCACTACAAATCTATGGCGTGCTCATCTCTTGACATTGTTTCCATTTAGTATATGACAGAAATAAAATTTATAGTAAAACTATAAAGACTATAAGAGAAGAAAGATAACCACAAAAAAAACGTGTGAAATGGCTTCTATAAGTACGGATATTTTCACCTTGGAAAATGAGTGACTGCATATAGAAATAGAAAACATTTTTAAAATAGATGAGGGAAAAGTAAACAAAGAATAATTTGACACAGTTTCTCATAATCAAAGAAATACGTGGAAGTAAATTCAAAAGAAATTTTTGTTAAATCAGAGGACAAGAATTTGTTTTCACATTGCACAATGAAACTCCAAAAAATCACTGCTACAGGACATTTTAAACATTATATTTTAAAACAATTAGATAAATATTTAATAATACTCAATGAGCACGTCTCTTAAAATGCAGAACAGAGATATAAAATTTCTGAGTACCAGACGATGAGAGTGTATATACCTTTCTCACTCTTGCTCTCAATGTAAATGTCTGATTTTGTTCACTTAACCTAATTTAGTTCAAAGATCTTTATACCCAAACTACGTTTTTTACAAAAAAAGAAAAAAGACCAGACCACTGGGAAAAGGAAGAGAACAATTGTCTACTTAATATCATGGATTCAGTAAGGAAAAGAGATGTTTGGACTGCTATAAAAAGAAAAATATTCCTCTCCATGAAAAAATAAATTTGCTTTCAGTAGATGTATTTTGAATCTCCTGTCTCAGGTGGCTTAAGGCTTTGATAGAGACCAGAGTATTAATAATAACTTTCTTGTATAGATTCTCCGGTGTCTGTTGAGAAATGCACTCCAGTTTCAGATTTAATTGATTTTTTAAAAAATAAATACCAATCACAAGACAACTCCACTGAAAAACAGACTTAAATCATTCTCATGTTCAGGGAATTAAAATCTCTGACTGAGTTTATGTAAGAAATGGAAACACAGGAATAAGCTATAACTGCATTTATGAACCTTTCTTAAATTTCAATGACTGACAGCCAAAGAACATTATTATGTGTAAACTTCTTTTTTTATTTTCTTTCTTTTTTTTTTTTTAGGAGGTGGTGGTGGTAGAATTTCTGCAACCGAACTTTTATTTGAATACGTCCCTAGAGTTAGACCTCTACTCTTCCATTCATATAAAGAAAAAAACTTGTGCTATCTGCAGTTTTTAATGGGCTCCTCAGCACTTCTGGAAAATCATACCAATTTTGTTTATTAAAATATAACACTAGATGTCTACTTCTAAACAAAATCCTCTTGATCAAAAACTAGTAATGAGCTACATAGATGATACCAACAAACAAACTAAAAACAAAGACATTTTGTTTTATGGAATCTTTCAAACTTGACAAATCTATGAGCATTCCTATTAATCAGTTTTACAGATTTAAAATTTACATTTCTTGGGCATATCTTAAAAAGCAATTTCTAGTTTGAAAAAACTTGTAAAGTTTTAAAAAACCCAATAGTAGCAAAGCCCAAAAGGAGTGGAAAATTCACTCTCACTAAAACACAATTCAGGTTAAAGAATAAACCATACTAACATCTTATGGCTAAGAAACTCTCACAACATATCCTTTTGTAAGCAAGATGCTTTTTCTGCTTTACAGAGTTCTGCTACAGAAGACAGTGATGTATATTAGTGTATGTCATAGACACAGTTACGGCATATGAAAATATTTACTTATATGAGGATCTGGGAACTTTTCCAAATTTCTCTTCCCCTCAACTTCAACAACATTAAGTACACGTATTTAGGAGTATATGTTCACTGCCTTACTTAACAAAGCCTATGAAATTACTCATCAATCTTAAATTAAACGAGACAGAAAATATGACACCAGCCAGAGTACTTTCGTTACCATCCAGACCGAGAGATGGACAACATGTCAGTGTTCAATCCTATTCTCTCCGAAGTCAATGGAAGAACTGCAACAAATTTTGAGAGACGGAATGCTGTTCTACCAA
Organism: Dromococcyx pavoninus; assembly: GCA_033558185.1. NCBI lineage: Eukaryota > Metazoa > Chordata > Aves > Cuculiformes > Neomorphidae > Dromococcyx > Dromococcyx pavoninus. Next base: position 1,814,126 of record JAUMJL010000735.1, read on the forward strand.
CTCCAGACAACAACAGTTATCTAATGTGCTATGTAACAGCAGACTGTTTCAGTGTGCTGCCATTCCCCTGAAAATTCTCTGTTGCAGTTCATGAGAAAATGGAGTCTGCTCTGAGAATGACCAATCTGGAATTTAAGCTGGACACAGCACAGCATTTATCTTTCCACTGTGAACAGAGGAAAACATGCATCTTAGAGAGGGAAGGCTTTGATGGGGAGAGGCGAAGGGAGACAAAACGTTTTTTTTTCTGTGAAAACATCTGCAGCAGTTTCTTTCAAGAGAAGCTACTGTTCTCTAATCCTTGGGAGAAGAGGGAAACTATTCACCTTTACCATGGATTTCTGCAGGAAACAGGAGAGCCAGAACACACCCCCAGTGCAGACACGAAGGAATCCAACAGTCCTGCCTGTATTCCCATCTGACTGCCCCACCCATCCTGACTCTCCTCTGGTAGTTCTCCCAAGCTCTTTCCGAACCACGCTGCACACTGGGACTAGAGCCACCTGCAAACAGTGCCTTGTAAAATGTCTTGCTCCCTTCCAAGTGCCAAGCAAAAGCTCTCACATCAGGAGTAGTGCATGCTGTGGCTAATCCTACACTGCAACAAGATTAGTTCACCTTGTCTCTGATCTTATATTGTAGTTAGAAGCCTTTTCGTTTACAGCAGTTCAAGAATATCAGGAAAAATATTCAGTACATGCACTCCTGAGTAGCCTGTAAAATAACAGAAAGCATAGGTGTGGAAACAGGAGAATCCATGTGTTCTTACCTTCGTGATTCAGGACATGAGGTGTAACCTGACAGGTATCTATGGACTAGCAATGAGAAATGCTATCCTTTCAACATGGTGACAGTTAGTTTGTGAAATAAACATATGCTTGGTCTTCAAAAGATATTTCACAACATTACCATAGAAGAACAGGTCACAGATGACCTCAAAGCAAGGTCTTGGTAAAAATAGCTATTCCATAGACGCATGTCGTGGTTAGTTGGATTAAGGAATAGTTTTTACATCATTTCAACACGTTGAAGAGACTAAGCAGGAAGTACCAAACCCAGTGCTAGAGTTCGCACTGTAAAATAACCCTTTTGGAGTTAGAATTGCTGCGGTGATAGCAACAAAAATTATTCAAAATGAAAGAAATTAGCTACAGTGAAACATTTAAATAGCTCAATCTTTCAGTTAATCAGACAGATCTTATAAAGAATAAATATTTTAATAAATATTAGAGAATGATTTAGGATGGAAAAGACCTGTTACCTGGGAGAAGAGAGCAACACCCACCTCTCCACAACCTCTTTTCAGGCAGCTGTAGAAAGCAATAAGGTCTCCCCTTAGTCTCCTCTTCTCTAGGCTAAACAACCCCAGTTCCCTCAGCTGTTCCTCGTAGCACTTGTTCTCCAGCCCCTTCACAAGCCTCATTGCCCTTCTCTGGATGCGCTCCAGCACCTCAATGTCTTTCTTGCACTGAGGCGCCCAACACTGAACACCGTATTCGAGGTGTGGCCTCACCAGTATTGAGTACAGGGAGGATCATTCCCTAGTCCTGCTGACCAAGCTATTTCTGATACAAGTGATAACCAAATTCAATTCAGACATTTGTTGACGATGAACAACCAAATAAACAGATGGATATATGGTATTAAAGTATATAAAGTTAACTAAATATTGCTGCATAATGAGCAGATGTAAAGAGACTGATACATTAACATAACAAACATTTTTCCCCACGTTTACTAAATGAACTGAAAATTCTTAAGGAATTTAAACTATGTTTTTCCTTTTTTCCCCATTAATTTCAGCAACAAAAGTAGATAAGAGTATACTGTTCAAATATATAGTTAAAAATCACAATCAGAAGCTACCAGAACATCAAGTAACAGAACTAAGAACAGGTAAACAGTTTTTCTCTTATATCAGTTCCTTTAGATAACAGATGGGCAAGAAGTTATTGAGGAAAAATAATTTAAATAATTCTCTGGACAAACAGTAAGACAAGACATGAAAGAAGGATGAGCATTGAGAACTGGAGACTAGAAGCTAGTGTTAGATGGAGTAGTTAAGCAGATGTGCATAAGGAAGCCTGGCATTCAGAATCAAAGGAGGGCATTGATTAAGCACAATTCAATATTTTACTTCTCTGAAGACACAGAAGAGAGTATTGACATTAACCCATGCTTTGAGTTAGTGTTCGTTTTAGTACTGCAAATTATCAAGACGTTGAGTGCTTATTTTTGAAGGGTAAAAGGACTAAAGACATTAAATGTTTCTAAGTGGCAATGATGACTGAAGCGTTTCTCTCTCATCATGATGAATCTCTGATGGCACTAAAACAAAAGATTCAAGAAAAAACACACACAAACATACTGGCATGTCCTAAACATACTATGAGAGTTATGGATGTTTATAAAAGTACTTACTTGGTATGTGTCCCATAACCTGATGGTACACCGTAAAGGGACTTCTCTCATCAGCAAGTTATTCATCCAACGAAAAGCAAATTGCAAGTATTTCACCTCATGCTGATCCAAGTGTCTATGAACTTGTTCTGAAGACAGGAAAAACAGGTATTTTACTGCAATTTTTCTGAAGTCCATAAGTATCAAATGCACTCTCTAAAAAAATTAAATTCTCCTCTGATCCCAAGCAAATGAAGTGTGGTGGTGCATGTAAACTCTTACAACTCCCCAAAATATAAACAACTAGTTAAACCATTACACTGCATTTATTTTTCTGCTTCCAGATGGCTTAAACAACTACTCTCAACTGTGCCATCTTAAGAAAAGTTTAGGTCAGAGCTTTACAATATACCACAAAAAATACACAAAGTTACAAAGTGAAATTATTAGATACATATATCCTCACTAGTTTCTTAGGCTACAAACTATTTGGGGAAGACTACAAGAAAGAATGCTCGCAAATAACATAAGGACTTTCAAAAATAAAATGTTGGTAAAAAAAGAAGACAATATTAAATTAACAAGAGCAAAGTACATGTAAACATTGCAAATGAGACAAAAAAAGTGAGATTAATGTGTAGGAAATACAGTAAGCAAATTTGATTAATTTACAGCTTAAAAATGTCTTAGAATAACAAATAAATAGAAATAAAAATAAATACAAGTCAATGGTTTCTAAAGCAGCACTCACGCACACTATGTTTACTGTAGCACGTTAACTATTTGAAAGATGTGATAATCACTGGCATGGATTATTGCTATAGCTAATAGAACTAATCTACTATATGTCTTTTAGATATTCAGCAGAATTCCCTCAAAAAAGATCACAGACATTCTGTTACTAGGTTTTAGCTAAAAGGCTCAAGTGTGGCTTTAGCACAATGTAAATGACAACTGCTGCAGAAATGCTGATGTCATATTTTGGCTATCTGTATAACAAGAAGTCTTTGTTAAAGCCTAAATAAGATGTTCCTACTGTCAGACTTTATACAAACAGATTCATGAGAGATTTTGCTACCCAGATCAAACTTTGTCCACATTCATACAGATGTATTATCAGCTAAGACAACGAGTACATGCTGATCTTCCAATTTTCACATTTCTCAGAAATATCTAAAAAGTATAATAGAAAAAAGTCCCAAGTATGGTAGCACTGTTACAAGAAATATTTCCTGAAGATGAAGGCAGCAGGAGTTAAATTACACTAAATCATAATATAGACTGAAATTACTCCCATCGTAAGACATATTTCGTGGCTATATGAAAGTGTCAGCTGACACGATACTGCTGTTCCAATATGGAAGCAAGAAGTATAAATATTTTAATTTTAAAACCAATCAACAGTTAGCTTTGTTTAAAAATAAGACCAGTCACAACTCATTACACCAAAGGTCCACATATCACAACATCCTATCTTCAACGGTGTCTAAAAACAAGTACCCATGAAAATGTATAAAACAGTGGTATTTATCCATAGCACTTCTGAGCCTCGATCTATCAGTGGCTAAAACACTCTTTGGTAGACCTGGTATCTATGATCTTAAAGTCATGTCCTTCTGTTACATAAACATAAATAAATACATAAGATTGTTTATGCACATCTTAAATCTATTAGTTGCATATGCAAACTTTGAAGTCATAACTATATATAAAGATGTGTGAATCTTTAAATGATTCATTTGATTTCTACACGCGAACTAGGCAATTAAATACTTCCGATAGACTGAATTATAATTACGGGATGTGAAAAGGTAGAGAATGAGGGTAGAGAGATAATAATCTTGTCCTCTTTTAAGTGATCTCATCAAGTCCTGGATAACTCTTCTCTTTCTTAGTCATGTGCAAAGGAAAGGTGTTACAGCATTTCTACTGTATATTGTGCCTACATATTGATATTTCTAAAATTACATGAGAACGTTGTGATAATAGCCTCAGTCTTCCAGTCCCAAGACTCTCTGTCTGGTCATCTTCGTCCTCTACAAACCAAATATCCTGCCCTCACCTTCACACCCTCCTTTCCCAGGCCTTCTACAAAGCTCACCAGCTGCCCCAGCTGGGAGAGAGACAACAGTCAGTTACCAACATTAGTTCAGAGCTCTGCGTAAAGTGAGCAACCTGTGCAAGTGCAACAAGAATCTAGCACTCCAAACATAAAAGGTACCTGTTCGGCTCACTCTGCAGTCCTTCCTCAGCAGCACTGCTAATCTGTGCCACTTTTTAAAAAAAAATTAAGATAAACAAAAAATCAGCTTTTTGCAAGTCATAGAATTCTCCACAGTGGAGACTTTTCTCCCTCTGTAACGTGCTGATGAAAGAATTCCTCAGCTTGAAAAGTTATTGGAAGACACATGTAGTAAGCATGTATGTTCTGCAACCTTAGAGAAATAGGCTTAAAAATGAAACAAGGCAGTGTATATGTAGAAGTCCACTTTTTGATGACAGTATAAGATTCCAGATTTTCATTTTCCACACAGAGGTCTTTAATACCTTTAACTTCTAAAAGGTTAGAATAGAACAGAACAGAACAGAACAGAACAGAATAGAACATTTTCAGCTGGAGGGGACCGAAAACATCCAGTCCAAATGCCTAACAAGTTCAGGGCTGACCAAAAGTTAAAGCATGTTGTTAAGGGCACTGTCCAAATGCCTCTTAAACAGGGGCACCAACCACCTCTCTAGGAAGCTTTTTCCAGAGTTTCACCAGCCTCTTGATAAAGAAATGCTTCCTAATGTTAAGTCTAAATGCCCCTGATGCAGCATCGAACCATTCCCACATATCCTATCACTAGATCCCAGGGAGAAGAGATAGTCATATTCCTCTCCTCTTCCCCTTCTCAGGAAACTACAGAATGCATTGAGGTCACCTCTCGGCCTCCTTCTCGCCAAACTAGAAAAGCCTAAAGTCCTTAGCCACTCGTCACAGGACATTCCTTCCAGCCCTGTCACCAGGTTTGTTGCCCTTGTCTGGATGCAATTTAATGACCTTAACATCCTTCCTAAATTGAGGGGCCCAGAACTGCACACTATGTATTCAAGGTGAGGCCACACCAACACTGAATATAGCAGGATAATCACCTCTTTTGAGGGGTCTGGTCATGCTATGTTTCATGCACCCCAGGATGCAGCTTGCCTTGTTGGCTGCCAGGGCACTGCTGACTCATATTAAGCCTCCTGTCAACCAGCATCCTCAGGTCCTTTTCTGCCGGGCTGTTCTCCAGACCCTTTTCTCCCAATCTATACTTGTGCCTGGCATTACTCAGTCCTAGGTTCAGACTGGCAATTGTTCTCGTTAAATTTTCAAATATGAAATAAATCATTGATGATTGCTCAAAGCTCCAATCTATCCCGATCCCTCTGCAAGGCCTCTCAGCCCTCCAGAGAGTCAACAGCGCCTCCCAGTTTGGTATCATCAGCGAACCTTGCTAATGGTGTGCATCCAGATCACTGATAAATATATGGAACAGAACTGGCCTTAGAATTGAATCCAGCCAGTTGTAGCCCCATTCACCACAACACTGTGAGCTCTGCCCTTCAGCCAATTCTTCACCCAGCACATCATTATTAGTTGAGTTATTCAGGACAAGTACAGAATTACAGCCATGTGTTTGCCTTTGCACTAGACAAATTTAGCTACAAGTTAAATATACTGAAATTAAATACTACATTAAATTTATTTTTTAAATGTGACATTTAGATACCTATATTGCAGACTACTATAATTAGACAATCCACTACATCAAGCAGGATGCAAAAAAAAAGTCAGTTTTATTTCTAAGTTAAGTTACTAACTCACAAACATTTTTGTTCCTTCATGCAGTAGAAACAAATTTCATTTACTTGCTTGCAACCATTGAAAGTAAGTAATGAAGAGCAATAAATTGTGCCAGTTGTGATATTTCAACTACAGTTAACAGGCATAATGAATTTCTTGAAAGTTGCTTTCTAGTCTAAACAAGTTGGAAAACAGACTACTAAACTCTGTGCATTGTATACAATAGATGCAAGACTGGAATAGAAGATGCATTGACTGAAAAAGCTAATTCTTCATACTTTCTAAGTAATCGTGGGTAGAGGCTATTTTGCTGATAAAAGTAATTTGGACATTCATAATCTAAATTTAAATTTTCCATTTCAATGAAAATAAGTACATGTGTGCAATGAACAACCAAGATAGATAATTACTGTCAGCTTTCAGACTTTAAGTATTTTATTAAAAATACCTCTATTGTAGTTTCTGGCAGTAAAATTATTGTAAAGTTTTAAAAAAAGGTAGTTCTTTCATCGAAATTCAAAAGAAAGAAGAAGGACATTTAATAAGTTTCCCAATACATTCAACAAACCTATATCTAAAGTTTTGGTGAAGCAAGTCTTACGATTAAAGCATAAAATACATTATACAGATACATTCCAAAGTAGCATTCCAGAAAAATATGTATTTTGCACATAAAAAAGCATATGTAACTCTAATTTCAATAAACACACTTATTGCACATATTAGTTTGAATGATGGTATTCAGCTACCTTAAACAGATGCACATAAAATACTTATTGTGAATGTTTAACGTCAGCTTCTCATGCTGTGTTAGTGATTTCAGAATAAAGTTGTATGCGACTACAGAATCACAAACTAAAGCCACAGATAAGGACAGAAACAACCTATGCCAAAGCATGACCAAAGCATGACTGAACTGCTGTCCTGACTAGGGGATACTGACAGAATGAGTGCCTAGGAAAGTTTACATCTAAGCAAAGAGGAACCACAACATAATATTAAAATCATGCAAGAACTGCCAAATTACAGTGCCACAGCATAGTGCCACCACATCCATCTGCATAATTTATTACTTCAGAATATTAGCCTTGTGGTGTTGACCTCCAAATAGAGATTCCTGTCAAACCTAGAAATCTTTTGTGATGTTTGACTTTAGACTTAGTTTTGACAGTTCTGAAAGCTTTTTAAATGTTTCATCGACTTGGGCACTTCATTTTTAATTACATTTTATGCATATGTTATAAATATTTTGTTGTAAATATAAAAAGCACTAATCGTTAAAAATTATCTGAAATATAGTTAAACTAAGAATCTCTGATAAGTAGCCCTTTTAGTTCAACAAAAAGAAGAAAGGACATATCTACCACCAGCTTGTGTGTAATATCCACTCAATCAATACAATAATAAAATATTGAAATCTTATCTACTACACGCTAAACATCGCAATTTCCTTAAAATTATAGCTCCCACATGCTGAACCTTGCTGTCCAAAAGAAGGAAATTTGCATCAGTAAATTACTGCTTTCTTTTTGAGTACTCTACCTACCAAAGGTAAATTTTGTATTTCACACTCTCTTATTCTTTCTACATTGTTCAAAGCCATTATGTTTATGGAACACAAAGGTAAGAGTTTGGAGTAAAACCCCAACACCAGCTCTTGTCAGATGCAGATTAAGGCTTACAACTTCCCAACCTGAATTACTGAAAGTCTGAATAAAAGTAACTTTGTCAAGACAGCTTGGCAAGTTATTATTAGTTATGTATAGTAATTTTTATTCATATACATTAATAAGAAAAGAAGTTCCTGATAACTGAAAAAGACATTCAAAAGATGATGTATGTGCACTTGAAGACAAAATCTCATTATGATATGCAATTCTGCTTCAAGTAATAGTAGGGATCCGAGTAAAATATTTACACGATTATTATAACTTGTTCCAGAACCAGTTTGCTTTTATACCTAACATCATCAATTTTAAGAATTATAACAAAAGCATTTTAATAATTAAACTAAAAAGTTCTGTACAAAATGAAATACTATTGGCACAAACACAGAAATCTTGCCAAATTATATTCTTCTCAGGACCTATAGTTTAGAGATACCAGTCTATTTGAATTTAGCTCACTATATGTACAGCTAGCAGCTACGACTGGAAAATAACTTCTTCATACACAAGACACAACCAATACTCCAGTACTAAAAAGCCCAAGATGCTGATTCTACATGAGGAGAGAAGGAGAGAAGCAAGACCTAGTTGCTTTAGGAAATCAAATGCAAGTAGCAATCCTGTAGTATCCATTGCAAAATGGAGGAAGCTATCAGAAAAAACATCCAGTAGTGACCAAGGAAGACCTACCGTTCTAGCAAAAAGTTAAAAATACATCCTGTTTTTCCCAGTTGAATATTAAGCTTGAGTTCCAACAAACAGCAATAACCATGTTTGACAAGACACTTCTACTTCCAGGTAGTATTCACTGGATTTCCGTGGGCTGTTCTAAATCCTAACTGTCTGCATTCGTAACAGGGTTTATGTCTAACACTTTTTGAATTCCACATCATGTTAAACCTCCTATTTAAGAGTTAAAATGCTTAACAAAGGTCAGGAATTTACAAATTATTTTATAATCAGTCAAAACTCTTGCTAAAATCTCTGAACTCTATAATAGCATAAAAATATAATCTCCACAGTAAAACAGAAAAATACGATATAAAAGAGATATTAAATAATAATAATCTCCAGTGAGCAGCACTTAAGAGTGAATTAAAGTGTAATGCAGTAATTACAACCATAAAATCAGACAAAAACTAACTACAAGTGAGCTAAATAAGATGGCTTTGTTAAAATGAAAAACATTTCTATGGCATGAATTCATTAAAACAATTATGAAATGCTTAAAAGATTTTTAATCACTTTAGCAATAAGCTGACATATAAGATGGAATGACAGAGAAGGTCCTTATTAATCACTGATCTTCAACAGCAGCAGTAAGGTCTAAATAAATTCTATTTCCATTGCCAATTCAAAATGCTTCTGTATGGTTAAAGAATACTAGTCTCTTCAGCTATTACAATTAGAACTCTTATTTTCCAGCTACTTCAACACAATCCTAGTTCGAAATTGTAGGTGTCAGTAAAATACATTATGATATAATTAAACATGAACATAATTTTGCATATACAATTAAGTATTCTTTAACCATACTTTAAAAAAATCATTACCATGATTGAATAGTTAAAGATTGATCAAATGTCACCTATTACCACAGTTTCATCATCAGTTCATTATATGAACACCTAAGATTCAAATTAAAACCCAAATTAGTTAATATATATCCATCATGGTATATTGAACAGATCATTTGTTCTGTGAGTTCTTATTAACAAACAGTAAGCTGTTCAATAAGAAAACATATTAGTCTTGTTGCTATTTTGCCTTTTTGAGATTCATATTTTCCTAAACAAAGAAATAAAACATTTTTCTCTGCAGTTTAAATAGTTCAATCAGCACAGATACTGAATGTCCTTTAGAAACTATTCAATAGTTATCTCTAAATACTTTCGGGGCTTAACTCATCATATAAAATTAAGTTCTGAGCAGAACCTTGAAACATTCCTTACTGGATGCAGGGAGAAAAATAGTGACAAAGGATAAAGATAAGGCTGAGGTACCTATTGTCTTCTTTGCCTCGATCTTTAATAGCAAGGTAGGATGCTCTCTGGGTAGTCAGCCTCCTAAGCCAGAAAGGGAGAAGGAGCAAAACAAAGCCCCAATAATCCAAGAAAAAATGGTTAGAGACCTGCTCAGCCGATTAGACATTCACAAGTCTGTGGGGCTGGATGGAATCCACCCAAGGGTATTAAGGGAGCTGGCAGAGCTCGACTGGAGACTGGCAAATGTTAGGCCCATTTACAAGGAAGGTCGGAGGGATGATCCAGGGAACTACAGGCCTATCAGTATGATCTCGGTACCGGGAAAGGTCACGGAGCAGATCACCTTGAGTGCTGTCACACAGCACACATAAGACAACCACGTGATCAGGTCCAGTCAACATGGGTTTATGAAAGGCAGGTTCTGCGAAAACAACCTGATCTCCTTCTGTGTCAAGGTTACCCACTTCATGGATGAGGGAAAGACTGTGGATGTGGTGTGCCTGAACTTCAGTAAAGCCTTTGACACCATTTCTCACAGCATTCTGATTGAGAAATGGGCTGCCATTGGCCTCGACAGGCACACGCTCTGCTGAGTGAAAAACTGGATGGGTGGCCACGCCCAAAAATTTGTGGTAAATGAAGTCCAGTTGGAGGCTGGTCACGAGTGGTGTTCTCCAGGGCCCAGTGCTGGCTCCAGTCCTGTTCAATATCTTTATCAACGACCTGGATGAAGGGATCGAGTGCACCCTTAGCAAGTTTGCAGATGACACCAAGCTGGGTGGCAGTGTTGATCTGCTTGAAGGAAGAGAGGCTCTGCAGAGGGATCTGGACAGGCTGGATCGATGGGCTGAAACCAATAGTGTGAGGTTCAACAAGACCAAGTGCCAGGTCCTGTACTTGGAACACAACAACGCTGGGAAGCATTACAGACTTAGGGAAGAACGACTGGAGAGCTGCCTGGCAAAGAAGGAGCTGGCTGAATATGAGCCAGCAGTGTGCCCAGGTGGCCAAGAGGGCCAGTGGCATCCTGGCCTGTATCAGAAAACAGCACGGTCAGCAGGACCAGGGAAGTGATCGTGCCCCTGTACTCGGCACTGGTGAGGCCACACCTCAAGTACTGTTGTAGAGCTCTGGGCCCCTCGCTACAAGGAAGACACTGAGGTGCTGGAGTATGTCCAGAGAAGAGCAACAAAGTTGGTGAAGGGTCTGGAGCACAGGTCTTTTGAGGAATGGCTGAGGGAATTGGGTCTATTTAGCCTGGAGAAAAGCAGACTGAGGGGAGACCTTATCACCATCTAAAACTACCTGAAATTAGGTTGAGTGAGGTGAGTGATGGTCTGTTGTCCCAAGTAACAGGTGATTGGATGAGAGGAAATGGCCTCAAGTTGCACCAGGGGAGGTTCAAATTTGACAACAGGAAAAAATTTCATCATGAAAAGGGTTGTCAGGCACTGGAACAGTTGCCCAGGGAGGTGGTTGAGTCACCATCCCTGGAGGTATTCAAAAGGCAGGTAGATGAATTAATTGTTCAGGGATACGGTTCAGTAATAGACAGGTACGGTTGGACTCAATCACAAAGGACACTTCCTACCAAGCGATTCTATGGTACATTTGTATTTAAAGAATTAGACAGGACTATGGGAAAAGGCATCTTTATTTCCTGGGACAAGAATCTGCCGAATACCAAATAGCAATGCAACATTCAGAGCAGTGACTGTAGGAATTCTAAGTGAAGTCTGGACATTTAAAACTTTAGCAGCCCAGAAAAACCATGCAGCTCTTAAATCAATTGCAGACATTAGAAAGGATAATTCCACCGGCACTAATCCTGTTTTAATGAAAGATGTTTTATATATATCTCCAAACAAATAAGAAACAATAACATGATTCATAAATTTTAAGAATTACATCAGCCAACCTTTTAGATACATCTACAGCAAATATTTCAAAGGATATGTACACAGAGTGGTGCAATTAAACAAGATCTTTCATTGTGGATAAAAAAAATACATATAAAAATGAAAAATTTTTAATTGACTGTTTCATTAAAAACCCGACCTGCACACACATACACACAACATAAACAAATATATACAAGAGATTGGTATTTTAAACTTCTATATGCATGAATAACAAAACATATGCAAAGTATAAATTTCAGGCTATGACATTAAAGTATTTTATCACAAGTCCTCACTTGGACAACTGAAGACGTTTGTAACACAAGACAGAAGTATGTAAATAACTTGTGATTAGCAGAGTATAGATTAATTTGTTGTATTGTCTAATTTTTATTTCATTTGAAGTGAATGAAACACACTTACTATATGGCAGCAATATAAAAAATAAGACTTGTAAAATCCTTAATATAACATGGTTTTAAAAGGTGAAAGAATACTTTAACTGCACCTCACCATAAGTAAAAATATTTTCTCAAACAATACTTATATGGTATTTAATGAAACAACTGTTCTTTAAAATAATTGAACTATAACTATGAAATTGAACTATAACTACAATTTTGCACAAAAAAAACCCTTTCTTTCTCCTGAAAAATTTGTAATTTTTTTTACAACATTAAAATGGAAATAAACCAAAAATTCTAAATGAGCTTCTTTATGGGAAAGTCAAAATGCCACGGTCTTTTAGGTTTCTCACGCATTTTTCCATTACTTCCATTATTAAAGGAAGGGAGGAAAATATATACAGCAATAGCAAGAGGTTTTATTGCATTTTTATTTTTCCTGTTTCTTGTTACTGAGATTCAAGGTCTAATTCTACAGGAAGATTCGTGATTACCAGTGCTAGAATAGTGCTGAAACACTAATAACACAATTTATATTAGGCTATTTTATTTTTTTCCATAACTAGTTTAGAAATCACTGAGTCCAGCCATACCCGTCCCCTTACTAAACCATGTCCCTAAGAAACTCATCTAGCATTACAGAAACACAAGACTATAATACTTCTATTTACACAAAAGTTCAGTCTTCTCCAAATGGCTACCTCAGACTCTAATGTAATTACCAGATGTCTTACAATGAATTGAAGAAGTTGAGACTCACGCAAGAATGAAACGAGCCAAACACTAAATATGTGCAAAGTTCTGGAAACACAAATTCGGAATTAATTTTGGTATTCCCACACTACATTTCTTTGCCTTCAAGCCTGAATGAAGCAAAAGTGGAAGACAGTATGCCACCTGAGCGTGACCTCTTACAAACCCATGGATTCATGATTTAGAGTAGAAAAGCTCTACCGACATTACAGGAAACAGAAATAAGAATTAGTTATAACAGAATCCTTACATTATCGAGCCATCTATTGATTATCCCTCTCACTATTTCTGTATAATTCCTAGAACAATCTGAATGATGATGACAAGGAGAAAAATGAGATGGAATAACGTTTTATCTTCAAATTCCATCTGGTCTATAACAACATTCTATTAACAAACTGAAAAATTCCATTAAACACATGACTCATCAAAATTACTTTCTGGAGTTTAAACAGACTGAGATTATGATTAAATTAACAGAGCAGCTTGGCTGTTTGAAGCCTACTGCAATGTTCTGCAGCATGAACACAAGGACAGTTACTTTGGGACAAGTTGTGATCCGTAAGTCTGGGTTAATGAAGGTTGTTTGAATCACTAACATAATGCATTAACACTTTCCGAAGGGCAAGCATCATTTTTCATACCCTGATAATCCATTACTATTAGCAACCAAGCTGTAAAAGCTTCAACTACTCATGCAGCTACCGATTATGTTAAGATTCCCTTCACCATGCAGCTATCCAGCATCAAGAAAATAATGTGACACACTAGCAACTGGAATATTATTTTCTTCTGCAATAACCTTAATTAGCAGTTAGGATATTTACAGTAAATATAGATTGCAAGACTTCTTTTTTAAAAACAAAGTTACTAAATTCACATCAACCATACATTTCCCTTTCACTACAGTACAGCACACCCAGTATAAAGATAAAAAGACAAAAGGAAAAAGAAATGGAAAAGAGTAAAGCACAATAACATATAATTTAATCCAACTAAATTGTGATTCCATCAAAAAGCCAGGATCCCTTATCTGAGATATCCAGAAGTTTATGAAATGACAGCAGCACACATCCATCATTACCTATCTAACAACTAAAACTTTATTATCATTTTATATGCATTTTTGTGTATTTTTTATGGCAAAAGAAAGTGACTGTATAGTCTTCTAGACAACAAGAAACAGCACGAAGAACATTGAAAAATGTGTTCTTTTACTGTCCAACTGGACCACTGTATTACAAGGGTTATGATCAGCAGTACAAAGTTCAACTGACAGCTAATTACTAATGGCATCCCCCAGGGGTCAATAGTGGGGCCACCTTTATTAACAACTAATGATTGCATAGAGTGGACTCTGTGGATGATACCAGATTGGGAGGAGTGGCTGACATGTTGAAAGTCAAGGCTGCTATCTGGAGGGACCTCCTTGGAAGACTGAAGGAATGGTTGATAAGGAACCTCCTGAAGTTCAGGAGAGGCAAACATCCTGTATCTGGGAGGAATAGTCTCATTCAACAGCACTGACCGGGCACCAGGTAGCTGGAAAGCAGCGCTGCCAAGAAAGACTACAGGCTCCTGGTGGACAACTTGGCTTTAGTCAAGTCAGCAGTGTGCCCTTGCAGAAAGGAAGGTTAACTGTACAGAAGGCTTTCTAAGCAAGAGAGAAGTCATCAGGTAAGGAAAAGTGATGTTTCCTTTGTATTCACAACTTTGAGACTATGCCTGCAGCATTAAGTCTAATCCTTGGACACAGGCATACAAGAGCAAATCCAATGGAGGGCAACAAAGATAGCTGGCAAGCTGGAGCACTTCACACGTGAAAGTAAGCTGACAGAACTGGATTTGTTCAGCCTTAAAAAGAAAAGTCTATGAACAGCTACAACAACCTAATGAGAGGATGTACAGAAGATGAAGCCAGATTCTTCTCAGCGCTACACAAAGATAAAAGGCAGTGGACATCAGTTCCATAAACAAAAAATCTAATTATTTATATATTAAAAAAAAAAAAATCACAGTGACAGCAGTGAAACACTTGAACAGTCTTACCCAAAGTGGCTGCCAAATCTCTACCCTTGGAGTTATTCAAAACTCAACAGGGCAAGACTCCACAAAGTCCGATGATCTAAGTTGGCTCTGTCG
The DNA here is from genome assembly GCA_033558185.1 of Dromococcyx pavoninus. Taxonomy (NCBI): domain Eukaryota; kingdom Metazoa; phylum Chordata; class Aves; order Cuculiformes; family Neomorphidae; genus Dromococcyx; species Dromococcyx pavoninus. The sequence continues at coordinate 1,829,210 of JAUMJL010000735.1, forward strand.
CCTTAGACAGGCAAGAGCAGAGGTTTGAAACATTGACTTCCAGAAACTCCATTTAACCTAAAGAGTTCTAGGTTTCCATAACGTCAATTCTATCCAAATCTTACTTGCTTCCTTTCCAAACGGCAACAACAGCTTTTTAAAATACTTCATAATTTCTACAATGAAAAAAAAACATTTCCTTCACTCTGAAGCATTATCATCCCCAACTTTTTTAATGCTTCTCTTAAACATCTTTTCTACATATTTTACATCATATGGACAACACACACTGTAAAATATACCTGCTATAATTTCTTAAAATTAGGATTTTTATTTGCTTTTTCTAACTATACTGCTCAAAACCATCCTCTACTACTCAACCATGTAAATGACCTAGAGTTAAGATTCATCTAAGATATTATTTTGTAAGTATTTAGGACACTATGAACAATGCTAACTAACTTGCCAACACTCAGGATGTCTACTAAATACTACCTGAAAAAAATTCCAGAGCAGAAAACATACTGTTCAGCATTCACCTTCATTTTCTAAAAATTCTTGGCAGTTATTTCAGTCACAGACATTGATACAAAATCTGCCATAATGTATAACTCAAAGTAAAATACATATTGTATTGGTTGGCTCCTTTACTAAATACTATATAAATTAGATCAAAAAGCACTAAAGAAAAAAAATGGATCCACATTTAGGAAGTCAAGCAAATAATTATAGAGTTTTTGATGCAGGACTATTTCAACAATGTCCTATTGCATACAGTCCTATAAAGGCCTCACAGAATTATTTCAAATCAGATAAAAATAAGGAATCTGCACTTACAAAGCCTACAAAGGACAGCTTAAGAAAATACTTTTGGTTTTTGCTACAGTTGTCTTTTTTTTATAAGTGTAAAGCCTTAAAAATAATGCTTCCCAAAACTAATCATTGAGAAAAGTTATTTAACTATATACCCAAAGCACTGAAGCTACAAATAAGACTTCAATATTTCTTTCCTTTTTAGAAACTAAACAATAACATATTGCATTATATTTTTTTATTAAACAAAAAATTAAGGTTTATCATTAGAATAGTATTTTTCATTTTAAAAACTTGGTTAAAGAATTTCTTTATATAAATATTCATTGACCAAGTCCAGGAAGTCTACTTATGGGCACTCATTTGCTTCTATAAGTTAGTGAAAACACCAAATTGATATAAGTATAAAATGACAAATAAAAAGTCATACTGCAAGCGATTAAATTGTTTTTGAAGTAATAAATACATTGCTTGAAAAATAGTTTTAATATCAATATTTTGCTACCCTATAAACTGAAGTATACACTTGGATTTTTTATATTCATTTACATTTTAAACAAAATACATCTACAACAAAAAACTTCTACATACATTTACACTGACAGTGTAACCTCACACAAAGATTGTTCTCCTGCCTTTAGTTTTTTATAATTAAAAATACTGTAACGTCCTAAAAGGGCACAAAAAGCATTATCAAATACTCAGGATTTAAATATGCGCAGGTCAAACAAAAATCTGCAATGGTAAGCATTGGCACAAGAAAAACTTACGGTATGTGTAATGAAAAGACGGAATTAATCTTTCCAAGAAGATTATCAAATATTAAGCTACACAAGAAATATTTTTCTATCTCATCATTGACAGGGCAGTGTTGCAAATATATGCCTGGTTCTGCTTGGCAACACTTCGTTAATACTCTGTTTATTAATTCAACAAACTATCAGGAGAGTATGTGTAGAATGGGCAAGCATTATCTCTTGCATTTCATTTAATTAAACTCTGTTCTAGCAATATGACAGTCAGCATTTCATGAAGAGAATTATTTTAAGGGTGAAGGTAGAAAATATTTCAAAGTGCCCTGCTAAAACATGAAAGCACAATCTAAAATTACCCCTGCACACACTGTAATTTATCTATAATATTAAAGATGTTATTTCCAGAGTTCATAATTAATTGGATTCCACAGAGAAATTATTCAGGCATTCCAGATCGCAAAATGATGCACAAAGGCACAAAACATAGTGCCGAAGGACAACCATAAACAACCACTGTGACTTGCTCGAATTACAACAATCATTGAGCTTAATGTGAAATGAATATTGGCTGCCTTTTGTATGTGGTCATTACTCTGCCACCAAAAAAATGCCATTGAATTTTTATTATATTGCCTTAATAAAAAGTAATGAAAGTGGCTCATACTCTAGTGGTTTTCTTTTAAATGATACACGACAGTGATCTTGCAAAAGCCAGTGTGCCACAAACTGACCAAGTGTGACACCTCAGCTGATGAAGGCATTGTTATCCCACCATTGCAGACAACTGCAGTGATGTTGGCTTGACTTCTTGCAAACAATTTTAAGAAAACACTTTCCATGAAACACCAGTTAGAAATTATGTTAGCTTTTAAGACTTACCATCGATCCGACTAACAAGTTCTTCCAACATTTTCACTTTCTTTTGAATTCCTGGCTGTGCAAAGGTGTAGTTATCCTGAAGAAGAGACCATACAGGTTTGTGAAAAAAAAAAAACAGAAAACAAAAAAAAAGCCCAAATCAAAATAAATATTTCTTCTCCTTCGATTACTTATCTCAACCCATTTTTCTGCACTTCAAGGTGTTGTGTTTTGTTTTTAAGTTTCCTAGGTTTGCTTCTACAGTTAAGTAGTGAATCATCACATCGTACAGTACTACTTCCGAGTCCCTGCCTCTAACAGTATATCCTGCAGCTATTACTACATCAATTGCTCTCTCCTTGTTAATCTAGTGCCCCTGAAGTTACATTTTTATTGCAGAAATCCAAGTAGCTTTAAAAGGTTGTCATCCTAAATGTCAAAATACGCTATGCTAGAGATTTTTTAAGGTGATTTTTTTCTCATAAATTTACAATATTATCACAAATGATGTAGGAAATATGAAAATGCAGACCCTAATCAGTGATAGCATAATAATTTGATCTTTAGAAGTTCAGAATAATATCTTCCAGCAGCATAAGAAATCAAAAGTCTATTTCAAAGGAGTTATGACTGTTCTGAACTCAAGGTTACAGTTAATATCGTGAATTAAAATCTAACACACCAGCTATATAGCTAAAATGGTAAAATATTTGGAAGTATTTGTTTGAATGTATTAACTCTAACTGGATTTTTTATTTTTGGATTGCTGCTCTATAATACAGACTACACTTTGAAATAATGAGAAAGGGAAAGCTTTCTCCACCTATAGCCGCAAAGTGATCAATCTTTTTAAACAAAGATTATTTAAATACATAGCGATGTTTCTGAATATTTGGTCAACAATCCCTCCACTCAACTTATTTTGTTATGGTTTTCTATATAGAGAGATTCAAGAAAAGAAAATTACCAATACATACTTTAAAAGAAAGTTGCCATGGAAAATTGTTTTAAAGTAACCACACAGAAAACCAGGGTAAAGGATTTTTCGTCTCTACTATTACTGTTTGAATAATTCCTTTATGAAAAATCAACTGGAGAGCCGAGCAACTATCACAAAAGTCATGATAAAAAAAACTTCCACTGATCTTGGAATATTAATTTTCCTTAATTTAACTTTGTATTAAAGCAATGAATTTCTGTTCATTTTTTATGTATCTTGAAGCATATTTCTTATTAAAAAGGCCATTTTTACTTTCTTGACTATATTTACAAGGGTTTTTTTATTTTGATTTGGTTTATGAAACTGAATTGCAATTTAATCTTCAATAAAGTATGAAAACTAGAAGTTCACAGGAGGACAAGGGGACAAGTGTACACCAATAATTCTGTTGGTTGTAATACATCAGCCAACAATAATGATTTACAGTATCAAGAAGTCTATGATGTGCTCCCATCATTTGTGACTGACCACAGTAACAGCTATTTGAAAAATCGGAGCAAAGTTCTCTACTGGCCTAGCAGTAGCACTTTCACAATATCCGATATTAGAAAGCAATGTATAAACCAAAAGAGTGTTGAGGAGGAAATAAGGATAATTCTCTGAATTTTGGAATTTCTCATAGGAATCACCAAGTAAAATAGGCAACCATTTCATATTGTTGGTATTGTCTTTCAAACAGAACATGAACTTATTCAGTAGTGCAACAAAGCAGCAAAACTGAAAGAATATAAAGTCTCACACAGAACTCAAATCTACGACAATTTTGGTTTGGGGAGAGAGGAACTATTCCACGTACTAGGACAGTATCTTTTATACAAGTATGATGTACTCATGTATTAGTCATGTATTGTATCCAGGATACAGCATTTTTAGGAAACTGTATATTCTATTTCTTTACAGAAATTGCTCTAACAATGAAAACTTGATTCACTTTTATTTCAACTACTGTTCTAGTTATTTACTTAAAGAAAGTTAACTTGTATTTCTAGAAGTAGTACTGTACTCAAAATACAGCAATATGGTACTCAATTATTGAAAGTGTAACAGACCCACCGTAAAAGTATCTTCACGTATTTAACACTGAAAGCCAACACAGAGCTAAAATGCTACTATCATTAGTCTCTCTCCAGATAGCACAACTCCCAGCTGTGATCTATGAATCTGAAACTGTTTTTTTTTCCTCAAAGCATCATTTAATACACACACACCTGAAAATGCAACCCAAAACTGCCATCTTGGATCTGAAAACAGTTTGCTCTTCACTACATTTGATCTTTTGCCTATTCATTTATTTTTCTGTTCATTATTTCAGTTGCAGTGAACACAGCTGGGAGTCACTCTTCTACTTGTGCTGACTCATCTATCTGGAAAGATCTTTGTTGGCTCCCCCAGTCCTCTTTTCTAATTAAAATATGCTGTACCTCTTCCCTTCTATGACAGTTGTAATTGACTTCCCAGAGTTTGCAAAACTGTGAGAAGGACTTCGTAAACACAAAAGGTATTCTCTTATCTACTATTCTTGTTCCTTTTGTGCTTATAGGCAGAGAAAAAAAGCTAGCAACATAGTTAAAAAAAAAACATGTCAAACCCATAAAATTCATTAATATTTCTCAGGGCAATACAGAATTACAATGGTTCAGATTTTATTTTCTCTATCATACAATTTAATTGGCAATACCAGCTTTGAAATAGGACTGAACTTTACTCCCAACTCCTCTACCTCCTTCCCAGCTAGCAGGCAGGTGGATGGGGAAGGGGGGTTGCGATCAGCTCATAGCTACTCTCATGGGCCACGTGTCCTGCCAGAAAGCCTGTTCTTGAGTGGGCTTCTCTCAGCAGGTCACAGTTCCTGCCAGCAGCCTGCTCCAGCATGGGCTCTCTGCAGGCTGCAGCTTCCATCAAGGCATTTCCACCTGCCCTGGTGTTGGATCCCTCCACTGGCTGCAGGTGGATATCTGCTCTATTGTAAACCCCCATGGGCTGCAGGGGTCAGTCTACCTCCCCGTGGTCTTCACCACAGGCTGCAGGGGAATCTGCTCTTTGGTCACCTCCTCCCTCTCCTTCGCTGCCTTTGGAGTCTGTAAGGTTGTTTCTCCCACTTTTCTCACTCTACTCTCACAGCTGTTATGTAAATTTTTTTACCCTTTCTTAAATATGTTATCACAGAGGTACCACCAGCACCACTGATGGGCTCAACTTTGGCCCAGCAACAGGTCCATCTTGGAGCTGGCTGGAAGTGGCTTTATCTGACATGGGGCCTTTTCTCACAGAAGTCACCCCTGGAGATTCCCTGCTACCAAAACCTTGCCACATAAACCCAATACAGATTCTCTGATAACTTTTGCAGAAAGAAGCATTCCATTATTCAACTCTCCTGCCTATTCCCCCTCAGAGCTGTGGGGTCCTCATGGGAATGTTTCAGTACTCATCTGCCAAATAATTCTTATATTTCCTCATCTATTTCTCGTGTAACTTTGTTCATCAATATTAAGAAGACAAACTCTGAAAAAGTCACAAGTAACCGGGAACAGGATTATCTTGCCTCAACAGATCTTCAGAAACAGTTAACAAAAAAATTCCTTGTATTTCTAACCACTCTTCCTGACACTTTCTACTAAGTATTCACATGTGACAAAGTACGCATGAATACACAACAGAATCTACGATTAACATAAAAAAATGATGGATTGCTGAGCAATATCTAAATTCCTTGATGTTCTGTTAGATAGCTTCCAACATACTTTCAGTGAACTATGCTAACCTACTTGACAGCTGAATGGTTATAATACATAGTTCAGACTCTGACACATAATTAGTTTCACCTTACAGCACAGAAGGTTAAGATTTTATAATGTCACAAGGGCTCAAAACTTGCTTCAATCGCAAATCTTTGTGTTCATAGTCTGTACTTACTCTGTAGAGTCTAGTACAATCACCTCACTGTCCTGCAACTACAACTGAGTCCGGCAGGGTGACTTCTCCAAAAATAATCATTATAATTTAAAACAAAATATTTAAATTATAGTCCTAACTCAACATGAAAAAATGTATTACATATTTCCTTCCTTTTTTTCTTTCAAAGTCAGAGAAACTTGATCAGAAATTGAAAATAAAGAAGAAATGTGGGAAACAAATTTAACTGGCACTATCCTCCCATACTGACAAAAAGACATAGAGAGATATCGCAGTTTCTAAAAGCACCATTTAACCACTGGGTTATCAAGTCCAATCCATTTTGCCAGCTCTATTCTGAATGCTGACAGTAAGATATAACTTGGAAAGCTATTTCTCTTCGAAAGCAAGTCCTAAAGTAATATTTTCTGTGGATATACTGAGAAAGTAATATTGAGTGTACTAGGGATGGTCCCACTTGCACTCTTAATATCCTCCAAATGTTGGAGTATCTACACCATACATGAGTAGCATTTATTTGTCTATCAGGAGCACAAAACCAAAGTAGATTCTAGTATTTTCAACCATTGGATACAGGAAGCAATCCGTATATGGCATACCCGGACATCTATTTTCTCTATTGATATATACGTAAGAATTCCTACACCTCAATTTAAGTAGATGCAATTATATTGTCACATGAACAAAAGACAACGGGAAAAAAAAAAATCTGGTTGTATATTTTTCTTATTATGTCAGAAAATTATCTTCTCCGTTTTCTTTTTTAAACTCACTTAAGCACTTCAATCTTCTAAAGTAAACTTCTATTAAAATCTTTGTTCACTTTGCTCTTAAAGTTATGAAAAAGGGTGAGGGCAGGTGGGAGGGAAGTGTGACAGATGATGACAACCAACATGTATTTTAACACTATCAATGGCAGGCACAGTTTACCTAAAACTTTTCTTGAAGCTGGAAATTATAATGTAAATTCAATCTTAAATACAGTTCAGGAGAGAGAGAGTGCACATGCACGCAAGTATGCTGGAGCATGCTGTTTGCACATATCTCACAGCATGTTCCATAGCTACTCCATGATACTTCCTGTAAAAGAAGAGATCTTTCAACCCTTGTATTTATTAAACCTGACTTTTGAAAATGTAAAATTTCCTATAAGCAGTACAAAATAAATTTACAAATCATTGCAGCTCAAAATTTTCTACAAGGAGAAGTGTCTTACTGAATTGGATGGAAAATGCAACATCTTATTAAAAAGCAGGTACTGATTCTCATGTTATAAGAGTGTCCATAGTCTCGAATCAAAGACTCAATCTTCTATGGGGCTATGTAACCAAACCTCAGTTTTTAAGAAGTGGATGTATTACAAATTATAGAAACTATTAAAGTAGCAATAAAACAATTGCTCAAGGTACATTTCTGGATTAAGGCGTAGGTCAGTCAACACTTTAAATCTGGGTTGGAGCTAGAGACCATAAATGGACACTTACAATCTCAAAAGTTGATGCTGTAAATTTTAGTAAGAAGATAAAATATTTTTATTCTGGAGCATACTGATAGTACAGTATATTTCATCTAAAACACAGAAAGTAATGCCTCATGTAAGTATTCAGAACTGATTACGAATAGATTTGTTCTCTGTCTGAACACCTTACTCTCAGCAACACGCTAAAAAGCTGTGTTATTGGCTTCCAGGAAGACACAGGCTCCTTAAGACTTCTGTAGACCCCTGCGCTGAAGACAAGTTACAGACCTCAGGATAAATCCTCCTGACGCCCTCAATTTTCTGTTGCCTGAATGTCCAACAAAGGGATTGTTACAAGCTTCAAATTGGATATTTGGCCAAACAAAGGAACCATTTTGTCTCTTCCCTTTTAGGCAAGAGCTAAATAAGGCCACAGGGATATGCTTCCAGCATTCCTTCTGTTTCCAGTATGAAGCACTGACAATTCCCTAAGTCAAAGTGGTCTCTTAGTAATTAAAATTGTTTAAAGACTTGAATTCAACCAAATTCAGACTCTTCAGGTCCTAAACACATGTAAAATGCTTTTCATCCTTTCATAAGTAGCCCTGCAGCTTACTTAACCAACCATCTCTTTTTTAAGCCTATCACTCAGCAGTATTATGAGATACTATCTAGGACTTGCATCAGAAGAGATGGAAATCAACTACTCCCTACTCACCTTCTTGATGCAGCTCATAATTTTAAAGACTTCTATTACATTCCTTCACTTAGCTGAATCATCCAAGCTGAAGAACCTAATCCATCACCCAGAAACTGTTCCATTCCTTCAATCATACTTACGTTGCTCCATTATTATTTTCTTTTCCTTTCAATCCATCATTTCAAAATGGGATGGACAGAAAGCATTAGAAAAGCATACAGCATGCCGAGTACAAGCTCATTTTATGTTTTAAAAGTAGCAAAATGATGTTTTGGTTTTCAAGGATTACTTATATAAACTCTCCTCTCCTCCCTACGTGGTAGCAGGCAATCCTTCTAGCAATGGACTCTCAGCTTCTTTATGAACTTTTTCTAAAGGACTTTTATCAAAACACATTTTGGAAATGCAGTTAAACCAGACAGCTGTTTACAGGCTCATCAATCCCTTCCAAAAGCTTCCAGAATTGTGCTGCTTTACAGGAGTTATAAAAAAAACCCAAATAATATAGGTTTTATCATTTAACGATTAATTCTGTTTATTTTCACACTTTCTGCAAACTTTTCTGACATGTAAGTCTAACTGCCTGTGCTCTCCTGAATGCCCTCAAAACCATTTTCAAAATCTGATGTCATATCCACCCCATTCCATTCCTCTCATACCAAAGCAGTTTTGAGCATTGATCTTGTTTACCCATTACCAGAGACCCTCATAGGAGATAATCACAAATACATTTCAAACCGAGCAGAGTTAGCAACTGCCTATGAAATTCTTAGTAGGCACCCTGATGTACAGTATCCTAGTGATGCATTCAATCTTCTCAAACTGATGGGGAGGAATATAACTCCTCTAGTGACCAAGCAAGCCAGTAGAAATTTCAGAGAAGTCCCAAAACATCTCTCATGAACAGGCACAAGTCCAAACTAAGTAATTTTCATGTAAAGCTTATTGTTGTGGCGTACTCCTACTATACAGTTCAGTGATATCACTGCAGATTTAACTGCAATTCTTCTAAATCAATGTCCACCTTGTACTTTGCAAAGCAGACATTGATGCTATATGACTCAGGCTGGTTGTTAATGACAGTCCTAATGTATACAGATAAGTCTGAAGGATCATTTATTCAAAAAATCTACAATGTTGATATTTTTAATTTCAGGTTTTGGTATATCAAGAGTTTTAAGATCAACTTTCAAACATTCTGTCTGAAGCAAGATCATCAATAACCATGATAGAGTCCTTAGCTGCTCAGACTGAATCTACTCAGAGTCGTACAGGAAGATCAGAGCAGATATGCTTTTTTGGGTTTTTTTACATTTTAACGATTCCAAGTTTTGAACAGACAACAGAAGGCGTGCTTTAATTACTATCACATCAAAAGAACAGGACTAACATAACAATTGCGTTAATTACAATCCAACAGCTTGTAATTACAAGTACTCTACTGCCTGAGTTTATTTATTAACTTCCTAGCGTTGTTAAATATAATGTATGTTTTTTCCTTCAGATACTAATAAAGTCTTCAAAGAAGTCTACGAAGAGGAGCTTCAAACAAGACTTTGAAGATCTGACGGTCCTTTGGAAAAGGAAAAGTCACACAGAATGACACAACACTGCATGTGTTTTGCCCTCAAAAAGAAGTCTCCCTTTAATAGTATTCATTCTTATCTGTAATTTATGTGCATTCCATGTAAGAACACTCTCTTGAATTGAGGAAGGTAAAACCTGCTTACAGAAAAATTTGTAGACTCTTGTTCTACTTTGAATCTTCTTTTCCTTCACTCTTGAGTTTAAAAAAACATAAACCAGTATTACTTGACGACACAAGAAAAACAGAAGCAGAAAAATGAGCATGAATACAGAAAGGATTCTCAATAAAAGTACCTGTTGTGGCTTCAGAAGCCACCTGTCACGGCTTCAGAAGCCACCTGTCACGTTTCAGAATATGTGAGTCTCACATATGAGACATGCAGACAGAGTAACAGAGAGGGGGTATCATTTGATAAGTGATTACTAAAAATGCTGAAATTCTCCATTTCTTATTAGAAGCAAAGCCATTCTAGAATCCGAACAAGCACAAATGTCTGCCCTAATTGCAGAACCTATTTCTCATAAAATGTCTCATGTTTATGACTTTCCAATTAATATCTTAGTTTGGAAAAAATTGCATTTGAATGTAAAATTGTTCAGAAATTTAGAAATAGCTTTATGGAAGCCACTGATAATGAAACTATTAAGAGTAATCTCAAGTCATTGTTTATTCAGCAAAATAGAGGTCTCCACTAGACAATAAACCCATTTTCAGCAAGACAGAGCAATCTGTTTGCAATCATCAACAATCATCCCTAAAATTATACATATGATCATTTGTTGTTTTATAACACTTGCACTTTAATTCTAAAATAAAAAGCTGTTATAACTTTTAAAACAAAATTCTGATCAAGTAATCCATTGTTTTTTCTCAGACTAGTCATAGCTTCAAGAAAATGTGTTTTGTCTTTCTCAGGATCCAACTAAGACAAGATACTAATATAGAAAGAACAATCTAGATTTCTGAAGTTAGTGAACAGTTATTGCCATAAAGCAGTCCTATCTCACAGATGGAGTTAGAACAGTAATAGCTGCAGGAACAGACACAGAGCACTACTATGTAGCTCAAATATTAAGAGAACTACACACAGAAATAACAACTGCTAGAATTTCTAACAATTCCTGACAGGACCTGCACATTTCTAAAACATACATTCTGACTGGCATTAGGATCTCTTGTAAAGAAAGTGGTGCACAGCTGCAGTATAGACTTTCAGTATCAGCCATACAATGTTACTGGAGACTCAGAAGACTGCTTGGTTATATCATTCATTACATTTTCCTGAATATATCACATTTGCAGTGCTACGTTCAGCTGACGAAGCCAGGAGGAAAGACTACTTTCTGCATTTAGCTAAGCTTACCAGAAGCAATGGGGTGATGCATACACAGAAATCCTAGACAAGCTATCACTGCATTTGTTCAGGGAGACCCTGAGGTACCTGTGATACAGAAACCTGTGCCATGCTTGACAGCATACATGCAACCGACACAGGGTTCACATTGAGACAGACACACTATACATTCCTTATCTGTCTCTGTTGGCTAACAAACCCACATCCTCAGACAATAGATCTGCTACTTATTATAAGCCTAAACTGGCTACCCAAATGAACTGTAAACATAAACAAGAAACTTCTGTTGCAACAGTTTAACAAAGAAAACAATCTTCAACTTACTTTTTTCCTTAAAAATAAACCTTTGGAAGGTCTTGTGAAAAACTTACAGAAGAAACTGACAGTAGCTCTTCTGAACATGCTTCTACACATTTGAGCTCCATATCCAAGATACTTATCTGATGACACAAACCTCTGAAATACTTTCCAAGCATCCATCCATCCATCCATAATTCAAACTTGAGGCACACATTAGAAACAACTTCCCATAATTCAGCAGCAAGAAATAACAGTGTAGAGCTCCCTTTGCAGATCATAACTCTTGCTGTTTAATCAGCCATACATATAGGCAACATACGCTTCACAATAGACACTTTGCACGTGGCCACACACACTCAGATCTTCATAATTCAGCATTAGAACATCTTGCAAGAATACAGGCTGGAGACAAAATGGCTGTGGAAAAGTTCTGTGAAAAAGGACCTGGAATTCTCAAAGCAAGCTCAGATTGAGCCACCGATATGCCCTGGCAGCAAAAGTGGCCAGCAGCCTCCCAGGGCAGTAGATTAAGGGAAGTGAATATCCCACTCAGCACTCATTGTGGAATCTCTGAGATTAGCAGGGTTCTCTGCAGAACATCTAAACTCAATCCCCCCCAAAGCAGGGTGACTCAAGGTCAGATGCAGTCAGGTTTAGAACTCCAAAGATGCGGGCTCTAGAACCTCTCTGACCAAATAGTTCCAGAGTTCAATCAACTTTATAGTAAAGATTTCTTTCCTAATGTTCAAAAATCATGTCTTGTATTTCAAGACCACATCTGGAATACCACATTCTATTATAGGAAAACACGAATAAACCGGAGCAAGGGCAAAAGGTCACAAAGATGCTCAGAGGTATAGAGCACGAGCCCTGTGGGAGGCTGAGGGAATGAGGCTGATCAGTCTGAAGAAAAGAAGGCTTCAGTGGCACCTAACAGCAGCCTGCTTAAACCTCTATCATGAAAGAGACTGAGCTCGGCTTTTAACAGTGGTGCACAGTGGAAAGTTAAGGGACAAGCAGCATAAACAAGCAAGAAGCATTCCATCTGGCTATAGGGAGAACCATTTTCAACATGAGGACAATCAAGCACTGGAATAGGTTAACCCCCAGACTCCATCCTTGGAGGTTTCAAGACCTAATCAGACAAAGCCCTGAACTACCCAATCTGACTTCAGAGCTGACCCTACTTTGAGCACAGGGTTGGACTGGATGACCTGTAGAGGCCATTTCCTACTACAATTATCTTGTGTTTTTATGATTTTAGAAGTTCTCATGCGTTTTCCTGAAATTAATAAGAAAAATTGCAGTGAAGTACTATCTTTCTGAGACAAAAGATAAAGAAATTGCAGTACATAGTCGTGAAGCACTGAAAAGGACCATTACAGCATATCATTATCCAAAATTCACTCCTATAGGACAGTATATACTGCTACAGATTACAGGATTAACTGACACCTTTAGAGAGAGACATATTCATATTAAAAAAATCTCCTGGTATTTCAATTTAAAACAACTTTTTAAAAAATTCAACCAAATTGTTATCAGACATGTGTAGACACTTAGGAACTCATAATAAAAGAAAAGAGAGAAAGATGATGTGAACTAATTTGAGAACACAAAACAGATTAAACTATTGCACAATATCAAACATTAACTATTGGAAAAGTTCTGCAAAGGAAAAATGAGAAATACTACCTCTAACTGGAGACAAAGACATATTTGCATAGAAACCCCCAGGTCAGCAAAACCCAGCATGAGTGAAACTGTTAAAGCAACAGATGATTTGACCAAGTTTTTTATGATTTCTCTAGCCTAAGAATTATAAGAATATCAGAAAGCAACTATCATGCTACTCAAAGCCAACAATACATTGCCTTTTATTCCACAGGTCCCTGTGGTTCAAAGACATGCTGTTATATTAAAAATAGAGTGACATTAGATAAAGAAGGGAGGGGGGCAAGATAAGAGAGGAAAGGAGAAATGATACATACAATGTGTAGCAAAACTCAGCCAAGAAATACATATTTCTTAATAACACCTTTGACAATTCTGGAATCAAGAAAATGAGACTGTCTGGATGGGTTGGAAAAATAAATGAGCTTTCTGTTAAGAATAATAAAGGGATACAAATACAATCATTTTTCCATTACACTCTTATGCGCTGAAAAGACAAACACAGAAAAAAAATGTGTCTAGCTCGTATTAGTCAAAAACTTTCACAACAGGACCTTAATTGTTATCACAGTACACTCATTAAACTTATCCAATACTGGTAGGCCAACTAAAAATGGAATCCTATACTGAAATAAATTAATGGATATATTCTGCAGAGATACTTAGACTGTAGTTATCCCCACATGTCACATCTTCCTCTTCTTCAAAATCCTCATACAGTTTATTCCGACATGTCAGACAAAGTCTCAGTAGCCAAACATGAGTCTCTTATGACATATTTTCACACTAAAAAGGAAACTCAATAGCACTAGTGTTGTTTGGGATTTTTCCTTTGGTTTTATATTTTTGTGTTGTCTGGTTTTGGGGCAGAGAAGCAGTTTTTCCTGTTTGGCAGTAAAGATATTTGATTATCTAAAGTAGATCACATAGAAAACACTAAAGGAGAAGTAATAACTAATTTAACGACTATTTCCAAAAAATAATCAGCAGCAACTTTCATGATAAGTAGAAACAGTTAAGCAGATCATCTAGACTACTGCATAATAGTAACAAGCTTGATAAATCAAGAATCTACAGGCATTACAGTAAAACTATGTCTCAGCTGTCATAATCCTGCTTGTGTAGTTCTACTCATTTCTTTGCCAAGGGACCTATTCAAGGTGTTCATCTCTTAAACCAGTCAGTGTTTTCTTGTTTTGCCATGTTGTCAGGAAGTTTAGCTCACAAATTAGCTTACAACAGCTGGCACTCAGCAAGGGATAGACAGGGATGAGCATTCAGGTGCATGCATGAGCATGGATGTAACTGGATGTAAATCAGCTTTTGAAATTTGGGGCAGGACTAAAAAGTTTAATGATTCCCGTATCACGTTACCCAACTCCATCTAGTTCTAGACCCAGTGGATCTGGTGATCTTGCATCCAGAACACAAGTGAGTTAAAATCATCGAATCATAAAATTGTTTGGGTTGGAAAAGACCTTTAAAATTGACCTTGTCCAACACCTTGTCACAGTCATGGACATCTTGCACTTTAAGCATCAGGTTGCTTAAAGCCACATCAGACCTGACACTGAACACTTCCAGGGACGGAGCATCCAATACTTCCCTGGGATCCCTTATATGTCCAATCTAATTCTATCCTCCTTCAGTTTAAAACCATTACCCTTTGTCCTGTCATTGCAGTCCCTCTCTCCACCGTTTTTATAAGCCGCATTTAAGTACTGGAAGGTTACAACATTTCCCCAGAGCATTTTCTTCATTGTGCTGACTAAGTTCAACCCTCTCAGCCTTTCTTCATAAGAGAGGTGATCCATCCCTCTGATCATCTTTGTGGCCCTCCTCTAGACTTGTTTCAACATGTCCCTGTGCTGGGGGACCCCTGAACTGGATGCAGTACTCCAGGCAGGGTCTCACCAGAGCAGAGTGGAGGGGGAGAATCAACTCCCACAACCTGCTGGTCATGCCTCTTTTGATGCAGCTCAGGATAAGATTAGCTTTCTGGACTGTAAGCACACATTGCCAGTTCACATTCAATTTTTCATCCACCAGTATCCCCAAGTCCTTCTCTTCAGGGCTACTCTCAACCTGTTCATCCCCCAGTCTGTATTGATGTTGGTGACTGCCCCACAGCAGGTGTAGGACCTCACACTTGGCATTGTTGAACTTCATAAAATTTACATGGCCCACTCCTCAAGCCTGTTAAGATCCCTTTACTGGCATCCCTTCAGTAAAACAATCTTTGTTCTCCAGGGTTTTTTTTTTTTCCTCTTCCTTTCAATGAGCTAATTTCTTGTAGGGTTAGTTCTCTCAACCAACACAATTTGCAACTTTGTGACACCTCTATCTGACAAGTGAAGTGGTTCCCATGAAGAGAACCATAACAACAGAATGGGAGGAAAAAAACAAGGAAATCTTCTCATTCCAGCAAGCACTCCACAGTTGCACTGAATTAACTGTAATAATATTAGACACACCACTAGCATAATCTTTCAAGCCTGCTTTTGATAGATGATTGCACCCTTGTATATATAAGTGTAATGGTTATCAATCGGATATAAGAGCTTAAAATTTCACCAATGTAGTTCAATTCCATTACAATTATTTTCAGTGTTTTCTTTACCATACTTGATTGTTTTGTAGGAAAACAGAATTTTAAGGAGAAATTAAGTAATCTCTGAACTTCCTTTTCTGGGGAACAAAAAAAAACAAAACCAACAAAACAGAGCAACAGGCCTGTGACAGATGATGTTCCAGAAACAAGTGAAACACTTGGAGGGCTTCTGTTTCTTCACCTGGCTTTCTTCCTTTCGAGTATATTTCAAGTTTCCATGTATTTTTTTACATCGTCAAATATTTTAAAATGTAATAGTTCTGAGAGACTGAATAAGCAAAGCAGTATTTTTTTTTTACAGGCATGAACATGAGAAGACCACCATGATTTTCAATGATGCTGCACAAAACATTTAGCTACTACTACTTATTTGACCTTTAACCAGGAGAAACACACTTAAAATACCTTCAAAGAAGTCATAATAGACTTGTGTTTGTTCACTCAATTGTATAACAATTCTGTCAAAAATGGACACTCATACTTTAAATTCACAATATGCTTTAGCCAACTTGCCTTGGCCAATGAAACATTCATATTAAAATTTAAGTCACAGCAAGGATATGTTAAAGTAGTTTTAAAAATACAACGTACCATAAGGAAAGAAATATCCATCAAAAAAATGCAATCAAAATCTGGAAAACATTAATTTCGATTCACTGAAAAGTAATTAAAGGGAAATTTTATGGTTATTCACATTTTATGATCATTTACTAATGACTGGAGGACAGCCATTTTCCACACACATAAATTCAACCTCCAGGGTCTTTACTACATTAGAACCACTTGGAGAAACAAAAACTCTTAATTTCTGAGCATTTGTCCCAAGCATTTCAAAACAAATGAAGTTACCTGGGACCTAGCAGAAGGACTGAATGTAATAAATACAGTAGAAGCAGTTGTCCATCATCTCATCTTTTAAGAGAACGTTAGAAATAAATCAAAGTTTTGCTATCCCTGTAAGAATTTCTGTTATAACCAAAATAATACTGAAACAATTTCACAGAAAACATCCTCTACACTATACAAGTAGTTCACTTGAAAGCAGGGAATAATCAGAAAGATAAGGTATGAACATACAAAAGAAAGAAAATCAGCTCACTGAAAGCAGCAAATTAACCCTGGCTGCCAACATGTGCCCACCAAACATCACTAAAAGCTAGTCTGATTGCCAGTGAAAAATGGAAATCATCACCTTTCAGACACTTTCACATTTTTAACAAAGGTCAATTTTGGTCTTACCATAACACAGGAATTCACAGTGACTATCATGTGCATATATTCCAACCTTTCAAATCCAATTATTTTAATGTTCTAGCAAGATTCAAAATGTTTATCTCAAATAACACAGAGCTGAATACATACTATACAGATAGTATATGGTGTCTATTGCAACACGAAGACTATAAAATTTAATTCAGGTAACTTCTTTGTAAATTAGAAAGCCCAAAGTTTCAACTTTACCATGTGTCAACATTGCAGCATAAAGTATTTTAATATGCTAAATATTAAATACAGATGTTTGCATTCTCATTTAATGTAGAGTAGATCATATGGATTCCTCTGTCACCTAAATGTAAGATGTTCAGCCACTTATTTACTATTCCTTGTAGATCCTTCTAATCTTCATAAATTTATATGCCAATGAATGCAAACACATACACATAAATCCACCATGCTTAATATGCAACCTGCTGCATTTAACATAAAATCTTGTCCACATTTATAGCTTCTCCACACAGAAAAAAAATTAAGCAATCATAGAAGTAATATAAGTACCAAGTTTTAAATGGATGCTTTAAAAATACGCAGATAATCTCAGGAATTATTAAGACAGCAGTTGTTCATAGGCTGCTACACTAATGACTTAAAAATGAATAAATAAACCAGCTTTTCATCACCTCAGTCAGAACATTTTATTTGGAGAATTAAGCAATCATTCTCCATGCTTGTTTATTGAGGTGCACAACATGCCTTTAGAATCGGAGATTTCAATTCTGCTCTAGAACATCACACTACAATGAAACATACAGACAATCTCATGAGAAAAGGTTGCACATTTTCTTTTCCTTTTTCTTTCTTAATACTATGCCAAACTTGCAGCAGATTTATCCAATGGGAAAATGTAATTCTCCCCTGTTTTTTCATAGACATATTCTTTCTCAACAGCCTTAAAGTAGTTCAAAGGCATGACATTAATCAGTTAACTCCATTACTTACAGACAGGAAAAATCAATTTACCTGAATGCCATCAAGCAACTTGCTCATGCACCAGTAACTGTCAGCTTCTATGTTCTGCAGCACTTCTTCAGGCAGACTGGAAACATCAAAATTTTCCACTTCTTCTTCTTCTGTTTCAAGAAAAGAGAGAGAAAGTCAAGTCAATGAAGCACATAGAATAAATAAAGGAAGAATGAGGAAAATAACTGAAAACAAAGACAACCACCACTTATCTTCTAGTCAGAAACTTTGACGCACATTTACTTTAACAGGGATGAAATAAATCATTTATTGCTCAACTGGGTCATCTAATGGCTTTAAATGTTAATGAATACTTAATTTCTCATAGACTGAAAATCTCAAATCATGCCTGGTTAACCAGAATTAATATATAATAAATTACTTCATTCTAAAAATTTCACACCAGAAAGAGGATCATGAGAGACACTTTGAGAGCCCTCAAGTTATGTACAAACAATCTCTGCAGAGCATGTCTATGTTTTGCATCATGCACATCAAAATACGTTGGTACACTTGACGAAAAAACACTGAAACCTACTTTTTAGAAAAACAGTGATATTTATTTAGAAAGCTGACTGCAGCTTCTCAAGGAGGATTTGTTTTTCAGGCAAGCACTGGGAATCAGAAGGAAATCAGACAAAAAGAAATAGATGATTCCCATCCCCTAACCCAGAAAAAAATTGTGATTCTCCAGCAGTGGAAAAGCACAAAATCCCAATGATATCTAATTCATGGAAACTGAGTTCTTCACATAAGTGCATTAAGAGAAATTCACATTTCTTAAGAACTGAAGTTTTACCACCTAAGCCATGCTGTTTATTTTTCTTAAATCATGGCATCTGAATTAATCCATTTTGAAAAAAACCACAGAATATGTTGCTTTGCCACCTAACTCCCAAAGCTCCTGTTACAGACCCAGAAGAGATTTTAACGTGAGCTGGGAACACCTATCATTCCCAGCCCTGGTTTCTTCTCAAAGGGGGAAGGCAGTGCAGAA
The DNA here is from genome assembly GCA_033558185.1 of Dromococcyx pavoninus. Classification (NCBI taxonomy): domain Eukaryota; kingdom Metazoa; phylum Chordata; class Aves; order Cuculiformes; family Neomorphidae; genus Dromococcyx; species Dromococcyx pavoninus. Next base: position 1,848,449 of record JAUMJL010000735.1, read on the forward strand.
GGGAGATCTATTTGATTCTACCTTATCAGAGTATGATATATCAAACAAGAAATTTCCTCCATTACACAAATGCAAGACAGTGCAGAACATACAGTAAGAAAACCCAGAATATGTAATATCTTAAGACTCTTCTATTACCTGCCATATCTTTGCTGTATGTCATTATGGAAGCCGAAGTACATCTCTAGGTTGTCACATTCGATTAAACTACCTTAAAGCACTTATTTGCCAGTCAGTAGTAATCATGAGCGTTACATGTTATAAAATAATTCTAACACACCAATGATTTTACCTCTACCAGTACACAATGGTAGCAAGGAGTTAGTTATCAAAGCATTCTTGTTTGCACTGGTATCTATATGTGGGTGTGTGTCTTCTAAGGGATCGCTGGCTTTGGATTGTGAAATAGTAATAGCTGCAGGACAAGGAGATTTGGTCGTGCTAATAAAATGTTAGTTAATGTATTGGGAAACTTCATAAGTAAAACTAGGGATTGCAGGAGAAGCTCCATAAAACAAAAGCACACAACAATCTAGGAGGTGGCAGGACCGTAAATAATGCACCAGAATTCACTTATTTGTTATTAAAAAAATGTCACCTTCACATTGGAGTACAGTTTTAAAAAATGTTTCTAAAAAAGAGTTTAACAAACAGGTATCCAACATATTTTAAAGTATTCTCTATAATAAATTCAGATATAACACCACCTTGCAAAACAATGAAGAAAGACTGAGTAGCAGAATGTGACAGTAAATTCTAGTAACATATCCTGTTGTGAGGAGAAACTCCTTACCCAAAGTCAGAAGCATATTCCTTCCAGCAAAAAGGAGGACAGAATCCCCTAGGAATCAGTATCATACTCCTCTCCCAGCCCAGCAATGGACAGCAAACTCTCACAATGCTCTGTGGAAAATGGGGGTAACCTAGGCAGTAATTGGGAGATAACACTCCCCTCCAACATGTTTTATTCAGTTCCCATCACTTTCTCTGTAAGACTCCCCTCAGTAAAGACACCTTCTAGAACAAACTTAGGTTCGTTTAATGTATTAAATCTAACCCCTTCAGAAAAAAAACAGGTTAAAAAAAAACCTAGCATAATATAAAAGATAAGTGTTTTTAAACAGTAAAGCTGCTTGAATACAACAGAGATAACAAGAAAGGATTGAAGGCAAACAGACTAACATAAAGGAAAAAAACCAAAACATTTAGTAATGAACACACCTACTCAGATCAGACAGGCAGAAAAGGTAGTGTGCATTTGGCAAAATTAATCCAAACAAAAATGCCATTTCCGCAGCTCAAAAAGACAACAAACATCCCTCAATGTCTAGAAAAAGAAGCAAATTATTATTCATGTAAACAAGCCCTTTACCAAGTCCTCTAACAGAAAAACTAAGAGCACCCATGAGACCTACTCACAGAAAGATGAAAATTATAACTCTTAACATGGACAAAAAAAGTCAAATTATGATGATAAGTTTCATATGAAAGTGTGAAAAAAACAATATTAAGTATCTAAACCTATCTATTTACAATCTAATGTACTTTGAGATTAAGGTGAACAAGAAAATCCCACAATTTTAAGCAGAAAAGTCCATTTTAACAAGTCAGAAATGAAAATTAAAGCTTAATATTCCCATTAATTTAGAAGATAAAGACTTTTTCAGACCGAAAAGAAGACGAATGATGTATCATCCACAGCAGGAACAATTTTTTGGTATATTCTATACATGTTAACTCATAAAAATGTCTTACAGTCATAGAGTTTATTATATATTGATAAACGAGTGTCCCAGTGGGGAAAAATGTCCAGTTAATATTTTTAATCTTCATTTTAATATTTTAAACAGCAAAAAAAAATAAGCAATCCATTCTCTGCCTCACAACACCTACAGAAAAAAACCAATAAATGAAGCAGAATTCCTCATATTTATGTAAAACACAAACATATACTGAACTTTAATCCTCTTGAAAGAAGGAGCCTTCAGGCCCCTCTTCACTAAACAGTTGCTGAAAGAATGAGATTACAACTACTTACACAGTGTGTTCCTTTGCAAATTTCCTGCCTTTGAGCACCTTTTCTTTTCATGACACTGCTGTCACATTTCTGAACAAAGAGGAAGTTATAAACCATAGCACAGCACAGTAACTTTTCTACAGGTGGGTATGAAATGATAACAAGTGAAAAAGACTTTATCTTCTCTTTCTCATCTTTCCTATATCTTTTTTGTCCTTCTCCTTCAAAATCTACTATTTTACAATATATATACTCATCTCAGAATTTAAATCAACAAAAAAGCTGAAAATACACCTAACCACCGAAGGTGGGCGTCTTCACTTCCCTTCACAGCCAACGCAGAAAAACAAGTAGTGACAGAGTATTAGCTGTCTTGTTCTAAAGTAGAAAACTAAAATAAATCAGATTAATTGTATCCAAAGAAAATCTTGCTTCTCAATGTTAGCTATAACTTGAATTTAAAAAAAAATGCCTCAGAATGAAGACCTTTAAACTGTAGAAGTCTCAACTTAGTTGAAATAAAACTTCAAACACTCATCAAAAAACTTCCCATATTGTGACTGAACTACCTGCAACAAGCAAAAATGACAGACTACAAGAAAAGAGCAGCAGTTTGAGAAACAATCTGGACTGCAAAGACATCCCAGCATCAATATTTGGAAAACTAGATTCTTCTGAAATTCTTCTTCTTTTCAGACCCTTCTGAAAAGAACATAGGTCTGAAATAAATTCACTACTCTAAGTGGACTTCTCATTAGTCCACAGGGAAAAAGAATGGATTAGGGATGAAAAGGTAACTATTATCAAGTCCTTTCTGCTGCAGGTCAGGTGATCCTATAAATCAAAAGACACAGATAGCATTTAGGAACCATTGAGTTCTTTCACTAAAATATATAATGTCACAGAGCTGCAAGCTCAACCATTACAGAAATGAAAATAGAACTTTTAGGAAGCACTCATCGAGCTTTCTTGGTCTGTTTCACCCATTGGAAGAGACATCCAAGAACACTGCTTTCTGTGGCTTATAGTGACTGATCTCTAGCATTTTCATAAACCTCTTCAATGTAAAATAAATGTTCAGGATTTTTTTCTATGTTCTTTAAATAAATAAGCCACTTCCAGTCCCATTTTCATGCCTGTTCTGCTTGTCATGCATCGAAGCCATGTCTTCTAATGTCAGATAATAAAGTTTTGAAATACAAAAAAAACCTAATTAAATGTGTTAAGACAACTTGATCGCATTGGTTATACAGTAGTATTTATCCTATGTAAAACAACTCTATTACACTTTAGCTTAAAACTCTGAAACCAAATATTTCAAACAGTAAATCTAATTATTGCTTAGAGCTGTATTAAAATACATTTTTCATTAGATCAGCTAGGAAGTATATTTTTTACATGTCATATTAACTTGTACTTTTCCATTTAAATTTGGTGTATGCTGAACAAGAAACTACACTGTGGAAGCCATTCAAGTTACAGGCACAGCATCACAAAAGCCACCAGGCAAGCAAGTGCTCAGAGACGTGTAATGGTTTCTCCTGAAACAATTCACCTAAACTTGCTGTGCTTCACTGAGGAAGCTCAGAACTGGTTCAGAATATCTGAATGACCCTTTTCCACACTACAGCTGAAATAAAAAAGGCTATCCATTTTCATGACAAGCTCCAATTAAGGCATATTTGATTGGCAGACTAATACACCAAGTGACAGTTTACATACTTAACATTCATTCATTTGTGTAGGCACATAGTGCAAAGTGTTTCTTTTTCCATGCAGTTTTAAGGGGAAAAGAAACAGACATATGAGATGTTTAGAAAAGAAAGGGCAGAAGGGATTTCAGGACAAACAGAAGCAGCAAAAATAACCATCTCAAAATTATATGAGATATTTAAATTTAGGGTTTGTGCTTGAAAATAGAATTGCAAATTCTGTTTTTAGATAACTTGAAATTTATTTTCAATGAGTGAAACCTGAATGGACAGTAACATAAAGATTAAATAACAAGAATATGGAGGAAAACAGCAGGTCAATGTGTACAAGTATCAACATCTGGGGAAAAAAGATCGCTGCATAAAATTTCCCTATTACAAAGTCTAACAGCAATGTTTCTCATTTTCTTCACTTTCCTGTGGAGATCTTTATGGTGTTATCTATGTAAATGTAGAAGACAGTAAAACAGTTGCCTGGAGGAAAACTGCCATACTACTGAGACAACGACATGCTGATCTGAATATGTGCGTTGCTGTAAGCATCGTATTAGCTGTTCTTTACTCATTGCCAGTGTATGCTTGTGAAACTTCCCATAGCGCGGAAAGAATGAGGAACTTTTTCTAGAAAAACAGCTTTAACTGGATTCACTCCCAAAGACAGAGACATAAGGACAAAATGAAAATTTAAAAAAAACTGTTGCTCACAACTACTTACAGATCTCTTTTTCCAATGACAGCAGAAAATAAACATGCTAAACAGATAATGTCTTGCCTCCATTAAAAATGTGTTTTAATATGAGATTAAGACTAGTTGACAATTTTGGTGGAAATTGTTCAAAATGTTAAAAGTAAGTTTATATATGATCTCTGTATTTTAGATGTATTTAATTTCTTCTAAAAAGTACTTAAATTTCACCTTTTCGGTACAGAACATGTACTATCACAGACAGATGGAATCATACAATACAAATCTTTGCATTAAAGAACTAGAAAATTTCAGATAAAATTTTATTTATGAAGAAACCATGTCCTGAAATAAAACTAAAATACTGAAAAAGTATGACACTAAAATGAGTTAATGATATTGCTAAAGTAACTAGCAGCCCATTCAGTGCATCCAAATAGCCATCTGCATCCAACTGTGTTCAAACAAAACAAAAAAGGCAACCTGCATTCAGAACTTCTCTAAACCTGTTAGTTACATCGATACCAATATTCAGTCTTTATAAAGCAGGAAAGAAATAAACGTAACTTGATAGCTTTACTAGTTCATTACACTAAGCAAGCTCATACAGAAAAACAAATAAAGCATACGCTATTTCAACAGAAAGTAATTTTTAATGAAACAAGCATTTAATTGGCTTATTAATGCTTTAATTTTAGCTTTTGATCTTGAAATGGTGTTTCAGCACTCAGAATCAGATGAATTCACTGGAGTGGGAGGCAAGGGACAAAATGGATGGTGGCGCTGAAGCCCAAAATAGACTTTAAGATCATCAATAAACGATTATTTACATACACCTATAATATACAAAATGATACACATAAACATTAAAAAGGTTAAATCTCTGAACATCCCAAAATTGTTCTTTTTTTTTAATCACTGATTTGTGTAAATATATTTCTCATCTAATGTATAAAAATACTACCATATACTTCAAGTCCAAATCTTTCTCCCAAGTAACAAGTGATAGGACAAGAGGAAACAGCCTCAAGTTGCACCAGGGGAGGATTAGATTGGATATTAGGAAAAATTTCTTTACTGAAAGAGTGGTGAAGCTTTCGAATAGGCTGCCCAGGGAAGTGGTGGAGTCACTATCCCTGGAGGTGTTCAAAAAACACATATATGTGAGGCTTCGGGATATGGCTTAGTAGGCGCAGCACAGTTGTGTTGATGGTTGGACTTGATGACCTTAGTCTTTTCCAATCTTAATGATTCTATGATTGCAATTATGTAGGTCTTACAGAGCTGCAAGGAAATCATTCTAAGTGTACATGCACAGGTACCTGTACATACATAAAGTCTACTTTGCTGTAATCTGCTTTAGATGTTGTATCTTCAGACAAAACTAACCTAAAAGTCACTAATTAGGTATACAAGCTACAAAACTATCTGCATATGTTTCATGTAGAGGTGCACAGTAATGTTTCCACATCTAGAAAATCTTACATATTTCACTTCAAATTCAGTTTTGAAAAAGCCTTATGAAACAGCTATTCAGTCACAGCTGCACTAAGACAATGTTTTCTAAGGAGATCAGGGCACAACAGAAAATTTAAATGTAAATTCTTTCAGTAACAATTACCTAATTAAGTATGTACATAACCACATCAATATCGTTCACTGAAAGAAATCTAATTACATATTTATCTGATAAAGTTTGAGTCTTAGAGATTAAACCACAATTTCCTTAGGATGCAATAGGAAGCAAGATAAATGTCTTTATACATCAAAATAAGAATGCTGTTTTAAACATTAATCATTTTACTTTATTAATACTAATTCTCTAAGTAATTTTACTGCACATGGGGAATGTCATAATCTCCTTTGACCTGGAGGACAAGGTAAATCACCATCTCCAAAAACACTGTAAGCTTCATGACTTAAGACCTAATTTTTACGCTCATCAAAATTAGTGTATGACCATGCAAGTAATCTCACGATAAAAGAGTAAATACTTCATATACTTATTCTCTAATTCCAGGTTCTGTATAACAGTAACCACTAAATCATGAAAAGACTTTCTTTAATGAGACTATATGCTTGCCAGTAAAAATTTTCTACTCAGGCTTTTTCTAGACTAGATTTTAATGGCAATTTTTCTCCCCACACTAAGAAGTCCAGAACATCCCATTAATTCTTACTCATAATCCACTATACATAACTACATAGAAATAGGTCTGTTTTTAAAAATGATACATCTGTTTGAAAAGAGGAGGACTTCTCAGCTCATGTTGCAAATTAAACAAAAGACATCAATTCCTCATTGGTCATAGACTGAGATTAACACTCAACAATTCAGATATGAGAAAGATTAAATGTTTCTTTACTACTTCAACAACCCTACCATCAAAACAGGGTACAAAAGAGATCTAAGTAAACTAGGTGGTACCAGGAGATGTTTGACCCACAGAACGTGCATAATGCCAAATACAAGACTGGCAACCTCTTATATAGGTGACAAATCTGGCCAATAAATGCAATTTTATATTTAGAAAAAAAAGTATAAGCCACATCCCTGAGTATGACACTACTGTGAAAAAGGAGTCTTCAAAGCTTGTAAGATGACAGGTCTTCTTAAAAATGTATTTTAGTAACAATAAAGAACACAACATTCAGCACAAATTCTTCTCAGAGTAATCACTTCTATAGGTTTGCTGCTGTCAACCAAAACAGACTACCAGGGAGAGGTGGTGTACAAAATACCAAATTATGGGACTAATAATTAGCATCCAATATGCACAATGAGCACAGGATGCTGATGAGCATTTTCTTAGAATTACTGATAAGGGAGTTTCCCAAGAAATCCAAAAGGTGCTTGGAGAATAGGAAATACAAGATTAAAGGTTGAACGTGTCTCCCAAACCACATTTTTAATTATCTAGTTTGCGCTTATCATTTAATTTTTTTAAAGCATCAAGCCTATGTATGCACATGAACTTGAACATGGAGAGCGCAAAACAGCAAGAATGGGAAAAACGTGAACCATAGTATGGTCAAACAAGTCTAAAGCAAGCCTCGGGATGACAGGCCTTGCCTATATTAAGGTACGGGATTGATTATAGAGATTTCTTAGAGAGAGTCACCCTAGGCCTGTATTTTTTTAAATGGAAGAGCCTTCAAGAAGAATCTATCTATGAATGAATGTGGATTTAAAAAGGAATTATTTATTGGACAGGGGAAAAATAAAACAACTGTAATAAAGGCCAAAATGTATTTAAAAGATACAAAAAACATCCCTGTATGGCGTAAGTAAGGATGAATTTTACAAGTATTGACAAGTAATGCTTCTTACCTGAATCTATATAGTAAAAGAAACTGTCTTGCACATAATTACTTAATATTAAAAGGAGGCAAAGAGAACTTATTTGAACAATGCCTTAAACAGTAATATGTTTAATATATTACGTGGATAAACTAACCTGGCTAAAGGTTCAACTTTAGCTTGGATAAATATGAAAGTAATAGAAACTATCCAAGAAATTGTAGGTAAAAGTAATTTCTTTAAAAAAATTCAGAAGTTTATTTTTTTCTATGAAGAAAGACTGAAAATTTGCCACCATCAAGTAGGTTCAACAACCATTTACATGTGACAATAACTCCATATAAACATAAATTCAACGACTTATTAAGAAATTTTTCTTTTAACCTATTATTTCATTGAATTGTACAACTGAAAAAATTCTCAAAGAAAAATGGATGACAGGGGAAATAACTGTTCTTCAGTGACATCATACGCACAAGTCTACAATATGGGCTGGACATAAGGAAGAAATTTATTACAATGAGGGTGGTAAAACACTGGAACAGGTTGCCCAGAGAGGTGGCAGATGCTGCATCTCTCAACACATTCAAGGTCAGATTGGTTGGGGCTCTGAGCAACCTGATGTAGTCAAAGATGCTCCTGCTTATTGCAAGGGTTGAACTAGATGACCTTCAAGAGTCCCTTCAAGCCCAAACCATTCTATGATTCCATGATAGTAGCAGTTTGCTATAAACCCAAACTATGCAATATTGGCAAATTTCTTAATCATAATGACATGCTTCCTTATTTTAGAATCTCCCATGCCACTCATAGCTAATAAGAAAGAAATGCTACTTCTTATATTACTCTATTGTTGTGCGCATTCCTTAATTACCTTAATCTGCTGTGATTTACAAGTTCCCAATGAAACTGCTACATATGCATTTGTGGCTAAAAAGAAGTCACAAGGCTCACTTTATTCATGTGTTTCAATCATATTTTTACATACTATATAGGTATTTATCATTAAGATAAAGAAATAATCTTATTGCATCATATAACTACCAAGAAAAAAAACCCTCCTCCTACTTCAAAATTAGAGCACAGTTTCTTTATTTTTATTACTCTATGTTACCGTAGGAAATGTAACGTATTTAAATTGCAGTTGTACTGTAACAAAGTAAACTTTTATCTCATAATTAACTTAAGATAGAATGTGCAAATTGATTCAAAAATGTCTCTGATGGCAATGCAATTCACAAGTCAATTTTTTTAAAACTACTGGTGCCTATTAAAACTAATGTGCTATAAAAGCATTAAATATTTTCTGTTTCTATGTAACAAAGGCAACCAAAACACACACGACAAAAATTGCTTCACAAAAACCCTTTTTCTGGTTATTGTGTTTAAGTACTTAATTTTTCACTTCCGCTGTAAAATTAGTTTTTCACAGCTTAAAGTAGAAATGAAAAATTTCAGATTTCCCAAATTAAAATCAAGCAATAAATCCCCATACTGATGAAAAAGCCCAATTACTTTGACTGCTATGATTAAAAAAGGTTTGCATTTAAACTATGATCAAAGCTTACACAAATTAAAAAGTTTTAGCATAAAATCCTCTAACAGCTGTACTTGAATTCTTTTGAAACCTATAACTAAATATATATCTCATGATAATTTGAAAATCTTCTCTTAGATTTTGAGATGCACCTGACCTCTACAACAGTATTTGAATGTTACTTTCCTGACATTTATACAGCATTTTATCATTGCTTAAGTAATTCTTTCTCTTTTAGCATTTCTTCCTGCAAGTTACTTCATAATGAACACAAAGTTGTGATATTTGGATGCCAAAAGCCATTAAAGTAATTTTCCAGTCTGTTGGAAAGCATGCTTGAGAAGATTTAGATCTGAAAGTAAAACCACCTCTGTGCTGCTTCCCTATAGAAAGATGATTGTTAATTATAACTATATAGGAACCACGGGGGAGAGTAAAACGAAAGCACAAGCCAGAACTAAAATATGCAGCTCCCTTTGGAATACACATCTCCCATAGTTATATTAACTGTAATTAACTTTCTCCTTCTTCACAATTCTTTCATTTTTACACCTACAGAAATCTTTTCCTTCCTCTTCAATTTCATTTTACTGCTCTACCATTATTCAAGATCTCATTTTCCATTTATTCCCATGACCCAACATTTCTAGTTTGCAGTTGCAAATAAAATACCTGTTACTAAACTCTCATGACTTCTTTACACGTGCAAGTCTATTAGTTTCTTAATTGCCTTAAAAAATGAGACAATATAAACCACAAAAAGTATTCTAAACTTGACAGAAATGCATTATTTTTTAAGGGAACATTCTCATTATTGAATTCATTTCACTTTTAAAATTCTGTGAGTGTGCATTAAGAATCATGAACTATCATCTTCTTTAGACAGCTGCATTTAAATTTTAGAAATACATATGCAAAAAAAATGTCTATATTACCCAAAAAGAGCCAATCCAAAACCATGCAGATGTCTCCACTCACAACAGTATGCAGAAAGAGAACTGATGACAGGAACTTTTAAGCTTTAGAAAATACAATCCAGTTATTTTTTCCCTAATGACAATAAGATGTTTGTAGTAGAACAAGATATTATGTTAGGCAGACTAGGAACATGAAGGTACTCTTATGCCTACAAATATAAATGATTTTTTAAAAATTATATAAAATGGCAATTGCCATTTTTTCAGTTACTATCTTACGTCTGCAAAGGAAAAGATCAAATATTGTCATCTAATTCTCTATGTAATAAGAAAGCAAGTTACATACAGCAGCATTTTCAACATAAAGAACAATGAATTCAAGTAGCAGTACCTGGAAGCATCTACTTCCAGTGAATAGAAACTACTGAAGTCTGTTAAATCATCCATCTGTAACTTATTTTAATCTTTGGGATAGCAGGTGTTTGCTTCTTCAATAGTTGCTCTTACAGCTTTTGTCCACAGCCATTCACTTCAGACAATTTTTCTTTACCAGAACACAGGTCAAAAAGACAGCAAAAATACACTTTCAATAAAAATATTACAGTATGGTAATTAGATATATCACTATTTTAAGATATTTGTTTAGGTAGGTTAAAGTAACAAATTTGGGACTGAGCACAAGACTTAGTATGCAGACGCTACTGAAAAAGGAAGAGCATTTTTTAGTATGACAAGTCTGTACGTCTCAGATATTTACTTCTTAATTACACAACAGTCCTTTCTTTTATTCAAAGTTCTACAAAAATAATTCGGACATTGGGGAAAAAAAATAGAAAAGAAAGAGGGGAAAAAGAAGCTTGGGGTTGATAGATTCTTACCCTCTCCTCTCCCAAAGAAATGAAAAAGCTACATTTTAATTTAATAAATTTTTCTGTGAAGGTATATTCATTAGAAGTCACTTACCTTCTTAAAATTGAAGTATCTGAGTAACCTCTAGAATATTTTTAGTACAAATCCACCACTGACTATTTCGTCTAACTTTCCTATTCCTCATATTATCATATTTAGTTTGACTCAGAACAATAAAAGTTAGGAATCTTTCATTTTACACTTCTTTATGTATAAAAATTGCATCAGATAAATTAGGAAGATTATACTGAAGAATTGTTTTTAGACAAATATATTATCTCAGTTTGTTTTAGGATATTATGACATTAGCACGAATGTACAGAGTCAATCCTTTCCAAAGTAAAAAGAAAAACATATGAAACAAACATGTATTTCTCTTATTTATCAAATACAAGCTCATGAGAAAATTCTGAATCAAACTGTCATCTTGAATTATATGTGACAATTTGCCCACAAATATATATATTAGGTTGGTGAAAAGTAATTGTCATTTTGTCATTGCACACTGTTATGCTGATTTTGAACTAAACTTCTATTTAACTGTGTTCATGTAGTATACCATCTCAAAGTGTGGAATTTTCTCTGCCTATTTACTCTAATGGTTTTGTTTTCACTGTTTATTCTTTTTTTATATTACACTGTCAAATTAAAGACAGATAAAAAAGCAAATTTGAGTGATTTTTTTTTTGTATGAATTCAAAACGGGATATAAACAAGCTGAAACTGCTAGTATTATCAAGCAGGCATTTGGCCAGAGGACCATCAACAAATGTACAGCTCAACATTCATTTTTGGAGAGCCCTGAAGATGAGGCAGGTTGCAGATGTCTTTTTGCAATAGATAACAACCAACTGAAGGCCAGTACTGAAGTGAATCCAGGCAAAACAACTTAAGAGCTTGCAGAAAAACTAGATGTTGACTACTCAGCAGTTGTTTGATACTTGTATCAAATTGGAAAATTCAAAAGGTTCAACAAACAGGACCCAAAAAAATGGAAAAAATAGTTGTTATGAAGTCTGCTTTTTCTGCACAACAAAGACAATCCATTTCTTGATTGTATTGTGGAATGTGATGGAAAACGGACTTTATAAAACAACAGACAGCATTCTGTGCAGTGGCTGGACTGAGGTGAAGCACTAAAACACCTCCCCAAACCCAAGCTGCATCAAAAGAAGGCTGCGGTCACTGTTTGGGGTCTGCAAGTGGAATCATCCACTACAACTTCCTAATTCCTGGCAAAACCATAACAGCAGAGAAGCATTGTCAGGAAATCAACAAAATGCACTAAGAACCGCAAGGTTTACGTCCAATACTGGTCAGTCAAAAAGGACCAATAGTTCTCTAGGACAATTCCTGACTGTGTATCTCACAAGTGACTCTGAAGCTGCGCCAACTCAGCTATGAAACTCTACCTCATCCAGCTTCCTCACCAGACCTCTGTCCCGCCGATTATCACATTTTCAAGCATTTTGACAATTTCCCGCAAAAGAAGGTTTTCCAAAACCAAACACCTGCAGCGAATCCATCATTTCCAGAACTCCAGAATTATATACTACTAGAATAGACGTGTTTCTTGTTGGCAAAAATGCACAGATCCTAATGGTTCTTATTTCAATTAATAAATTGTATTCTAAGCTGAGTTACATTGCTTTAAAGTTGATAGTTTAAAACTGCAATTATTTTTGCACCAATCTAATAAAACAGTTCAGAACTATATAACTCGAAGACTGCATTATCTGGAATATTGTTTGAATAATCAAAAAATAATGAATAAAGACTCTAAACAGTAATGTTATAAAGCAATGCAACTACCCTATTAAGATTCAGTACAGTCCACTTTACACCTTCAAAATAGAAACTGTTTCAAATTAGATGCAGTGATAAGAGAAGCTTCATAAAACTCTAGCAGATGAACAAACTATGATATGTTTTCTTTTTTCCTTGTCATCCAAACTTGAAATTAGATTGATAGAGTATGAAAGATTAAATGTCACAGAAAGGTTCAATTAATAGTAAAACTGAAGCATTATGTCTTTATTTTTCAACAGATCATGGGTTTTCAGCTTTTCCTTCTACATGTTTTAGGTCTTAAAATAAACCCAATGCTTTGGTTTCATGAGCTGAATTCTGACATTCCTGTCAACTATAGTAACATCTACAATCGTTAAATAGTTAAGTTTTACATCAACGTGACAGTAGGGTCCCTGTAAATGATTTTTTTTTTTTTGCACAGGTATCTTTCATAAACACTTATGTGCTGGTTTTTTCCATTCAGCATTAGCATTCAAAAGTCTGTTTTCATTATGTGATTATTGTTTCTTTGAAGATTACTTAAAAGACTAAGAAATTCTGAAAGACTAATATACCTTAAAATTTCAGCATTAGGGGGTTGGTTTTTTTAAACAAACTCATAAGACAATATGAGAAATTATTACCATTACTCAAAATACTAATTTTCTCTCAGATAGAGAACTAAAATTAATAGGCAATTAAGCTGTTGGATATACTTACTAGAATAATCTTAATGTCTCTTTTTCACTTCTGACAACAACTGTTAACCGCAGCCAAAGAAATCTAACTCTAATTAGGCTTATTCTACTTCAGATACATAGTAATCTTTTCTATAAGTGTCCACAAAAAAGTTTTAGTTAAAATAAGTTTCATTTTTCCCGGTAGACAATGAAACTGAGAGCACGACCTATTTTCCATACTAATACACCTTTGAGCTAAATACTCAGCACTATCAGTATTATATTCCTGTAATCAAACTAAAGATGACATTTCATCACAGCCCACACTTGATTCAAACTTGCAATATCTGCCAGTTCATAAGAATCAGAATTTTGATTTTGCAAATAGATTTCCAAGTACTTAATTTTGTTTCAAGGAAGATGACTAGAGTTACTTTCTCTACCCCATAGGTATGATACAACTTTGAACACTTTGGTTATAAAGATCTATGGAGTTACTTTTAAAAAAATTAAGGTTATAGAAAACACGAAAGAAGTAACATTAAAAACAATTCTACATATGATGAGCAAAGAATTTCAGGGAAATGTTCAGTAGAACTAAAAAAAGTTTGTGTGTCAAATATTTTTTTTTAAAAAATTAGCCTTGAAGTTGAAACCAGTAACTAAAAAATTTATATTTACAGTGCTTAGTTACCACAATTATTGATGAAAACTTGTTCAGTCAGTCTCAAATCTTTCTCCAAGAAGCCTACTGGATGCAACCATGCATCCCAAGTTTCATATGAACTATCATAATTAGCTTGGAAATCTGACACTATATTGAAGAGAGTGAAATCAAAAAGTGAAAACACAGAGACAGAGGAGGATTGATTTTGTAGAACAGTATTATCTATTATAATAAATCACGGTCATTCAAGAAAATACTAGAAAGTAAAATGACTAGAAAAGCAGGCTACCATACCTTGTTGAGATGCTTTTATTAGTCTTCCCTAACTTGCCAAGCAAAAAATAAGTGGAGGTCACAGAGACTCATCATGAGGGTGCTGTTGAATAATACAGTTAAAGAACTCTAAGAGCTACCTGGCTTTAAATGGAGATCTTGCTTCTCCTTTCTTCCCTAACATGCTTCTATCTCCACACTAGAACTGATGTTCCTCTCTGATGCCTGAAGTGAAAGCTGAAAATTATTCATTTTATTACAGGGCTAATTTCCTGCCAGTTCAACTGAACTGGTCCTTTGTGCCAGAAAAAAAACCAATGTCAACCAAAGAGAGAAGAGAGCAACGCATGTTGGGGTTGTGAAAGACAATGCACAGCTACCAGTTTTGACAGCAGCGATCCTTGATTTAGCTGTATGGTCTAAGCACAGAGCAAGCAGATGTTTTTCTGCCCAGAGAAACCTGATTTGGAAACACTCAAATACACAGCTCCACTGCTAAATTAAAGAGCAGTGAAATGAAGCCAGGACAGGCAGGGTACAGTAGCCTCTTGAAACACCAAATGGAATCTGGAAGAAGAATAATTCTACAGCACACAGTAATCTAGCTCCCACAGTTCCAAGCCCTTACTGGCAATCAGATACATTAATAAACAAAATATACATAGCAATATATTATCCCCCAACTATACCAGTTACTTGTAAATGTGTGTTTGGCTGCTCATTACTAACACCTTCTGAAGGTTACTACTCTCCAAGAAATGCTAGAAGCACTAACTGGGTTGGGACAACAGGCTAAAAATCCACTAATTAAGTAAACTGCCTCATTTTGACCAAAGTAGACTAATACAGAGGTTACGCAGACAGATTCCCTTATATATTTGATACTGAACACCACCACTGGCTTCCAGTAGGTTAAATGCATAGGAGAAAAAAAAAAAATAGGTAATAAACTCTATCACTAGAAAGCCACACACAAAGTACATACTTGGATAAAGCTGAACTACGTTCATTAGGTCTTTTACGAGTTCAACTACATGAAAAAAATAGTCTGTAATTGAAATAGTTCTATATCTCCAAGACAGAACAAAGTGCTGACTACAGGACTAGTCAAACTGCAACTGAAAAAAAAATAATATTCCACCAAGTGATGCTGAAAGATAAAGATTAATTTGCCCAGGTAAATAATTAAAATAAATATCTAAAGACATAAACAAGAGTATCAAAAGATTAAAGGTAATTTATAGTTCATTGTTCCCTATTAAACAGATCTTTCATATCCACAAGTCTCACAGATATATTTGCCCTCCTTCATGCTCTCTTACGCCTTAACCCTTCACAAACTAAACATGAGGTGTCCTCTTAATACTATCCACGTCTTCCCTTTTCTCAGCCACTCTGAATCACTTTGAAAATATTTTCACTGGACAAGAGACTGGCGAATCAACAGGGTAAGAGTGGGGGAAAATATTCCTAGAAACTGAAAAAAGTGACTGACCACCATCAGAGATACTGCTGAATAATTTCTGTATCATATTATAGCTATATAGATGTGTGTATATGTGATTGAAACAGTCTTTCTTTTCACATGTTATGAAAGAGAACTTCCAGATAAGTCAAAAGTTTCAGACCAATGAGCCGCTCATCTATGTTGCAGATATTTACAGAGGATTGCATATGATGCTTTCTGGACTTATGTAGAAAATGGAATTGGGGATTCAGTATTTGCAAGGCTTTAATTCAAAAGAATTTTGTGTAACCTTTTTCATTCCTTGCCTAACCAAATCACACCAATAACATTCATTCCATAGAATATTGTTCATGTCTATGAGAATTTCGATCAACCTCACTGATATCACAGGCATTACTACAGAACATCATGGAAATAATTAAACAGCAGCACTGAAATATACCTTTTATGTGGAAACTACATTATTGGCCATTGGTATTAAGGAGAGAAAATTCAATGTGATCAAATGGAACTTCTGGTACTGAATTTTCCTGTGACAGAAGAGTAATTTACATTATTTTGAGTACTTTTTCATGCAAGTTTTAGAATAGTTTTAAAAAATGTTTAAGAAAATATTTTCTAACTTGTAACAAAATCTTAAAATGTCTGTTATGCTTATGTTAGTGCTTTTATGCAGACATAATTTGTATGTTTCATAAATCATTTAAACCAAATGTGTAAATAAAACATTTTAAAATAATATTTTTCAAAAACATTTATTTGAGCAAAGAAAAACATTAGAACAGAAGTCAGTAACAAAATGCAATGTCAAAAATTTCAGAAAAGATCAAGAGCAATACAACAACTGCAAATAAAATGTTTTCATCTCTCAAACAGAAGAGATCCCTCACATTACTGAGCACTCAATGCTGGGACATTTCCCATTATTTCTTTCCTTGTAAACCAAAAGATTGGAAACTGACAGAATCATCCTTGCAATCACATGGAGGGCCTGGGAAGGAAAAAAGTATTCAGTTAATCCTGTTACAGCTCCTTGCTCAACTTCAATTTTATCAAAACAATTGGTCATTCTGACATTTTCACTCAGTCTCTTCTAAGGAGAATAACTACAAATGTTACGTGTTTTTCACTTTATCGCCTCGAAACCCCAATACACGAGCCTTACTTATAGTTCTCCAAGGACTTGTGAATTGGTAAAACTAAATACAAAAGGTCTAGGTATTTAGATAGCAGGATTAATTATCTCAGATTACTTAACATACAGCAGAAATAAAGATTTCAGTTCTTATTAATGAAATAATGCATGTTAAACCAAATTTTACCTTCTAAACCTGTAAATAATGGAAAACTCTTATATCAGCCTTGAAGAGTCAGTGGGTTAATACTCTTTGTTCTCTGTCTTATTGCCTCATCACTCATAAATTCAGTTTTATGTGCATTCTAAACAGATTTACTAATTGCGTAATAACTCCTTTTCCTAAAAAAAAATCTGCTAAATTAAAAAAAATCTGCTAAATTGATCTTTTTTACATTTTATAAATGAATACTGAGGAATTACCTCAGATACAGTCATGAAACAGTGCTCTGAAATGTTACTACAATTATATTATAAAAATAACAATTTTAGATAGAACACTCAACAAACTACGGAAAAACCAAGATCAACAACTTAAACTTAATTATTTACATATACTTGCAGCTAAAAAGGAAGGAAATTGGAATAACCAGTAACAAAATTCATTTTAAGGACGTGAAGACTTCCTGCGGCACATGAGACAGAATGGAATAAAAGGTAATCGAAGGAGCTATAGATAGGCTGTCTTTTCCGGCACCAGAGAACCTTTATGTTCTCACAATAACACTGGTCTGAGACTAAGTATCAACTCAATCCCATTAGGATTTGGGGCTGGAATAATTTTTCCATAGTCATGGCAGTATCCATTTAAAAACACTAGGTAACAGAATCTGCATCTTCTACAACAGGATTTAAGATTACAAGAAAAGTACTTACTACGGTAACACCCGTCCTTTCCAAAGCTTATAGCTGATGAGTTCTTGTAAGTATCTTCAAACTACCTCAAGCTCCTCTGTTGCAAGAAGACTGCAGACCATATCTCAATTGTCATTCCCATCTTCAGCACTCTTATTTTTCTTGACACTCTTTTTCCAACATAAAACGATGAAGTGCAATAATAGCATTCATTTTCTGCCCTTGACTTTTCAGTAACTCCTAATTTCCTCTTGATCCAGCACTGTCAGGGGTCTCACACAGCTGTCCCACTTAGCAGTGGCCTGACACACATCTTTATTATCTTCAGCTTTCGTCTCTCTGGATGGTGAATAAAACTGGGTCCTCTGTAGTTCTGGATATACACACAAGGCCCAGTGAATTACTGAAACGCAGATGTGGCAGTGAAATGTCAGATGTAGTGAAATGTGGCTGACTCCATGAGCAAGAAACCTCAGGCAACTGTGCAGCACAACATAGTATTTGGAAACAATATAGAGCAAAGGAACTCAGAGCAACAGGAAGGTCTATAAAGAGAGCAACATGTGCAACACAGGACTTGCAATCCTGTGCAAAATGTCCTTGCACACATTAATTAAGCGAACAGTAAGCAGTCGTGTGGTATATCTTATCTCATTAAGAAAACTGCCTCTGGAATTTCATCTACATGGTTGAAATTAATTTTGACACAAAACTAATATGCTACAAAGACACAGAGCTTTCAGGAAAACTGCCCTGGCAGTAATTAGCATTTGTTCTAACAACACATTGTAACAGTGCTATGTCATGTACAAGGTTAGAGGGTGTTACATTATGGCAGAATAAGCTGACAGATCTCCAGCTTTTCTCATGGAGGAAAAAAAGAAGTTGAGATTGACATACACAATCACCTGGTAATTCAGACCTAATTCAAACCAAAAATCCTACTCTGAATCTCCTTTATTCCAGTAGAGGCAGGTACCTATCCCCCTGTGAAATTTTCTTGAATTGCAATTTTGCCTCCCCTTGCTTGGTTTGACAACTAAACTTTATTTTATTGAAAACATTACAATATTCCGCTTTCATTGCAGAGTGGGGAACTAATGAGACATTACCAAATTACACTTTGATCATACTTACAATGCTGGAAAGGTTGAAAGAATGCTCTCGACATTTAACATATTCAATTTCTACATTCAGTCACTTAACCTATTCTCAATGTGTGAACCTACATGATAAAATTAGGTACCTCAATTCATGCTGAACATTTATAACCTTTGGTCCTTATAGAAAGACCCATAGACCTACTTTTATGGCATTAAGATTTGAATGAAAAAAATGTTACTAGGCAGGTAAATTATGACTTCCATGCATGTCATTTTTATCTTCAAAGTCCTTCAGCAACACTTTTCTAAATGTTTTTTGGATGTCTGTAGCAGAGCAGAAAGACTCCCATCACTAGAATAAATATGTTACACACTTGTTACGCAAGATTAAGGACTAAGGGCTCACTCAGTTGTCATAAAGCTTTCCTCCCACCAAAATATTTGATAAAACTGCAACTGTGTGTAAATATTATCAGGATATACCATCAGATGATCTAATCAGCATAGACTTATTAATGGTATTGTTAATTACAATAACGGATTATTACTCTTTAATAATCCTTCGGGATCTCTTTTTTAATTACAGAAAGAACCTAAAATAAAAGGCATTATCACTTCAATGGAATGAATCAAGGCCCAAGTAACTCAGAAGTGCAATACCATGGTTTCAGCTAAATGGAGAAAATAAACCAAAAAACAATAGCTAAAAGAAAGGAATAAATAATGCAATTTAAGGTACAAATCAATATTCACTTAAAATCAGGGCAAGAAATAAGATCTAGAGTAAAAATCTCAGGTAAATACAAAGTATAACTACAGTAAATATTAAATACACTAATAGCTTAAACATTTTGGCTAGGAAGCTTCAGCAATTCTGTATTTTATTTGAATTACTCAAGCACCATTCATAGTCCGAGTTTTCAATCATTCTATAATTTTACTACAGATCTCCAGATTTTTGAGGTATTTCATAAATTTAATGTCCCCATTTCAAGTTTAAGTAACATACACAGTCTTATTCATTCTAACCTACATGCATCACTCAGTTTAACTTCAATACATTAGAAATACTCAAATCAAAAAGCTATTTAGAGAAAAATCTTAGAATGTTTTTAAATGTCACTACAGGAAATAACTGCTCTTAGCAGTTAGCCAGGACCACTAACTACATCGAAGAAAATACCTTTATTCCAGCATTTTTCTTATTATGTAAGAATTAGTTTTTAAATGAGATTTTAGAATACAAGTTTCCAAGTTTCACACATTTGCAATATGAAAATATCGTTCACAATTGTTAGGTTTTGCGTTTTGTCTTTTTTTACTGGACACTTCATGGAACAGCTACACTCAATATGAAAATACCGACAAACATATTAACAATTACCCCGGTCTCCAAATATAAGTTGGTGGTAAAGACAAACTTATTTACCATATTAATTAAATGGTCTATTTAACAAGGAATATCAATTCTCTAATCACATTTCATTTGAACTCCTTATTTCAATTAACAACCCTAAAGTCTACTAGAGACCCTACTGTTCTACGATCATCAAGAACATTTTCATTATCTGTCAAATGACAGAGTAAAAGACAAAAACTCCAAGTACTCTCAGGAGTAGGCCTCTACCCTATTTAAGAGATGATTAGGGAGAAAGCAGCAGCAGTTCTCATTAGTTGCTTAGCAATGAAATGTCCCCCTAAGAAACAAGAAACGAACAAAGCAACAGAGGTGTTGCTATACAAATCAGTAAATGGATACTCTGCCATCCACTCAAGGATAATCTGTCCTTCACTAAATCTAATCAATCTGGATTAAGACACCAATGGGTATCTTGTATAGATAAGGTAAGAAGAATCCACTACGTAGAGCCTCACTGAAACAGCCAGACAATACGTTGCTCAAGCTTACACTTAAAAATTGCATGTTTTCTTTTATGTGTGCATGACAAATAAAAATACAAAGAAAATAGTTTTCTTTCAAGCCAGAGTAACATTGTCATTCTTACTGTTTAACCTTACCTTTTATATGCATACTTACATTCAAATTATTAATGAATCATTGTTAGGTTCAAATTACTAATTAATTATTGTTAATATTCTTATTGTTTATAAGAGACTCATACGTAAATTTAAGATATTAATGATATGCTAGTAATGATTCTTTCAGCCACAGATTCAGTTCAATAGGTTCTCTCTACTTCAATCTCCCTGCCACTCATTTAAAAGCTTTCCTTGTTTCATGGCAAACTTTTTTCTTGGTGTGGTGTGGGGGTTTTGTTATTGTCGGGGTTGTTTTAAAACACCTCATTTAATATATACAATTTAAAGTTTTCCCAAAAGAAAAAAAACCACGAACCAGAAGAAACAAAGAGACAGAGAAACCATAGATGAAAAAGGCATCAGGACTGATGAACACTTCTTAACTATAAATCAAGATGAAAGCAAAAGATGGATTGTGCTTCTTTCCATTGCTTTCAGATCTGACAAACAAAAACAGTCTGCAACATCTACAGAGGGTTTTATTTGGGGTTGGGTTTTTTTTGTTGTTGGGGGGGGTGGTGTTTGGAACAATAACTTGAAAGATTCATGAACTCTACTGACTACATAAAGTCTGATTGCTTCTCAGTATTATATGTAAATAGAACAATACAGATTTCTAATAACAAAAATTTACTATAGAATTCTTGTATCAAATTATGCTTTGACTAGCTAATGCAAATGTATTGTTAAGATTAAAATGAAGATGCTGTTGCAAAACCAGTAATAATTCATAATAAGGTATTAAGACAAATCTTACCTATATATTCACAAACAAAGACTACAAAAAAAGGTGTAACAAGATCATTAATGCCCTGAACATATCCACTGGCTGGATGACGTATTGCCCAGATAAACAAAATTCTTTCAAAGATCTGAAAAAGAGTTAAAGAAACTATCAGATGATTTATCAAGTTAGGAGCACATTTTAAACAAGACACTTGAAAATTATACAAGGACAAATATAATATCATACAGTTACAGTATAAAAATATGCATACAAAAACATAAATGAACCGTGGTACTCATAATTAACTTCCAGTGCTAACTAAGCTTCTCAGTTCTTTAAAAGGAAGAATTTGCAAGGTATTAGCACATGTTAAAATCAATCTAGTATATAATTCAGTTACAGTAGTTACAACAAAGTAGCACTTATTCACTGGAGCTTTTCCAATAATATAAAATTCCTCTTTCCTCAAGAGATAGAAATATTAAATTATCTTCCCATGATTTTTCACCTCTTTGAAATAAGTGTCAATACTATATTCTATTTATTCCTAAATAAGTAGTACCACGTGCAGCTGAGATTTTTTTAATAACACATCCATAAAAAGAGATTCCATGATAGTTGAAATTTCCTAATACTGTATTGTGGGGTTTCAAACTTCAGAAGAATGTATACTGGTAAATAAAATTATTTGCTTCTGAACACGCAACATTCTTAAAATGCTGCAAATAAGCTGCAGAGTGGAAGCTGCTATGTGCTTTGCCCTAATTACAGGTACTCAATCAGGTACAACCTTTTGAAGCAAAAGAAGGTTTGCTCTTTCCCTGTAAGGTCTGCCCAAGATGTCACCTAACCACAGCCGAGGCAGAACTCAAATCAAAGCACTACGTTGCTCTTAAGAGCAGGCCTCAACTCTAATAACAAAGGAGAGACTTTGTAAGGACTCAAGGAGATTGCATATTTAGCTGCAACCTCAGAAGCAAAGAAATGCTCAAGCTTCTAGAAAGCCCATAAAAGATCTGCCCTGAAAGGACGCAACTGGGAGAGGAAGATTAGTTTATGAATCCTATATTATTCCTATTGAATCTCACTTCAAGTTTTTGCTAGATTAAGCTCAGTTTAAGTAAAATCTCATTCTTTAGTTTAAAAGCTTTCCTACAGTAATTTTCAAGGAAGGAAAGGCCTACGCATACATGACTTGCATCCAGGTACTTAAGTCCTATCACAGGCTTCAATATAAGCTACCTGAAGCTGAAACACATTCATACTTTTTGCTTTGGAAACAAGTTCCAAACACCAATATCCACTCTTCTCCCATAAGCTTCCTTTGAGAATCAACTCGTATGCAGAAAATCCACAGAACAGAGACAGTCAACAATAATAACTATGAAAAGCTTTGGGTGGCACCGAAACACCAGACTTAACACTACAGCTACAATTAAGACTAAGTTTTTGCTCAGTAGGATTTCAGATTTAGGGCAAAGATTAGGCAGAAAGGGAGGTATTCATTTAGCAGATTTTCCACAAACACTTCTTGTTTTCGTTTCCTTTAAGTATAAATTCTTCTTGGTTCTAGTCCTCTCACCTCATGTTTTTTAATACGCATTGGATATTAAACTAAAAAAACTGACCTAGGCCCATCAAGCAATAGCCAGTGAGATTTCTATAAACAACTTTTATATAAAGACCTTAAGTCCTGCCATTTACAACTTGTTTCTACATTTTACACAACTATACCTTTTTAGAAACTACAGTTGTTTGTCATGTTTTTATTGTTTTTGAAAAACTGCAAATCTATCTTGGTTATTTCACAGCCATCCTTCCCACTTCTATCAATTGCCATTTCTAGTTTCAGTAACATTAGTTTTTCAGCATTGCCAGTGTTATCCTTTATTTCACTTAAAATAAAGGACATGTTTAACATACTGCAAACATAAATAGCCTTCTTGAAAACAAATATCAGACACAGGTGACTAGAAAAACTTATTTAAAGAACAACTGCTGAATGTAGAATAGTGCTATGCACTAGAATAAAAAAAATAGTGGTGCAATGGGGTTACAAAACACGCACAGCAAGAAACAACCACAATAAAAATCAGTGATTCAGTAAAAAAATATTAAAAAATATTAAAATAGTGCTTTTCATGAAGTCATGTCTCAAGAATCTGATAATATGCATAGTTTGTATCATAAATAGAGGTCCCTATGGATTTCAAATCATTTTTAAAATCTAAGTATGAAAACTGAGATGTAGGGGGTTGTGGTTGCATTTTTTGTTTGGGTGTGGGTTTTTTAGTATTATTGAGCACGAGGGATGTTTCAGTGATTGGCACACCATATTTAATATCCTCAAATGCATCTAATCAGAAATTCAACAAATACAGACTAAAATAGCGTTTTCAATTTCCTACCCATTTTCATAAAGTTTAATTTACTGTTCTGAATTGAACAAATGAGCACTGAGTACCTGAAAGGCACACTGATTTAAGTTTCTACACAGCACTCATCACTGTGTTCAAATAGGATTCATTAAAAAGGTCACTTTCCCAAAAAGGTTTCCTTCTTGATTTCCAAACCAGCAACAGAAACTGGAATTACTTTTCTGCTATGAAGCACTGCATCTCATGAGATGTCATTACCAATCAATTATTCTCCTTTGAACTAAATTTTCACTCATGAGAACAGTAAGAACTGTATTTATATACATAAAAAGAAGCCATTAGCTTAAATGCAGACTTTGAATTTCTTGTGGGTTTTGCCACCACAGAGGAACACCAAAGTCCCAAAAATTTAACCAAGAAAGTTTTCAAGAATTTGCTTTTTGTTTCTGAAAGCAAGAAAAAAAAATACGTGAGGAAAAAATTTATAACTAATTTTAAAGTGTGCTGTTTCCTTTAAAGTGCTTCTCTCATACAATGCAAGCTTCAATGGGAAGTACAGTCATGTACTATCCATTTCAATAAAAAAACAGTTAAAGATAAAGCACAAGCTGATAATAAATTATAGACTACTCCACATCAACTAATCATATTGATTAAACCTACACTTACAGTCATTAGTCTTTAGAATAAACATGACCCTCTTCGAGGACCGCTATTTATTTCCAGTACTTTAAGTCTTGAATCCACCTTTACTTTCCCTCCTCCCCAGATCTGCATAACTCCCACAAAAAAAACCCACTTTAAACTGGTTTGAAAAGGAACATATAATAATGAGTTATTTCTGTACATCAGACTCATAACACCATTTTCTAAAATGAAGCATTTTATTACAGAAACCAAATTCCAAGTTCAGATAAGAAAGTAAAAAGCTTTATTAACTCTAATGAAAATCCGTTTGGGAACAGACTTGGACACCACTAAGGAAAAAAAAAAATCCTGGAAAGTAACATCTGGAAACTGAAGTCAGAAGACTGTGAGGTTTATACATGTTAGGTTTCTGGTCTTTCCACTAGCAATTTTTTTCAGCTCTGTCATCTACAGTCTCTCCACCTCATCCTAAATAACATTCTTTCTTCCTAGTAGAAGTATCATTATTCTAAATCTCTGTAGCATCAAAAATACATAGATACAAAAACCATCAAAATATCCACACTGACAGTCTTGCGCACTATGCCATCTTTTGAAAATTTTCTTTGACCCATACTCTGATTCCCTTCTCTTCTTTACAGCAATTGCAATTGCCACCTCATCTTAAGAAAGGGGAAGTGATTGTTCCTCACCTATGACCAGCAACATCTTCTACCTCCCACCTCCCTAGAAGGGAGTCAGCTTTGGGAAAAATACATAGTCACTTGTCTGCACTGACCCCTTGCAAGTAGGAAGCCTTAAGGCATTAGGCTGCACTCGGGTAGGGTTCCAAAAACCCAGGAAGTGGGAGGAAAATCAAGGAAGAAATTGGATGTTATGACCATTTAGCACCATTTGCACTAATTTTTATAAGATCAAGCATTTATATCATTAAGCAAGTCAGGCATAGCTCTCTTGATCAGACAGAGAGCAAAGGCAAAGACACACAAGCCCACCTTCCCAGTTGCACTACCTAGATTTCTTTTTAACCCACTGACTACCACTATCCACCTTTTCCACATTTGTATTCTTCTGTACCTCACGACCACTCACTCCCAACTAACAGAATATTATTAAAATACAGCTGTGTTTTACATTAGGGCTTTGGATTTTTTTTAGTGCTAATCAGCTGTCGCATCTCTTTCCTCCAAGCTTTCTATCATTTTTCCATCCATTTCCTTACTACTGACTAAGGAAGAAAAAGGGAGTTGGTCTATGGAAGACAGATGGGATAGAGTACGGACAGGGATTCAGAGGGTGGGGAGTGCTGTGTTGGTTTGCTTTTTTTTTTTTTAAATAAAAAAGGAGCAACAATCAGCTGCACACTGCGATGATCACACTGATAAGTATGTCCATCTACTTTACATGGCTCAGTTATGTTTGTTACATGGCTGAATTCACCAAATAAACCTACAGAAATCTAAGTTTGACCAGCAATCAGGCATATTGGGCTGTATGCAACGGACTAAATTAAAGGAGTATTTCTATGCCACTTGTAAGAGCAATCACAGTTTCTAAAAAGTGTGGTTTTAAAATACGTTTACTTTAAGGCAATGCTTCACTTCAAGTAATTCAGAAATAAATACACCATCTAGCAGTCATTGTTGAACATTGTTTTGTACTTTGCAATCTTCCTTTAAAACCAAGAATATACATAGATTCTTACACCAGATAAGTTAAACAGCTTATAATTTTTCCTTCACTAGAACAGAAGGGGGGAAATGAGCATTTTGTGGTATGTTCACCCAAACTAAGAAATACAAAACTACAAGTATCATTGTACACGTGAATCAGTCCTATTCATTGGAGACATGATCTTCACCGAAACCTTAAGAACAGTTCAATCATTCAATGCAAGGAAGTTAAAAAACCCACCACAAAAAAGCCACCATTTTATGTTGAATGCAAATACATGTTTAGAATAATTTGAGACTTCTGTTGATACAGTTCAAGTATTGCTTTCCTCTTAGAAGTATCTGAGTATTCTTCTTTCTGTAGACATGTTTTTCATGAAATGCTATTCACCTTCACTTTCATTTACTGGCCCATTTCTAGCTACAACACCAACATTGATCTTATTCATTTCATTGTTTATTCCCTTCTGGCATTGTTTCCCTTCTTGTCCCTTTATTTTTCTTACTTTACTCTTTCATTCAAATAAAACATCATTGTGTAGAAAGCACTATTCTTATACCATTTTCCTTCAAAAGAACTCTAATAGGCTATTACTTCAAACCAATTCCTCCAATATGCATGGAGTAGCATTTATATTAAACTAATAAGAGCAGAAAACAAATCAAAGCTAGTTCTGCATTTAATTTTTTGTATCATCTAATAAACCACCAAAAGATGTTCTATGTGGCTCTATAATGATCCTAACAGAGCCTATGTGGAAGTAGATTTGAAGGTCTAACTAGAACCATTAGAAAGAAGAATAAATGGAAGGATTAAGAGAAATAATTTAAAGAGAATGATTCACACCATCTATACTACTTATGACCTATACACTTTACAAAGAGAAGTTCCTGTGGGATTCAATTATCCAACAATATAGACCAATTTGATTAGTGTATTTATCATTGATTGATGTATATCTACTTCAGCAGTAAAAGAATTTAAATAGTGTACTCAACATATAAAACTTACAAAGAAGCAAAATGAAATAATGAACACAAACTAGTCATGCTACAGATCCACAAAAAAGATAACTTCCCAAGTTGAAGACTACAATAAGAAATTCCAGACCTTGAATAATTTTGGCAAATACAAAGAACTAAAAGAACTATGCTCTGGATTAATTAAAAAAAAACCCCATTACTAACAAACTATATAAAAGGCAAAAAAAAAAAGGAAAAAAATCAAAAGATCAAGACCAAGGGAAAAACTGGCAGATTTGATGCAGGAGATTAATGGGATGCCTTTCCTTTTACTACTCATATTTACACTGTTATTCTTAGCCTACACTCATATAACCATATTTTTTGACCTTTAAGTTAGTTCTGAAGTCAGAATATCAAGTATTGTCAAATAAATTAATAACCAATGCTGCAATACCAGATCTATTAATAAAATTATTGGCAAAACCAGAAAACTCTTTAGATACCATTCTTACCTCTGTTACTTTGGGCTGAAGTCTTAAAACTTCAGGACTCATGCGTGGGATATCTATATGGATCTAATTAGACAGAAAGAAGAATACAGTCAAAGGAACCAACAGTAGACTTTTTCAACAGAACAATAGTTAAAACAATCCTATGATTCTGCGGTATTATTGATGTATCACTATTTTTGGAATAACACAGATTTACTGTATTTCAAAACATATGGTCAAACTTTAAGTCATTGTTTCTCTATCAACAAGCCAAAATACAAAAAAACCAAAACATACTTTGTCACATTTTAGGATCCTTATATCACATTTTGAATGTTTGCAAATTATAGTCATATGGGCAATACTCATTACCTCACGGTAATTCTGAGTAAATACATACTACTACTTCTGTAAACTCATGTTCAATTGACGCTATCTGAAAGAAACATCTCAGCTTTTTCTGTCCTAAGGAAGGGTCAAGTAGGATTGCTTAGCCTATACTTAGTGATACAAACTACTCACTTTAATACAAAATTTTTCTTCAATTTATCCGCTTATCCGAGTAGGCAAGAAAGCCTGACGTGCCTATGTTTATTGCACATCATCCACAACTTCTTAAGCAGAAGTATGGAATCAGTAAGAAACAGTAACTGTTCTACTTTCCTTGCATCATCCTCACTCATTTGAAGAAGTGTCTGAGCAGGAGATGAGAGGTTTGAAAACGCTACTATTCTTAAACAGTGCATGGCAGCACTGAAAAGCAGGGTCACATGGCATGACTTAAAGCTGATATTAAAAGGAATCCACTATTTCCAATTTCAGACCAAAATATTCCTTATTTTTTGCTTCTGAAATGTAGGAAAACAATTGATTAGAGACTGTCTATCAAGTAAGATTAAAGAAATGGAAAAAAGTAGCAAACTTCAAAAATAATCTTTTTAAGCTCTTTAACACTTTAATAGGTGTTCTACCTGTCTATAGGTGTCTTGGTGATTTTCATCATTTCTGGAACCATAATATTGTTCAACAAATGCAAAATACTCTTTGCGTTTTCTTTTTAAAGTGCTTTCTCTTCGGTCCATGTTTGCAGGAAGATAGCCCTGAAAAAGAAACAGTGACGTGAAAAGTATATTACTCTGTCCTACAAAAAGCACCGCTGGCATTTGATTACATGCGACAGAAAAGCTAATGAACTAAAGCAGTGCAATGCAGCCCTACACAGATCTGAATAATTATGTATTAAATCAGTTTCATAATCATTTCAACTGATACAAGAGTTCAGATGCAAACACTTTACTAAAGACTTCCTTAAAACAAGTTGATTTAACTTTTTCACCTTTAAAAAGCAATTTCTCATGAAGCATTTCAAGATAACATGTGCCTTCCAAAGAGAAAAGCTCAAATAAGTAAGTTCAGATAAATGTAATGCTATGAGTTCATCAATTTCTGCATTCCTGTGTGGCCATTATTAGAGCAATTTCATTAAATTTTTAAACAAATTGCATATTACCTCAGTTTCCTTCAAGTAGGAGTGATATACACTAGCAAGTATGATTAAGTTATAGTAAAATTTGTAATGCAATGAAGTATTAATTCAAAATCTTTAAAAACATTCTAGCCACTTTATTTCACTGTTACAGATGAGAAAAAAATAATTCCAAGCTTTCATTTAATCTCAACAGGTTATTAAAAGTTTATTCACAGGAAAAGATTCAGGAGCACCAGTGACTGGGCTACTAGATGTAAGAACACCAGCTGTACATTTCATTACTTGTTTCCAAAAGCAATTTAAAATATTATCTTATTTTCCACAAGGTACGGACATACTAATGAAGTCATGTGTCAGGTATGCAGCATTATATATTTTCTACTTAATAAAAAAATGTATCTAAATGGTTCTTCATTGAACTCATTCATATAGATCTGAAAATCCCAATTGTCTTCCCTCCAAAAAAAAAAAAACATTCTCACTTCCTTCATTTGTCCAGTTTGATCCCCATTTCTTGCACCTCTGCCTACTTTCCATTTAAAAAACAAGCTCAGGTTACTATTTCGGCATTTTATGAAATGAAATATCATGAATACTATTAACTACTCCATTTATATATAAAGTACACAACTAGAACCACCACTACTCATGTAACTGGCTACCAAAAATGTTTCCTTGAACATTCAGAAAGAGTTAATGCTTTCCTGTAAGGAGCTTGATTTCAAACGATCAACACAAAAATCCTCATAACACCAAAAAATCCTAAACTTATACAATGAGCCACAGCCACCATGAGTAACTAATAAAATGCTGTGCATTTATGTACAAAATCAACTTTCTTACTCAGTCCTAAACAACTACAAACAAAAATGGAAGAGGTAAACTTAATATGCTAAATTGCTAGATAGACAATAAGATTAAATACTCTAAGAATAAGAGTTTTCTCCTGCAGCAATCTCATAACTTCTATTTTGCTCAATATTTATGAAAAATACACACCACTCTAAAATTTCAATAGATTTTTTTAAAATATCTTCACATTAAAATAATTTAAAATGTTATTCTCGTGTATTTTTTTTTCTTAGTGTAAGATGACAACAGAAAAATTACAAATAATATTAAATTCCAGATACCTGAAAAGGTACTTGATTTGGCAAAACTGTATCTTTTAAGATGTATTGACTTGCATCTCGTTCCAAGTACTTTAAATTGCACCAGCTTAACTTTTGCCTCCAGACTCAGTGTGACATTTAATATCCTGTCCCAGCGTTTTGTATTAAGTTAAATATTGAATTCTGGCTCTTGTTTATTCTCAACAGGTTTTTTTTTTCCTGTAAGATATTTTAGTTCCATTAGAAAAGAATTCATTTGTGAGATCAAATCTGATTGTTTGAAGGATAGCAATATTTTCTCAGCAAGTCTTTTTGCCATTATTCAGTTTCAAAGACTGAAGTGATCTTTCAATTGGACGTCTGGTTTCCTGCTCACTTCACAAATTAGGTTTTATTTTCAAAAGTTGGAAGGGCTTGCAATATATCATCGGAGGATACAGTGGTGGAGAGTTTAATCCGTTTATTCATTAATTTCCTCCAAAGGCTTTTGTAACCATATCTTCAGTTTTGTTATTCAAAAGAGAAGCGGGCCTGAATAGTTCTGCTTGCTGTTTAGATACAGTATACCTAATGTTTTTGCTGTATTTTAAAAACAAATCATGTATTTTTTAAAATATACTGCTACCGGTAGACATGCATAACTTCAACAGCCCCCAACCATTCACTTTCATGCCTTCTCTTTGAAAGATAGTACTCAAACATGTTAAAATTACCTACTATGGAATAAACATCTCTACTATTCAATTTTTTAAATCATATTTTAAAAATTTTTAATGCTGATTTTACAAACAAGATATAATACCAAATGTACTCAGTTCCACAAACAAGTCATAATTTGGCCTTTTTAAGTAAGATTTCTGAACAATTTCAAAACAAAGCCTTAATTTAGCTTTGAACTGTGCTTTGGTTTCTTTGATTTTCTGGTCTTCATTGGTTTTGAGACTGATCTTTGTCCAAAACAGTTTTGCTTTTGTACACTTATTTCACCAACAGTTCCTAGCGCACCTTATAGCACAAAAGATTATCACATTACCCTCTCTTACGTGGAATGTCCATTAGCAGTAGATAACACGTTTAAACAACTAATGTCTCTTAAAAATTAATTACCATTAGAATAAAAAACATCATGGAGTTTAATACAAATACTCAAAGCATGTTTTCTTCCCCACATTGGAAAGAAGATGAAACAAGCAGCTGCCTTACAGTATAGAAAAGTAATGATTACTAAGTGACCCTTCTTTGGGTTACAAAAAATGTATTCATTAAGGAGCACTTAGTAGATAAAAAATCATGGTAAGAATTACATCAGAAAAGTTGGAGAACATTCAAAATATTGCTATTTGGTGATGGTGACAGGAAAAAAACAAAACTACACCACACACTTTTGTAAGTCTCTTACTCAAAAAAAAAAAACCAAATAAACCACCACTTCTTAATTGTAAAAATAAAATAACCTGAAGACAGTTTCTTTCCAGAGGTATGGCAAGTCAGGTGAAGATAAAAATTGAACTGGAATGGATCTTGAACTGGAGTAATTAAACCAATAGAAAAACGGAACTCTATACTTAAGAATTTCTCTAAACTAGGAATCTCAGGAATACTAAAGTAAAATCAACATATAAAATGAAGTTAAAGCTCACCGAGAGCCCATGCTCTTACATAAAAGCAAGACAGTGACTGCGGTTAACTTTTGCTTAATTCCAATTCCCTAAGCCTCAATGTTAGTCCTCTGATTCAGAATCTAACCTATTCTTACGCTTTAGCTTACTGTGTTTCAAAGTCAATTTTGAGTCAATTTTTCTACTTACGAGTGTTTTAGAACAGACAGCCTAAAACTGAATGAAGAAAAAAAAAGAAATGCTCTTTTCATTAACAAAATCTCAGATAGGAACTTTGGAAACAGGACTGAAATAAACTGTAAAATGCATGTGTAACTTCAGTTACAGCAAGATATCTGAATATTCACCATTAAGAAGATGCATCTGCATTTAGCATTAGAAGGAATTAAGCTGCAAATTTAGTAGAACTCATCAGCGAGAGAGACTCTTTCAGTCATTGGAAATCAGTCTCAATTGGAGGTAAATACTTCATATTCCCCGATGAATTATTCTATAAAAAGCAAAGCTATTTAAGTCTACTCTCTGAAAAATTCAATAGTGTTAAACTGTTGTGTGTATAACAGAATTTTAAACAGTCCTTAAATGCATGAAGATTTGCTGATAAAGTGTCTTTCACAGCCTCTTGAGAGTAGACAGCATGAAATTTTCGCGTCTTTAATACAAACATCTTCACAAGTTCTCCCAACCACAGGATGACAAACAACAGTTAAAATGCACAATCGTTTGCTGCCCTAAGTATTATAGCTGAAAAGATTGACATGAAAAACATTCCTATGAAGAACACATTTTATTTTTGCAGAAGAACCTTTTTAAGTACAGTGCAAACAGATAAAAAAAAATCCAGTTCTGTAACACCAAACTCCACAAATCCCAGTTTCCCACAAGCTTGTCTCTGATGCCTGACTGAAACACCTCTGTGTGAAGTTTCATGGTTATTTCTGTCAATCTACTCCCAAGCTACTGCCGTTGCAAAATCCTCTGACCACCGGGCAAAGTTCAGAGAGCTCAGCCAGCCAAAAACTCACGCTACAAAAAAGTGATTAGCTTTTTAATTAGCTTGTCTCCCTGACCTTACATAGAGATCTGACACCAGGAGTGCCCATGTCAAAAGGTAATCGACCACAGGGGTTCAGATTTGTTCATCTTAGACCGCTACAAAAAAACTGGCCAAAAAACCCACAAGATCGTATCACAGCATTTCCTCAGTACAGCCTTAATCCTTTCTTGTAGTTACTTTAATGTGAAGTCAGAATGAAGCCTTTCATAGGAGAGCGATAGGCTTCGTTTCCTCTACTGCATGCCTATTTTGAAGAAAACAGTAGGGATGTACTTGTCTCTGAACTGTCCAGCATTCCACCAAAATTGGTTGAAAGAGGTCACTGTTATCACATAAGTCTTTCTTTCACAGAAAGCCAGGCTGAAAAATATAGATATACAGCTGACATGATTTACTACTACGTCTTACTCCCCGTCCTTTCTGTTCAACAAAGTATCTTGAAATCGAGCAAAAGAACAGAACTTTAATTACAATTCAGCTGCACACAATGTTTGATAGATTACAACTCAAGCAAAATTATTTGCAATGGTTGAACAAACTATTACTACTAAATGCTAAAGAAGAAAAAATACAACTTACTGAAAGAAGCTTCCACGCAATTGGACGAACCCATTTAGGAATGCCGGACCAACTCAACTTCCGTAATTCTTCTATTAAAAGAGAAGTAATTAATGAGAACTAAAGAAACCACTATCAATTAACATAAACGGATATATTAAAATTAGCATAACATCATGTCTTCTTATAAGGTCCAATGAAATCAGAATTATATGGTAATTCTAACAAACTCATAAAATACTGGATAATTACTATCCACAGGGATACCTACGTTAGTAGGTACTGAGTGTGATAAG
Source organism: Dromococcyx pavoninus (assembly GCA_033558185.1). Taxonomy (NCBI): domain Eukaryota; kingdom Metazoa; phylum Chordata; class Aves; order Cuculiformes; family Neomorphidae; genus Dromococcyx; species Dromococcyx pavoninus. The sequence goes on from JAUMJL010000735.1 coordinate 1,882,553, forward strand.
GAAACTTCCTGGAATATTTCCCAGCACTACTTTTAGTATACATACCTTACACTAACACGTAAGAGATACTCAGACTTACTGCATAATACGCTTACACAGATCCTAATTAAAAATGAGTCCTGCAATTACAGAAACTTTGATACTTCATGTCTGAATGATGGAATCCAATCCTATGCTGTATACTCATTTTCATGTCCTACTCCTTTCTCCTGAAAGCTCCTTGTCAGATCCCACGCTCAGCTAAACCAATCTGTAGAACTTCACACATTTTTTGAGAAAACTGTTTATCATATGAAAAAAATTATAGAAAAATCATGGAAAACCTAAAGACGAAAAGATGCTTAGCAGTGTTCCTAAGAAACAATATTCTTATGAAATAGGTACTGGTAGCTCTTTCTGTTCTTGTTCTGTGTAGAAAATATAGGTTAAAATTGCACAAGTTCAAATTATCAACCTGTTAAGAACAAAATTCTGCATTTTAGTTTCTATGTACTTATTCCAACTAATTATATATATATAATTTCAATTACCTATGTATAATCAAGCAAATTTGGTCTCTATCATACGCATGTATCTTCCAAATTTTACACTTCAACAAAGCCTTTAAAAATATTCTACCTACTCACCCCAAGAAAACAAAGTACAAAAGAAAGTAATTAGAATAAGAAACTTCTGAGTGGATATCACAGCTGACTGACTTTGCCCATTTACGGATACATACTGTCTTTACTTTTTTTTGAGACAAGGACTCTTACAGCAACATGTGTCTTCACCCTCCCATCCCCACCCTCCTTCTACTACTCTGAAAGAAATATGCATCTATAATATCAATAAAGACAAATTATCATGTTAGGTTTGGTATGTTATCATAGAGCAAATTATTTCTAGACACATTTACAACTATTTTTAACCAGGAATGAAAACATAGTTCACTGAAACCAGGACAACATTTAAAAATATACAATATATTCCAAGAAAAAGAGATCTGATCTAAAAGGTGTATCAATTTCAAACAGTTAATGCAAAAAAAAAATTCTTAATTAGCAACTAAAGTTTCTCAAAGAAGTATCAACTAAAGCAAACAGCTCTCGTAACCTTGATGTTGCAGTATAAAGTTACCCGATTATTAAAATGACCTATTTTTACTTTAGAAAAACACTAGCAAAAATATTACTTGTAAAATTAATTTTACCTTAAAATGAGAAAACAGCATTAGCATGAAGTTTAAATAAATCATGGCAAAAAAATAAAAATATCCACCTGAATGAATTCATACTTCCACATTTTTCTTCCAGAAAACACAGAAAGAAAAGAATTGGCAGGAAGCAGAAATGAAAAACTGTTATGGACATGGGTAGATGAGTGGTTTTACAGTAGTCACTTCAAACCAATCATGACTATTCGAAACATATATGGGTTTTCCAACAATTGTTGAAGTAAGAAAAAGTTCACAGTACTTCATGGACACATTCAACAAGATACGTTTTCCCTGTCATTTCGAGACATAGGCTCAGACAAGGCAACAGCAGCTGCATAGAGGTCTCACTTGAAACAGTGAGGCTACGTCGCCAAAACCCAAGCAAAACAGTGACCAGATGCTGCATTAGGACCAGAAACTCAGAAAAGCAGAGAAAAAGAACAGATATTAAGAAACAAGATGTTAAAATCTCATAATGTCCAAGTGAATATGTTTACCATGTCTTGAATACAGTCTAAAGAAAAAGGATAGCCTCCTTATAACATTAGTGAAACTGTCTTTTGTCTATAACTTTTAAAATACTATTGTCATTGACAAAAATCAGTTTCATTAATAGAAGCTTTTTTTTCTACAGCATATCAAACCCTTGAAAAAGCCAAATACACTGACATAAAAGGAAAAATTTGAAAAAAAGACTACCCTAACGTGTTTTTGACTTGAAGTCATGGTTTGTTCTGTAGCTTTGTTTTTAAATGAACTGATTTAGAACTTTCCTATAGACAAAGAAATACAAGGACATCAAGGTGACACCTTGTTAAAGCAATAAGACACAAGTCGTTTATTTTCTATGAGTAAAATCATATTTAGACATGTATTACTCTGTAAATGTACTAAAAGAGCAGAATATCTAATTGTCTAGGAATACCACATTGAGCATGACCAAGGTCAACTCTAGTCATATATCTTGGGCAATCCAGACTAGAATACCAAAGGAAAAAGCACAGGATCAAATACGAACTGACTTATTTGATTTTCAGCAAAAAAGAAGACTTGTACTTGTGATCTATCCATGTCTGTGACAACAGTAAGATTAAATATTCTACAAAGTTAATAAAATAACTACACTGACTGCAACTGATCACATTTTATTTTCTTATCTACAGTCCACTGTCCAACATGCCATCATTTACAACAAGTATTGTAATGCCAGTTCTTCCTCTCCCTCTTTATTAATTCGCATATGCAGACTATTGCCTGCTCTTTAATCTGGAAATGAAAACACACACTATCAGGCAAAACCAAATTTAAACTAATTTTACCAGTCCCAACTCCAAAACAAAAAATGCAAGGGGACTTTGGTCAGGGAAACCCAAACTGGCATTTTAGGTTCAGAGAAGATCTAGATTATAGCAAGGCTTTGAATTCTTTTAACTTCCCCTTCTTTAAGCACAGACGAAGTTCACTCTTTCACCAAGTTCCTCTGCATGATTACAAAACCAAATGAAAACCTTTATCCCTTCTAACACTATTTTTCTAACCTCTACTTCTTTCTTACATATCAACCCTGAGTCCCATTCATCCATCTCACCTTCTTCTCCAGATTTACCATTTTCCTTATTTTCCTCCTTCGTGGCCCCCATTCCTATGTTTCAGCTGTCTCTTTCCTCAAATCATCAACTGTAATTCCATACCTGTACTTACTGCTGGCCAAGACAATTCACTGTATTGTTAAGTAAAACCTTAAATTGTTAACGAAAAAATGGTACCATCCTTAAAACAGAACTGTAGTTTGAAAAAATAAAATATGAATAATTATTTCAAGTATGGTTTATGTTTCATAAAATATGCCATTTTGCTAAAGTTTCAAGTTTTGGCTACTGTTACACACAACCACACCACTGAAAATATGCAACAAACATAGAATATGCAGAAGAGAGAAAATAAGTTGCAACTCAAACTACTGTTATTACTTTCAAGGAACATCAACTGCTCATTCTCAACTCTACATCTCAATGAACTCCAATCTTTGATCTTGCTGGGTTTTTTCTCCTCCCTTAACTCAACCAAAATAGGAATCTATGCACAAACATGGGTACCAACCTCTAAATACAACTAATGTAAAGAGGAATATTAAAGCAAAACACATAAGACAATAAAATATGCAAACCTACTGTCAGAATCAAAGAGAGAATATGATTAATTCTGCTACAAATCATTCAGCACAAAAATTCCATTTACTCTTAAGTAACTCATTTAAGGCTAAGGATAGGAACTAGGCAAACAAATTGTAATATAGCTTATTCCAGTAAAATTTTCTATCCTATGTTGCAGCTGAGCTTTCCTTTCAAAGTCAGAGATAAAGGAAGAACAACATTTTATTTCAGCAAGTTTCAAGAGAAACGAGCTTTCACTCCTGACACTATTCTGCAATGAGCATATATTTCCTTTAATTAGGGGTAGCTTGAGCTGCTGTGTAATTCCAAACAATAACATACATATCCTATGGGACTGGGTTTCAAAGGACTGTTCTTTGTGGAAAAAAAATCTATGCACTGGATATGAAAGTAAAAATGTAAAACAAGGACAAAACATCTTTGTTTTACAACATAACACTTATTTGAAACAGATCCTCTGACTAATTTTCCATAAAGTCGGATTTGGGAGTGAATACCTCCCTACTTTCTTGAATATCGAACACTAATTAAATAGTTATGTTTCTCTGTCCAAGCCTTATACTCTCTGGATGCTCTTTTTATACTAGGATTGTATGCTCTGCTTACAGAATCTATGGCAATGCTTCTTCTCCCAATATATCTGATAAAAAGCATTTTACACTGTTTTTTATACCTTTGCAAGTTGTTTCTCAAACTCTTTTAGTATTTCCACGCATTTAGCCTGACAAGATTTATATTCTGTTCTACTCTCCTTATTTTACACAAAACTTTATCTTTTGGATGGTATTTAATAACCTCCTAGTCTATTTAATAACCTCCTGTACTCTGTTGTCATGTCATATAGGATCCTTCCAAATTTTCTCAAGGCTTCATTTTTGCCTTCATAAGTGGTACGGTAATTGCTTTCAGCATGGAAACTGTTAGACAGGCAAATGATTGCACATCTGGGAGTTAAGTCAATTCTATCACAAAACATTAGCCCTGGGTATGTGGTAATTCCATTTCTGCACCAACACTGACTGCTGTCCTGTATCATAGTCCTCCAAATTTCCAGGATTTCAGACTACTCCAAAAAGCATAGAAAATTCTGGCCCTAACTTTTGACTACATTCACACTCGACTACCATTCTGCCAGTGACAAATGCCACGCATTACAGCCGAAAGAGGCTATGCAAGAATTCTTATTGGATGTAGCAGTAAGCTATCATGATTATCACCCCAAAAGCATACAGTCCAACTCTGGCACATCACTGTTGTTAAAGCATCAGTTCCTATTATACTTTCCTCTCATGGTTCAACAACAGAACAAGAGGAAAGAAAACCAGAATTGCTGCCTTTCCCAACAACAATTCCAAAGCAGGAAACAAAGTCACCCCTACAGTAACATTACTATAGCAAAAAATAAAAAAGCTTTTGGTGACAAGAGAGGCAAAACCAAATTGAAGCCTATATCTAGAGTACCATTTTAAATATACAAAAAAAAAGATTGTCAGTGAAGCTGCTCTAATAATAGTCTTAAAATACACAAATTATGCTTACATTTTGTTTGAAATACATGTGTAACTTTTACAGCAAGTGCATCTATTACTGTTTTTAAGATGGGATTTATTCTTACAAATAATCTACCTGATCACTTTGAAAAATCAAATCATAACACTTAACTGAAATACTTGCATTTAAGTTCTCAGGTTACCTTGAGAACTTTTTTCTTTAAAAAAAGAGCTGAACAGGGAGAAATTATTCTGACAGTTTATCGCAAAATTAAAATACTAAGTTCTAGTTGGTAGGTTGCTACACTATCACATTTTTTACCCAATTCTCATTTGCTTTTCTTTTAAATATCTGGTTCTTCCCATTTTCTCTTGTGTTTCCTACTGAATATTTACCTTTCCCATTAAGAAGTGCAAAGTACGTTCATATTCTACAGTACCTTGTAATAAAAAAATCCTTGTAAGGCTAGATTTTCTCCATATAACATATGATAAAACTTTTTTTTCAAAAAAATAATTCCATACTGGCCCAATATGTAACATACAGCATGCTTAAGGCAGCAAGTAGCAAGATACGAATTTGTTGAGAACACAGAAGAGCTACAAAAACATACGAAATGCTTATCAGAAGTCAGAATCTTGTCTTAAAATAAATCCACAAAGATGTCACACAAAGAAAAAGTTATTTGATTACACCTCTAAAAACAGCGTCTTGCCAAAACAGAAGCTCCTATAAACAGCCTTGATATGATAAAAAACAGGACAAGCTGTCAGCTCAACAACATTGGATGCAGAATCCTTCCCAGCATCTGAGAAAGAAGCATGCCCTGTGTTTATCTGCACATGTCCTATTGTCTGGCCTTCACATTTGTCACCACTCCCTGTGGCTCCTGACAGGCACAAATGCTCCAGATCTGGAGCCTATCTCACAGCTTCAAAAGACTGGATAGTTCTCACCTACTTCCATAGATGCTGCATCTTCAAAAGGAGGAAGCAGAGAGAGGGAGGCTGGAAAAAGAAGCTCTACTTTTCTAACTTCTGACAGCTTTCTATACTGGGAATCTGTTATCTCTTCAGCCTGTCCATGAGCAGAAGTTCTCATTTACTTCCTAACACTTATGATTATTCCAATGGATTCATAAAACAAAAGCATGAGTGCCAACTAATGGAAGAGATGTCAAAAATAACTTGCTAAAATGAAGCAGGTAAATTGGAAGACAAAGTCTGATGATGCAGTTGGAACTGTATACATATCAAGATACTCTAGCTATTATTTAATTTTAGTATAAAGTTTAGTATAACATAGAAAATAGGGAAATTATATTGCATACTATGCATTATACTAGTTACTAGAAATACAGTATATATTTCTTGCTGTTAATGTACAACTTACAAGCCTGCTCTAACCCATTTCCAAAATAACAAGTAGGGCCTTTCTCTTACCATTAACACCTAAGCATTCTACTCTTATTCCAGGTCATCGTCAGTAAGGAAGATCAGTAGAATACAAGAAAAAAAAAAAAATCAAAAGATTTGCCTATGTAACACAAAATGCAGAAAAAAAGCATCCAAGAGTCAAAATGATGAGGTAAAGGTTATATTTGATTTCTGAAATATTTTTACTCATCTATTATTGTTGATAGTTAATGCAAAGGATGAATACAAAACCCAAATGACTTGATATTACGAGATATTGACTTGATATGACTAGATTTTTTGTTAACTACTCATTTCCTCTACATTGATTTCTATAATTGTTTACACAGCACGAGGAACAGCTAATATCTTACACCACAAAAAGGTTGAATTTTAGTTTAGCTTCCAAAGAAACATTCATCTGAACTTCACAGCTTTGTTATCATCCATTTTCACTCACAACAGTCTCTTGGTCAAGTTGATATTCCTCCACAATAGTTCTGAAGAAAAGGCTTGCATTATTTAAGCAATTCATTAATTAAGCATTATTTAAGCTTTTTTTATTTGGGGTTTTTGGTGTTTTTTTTTTTTTAAATAATCACAGCATTTCTCTATCTGTATTGTCACGGTCATGATATTTTTCCCAAAATTAGTCCCTGGCTATCAGATTATTCTTGATTTTGTTTTTAATAAAGTCAAACAAAAAAGAATGAAATTTGGGGCAAATAAATAAAAAAAAATCTAAAGCTACCACATCTCTGCTGTTAAGAGTACAAATAGACTCCAACCACAAAATAAGTTTATTAATTTTGATTGCATAGGATGTTAGCAGTACAGAAGTACAGGTGTGAATGTTTCAAACTTGGAAATGGCTGTCTTTTAAAAAAACTTCTTTGTCTATTTATGTCTACCCCATAGTTTGCAACACTAAATCAAGGCATCAGAAGAAAACCATCTTCAGCCAAGACTTTGAGAATACCAAAGAAAAGTACTTGCACCTATATTTGAAACTAGTCCTCTATTTAATATCTAATTAACCATTAAACTATTTGTCATTGGTTGAAAAGCTACATCCTCCCTAGTCAAAGCATAGTTTCAATTTATTGTCACTATGCTAACTCCTTCCCCTTGTAGATTTCCTAAGGAATTACATGTCCTAGTTATGAGCTGGAGAATATGCTCCTCAGCACAGGATTTCTACACAGAAGTTTTAATGCCAAATCAGACACACATTTTCAATCAAGGTAGCAACGCAAAAAATCTCCTTGCTTCAATATAATTAATATTTTCTTAAAATTCCAGAACAATTATTTTTAAAATGAGTGGTTGTAAAACATTCTTAGCAGAGACAATCACTTCTTTAAAATGCAAGCATAGAATTAAGTTTAACCTGATTCAGAGTTGAAATCAGCCAGATCCAAAAGCAGTATTCGTAACACCTCATCTATAAACTCTGTCCCAGATTGAACAGATACTTTCTGAAGCAACACTTTGAACCTCACTTGCTAATGCATCTTTCGGCTGTCTCATTATTTTACATAACTCGGTGAACAATAAGTATCAAAATATTTATAAATCCCCAAAGATTTTAGACCACTAGCCAACTGTCACTTCCACTTAGGAGACAGCATTTTTGCAGAAACAGTGTTGGGTTGGGATATCTTATTATGAAAGGATAATATGGTACGTAAATGCTTCAAATTGACAGAATTCATTTAATTTTGAAAAACTTTAGTTTTACCTGGTTTACTACAATATATTCAGATATACAATTCTCTCAGAAGAAGAAAAAGTTTAAAGCAATCATTCCAAAAGAAATCTTAGGACAGTAATCTCTTATTGCAGTAGATTTTAAGATTCTTCATATTCCATAAATACTTCATAGAGCATTCTACAGAGAAAACACGCTCTTAATTTACCAGCTTTCTGGTAATGAGTTATTACTAGAGAGATTACCCATTACATTTGAAACACAGGAGGGGAAACAACCAAGTCTACAAGTGATTTTCTTGGAAATACAAGCTCATCATTCTATCAGTTACAAAGAACTAAAAAATAAATCAAGAAATATTAAAGGACTTAAAACATTTCTCTGCATACATTATTCACTTTCGACACAGACATTATTTCATGGAGACTACTGTAAACAGCTACATGAAGCGATGGCCTGCATGATCAACTCCACGATAGATATGATAAACTAGATGTACATGTTTTATGTTCCTGTAACATAAATTCCTTGGATAATTTAACTACACAAAGCTGGAATATTCTTTCAAGAGCACAGATGCATAGAACTGCAGCTCCCCCAACCGCATGTTATAACACAGACAGTACATATAGAAAACAGCTTTAATAGAGGGCTTATTATTACTATGGCAACTACAGCAACTGGTTTCCAAAATGAATAATAGCTCTGTTAGGCACTTCATTACATTTTTTTTAAGCAAACACTGCCCTTTATCTTCTCAGTGGAACAAAGAGTTATTCTGACCACATGAAGAAAACAGGAAATAAAGTGCAATCCAATATTGAAAAGACAGAGTAAGACCCTTTTCAGGACCTTTGCTAGAAAAGAGCAGGAAAATACATCTTATCCACTATTTCATACAGAAAGTCAGAGAAGCAGAAGTAGATGAGGCCGGTGTTAGAAGGTGCAGAACAACAAGCGAGGAAAAGATCAGGAAATAAAAACTGGTTAACAAAACCACTAAGAATGAACAGAAACAAGGGAAGCCAATGTAAATTATGAAAAAAAGTAATGCAGAACAACTATGCCAGCAGATTTTAAATGGCATTACGGTTTTTCATAGTTCTCCTGCAACATTCTATTTCTGTGCATCAACTCTTTTAATTTTTACATTAAAGACTTTCAGTCTCTAACAAGCTTCAATTAGAACTAAGGTTCTCTCTATACAGAAATAGAGTAAATATGAAATACCACTTAAAGTACCAGTTAATTAGAAGAGACAATTTTCACACTTATTTAGAAATAAATACTGTCTGTTATTTCTCCTGTTTGGGGAGAAGACAGAATTTTGCAGTCTGTTAAACAATCACAAGAAAGGTCTGATTTTAAGTGAACAGCCAAGTAAAAATTATTTTGTTGTAGACAATGTCATCTGTGTTTCACACACATTCCCCCCCCATTTTTTTCTTTTTAAAAATATTCGTATGCATTTGGAACAAATTACTGGACCATATATTTACTTATTACAATATTGCAGTCTCATGTTATTTAAAAAAAGATGTTTACAAAACAGACTTTAAAAAATACTATTGCAATATCGACATTCAAAAATGCAATTTGACACTGGTCCCTCATAGTAATCTACAGTAAAAGAACGGCACAACTAAAATAATGAGGATTAATAGATACATGCATAGATTACTGAGTCACAAAATTCATGCAATCATTCACAAAAGCCACTACTAGAGCACTTCCCTCATTAACAAAAGAAAGCCAAAATCAGGAAGTCTACCTACAATGTACATTTATTTATTACACGAGAAAAGCAAAGACTTCCTTTCTGCTGCTGATAAAACCCATGATGTACAGAATGAAGTGGATCCTGATCAAGCCAAGAATTTCACAAGAAATACACCTAACGAGCTACAGCTCTGCTCTTGGATTACTTCCTCCACAGGCATTCAAAGTTGAGCATAGCACAGTCAAAAAAAAAAGGCAGGCGATCTTGCAAAATGAATGAATTGATTTTGGTGATACCAAACAGTCTACTTCTCAACTCAGTGCCTTTCAGCTACTACATTTGGCTTTTTCTGTTTATATAAATACAGTGAATTCCATGCCACTTTCAGATATCTGACATTTTAGTATTTCCTGCCTCTGAGGAGCGCTAGTATTTGCTGATCAACTCAAAGTGAGAAGACTACTGGGACTGTAGTGCATTCCTCCTAAATGTTTCATGGATCTGGAAAGACAGGAAACAAAGCTAAATTGTAGTTTGTGTTCAAGCACTACGGCAGGTGGAGAAGCTGAAGTTAGCTCAGAATTCACAAAAAATGAAAAATCAGTAGTATGTACAAGGAGAAATGCTTTCACTCTGTTTGTCAGAATTAATCAAGAACAAATACCTAGCTGTCAAAGAACTCACGTATGCTTAAACTGAAAATATTTCCAGTACAATCATTGGAGTAAAGACTCATAATGAAAAGAGCTACTATCTTTTAAAATATTCAAGACAATTTAAAAGCTTTCCCTTGATTTCCCATCTCTATTACATCAAATTCCTCTAAAAGGCTAGACCCTAACATCGAATCCATGTAAGGTTTCCTCAGTTAACTGCAAACGTGTATTATATGTCCACAGTAGCTGTCCATTATTGCTAAAACATAACTTAGGGCGTAGCTAACTAATAATCACTATCAGGAAGGCAGCATAGCATGACCATACACAGTGAAATATGCTCCACTGTGATTGCGTTCTCAGGCAGCAAATGCTGTTCTGGACTTCCTGCTAATGAAGTAACTAAGTATGACCTAATTTTCTAATTTTTTAACATTGGAAGACATAGCAGCAAAAAAACATACAGGATGAATTTCACTTCCATGAGCCTTGGTAAACGGACTTACAAGCAGGATGCGCCACTCACTACAATAAGGAAATTGCTAATCTTGATGTTCAAAAGCTTCATGGCCCATTGAAAGTTCAAAATTCACAATAGCCTTGTTGGTGACATTCCTAGTAAGTTCTTCCCCTGCTGAGTAGTCTGCACAATGCAGGAAGCAGGTGAGGCTACTCCCTTGAAGAGTCTGTGACTACCACAGGTAACACTGAACTTCTCACCCAAGTCTCTTTTACTATGATGACGTAGATTTCACACAGCGTCAGTTCAAGTGCAGCTTTACGATGCTATCAGGAAAGAAAAGGAGACAGCACACTGAAGGAAAAAAAATTAAAACCCCAATAAAAAAAAACAACCTCAAACCAAAAGAATATTTCATCACATAGAACCTTTCTTTTTCCTAGCTCATCCAGAGTAAAATATCCCTCTGAATCGTGTCCACCACATGGTTCAGGCTTAAAGATGATTTTTGAAGACCTGATTACAAATCAATACAATTAGGGGTATATGATCTCCTAAAACCTCTCCAAAAATTTAGAATTTTTCATGCCAGTTTAATTGCAAAATTCATTAATTTGAAAGAGAAAGCTGTCTAATTCCTTTTTTATTTTTTTATTGATCAGCTAGTGTAACTACCAAGCATACACAGGAACTCAGATAATAATTCTGGGATTTATTTTTTCTTTTTTTTCCTCAAAAGAGCAGTAATGCCTTCATATCAGCTGACCTCATACTCCCTACTGTAAAGCTCTTGACCTCACACTCCCTACTGTAAAGCTCTTGACCTCACACTCCCTACTGTAAAGCTCTTGACCTCACACTCCCTACTGTAAAGCTCTTGACCTCACACTCCCTACTGTAAAGCTCTACATCCAAACCCATTTGCAAACAGAATTACTACAGAACTCCACTCTTTCTGAAAGGAACCTACTGCCACAAGTTTAATTTGGGAGTTTTAAAGACTGCACCAAAAGTGCTGTTCAGATCAACAGTTTTAACCTAGAGTGCTCTCTGTGGACTTCTGCACAAAAAGGAACAGTTTTACCCTCTATGCATGCTGCTGCAATTGATATTGACAAAACTCAGATAAGAGATCTTCAATGTTTAGGCAAGTGTTTCCTGAAAGAAGCCCAGTACAATGAAACCAGGGGTCTTCTGTGCAGTCCACAATGTCCCATATCCATTTCTTAATTGAGTCATACTTGAATACCAAAGCTCATGACCAAAATGGCAAAGCTTTAGGGTACAGGCTCCTTTTTTCAAGGCTGAGAAAAGGAGACAATTATTCCATTTGTTAATATGATCTGCAGCTGTTCAAACTCAGTCCTTTTCTTTTCTTTAATAACATAATTCAGTGATAGATGGTGTTTGAAACAGTCTTTGCTCAAGTCAAAATTAACAAATCCTTGCTAAAAGAAAACAATGCAAATCAACATTTTTTTCTACTTGAAGATATTAATTCCAACCACAGTTCCTCTGTAAGGCCTTTGATACAGACCCCCACAACATTCTTGACACTTAATGGGAGAGATACGGGTCTGACGGATGGACTGTTAGATGGACAAGGAATTGGCTGAATGGCCGATGTCCAAATAGTTGCAGTCACTGGTACAGCACTAAGTGGAAACCAATAGCAAGTGGTGTCCCTCAAAGGTTCACGCTGAGACCAATACTATTTAATATCTTCAACAATGACATGCACCGTTGGATCGAGTGCACCCCCAGTAAGTTTGCAGATGACACCAAACCGTATGGTGCAGTTGATTTTCCAGAGGGAAAGGATGCCACCTAGAGCTACCAGGACAGGTCTGAGGAGTGGGCCCATGCAAACCTCATGAAGCTCAAGGCCAAGTGTAACGTCCTGTACCTGGGTCAGAGCAATCACTGGTATAAGCTCACCTTGGGGGATGAGTGGATTGAAAGCAGTCCTAAATTGCAAAATTAATTCTTTTAACTGGTCTTTTATACTATATATCAACAAGCTGGTAGAAGAATAACCACTGACATGATCAACAACAGCTAATTCAAAATTGCAGGGGGGCAATAAAATTCAAAGTGACATGGATGGACTAGGAGCATAGAGATAAATTTCTGCGCAGTTCAATACAGATAAATTAATGAAGCAAGGAACAAAACTAATGAAGTTCATTTCAATTAATGCATTTTGTAACATTATTGAAACTTTCAATAACATCAATTTGGCAAACAGTTTTAAAGGACATAACAAATTGTTGTTACAGACTACATTTATGAACCATAAATAAAAAGATAATTACTATGTTTAATCAGGTTTAATATACATCTAAAATACATAAACAACAAAATAAAAACAGGAAAATCCTACTTTTCAAGTTGCTCCAACAATACAAAAGACAACTGTGATGGGGGGCAAAAAGAGAGACACATATAATAAATTTTCTTTCTAAATTTAATTTCCAGAGAACCACTCTAGAATTCTTTTATTACAGTACAAAGGCAACCAGCTACTGTTGAGGTAATCTGAGATTAAAACATTTGTAATTCCTGTAAAATTACAGAACTAAATTTTGCCATCAGATCAGTCAAAGGTTCAACTAGTCTTTATTATGTTCCATAAGACACCACAGCATTTTCTTGTACTTCTATAGGAAAGGACTAGCCAATAGACAGCATCCCACTCAGCAGCCTGTATGTGCTCTCTGCAGAGGTTTTCTTTTCAGAGATTTTGTTAGAATGAGTAAGACAAACATATAAGTTTTAAACGAAGTTCAGTGAAACAGAGCTTTTGAAGGTAGATAAGATATCCTATCCTATCTAAGACAGGAATGTTTTTATCACTTCTCTGGGTGTTTTTACAGGGCCTTCTGTTATACCAAAGTAGTGTGCTAAAACTTCAATATTATTTTGTTCAACTTGGAATACATTATGACTAAGTAAAAAGAAAAGTCACCTTAACTCACAGTACTACTTTAAATGTTAAGAAACGAGCTTTTTTGACGTCGAGAAATCTCATATACATGTGCTACATCGCACGGCAGTAGCAATACAACACTATTGTAAGCTTTATTAAATCAAGAAAACACAGTATACCAAGGTTACTCTTGCTTCTTGTTTGACTTAAAAATGTTTCTGTTCATTAGCTATGTCTGTGTAAAAAGAAGCAGAAAATTAGTTGATTGAAGATAAAGAGAGAGTTAGGGAAGTGCTTTAAAAGGCTATTCTTTAATTGATATTACAAAACCCATCATACATCTGCTAAACTGAACTTACAAGATGTTTGTTGTTGCAAGGCAGCCTGATTTTATAAACATAATACGCTTACATTTTGTTTGCACAATAAACAGCTCCCTAACATGCACTTAAAAACATAACTCTAAAAAATTTAACAGAATTAAACTTGAATTGGAAACTGGATAGATACAGCACTACTGACCCTCTTAAACATGTCAACAGCAGTCTGTCAAAGGAAAGAGAAATTACTTCTCAGAGATACTCTCCCTATGCTGCTTTGTCATGGTTCCATTACCCTCTACTCTCAAAGTAACCAATTGTTCACAAAATACTCTGCAAGCACAAAGCCCATCTTCATTCAGTTACAAGGTCCATTACAAGGAAAGACATGGCCTGAAATGAAATAGATCTATATCAAATTGACTGCAAGGCAAGCGTAAGCACAGGCTGATTGCAGAGAACAACTGGCATAAATTGTCTCTGAATAACCTGGCATGGAGCACAGGAGTAGGAGGCTATGCAGACACACAGGCCCTACTGTCTGCTCTGCAGCTGCCTACTAAACACAGTAGTACTGCTGTCTCCAGTATCTATCCTGCTTCCTGCATTTGCTCCCAGAACACCTCAAAATGGTCTAATTGACAGGGGTCAGTCTTCAAGTCCCTCTCCAACTAAAACCACTTCTTACAAGAGGCTCCTTTCCCAGCCCACATTTCTTGCTGTAATATGGTTCAGTTTGCTTAGAAGCTTTCATTTTGTAATTTTACCTTTATGAGATTATCTCCACATTCTTTGCATTATATTACTCCTTGAAGGCATACTGTCAGGGCTCTTGAATATCTCCCTCCTCCAGCACAAATTATATACCTGGAAAGTAACATTTCTATAGGAACTGAGGGTTTTTTCATACAGCTAACTACTCTTGACATCCAATGCACTTATACTTTCCTCATTTATATTAGAAGCAATAAACAGCATAGCAACAGTCAAATAAAAAGTGCCAAATGGAAATAAGGCATATTATTTGCATCTGTTTATCATGCAAACAACAAAAATGCCTGCAGTACAGAGAAGTAAAGTGTGTTAGGAGGGCTTAAGGGAAGACTCAGTACAGCTACAAGGATAATTATAAATTAGAAGAGTGAGTTTTATCAGTTCAGCTCTACAAAATATTGAAAATTAGTTAACGGCACTTTTGAGCCATAGAAATAGGCTCTATATTCATAAGTAAGAGTTAAGTAATGTAAAAGAATTAATTATTTTATACTCTGAGAATTCTGAGGTGTTTCTTTTCTTCCTTTCCTAGTTTCTGTTCTCAGATTGTGCCTTCTTCCAAGAAGAATTTGTGTATGTAAGCATCTGCTGGATAAAACTGTACATAGAAACTTTGAGAATGGTTTTGTCATCATATACTTATGCAATATTTACCAGTGAATTCATATCCCAATTGCAGTCTACGCCTGGTATATTATTTTGCTCAATATGTAACTCGATGGGGTTGAGAGAACCTAACTACTTCCACAACTTCAAAATATCAAACCAATGGACCAGTTCCAAAATCTATTAGTGGACTTCAAAGGCTAAAATAATCTTCACTTCCAAATTTAGATGCATAATCCATCTTTTTGAGAGTTTTGTTATGAAAGAACACTCGTGTATGTCAACTAGAGGTTCAGAAAATTACTAACCTTGCATTTCACACTGTCTTTATGGAGTAATGATTATTCAAGAGTGACAAAGGTTTTCAAAGAAATTTGTATTACTTTGTGTTCTTAGTCTACGTTGATTTCTCACCTTATGATAAGACAAAAGACTTGAGTTGAAAATGTGCACGACTGTTTCAGTTCCACAGATTAATTTATTTTTATATTGCTTTGAAAGGATTTGTCAATAATCTCCTTCAACAACATGCAAATCTATAGCAAAAAAATAGTCAACAGAAATTCTTAATCATCTGCTACTACTTCCAAGCAAAACCAACACTACTACACACAAAAGTGAACAGAAATATTTGCTCAAATGTCTCCAAGAGAACTACTCACTAATTCATCATAACAAACAAAACCCAGCTATCTGTGATTCTAACACAAAAGAAAAGACCCACACATACCACAACATCGCACACACAAGCACAAAGAGAAGGAGCCAGCTGCAACAGAATAACTACCTGTCCCTCCATTACCCGCTACAAATCTTAGCTCGGAGCCTATTATCGTGTTCTACCTTAGTCCTTATTCAGTATAACTCAAAAAACCCCACCACAAAACAAACCACACACCCCCCAACAAAAATAAATAAATAAATAAATAAATAAAACCATGACACACAACCTACAACAGTTTCCCAGGCTGCTACTGTCATAAATCAAGAATCCTTTTTAAACACAATCTTCACCGCAACACGGAGCTAAACCAAACATATTCCAAAAATGCATAAACACAGCACCTACCAGATTCTGATGAATTGTACATATACTTACATGCATATACATGCTTGCATATATATATATATATATGCATACACAGACTTCCCTAACACACATATATAATGTAATCTGAGCACTACCATCACATGTGATCTCCCACTAATAGCTTCATGATCCTGAAGGCATGTTATCAGTAAAGACTTAATTTAAAATCAGGCATTATTTATAGAACATCCAAGACACAGAAGTCAAAATGTCTGTATCAAAAAATCAAAATTGGACTTAAAATTCTAATTCACACAACTTCAAATTCTATAGCCATTAGTTTGTACAGCAAGAGAAAAAACAATTTTCCTATAAACAGACACAGAAAAGCCATTATTTAGTGATATCTATAAGAAAGAATACTGAAAGCTTATTATATATTTTTAAAATGCGAAAAATAACAAGAGCATCATAGTGAAATTTTGTACTCCTGTGTAGATTTCTGTGTGAGATTTAGCAAATTCAATAGGGAAAAAAAAAACACAGCTTGTTTAAGTAACATCGACTAAAGTCTCACCACAGACAGGGTGCATTCCTAAGAAGACTGGAATTTTTCTTTCACTGTCTTCCAAAATGTTTTACTTTAATCCCTATATTTGATTTATTGGGAAAGTACTCCCATCTAACTATACAGTAAAAGTGAAATGAATAGGCTTAATTTAAACTCTGTCTCCCCTTTGAGTTTGTACCCTTATGAAACAAAAATTTCTACCATTACAACACTCTTAAAAGTCACACAAGTTTTCATGTCAGTCACGATCACATAGCTCATAACATTCATTAGATCAAAGGAAGAAAGACTGATATTTGACTATCATTTTCAAGTTTATATAAAATACGCAATTTAACACCTCATAGTTTGTTCACAGTTGTATAAGAATGTTCTGTTACTCACTGAAGTGTTAAGTCTCATCTAGTTTCTTAGGGACATGGTTTAGTAAGGGGACAGGTACAGCTGGACTTGATGATCTCAGAAAGGTCTTTTCCAACCAAATCATTCTATGAGCTTCTACTTCCTTCTATGAGAGTTTCTTGGAGATATGTTCCAGAATGGTCTAACTCAAAGTCATTTCCTTTATTAATTTTTTTTACATAAACTCCTACTTTTAAACGACTGGCCAAGTTCTCCAAATACAGTGTACTATTTCTACTTGCTCCAGATTTTCACTCGGGATACAAAGCCATTTGACTGTGTGATACTCACTCAGCCCTTGTATTTACTATCCAGCAGTTTAAATCCAGTGCACAAAGGCAACAGTCAAGTTATCTGACAATACATTTGTTTTCTCATTAACACGTTGTCAGCATTTACAGATGAGACACAAGAACTACTGTATCGGTCTATGAACATGAAGAATGCTCACTAAGACAACCAGTGTCTCATCATTTTTCACATTCATATTTTTAAATGTCAGAATCATTCTTATACTGCATTCTGTTCTAATATCAGGTATTAACACTAAACACAATTAATTATACATTTTTTCTACAGATAAGTCCAGTAAGAATAAACAATGTAAGAAAGAACAAGAAGCCATCTAATACCCTATGCATTAGTAGGATGTATGCATATTGCATATTACAAGCATGAACACTACAAGCATTGAATTTAATTCTGTCTTCCTTTTACAAGATCAATTAAAAATGTTGAAAGGATTAGATCCTAACCAAATGATCAGGCAGAACAGTTTAGCAAACAGGAAAGTTTTATAGTTAAAGAATAATTTAGATGCAATTCATAGCTCCTATAAGAAATACTCACCAAGATCTGTATTGGGGCCAGCAAGCAGCTGCTTAAATTTGTCTAATCGGGATGCTTCTCTTTCAGTTAATGCAGGAGTTACTGAGGTACTGTAGTCTGCCATTCCACTCACCAAGGGAGGTGTGGAAGTTTGTGGAAGCGACTGTGATCTCTGCATGGAAGAATTCTCACTAGCATTATCTGTAGGGAAAAAAAGAAGCACAACAGCCTTAACTAGTGAGGAGGCTACTAATAATTTATTCGTATATTTAAAACAGAACTATATTTTGGAGAAATGTAAGCCCAAGTGTAGCACAAGTTTGGACTTCAAATGACTTGCATTTAGCAGGAGCAACACTCTTCTTTCAAGCAGTGTTCCACAATTAAACACATCAAATAAAGATCATACTAGCTGTAAGAATAACTGTTTTCCAAAATCTGTGTGACTTAAAACCATTTCTATCCCCCTTATCATTCAAAAAAAAAAAAGACTGGGAAATCACTGCAATTGGTTACTTCAAAGTTTACACATAAAACATAGACTAGAAAAATCACAGGAAGGGTGAACTTTCCAGTCCATGTGCACAATTTTCTCGTTTTACAATATACTTTATACAGTAGCATTTTAGTAACGATTTTTCACAATAGTAGGAATATTATTAATGGTATACATCTTGGTGCAGTTAACTATGAAAATACACTCAACAGTGCAACTTCTTTGCAAAACTATGTATTAAGGCTCAAGATAAAAACATTTAATCATTCTTCCCTTACCCATGTATTCCTCATACACATGCTTTACAATTTAGCATGGTATGCAACGTATCCCTCAGAAAAATCAATACTGATTAATAATATTTTCCTGCGGTATTAAGAAAAGCTTGGGAAGGGGTTAATGTTTTAAAGGGTAACTATTATAGTTCTTATCATTTGATTTTCAACACCCTTTTCATTTTTAACATACCTGATGAAGTCGATGTATGCCCTTCACTGACTGATTTAACAAGCCTATTATCACCACATGGAACTGAAGTCAGTTCTGCAGATTCTACTTGTTTTTCTTCCTGTAGATGTTCTTCCTGAAATTTATGCTGTTCTTGTAGCTTGCTGTGATTCTGAATTACTTTGTGGGCCGTTTCCATGACCACTTCTGTATTGAGGTTTTCAGCAGCTATTGCTAAGAGTTCATCATCATCATCGCCAAGATCCCAAGCATCGCTTGTGTTACTTTCAAATTCTTGGAAGGTGCTGACTTTCTTTAGTTTCACTGGAGTTGTAGGTGGCTTTGAACCTGGTTTTATCAAGCTGTTCAAAAAAACATAAATAACATTTGGAGAACTAGTAGTGGAGTAAGCAAAACACTATGGGTACAGCCAAAAACAAAAGTCCATGCTTTACATTATATAGGTAGCAAATATTTGTCTCCCTCTACTCATGTTACTGCACCCATGATAGCCTACAGCTGAATGGGTCTGCGAACAAGGCAGGTAAAAGCTGTCTTCTTGGTTTTGAACAGAAGCAGAACAAACTCATGCTTCCCTTATCTTTAAAAAAAAAATAACGCCAACAAACCACTAAAAAAAATCCAAACAAAAAAAAAAGACCACCCCCAAAGTCAAATCAAAGAAATACTACTGGAATAGTTTATAAGACAGACAGGGCACATTGCACGTCTCTTGCTTCATGAAGTTTGGTAGAGATTTTGGGCCTTGCAATGTCATTGCTGCATAACAACAGACAAGCAGTAATCCAGTCATCAGGTCTCCTCTTAAGTCATCATAAGCAATCACGTACTACAATCACTGCCGTAAACTAATCAAGTCTCACCTTAAAACTCATTAAATCTATCATTTCTCCCCACTCAGGCACTCCAGCACAGAGTTGTTTCAGAACTTTGCTCTTCTCATAGGCAGGATATTTCCTGTAGTTACTATCCTCAGTGTACCCTGATAATCTCCTAACCTTTTGTCCCTCTGTCAACATGCAGTGTAAGACATGAACTAAGTATCCCTCCCCAGTTTGGCATTTGTTCCACTTACACTAATGCAGAGCAACCACATCTTCCTTAATAAGGCATAAAGTTGAGAGTTTCACTTGTACTAGTTTACCTTTCCTGCTGTTCAGACAAGACAACTAGAATTGGAAACAAGAAACAAGTTCTCACACAGTCTTCATACAATGTCAGTAATGCTTCTATTAGGCATTGCAGGGAGTATCTTTCCCAACAGGTGTTACAACACTGACACATTCACCCTACCTGTCATTGTCTTTCTCCTCTTATGTCATCATTTCAAGCAACAGGCAATAAGTTTTTGTTACTGAGTCTTTCTTTCTAACTCCACATTTTGAGCCAACTCATTCTATATCTTTTACTTCAGTCCTCAAGGTCATGCATTTCAACTGCCTTCAACTTCGTGTCACTTGGAAATCAACTAGCACATTTCCTTCTGCCATTTCAAATTAGCCCCAGAAAAAAATCCTCAATGAGTATGACCTCCTTCCAAGCCAATACTTTTTCTTTATACTGCTTTGGGCTGTTTATTTCATTGGTCATATAATTTTTAAAAAACTCTCCCATAAACCAATGTTTTAAAAGCAATGCTGGTTTCGAAGCAGCTGTGAAATCTACCAATAAACCAGAAACAATCTTGACCTTGAAAAAACCTAAAACAAATCATCTTTCAAAAAAAAATACATAAAAAGCAGAAGCTGGGAGAATGCAGCATTTTTGCTAAACATGTCAGCCACAAGCAGATGAAAATTTTTAACTTGCATTAGTTGTGAGTTATCAGCATGAAATTTATTTGGTTACTAATGACATTCAGCATAACATTACCACGTTCATGTACATTGTGTTCTGATATGCAATAATCCTGATCCAAGGCAATAAACTCTTAAATAACTGTAAAATCATACCTACTGTCTTCTCACTCACAAGCAAAATGCCTCCCTTTGCCTCAAAATGATCTACATTACAACCTCACTCTTTTCCTGACAGAAAGACAAATAAAGGGACTCCACCAATAGAAAGATGCATGCAGAAAAGCACTTACACGTGATTTGTAAGCTGCATCTGCTAAATTAAGATTAGTATTTACCATACAATTTTCAATGTATAAGGCATTGCAAACATAACAAAAGTTGGCAATTTATGTCAGTTACTGAACAGCTGAATTGTTGCTGCCAATATGGTAAGCATCAGGAAGTCACAAAAGAGAAGTTAGGACAGAGAAGTCAAGATTATGACAGAAACTGAAAAAGGAAGATTAACAATAAGCTTTATAACCAACAGGGAAGAAAAACAGGAGAGAATACAGAGCAAATCCAGATCCCCTGGAATACTTAAATATTAGGTCAACTTACGTTCCATGCAGTAATGGATCAAAAGGCGGATGTTGAGCTCCATACACATGTTGAATACTACAGGAAAAGAAAGAAAGTTATCACAAAAATACTAAAACATTTGGGGTTTTTTTTATGTATTAAATAGTCAGTAATAAACAAAACTGTAATGTTCCAATGCAGAGCACTAAAAATAATGAAGATGAAATTGATAGGTATACTAAAAAGCAACTTAATAAAAATCATAGATTTGCCAAACCAAGGCTCTTTTTGAGGCCTAGGCTAATTTAGCCTTACTTATTTTTCTGACTAGGAATTAAAACAAGAAAAAAAATTACCTCTGAAATAAAAACCTACACTGCTTTTAAATTCTCTCTCTTCACTGATCTATCATTTCTTCACTTCTCTTGCAATATAATAAAAACTCTCAAAGAAATGTCTGTAAAGATTTCATCTTCAATGTACTCATCACCTAAAATCCAGTCAATTCTTAACCATTACTGAAGTACAAGGTTGATAAATTTAAAGAAAAAAATAAAAAGATGGCACATTAGAGAGTAAGATCCATGGGAGTATTTAAAACAAACGTTTTGAAATAAATAAGCTTCCAAAGACAGATTAGTTACAACCTCTAACATTAAAAACCAGCTTATTACTTTGTGATAGCTCTCTACAAACTAGAAGTTCATTTCCACCCAGTTTCCAGCATAAAATTATTTTATAAGAAAAAAAAGTCGAGAGAAAACACATCAAGATTTACACACGCCTTCATAAGGGAAATTATTACTACAAAACTCCCTGATTTTAAGAGAAGCGAATCATACACAAGATTAACAATTACCTAAAACTGTAATAAAAACCACATAAGAGGCAACAAAAAGGTGTCCTCCAAACCTCCAAACTTTAAGTTCGAGCTTAGTAAACCTGAGACAGAACACACCAAAATAACTGCAGTCGTAACATATTTTGCGAGGCTAAGAATTATGCTACAGGGGCAGTATCAACAGTAGTGAAATTAGCCCTACATATGACTGAGTAGTGGTTTATAAGTTCTATCAATTTTTATGTGACTCCATGCAAATCAAAAAGTCAGACCACCACCACCAGCCTTTCTACATGACTGTACATCATATGCTCCACCATCAAGCCTCTATGCTCTCCTCACATGAGGGCCAGGTGTCATTTTCCATTTTGGCATGCAGACAGAATCTGCAGTTTCCTTCAGACACCCCATGAATCACCATGATAGGAATCTACCCAAATATAACGCAACATCAATCCTCTCCATGCCATTAAAAAAGTATAGTCTCCCCAGTCTTTTTGTTTTTCCACATATCCACAGTTGCCTGCAGATTTATTAACAGCAACTATTCACAGACACTGCAATCAAAGAGGGTCAAAAGTGCTTTAATTCCAAAGGCCTCAGCAAAGTTACAAAATAAGAAGTTCAGAGAGATGACAATAGTTAAACTGAAAGAGTTAGTTTACAACTAGAGAAACAAAACCACCACCAGATCACGCTTATGGATAACTGAGCATGGAAGAAGTTCAACACTGAGCAGGATTATTTTGCCTGATTCAGAGAAATAGTACAAATTTTAAAGTTACTGTCCTATGAGAACAAAGAATATGCATTATTCTGACAAAAAGAACCTAAGAGACTGAATTACTCCACTAAAAGAATAGTTTACAATGAGAGCAGAGAATGTTATTGAAAAACAGTCATCTGAACATACATCACAGCCTGATATAACAGTCAGAAGAGTTACTGTGACTTTGGGGATGTATTCCCTCGAAAACTTGGAATGTGGTAATGTGTTTGTAGGTTACCAGTGATATGACCGGCTTTGCTGTTTACACTTCAGGAAAAAAGTTGAGAAATTCATGATATTTTGAAATATCAAGCAGAAACTAAAATATGGCTGCGTGCCCATAAAGTACAGTTTCCTGCATAATATTTTAGAACTTCATAACTTGTATCATTGCTAAGAGTTACAACTATGTTCTCCCATTCAAAATTTTCCAGGCAATACATCCCCAAAGTTATGCTAACTGTCTTGACCATGACATGGGGCTAGGAATGCAAGTTCAGGGAGTTATTTAAGAACTCTCCTGATACCAGTTGTAACTAAGGCTGGCCGAGAGCACCAACACCTTTAGTGAGGCAATCGCTCCAGCCTGAGAGAGGGTGAAGGAGGGAGGGAGAGGGGGGGAAAGGAGGGAGGGAGAGGGGGGGAAAAGAGGGAGGGAGAGGGGGGGAAAAGAGGGAGGGAGAGGGGGGGAAAAGAGGGAGGGAGAGGGGGGGAAAAGAGGGAGGGAGGGAGGGGGAAAGGAGGGAGGGAGGGAGGGAGGGAGGGGGAAGGGAGGGAGGGAGGGAGGGAGGGGGGAAGGGAGGGGGGAAAGGAGGGAGGGAGGGAGGGAGGGGGGGAAGGAGGGAGGGAGGGAGGGGGGAAAAGGAGGGAGGGAGGGAGGGGGGAAAAGGAGGGAGGGAGGGGGGAAAGGAGGGAGGAGGGAGGGAGGGAGGGAGGGAGGGAGGGGGGAGAAAGGAGGGAGGGGGAGAAAGGGGGGGGGGGGAGAAAGGAGGAACACGGAGGAAGGAGGGAGACTGAGGGTTCCGCTCCCTGCAGCGGGCACAGGATCGGCCAGGACCACTGGACTCAGCGGCCGGAACGCGGGGCTGGGAGGCAGCGAAACGGGGCTGGGCAGAACCACTCCCCGTGGGGCAGCAGCTCCGCGCTGGGGGTGCCGCCGGCGGGACGGGACAGCAGAAAGGAGCCTCCGCCCGGCGCCCCGGCCCACCCGCTCACCTGCCCGGCACCTTCGCGCCGCTTCGCTTCCAGAACTGCTTCCTGGCGCCGTCGCTCGCCATGGCGTCACCTCATCCCCCTCCCAGTGGCGCAGCTGGCGGCCCCGTCCCGTTTCCTCAGCCTTCACTTCCCACCATCCCGTTCCACGGCAACGGCTCTGAGCGCCGCCATCTTGGCGCCAGGAAACAACCTCGCTCCTCATTCGCCAGCCGAAGCGCCCCGGAAGTTTCAGCCAACCAGAAGTGAGAGTGCTGCCGGGCGGGTCAGGCTGGGCCAATCGCAGCGAGGGACGGTGGGGCAATGGGTGGGGCGGGACCTCGCGGGGCGGCTGGGCCCTTGCTGCCCTTGGCTGGGCGGTGTGGTGTGGAGCTGGCAGGGTGGCGGTGGCCGCTGAGTCTCAGGCCGGTGCACAAACCCGGTTGAGCCTGCCGGCACCAGCGAGCCGCTCCCTTCCCTTGTGGTGGTGTGTGAGGTGCCAGCCTGGAATGGTACCGTTCTTGTTTCCTGGCTTTGATTTGCTAAAGTATACCTGTAAAGTCAGGTTTGACTTGGCTTTAAATCATGGAATCATCGAACAGTTTGAGTTGGAAAGGACCTTAAAGCCCATCCAGTTCCAACTCCCCTGCCATGGGCAGAGACACCTCCCACCAGACCAGGCTGCTTAAGGCCCCGTCCAACTTGGCTTTGACCCCATCCTACTTGGCCTTGGCTTTAAACTGGAAGAGGGAAGATTTAGATTAGACATTGGGAAGCAATTCTTCGCAGTGAGGGTGATGAGGCACTGGCACAGGTTGCTCAGGGAAAGTTGTGAATGCCCTTTGCCTGGAAGTGTTCAAGGCCAGGTTGGATGGCACCTTGAGCAGCCTGTTCTGGTGGGAGGTGTCCCTGCCCATGGCAGGGGGGGTTGGGACTGGATGATCTTTAAGGTCCCTTCCAACCCAAGCCAGTTTATGATTCTATGATTCTGCTTCCAGCTACTCCAAATATGATGCTTTCAGGCTTTAATTCTTTATTCATAAATAATAATTTGGAGTACACTTCAGGAAGAAATGCAAAACTTACCATGGAAGGAGATACTAACTGAAAATAAGAGGACTAATTTCAATCAAATTAAATCTAAGACAGTTTTCTAACAAAATGCATCAGATTTTTTCTGTTTTATTTTTTTCCAATTGTTTACCCAGTTACCTTGGGGATGGAGCGGCAGTCTTTATTCTTTCTCAGCTTTAAAGTTCTCATTATTGGACTTATCCAGTCTTTGTTTCCACTTGGTTTATTTGCTTTGAAATCATACAAGATTGAGAGACTTTTTATGTATCATCTGTAGAGTTCTCAGCTATTCTGATCCAGGGATACATCACTTCTGCAAACAAAATTGGCATGTCTTCGGAGCATGGCTCCTGAGAAAACAATGTTCTTATAGGCTTTTTTGCTGCATCATAATTTAATTTGTGAAAGATTGTTCAGCGAACATTCTGCCATAATTAACTCAAAAACTGGCATGTAGTACAAGACCTGACCTACAACACAACATTTAATCCTTAGTATATATTTCGTGTGTAGGTTAGTTATTAAGAATAAAAAATAATAAAAATTTCTGCCTGCTTTGGGATTTACTTCAGCAATTATGTCTGAGAACTGAAAAAAAAAAGGTTTTGCAGGATCACGGTCCAGAGGTTGAAGCTACATGTCCTTGTAGTTTCAATTCTACTTATAGATAAATATTCTATGGGTAGTATCATCTTGTCTACTTCTGTCCTTTAAATAGGAACCTTCTAACAGGTTATGGACCTGTAAAATTTTGTAATGCATTGTGACCTTGAGTACCGCAACTTTCATATATGAACTACATCTATTACCTAAAGTGAAACTGAAACCTGCAGGGTATGATTGGAACTTTGCCTGGTCTTAGCTACATAGGTATAAATTAGACCTGTTGCTGTTAGAATACAAAACTGAAGTAGTTTCGGCTATGAAAGTTAAAAAAAAGTGATAAATCCATAAAAGATATATTCTATAATTAACATTAATATGAATGTTGAAACTAGGTTTATGTTCTTTTTTTCTTTATATTTGTTCATTGTTGACCTTTGTTAAAGGGAAACTTAATTAGCTTCAGCCTAGATAGCCTAAGCCATCTGTCATCCTTGTAGAAGTTGACCTGAATCCTGAAGTAACGCCATTTGACTTTGTGTCAGCCTAGTGCAGCCATGTGGAACTTATGGTTCATTTTAGAAGTGGAGGTTTTAATGGGGTACATAATAAAATCAGTACAAAGTTAACTGCAGTGTTTAGTTTTCATTATATTCAGTATATGCTACATAGTGCTTAAGGTTTTTTTAGTGTGGTGCTGCATTTTATACTGGAAATGTGTATTGTATTCATTTGTTCACCTGAATAAGTCTGACCTGCAAATTTGTATCAAGAAGAACTTGAAGTACACAGTCACAAAATCTCTGTCAGCACTAGAGTGGAGAGAAGCTGCCAGATTAGACCTTTGGACTGAAATAATCTGAAACTGGACTGGGCTCTCTCCAATGTTAACTTTCAGGAAGGCAAGGCCTTAGCATTAACTTTTATATTTTTTCTTTATTCTGTGCTTTATTTTATCCCAGACACAAATCTGTGTTGCCAAGATTCCAGACATGGAAGGGATCTGGGAGAAAAACCCCATCACGTAATTTAGGTACAATCATTTATGCCTATCATTCAATCCCATCCCACCGCAAAGAACGTGTCCTTGTAAAGGACTTGTAAACTGCTATTAATAGAGTATCATAAGAAGGTATATTCATAGCTGTACAATATTTGGAAGGAGAAGGTGGTCTGAGCATGTATTTTAGAAATGTTCCTGTTTAACTCTTTTGGTTACAGAAATATAACATGGGCAGCTGAGGGCATACACAGATTCAGCTGTCAACCTCTTTACTGTATCTGAGAAGCAGATCTGCCAGTGTTCAGTTGCTGTCATTCCAGAAGTATAACAACAGTGCAGTCACCTGGCTTGCTGCAGCTTATTATCATCGTCTTCAAACACAAGAATCTAGATAAACACTTGGGAAATTGATTAGTGTTAAGTTTTGCTTAACTGTAGTTACACTGCTTCCAACGTCCAGACTAGGTATTTCAAAGTCCGCATAGCTATATTAACCAGACTTTGCCCTACTGGGATTACAGTATAAACTTGCAGTAATATTTCAGTTGCCAGTTGTGTGGGAATTTTCATTATTTTAGAGCAAGAAAGCCTACTGTAGTATTTGTTTTGTTTCATGCGAATTTGTGTGCAAGAATTTATAGTTAGGAAGAGGTCTGTTGTCAGCATGGGCAAGTAATGTATTGAGCTAATAAGAGGTTTATGTGGTTTTTTTCCTTATTATTTTTTCTTTGCTGTTATTTTTCTTGGGCATTTTTCAGAATCGAGTCACTGTGCGCAGTGTTATTGAGGATGCCCAGGAATTTTTCTGTATGTTCTGAAATTGTAGAAGTATAGCCATGTTCTTGGCTGATCAAATTAGGAGTGTTGTAGATTGCACTAGCAATAATTTGACCAAAGTAGACACTGAAATGTTTGTTTTGTGTGATACTTGGTGAGCTATATATGCAGTTGTTTGAGTGGACATTCAGTTATACCAATTTGATTTCCAGCTCACCTGTTCTACAGAGCTTTTGCTAATATAGTTGTGCTGGTACGGTTATACAGGTAGATGTTTCTGTGGAGCTACAGTGTAGTTTGGGAAAGAAGCTTTTCTGATGATGCATGAGGAAGTATAGATTGATGCTAAACAAAATTAGCCAAGCTGACAGCAGCACTCCTTTGCTAACTTAGCTACGCTTACACCAGGATTTGCTGATAAAGTTGTGTAAGCTAGGGAGTGTGCTTTTTCATTCTTATCCTTACATCGCTGTGTCAGCAGCATGCTGTAATGTAGATACAACTGCGAGGTGTGATTTAAACTGACTTATTCTACAAGTTAACAAGACTAGCTTTCTCTATATGCATTTTTTGTTTGCTTTAATCAGTAAGAAAAAAAATTAAACTGAATTCAAATGAGCCACTGGTGGAGGTGCTTCTGAATGCATCACACAGGGTTTTCTGTGGTGACTGATTGCTCTTTCCACTTGGTCCGTGCACATGCCTTATACTGAGCCATTGTACCCATTGTATCCATTGTAGATATCATAGATGAAGCAATTCTTTAAAATAAAATTGAGAAAAGGGAGTGGTTTCCAAACAAAATAACCCAAACCCAGTATTCTGTACAAAAAGAAAAGGGTAGTATCAAGAGAGTGCCTCTTCTACTAGGAAGGCCATCCCTGAGGGTACAGTGCTTGGTTACAAAAAAGATATGAGGCAAGGTAAGAGGAATGAGGGAAGTACTCATGTAGAACCATGGAAAAAAGAACAAAGAGATGTTCAAAAGAGGAATAGCCAGTAGCTAGATTAGAAATAATCTGACAATGTCTGTTGGGTATAGCCTGGAACAGTAGTCTGTGTTCAAGGAGTGCTTGCTTACTGGCAGTGGATGAAACTGCTCTTTCCTGAAGTCTAATGCAATATGCAGTTGAGCCATGATAGTTCTCTTCCATTGATTGTTGATAGAAATTTCGTCTCTTTAAATTATACAGTTCAGATCAGTTTCTGAACTTCACATTTAGCTTGCTATCAGAACAAGATGCAGAGTATAATCTTTGTAGCATTTGCTGATTTTCTGAAGCTAAAAGATCTTGAGTTATTGTGAGAGCTTTACAGGTGCCAGATGACCTGATTAGTACTGCAGCTTGATGAGGCAGCAAGCATTTCTCTAAAGTCAGTAAGAGCAGGCAATTTCTTGGAATAGACACAGAACCTTTTTGTTTTCCAAAGTCATAACAAATAGAAAAACTGTCTACTATTGCTTTATTGCTTTACATGAAATACAACAGAATGTAAAAGAAGGGTGTCTGGAGCTTTTCTTCTCAATTACAAGTGTCATCTGTAATTACCCAGAGTGCAAAACCAGATTTGCGTATGTAATATGAGAGTGAATTGGGGGCTCAGATCCCTTCTCTGAATAGCCATACTCACCTTGCTAATGGCCTCACTTTTTTTCCTTTTAAAGTTCGTATCACTGAATTTTTCAGAGAAAGTATCTGAAATAAAGTTTCTTACAACTCTAAGAAGGAATTGAACAGCAGATTTAGGTACTCTGGTTCAACCTCTCAGTTTTGTTCATGTTGATTCTGAGAATTTCCTCTCAAATTTCAGGAAGCGTACAGACACAGGGAGAAATATTTCTCAACATTATTTATTTTTTGGTTATCCTGCTGCTGCTGTAACTGTTGATACTGATCTGCTCTGACCTGTGGTTTGTAACAACTTCTTATGAGTTTATATGTAGATCTTTGAGCCTTTTTCAGTGGTGGAAACCTCCAGACTTATAAATCTCTATAAAAGGTATGTTTCCTTTAGTTCATTCCCTGGCCACTCTGTGGTTTTTTTTCTAGTCTTCTCTTTAACTATCCAGCTCCATCACCAGCACTTTTTGAAATTTCATTTGATATCTCCTTGAATGTCTATATCTAATTTAAGTCTGCCACTGATTTCTCTTTTGATGCCTCAAAGCCATCGTTAGTGCCTTTTTCATGTCATTTGTGTCTGTGTGTAGGATTAGGTTTTGTTAGTATTTCTTGACAGCAAAGCCTTTACCATGCTAATCAAACCCATTTCTCTCTCAATTAATTTCTCTTTGATCCAAATGTATATTAGAAGGTAATTAAGTTTCACTCTTTACTTTTTAATCCATTCTGAGTTTTTCTGCATAGCAGCTGAAATGTACATTTAAACTGAAAACAGTCTACTTCCTCTTTTTTTAGTGTCCCACACATTTTCAGTTTTGAAATCCTATTAATACAATTTTTGTCGAAAAGGATTAATGGTAGAGCAAGTTCAGGTAGTGTAAGGTGAATGACAAATAAAGGATAGAATATAATTTCACCATTGGCCTTGCAATGTGTTGAATAGATATACTTCCAAAAAATATCTTCAGTATAATACATTATAGTTACTATTCAAATCAAGTGAGTTGTATCAAAGTCATCTTTTCTTTTTCTTAAAGAGTAGTACTTCAGAGGTATGTCTATATCAGATCTCATTAACTGCTCTTCAGCTGTTTTTGAGGTTTGTATATGCTTGTGTTTGAATGAGAGCAAATGTAAACAGGAGTGATGAGTGACATGAAGATATTGCAGTTGGAATTCTAGTAACAGGATCCTTCCAGCATCACTTTCAGCAGAAGAGAATTACTGTGTGCTCCCATGTTAATGCTGTTGGCTGAGCCACCCATTTTACTAGCGAGAGTGTTGGGAATTATAGAATGGTTTAGGTTGGAAGGGACCTTAAAGATCCTCTAGTTCCAGCACCCCTGCCATGAGAAGCAACATAAAATCATTTTGCAAAGAAAATTGAGAGTAACTCCAGATATTTGGGTGAAAAGACATGTTAAATACAACAAAGTACTTCATTATACCTTTGCTTTAAAGCGTTGCTGCTCCTTATCCAAGAGGCATATTCTGTTACTGATTTGGATTTACAAAGTACTCATTAGCTGATAAATGCTTTCCCAATTTAAGAACCAGAAAGGAATCAAAACCTTAGTAGATTTGTTCTTTTTAGACCTTGTTAGGTTTGAGAAAGGAGTTGGAATAGTACAAGTTTTTCTGTTAGAGGGAAAAAGTAAAAATTCAGATTAAGAAGTGAGAATGAAGTATTTCCCTATTCATATCACTTTCCTGTATAACTCAGCGTGTCACGTTGTGTTATAAAGTAATAAAAGGAAGAACAGCTCAGCTTCTAAACCTTGAAATGAAAATTTGCAATTTTGCTTCAATGGTCTTGACAGTTGTTTCAGGTCTGGCAATCTTAGTGCAAGAAATGAACTAAGAATACTGACGTAAAACCAACAGAGAGTCCCAGACTTTTGAAGAGAAAATGATAAGGCAATCACAGGCAACTCCTTGGAAGTTAAAGCCATTATAAATAGAAAGAGCTCAAAGGATTAATCTCTTCTACTGAAAACCTGAAATATAGTGGTAATAATTCTAGCATGGATGGTCATTAAAATAAGATTTCAGAAGTAGCCAGAGGAAATAAATACGTTATGCATTATTTTTCAAAAATCTGAAAAATCAGCTATGGGCTGAAGAACAGGAACAGTATTGAAATACTAATGAAGTTTGAAAAGTTCTGTGTTCTCCTTTTTTGGTTTTATTTTATGAGAGGAAAGATTTGTACAAGGAGATAGTATGTTATATTAAACTAGCTCACGTAGCCAAGGGAAGAATGGATAGGTTTCTGTTGTACTGTATTCTTGTTCCCATGTTAATAATACTAGAATTATTAATATCAAGATGATCCCATACCATCTTTATTGTCTATAATTTAAATTAATTTGGATGTGGTACCCTTCTGTTTGTACCAGCTCTCAGACGATGCCAGCTAACATTCCTACTGATGATCTAAAAATTCAAAATTCCTTTTGCTGTGCACTTACAGGTGGCAAAAATTAAAAGTTGCAAATACTGATAATGGCAATCACTACTGAAGAATATAGCGGAGTCATTACATGATTTAGTGGATGGAAATTAATATTAGAAATTAAGGGGAAATACTATCTAAAGAGTGAAGATAAGCAATTGCATCATTGAGTAGAGGATGCAGGAACTTCTCTATAAATTTAGTTCATAAAATCAAGATAGAATGTCTTGCCGAAAAATATGCTGTATTTCAGCTACAGTTCGTTTGGCCTGATTGGGGTATTTACTGTGTGAAAAATTGGTGTTCTTTGAGCAGAAAATTAGAGATCATCATAACAATCCCTTGGGCTGTGCAACCTATGAATTGCTCTCAAAGCTATTCCCTTATGAGTTTCTTCTTATTATTCATCTCTCTTTTGCCTTGTATTACTTAAGCAATAGAGATGCAGTTACATTCCATTGTTTTAGACACAGAATGCACATTAGATACAGATGCTTTGTCTTATATAGAAATCAAATTAATATGTGGTTTCATTGGAGTATATGATATAAGAATAATGATTTTTTTTTTTTTCTTTCTGGAAAGAGGACATTTAAGGGAAGAAATCTATTTAAATTCCTGTGTCTAAAAATGAGCTTTCCTGCGTTTATGTAGAGGAAGAAAGAGGGCCATCTCTGCATAGTTTTTAGTCTGACTGAGATCTAAACTGCTGTCTGGAAATGCACTCAGTGTCTTCACTGAGAAGTCAGGAGTGGTTGCTCCTTCTGTAACATGCCTCATGAGTAGCGGTCTGGATTGGGACATTTCCTTAGGAAAAAATAACTCAGGCAATTTTTTTATAGCTCTTAAATAATTAGCCCGTTGAAATGTGAACATATGGGAGCAATGAAGGAATAAATCACCTTAGCAGCAGCTATGCGAGTTCTTTATAGTATTCCAATTTTCTGTCTGTTAGACACAGCACAAAAGAAGAAAATGTCCACTTTATCTCAGTGCTAATAGTTGACAGTATGCTCAAAACAAGTAAAACTAATGAGAAAATTACTATGGTAGAGAAATAGCAGTCAGTTTTCATCTAGTGCTTAGAAATGATGGATCTAGGATAAAACAGCCTTCAATAGGCTTTGGGTTTGGCCATGATGTTTTTCATAGCACCCTTGTTGTTATGTAAACTCTCAGGATCTAACATAGCTTAGGAAATCTTCCGTTGTGTTTTATTTTTTCCGTTGTGTTTTATTTTTTTTTGCCTTTCTTGAAGGCAAAGGACTATTCATTCCCTCTGCATCTCATTACTCTTTTCAGTGTGCTCAAGCATGTCTGGAGAGGGGCTGAGGTGCCTTTAGCTCCACTGGAAACATTATGTCATCATCTCAACAAGTTGTTGTAAAGCCAGGAAAGGATCAATACTTTGATGAGGAGGTGCTGACTCAAAACCACATTGTTATTTGATAAAGGAACACTTGGAACACTTTCCAAAGCATTTCCCATGGTATGAATCTCTAGTGACTTGATTTGTCTCTCGCCTAGGAAACTGAGTTGATTCATCTGTAAATACCTGTCTGCCAACCTCAGATAACAAGAAAAATTGCACCTTCTGCCCACATTAGGCTTCAGCCTTTTAGCCATTTCAATAGTATACTTTCTTTGTGAAAGAAGTGGTTTACATAGCAACAATTAATTCAGTGGGGAAGGAAGGAAAAGGTTTTAGCCTTTTTCCTGCTGTCAACACGAGACAAGTCTAGCATTTAGTCTGTACGACCACACAGCCCTGGGCGCACTACAGTGCATGGGGAGCAAGGACTGGCAGCCCACAGGAGCTTGACTGTGAAAGGATATTGTGCTGCATGCAGTCCTTCCATCCACCCTCAGCCAGCTTCCCTGCCAGGCTGCAGTGCCAGTGCTATCAACTGTGGCCGCCCCAGGATTTTCAGCTGAGACAAACCAGGACAGCTCATGCCTCCATGTCCATGTGTTGTGAAAGGCAGGACAGCTAGAGCTAAAAGGCTCTCCGTTGAAACAAGCTCATCTCTCCACCGAGAAACAAGTCTCAAAAGAGATTAGGGTTGTTAAGGGTGCTAAAACAACATTGCTTCAGATGATATCGTAACTAGTATACGGCAATCAGGCATTATGTAATGGGTGAGTAAAATTGATTGAAAAAAATGGGCTGACCAAACCATTTAGACTCTTTCTATCTTCTTCTAGAAGTCTAAGATGGCTTTAGCAGAAAGGCTGTGTGGACATCCTGTAACTCTGTATGAGCAGCCTATCATCTGAGGGGAAAGCACTACTTTACTAGGTATTGCAGTTTCATTTAAGCCTCCTGTTGACCCAAATTCTAAGTAAACCGATTAGAGAATTTAGATGCCCAAAGACCAGAAATTCTTTTTATGAAGTTTTTTTCTTTTTTCATCAAAGAGAAAAATAATGACTCCAATAACCTTAATATTGAAGGGGGAAAAGGGAGGGCTCAGCATCTTTTCACAATATATAGAAACACTTGATATTAATTGTGTGTTTGCGCTCTGGTTGATAAAAACTCAGTATCTAGTGCAGTTTTGAATGGATTTTTATTTTTTTAATAGACAGAAGTTGCTCATGGGTGTTATCACCGTAAAAAGGTATTTAAATTGATAAAAGGCAAGTTTAACAGTGTCAAATTACATCCATCATACTTGTTCAGGTCTAATTTGTTGAAAGTACTGATTCTTCCTTGTGTTCTGGAGTGCTGAAAATCTTGAATAATTCATGTCCATTCTATCTCAATTTTACTGTTACATATGACTATTGAAATGTCAGGTATAACATTTGGATTGTAAGAGCTCCAGAATTATTGACAAAAAAACATGGCTTCATCTTATTTTCTTCAAACCTAAGCAATGCAGAACCTGCTTTTCATGTGGAAGATCTGGCATTCTCTACATCTGGAAGGCAAGAGCAACTTGAATACTTACGTCACCTTAAAAGAATTGCTCAATATTTGTTTGCTATTTTGTTTCTTTCAACAGTGAAGCCATATGATCTTTTACTCTGGTGGAAGAAATGGGCAAGCAACTTTGTCGGTTGTGAAAATCCTTTCATCAGCTCTCACAAACTTCAGTGGTATTGTTCATCTCTTTCATACCAAGGAAAAAGGATCAATATCCAAGAGACCTTTTGCAGGCCTAGGAGTCCTGGAGAAATCAGCCTGCAACAAGCATTTGAATGTTTATTCTTGCATGCACCCTTTTTTCTTCTTGCCACCTGCTCATCTGAACCACATTGCCATAGATTTTTCCCTGGCAAGTAGACCTCAGCATACATGTATGCAATGCCTGGGAATAAACTGAAACTAGGTGGTAAGGTTTCATACTGCTCTGAGAAATACTGACGTTCATAAAGAGTCCAGAATGGGATATAATGGATTCTGAGGTCTGTAACCTTGACAAAGACATGTTTTCTTTGAAATAGTCTGAGAACTTTTATAGCAACCACAAGAAAGAATAGCCTTCTGTGCTGTTCAGAGAGGGCTGGGCTTCATGTCTACATCCTTTTCTGTTACAATTAGTCTACTTTGTTTGTCCTCAATAATAGCAATAAAATGAATTCATTGTAACATCACTATGTAAGTGAATCTGTCATTTCATACAGGATCAATGCTTTTTTCTAATCTAAGCAGGCAAAAATAAAATTTCCTCATACTATTCCTAATATTAAAATATTATCAAAGCCCACTCTCCTGGTTTTAGTTTAGGATTGGACTTTCAACATATGATTTTTCCTGTTGGAAGGAAGCGTATAGCTCAGGAGTATCTTCCCGCTTGCAGAGGAGGATCCAGGGAATGTTTTCCTTGTCACCAATGTTTTCATCCAGTACATTGCAATAAACAGAGTTGTGCAGTTACTGATAATTCTTCTTCAAGAAAGCACAAGCAGTTTCCTCTGAGGTTGCTATTAATACCTCGTTATGAGATTATGATAAGAAATCTCTCTGGAGTCTGCCAGCAAAACAGCTGTTGGAGCAGATGAGTTGATACCGTTCAATGCTTAATGTTTTGGTAATTTCATTCTTGACGATCAAGTTAATTATCATTTGCAGCATGTCCTGGTGTCAGTCAGCTGAAGACCGAAGTGTTCCAGCACGATGTTTCAACCTGACATTTTTTCATGTCAGCATGACCACTGGGCTGTTAATGTGAATCTGCGTTTTTGGAACCTACTTACTTTGATAGTAGCATCAGTGTATTAGGAGGTAAAGTCTGTTTATTACAGTAAATGCAACACTGATAATGTTAAGATTATCATTGAAAAATATTAATATAGGAAAGGAGAAAAATAGTCCTTCATGGAGTTCAAAGAGCACATCCTACTGTATCCCACGCTCAGAAGTGTTGCCCCTGTATATAGATGGATGTTTGGAGGTGGGATTTCCATTTGAGATGAGTGAAAAATTCTGGATCTTTCTTTAGATACACTTTAAAGATTTTTTTGTGAATTCATACCTTTCTTATACATGCTTTCTGGAGATTTAGCAAAAGAACATTTACTTAAAAAAGGGTTCTTCCTAATTCCAGTGCTGTGATATTTGTGCCCACACAAACCCATACAAAAGCTGCTTGAGAGGCAGTAGTAAAAACTGTGCCAAATATATTCAGCTGTTTACTTTCAGTATCAGCAGTGCTGCAGGGATCTTGGCATATGGCCCCCACTATTTGAAATCTGAGGAAATTCCCACTGGGACTGAGACCAAACACTTTCTTGCAACCATTTGGTGGGCTTTTACTAATGTAGTGTTTTAAAAGGCTGATGGTTAGCAGCCTCTCACTGCTCAGGAATCCAGCTGAGCTGCTTCGCAGAGTGCTGTTCAGCTTGCCTTGGTTGCAAACACAATTCAACCATTCCCAGCTGTGTTCTGCTCATTTACAGCAATGATTAAGTTCTTCCCAAGACTTCAATATAGAAGTCATCTACACTGCATAATGTATAGTGCTTCTGTTGCTCTTTGCTACAATTTTAATATCAAAGCAGAGAATGATTGGGTTTTTTAACATTAGAATTTTCAGAAATATCATCTCTTACTTTCCTTTTCCTATTCTAGTGGCCCTACAGAAGCAGGCTAAAAACAAATCTGTAACTGAAAATTCTATTTTTATGTAAGAGGCAGCTTTTAGTCTCTTTAAACGGTACATATTAGACATATTAATAAAAAAGTGTGCATGAATTTTGAGTAAAAACTGTTTTCCTTCATGATTATTTGTTTTTCACCAGTTTGGTGTTTCTAATCTGTGTCTATTCTAAGCAGGGCTCAGGTTTACAGTTTTACACCAGTAAAGGGCAGAAATGTTGATTGTAGACTGTGAATTGGGTAGGCCCAGCACTTTCTACATTGTTCAAAATATGGTGCTAAAGGTAGCATTCCCCCAGCTTCTCATAGCAACTGCATTACTGCAGTTCAAACTAGTGCCTAATCCTACAGAGATGTCAACTGCATTGCAGTTTGACGTATGGAGTATAGTGTCCTAGAATACTGTAATAAAGAAAGCTTCTGTAATTGAAACATGTTCCAACAAGCCATGAAACTATTCTTAAACTTGCATCATCTTACATCCAAGAGAAAAATCTTATAATCTGTTGAATATCCATTGATTTGAAGAAAGCTTTTGACCACTCAGAAATGAGCTGGATTTTGAAGGATGATGGAAGGACCAGGCTATCAGAGAGAGATTTCCTCAGGCACTGTAAAGGTCAGTGGAAATCCAAGCCAACAATGTCTCCACAACAAAGAATGGCAAATGAGATTGCATCTTAGGGACTGCATTGTTTTTGCTATTTTGTGCATTTGTGCTTGACATTGCCCTAAAAGAATCAACAGCATTCAATTCTGAACCATTCCAGGCTACAAAAACTCATGTAGGATTTGATCATTCACAAATAGTCTACTCTAAACAAGATATTTAGTTTGTAGGCTGATCTTCTGCTTCTACTATCAGCTTTTAAATATTGATGTCTCCAAGGAAATATGAAAGATTATGTGCTAAAGAGGAAAATACAGTGTGCATTCCAAATTAATTGGTAACAGTGAGCTTGAAAATTGATGTGCTTTTGCATCAGAAAAAAAAAAAGTAGCTTCTTCAGCCAAACTGAAGTGACCTGTTCTTACCATGCTCCTGTATGAGTCAGAAATTTTACGGAGAAGCTGCATCCGTCCATGGATTTCCGCTCATGAAAACCTGTCATGAGAGGATCCTATGTAATTGCTCTTAATGAAATAATATGATACCTTTTTGGTTTTAGTTGGTTTGATTAAATGGTTATTGAGTCATTAATAACAATATCCAAGAAGCACTGTGGAGTAGATGTGGTTTGGATAGGCTATAAGTGACAGAGCAATTCCTACACATGAAAAGGAGGATGGATGGTAAGACAATACTTCAGAGATATCCTAGAAGCAGATTAGACTGAAGACACCTTGTCAGAAGATGCTTCTGGATTCCTAAACCAAAATGATGTCTTCCACACAGGGTTAAAAGTATCTAGACATGTTAGCATGTTAACATCTACATCATCTTTGTCTCTGAGACTATGATAATGATTGTGATTCTGACTTCACAGAACTGCTATTACACCAGTTGTGCATTACGCCTTTTGATAAAAAATAAATATGAAAGAAATTAGAGATTCTCTACTATTTTTACAAGGTTCTGTAGAACATCATTTATAGAAATGGTCAAATGAGCAGTATATGTTGTATTATTGGTGGATTGGGGGAGAATAAATCATAAGTTATACAGCCAAATACTAATGCTTTAGAGAGTATCTCTGTAGATTCAGTCCCAGATGGGTTAATACAAGATTTACTTAGGCATGATAATTGCTTCACCATTGCAAAACTGTTAAAAACCAGGATATTTTAATTTGATGGTTAACAAAAGTTTTCTACATTAGCTGCTGTATCTTGAATGTACTGAGATAATGACTTAAAGCCATTATAATTCAGGCATCATTTTACTTGAAATTTGTTTGATTTTTTGAACACTCATACTATACCAGGAACTTGAAACGCAGTCATGAAACTATGAAATATCAGATAGTGTCCATCAATTCTGAGTTACGGTAAACCCATTGATACAAAGGAAGTATCATTTGCCAGTTGCCCATGGAGATTTGGAGCCTGGAAAATCTTCAGATGGCATACAAAGTCAAGTAGAGCCAGGAGGACGTTTTTAAAAAAAAACAAAATGCTTTCTGCAACCATGACAGCTATTCCACCAAGCTGATCAAACTATAAAAGTGGTCTGACCTAGTGGCCCTGGGCCAAATATAGGTTTTGAACCAGTCTACATTAGCAATTTTTTCAGAGCACTGGTGCAGTTTTGAAGCAAATCTCTCAATTTACTGAGTTCTGAGGACAGTTGTGGTACCTGTGAAACAGATTCTACTTGGAAGGAAACTAAATCCAGAAGCGGTGCAGTGTTCTTAAGGGACAACAGGTTCCTAACTTGTTTGTGGACTATACCCCTGAAAGGTCTTCCAGCTTGTGCCTATCAGTTTTCCCTGGGCATTGAACTGCTTACGTAGTCGAGAGCTTTGGTGCAGAAAACTAGGCAACACCTAAACCAGGGTGAACCTCATGAGCCTCATATAGTGGAGACGTAAGGAGCCTTAGCACCACACACTTTGATCTACTGATTGCACTCCTAGTAGGGGAGAAAACGTGCCTAAATGATTAGAAGTTCCCTTGGCTAAGACATTAATCCTGGCATTTAGGTGACAAATCTCTAAGGTGTCCCTACCAGAAAGGGTTATCAGATACAGGGAATGACATTCAGTTGCCCGAACCCAGGCATTTAGTGCTATTTTAGATGTAGAGTAGCTATAGGGTATCCACCCTTAGCTACCAGCTGCTTCTTCAGAGGATGTGGGTCTATTCTGAGGCCCTGTGTCATATCTGCTTCTCACATACAGACACCTTGCCTACCCAAAGGCCTCTCCACTGTCTCTGGGCCCTTTGTTTTCAGCAAATGGATAACATTGAGCTTCAGCACCCAGATGTATGCTAAACCAAAAATCAGAAAAAAAATCTAGAGCTTTGAACAATTACCTTTACTAATCAAGCCAGGACAGAAATCCAATGGCTCGCACAGCTTGGGTGCAAACATGCTGTTTTGGTGTCTCTCTAGAAAGTGGGACAGTGATAGGGAGTGATGATGACAGCTTTAATTGTGAGTCTGCTTTACCCACAGGTGTTTATGCCTTTCCAAAGCACAGACTACTTATTCATATGTTTGAAACTAACTTTAAGAGGCAATACTCTACAACTATCATTAGGCTGTCTCACTTTCTGCAAAGCAAGCATTATTTATTCTTAAGTATCATACTCTCTGTACAGCTAAATAGGTTACCAGAGAGAAGAACACAGGAAGGAGAAAATTCTAAGATTTTTACAATTAGCAAATTAAGTTTCAAGGATAAAAAAATCTAGCTGCATTATATTTCAGTTACTCTGAGGTGAGATACTAACATCCTTATTACCCAGTGAATTTGGACATTCAGGTAAATGCTTTTTTTTCACCTGACTGGACATCCATACCAGCATGTATACCCATGCAATTTGTAGTCGTGGTCTCTTCAGAGAGTGAAAGGAAATAGTCTTTCTTCAGCTTTATTTTGCTGTTACTCCTGTTACATTTTAGCTGATAGTTTTCAGAAAGCCATGCTGGCATTGATTCAGTTAAGTAGAAACAGTTTCTGTGTTTTAACCCAACTTCAAGCAATGTGTCTGTGGAGCTTGCTATGCATATTTCTCTAATCAACTGTGTGCAACATTGCTTGTCTTCTGAAAGAGTGCCTTATGAATATGGGGGTTTGTGCTGTTATAAAAGGGAAATGTAGGTATTTATTTCCTCCTACTCTTGTCCTGTTTGTAGTCAGGCATTGTCAACTACTGTTAAGCCTATAGTTTAATTTCTGTTTTTCACTGAGACATCCATAGAACTCTTCTCTTTTTCCCTCTCTCCACTTCATGTTCTATCCCACCGAGTTTCAAAATGCTTTCTTCCAAACCCAGAATGATTTATGATGTTGAGATTACCATACAGTACGAGTAAGTCTCACGTATTTTTTCAGTAGAGGTGGTTGTTGGCTGTGAAAGACACATGTAGCATTAGCTTCTATCCTAAGAATTCTAGTCACAGTCTCAAAAATTTGCTTAAAAAAAGAAAGACAAATTAAATGTTGTACAAGTCCATTTTAGACTGAGTATTTATTTCAACTCAATACTCCTTCTCTGGTTTCTATTATAGTTGCTGTTCCAGCCCTTCTTATATACCCATTCTACTGTAACAGATAAGGAAGTTTCTCACAGCTAAATCTTGTATGAATGTGTTATTGGTTCAAGTCTCATTATTACATTTCCTTTTCTAATCAGGGCAAAGGATCTGTTGTTAACAGTGTAATCTATTTTCCTGTTGACTTGGTCTTAGAGATACAACCATAAATGAAGTTGGTTTGAATGCTGCCTTTACACTCAGGTTCCTTTTCAAAACTTTGATTACTCCTAATGTCGTTTCTTAGTCACAGTGATTTAGAATTATGTTCTTCAGAGTCAAGATTTTCACAAAACTATTCACGTTAAACTGTCTGGAGATAGTTTGAAGGTGACTGATTTTTTAAAGCAGTGCAGTTTTATTCATAGTTCTGACTAAATGAGCTGGTTGACTAAAAATTTGTGCAATCTTTTGAAAACGTATCACTTCCATCAAAATCTACAGTTTCTACAAATTGTATTTTAGAATGACATGTAGCCTAGTCAGCTCTAAATGTGCATCTGATAAAATAGTGTGTTCCAAATTAGTCAGCTATTGCCATCTGGCAAGAGAAACAGATTACAGATGTTTACCAGGTTACTTTTTAGTCTTTGAATTTTCTTTTCAGAACTATATTCAGAAATATCCTCAGAATGAATGGCATCCCTTTGAACAACTATGAAGTCAGATACAGCAAATGTTCCTTAAATGTATTTGTTTGCTACAATTAAATATTTAACTTCAGTTATGAAAAGATCCTCTTTGTTTATCATTGCGCTCTTTTTTGGGTAGCTGCGTCTTATTTTATATTCTGTTCTTAGCTTTCCATTTAATTTTGATACCAGATAATCAAAATGAGATGAAACCAGTTCAAGTCAACATGCATGCTGAGCTATCAAGACATAGTACAGAAATAGCTTTGCTTTGTGAGTTTCATGCAAAGTATTGGCATGTATTTGCATTCAGGTATCACAGATTCATACAAATTCATACTAGCTGTCATCATCTGTACTTCAGAAGTCGGCTGAGAAACAATCAAAGTGAAAATTACTCTATTCAGACAAACTGCTTCAATCCATCTTTGATCTGATCATTCAGAACCTCAGTCTTTGAAAGAGAATTTCACCTGCATTTCTAAGCATTTACTTTAGGTTTATATTGTACTTTCAAAATATTGTACTTACATCAGAAAGTAGCATTGTTAGTTAAATCACATTTTAATTAATTAAACCAGGTTCAAAGAGACAATTCACTGGAATTTAAAGACAGAACACCCTTCCTTCTTCTACCTTAAATCCACAAATGAAACTTCAAAAGAATCTACAACTAGGATTTGTGTTTGCAAAGGTAGATGTTATTAAAATATAAATTTGTGTACCCCTGAACTTTGCAATTATATGATGAATCAATAAGAGGATTGATGAGACTGTGTCCAAAGACTGATGAGACTGAGAAAACATATATATGCGTGCTTTATTTCACATATTCTTATCTTTTCTGAATTAATTTTTTTCTGGTAAAGGTATGGTGTGGGATTGCTTTTTCCTCCTGAAACAAAAATGGTGGGATAGTTTGAATGAAAATATGAAACTATAAATCTTGAGTATAAATCATGAATTTCTCAACATGGACTTTCAGGAAAGCCAAGTCTGTGATCTAATGCTACTTGACTTCAAAATGACAGTACTTACAGAGAGTTTGATGCATTGGTTGTTCTAGTTTAGCCAAATGTCTTTGCCTTTCTAAGCATCCTTCTTCCTCATATAGTAACTCTGCTATCTTGTAAATAGTGACTATGTCTTAGAATCATAGAATCTTCTGGTTGGAAAAGACCTCTGCGATCATCGAGTCCAAGCGCACCCCTCATCTGCCAAACCATGTCCCTCAAAAACTCATCTATCCTTTCTTTAAATACCTCCAGGAATGGTGACTCAACCACCTCCCTGGGCAGCTGTTCCAGTGCCTGACCACACTTTCAATAAAGAAATTCTTCCTAATATCAAGTCTGAACCTCTCCTGGCACAACTGTCCTGTCACCTGTCACTTGAGAGAAGAGATCAACACTCGCTCTCCC
Organism: Dromococcyx pavoninus; assembly: GCA_033558185.1. Lineage (NCBI taxonomy): Eukaryota > Metazoa > Chordata > Aves > Cuculiformes > Neomorphidae > Dromococcyx > Dromococcyx pavoninus. The sequence continues at coordinate 1,925,858 of JAUMJL010000735.1, forward strand.
ACAGCCTCCTTTCAGGCAGCCGTAGACAGCGATGAGGTCTCCCCTCAGTCCCCTCTTTTCCAAACTAAACAACCCCAGTTCCCTCAGTCATTCCTTGTAGGACTTGTTCTTCAGCCCCTTCACCAGCCTTGTCGCCCTTCTCTGGATGCGCTCCAACACCTCAATGTCCTTCTCGTACTGAGGGGCCCAGAACTGAACACAGTACTCGAGGTGTGGCCTCACCAGTGCTGAGTACAGGGGCAAAATCACCTCCCTGGTCCTGCTGACCACACTGTTCTTGATACAGGCCAAGATGCCATTGGCCTTCTTGGCCACCTGGGCACACTGCTGGCTCATATTCAACTGGCTGTCAACCAACACCCCCAAGTCTTTCTCCTCCAGGCAGCTTTCCAGCCAGTCTTCCCCAAGTCTGTAACACTGCATCGGGTTGTTGTGCCCCAAGTGGACGACTCGGCACTTGGCCTTGTAGAACCTTATCCCATTGGTCTCAGTCCATCGATCCAGCCTGTCCAGATACCTCTGCAAAGCCTCCCTTCCTTCAAGCAGATCAACACTGCCACCCAGCTTGGTGTCATCTGCAAACTTGCTAAGGGTGCACTCGATCCCTTCATCTGGGCCATTAATAAAGATATTGAACAGGACTGGATCCAGCACTGAACCCTGGGGAACACCACTCATGACCGGCCTCCAACTGGATTTAACTCCATTTACCACCACCCTCTGGGCCTAGCCATCCAGACAGTTTTTTACCCAGCAGAGGGTGTGCCTGTCCAGGCCAATGGCAACCAGTTTCTCAATCAGAATACTGTGAGAAACGGTGTCAACGGCTTTACAAAAGTCCAAGTACACCACATCCACAGCCTTCTCCTCGTCCATTAACCAGGTAACCTTGTCATAGACGGAGATTAGGTTGGTCTGGCAGGACCTGCCTTTCATAAACTCAGTTCAAGAAAGATATTGAGGTGCTGGAGCGGGTCCAGAGAAGAGCAACAAAACTGGTGAAGGGACTTGAGCACAAGTCCTATGAAGAGAGGCTGAGGGAGCTGGGGTTGTTTAGCCTGGAGAAGAGGAGGCTCAGGGGTGACCTCATCGTTCTCTACAACTATCTGAAAGGAGGTTGTAGACAGGTGGGGGTCGGACTCTTCTCCCAGGCAACCAGCAACAGAACAAGAGGGCACGAGCTTAGACTCTGCCAGGGAAGGTTTAGGCTGGATATCAGAAAAAAGTTCTTCACAGAACGAGTAATCAGACATTGGAATGACCTGCCCAGAGAGGTGGTGGATTCACCATCCCTGGAGGTTTTTAAAATAAGACTGGATGTGGCACTTAGTTTCATGATCTAGTAATCATGATAGTGTTGGATTAAGGGTTGGACTTGATGATCTTGGAGGTCTCTTCCAACCCAGATAATTCTATGATTCTATGATTCTATGTTGACTGGGTCTGATCACCTGGCTCTCCTGCGTGTGCTGTGTGATAGCACTCAATATGATCTGCTCCATGACCTTCCCCTGTACCGAGGTCAAGCTGTCAGGCCTATAATTCCCTGGATCCTCCTTCCGACCCTTTTTGTAAATGGGAGTTACGTTTGCCAGTCTCCAGTGGAGTAGCACTTCCCCAGTCAGCCAGGACTGTTGATAGACGAGGGAAAGGAGTTTGGCAAGGACCTCTACCAGCTCCCTTAATACCCTTGGGTGTATCCCATCCAGCCCCATAGACTTGTGGATGTTTAACTGGCTGAGCAGGTCTCTAACCAAGTCTTCTTGGAACATTGAGGGTTGCTCTTCACATTCTTCTGGCTCAGGAGGCTTGGAACCCTGAGAACATCTTACCTTCCTATTAAAGACCGAAGCAAATAAGGTGTTAAGTACCTCTGCCTTGTCCTCATCCTTTGTTACTACCATTCCCCTTGCATCCAGTAGAGGAGGGAAATTCTCCTTGGTCCTTCTGTTGCTGTTAATATACTTAAAGAAACATTTCTTATTGTCTTTCACTGAACAACTCTTGCTCCTGTAAGAACATGGATCTCAAGATTCATTTTAACTGCAATTATTTGTGGTCTTGTACAGGTACCAAAAAAAAAAGTGTGAGCTTGTGAATATCAGGTCAAAAGTAGATGTATTCCAAGAAGGTTGGTGTGAATGTTTATGTTTCAGGGTACATTTGATAGGTGATAAGTCCCCAAGAACAAAAATTGATTAAAGCATTGAAGAACCTTCCAAATGCCAAGAAAAGAGCAGGAGGCCTTTTTGGTGACTGGTGTTTAGACATTTCACTAACTTCTGAGTGAGCTCAGTCTACCTGTCAACACAGGCATAATTTTCTGTTTAGTCAGAAATGACATATCAGTGTCACTTCCTCGGTGATAAGAAAAAAATAAGAAAATTATTTGAAATAGTAATATAAATCAGGTTTATGTTTCATCTGATTCAGTGAATATCAGCTGGAGTTTTAACCCTGGCAGCTGTACTATGTCAAAAACTTCTTTAAAGTATGCAAATTCTTCAGATGATACATTCTGATTTCTGTATTGTTTATGATTTTTAAACTCATTAACATTGGGAGGCTGCAAATATGTTCACTGATTCTTGGAAATGAAGAAGTGATTTGAGTTTCTTGGATGAAATTGCTGTTCAGATAATTTCTATTTTGTATTTATTTTATTTTATGTAAGATGATAAAGATCTTAGTTGGTGCTTATAGAGATGCTTTCATAGTTATCTATCTAGTAGGTACTTTGGTTTTATGTGCTAGGTTAATTACTATAACTCAGCATATCTTAGGTAATAGTTGGTCCGGAGTGTCATGATAAATAATGGGGTTGTGCTTCTCATGTGCTTATTTGCTTGTGTTGATAATCTGACTATCTGTAGTTTTATTTAGTTCCTCTGTTGTTAATAAGGCTATCGAGAACTGAAGGAAGTAAATTGTATTTTTTCAGTGTAATGGTTTCTATATTGAGATTGTTCTCTTTTCAAATTCTTTCATTAGTTGATTATTTTAAGTCTGATAAATATACTCTCCAAATTTTCCTCTTCTGTTTCAGAGAATCTTACTTCTGATTTAGTTTACATTCTCTTTGGAAAGGGACTTTTTCCACTGCCTCCATAGTCTGTGTGATTTTTTTTTTCCCCTATGCTTTCCTGTTCTTTACCTGGAGTGCTGATCAGTAGGTTTGCATTGTGTTCTGCAGCATAAAAATTATATAGATAAATTTAACATAAGTTGAAGAATAATCTTGCTTTATTCCTTACTTTATGAAGGCCAAACTGTCTAGTTTAAGTGAGAAGAGCCCTGATATGGATTAGAGCCCTGCCTACTATAGCAAAGCATCAGAGAAGCACTCTGGGGATAAAAGGTCCAGTTAAAATGGCTCAACTTAGAGGCCTAAAACTGATTTAGTAGAAAAATGTTGCTTTGATGATGGTAGGAATTTATATATTAACAATTCTGACATTCTGAAGCTGTTTTATTGCATGGGTTGGAGCCCACGCTTGATATTTGTTAATAGCAATAAAAAGCTATAACAGTTTGAAACAAAGCATACTTAGTCTTTTTCACAATGATAGGTAGTTTATGCAGAGAATATGAAGGTAGGTTGACACTTTGGAAGAAAGGAAGAATTCTGTAAACTTCCATGGTTTGGGAACAGCATGAAAAATTTCCCTTCACAATAAAACAAAGTATCTTCTGGATTTATTCCCACACTCTCCAATATATCAACTTTCTCTCAATTACCTTCTGACTCAAGTGAATAAAGGGCTGCGGTTAGCCTTTTTGACAGGCCTTTAAAACTGCTTTTTCCAGATCATTTCCAATAATAACTGTAATTTAAACTTTTATGATAAAAGCATAGAAGTGCTTTAAAATAGCTCAGGTATTTTTCTAGAGAAAGCGATGTCATTCTTTCCATCAGCAGCAAGAATATTTCACTCAAGCTTTAGTCTTTGTTTGCTGTTAAGCAGAAAAGGAATTAGAACATTAGTCAGTATTTTGATATCTAAAATGAATTATTTTCCTCTCTTCCATTAACTTTGTCAGTTAGTTTCCATTTCCAAAAAATATTTCAGTTGCCAAATTTGGCCTTTGGGTGTATATACACTCTTCTAATGGGACTTGTGTGTGTGTACTTGAGAACAAAATTTTATTTATGTGTAAGTACTTCAATTTGCCTGCCATGCACTGAGATAAAAAAATTTGATAATTCCCAAGCAGCTGTCTAAAAACTTTCTTGGGGTCTTTTCTCTGTGGAAGAAAAACACTTTGTAGTTAACCATGAGCAGCAAAAATAAGCAAAAAGAAAAGTACAAACCTATTCTTGATTTTGGTTCCAGTTTTAAATTCCTGAGCAATCAGATTAAAGTTTCAGTTCTGCACTAGCTGTTATTTGGACAAGACCATGGCTGGCTCTCGAATATGTGTTCAAGGGACAATATCAGGAACATCTTCACTGATCTTGAACTTCCTTCTTTTCCCTCAGTGGGACTGAGCACCATTGCAGATGTTCCTTGGGACACAGAGGAGTCCTTGGAGCCTGGAGCCACCTCCCTGGGAGCACAGAGCATATCATCTGAAGAGATTCATCACATGTCTGTGTCTGGCTGTGATTCCCAGAGTTCTTTGTAAAAATCTGTGATTCCCTCTAAACTTAGAATCATAGAATGTCTCAAGTTGGAAGGGACCCATAAGGATCATCAAGTCCAACTCCCTGCTCCTCACAGGACTACCTAAAACTAAACCATATGAATAAGAGCATTGTCTAGAAACTTCTAACACAGAACTAAGTAGAGTGGCAAATATATGATGGAATATGATTCTTCTTTGGTCTCCAGTGCATTCATGTGGGTATTATCCAGCTTTCACTTTGGTTAAGTTATTTTATGTTTATTTCACTTGAGGCTCACTCTCTCAGTTAAGATTGCACAGTATTTTCTACTTCTGCCAAGTTACTACAAGAACATGATTGATTTTCATTTTGAAAAAAATAGGGTCCTAATGAAGTACACCTCCAAAAGATTTGGAGGTGAGATAGGTCAAGTTTATAGTGATTTAAGTCAATATTTTGGGAATGCAGGTCATGCTAAAGAATATGTGTCTGTTCCTGTTCATTAAAAAGATGTACCTACTTAGATGTGTTCCTTCATTGATTGCCTACATTATCGTGTAATGATCCTATACAGTATAACATGAAGTTCCTAGGAGCAAGTACTTTTTATAGAGATCATAGACTCATAGAATGGTTTGGGTTGGAAATTACCTTTAAAGATTATCTAGTGTCCCCATGGGCAGGGACATCTTCAACTAGACCAGGTTGCTCAGAGTCCCATCCAACCTGACCTTGAACACTCCCAGGGATGGGGCAACCACAGCCTCTCTGGGCAACCTGTTCCGGTGTTTCACCGCCCTCATTTTTTAAATTTTTTTCCTTATATCCAATCTAAACCTATTCTCTTTTAGTTTAAAACCATTATCTATTGTTCTATTACAACAGGCCCTACTAAAAGTTTGCCCCTGTCTTTCTTAAAAGCCCCCTTTAAATACTGAAAGGCTGCAAAAATTCTCCCTGGAACCTTCTCTTCCCCAGGCTGAGCTACCCCAGCTCTCAGCCTTCCTTTGTAGGACAGGTGCTCCAGCTCTCTGATCTTCTTTGTGGCCCTCATCTGAACCTGCTCCAAAAGGTCCATGTCTTTCCTGTGCTGAGGGCTCCAGAGCTGGGATGCACTACGACAGGTGAGGTCTCACCAGAGCAGAGGGGGGGAATCACCTCCCTTGACCTGCTGGCCACCCTTCTTTTGATGCAGCCCAGGATAAGATTGACTCCAAATGCACATTACCAGCTTATATCTAATTTTTCATCCACCAATATCCCCAAGACCTTCTCCACAAGGCTGCTCTCAATCTCTGCTTCCCCCAGCCTGTATTGATATAGGGGATTTTGCTCACCCAGATGCTGGACCTTGCACTTGGCCTGGTTGAATTTCATGACGTTCACATGGGCCCACTCTTCAAGCCTGTCAAGGTCCCTCTGGATGGCATCCCTTCCCTCAAGAGCATCAACTGCACTTTACTGACATTTCTGTCATTCAAGATGAATGACCTATTATAAAATCAAATACTGAGGGGAGAAAATAGCTTTACAAGTTATGTTGTTTGCTAGGTAAGTAGTAAATGGGTCATAACACAAACCATTTGTGTTGCCTTCCTGAATTCTTCCCATTTGACATTGTGAATTGTACTTGTTATGCAACATATTATTATTCCTAAGTTAGCAGCCCTTCCTGTGGCCTCTGTGGACTTGTGAACAAAGTGAGGTGCTTTTATAACCATTCCATTTCTTAGGGTGGAGCCCTGTGATCAGCCATCTTTAGCACCAAGATTTTAGACTGTAAATCCTGCAGTTTACTGACATCGCTGCATCTGCAGTTCTGTCCCCTCAGTGATGATTAAAGGCTTATGCAATAAGCAGTAAAAAAATAATGTACATGTATGTGATCTAGCCTACCAAGTCAGTTATTCTTTAGAAATTTGTTCTCTATTAGAGTCAGGGAAATAAAACATATAATACTAAAACTGATTGAAAAAAAATATTCCATTGTCTCAAATTTGACCTTTACTTTCTAGGGGACTATCAGAGAGTGCCAGAGCAGACCAAACACCAGTAAGAATTCCTGCAAGACATTCCCACAGTAGCATGGAGGATCCCAAATCACGGACCAAAATGCTGTTACACTAAAGCAAAGTGCAAGAAAGAAATAATTGGCTTCTCCTAATCTAAACAAATAAGAAACATGGATGGGGTCCTAATCTAAACAAATAAGAAACATGGATGGGGAATGCCATTCCTGCTAGTGGTGCTAATACACCTTTGTAGGCTTCTAACAAACTAAAGAATATTTTCATAATTCTGTATTTTACAGTTGAAGTCTTTAGCCTTAGCTAAGCCACAAAGAGATGTCAAATTAATAAGAATAAGAGGAAATAACCATAGGCAAGAGTGGTAAAAAGAGTGAACTTTTTACTTCTTCAGCTCGCATCGATCACAGCATAAGAGTATTGATTCAGGTCACTGTAAGCTATAAAAAATTAGATCTAATTTGCCCAGTGGAGAAATTATAAGTACACCTGCATAATATTTTTAAGAATACAGCTTTATATTAGTGATCCATTAGCTCCTGGAACACACCTGAGGGGGTCAACAGCAAATGTCTCTGTTATGTCGTGAGTATCAGCATTAGGCTGTGGTCTCCACACAGCCGTCTGTCTTGCAGAAGTGGTTATAAATGAGGGAAATGAAATGTCCTAGAAATATAACAACCCAAACCCGAAAGGACATTCATGGCTCAGGGAACTTTCCATCCAAGAGTAAGAGGGATGATAACAGATGAGGTAACTAGCAAGATGCAAAGAACTAGGAAGATGCTAATGACTGCTCAGCAGTGGATTTGGAAGACAAAGATTCATAATAGACTTTTGCAACAAACAAACTTTACTTTAAGACTTAATACAAACAGCTTTACTGGTGGTTTTGGAGGGAAAGATTCATAAAAGTAAAGGGCAATACAACTGACAGAAACAGAGTGTTCACTGAAATTGTGGAAGTGTGACACCCTAGGTATTTTCAACAATAAAGGTGGCAATGTCATGTCTTTCAAGGCCAGAAGAAAGGATGTTGTAATAATCCAGATAGATGATGACAAATATTCATGGCACAGGAAGAATATCTTGGATGACAGTGCCTAACTCATTTGTTTTCAGCAAGTGAAAAGTGAGTACATTACAAGCTGCAGAGCAGAGCTCAAGTGCAGAAGCTTTTTAGACCTGTACTGCCTCTGAGCAAAACCAACTGGAGTGTTTCTGTGTCCTCCTCGCAAAGCAAAGAACCGGCCCCAGGCTGGACCCATGGAAGAACAGACCAGTGACATTTTTCTCTAAACTCTGTAGGAAATAGACAGAACTGGTAGGTTTGGAGTAAGGTGAGAGGTGGAGCAGCTGCCTCTCGCTCTGGTCTGTATTTTGGGTAGAATGCTGATGGTTATAGCAATAAGGTTCAGGGACACCATAGAGGACCAGAGAGCCAGCAAAAAATTAAGATTTTAATCATAGTGAAATACTGTCAGCATCCTTTAAGCAAACCCAAAATGTTTTTTTATGAAAAATAAGGCAAGGCTTGACGGAGAGGTTTGTGGGACTGGATGTTTATGGTGGATGTATTCACTACAGTTTCTCTGTCTTGATAAGGGAAGAGTTCACCATCACTGTGATGGGTGTGTTATCCTCCCGCAAAAAAGCACGAACCAACCTGAACACATTACAGTCTAAACCCCAGTTTCAGTGCACCGAGCCACGCCCCCGGCACTGCTGTTTCACTGTGTCAGCCATTCTCGGGGGTTCAGGCTGGATGAGGACATGGCTCTCATTCCCAAGGTGAAGACGCAAAGTAGGTTGAGGTGGGAGGTGTCCCTTCCCATGGCAGAGAGGTTGGAACTGGATGATTTTTAGGGTCCATTACAACCCAAACCTTTCTATTGACACAAGAAGTAGTTACTATTACAAAAAGCAGAATATTTTGATTTAAGCTAAAGTAGAATTAGTTTTCTATAGAATAAGTTTTCTATAGAATTATTTTCTAACTAACTTAAGTGCCATCTAAGTAACTGTATTTTTTTAAAGTTAGTCAGACACAGGCTGTTCCTTGGATAGCGTGTTTTCTTGATAGTTTTTCCTTGATTTTTTTTAAAGATACTACTGTTCCCAGGCAATACTGACCTTCCTTACCTAAAAAAAAATGCAAGGTCAGACAGAGTGGCTCCAAAGCTTAAATTAGCAGACATTTGGTTGTTGTGAATTTCATAATAAAATTAAAATTACTCCTTGGAAAGTAATAGAATATGCATAAGATTTCTGGGAAAGATTATATGTATGTGAGTGGGACATATATTCTTGTCTCGTTACGAATCATTGAAGGGAATCATTCCCTCATGCGTCCACAGCGCCGATACTAAAGGGCGTTGTTTTCCAAAACTCGGAAACGAGTCTTAGAGAGTTAATTTACCCGCATTTTCGCATTTTCGGCATCACTATGAGTCTATGATTCGCTGAGGTCGCGGGCCGGCCCTCCGCCTCCTCTCCGCCGCGCTGCCCTTACCCGGCTGCCCCGGCCCCTCCGCGTCCCGCAAGCCCCGCCCGGCCGCGCTGACGCAGCGCTGACGCCACACCCCGCTCCGCGCGCGGGCCAGGCCGGGTGGTTGGGCGCCGTGAGCTGCTGGGCTTTGCGCCGCGGCGGCCGCCCGCTCGGCTGGGCCATGCGGTAGCGGCTGCGGCGTGCCCGGGCTCTCGGCGGCCATGGAGCAGCTGCCGGGCGGCCGACGGTTCCGGCTGGTCTCCTCGCTGGGGCTGGGGCAGCGCTCCTGCGAGGTCACCTTAGACGCGGAGCGAGGCCGGCTGTCCTGGCGCGACCCGCGCCCGCCGCGCCGCGGGAGCGGTGAGTGCAGCGAAGGGGGAGCGGCGCAGGCGCACCTGCCGCGACCTCCGCGGCGGGACGGGGCTGCCTGGGGGGCACCTCGCCACGGCGGCAGCGGGGGAAGGGCGCTCGCCGCGGCGCGTGTGCCGTGGGGAAGGCGCCGTCCCTGCGCCTCCCGGAGACGTGGCTGTTTGCGCGGGGCGCGCTGAGCGCGGAGCCGGGACCGAGCGTTTCCTGCACCGGGGCGCCTTTTCGCTGCAGACTGCAGTGTCTGGGGTTCAGAGTCTGGGGTGGAGGACGGAGGGAGCGGCGGCGCGGCCGTCACCGGCAGCAGCCGCGGGGCCGTCACCGGCAGCAGCCGCGGGGCCGTCACCGGCAGCAGCCGCGGGGCCGTCACCGGCAGCAGCCGCGGGGCAGGGCGTGTCAGCCTTCCGCTCGTGCCTTTGGAGCGGCTCCTGGGGAGCCCCGGGCACCGCAGGCGGAGGCAGGGAGAGCCGGGAGCTGCCGAGGAGGCAGTTTAAGCATCTGCTGTGAGAACAAAGGCAGGGAAGCTGTCCCTGCAGCGGGGCGTGGGCAGCACCGGTTTGTGCAGCTGAACCCCGCTGCTTCTGGCACTGTGAGTTCGTAGCGGCGTGTAGTTTGTATCCAAACTAATTTCAGCACGACTTAATAGACTTATGGAACTTTAAAAGCGACTTTTTTTCTTTTACTTACATGGCTTAAACAACTCTTTCGTACCGAGGCACTGTTTCAGGCAATTTGGTTGTTTTTTTTTTTTTTCAAATGGGAGAGTTGTTTTTAAGCTCTTTGCTTTCTAAAGCGCTCCATGGAAATTTCCAAAGAAAGTTTAACTTTTGCAAGCCACTGTTTTGGAAATATTTAATATAGGCTAATAATTTATAATGTGGTAATAAATCTGTTTATGGTTCCCCTTTTTGTGCAGTTAGAATATTGCTGACTTACAAAACTCTTAAGTACGAGGGGTCACTGCTGAAAATACCTGACACGGTTTCAGGAGAACTTCTGAAAATGTCTGTCCATACCGTGTATCAAGCTTTCTACTTCTCTTTAGGTGGTACTTTTTCAGATTCTTTGGCCTTGGGAGTCTTATATAGTAATTATTCCTGTTATTAATATCGCCCTATTAGCATGGTATGTGACTATTGGAAAAATGTGTCCTTTTCACAGTAGCTCGTGTAGAGTGGAAAACTGCTGTCACCCTCCTTTTGGAAGCTGGAGGAACTGAGACAGAGAGAAACTAATAATAGAAAGCTTGACTAGAAGTTTATTTGGGAAAGGTTTGAATATAGATGCCTCCAGTCACAGGCAAGCTGCCAAACTTAGATAGTTGAATGGTTCTTCCGTTCCTACCATGTACTCTTTTTTCAGTATTTTCCTGATGTTTTCATAGTATCATATTGGCCTGAGGCATTTTGAAAAAAAGGTGAGGGAGAAGGATGACTCAAAACGGATTGGAAGATTTTTATGTTAAAGTTTGCAGAACTGAGAATTAGTCATATTTTAAATACATCTCTTTTTATTCATGTTAGTGTAAGAACAGAGTTTGTTATCCTTCCCCTGCTATGGAGTGAATACAATTTTACTTAATCCACTTTTTATCAGCACTGCTGCTGAAAAAAGTAATTGAAAATTCCTGAACTTACTTTGAATTTGCAACTAAGTGAATTTAAGACTTGGAAGACAGATTGGTACTTTAATTCTGCTGCATTTAATATATTGGTGTGGAAAATAAGCTGTGTACCTTTCTCTAGACTAATTTTATTTCGTTTTGAAAGGTATCTGGTTCTTAAATTTAAAATGCAGGGTTTCAGAGCCTTTTCGGACAGTTGCTCCCATGAGGTAAAGTGACTCTTATTTTGGAGAGGATTCTGTTGGGTGGTGTAAAATACTTCTAAAATTGCCTTTGAAAAGATACTGTTTGACTGATCCTTAGGCTGGAGCAACCACAGTTGGAGCTCCATTCTCCTATGTGATAGCTTCCTTTAGACCATGCAACAGTGCCACAAAGTCACACCCAGTCTCCTATTGACACCCAAAATTTTACAATTCCATGTGGTTGTACGTTTTTACAGCTTTTTAGGTTGTAAGCTTTCTCATCTTACTCCTGGTGGGCCAAACTGGGTATGAACCTGTACTGAAACCTGTTCCAAAGTGGATGACTGAATGCTGAGAAGGGAGGAAGGAGGGTGGGTCATATTAAGCTGGACTCTTTTTTTTTCTTTTTTTTTTCTTTTTTTTTCTTTTTTTTTTTTTGTGAGGCAGTTTCTGGAGCAGTACCCAAGTGGAGATTTCTTAGAAGGCACATCTGGTTACTGAGTGTGGCTGCTGACCTGTAGCATAGCTATTTTAAAGGTTTTGGAAAACATGACGTGGAGTCAGAAGAGAAAAGGGAGGGTAGGAGGAAAAAAAGAAATGCTTAAGTGTTCTGGAGGCACAGGTATAATTTATGTAGAGAGCAATGCAACAGATTGTACATCCTCCTCTTAACACCCTGTTTAATACCTGTGTTTCCTGCTTGTGTGCTTTAATATCATCAGAGTTTTATATTATTACTGCCCTGTTGTCTTTAAACTCTTTTAAGACCTGGGATGTCTCATGCTGTTCTGTATAGTTATTTCGAAAACATGAGCAGCATACATGACAGTGTATAAATAAACTTTATAATATGGAAGTTGGTTAGTTAGAAGCATATGATTTCAGAGTTGCTTCACCAGGAATGGTATATTTACCATGTATCCTTTGACTACATGACTACTGTGCAATATGCATAAGTACAGGCTTAAGGATACAGTATAAAAGTGCTATGTATTTTTGTTTAATAGGTAAGTATTGCATCCAAATTCAGGAACAGATAGAAAATAAGAGACTTTGCTTTATCCTATTGTCCACAAAAATACAGTTTTACAGAATATGGGGAGATTCTTGTGTTTTCTCATCCTCATACAATGATATTAATATATATGTTTTAAAAACCCATTGTGTCAAAATGCATTTTGTGAATAAAGAAGTATTAATAACTCAGGAGAATTATTTTTAGTGCTATCATTGAGAAAATGCCAACAATAACAAAGCCATAAACTGTTTGTTCTAATCATGGTATGTTTTAAAAACCTTAAATCCTAAATACTGTTTATTTTCATTCCTAATGTTAGACCTTGTTTAACAGCATCGTATTTTAAAGATATGCTTTCAGTGTAATGAGGCTCCCATTTCCTATTCTTTGGTAGGTTAGGCTTGTTTGAACTTAGAGGGAAAAGTTGTATCTGAAATCTTTCATGTGTTTCTTTTCTTTTGCTTTTCTCTGTGCACCTTTTTTCCTAGGCATGCCTTAATCTTCAGATGTTCTGAAGAACATTATTTTTTAACCTTATTACAGTTCCCCCTGAGATTTAGTTGATCTGAAAAGCCGGACAGATCAACTGTTTTATTATTTCCTCATGTTGATGGCAGAATTATTTTTCTCAAGGTAACGTGATAAAAATCTGTGTACCAAACTTCATGCAAGATATGTATTGTAAGTTCGTACTTAAAGGAATTTTAGAAGTGTTGCCTAAGATTATGTCATGCCTAGTACTAAGAGATTAGAAAGACTGAATTAGATTCTCTTGACATTTTTCTGGTTACTGGTGGTTGTAAAGTACAAATATCAAGGCGATGATCAAACTAGGCACCAGACTGTATGCCTTCACTTACTGTGTATGCTTCTTTTTAACCCTTCTGTTTCTCCTCCCTTGCCATCTTTACCAGCTTTCCCACCAAAACAACCACTTGAGGAAGCCTCAGTACTAGTCATCACAAGACTAATGTTGTTCTGATGTTGTAGATTCTAAAGAATGCTCAGTTTGCTAAACACAATACCGACATAGCAGAAGTGGGCCTGCTTGGACACAAGGTCTGTCCAGCATCTCTGGTGTGTTGGCACATCCATAGTCAAGGTCATTTTTCTTTGGTCGTTCCCAATTGACAATGGGTACGTGGAGAAATTTGAACCGTGTCTTTTTTTCTAGGCAGTTCCACTGACTTCATTGAACCAGTAAGATGTGGGTAATAATAGCTCTAAAAGGCATTGTTTCTTTGGAATGCTTGATCTTCTTCCAGAAGATGATACATTATTCAAATATAGATGCATCTCACATTAAGTAATAAGTGTTTTTCAGCACACATCTCTTCAATGGACCTTTTTTTCCCTTAAGGTGAAAATGTACATCTTATTTCTTGCTTTACCACTGAAATATTCATACTTACGTTGAAAATATTTAATTCGGAAATTAAAAAAAAAATCAACAGGAAAACATTCAATAATGTGATTTAAATATGCAAATTAATTCAAGTTGAAAATGCTGTGATTTGATTCAAATTCGGATATACCGTGTGAAGTATCAGCTGTATGTCTGATCATATTCAGAAGTGATCTATTGTTTATTTATTTATGAAATACTTGAAGGGTTACTTTTTTTGAAAAAAAGCCAGTTCCCCTATGTGTAACTGTATATCATGAGATCATTACCTTCAGATGTATCTGTGATTTCCACAGATTTGAATTAAGTCATTTAGTCATGATGCTTTCCACCACCCCCACAGTGCTATGCCAAGGATGTGAATTCTGCATAATTCTGCTCTGTATCCCTATCCACCATCTCCTCTTACTCAGGTCTTCATTAGACACGGCTTTCTGTAGTGCTTGACCAATGTAGTGCTACGTACCTTCTGATAAGAAACATTCTTTTTTTCTTGCTTTTAGGTGAAGGGAAAGCTTAAAGTTAGGACAAGATAATTCCCCATTCATGGAGTCTGTAATAGTAAATTAGTTTTCCAAGTGACAGAAAAAATACTTTTTCTTGAAATTTGCACCTCAGCTTTTTAGGTGTTAATATTTTTAAGTTACAAGTGTGTACTAATACTTTAAATTAATTCTGAATGCCATTGCATCTGTGGGCCTGAGCTGAATTTTAAGAATAAACCAAATGTTTTGTTCAGCAATGTTTTCCTGCTTTTGAACATGGCTGTGTTGCTTTGAGCTGACGCATTTCTGAGGGAGGAATTTGGCCAGTAGGCTACGTGGCTGGCAGCAATGAATGAACACATCTTGACTTGGGTTCTGAGTGAGTTTGTAAACTCAGGAAGTGTTCTGTGGGAGTGGCAGACAGCGATGACGTGCCAAAAAGCCTTTCTTAAAAGAGAAGAACACACTTCACAACTGCCAGTTACATTTTTTTCACAAAGAAAGCCCACTGTTAGTGTGCTTACCTTGTTGGTTTTTTTCCTCCTGCTTGCTTAATGTGGGGAAAAGTAGTATGCATCTAGCACTGTATTTTACTGATTTCATAGAATCATCTGGTTGGAAAAGACCACTGAGATCATCAAGTCCAACTGTACCTGTCCCCTTACTAAACCATGTCCCTAAGAAACTCACCTACCCACCTTTTAAACACCTCCAGGGATGGCAACTCAGCCACCTCCTTGGGCAGCTGTTCTAGTGCCTGACAATCGTTTCAGTGAAGAAGTTTTTCCTGATGTCTAATCTGAACCTCCCCTGGCGCAACTTGCAGCCATTTTCTCTTCTCTTATCACCTGTCACTAGTGAGAAGAGACCAGCACCCACCTCTCCACAACCTTCTTTCAGGTAGTTGTAGACAGTGATAAGGTCTCCCCTCAGCCTCCTCTTCTCTAGGCTAAACAACCCCAGTTCCCTCAGCCACTCCTGATAGGACTTGTTCTCCAGCCCCTTCACCAGCCTCATTGCCCTGTTCTGGACGTGCTCCAACACCTCAATGTCCTTCTTGTAATGAGGGGCCCAGAACTGAACAGAGTACTCGATGTGTGGCCTCACCAGTGCTGAGTACAGGGGCACAATCACCTCCCTGGTCCTGTTGGTCACAGTTTCTGATACAGGCCAAGATGCCATCGGCCCTCTTGGCCACCTGGGCAGACTGCTGGCTCATATTCAGCAAGTTGTCAATCAACACCCCCAGGTCCTTCTCTGCCAGGCAACTCTCCAGCCATTCTTCCCCAAATCTGTATCACTGAATGGGGTTGTGTCCCAAGCACAGGATCCAGCATTTGGTCTTGTTGAAGCTCATCCTGTTAGTTTCAGCCCATTGATCCAGCCTGTCCAGATTCCTCTTGTCAGTTTGCACTTCAAGAAGTGTGTCGGTTAAGGCTGTGAGAGCACTGTGATGTGAAATTAGTGATGACTGGCACAGACTGTGTGCTGGGAAGACTGTCACCTGTCTGTTGTGTGTTTTGTTTGGAGTGTTTTTGTTTGGTTTGGTTTTGTCTTGCCCCTTCATTCAGCTGCTCTGGATGGACTAATTGTCCTTAGCGTGTTGTGTGTGCTAGATGTTGAACAAGGTGCGAATGAAAACATAAATGTGTGAAGATCTTTAGGATTAAGCTTAAGAAAATTGATAGGTACTTCAGTATGTTTGAACTCATAATTCAGTCTCTTGAATCTAGATATATCTATTGAACAAATCACAGTATTTTACCAGGAATTTTGTCTAGAAATTCTGTGCTATTTGGTTGAGTATATTGTACTAAGCCAAGTAAAATTTGTTTATTTGGTATGATGGGAGCCATAGTTGAACTTTTTTTCATTAGTGTTGATCTAGAAGTACTGATGTAAGTACCAGATTTGTTTTGTTAATGTGGCTCTGAGATTTTCCATATTTTGAGAGGAACTCATAGAGGTGAAGGCTTTTGTGAGTGAACACCTTTATGCCAAATCAGTGAAAGAAATGGCTCATGCTACTTGATAGTAGGGTAAATGCTACAGAAGTAGGTATGTAGAACGTATGTGAGCCTTATTGACCTCATAAAAGAGAGGAGGATAAACCTGCTTTTTTGTGGGTTGAGTTTTGGTGCAGGTGAGTGTATTGTGTTTATAGGAGGAGGATTGTGCTGCTTGTATTGAAGGTCTCTCTTTGATTTCTTCACAATGGAAACTTCTCCCTTCTGGGAAAAGGGGGAAGGGTGGGACTCAGATGATTTGCTTTCTGATTAAATGATATACCATGTAACACTTAAGTTGAATAGCAATATTCATATTTGGACTGATAGGAATTCTTGAGCTCCATTCAAACAGAAATGCCACTGCATTCATGTTTGATTTTATAATCTGTATGGAGTGTTCTGAATAACATGTTTTTATTTGAGACAGCTTTGCATTTGTGTCTTTCTGGCCCTCTGCAACTACTGTATTACGTAGTGTATGGTTTTAACTGCCCTGGACTGTCAGGGCAGTGGAGCTACTTAATGAGGGTGGAAGAAATTTTTTATAGTGTAAGAGCAAGAGGCTTTTAATTCTGAAGAAATAATAGTTTCAAAGTTGATATAAGGGAAATGTGTTTAACTGTATGTAAGCGATAACATCTAGAATTTACTTCTTAGGTTTAAAATTTACTTACTGAGGTTTAAAAGCTTAGTGGGATTTAAAGTCTTAAGAATTCATATGAATGCCCTTCTTTCATAAGCTAACTACTTAATTGAGAATAGCAAGTAGCCTCTGTAGTCTCCCTGAACTAGATTTAGTTGCACAGTTTTTGAAGTAGCGTATGCTATTCATTGTCAAGTATCTGGAATAGGGGTCATGGAAGGGGCAATTTCATTACTCTAAAATCAGTGGTGCTGGGTTTTGGCTTCATGCAAAAATATTTTTATACTTGGAATATCTAACTTCAAGAAGTCATAGACATTTGAATTATTATTCGGGGTAGTTCATAGGTGGTTATGGATTATGCACTTTGAAAAAAGGCAAAAGGAAATTGAAAATATTCAGCAAGTTTCTACTTATGCTCTCAGTTGTACTTATTGAGCAGCTACTCTAACTGTATGTCTGTATCATATTATGTGTAGAATTAAGCATTCTGGTGCTGTTTGAAGATGTTAATGTGTAAAATTTTGTGTTCATATAGAGAACTGCTTTGTACCAACCTCTGAGATCATTGCTGTAGAAGACACTGAACTTAACAAGAAACAGCGTTATATTGGCAAATGGCAAAAAATGGAAAAACCTCATGCTTTCACAGGTGAGGCAAATACAGTCTCAGGATGCTTGTGCAAATTACTTTGTTGGAGGTACTTTAGGACAGACTCAAAAGGAATTTTCAGGTGTTCTTTTAACAGAAAAGATGCATTTAAAAATAATAATATAAAAAAATCAAAGCTCCCACCAAAACAACCAAACAAAGCTTCACCAAAGATGCTTATTTTGAAAAATAAACTGCTTCCTTTAAGAACACAGTGCCATGCTTGGTTACTTAATGAAGTCCTAAGTATTATCTTACTTTTCTGCTGCTGAATGACTCTGCAGCAGGACTATTGATGTCTGTCACTTGACTGGATATCAAGAGAGAGGCTAAAAAAAAAGTCCTAAATGTTTAGTTTTCTTAAGAATTATCCCTAGACATCAGAATGTGTGCATGGAAAGGTTCCTTGTGTAATTGACTGCATTCTTAAAGTGCCAGAAAAGAAAATGTTGGTTTTGGAAAAAGTGTGGTGAGTTCTGTGCTGCAAAGCTGGGGCAAATGTGATTGTTCCCATGCCAAAATTTTATGTTGTACTTTCTTCACATCTAGTCCTTCAGGAGCAATAATTGGTAATATTGTAGGTGGAAAAGGTAAGGGTGCTTCTTGTCTTACCAGCCTAGTTCTTAATTCACAAGATAATGCTGAATCTTTTTTCTGAAATTTCAACTTCATCAAATTAAATTCATCCTGTTAGTTACATGGGATTGTGTGAGAGTTCAGCTTATCTTCTTAAGCTTATGGCATTTTATATTTTGTAGATATTGCAGACTGTAATGGGGTAAAATAATATATGTGCTCAGTGAACTTTTGTGTAAGTATGTCTGTAATCCGTTTACAGAAAAGTGGATTACATTTTTTTTATAAATCAATTTAGGTATCTACTATAAGGTAATGATGTAGAGAAAGTATTTTCATTCCTTTTGATTTTTTACAAATGTCCTGTCACACTCTGAATGCTTGTCATGTGTAGGAATGTGTAGTGGGGGTTAAGTGCTGCTTTTTTCAAAAAGGAAAAGTTTTTCTTTTTGAAATGTAATTGTCTTTTTACGGAACAGTCTCATTGTGACTCTTCTTTTATCTTCTTTTTATTTTTTTTATATTTAAATAGTCTATTATGTGAAAAAAGCCCGAAATCACCGCTGGCGGTGCAGTGATGTGACGTTTTGGTGTGTTGATGAGCACTTATGTAATCAGTGGATACAGGCACTGAAAGAAATACTTGAAATGCAGAGTAAGTTTGACTAAACTACTAATATTTGCAGCATCGTTCTGCAGGCATGTATGTCAATTAAGATTATTTTGATGTGTACTTTCTTGAACTCTTTAGAACAACTTATGCTCAAAAGTTGAGAGGTGAGGGTTGAAGTGCCTCATTCATCTTATCACTAGTTTTGCATCTTGCATATCACTAAGGTGTACTGAGTGTTTTACTCCAATCAGCCAGAACTATATGTTTCTCGTAATTTGCCCAGATGTAAATTATTTTCTCAGAATAAGGACACACTGGAAGTTTAGCAGGCGCTTTAAATGACTGTAGCTTTGGAGAAAGTAAAGGGCTGATGTAAGCTCAGATATTTGAGGCACTCTAGAGAATTGAGGTTAAGAATTGATGGGTGGCTTTTTTGTGTCTGTCCAACCTTTTCACTCTCTCGTCATCACTGTGCCTTTTACAGTGAGAGTTCCTGTTAATCATTTCTGGGACTCTTGGGAATCTACTTCTTGGAAGGCTGAAAGTAGTTTTGAAAGAGTTGTTCCTGAAAGAGATACCTTGATAGATGTCAGGGAGCAGCAGGAGCGGGGCAACTCCACGATGGAAGGGAAATCAAAGATGACCATAGCACAGACAGTGCCCTCACTAACCAGGTGCGTCCTGTGGTGTCTGATCTGGATGGGAAGAGCAGGGATGGAGATAGCAACAGGAGCCGTTTACAACCCAGATGAGATAATCATGTCCATCCAGGAAGGCCAGAGAGGAGCAGCAGGAGATGGGGCTGGAGGAAGGACTGGAGATATGCTACCTTAAGACTCGCAGAATAGAAATGGATATTTAACAAATAATGTTCTTCTGAGCCGATGTTGTAAGCATGCATCTTACTTATGTTTTGGTTTGTATATGTTACATGAGTTATCTGGCTTCCAATAAAATCTTTTAAAAATGGGGTTTGTGCACCCATTCATTATACCTGTGAGATGTGGCCTAGGCAGTCATCTCTGAGTGCAGATATTCATTCTATTGGAAACACACTGTTTAGGAAAAGTAGCAGATTGTCAGAGAGAATGGTGCTTTGGGCTTGTGGCACCTTTAAACCATTCAAACATTTAAACCATTCAATGCTTGGGTGGATTTATTATGCAAGTGTGCTGATCTAAGAAGTCTGTTTATTCTTTTCAAATAATAATTTAGAAAGCTTTCTGATGTGTGAATGTTGTAACAGGTCTTTGTGTGCTACACGAAAAGGAAGACTCTATGTGCAGCAAGCATTACGGTTTTGTGTATCTGTTAGGACAGAGATGCAATAGGTGTTTTCTTTGTCACCACCCATTTAAATTTGTAACGATTCAAAGAAATGTAAGATAGTAATATCAAAGGTACTTTCTGAGGGGAAGAGCTTACACTGTAGGGCAAACACTTGCTGTGCAGTGTATAGATGTGTGAGGTATTCTGTGAATTTTATCACTGAAAGGAAATGTATTTTACCTATGTTACCAAAGCAAGAACATTAATTTATTTAAACAATATAAAAGTATTTCTTTGTATGCTGTACTTAAAAGTGTCATTCCTAGTGCTGCCCTCAGTTTGTCATGTCTTGTGTGCCTGCAATACTAATGTCACTTAGTGGGAAGGTACTGAGAGAATAATATGTCTTAGAATGTGAGGTGTGGAGTCAGGTGAAATGATTCTGGATTTCACCTGCTGTTTTCTAACCAATTCGTTCAATGCTGTTAATATCCTCAGTATAATAAAGACGATAGGTGAAGCAAGTTTTTCTAGCTCTTTGATAGAGTTATAGAGTTAATGTAGAGTTGTAAAAGGCTTTTATGCTGGGTTCACTTTGATGCTTACAGGTTTGTTTCTGTATAGCTTGTTGATTTTTTGTTTTGTGTACAAAAGCAGTGTGCTATATTTTCCCTTAATACAGAGTCTAGACCAAAGCAATTGCTTGTGTATATTAATCCCTATGGAGGAAAACGACAAGGGAAGAGAATTTATGAACAGAAAGTTGCTCCGCTCTTCAGTCTGGCTTCTATCTCCGCTGATGTTGTTAGTGAGTAGTGAATATTTTATTTTCTTAACACAATACAAACTCTTTAAAACCTCTGAGTATCCTAAATTCCTTGTGTTACTTACCTTTTCTTACTAAAGAAATTAAGTTAAGTAATAGAGAGGGAATGTTTTTTAACTGAAGCAGACAAATTACCAGATAAATTATGACCTTATATCAATTTTATACTTACTAAATTAAAACTTTTGGTACTTAGGAGATATTTGAGGTCTTCATTTATAAGATATTGTCTTTCTCCTCTTTTTCAGTTTTACTGTTAAAACTAGTTGTTCATTTGCACAACTTTTTAGTGAAATATTTTTCTGTATATATTGCATTGCATGTCTCTTTCAATTCTTTCCTTGGCATAAAATCTTTTGAAACACACTTTTATGGGCAAACTGTTTTATGCTCACATTGGTAACAGAATCATGGTTATTAATGAATTAGTAATAACACTTCTGTAGTTATATATTGTAAACCATTTTATAATAGTAACTTTTTAATATTTTTATTTCTTCATAGTAACTGAACATGCTAACCATGCTAAGGACAATTTATTTGAAGTTAATATTAATAAATATGATGGGTAAGTAACTTTATTTGCTTTTTTTCTTTTCTAGCTCATATGTTCTGTAATCTGTTCTTGTCTACAATTTAAAATAGTAGCCTTCATTACTGATGTGTTTATGGCAACAGCTGAAAATTCTGGGTTGTGCTCCTTTTCATAGGAGATCAGCATTTATGAGTATCAAATAAAAATTGTTTCAGTAAACCTGTCCAACACACAATATATTCAAGTGTAGGATAAAAATCTTTGCATGAGATTAATATTACATCCATCTTTTGAGCACAACTCCTGCTCATCCAAAAGTGGAGCATTCTGTGATAGCTTGAAAGCTACTCTGAAGTGTTTTGTGGTACACGTTATCTTGACATATACATGAGTCCAGAACACTGCACTAGTAGCATTCAGCCTATGTATAAAAAACGTGAATTGTTTAGAAGTGTTTCACATAGTTCTTCTTGCAACGTAGGACCATTCAAATAACAGCTACATCATTTGGCTTTATTTGCGTTTGTTTTGTTGCGGAATTACTGTTTTAAAAGAAGACCTTAGTGGTGAAATTTGTGTTCTATTGTTAAATCTGCTGTAGAAGAATGTTTTCATAAATAAGCAAGTCATTCTGTTTTCCAGTTTGTGACAGAAAACAAGTTGCATGACTGGAAAATCATGAAAATATCTGCAGAACCTATGAAGATAAACTCTCGTAACTATAGTATTTTAAACTAGTATGATCTTGTGCTTCTTGACAGGTATATTTAAACCGGTCAGTTGGAAAAATAAAACACTTGATATCTTTTCAGAGCACCTTTGCTAGGGAAGCAGATCTACATGCATTGTATAAATCAAGTGAGGGCATGGTGTTGACAAATTGTAATAAGAAATGACATTCACAGGCGGAGTTTCTAGATTTCACCTGCTTTAAAGTGATTTGACTTGAAATAAGCAGTTTTGACCATACTGGGATTTTTCTTAAATCTGCAGAAATTCAAGGAAGGGAAACTGGGTTCCTAGGAAAGAAAATAGTTACTGAAGATTTTTCCATTTCATTTAAGTGAGTTGAAGTAGATAATACTGCAGGTTGGTGAAATTCCAAAACGGAACAGAAAAGGAAGCAAGTGAGCCCATGTCCATTCCTAGCAAATTGCTTTTTATAACAAGTGGCAGTGACCAATTTAGTTGTAGTGGTAAGTGAATTGGTTTTGGCAGATTCAAACGATCTTTTATTGTAGAATTTTTTTTTTTCATGGAGTGTTTTGTTTTTCTCTCTCTAACATGACTGAGCTAATTATTGGCCAGAGAAATGTGTCTTTTTAGAATCTCATGATTCTTCAGTTCACAGGCTGGGCTTTAGTGGCAGTTAGCTTTGGAACTGTAATCCTGTCTTTCTAACCCTCATTTTGTCCATCATGTAGAAGTCTGTTTCTGTGGTAAACAGCGATGTTAGGACAGAGTTTTTGTATTAATGCTACTTTTTAAATGACAGATCATGTGGTTATATGAAAGATTTTAAAAATGCTTGAACCACAAATGTGTGTGTTTATTCAGGTTTGGTTGACTTCTCACATACAAGAAAAACTGCTTTGCATTCCTGCATCTAACTGTTGTGCACCTGTCCTCTTAGGTTGTTTCTGATAAGTGGCTTTCTCTTCATTCAGTGATGAAATTCTTCATTTAATCTCTGGGTTCCCTTTTGGCAAAGCTATGCCTGTAACTTTGAAATTAGATGCAGTATTAATAACTGCTTCACTGCTTTCTGAGTGTATTTACTTGAGACAGCTGATTTGAAACTCTTCCGTGTGTTTCTTGTTTGTTCTTCCCACTTTCACTGATAAGAATTTCTTATGGTATGTGTACTAATCTAATAGCTCAGGTATAGAGAATCTTCTCTTTGAAAACACTTCCTATAATACGGAAGGTTTTAGTACATCATTGTGCAGAACAATTAAGCATGCTGTAATATTGTACAGGTAACAACCGTATTTAGAGTAAGTCTGAGATATATGAGTCATGCTTCCTTATCCATATGCCTGTTGCATAAGCCTTTGTAAAACTGCTTGATGTTGCGTTTTTTCCTAGTTCTTGAATTAGTTTGCAGAACGATTGAGATCAGAAGGGATAGTTCTTTTAAAACTCATTTTATCTTGGGGACATGCTTCTCCTGAAGTCCTTTAGCATATGTACTTTACTGTTACCAGCTGTCTAAAGTGAAACAGTAGTCCATTAGAAAAATAAACCCAAAATATATGAATCACTCTAAGAAAATGTTTCTTACAGTAGTTCTTCACCAGGGACCTTCACATCTGACTTGCACATTGGTCCTCTGATGTTTGTAATGGATTGGTTTGTACTGATATTGTGTATGAACTTTGTCAATGCTTACCCTTGATAGGTATAGACATTCATATCATCATCATCGCTGAGCATGGATATAGTATTTGTTAGAGCACTACTGAGACAACGTTGACCTTGAACTGACATGGACAATTTTGTCCAATTAACCTCTTTCTTAGAGTTTGCAGAGAAAGAAGAGACAGGCTAAAGTTGAGGAGTAATGTAGTTCAGCTATGAATAGATAAATTAATTCTGAAAATGTAAAACAAGCATCCTCTCCTCCCTTCTCTCCCAGTCTCTTAGATCTTGACTTAGAGTTGGACAGTATATATTTTTAAAGACTGTCCTCTCCATTTGTGTAAAAATGACTGTTTTTTTAAGCTTTCCTTCTGCTGAAGATACAATAATAAGTAAATTGAAATCATCAACACTTAAAAATTAAATAAACTAATTTGTACCATGAAATACGTGGTCATTCTGCAATATCTGTTGCCAACTATGTGGAAGAGTAAGTATTAGTTTATAAACTGACAATGATTGCTATACATCAGAGTAAACAGTCCTATGTTTACCCCCAGTATGCTAGGGACTACATGTGTAACTTTGGATTTGTCATGTGTTCCTTTGAAGTGTATTAGGTTTTCAGTTAAAGATTATTTGTGCATTTAGAGTTCAGGGTGTGCATTTGATTATTGTGCATGAAATGTATGCTGCTGTAAAATAGTCTTTTACTTCTTAGTATTTGCTTGGTTGTGGACTCTGCTGAGCTTTAACATGCTGAGGATATGTGTAGCTGCTGCACCAGCTCTGACTTGAATTGTTTGCAAAACAAAGTTTTGCATCTGGTAACACTTAGAAATTTGTGTTTCATTATGAATGACTGTACATGACTTCTGTCTGTTTGGGCTCTCAGCATGTTCAGAAGAGCGTGCAAGCATGCACTTTTCTGTTTTTTTGACTTTCATATAATGTATATCCCTATTGAATTATTAATATAAAAAATGCTTCTGCCTGAAGCCACAAATATTAACTTACTTTTCACCTTCTAGTAAAGGTACTCTATTTCCATTTTGTTTGCTTAGAAAGCTGTATGTAGAGTCCTGTTCAGTGTTTTCCTTGTGTAGTGAAATTCTTCTTATATTTGTCTGTCCACATACAGCAGTAGAGGATAAAGATGTTTTTTAGGTTTAATTCCAAAATGTTTTTCTAGCATTACAGAGATTTCTAGGTGCATTTGCAGTTGTGTGGCTTGAATTTTTTTTTCTGCTTTTTGTAACTGCTGACTTGACTGCGGGCTACTATATTCTGTAAAAATGGAGTAGGAGGATAGAACTATTTTTGATGTGCCCAGTGCATGCCCTAAGTAGAACACGTGCCATGTTGTTTATTGAGTGTTAGTGTGCATTCTAATTTGTGTTTCCTGGCAGTGTTGTTTGTGTTGGTGGGGACGGCATGTTCAGTGAAGTGATGCATGGTCTCATTGGAAGAATGCAGAAGGACTCTGGCATAGACCAAAATAATCCCAAAGCACCGTTAGTCCAGTGCAATATAAGGATTGGCATAATCCCTGCTGGTAAGGAAGGGTTAACTTTCAGTTTACTATATTCATGATTCATTAAATTTCTTCTTATTCATAACTTCTTGAATTTCGTTCTAAGTGTAAGAGGAGTGAGCAATGTTATTCCACAAAAACATCTAGCTAAAGCTGTTTGTATCCTGGTGTAATTATTGATCACATGCAATTTTATTTGGAAAGGGTGCTTTTTAAACAAAATCAAATCTTAATGTGCAAGTTTAGACTTTAATTTACTTTTTTGTGGCTTATTGTGTGTTATTGCGAGATAATGTTGATGGTAATATGTTTGCCCCTCTGGGCAGCTTAACGGGTGAAATTTACTGAGCAGAGGCTTCTCTAATAAATATTTTTCTAGTTCCAAATGCTGCACAAATTTAGTTAGAATTGTAACAAGAATCTCCCACTGGTCTAGCAAACTCCAAACAAATGCTAAAATTTCTTCTTATTTTTTACCCTTCTCCAGTTGTCCTTGAAGAAAGCATAAGGCAACTACAGCTAAGGAACAGTCATTAGGTTGCAGACTAAGCTGCAGTTTCTGCCCCTTTTTACAGGTGCTAAATCCTTTACAGTTCTCAATATCAGCTGCTTTTTCAGGCAGTCTTGACAACTGTCAGTGAGAGCCATTTGAGAGAGCTCATTCTTGGAATTCAGGTCTTTGGTGATAAAGTTACTTTTAATTGACTATAGACACTTTTTGGATCGGTTTTGCTTAGTTAAATACAGTGTTCCAGGTGTTACCTCACCCTGTGCTGCCACTCTGTCCCCAAGTTTCCCTCAAAAGTGGACTTAGAAGATGAAGATCTCTTTCAGGATTCAGAGTTGCAACTCTTACTTAATAGCATTTGCAATTTTGAGGGCTCTGTTGAAAAACAAATGGAAAAAACAAATGGACAGTTTGATGTCTTTCTGTGTCGTTCTTTTTCTTCTCAGATGCCTGAAATTTGCATTAAAGAACGGGCATATGAAATACATGTTATGAGCTTCTGAGCGGAACTTACACACAGGCTTTATGAGAAAATTTAGCACGTTATTAAAAAAAACACCAAATGAAATAGTAAGTTTGTACCTTCCAGCTTTAGGTGACTAATTTTATACTCATTTTATCTTTGTGAAGAATGTATCTAAACACAAATGGTCTGAATTGTTACTTACAGCTTAACCCTGTTTCCTTGCAGTACAACAAGGTTTAGATATCTAAAGGTTGCAATGTGAATATCCCCTTATAGTTTTTCATTCTGCTTGTTAACTAGCAAGTTAGAATTCTGTATAACAGAATGACTGTATTTAAGTATATTCTGATTTTATTTGTTAAAGCTTTTTATTAAAATGAATTTGTATAATAAATTTAACAAGAATAGAATTTGTAGCATGCTAACCCTCATTTCCCTTATTTGGGCAAATTTCTTGGACTAAAGATTTTTGCTTACATGGTTGGTTTCAGAAGGTTTTGCCTACTGGTGATGTTAATGACCATATACAATTTAACAAAAGGAGCCTCAATATTAAAAGCTATTTCTTTGTCTTTAGGAAAGTAACTATAATCATGTTAAAAAAGAAAACTTAATCTTACTTTTTCAACAATTTCTTAATGCATTTTTCCAATTGCAACCAAAAAGTCTGATCTTCACTGACATTTTAATATCGCTAACATGTATCAAGTAACTTTCTTCTCTTATATACTTCGGTGTTTTGTTTGTTGTGTTTTGTCTATTGTAGCTGTTTGCTATTTGAATCTGTAGTGTGTGCTTGGTTCCTTTAGCTAATGTGATGTACAGCCTTGTAATAAATAGCCAGCGCTATGATATTTTTCTCTGAATGATTATTCAGATCACTTAAATTATTTATTATGTTGTATGAGGATGCTGGCCTTGAATTTCTAATTAAGATTTTGAAATACAGAGGATAATACATCTCTTGAACTGTTTGTATATTGTACAATATTTTAAATGATCTGTTCCTGAAAATGTGAGAAATCGCTTATTTATTGAAAGTGGGAATCAAATCACTGAATAAATCTTAGCCTTTTCTTAACACATTTAGTCCTCACAGGGACCTAAAGTTGTGTAAGAAATAGCTAAACCTATGCATAGCAGGATGGTCAGGAAGAGGCAGCAGGAGGGCTTTTTCCAGCCCTTGGTGAAGCTGTTCTCTATTCATCTTAGCCTGATTTAGTGGAGCTCTGACCCTTTATTGATCCCAACACATCCCCTAGTTCCTAGACTAGTGCAAGAACTCTGTTGAAAAATAAGTGTGATCCTTAAAAAGACCTTTTTTTTTAAGTTAAATTGACAGTCCTAAAATACAATCAAAGGGAATAATGAAAGATAAATTGTGCATCTAGAAAAACTTCATCCATGGTGCTCTTTATTTTTTTGTAACCAATCTTAAGAACTAAGAACCCTAAGAAAACGAGAGTTTAGAAATTAAGTTTTAAAATTCTCCGTGTCTTCTGGTACCTGGAGACACTTTACTCATTGAGAACAGGAGCCTGGGGAAGGCTGACACTGAATCAGTGTGTTTGCTTTTTGTTGCTAATGTCAAGTTGTGTTAACAGAGACATGGCAGGTTGTGCTTTCTGGTTGTGATTAAACGGTGTCTGTATTCAAACTAACACTCAATTCAGCAGACTTAATCTTTGCTCGGAAAGTGTCAATTGAATTTTACTAAGGTTTGAAACTACCAATGAAAGAGGTTTGATGCTAAAACACAGTCATATATATGATCATTTTTGAGTAATTAACTTTATTTCATAAGCAGAATCTCATTCTACATGCTCTTTTTATTTTAGTGTTGGATGCTACTTGTAAATCACAATTCTGTCTTTCTGGAGCAAGCCTTTGCTTGGCCCCTTTTTTTTGAACAAATGTCTGCTTCCAGACAGTCTCTTTTTTTTTTAGTGTGTGCTCTGGTTAAAAAATGTAATTTATTCTTATACTTTGTGGTACATTTTTTTGAAATAACTTGTTTTTACTGGCATGAATAAAGGCTCCTGCTCAAAATGGCAGTTTTAAATTCTGAATTTCTCATAACTGCAGCTCTGCCAATATAAATTGGCTGATTGCTGTTGTAAACAGATTTGCTGTTGAGTACTTAGACTGTAGCAAGTTTTGCACTGCAATGTGGTAAATACAAGTGAGCACACCTGAAAAACTTCTGTTTAGTTATTACTTCTTCCTAGTGCCATCTAGCCTTAAAAGCATACCCAGCTATGGTTCCTCTGTGCCTTCAGAGCAGTGGTATGCCTCCATAGAATTTAAAAACAGAGAATCATTCCTCTTACAACATTTGGCACTGAGGTTTCATGCACATGCTTTGCTATTAAAATTGTCTGGAGTAAGCCAAAGTAATTTGTTGTTCTTACTAAACCTGGCATAGAACAAGGGGACAAAGCTGTCAGCTGCTGTCAGAAGACTCTTAAATAAAAGAGAACGGATTAGATGAAATGCTGTTATGGTCTCAGCAGGTAGAAAAAAATCCTGCTTCGCTCTGTGCTGTAGCACAATATTAATGCATTCATTCTTACAAAAAACAAGTCTGTCAGCCTATCCTAGGGATAGGGGAAAAAATCTTCCAAGTGCTAGGTAAGATGGAGTAAACTGTAGATACAAAGAGTTAATTGTCATAGTGATTGAGGCTTCTTGTGTATCCAGATCCCCCTTGCTTTTGTGGCAGTCCAGGTGTGAGCTCTGTAATGTGTAGGAAGCCTGCAGTATGATTATAATCAGCATGTTGATGTGTAGCTGTGGAAGTTAGTGCTAAAGACAGCACAGGCTTCTTACCTGAAGGTGGTGTAGAAGAATGATGGTGGATTCATTCACAAACTTAAAAATGAGATGCAAGTAAAATCATGGAGTGTGACTTGACTCTTTTACTACTGTCAACCAAGCTGTAAAATTTCTCAACGAAAATGTTAGAGCATTGCATAAAAAACTATCTAATTCTTCTTTTTTAAATTTCTCCAAGTAATGTGTCCACAGCCCTCTGTTACAAAGTATTTGTAATATTTAATGATCTTTTTAGTTGAGTTAGCATCTCATTTCAAGGTTCAGTATGTCCAGTTTGAAATCTGAAGTGCAATGTTCTGTATTCCTCCTCCAGCATTTTAAATCGGTTATACTTTTGGAAATGGCAGTCTTAGAGCTAAGTACTGCATTTAATATGGTGGGGCTGCTGTGAAGGCAAACAACTAAGTCAAGATTACTTTTCCCTGTGATGTTAATTTCGTCTCTTTAAACTTGCCATAATTATATTAATCCATTTTTGTTGTGCTGTGATACTAAACTCCTGCTGAAATAATTATCTACCCAGCCCAAAGTCTTCTGAATGGTTGCTTTTTAAACCAGTTTGTCATTCTGCAGATGTTAAACTTGTTTTCTTGGTCCACAAAATCAGGGTCATGAATTCTTCCATAGAACCAGTAAATAAGCTGGTTTTGCTTTTGACTTTTGTGGTTCTATGACCAATTTAAAGCTTGTGAGGTGGTGTCTGAACATCTGTCTGTGTGACTTGTCTACTCACAAACATCCAGTAATATTTGCATGCAAAGGGGAGGTCTGGAGATTTAGCTGTATTGTATTCTATGTAATGCAGTCCATCACTTTAGTTTCTTTCATCTTGCTTTAAGAAAAATGTTTTATGGGGAGTGCATGCTCTTTAGTATTTTATATATGTATCTTAATCATATCTCCTTGTGATTAGTTAAAAGGAAGGATTTCTGTGATAATTTTTAAATAATTAAATTTGTTTATTTAAAAAAATCAGTGTATAAATTTGGGGAGCAAAAGAATGTCAAAGAACTTGTCCATGTAACAACTATGTGGCTGTCTGAGACGTCCTAATAACAGACAGACTTGGAGGAAAATGGGTAGTGAAACAAGGCTCTAGTGTACGTAATGGATGGTAAAGATTCGAAGTAATTATACGTAGTTTAAGAATGACTAATCAATGTTTTGTTTACCCTCTACGTGCTTCATATTTCCGGCAGGCTCTTCATATCAAAATATCTGGGATGAGAACTTTCTTTAGCTAGGAGATTTCAGACACTTAGGGATTCAGCTATCTGATCTGATAGTATGATGCACCATCGCTGAAATGTACTTGCCCTATGTAAGACAGCAGTTGTACTAGAGTAGCAGTTGGAAACCAAGCAGAGTAATCTGCAGAACTTGGAACACTGGTGGTTGGTGTTGTTTTAGATAACGGAGTTACTCTCCTTAGGGTGAGTTTCAGTTTGAAATTAATACTGAAATTTTCCTGCTTACATTTAGGTATCTGCAGGTATCTCGCCCATCTTGGGCATCTAAACTTTTGTTACAGCTGGGGGGAAGTAACAACTGAAGTTGTAGGGGGTTTTGTATTAATTAATCAGGGCTCAGTTAGCCAGCAGCCCAACTACTTTCTTTCCATTTGCATTTGCTTCTGTGCAACTCATGCAAACCTGTTTTATTTTCCTTTACTCATTTAGACTGTTTCCTTAAATCCCCAAACAAAATCTGGCAGAGTATGTGTAAGATTTTTCTGTTGATTTAACCAGAACAAACAACATCCACCATCTAACATTACCTAACATTAGTCAAGAGTCATGCTCTATGAAAGCTTTTTGCCCAAATTGAGTGCTCTGGCTATCCTAAGCTATTAATCAAGGGATAGTAGTCAAGCTGTATTTACATTCTAATCCTGCTTTCTGTATCGGATTTCTACTGAAGAAATAAGCCAGATTTTGGTGGGATTTGTGTGTGCATCTATTCAGAATGTTGTTTCAGCAGCAGTAGATTCCAAATCTATTCAAGACCCACCTAATGGTCTAGAATTCCTGTTTGGTTTTGAAGTGTTCAGGAAGGTTCAAATCCTTAGTTATCATGAACATTTTTGTGACCTTTAAACTAGTACCATTAGGTTCATGCTTGGTGTGGTGTTATGACCAGTTGTATTTTCTTGGAATCTACATAAGGAATGATACCGGCTTTGTTGCCCCATACTACTGGCTCTGAGAGAGAAAAGAAACAATATTTTGCTGTTTGTAGTTGGTACTCTAATGACATGTTTGAGAAAGAGGGATAGTTTGATAATCATTAAACAGTTAGTGACTTCCCCAGCCTCCCATTTTAGAATCTCAGAATTCATTTCGGACTTCAGATCTAATTTTAGCTCTCCCTTGCAAGTTAATGAATAGAAATGAAAATAAGTACTATAAAATTGCCCAAAAGATAAATCAGCTTTTAATTGACTGCAGAAGACTATGGGCAGATAAGCCTCCAGTGTCAAAATATAGCTTGTAGGAATTCCTGGCTTCTTCTCCCACCTAGAGTGTGAGAGTACTTGGAAGCTCTGTTTACATTGAGACAAATGTGGCTAAGGTGATTCTAGCAGCAGAATGCAAACAGATCTTGAAGAAATGGGAAAGGTTGGACAAAATTTTAGGCTTGTACACTAATAAAAGTTCAGGTAAGATCTCTTAGTGGCTATTTTTTTGTCTGTTTTCAAAAGTAGTGAGAATTTTGGTTTCTGCCTTCTGGAAATTCATGAGTGTAAGAGGAAAATGAAACTGGAAAATTGGCAGTAAAGCATAACTGAGTATCTGAACTCTAAATATTTTCTACTATAAAACTCAAAGTGTGTCAGGGTAACATCTGTGTAACTTGTTACAATACTGAGTGAAACTGGAGCCTCATTTCCTGTGGAATGACCTGTACTAGCATCATCCTCAACCTAGTAGTGAGAAATGTCTTTAGTCACAATGTTTCTTTTGTTCAGCAACTCTGTTATATTTATTTTCTCTTTAATTGGCTGGTGGAGCTGCTGCTTGTTCACTGTGACAGGCTTCTGCATAGCATTTGCTTGACAGAAGCTTCTCTCATGTCCTTCACTGACAGGGAAAATGGTTGTCCATTTCCTGACAAGTGTGTTGGAAGGGAAAGGATTTTCTTTGCTGCTGTTGATAACAGTATATGCCCTGACTCTTTTCAAAGTGAGAAAGAACCAAGAGTGGATTTTACTGGTTGCTCATTCCTCCATTTTTAGTTTTCTATTTCAGTTTGATTAGGCCCCAGAAATGAAGTACTCTGCATCTGAGCTGTTCCACATCTAGTGTGTCAGTAGCAAATCTGAGAGCATATACGTGAACAAAGAAATTTTTTGTTTTCAGATATCCAGCCTTGACTTTAAAGGAATTCAATTTCAGGGAGGGAATGGGAGAAACTGTAAGATAAAATTTGAATTAGAGGCTGCAACAAAAACACTTCGATACATCTGGCCCTGACTTTCAAGTCCCTGCTGCAGAGTGGGTTTCACAAGCCTATATTTGGCTCTTAGATTGGGTTTGTTTTTTTTATAGGGATCAGGATGAATTGCCTCTCTAAACAGTGCCTAAAATACTGAGTGGAAATACTGAGTGAGGAGTGGCTTGAAGGTAGTTGGTAACAAAGAATATAGGTGAAACCTAAAGCTTCCCTCTTTCTCCTTGTAGGTTTTTTGCTCAATACTGTAAAGGCATAACTGTTTTCACTTTACTCCCCTATCTAGCTAAGACCTGCTTTCAGAAATTATTTTATAATTTTCAAATAATGGTACTAATCAGGAGTTTCTGGTTTAAGATACAGCTGGAAGAGGAGGGGATGTTAACAATCTAGAATTTAGATCGCTCTCCCAAAAAACAGGAAACCGGTCAACTTATTTTCCTGAGATCTAAATAAGTAAAAAATCTTAAGCAAAGGACAGTAGGCATGTGCTTTCTTTCCCCTCCATCCTTAATTAATATAAAATTTTTAATGAAATCCTGAAGTTTTTTTATACAAATTAACTTATTTCCCTTCACTAGTTGCTATGTCTTTGCTTGTATATTGAAAATCTTTGAACTTTATAAGGAGAGAAATAAATTGGAGGAGAAATTACAATTTCAATCATAATATTTGTTTCCTTGTATTTGCTTCCTTCCATAAAATAGAAGGGGGCAGGCCAAAGGAAAATAATGTATTTGGCATGGTCCCCCAGGTAATATTACTTGTTTTGAAAAGATATTAGTTAATCTCTGGTTTTTTTATTTTTCAGGATCAACAGATTGCATATGCTATTCAACTGTTGGCATTTCTGATCCAGTAACATCAGCTCTTCATATTATTATAGGTGAGTGGTCACAGTTTGCTGTTTTGTTTTGAAAATTATTAAATTAGCAAAAAATAGTAATTCTATATAGTTCTTTCTATATGTTTCTGAAATGCAATTTGGACAACAGCTGAGTTGAAATACGAATTTTTTATGTGGGATTTAAGTCTGATTTGAAATACAGGGTGTTAAAAATTAATTGCTTTCTCCACTGTAACTCATTGTTTTCAAGGGATCATAACATATTAACATTAAAATTTTATATCTGGTGCTTAAGTTTTCATGCATTCTGGCATACTAGCAATAAAATATAATAAGCAGTGTAAGTTGTTCAACTATCTCTCCCTCTCTGTTGCTCTTAGAGAAAGCTGTTAAGTGCTTAGAATAGTAGTATTTTGTAGTAGTTGTCCAATTGTCTTGTGCAATTCAATGCTTCCATGCCAAGTTAAAAGTATGGCTTCTACTTGACTGGAATTAGCTTATGATTCCCTATTTTTATCATCACTAAATCATATTTGAGGAGGAACTAGGAAGGAAAACAACTACTTTTCAATAAATACTTTTTGTTAGGTTGTCATCAGTAGGGATGCTAACATTGCTACTTCTCAAAGTCCTGTGGTAACAGAGTCTCTGAACTGCATGTGGGCTAAAGGAGGTAGCTTGGCAGGTGCAGTGCATTCTGATTTGTGATGTCCATCCTATGTGCCATGTACTGAAGAACTGGAGTCACCCAGGTCTTAATACTGGATTTGAAAAATTGTGCAAGGTGGTCTTTATTTATAATGATGTTGTGTAAGCATAAAGGATATAATTTGGAAATAATGTTTATTTCATTATCACTTACTGAGTGATTAACAGTTGCAGTTCTAGGAACTGGTGTTACACAGGTTTAGATGAGCTTCTCTGATTCTAACCTAGGACTAAATCTGTTCCGCATCTGTAGAGTTGATGCCTTTGGGCTAGGATTAGAAGGATATATGGGCTTAATATATCATAATATTTTAGCTGGATTAATAAATGTGCATATCTACACACATATTTAGATTTTTTAAGAGTGTGTCTTTCTTATGTAAGAGCTGCTTCATGGTAGTCTGTAGTGGAAGGATGGGAAACAATGGGCATAAAGTGAACCAGAAAAAAGAAAGTCAAGCAAAATGTAAAAAACCCCAAACAAGCAAAGAAACAGCACCCTCCTCAAACACCCCACGCCCCACCACCATTCCAAAGTTTACGCTGTGAGGCCATCAGAGAGATGGTGTACTGTCAGTTCTTAAGGATTTTCAGGATTTGACTAGATAAGCCCTCAATAACCTGATAAGACCTTGTAGTTGATCTTGCTTTAGGTGAGAGGTTTGATGAGAAACTTCCTGAGGCCCTTTTCTGCTTGAATTATCCTCTAATGGTATGACATATATAATTAAATACTATCTGGTAGGTGTACAGATACTGCATTGCCCTCTTCTGTAACATCCCTTTCTACTGGTACATGGTAGATTCTTCATTATATATTTTTAGCGTACTGACCTTTCTTCTCACTTAGTGCTTAATGCTTTTTAAATATTTAACAAAGTTGCTATTGAAAATTATTTTTTCCTTTCTGCCTGTGTAAGTAGCATATATGGGTATATGACATATATAATAATACTATGATGTAATATTACAGATTTTTTAAACATAAAAGATGTGTTGTATTTAAAGTTTCTGTTATATTTGCAGCTGCAAAGAAAATAGACCGTAATAGAACCTTGCACTTCTAATCTTCATAGGTGACTGTCAGCCTCTGGATGTCTCTGCTGTACACCATAACAACACATTTTTGAAGTACTCTGTATCATTGCTGGGTTACGGTTTTTATGGAGATATATTAAAAGATAGTGAAAAGAAGCGTTGGATGGGTCCAATAAGATATGACTACTCAGGTAACTAGTGTAACTATTACACTCTTTGTCAGCATGTAGACATTTTGGAACAGTTGATGTGCTCTCTTTGAAGCTTTTAAACATCAGAAACAGACTGACTCTGTTTTTAAACTTCCTGCGGTACCAAGATCACGTTATGTAAAGGTCCATAACTTGGGGGATAACATTAACAATGTGCTCATTAAAGCTGTGTTGAATATATGTCACCTAGCAATAGCTGCCTAAAGAGTGATTTATTTTGTGTGCTAGTAATTTTGCCTTTCTTTTCAGTCAAAGAAAGATAGTCACTCCTCTGTCTTGGACATTCAGCTGATGGAACGAATTGTTAATTTTGTCCTTCTTTCAACAGTTCATGAGTAATGTAGCCTAGTTAGCTAATATTTGGATAAATCCTATGCTACTGAAAAGTATTTTTTTGCCTTCTGTGACTTGTCTTGCATTAGGGAAAGAAGATGCAAAAGAAGAATTTAAGTAATGTAGGCCAATTTTAAGATTCAGCAGTGCTAAAATTTTTAATTGTCTTTTAAAGATGTCAAGCAAAGTAGTGGCACTACTGGCAAATGTTAACAAGTTGAGAGGGCAGGGATCTTATTTTCTTGTCCTTTACGGTCTACAACACCATAATGCGAAGAGCTGTGAGCCTGAGGAGAGCAACTATTGTTTTGCAGTCCTTTTGCAGAGAAAGAAAGAGAGGAACAATCAAAGGGATATATGCAGAAGTGTTTGAAATGTGGATTTATAATGACTTAATGCTGACTTTTTTATGTAGGCTTCAAGACTTTTCTTTCTCATCATTACTATGAAGGAACAATTTCTTTTCAACCAGCAAAATACACACTGGGATCTCCACGAGATAAAGATAGCTGCAGAACAGGGTAGGCTAATGTTTATCTCTGGCTATTTGACATGAGCTATTTGAAAAGGCCTGCACATAAATAGAGGTCACAGAAACGTTGTTTTTAATATTAGAACACTTACTCTGAAAGAGACAAGCTTGTAAAAAAGTTTTATTGGCTCATTAAAGGGAACACCTCGTTTTATCAGGTCAGTAAATAAATATGTAATAAAATTTTGTCAGCTGGTCCTCCCCAAATTTTAAATGAAGCAAAGTGTAACAGCGTGGCAGCCTGTTACAAGATGTGGAGTGCACTGTGCTGTGTTACTGCTAATAGATGAAAGTCTGGATGCCTCATAGCTTCTACGAATGGAAATAATTACAATGCAAACATTTGAGATTTTTTTTTTAATTGGATTTAGCAATTGTAGTGATGGTTTTAGTGCCATCACAACAGCTGGCATGGCTTGTCCTGAGGATAGATCCTCTCACGAATCAGCCTATTTAGCCTTTTTTTTTTTATAGACTACTGCTATCCTTTATAAATCCTATGTGATATTCTTCACTTGTTCCTCCAATCAGGGGATCTGCCTTAATCTCCAAGTTTTCCTTCCTTTCTCTTTGCTTTCACCTGCTTGAAGTTTTGCAGTAGTGTCTATTAGTCATCTTTCTGTATGAATGTAGCTATCAGTGGTATAGTAGTTGTCACCGCAGGATACAGAGGAGCCAGAAACTTTGACCAGAAATTACATGGAACTTGAGACTGTGCTGTGTTAGTGCTGTGACATACTACAGATCATGGTTGCTGTAGCAGCTATCAAGTTCCATCAGGTATATGCCAGGGAAATTCCAGAGGGAGAAAGCTGTCATCCAGGTCTCAGTCTGGGAGTAAAGAGTGCCTGGTGCCTCACAGGGGATTTTATATATCCTGATAATTGCTGGGAGGGCAGTAGGGCTGGGCACAAGCAGTTAGGAGTATCCTGGAGGGTTGTGATGACAGTGATGATGCAGGTGGTTGACAAGCTGTGTAGGAGAAATGCTCTGAGTCTTGTTACAGAAAGGGAAAGTGGGGGCTGTGATGGTTGAGGAGACTTGTGACCGGTTACTGCGAGGTTATAGATTTGAAAATCCTGAGAGAAGCAAGCAAGGCAAAATGTAGAATTGATACCCGAACTTTTTAGGTTAATCAAGAATCTTGGCAAGATTCTATGGCAGACTGCCCCAGACCACAAGGAGGCCCAGGAAGGTTGGTTGGTGCCTCCTCGAAACTCAATAATAGTCCATTCTGATACACAGAAACTTGAGTAAGCATGATAGAAAGCTAGTGTGGATAAGCATCGATCTGAGAAGAAAACAGAAGGTGGAAGTGGAATGGGTTGCTTTGAAGGAACATGAGGGATGTTGCTTAAACATGTAGGGATGGAACTGAGAATACCAAAGCTCAGGTGAAGTTGAAATCAATGAGGAATGTGAAAGGTGTTACTATTTCTTACAAAGGGATTATATGAGTATACCAACCATAACAAATGGCTAAAGGAACTGTGGACCTGTTGCTGTGTATGGGGAACCGAGTGATAAAAGATATGGAAAAGGCTGGAAAATTATTCCTTTGCCCTTGTTTTCACTGATGTAGTCTGTTCCCAGGCCTTACAAGTCCCCAGGTCCATAGATGTGATGGAGAGACAGTGGGTGTTAGATACTTTGACTTTAGGAAGGCCTTTGGTATTGTTACCTGTATTATTCTCAAAACCAAATTAGGAGTGGACTACATAAGTGGATGGGTGGAAAACTGACCAGACTACCTGGAAAGGTTCTGAGTACTGAGTCCAACTGGCAGCCAATTACTAAGGGCATCTCAAGGATCAATACTGAAGTTGATACTGTGCAACATCTTTAATAATGACTAGGGCAGTTGAAAAGAGTGCACTCTTGGTGGTTTTATGGATGATGCCAGACTGGGAGGAGTGGTTTACATGCTGAAAGTCAGGGCTGTTATTCAGAGTGACCTCAGTGGGCTGAAGAAATGGCTGATGATAGGAACATTATGAAGTTTTGGAGAGGCAGACGTCTTGTATCTGCGGTGTCATAGTTCCATACAAAGGTCCTGACTGGGTGTTGATTGGCTGGAAGGCAGGTCTGCCAAAAAGGACTTTGGAATCCTAGTAGACAGTAGCTGTACCTGTGTCAGCAGTGTGACCTTGAAGAAAAGGAAGACTAACCTTATATTGGACTTCCTAAGCAAAAGAGAAGCCAACAGGTCAGGAGAAGTGATTCTTCCCCTATACTCAGCACTTGTGAGATGGAGCATTGGCTCCACTATGTCTGTCTTTCACTGTTAATAGCAGTCAAATATACAGATGTTCAAAACTTGACTGAACAAGACACTGAACATCCTTATCGTGTAAGACCTGCAGAGGTTTGGACCACGTCAGAGATCCCTTCCATACTGTGTAACTTTATGATTCTGCACTGTTTCTGACATCCAGTAATCTTCAGCAGTCTGCTTAGGTAACTATACTGCCAGCAGGCTTACATGATTCACGCCACATCAGGCTTGTCAGTGCCATGTTGCGTCTTGTGAGGAGGGAAGGTTTTGTAACAATTGTGTTAAAACAAAAATGTTGAACTGAATAACAGTTTTGTTTTGAGGAAGTGAAGTGGTTATTTTGTTTTCAGATGTTACATTTGCAAGAAAAGTGAGCAACAGCTGGCAGAACAGCACAAGAAACGTGGATTGAAAAATGAAGGTAATTTGTTATAAAAAGATGGTATAATATTATACAAATGATTATTTTTTGGAATGTATCAGTTCAAGTGTGTGTGGGTTTTTTTAAACATTGTGAGTTACAAAATAATCCATTGTTTCTTTAAGGAAGATGCATATAAATATGGGAAAAATAAGTAAGGTCTCTTCCACCTAAACCTCAGAAAATTCTGATAAAACTACTAATTACATGTAATTCAACGTGTTGTTTCTTTTTTTTTTAATGAAAGATATATTCTGTGAGCTAGAAGTCCAATGTTCTTTTTTATGAGGAGGACTTAACTGATAAACTTTGAGGTAGTATAGAAGGAAGCTGTTCATTAAGATAACTTTTAGAATAGATCAATATTAAAAATCTGTGTGTGTTAGTCCAAAAGTCACCCTATGTAAAACTGTTCATTAAATAAATATGAGGCAGTGAACTTGAACACCTCATAAACCATGTAATGTACTTACGTCTGTACGATACCCCACTAGTACACAGTATAAGTGGTAAGCCAGATTTTTCTCCTCTTTCTCAAGTTAGTCTATCCTTATTCTCTTCTTTTCACCCCCGTTCAAGCCCCTTTTCACACTTCCATATATTTCTTTTTATGGGCATAACTTTTCTTTCTTTTTGTTAAAACAAGTGTTAATACACTGGATTCTGTGCAGTCATTCCTGTAGTGGTATATCTTTCTCTGACTGCTACATCCAAATGAGAAGCACTGATATTGATACCTTTGGGGCCTTGCTGCAGTAAGATATGCAGATTCAGTCAGCAGAGTTTTGCCTCTGGTCTCAGTTCATTGACTTAAAAATCCCCTTTTAAATAGCAGCCAGCCTTTCTATGGGTGCTTGCTTCTGCTTTTACTCTCATTTTCTTGTAGAGCCCAGTGCATAAAACCATATTTTTCTTGACAAAAACATTGGTCCTTAGGACCTAGATTGCTTTATAATTAGAGTTATTTTGCACACTATCTGTGCCAGGTTCTAGACATTTGTTAGCAAAAAGAGTATGATCATACTATGGAGATTCATTTGGAGTAGAAAGACTGTATTTAGATTTATGTACTAACGTGGGTTCCTGTTACACGTGGTTTCATCCCAGCTACTGCTTTCTGGTTGTTGATATAGCCAGACTGGAGTATTTCTTGAGTTGTTTTAATTTGTGCCCAGAGTCAGCTAAAGAAATTGCTTTACGTAATGTTTTAGAAGCTAAATCTGATAATAGGGGTTTTTTTTAAGAAAAAATCTCTATCTTTGAGAAACAGCTGTAGTTAGAAGTTACCAACCTTTTTTGTTTTGTTTGGGGTTTTTTGTTTTTGGTATTTGAGTGGGGTGGGGTTTGTTTGGTTTTTTTCTTTAATCTGCTATTTTGTTAGCTTTGATCCAGCA
This sequence comes from Dromococcyx pavoninus, assembly GCA_033558185.1. Lineage (NCBI taxonomy): Eukaryota > Metazoa > Chordata > Aves > Cuculiformes > Neomorphidae > Dromococcyx > Dromococcyx pavoninus. The sequence goes on from JAUMJL010000735.1 coordinate 1,966,099, forward strand.
AAGGGTCAAAGGCAGAAGAAAGCTACAGGTTGGTGAGAAGTCAAGTCTGCTTTAGCTAGCATTGCACAAGACATCAAGCAACTCATTATGTAGGATATTGGTTTTTTTAAGTTTATTTTATTTCTGGTAGCTGACTTCCTTTGCAGTCCAGTCTGTTCTCTACGCAGTACTGGTGAGTGAACATGATGAACAGCTACTCTTGATTTGCATTAAAAAGAATTTTAAATTGCCACCTCAGATAAGATTTTTGCTCAGCAGGTTGTATTGCCTGACTTTTTCATCGTGCATACTTGGTTTGTGTACAATTCAGATAAGTTTAGAAGGATGCTTGCATTGGCTGTCACTGAACATTTCTTTATATTGTACATAATTCTATGTGCATTTACGGAGTAAACTTTGAGTGTTAGTCCTTTCTGCTGATTTCACAACTTGCAGCATATACACATAATAGACAGTTGGAATGAGTGCCGTTTATGTTGTCCCTGCTTATGATTCGTTTATGTTGTCCCTGCTTATGATTGTGTGAAAGATATTTTGGTCGAATAATTTGTGGTATTTAGTGATGCACCCTGCAGAATGGTTATGAAAACAATTGGTCATTTAAAATGTGATAAAACCCCTGATTTTGTTCTTACTTGAGCAGTGAAACTTTTTTTGAGTAATGTGCTGGAATTTATACTGAATGGTACTTTTCTACCCAGTGAAAATAGTCTACTACAGTAATGCACATAAGCATTCTACCTTAAAGTAATTTGAGGCTTATTTATTCTAGAGAGCATACTTCAAAAGTTAATACATACCTAGACACACTATAGACTAAATTATGAATGCTTCTCAGATAAACAACAAAAGGATTTATAACTAAAGAGTGTTGTTTTCATTTTGTTGTTTGTGTACCAGAAAATTCTTGATTTTCTTGTTAAATAAGCCTTTGTATAGTTCTGGACACAGATGTGTCCAATTCCAGTAGTTTCTTATGTTTTGTTCAGTTACCTTCATCTTGGAGCAAGGCTTCTTCATTTGCCTGCAGTCTGAACAAAGTCATTCTGCAGTTTGACTTATAAGTCTTTTTCATCTCTCTTAAGATACACATTTTGAATCTCATTTAAATTATTTCTTTTTGTAATGTCCTGTTTGAAAACAGCATAAAAAGATCAGCAGTAAAGTAAGCAATACTAAAACCACTTTAGCAAATGATGTGAAAATATTGAATTTAAGAGCTGCATTTTTTTATTGGTTTTATTGATTTGTTTATCAGGAGGTATAAAGCATGGCCTTGGTGGAAAAGAATAAAGTTTTTATTTTCTTTTTAAGTCTTTTGTCACAGTGTTTTTCCTGGAATTATGTTTTTCTTCATTGTGTTACTAAAGAGTGGATAGTAAGAAGTTCCAATAAATAAAAATTCAAGGAAGCAAGAAAAGTTCAAAAGGCAAAGAACAATTTTTTTCCTTTTTTTTTCTTTTTCTAATCTATAAGGCATGAAAGAGGGCAATTCAAAATCAGTGCATCATAGACTTGAGGTCCAAAATTGACTAAACAACTGTATTAATGATTCTTGAAAATAAATGTAAAGTTCCTAAAGCTAAGAAAGTAATGAACATTAGAATTTCAGGACATTAAATATATAGCATAAATATCATCTACAGACCCATCAAAGAAACACCTTGAAAAGAACTACGTTAACCCAAATATGGGGAACTGAATGTTAGATTTCTAAGTACTAGTTAAGATGCCTCAAAACCTCTGCTTTGCTGTGGTTTGATCAAATTTTAACAAACTTATATAAGCCAACTTCATCTGGTTTTTTTGTTCATGCCTTAATTTTACCCCCATCATCAACAGTGGCGCTTGGCTCCTGATCGCCTGTCTTGGAGCCATGTATATCTCCATAGACTCTTCTGCAGTCATTACTTCTGTGGAGTTGTTCCTTGGAAATATATGAATCCACTTATATTGGGAAGAGGAAAGGAGTGTTATGGCTGCTTTATGGCTCTTTTTTTTTTTGTTATAGTGAGGAAGGTGGTTACGTGTCATCTAAAAATGCAAAGGCATTTTTTTGTCTGTTTTTATCCATATTCAAGAAAATACAGATTAGATGACAAGTCTGTGCAGTGCCTACCAGTGTTCTTGTGTTCTTGATAATTCTTTTGCCTCTTGGTGCTATTGATGCCATTACTGACTTAAGCTTAGGTCTAATCTCCAACAGAGTGGTTTCATGTTGTTGAAAAGAGATTTTTATTTTTGTTCCAGAAAATGCTGAAGATTTATGCCCAGGAAAATAGCGTATTTTTGGCAGATATTTATTTAGATATTTGGGCATGGATTGGGGTGGAAACAGACTTCTGATCTGCTGCCTACTGGTCCTTGCTGAACCCTGAATAATCTTTTTGTTAGGGTTTTTTGTGGGGTTTTTTAATACAAAATTGTGACATTGGGGAGCGGAATATGGATTTAGAAAACAAATACTAAACCACTGTCTTTGTGTTGTTGTTTATTTGAGATTAACATGTTGAAATTAAGAATAAACTTTTTAAAAAGCTAAAAATCCCTGAAAGTCCCCCAAAATCCCCCTGAACTTACACACTGTACTGCGAGAGTTGTAACTTGTCTCTGTCTTGTCCCTGCCTAAGGTTTTGTGGGTTTAACCCAAGTACCATTGATCCTGAATTCGACATGCATATGTCAGAAATGGTCAGCAGTTTTAGTAGATAATCACAAGCAGTGAAGGGAGAAAGCAACTTTCTGTTAGTATATGAAAAATGGATTTTTTAATGCAATTTATTTTAGATACGTATTGACAGTGCATGGATATGCCCAGTAAAAACTTTTAAGTTGCCAAGAATGATTGTTTTTAGTGTCCTTGAGAGTAGATCAAATAATAACCTTTCACTATGCCTTTATTGATGTGTTTCAGAAGATGAAGAAGAATGGAAGGTTATTAAAGGGAAATTTCTAGCCATCAATGCAGTAAATATGAGCTGTGCCTGTCCACGAAGTCCAAGAGGTCTTTCACCAGCAGCTCATTTGGCAGATGGTTCAGCTGACCTCATTCTAGTTCGTAAATGCTCCAGATTCGATTTTCTGCGGTATCTTGTCAGACATACAAACCAAGATGATCAGGTGTGTATTCTCTGTGGCAATGAATTATCCAAAGTCAGTTTAAGCTGTAACTGTTGATATTCTTATATTACAAAAAGAACATCTACAAAGCAGGTTTGCTGGGTGTTTTTTAAAAAAAAAGTTTATACGTTCCTGGGTGTCAAAATCTCAGCATGTCTACTGTAAAAAAAAAAAATCATTTTAGCCAAGTCAAGCCATTGGCCATAGCATCCTATCAAAATTCCACTTCTGCTAATTGAATTCTGTCTCCTAGTATTTTTCCATGTATTTGCTGTTTGGGCACTATTTAAAGTGTTTTTGTCACAATTGTGCCCCCATGTATTTTTCATGAAAAACTGCTCACAGCAGTGTAACGTAGCTGAGGTAGAAGGTATAGTGACAAATAATAAATCACTTTTTTGTAAACTGTACCAAAATGTGGTTTAGAAGAAAGTTACAAGAACTGCAGTTTGGTTGTAAACTGCAGGCTTTTAGCAGAATTTTACTATCTATATATGTGATCAGGGTATGAGCTTTATGCTTTCAGCCTCAGAATTATTCCTTGCATATGTGTAGCTGTCAGGATAAACTACAAGGGAAGATTCATCATTGCTTTGGATTGTAATATCTGTTGAAACTAGAGCTATGGTTTTGAATAGACACATTTAATATTTGTCACATCCTGATATTATTATCAAGTTCTGGAAATCATCTGAACAATGGGCTAATGTCATATCTAATTATAATAGCAGTAATAAGTCTGGCTTGTTTATGATGCTATTCTTCCTCATCTGTAGAAGAATTAGTATAGATTCTCTTTCCCATATTTCGTCATTACTGTTGCCTGGGACTGTGTGTGTGACTGTATTCCTCCTTTCTGCTATTCTCAGTCTCATCTTCTTCCTTTCACTCCTTCCCACTCACTGTCACTGTTGCCTTGATATTTTTGATTATTTGAAGCCTTCCCTGGCTACGTTTCTAATTGGCGTCAACATTTGTCAAGAGACTACATTCTGTTTAGACTTGAGCCATGAGCATTCATGGGTGGCTCCATGCAGCAGTGGATACCAGTTTTTTTGCAACTAAGCTGCTTGGACTAGCACACTGCTTAGAGAGCCTTATTGTATCCATTGAGTCGCTGCTTCCAAGGGTGAAGTTTGACAGCTGCAGTTTGTTTGTGGTTGAAAGCTGAGGGAACTGAAGACCTAGGAGGTCCCTCTAGCTCTGATGTTTTTTTGATTGCCATGGTGGTCATTCCCCTTCCAGTGCTTCTCCACGGTTTCTTCCTTGGGTACGTTAGCATGGCAGTCTACGTTAAGTCCAGAGTTATACATACATCTTCATCCCAGGTTAGTGTCTACCATAATAGTGGGAAAAGTTTGAAAACATAAGAAAATGTGAAAAGAAACAGGAAGAAAAAGGTCTTTGTGTGTTAATTCAGACTTGTTTATGGGTAAACTGTTTCTGTATGCCCTTTTGCTTCCTTGCCGTCCCCCCTCCCATAGACACACACAGACATTCTCCATTGCCTTTGGGAAATGACATGCCTGTATTTATTAACAACTTGCTAAATGCTTGAGTCTGTATCAGTTACATCGCTTTCAGGGCAGGTGAGGGTGCCCTCCAATTTGATTGTTCCTTCAAGTTTACAAAGCCTGTTTTAAAGCATTTGTGCAATATTGTAATGTAAATCTGCAGCCTCTGTTATAAGAGCAATCTCTTAGTTGTCCTACTTTTTCTAGCTGAATTATCTAGTTAAAATTATCATTATTTTGTTGGAATGTAATAATATCCTCTCTTCTTATTTTTGTATACACTCAGCTCTGTGATTTAATTACACTGCTATGGAATTCTCACCTTCAGGGCATTGTTCCAAATGCAGAAGCAGAAGGCTTTCAGAAAAGCCAGTGTGGCTTAAGGACTGTAGTTGAACAGGTCCTGAGGATGGTACAGAGATCCAATCTAAACTTTTTTACTTTGCATCCATGTTATAATACTTTTACAGGGTTTTAAAAAGTGTTTATACCCCATTTACTCATAGTATCAGAACCTGTTACCTCATTGTCTATAAAGTGGCAGTACTGCTGGTACTTGAAGAAGACCGTTGAAAAATAAGTTTCCATTTTTGCTTTATTGTTTCTGACCTTTGTAGTTTATTTAAAACAAAACCCACTCTGTGCCTAAGGTAAGCTTCTCTACAAAATTGGAGTGGACAGGCTTTCTTGAACACAAACACTGCATGCTGAGTTGCTTTACACATTAAATGTATTTAAATTTAATTCCTGGTTTGATTTATTTTTTTTCTTTATAGTTTGACTTCTCATTTGTAGATGTTTATCGGGTGAAGAGCTTTCAATTTACATCAAAGCTTTCAGAAGACAATGAAAGCAATGTCACGGACATAGGAAAGAAACGTTTTGGCCACTTCTGCAGAGATCATCCAGCCTGTTGCTGTAATATTTCAAATAGCACCTGGAATTGTGATGGAGAAACTCTGGACAGTTCAGCAATTGAAGTGAGGTAAGCATCGATTCTTCTCTCCATGTACCAGAAACATATTAAGCCTTTTCAGTGATTTTAAAGATGCTCATAAAGACATCCCAGAAAAGTGCTTCTGCATAGCGAATTTGAGTCCAGCAGGAGTGCTGGGTACATGAAAGCACCCAGCCTTCTTTGCAGGGAGGATTGTATCAAGAATGAGAACATGGTTTCTCTAGTCTGGAGCAAGGAATTTGGTACAACTGCTTGAAATTCAAGGATTATTAGAATTAAATATGAAGTACTTATTTATTGATTTATTGATTTCCATATTTTTCAGGGTTCACTGCCAGTTAATGAAATTGTTTGCAAGGGGAATCGAGGAAAACAGTAAAGATGAAGCTGCCTACAACCAGAGTAGCGATGAACAATTACTGTAGACGTTGTTCCTCCAGTGGGGACAAGAAAAAATAAAAACTCAAGGAAATTGAGTAAATATGCATTTTAGTCAAATTGACAAGTATTTTGAAATTTTAGAATTTTTTTTTGTTGGCTTCAGTATAATTTTAGACATCTTATTGTGTGTTGTCATTTTTTAAAAACATTGTAGTTGTTAAAATATATCTTGGAGCAATGTAATCCAAGTTATGTTAGAAAAGAGAGAAATAGTGTGTATGTATGTATTCATGATGTCTGGTAAATTATCTGTGCTTTTCTAGAGACCTAATTTAACAGTTGTGTTGCAATAATAATCTAAATATTATAAAACATTGGACTTTCCATTGTCATCAAACAAAGATACCAAGACAAGATATTTTCAGTGTCTGAGAAGTTCTGCTGGGAGTGTTATGTAGTTGCATGTGGCTTAAGTGCTGGACAACAGTGTTGTCATTCTCATCTTCTTTTTTTTTTTAGTAAAATAGTTCATTTTGTAGTTCTGACTATACCTTGCAACTTATCAATGCAATTCAAACACACATTCCTGGCTTTAAGTAATAACAATAACGGCTTATAAATACTTTGAAAAATAAAAGCACATCTAATATACAGATCATACCCTATCCTATGTATTCTATTTATATAGGCTTCCTTGCGTGGTGTTTTTTGGGATTATAAAAGGTTTTATGACTTTTTAGATGATACCAAAAACCACATACAGCAACTGAGATGCCTTGGCAGCAACTCACAGGGGTACTTAGAATAACAGGAAGGCACAGGTAAAGGAAAATATAAATCTCTTCTGAAACACCAGCAAGTTTTAGGTTTTTTTTTAAACTATCTCAAATTACCATATGAAAATTTTCCCTGTTCAGTACACAGTTCTTTGGAGATTCTACTACATACATTAAAATGTCTTTGCACAATAAAATGTTGGAATGTTAAGCTTAAAAATATGATTTAATGATTGAAAGGGTTTTTTTTAATGTTTATTTAACTAAATGTGGAACAAAATCTATTTTTTGAAATCAAGGAAAGAATCTGGCATCTGAAAAATCAAGAGTTCACTGTGCTGGTTTGGTTTTATAGCCAAAAACATTCAACTATCATATGTAGCTATGGAGTGGTTTGTTGATTTTGGACTTGTGTATTGTGATACACGTTCTGTTTGTAGGCTTGGGGCTAAGTTTTGCTTTTCTCGTACATATTTATTTTATTATGAGGGTCAGAAGTTAGCCCCTGCTCTCTTCTATCTTTTCTTGAACATTTGTAGTTCTCCTTAAAACTCATTGCATCTGAGGTTTTTTTGTGTCTGAACAGCCAGTGGTTCTCTTTTCATGTGTATTTATTGGCACCTCTGTCATTCAGCTTGTATTAGTTTCACGTGTCTCTGTGTAAGCCATGGGGTGATTGTCAGTTTATTACTGAAGCACTTGAAAATTGTTGTAAATGGGTGATATTTTTTCCTGTTGAAATTATTTACATTCCAGTTTTGCATAACATCAAAATGGTGTGCTATGTCTTTGCTACAAAGTATTATTCATACTACTCTATATGACAAAAAGATCTTGCAAATTATATTTGCTTGAAGTACAGTCATGCAAAGTTTAGGATCTGTTTTTCATTACATAGTATTTCAGGGAAATACTTGAATACTTTTCCAAAAGTGCTGCTGTTTGCTTTCGTTATTAATGCAATGAATTGAAATATTGTTTCATTTTTTTCAAAATTTTTTTCATTTGTAACATGTTAAGTATACTGTGTTTTTAAAGCCATGTTTAATAACTGAAATAGTACTTTGACCTAAGAACCTCATTGAACATGCGATTATGCAGTTCTCCAAATGCAAATATTGTTTGAAATTGTTTGTTTAAAAATTTCTACAGATATTTTGGTCTATTCATGAATATTGTCAGAGAACCCAGACTTCAAGTTACTGTAATTTTTGTACAGGATATGATCATGCACTCTCAGCTCACCAACAGATGAGGCATTTATGAGGCATTACAGTATCCAGATCATGTGCTCGTAAATGAGTAAATACTAACCAGCACTTTCCATTAACTGACTAGCAAGTCATGAGACCCCTACTTGAAAAATGGAGGCTTAGTGTAGTTGTGAATGTATATTGAAATGCTTTCAGGATTTTTTAATATCTGAAACTGAATGCTTGGTGTTTCCAAAGAAAGGCACAGTGAAGGCCCCCTTTATGAGAAACAAGCCACCAGAAAAAAAGGAGAGAAGATTGTTCTGTAGTATGGTAATGAAGTGTGAAGCAAATAATAAAGATGTTGCAACATAATAAAATGAAAGAGCCTTAAGTAGTAGAAAAACCGCATAGTTGCATTTGAATAATTCTATTTGTAGCATATTATACTAGGAAAGCACCATATGTGGGTTGTGTGACATGTCCAGTTTTTAAGAAGACAGGTGCGTAAGTTATGTCTGCTTACATTTTAATTCTTATTTTTTCCTCTGAATGTATTCTTAATATGGAAATTATGTATAGGAAAACAAAGTCTGATTTTTCTTTTTTATCCAATCTTGCTGGCTTCAAGATTAGAAAATGTGTTCTGTCTCATGACACTAGGGCATTTCATTGAAAAAATAAAATTGCATCATACAGCAATTCAGTGGCTTTCTTCTTTTCTCAACCTGATTTGAAAAAATAATTACCTCTGTTCAGCAGAAATCTGGCAGCAGTGTACTCAAGGCAACCAGTGTGGGCAGATTAAACCAAGTGGAGAAGTAATTCATAAGATTCTGTTTGGGTTGACCACAGCTTTGTAACAAGTGTGAATGTGGGCAAACATTGAGAGTGTAAGAGAGCAATTACTGAAGCTGGACTTAAACTCAAACTAAGCAGTTCTCCTAAGGTACACTAAACATTGGAAGGGGGGCAAGAAACTTAGTTACAGTGCAAGTATTTATTTTTTTATGAAAAAATCTAAACTATAAAAATTGAAAGAAGCATGAAATATATATTGTACCATAAAATAGTATATAGTAAATAGATGGGTTTTCTTAGAATTTCATTGCAATGGTTTACAGATGCAATATGTAATCTGATAGGTAAAATATGTTTATTGTAGATGAACAAGAGGAGGAGAACGTGTCTTTCAGCACTGTGGAGACTTTTGCTTTTGAGCTATATTCGGTTTACATGGGAAGATTTTGGTAGTTGGAGGTGGACGGGGGGGGTACTGCATGGGTTGATTCTGTAAGAAGAAGCCAGAAGCTGCCCCTATGTCAGAGTCCGTTCCTGCCAGCTCCGAGCTGGACCTGTCACTGTCCAAAGCTGAGCTCATCAGTGATGTTCGGAGCAGCATATTTAAGAAAGGGCAAAAAACACTGCAAAGCAGCTGTGAGAGGAAAATAAAGAAACATCTTTGCAGATGTTAGTGAATGAGGAAGGGAAGGCGGTGCTCCACACACTAGAGCAGATTCCTCTGCAGCCTGTGGAGAAGACCATGGTGATGCAGGTTGTCTTCCTGCAGCCTATGGGAGTTAACTGTGGAGCAGATATCCACTTGAAACCTGTGGAAGACCCCACACTGGACCATGTGGATGTGCCTTGAAGAAAGCTGCAGGCTGTGGAGAGCCCATGCTGGAGCAAGTTTCCTGGTAGGAGCTGCAGACATGGAGAGGGAGCACATCATGAGCAGGTTTTCTGGCAGGAACTGTGTTCCATGGGGGACACCAGTGGGAAAAGTTTGTGAAGCAGGGAGGAACAGAACAGATGAAGTGTTACAAACTGACCACAACCTGCATTTCCTATCCCCCAGTGCTGCTTGAAGTGAGGGAGGAGATAGAATCATCAGGAGGTAAGTCGGGCCAGAGGAGGAGGTGGGAAAGGAGGAAGGGAGAAGGTAGGTTTAGTTTTGTTTTTATTTCTGACTATCTTACTCTGTTATTAATTGGCAATAAATTAAACTAATCTTCCCCGAGGCAAATCTGTTTTGCCCCTGACTGCAATCGCTGAGTTATCTCCTGGTCCTTGTCTTGACTCAAGAGCTCTTCATCATGTTTTCTCACCCTGTCCTGCTGAGGAAGGAGAGGAACAGAACAGCTGGGCTGGCACCTGACGGTCAACCAGGCAATGCGTGCAGGAATGTGTTATGGCATGAATGGAAAGATGGTATGTAAAATCAGAAATTTGTCTTGCAATTCAGGTATTATTTCCCTAGACCTTGGCACTTAATCCCTGTGAAGTGAATGGGCAATAGGAATTCATTTTTATTCTCATTAGTCACATTGCTCTTATTTCAAATTTTCAACAGGATAGTTAAGAACATTTAACAAATTCTAGCTGGTGTTTTAGTTGCAGTAAATTAATTCTGTCCCTAATGAAGCAACAATCTCCACAGACTTCTGCCTTACCCACTGACACATTCATGATGTACATATTGCAAAGGCTTATGGATGTTCTTAATTAATGTGTGACTAGTCCTGTTGATTAGAGGTAGGTGGGGCATTCGTTCTGTGATCAGTCATGCCTTTCAAATCCTCTGCAAGGAGAGGATTAGCAAATTTTTTATTCCCTTTTCTGCTGCTCAGAAATAATTCTGAACATTTACCTCCTAAAATTGCCAGCAAAATATGGTCTTCAAAAGATGTTTGCTCCTTTAGGACTGAAAGGTTGACTTGCTCTTGTTGGTATCTGATTCACCTAGAGCGCAGTTTTGTGCCTTATTTCTTAGGAATCATCCAGCAATAAATAAAATTAATAAGGTTTTTTGGTTTGGTGTGGGTTTTTTGTGTGTGTGTGTAGCGAAGGCTTCAATAGTGTAGAAGAGGAAAAATAATTATTCATAATGTAAAAATAACAGAATAAAGAAGACAAAGTAACAAGTTATGCAAATTAAAGAATCCACGGGGACCAAAATCTTAAAAGGAGGAAAGGGAACAAGTGCAAAATAAATTTTAAAAAGGAGAAAAAATAGAAGAAGAAATGGGGGGAAAAATACAGGATTTTATTTATTTATTTTCCTGGAAACCATTGCCCAGTCCTGTGTACTTTAACTGCACAGTAAAGCTGGTGCTAAAGATTTGAGTAGGTTTGTAGAAGTTTGACTTTTTACAAGGGGTAGACAGAATAAAAAGTTTTATTATTGTTGCAAAGACATATTTCTAAAATAATGTTGGGTCATGCTCTATATCCCCACTCACAAGCTTCAGCAAAATAGCGACATGGCTAGAAGAGGTATTAAAGGAGAACTGTCAAAAAACCCTTCCTGTAAGGTTGTCCAGTATTCTGAAATGGCTGTTGGATTTAATCAGCCAAATATTTATTTTTCATGTTAATATTTAGCAACTATATTTTAGGAAAGGGGAGATTGATCAGCAAAAAGAAGTGCTGGGTTAGTACTTCAGTGGTGCTGAGGTTAAGGTGGTTGGATAGCAGTTCACACCACCCTCATAGACCTTGTCAAGTCAGGGAAAGTTCCCACAGAAAATGATTCCATACAGAAATCCCTATGCAGTTCCTGGTAGCTGTTTGTATAACCTGTTCTTCTGAGCTTTCAGCGATACACATTCTGCAAAGCAGTTTAGCCATCAGAACAAATTGATTTTTATGGTTAGAGAATCCTGGTTTCTTGTTTAACTGCGTCTCCCTTGCTGTGTTTAAGCATGATTGCTCTGTCCTCGGTGGACGCAGCTAATGGCTCGTTCCCTACCTATGCTGTTGTGTTCCCTCTCAGACTCTGTTCTTCACCTAAACAGTATTGATATTCAGACAGAGAAGGAAAAAACCACAATATTTGAGCACATATCAATTCCAAGAAAAACTGCTTGAAGCTAATTTCTGTTTACCACCAAAGAAGAGGCTCTATGGAAACAGAGTGTGTATTGACAGGGTCATTCTAAAAAACAAATAAGCATCTGCATAAAGTTTTCAATCATATCCTATACAGTTACTTCCTAAATATCCTGTCTAAAGCTCTGGTGGGTGTATGTAGAGGATATAAAGGAATACCTATCAAATAATACCTCAGTAATACCTTTCAAATAACTGCTCTGAGGGTTACACTGCTGCTAGATGCTGCCCTGCCTCTAGCCCCTGAAGAATCAATCCAATAAAATAAGTGGGTCTCAAGTGCTTGGAGCCTCCTGTTCTGTTTCATCTCATAGTGCTGGAATTTTCTAGGGAAAACAGGCAGAACATGAACATCCAGGCATTGCTGTTGCAATGTCCTGGTAAAGGCTTTAAGAAAATCCTTAACATGTTGGTAGCAAGATCAGGAAAGAGTAAACATAGGCATATTCTGTCACTGGAATAGCAGATTGTGTTGTTTATTCTATTCTGTGCATAAGCAAAGCTTTGAGCTAACAGAAGAATTTGGGTTTTTTCCTGCATAAAAGAGTTTACAGACTCAGCAGAGGGAGGTGAGGTGGGGAGGAAGCATGGGCTTGCTGCCAACTGTGCTCAACAATTCCTCTGGATGGACCAGTGCAGAACAAGGATGAGGTGAGCAGGAATATCAAAAGATCTGTGGCTGTGTACTCAGCAGTCCAAACTCACCCTCCCAGCCAACAACACGTTGCACTGCAGCTGTGTAAATTGCTGGAGTTTTGGAACCAAAGGCCAGTGCTGTCTGCTCTGCCTTCATTTGTTGGAGGAAGTTTCACTGGTCTGGGATCAATCTGTCTTGTAACACTGCTGTGAAAAAGCACAGCAGAAGTTTATTAGCAAAGAAGACTGTGCTCAGTTCTTTCACTGGACCTAAAAGAGGAAAAAGGAGATGAAGAAAGAGTTGTTGATTCACCCTGTTCCTTACTGAAAGAACCTTACACAATGCATCCTACATTACATGCACAAGGGTAGTGGGAGACTACGATTATCTGTACTCATTTCTATCATGGTGTCTGATTTCTCCCTTCTAACAAAGGCTGCTGATACCAAAGCCTCTTCTTCTGCTCAGTATGGGTGGGGGCTAATGAATGCTATACCCTTTCAAAAGCACAAATAGCTTTATTTTGATTCCCTTCAGTTCCAGGGCACAGCATCCATCCATCAGTGGTAAAGGCCAGAGTTTCCTGAGGAGTGGCAAATGCCTCCCTGTGCTCTTTTGGCAATGCAGTGGCTAAAAGAAACTATGGTTACTGTGGTTTTAATGTTTCTCCTAAACCCACTTGACTACGAAGGCATCTCTGCTGCCTTACTAAAGACTGGGAAGCACACATCAGGTCACAATGACCTCTGCAGCATCTTTCTACTGACATTGAACTGATGGCAGTATCATGGGCCATGTGCAGTAAGAAAACACTTGTCAGGAAGCAAGGTTGCCATTATTTTTGAGCTGAGGCCACATACATTTCAGCAGAAGAGGATGTGTTGTTGATTGCCATGCAGTTGTTGTCTCTCGTAAGTGTTGAAATGCATGCTGGGAAACTCTGATATGTACCAGGAGAAAGAGGCAGCTACCCTCCATGGCTGTGCAGTCAACACTGATGTGCAGGACTGGCCTGTAGTCATCAGGAGTACTGATGGGGAATATGCCTCATGAAGAGTCTTAGATTAGGATATGCATCTCATTGATGGCTCTGACACAATTCATGCTGTGCCTCCAGAATGCAGGAATGACACTGGGAGCAATAAACAACAGGGAGCAGACAAAACAGGTGACAGAGATCACGTTAATGATTTTCATAATGGACTTGCTAACTGTGAACTGCTGTGCAACAGAGTCACAGGGGCTGAGCAGAGTCAGTTCACCGAAGGTAATGTCCACTCATTTAATTGAGGGTGAGGGCCTGGAAACAAGTGCACTGACATTCCATATCTTATGGCAGCTCTTGGCTAAAGATCTAAAAAATTACCACTTGGTGGTGACTGTGTTATGCCAGGAAGATTGAAAGGTCTTTATGACAGTCCCAGATACAGCAAGATACAGCAAGCCTGTGTGGCCTCCAGCAACTCAGCCATCCTCCCTTGTTTAAAACAATGGCTAAGACAGCATGACTCCAGGGATGCACTGGGGCACATACTGTGGTGGGTCTCCTGCCTGAAGCTCTCTGCGGCATCCTGCTTTCTCTTTGGCCCTTCTTTCCTTGCCTGAGCACCAGACTGTTACAGTCTACCAATGAGCATGAAGAACATCGACACTGAGAGGTTATGGCATTGGAACCTTTTATATATGGTAGCAGGGTCTACATGGTGCAGCCTCTTGTCCCTTGGGTCTGTGTCACATGCCCAGTGACATGGATGTGGCATGGAGGGGTTCACTCTCATGAAGCTGCCATCTGGAGTGACTGAAGGGCAGCCCTGCTGGTGCTGCCCCACTGTTACAGCATGATCTGTGACTGTGATTACTTGTGAGTAATTTGATTTCATGAAATAATTGTGACAAAGGAGTATCTTTAAGGCTTCTTCATGCAGGTGTGATGGAGGAGATACTCAACTCTAAATAAAAATCTTAGATGCATTCTTGGATATAGTCTGAGAACTATAACATTCGATATTTTGTTGTAACCTCATCTTCCTCTGTTTAGGCACCTGTCAACTTCTTGCTTTTCAGCCTTGGCTGATGCTGACAGCACAGTCATGCCAGGATAGAGAAGCCTCACTAAAACTGAGTGATGCCAAACACGTGTAAACCGCACAATGTTTCAAATTTCAGTAACTGGCCTACAATGATAGAGCAGTCTCAAAAAAAAAAAAAGGCTCAGTGCCTGTTAAATCTAAAGGAAAGGGCTTAAAAATGACACATCTAAAGAAAATTGCACACACACAAGATTTGCCTTTGGGTAGAAGCAGATTATTTTGCATACAAATACTCCAAGATGGAGACAGAAGAAATAACTCTGCCTATTGCTCTCTGATGGACATGTTGATTGAACCTCTCAACCTGCAGTCTACAGTTACCGTATTGGAAATATTGCCACTGACTTTCAACAAGGAAAGAAATATAGCTTTGTTTTGGTTTGGGAGTCTTAGGATCGCAAATCAGAGATAATAACCCAGAAAAACAGAAGATTGTTTTTCAAAAAAATGTCAAACAATGCCTTTACATGTAGTTATATACATGCCACTTGTTTTCTCCACACACTAAGCTGCAGTGGAGAGTTTTAAAGTTTAAATCATTTTATGATAATAAACTCCCTGGTACGCTGTTTAATAATTCTGCACATTAGTGTAAATAATTTTTTATCTACCTTATTGAACTGCTAGTCAAGGTTTTAAATCTGACTTGGTCCTGCAGCTCCCTCTACTGAAAATTATTTCTCTTGGAAATAGCTCTACATTTCAGAATACAGCATTCATTTTTAAGGTAGTCTGGCAGATATGTTTCCAATTGTTCCTTACAGATGAGATCTAGAGTAACAAGATTCAGTTCAAATTACACCAGTAATTTCTACTTTAGTTTTCTTTACAGGATTCAATGTGTTCAAACAGTTACAGATGCTGCACAGTTGGTTTTCTGTCCCAGGCTGAACGATTTGAACGAAGTCTTCATTAAAAAAGGGTGGAAACACAGGGAAAATATAATTGTAAATTTTAGCATCTGAGACCCTTAGATTCTTGTTCATTTAGTAACTCTATCAATTCAGGAGAATTTGCCTGTGCTGCAAGCGTATTGATCACACTAATAAAGGTGGCTTAAATATTTGCTTCCACCAGGTCTCTGATAGTATCTGTTAGCTGATAACCTTGCGAGGACAGACCATAGCACGTATTTTCAGTCAGTGCTACCTGGTGTATGGGAGGCTGGAGCAAATCTGACTAGATCTGGTGTGCTTTTCCTCTCCCTGCTGCCTACTGGCTCTTGGGCTCAGCTGCTTTTGCTCTTTTTTAGGCTTGTAGCAGCACTTCTGAGGGCACCTCTTCTCCTCCAGCATTTCCCTTTGCTTAGCCAGCATACCCTGACACATGCCCTCTGCACTGCCAGATTCCTCTTCCTTCCTTACTCATTGCTGTCCTGACCTATTATTATTCCCATGGCTTTCTCCTACTGCCTTCTTCTGGATCTTGAGTATGGTACCTGTACTATTGACCTGGTGACTTTTCTTTCTATTCCTTTGCTCCACTTTTGATACTGCCTTTGTCTGGCTGACTGTTGCTCCAGCATATTTACATCCATGGTGTGACATCTGGAACTGTGTTCTGTCAGCTCTAGCAAAGTAACTTTTTATTCTACTTCAATATCAAGATCTTCTCTATGTTATTTCTTTTCTGGAATTTCTCTACTCAATTTTGGGGTGGAGACTTACATCTGAAAACAGGGGTTTACTTCTATATCTCTGAGAAGTTATGTTTGGCATCTGGGCACATCCTTGGGCATTCAAGTGTTTGGTTTATGTTATGATATAGCCAAGCCATACTGATCAGCTTTGGGTTTGTGGCTTTGTGAGCATTTTTCTGCCTGAGTATTTGAGAATTCCCCAAACCTCCTTTTACTAAGGCAAAATATTTATGCATAATGAATGAATCGCAATAGCAACAGGAAAATACTATCCATTACATGGAAGTCAATTACAAGTAAGTGCATGTTCTCCAAAGGATCATTTAAATGCCAAGTACCACTGATGTGAGGCTATGTAACATCACTGTTGGGGCAAGGCACTGCCGCGCACATACTTATTTTCTGCCTAAAATACTGGGTTAAAAAAAGCACGTCGCTCTGAACAGTGAAATTTTCTTACTTATTTCTACATTAAAAGGAATCTCCAAGGAAACAGAAGGGCTGGTGGCACTGCTAAGATGTTTGTTCCCTCTCTTAACCTTCCAACAGCCATCTTTATTGAAAGCCTTTAAAAAAATAATGATTTCTTTATCATGTACAAGTATGGACAATATAAATGTCAATATTAATGGTCTATATACTTTTTCCTGTATAGCAAAGCAATGATATATGTCTAAAAGCAATTTTGCAGAAAATAGAATGGAGTGATTTCAGTGTAAATGTTCCTAGCATTTATTGCTACGAGCTGGCTTGTTTACAATGGGATCTGTAATCCACACAACACTTGATTGAAGTGCATCCTAATGTTTGTAACTGGATTTCATCAGAAACCATAAGCTGTACACACGAAAATGGATGTTCCTGCGGCCAAAAGGACTATGTAGTCTGTGCTGGACGTCGTTTAGATTCAGGAGTATTAAGATCCCTGGGGCCTGTAGTGGAAAATGATGAGAGAGAACACAACACTATCAAAAAGGTAGCAGAAGTACTGATCCTTCTGCCCTGGGGGAAGCAGTAGGGGAATGATGCATAATAAAGAAAAGCACAAGCTGAAGCCAGACCTCAGCATGTTTGTGTATGTCTGGTCATACTGAAGGCTTGGCCAGCTACATGTTGACTACAAAGTCCAAACTGACCGTACTTTGAAGCCTTTGACAGTATTCCTCTTCAGTAGCTTTACACAAAAGTTTTGAAATCCAGCCGCTTCTTACCAGAGGCTTTGGAGGTAAGCATCACGCTGAACATTAGAAGGGGTAAGATATGAGTAACAGGTCAGCTACAATCTCAGCTGATGGAAATCAGCTTTTTTGGTTTGAATAGAGACACATCAGTTTACCATAGGTGAAAATATGCTGCTCTGCTTAGCTGATGCATATGCTTAATCCAAGGACATACCAGGAGGTAGTTCACCAAAATTAAGAACAGGCTTTGCCTCCATTATGTCACCCCTGGAATTGTATTCTGTTAGCTCTAGCAAGGTAACTTTTTATTCTACTTCAATATACTTTGAACCCAAGGAACTAGTCTAATAGGAGTGTTAGGTTCATTTCCAGATGAGTCTTGAGTAAGGCAAATTTGCATTTTCTATTGAATACACAAAGCCCATCTAAACAGAGGAGAGGACAAGACGGTCTATTGACATTATGTAAAGGCGGCGTATCAGTTTAAAGGGTTCTGTTTGCCTAGAAGAGTGTGAAGGAGACTATTTAATTACCTGTCTGGGGTTGACAAAGATAAACACCCTGTTATTATTCTGTGTATTTGCTTGTAACTCAATTAAGGATGTGTACTTAATTGTATCACCAATATGAAGAAATAAGTGTTAAGGTGTTTGAAAGCTGGAGGAAATGAGATGTCCCTCAAGAAACATGAAAGGTCAGGGAGTAGAGAAAGCAAGGAAGCATAAAATTATGGCATTGGTATTCAACTAAGATCAGAAGTGAAAGGCTGTCTTATCTGAATTCCCAATTGCAAGGTTGAATTGAGGAGTTAGCAGAAAAAGTGAGGACTTACAAAGCAGAGCGACACAGCACAGCAGCATGAACTAAATCAAACACGTCTAGCTATTCTGTCAGTGGTGAAGGAGAGCTTATGTTCTCAAGTTATTTCAGTTACATTGAATCATTCCTGACATATCTACAATATTTGCTGTCTTTTGTGTACAACACTCTTGAATGATAACACTTAATGCATGGCACTAAATGATCAGCCTATTTCATTTTTCTACTTCCCCATATTAATTTTGCCTTTAGAAATACAGAAACAACAAAGGAGATGAGGCTTGGGTTTGGTTTATTTTAATTGTAAGATTTATGTACAGGGCTACCTGCTCATCTCCCTTACCTGTCCCTTTTAATGTGCTAGGTATTTAGTATGGATTAGGACTGCATCTATCATACAAGCCAAGCTGGTTAGTCATACCTCCATCCAATGCACATTAACTGTAACTTTTTGCATAGCGAAGTAGAGGAACAGGATGTATTTCCCTGTGAGATGTGTGCTTTCTTGAACCCGGTCTCTTGGGCACCGGCTGTCCCTGCCAGCTTCAGCAAAATGAGGTGTGGTTCCAGCCCACCAGCACTGCGCCAGTGAGAGGAGGAGCGATACCACAGAGCGGCAAAGCAGAGCCGCGTGTTGCCCCTGTCATAGGGCCCTGCAGCAGGGCAGCCCGTGCTGGAACGTGTCCTACAACAGCACCCAGAGCTGCTGTGCTAGGAGCAGGCTCAGAAGGACAAGTCATTTGGTGGCTTCTTACTGTTCCTGACTATTTTCCCTCTTTCTGCAGAGTCAAGTGTTCTCGTCAGTGCAATTCTGAGGGAGGCAGAAAGGAGGCAGAGGACTTCAGTTGGCCCCGTGGAGTGGGAGGTGGCACTTCTGGGATACTGTGATTGAGGGAAAGGATCTTTCCTCCTTCTCCCTTGTCATTACAATGTTTACATCTAATCCTCCTTTTGATACATCTAATAATATAAACATGTTCTTTGCAATGCCAGGAGACTTCCCTGGTTGCAATTTATCATTGAAATAGTTTGATTAAATTTAATTTTGCTCTTTATAATTTTTCTTAAATTACCTCAGCACTTTCAGAAGAAACAGGTGGTTTGGGGTTTGTTTTTTTTTAAAACCATCTGACAGCTTATTGTTTGAGGCTTTTTTACAGCATCTGACATGGCTGACACCGCTGTTCTTATAAATATCTGCCATATTAGTTTAAAGCTGTGATTAAAGCTGCTCTGTATTCTGCCGGCAAGACAGCTGGACCTGCACGAATTACGATAATAACCACAGAAGCTTCTTCCTGAGAAGAGTGCTGTTTCTGTAGCCATGTCAGACAAGTGCTGCCTTTTAAGAATGATTGCTCAGCTCTAAATGACATTTTAACTTACTTTTAGAAAATTAAGTTATTTATTTTCCTGTTATTTTAACTAGAGAACACTATCACCCCTAGAGAACAATCTTGTTTTTCTGCACTGGAGCAATTACTTTTGGCTATATCTAGTGCCTGATGTGGTTGCATGGGTTTGAAAAAACACCTTCTTTTAAGGACTTCTAAGACAGTTTCTTTGTGGTTCTCACCAGTCCCACAATGTTGATAGCTGCATATCACCTAGCTGATACTCCCTTACCATTTACCATTTGTGAGAAAATAACTGGGAGAAAGTAACTGGGAGACTGTTATACTCAAAATGGAAGCAAGAGATGAATGTATACTGTTATGATGCCATCATTAAGACAGCAGAACTGAAAAAGCTGTTCTTCTACAGGACAATGACCACAGAGTCACAGAACAGCCCAGGTTGGAATGGAACCTCGAAAAATCATCTGATCCAACATTTTGCAGGAAAGGGAGCTTAGATAAGATTACCTAGCACCCTGTCCAATAGCAATCTGAAAAACTCCAATGCTAGGGGCTCTACCATGTCCCTGGGGAGATTGTTCGTCTGAATGATTCTTCTCACTGTAAAAAAAATTTTTCTTATGTTCAGATGAAACCTCTCTTGGTTCAACTTGTGTTATGACCTTGTTTTCTCCATGTGGCTCCTTGTGAAGAAATGGAAGAAGCTCCATCTTCCTTGTAGCTGTCCTTTAAATAATGTAACAGTGTGATGAGGCATAACCTGAGCCTTCTCTTCTCTGGGTAGGGAAAAAAATAGCTCACTCTTTCAGTTGTTCCTCAAAGGACACAATCTCCAGCCCTTGAATTATCTTCATAGCCCTCCTTGGGACCCTCATCCATCTGACCATGTCTTTCTTGAGTTGTAGGGACCAGAAGTGGACACAGTATTCCAGATCTAGCCTGACAAGTGCTGGGGGGGGGGGAGTGTCTTGGAGCCCACAAGAGCGCAGTAGATGGAGAAATTACAAGTTCAGCAGGAACTGAAGAACTTCTGCCTTGCACCGGGGAAAGGTACTCTGACTGACAGAAGTCTCTCTCTGAGAAGCAGCATCTCGCATCCAGACCTCTGCCGAATTTCTACCAGGCAGCTTCCCCTCTGCTTGGTAGGCTACTTTGGGACCACGATGCTGGTAGGACTCTGGCATGTCTGGCAGAACACCAACATCTTCTAAGCAAAGTGTAATGACACCAGCTCCTCTTCCAGTAGTCATCACAGGGTGTGAGTGTGAGTGCTGCACTGCCTGGAGCAAGGAGGTGAGCAATGAGATCTTTGGTGCTCATGACATGCGTGGCTGTAGCCACTGTATAGGTAGCACCTATATTCCTGAATAGAGCTCCTAGTGCTGTAGTGAGGAAAGCCAGACCACAGAGCTGAAGACAAGATGTGTTGTCAATGGCAAAGTGTGCAGCTGCACTGATAGTTGATTACTGACATGAATCAAGATTACATTGACAAAAAATCCACTCAGGAAAAGTCTTAAAAGTATGACTAAAAAGTGTGTATATCCAGACCAATCTATAATTCATACTTACCAGAGGCATTTTGACACTCAATTCTCCCCATGATGAATAATTAATATATTATTTATGGAAGAAGTAAATAATGTGCATGAAATATATAATCTACAAAATGGTATTAGATGCATAGGCCATGCTGTTGCCACCTTCTCATAACAACATCTGAAAAAACCTCCAAACAACACACAAAACCAGAATGGTAAACAGTGACAAAGCAAAAAATAATGTTACAGGTAATCTGTGAGATTCTTCGATTTTTACAGGACAAAACACATGGTCACCAGCTACAGTCAACATTCATGGCTTACATTCTGCTGCACATGGATTTGTTGCCGTGTCTCCCAACCCTTTACCAGTATCACACTTCAGTGTAAGCCTCCCAGTGCTACAGAGCCTGGTTGCTCAGGTCCAGATGGCTCACTCGGGTGGAGTCCACAGCATTGGAGTCACAACAAATGCTTTGAGCAAATAAAATCAATTAGATTGGTGCAAAGAAGCTGGTTGCATGTGCTGACAGGCCTTAATTGTGTTGGGAAAAGCACTAAGGCTGTGGGACAGGGTGACGGTGTATGCTTTCTGTGGGGCTGGCCAGGGAAGGGTGGTGACCTGGGCTGGGGAGCAGAAGGAAGGTGTTGCACCTGGGGACACACACAGCAGGAGACAGAAGATAGATCACAGAATCACAGGTCCTGAATGCAAGCTGCCACACTTGGCCTGGTCCATTTACCTCTAGTAACGACTCAGAGGCTCTGAAGAAGCAGGCTTGGGTGTGGCAGGTTACTAAATCATCTGGACTTTTACCTACACTCCAGCTTTCAGGCCTCACGGACAAGGAGTACACCAAAAACTTCAGGTCAAGCAGGGTATGTGCATTACGCAGTGTCTTTGGAATGACCTGGAGACAGGCTGTCAGCAGAACTACTGTCACCACCTCTCCCAAGATGTCTGTGAAACCTACCATAAGCATTCTGGCCCCTGGCTTTTTTCCATGTGTGCCCAGGCTGATGACTAGTATCAGTCAGCATGTGATCTGCAGGGAAATTTGTGAATATGCTCTGCAAGTACGTCAAGCAATTAACTTTTTTGCTTACCTTCTAATATAAGGCCAAAATTAGACCATGAATTCCTTTTCATCCTATTAACCTGAAGCTAAGGGATGGAATGGATCAGTGAGCCAGCCTCACGATGCTGTTTCTACCTTTAGACACCATGACAGCAACAGCCAACTGCTGTGAGCAGCGATACTGCACACACGTATTTATGCCAAACTCCTGCTGATACTTCCTGTTCTTCTGTTGCAGTCAGTCACAGATTGCAGTCACTGAGTCAGTCTGAATGACAACCACAATATCTTTTCCTTCTCCTCCATTAGGTCCTTCCCTCCTTGGTTCCTCAGCTCCTCGAAGCTCTTTGCCACAGCACTCACTGCTTGCTGGGGACATGGGCAGGCTGGTTTGTGTGTGGATGCCTGTCTGAGCACAAGGCAAGCCAAGATGACCTTTTCCCATGGATTCTGGCATGGAGGGATCCGCAGGTTGTGCAGGTGGCTTTTTTTGTGTGCCTGGGAAGCTGAACATATGGGAGCTTCTGCTAAAAAGGAAAAACTATCCAGTGTGATCTGTGATGACAAAATATTTATGACATAACGTGGTTGGGGTTTGGCTTGATAGAGATATGACTGGTTTTGGGTAAAAAGCTCCTGTGTGACACTGATGCATCTAGGGCTGCTGCTGAAGAGGACTTCTGCCTCCCTGCACTCTCCTGTGAGAAGTGGGGAGCTGAGTATGGGAAACTTCTTACTTCATAACTCCTTCTTACTTACTCCTGACTTCCTCCAGGAGAGTAAAAACTCACAGCCTGGGTGCAATCTCATGTCTTTCCAGTGAAAATATGGAGACTACAACATGAATGAGACATGGGGTTCCAGTGACCGTAGCTGGAACTTGTGCAGTGGGGACTGTGCGCTTCTCTGGAGACAGACAACAGAGTAGCCCTTGTGGATGGGGAAGGCAGTTTGCCAGGCAGCCTCATCTTTCATCAGAATTTCCAGCTGATGGAGAACTGGGACTCGGCTTTCAGGTCTGTGACCAACCCCTCTTTGCATCTGTACTGTGCCCCTTTACTGCCTGCTAGGCACTTGTGGTACAAAGCAGTGGATCTATCTGTCAAGTTGGAGAAAGCAGGGGATGAGAGTGCCAAGTGGTGGACTGCATGTCTTGCAATCACCTCTCAGGCATGAGCGTGCTAGTTAGCTAATGAGCCTAAATGGGGCTAAACTACTTAAATGATTGCCTAGGCATCTATGGTGTTATTAGCAGTCTAGGGGAATTAGATCTGTGGTCTGGGGCAGTTGCATCCTTACTAAAGGTAGGCTTTTACGCAGAGGGAGAAGTTTACTCTACTTTGGGAGTCTAAGCTAGGGCAGACGAAACTCAGTCACCTGGTTTAGGTCACTTCTTTCTCTATCTTTTATTCCAGAACAGACAATCTTTACTATTGTATTAGTTTTCTTGTATTACTTTAAAAAGTAATTCAAATACAGACTAGACTGCTTGTGGTGTTGTTTCCACTGCCAATATGACTTGATGAAAGGGCTATGAAAACTCACTCATAGCTCAAAGAGCAGCGTGAGGCCGAATGATGCAGCTCAGAGGTGCTGCCTGCCCCAATTGTACCATGAGAAGGTACTAGCATCAACCTGGCACGTACCTAGCCTGAGGTTAAAGTCGGCCCTTAAGAGGAACATAGCAGAGTTATATTCTTTCAAAAATATTACAAAAATCACGGGCTTTTATTGATTCCTGAGTTCCTATAAATCAGGCAAATCACTCTTTCTAGTACAGTCTACAATGTCTCTTCAGGACTGGGCCATTTAAAAGTAAAAGGGTCAGGGGTTTACCCCTTGTTTTAAGACGTATTAAGTTATTTCAGCTCATCAACTTTCACTACTTTGTTCCTGTTCTTAAAAAACTTACTCTGTGTGGGTGTTTTGACCCCACAAACCAGATGTCAGTACAGCTCTCTGCAACTGCATGGGAGGGCGGAGGGCTGCTGGTTCTTATGATTACTATGGGATTTTATTACTTGAGTACAGTTCTTGTTTGGTTAATGCACATTTACTCCACGGTCATTGCTTTCAAAGCATCTTTTTAAATTTTTTTCCTCTTCCCTAATCCTTGTGCTCAAATGTTTTTTTTATGCTTTCTGTCTCCCACCAGCTGTTCAGGCCAGTTCTCAAAATTAAGACAAGCACCTCACTGGACATAGACTGTACTGGACAAACAGGTGTCCAGCTGTGGGCTGTGTTGTGTAAGAACTATCATTTAAATTAGTCAAGAAAACATAAAATGCATCATCACTCCTTACTTTATTTGTTTATGGTTTTTTTTTACTAAGTTCTTTCAAGTGACAGGTTATTGAACAAAACAATAATTATAGAATGACACACTATTAGAATAACAAAGCAACAAATATTTATAATTAATTAAATGTAACAAAGGAAGGATTCAAATATAGAATTGAGCTAAAACAACAGCTAAGATGCTGTTTGCAACACTGGATGTGGTGCACTGCTCCCTTCCCAGCGTGAGATCTTCAATGGTTGCTGGAGTGTGGGTTGTGAGGGACCCTCTGTGCTGCGCTCTGGGAGGGGGAAAGTTAAGTATGTTGCCAGATAAAATTAAAAACAACAAATGTTTATCGTTCTTAATTAGACTGTATAACACTTCTTGCCAACCTCTCCAAACACTTGCTGTTGAAAGCAAATTATTCTGACAGCGTTTTCAATGTATCTTTTTTGCAACTTACTGAAATCCTTATGTCTTCTTTCTTAAGGCTGATGGCTTGAGACCTCAACAATGGAAGAAGGTTCACATATAGTATAAAAACTAGACAACAAGCAAAAATATTTCAGAGGTAACAATAGTCTTGAGCTGACCTTAACCCACACATTCCTTCTTGGCAATTGGGAACCTCCTCCATCATGACTGTGAGCAAATTATAGAGACTGGTAATAGGAAACATTGGTATTGCGAGTGAACTGTGTATGGATATTGCTATATTTTGTTAAATGTAATTTGCAATTTTATTGTGGTTTTGGTATATTTTGCATCACTGCTAAAACAGAAATCACATGTAACATCTTCAAGTAAGTAACTTTGAAATTAAGCATTACACTCTCCACTCATGGCATATCCAAAAGAAACCAGTCAGAGAGCACTGGAATCCAACATGGCTGTTCAATAATAAGACTATTTTGCAATTATGTTGTTCATAAATTTACACGGCTTCGACATTTGCCAGATAGTTTCTCATCAGAGAAACTTACTTAACTAAATGCTAGCAGCAATGACAACTGGCAACTCTAATTACACTTGACAGAGTACAAGACAGTATTTTTTCTTCCTACCAGATGCTTCCACTGCTGCAGGCTCCCTCATCTACTAATTCCTGCCCCCGGTAGAACTTATCAAGACATGCACCTGTCATTTGGGACATCACAAATATCTGGCAAGACATGTAAAGTGTAGCAATGTGCAGCAGAAGTAACAGCATAAACAGCTGTCACAGAAGACTACCTTCAGAAGTAAGGAGTTACATGGGGCAGATGCTTGTCACTAAGGTGATGTGATGGTTATGCAATGGAGACAGTTCGGGGGTTGCATCTGAAAAAATGTGCATCCCTGTCCAACCACTTTAGGGCTGATGTGCTCTTCTCATCCTCACACACCTTAACTGCCCAAAGTGGTCTCTCAAACTTATGCTTCATTAAGTAACGGAGGTAGACAGGATGATCTGAGGATTGTTGTGCGATGACATCACAAGGTAGACTGGCTCAATGTATCTATTCCAGATATATCTCAACTTAACATCCTGTCAGCATGCACAGATATGTTTCCCTTTTTTCCTTTGTGTATGAATTTTTGTTTAATATTTCATTAGTTTGCCTTCAATGTATAGAAGGAACTGATCTAATTGTTACTGCCATGTACAAGAAAGGAAAAGCAGTAAAGATGTTCTGTTAGGGAAAGGAAATACACCAGATTTTGACGATCCTGGAACAATATTCCTGATGTGAAACAGATCATAAGAGTAAGAAATGACCATGCACTGATAAGGAGGTTGGTAGTGAGACGTTGGTAGGTTAAAAAGTCAGGGGTTTGTGAAAAATCCAAGCAATACTTCACCAGCTGATTTATTAACCTGTGGTTCTGAGCAATATACACCATTGTGAAATATTTTCCACTTGTAGCAAATGCCATCTACTACTAATTCTTACGAATAAATTCTGGAAATCATCGAGATGTGCAGAACTTCAGAGCAAATTTTTTCACTTCTGTATGAGTTTGTGTGGGTACAAACCCACTGTGATCTAACTGGGGAAGAGGCAAATGTGCTGGTGCTGATGGAGAGGCAATATTCCCTTATATTTGTCCATTCTTCCTAATAAGCCTGCCCCTTACAATGAAAAAATTGAATTTGAATTTTAGAGAATTATCAGCTGTTATTTGCTCCATTTTATATGGAATGAGAATTTGGGAAGTCTGGAAGAGCAACTCAGCAGTTTTGTGTTGTCTGTGGAAGCAACATCTGAGAACTAAGCCAGTCTACAAGCTTGTTACAGAGAAACAAACAACTGATGAGAAAGCAACAACCTGCTTAGGAAGTTTTGGAGAGATTTTGATAATCTAGAAAGTATACTTTTCATATCTTCCCATCCCAAGAGCTAAGAGCTTTCATGATTACCAGTACAGGTATTTTGAGCCCAGAAGTAGCCATAACATTTCAAAAATAGGTTTTATATGCTTAAAAATAATTCATACTTTAGTGGTCAGATATCTCAAAGCCTTCAAGACTGGGAAACGGGGAATTTTTCCTTTCCATTGGCATAAAGGTTTGAATTTCTAGTCATACCCAATATAGTATATATGGAACATTACATCTCTGACATTTCTAGGCAAAGAAAATTTGTCACTGTTGTAGCACTGATTTTTACCTCTCTGATAGCCCACATAGGTGTCATTTTAGGAGAAACTCCATGTCTGAGATGAAAAAGAGGCAAAATTAGTTATAGGGAGCTGTTCCTATTTGAGGACGGTTGAAATAAATCCTAGATGATAGGGTTTCAGAAGCAGATAAAGTGGTCAAAGGTGTATGATAAATTCAAATATAATGTATCACTGTAATGTAACACCCTATCTCAAAATGCACTGTTATGTGTCATCAGTCAGAAATCTGTGTGTGAGCTCTGTTGATTGAGTCTCGAAGGACTAGAACAGGCAGCAAATACAAAACTTGACAGAGACACAATTTTAGGCTAATGCAGCTCCTTCCCCACATCCAATGTGCCCAAGGCTCACTCTCCACGTGATGCCAAACTCTCAGGGTGCAGAACCAGGGCCATGCCAGTGCTCTGTCTGTCCCCTCAGCACACCAGTCCCTGGGACCTCAGCAAAAAAACCCAGGCTGGATTTCCCCAAACACTCAGCCCTTTCACTAATATTTCCTAAGCTTCAGCAGTCCAACAGAGCTTGAGTAACTGTTAATTAGTCATCACAGCAGTACCAAAAGGATTTCACTGCGTCAGGATTGCATGAAGCTGGATGAAACAGTTCCTGCCCCAAATCACACCCAAGAGAGCTCAATTGCTGTATTTATTATTTGTTTATCCTGCTAGTACATGCCTCTACTAAGGAGCTGAGGAAGATACCAAATATGGGCTTTCTTACCTGTTGGCCGATGCAGATTCCCAATGATGATCAGGGTGAAATGGGAGATTTTTTGTATGTGTGTATACAGAATGCATCTCACTTTTTAATTTAAATTAGATTACTACGTCGTTCTGATATTAAATGAGTCAACATGTAGAATGTGAATGTTATATTGAATAGTCATTTCTCTGGACTTTTTGCACATGCAAATACAGGAGTCTTTATCTATGTAAACATACTGTTTTTAATGATAATGTACTGACTAATTTGTTCTCCCATCGGTTAGTATTTCCTATAGCCAGTTTATCAAATCTATAAAGGCACCATAGAACTCAGGCAATTATTTCCAACATCTGGGCATATTTATGTAGTGGAATCAAGTATTGATCAACTGCACAGAAAGGTCTCAGCATTCCTTCACATTTTCCAACTGGCTGGCTGAGGGGTGAGTTCATTTTTATCAGTGAATTGAAAGTTTATATTCCTATTTTCAGACAAAACTCATCAGGCCTTGTTGTTACAGGTTCGTAACAAAAAATAGTCATACCACCTGCTTTTCACAACTGTGCTATTGATTTATTTGGCTGTTCTGTTTCAAAATTGGCACTTCATGTTTTCATCACATTTAGATCAAAAGAGTTAGTGTGAAAGGAGGTAAGTACTTTGTATGATGAAGATTATTCTACGGTTTTAAGATTAAGTACTCAATACAATTTTTGTTCATTTCTGTTTTTTAACTGCATGCCATCTAACTCATACAGATCAAATTTCTATCATCACCTAAACACCTCTTGCCAGGAGTATCCTGCTGCTTTCAAGGATGAAAGTTTACTTCCCAGCATGACTTGCCGAGTCCAGCATTACACCGGTACTAACAACCAGTGTTGGCTCCACTCCTCAGCCTTCGTCGCTGAGGTCCTTATTGCCAGAGGGTTTTAAAGAATTGAGAAATCACTGCAGACTCATGTCAATCCAATACTGAAAATGTGTATTACTATCCCTGCTTTAGAGATGAAAGGCACAAAACTAGAAGGAAATAGGAATTAACCCAAAACTTTGCTGGATAACCTGTGAGGAAACCATGAGTCTGTGTCCTGGTCTCCTTACTCTGTGCCTTAACCATAGATACATCATTTTCATTTATTTCAATGATGTATTTGTATTACTACTACTGCTGCAAATACCATGTTTCAGCAGATGCCCTGCCTAACTAATAAAGGAGTGTTCCATCTCCAAATCTTTTCCCCTCTGTTCTGCACATTGCAGTGCATAGAACTTTTGAGGAAAACAATGTTATCTAATCATATGCGCAAACAAATTCTTGGGGCATTCACAAGGACAAACTTTAATTTCTGCTTTTGATGTGACATTTCATCACATATTTGCCCTGAAAAGCCTTCTGTGCAGCAAACTGCAGGAACGGAGCATAGGAGGGATTTACACAGAGGGTTCATGGAAAACTTTAAGCTGACATTTTTATACTGATTTTCTGAGATTTGTTGTTTGTTTTGTGCATATATAACCACTTGTTAAGAGGTGAGATTGTTCATAAGAAGAAACTAGAAGCTGAAACAGAGCAGTTTGTGGCTGGGAGGTGTCTATCAGCTAATGAGCAACTGGTGAGCCACAGGAGGCAGGTCCTCAGCACCTCTTGAGCACGACTCTACTGGCAGTTATCAGGACTATGCTGCCACCACTCAGCCTCGAGCAAGATGCACAGGCTCCCCTTACAGACGTGTTTCAATCAGTTACCTAATTTTTAAGCAACAGAGTCATCCTCTTTGGCCAGTAATGTTTGACTGTTTCCTCCCTTCCCCACCACTGTCAGAGGGTGTTGCAAAGGACCATTTGTGGATGCTGCACCTCTAGCATAGCAGAGAGGAGGGAGGAGGCCAGATCTATCACAGCTGAAGGGATCACGTAAATCGAAAGCTAGAGATACACTGTGTGCCACTTCTATATTCTCTGTCCATTATATTATCACGTGATGTGTCTGGTCTGCTTTTAAATCATTTTAGAGATGTGACTTCTAACACTTTCCTTGGGAAGCTATTTCACAGTCTATTAGACTTCCTTGTTAAAATTTTGGCTGGATAGTCAACTCAAATATCCGTTTGCTCACTTCCCTACCTTTATAAGCAATTATACCCCTGAGAAGTACTCTAAGCAATCTCCCTAAAGCCTTGTTGTTTGTATCTCTCAAGCACATGTAAACATTTATAGCAGCTCTGGACACCGTGTGTGGCATCTTAAAATATTTAGCTCTTACAGCCTTTCTCCATGAATCATCTGCTATAGCCCTTATGTTAGGCATTTTATTCTTCTTGAAGTTCTTTATAATTTGTCATCATCTTCCTAGGTATGTTGGTGCCCAGGCCTGCGTGCAAGCTATAATTTGTACAACAAAGATTTCATATTCATTATGTTTCTAGGCTGCACATAGTTTTAAATTCTGCTCAGTGCCCTAATTTCACAAATAATTGTATTTTATTTTTTTTAACCTTATACAGAAAGAGAAGTGAGCAGCTTTTCAGTTTAATGTTTGGTTTCTGACAACTTTAATGTGCGATGCTGCAAAGAACTGCAAGGTTAAAAGATTTTCCTGGGTTCCACAGAACTGCAAAGAAAAACAAACACATGTTCCTTATAAACCAGAAGCAATGCTATACAGGATATTTAAATATTTCCTCCCTTTGTTTTCTCAAAGCATAGAACTGCTCATTTTAGAGTGTAAAAGAAGAACATGGGTTTGTCATCTTAAGTCCCAAAATAAACCACTCATAAACATAGTACCATCCATATACTTTTCATGACAGCATGACAGTCAGACATCATAGGCAAGATGCTCTCTGTTGGTATTCAGAACTTTCCATGTCACTACATGATAGCAGCTCTTTCTGCATAATAAAATGCATGAGAACTTTATAGAAGCTCCTTATAATGTTTTGGTAGAAAATTCTGTCTAGGATACAAGAAATCTTATTTTAAAAATATACGTACATGGATTGATAACAGTACCTAATTCCAGTGTCTTAGTAGTCCTGTCCTTAATGTGAGAAACCGCTTGAAAAGAAGAAATGTAATTTCAGATCCCAATTTTGGAAATGAACCTAATTGTGTTAAAAATGAGCCACACCAATGCACTGTGGACTTCAGGGTGGTTTATGGCAGTCAGGATGAAAATAACCTGGGATGATTCTGTGTAATAATTAATAACAATGATGATGAATACAACAATAGTAATAATTGAAAAAATATGCAGAAGCTCAAGTCAGGATCTGGGCTTCACAGTACTAAACAAATAGAAAATCGTCATACGCCTGTCACAGGATCACCTGGACTCTCCAGTTTCTCATGGAAAGAATAGCTTTTTTTTCCCATGAGGTTAGCAGCATTTTTAAAGTACTCTGAGCACAGCTGGTATCATATCCATCTTCTCCCCTCATTCAGTACAGTGAGATAAAAATATGAACAAGCACGTGAAGAAAAAATATATGAAAACTGTAGATAATATATTTTCATGAATAGCATAGCAGAATACAACTTTTAAAAGGGATCACTTTATTATCTCTTCCTACTGTATTTTCACTTGATGGTAGTTCCACCTCTGACCTTTTCAGCAAATTTTACTCTGCTCAATATTAATTTCCTGGTGTCTGGTTTCAGTCTTTTTGCTGATTGACACCCCAAAATCTGAAATAGTGCCTGCAAATTCCAGCTCACTTAGAGCTACTAATCTGTGTTAATGTAGTAACCTTCCCCCTGTCACCCAAGCTCTTCTTCATTGGAATGATGCAGGTCACAGAGGAAGGCTGAAGTTTTCCTCAGCAGTCTCTTAGATTAGCCATGTGCCACACAATGGGAGCTGGCTACAAACTGCATCGTGGTCTGTGCTGCTTCTGTGAGAAAGTGAATGGGGACTGCAATTTTGGGAGATGGTCTTATTAAAGCAGATAAGAATTCCATCTCTGATTTTGATGCTTCCTTTCTGATCATGGTGCATCAGACTGCTCTGGAAAGCATCTGAACAGAAGAGACAACAAGCATCTCTAAGGTAGAAGATAAGGGTGAGTATAAAGAGGAAAATAATTTTTTATTATTATTATTCTTTAAAATGGAGGGGAAAAAAGCTCTGGGATTTTTTTTTAATTTTATTTTTTGGAAAAGAAAGGGGCAAAACATTGACATGGGACCTTAACTCATAAGCTGAAGAAGAGATTTACAGAGGCCATATCTTCAAGGTGTGATACAAAGCAGATCCAACTGCAACTCTTCTTTTCACATGGCTGTCACACATGGATCATGCCTGCTTATAAAGTGACAGAACCTGTACATGAGAAGACAAACATCTCAACAGCCACAACGTGGGCCTCTTCTGAATGGGATTTACCTGGAGGAGTTTCTCCTTATATTTCTTTTGAGTACTTCTGAATGTCAGAAGAAATTAATTAATGAGATTCATCCTCAATGTGTAACAATCATAGGGAAAAAGCAGCAGACAACTCCCAGTGCAATACTGGAAGTAACAGCAATAAAACATTACTATTTTCCTAAGTGATGTGGCGTAAGGCTAGATTCCGGCAGGATTGTGGTGTTCCTTGATACTTGGGTAGACTAATTTGAATGGGATAAAAAATAGCCATTTGTACAGATGGAAGATATTGATGCATTTCTTCTTCCCAGGGAATTCTTTGTGTCATATTTGAGTGAATTTACTTTGGCAAAATTCCTGCTTCATTGTGCTTTCTGTAAACTCTCCAGTTATTAAATCTGATGTGGGTGTTCACAGATACTACATTTTAATAACTGTTTTGTTCTATATCAGGTCTTAGATCTTACTCAGCAGTAGCAAACCCAAAAAATATTCTCACCTTGCATGAAGCAATTTGATGACTAGCTATCTGACACATTTGCTTTGTCCATCATTCCCAGAGACAGATGTCTGCAATGCAGCAGGTAATATTCCTGCACACACAACACATCTGTGCTGCTGCTGAGGTACATCATGGCTCAGAGTGATGGGTTCTGGTGACGGTCGAGGGGTTGTCCCTTCTCCATGAACTGGAAGGAAGAGACTTTCTGTCAGCATCTCAACACTGGTTTCAGTTCCACATCCCCAGATTAATCCAAATTTCACTTAATCTTAAGTATCAGCTACCAGTTCAAAGCAATGTTTTCGTGAACAGACGAACATGATGGATGGATCAGAATCAGCATCATAGTCCTCAGTGAAAAGCCTCAAAATATTACAACTGAACAAGAACATCTGAAGTGTTCAAATACTTAGAATAGAAGGAAATATACGCCACTGGAAAGTGTGTGAGTGTTTCACCCCTTGCATTTGTGCAAGGTTGGAATTAAAGAAACCTGAATATTAACATAACTAACAAGTTATGGAAAAGGTGAATCTATAGGTGAGAGCTAAGATGAAACTGCTCTGATACAAAGATTTTGTTTAATACGCAATTTATATTCTTTCCAACACTGCTTACATCCTAATTTTACCATAGAATATTAGCATTGGAGAAGTGTTTCACTGTCCACCAAGATGGGCACTCAGATAATAAAGACCATTAATTCAGGAAATTAATTAACCTGTAATTCATTCTTAACTCTAGCTAGTTAAGAGTACTCTATACTCTCAGTCCCTCCCTTTTTTTCTCTTCAGTTTTCATTAAAGTCACTTCTATTTCCCTTCAAAACCTTCAGGTTTTTTTTAAGCAGAGTGGATGCTTTATGTATGGGCCTTCTGTGTAACTCAGAATAGCAGTAGCTCTCTTGTAATCAGCTCTGTTAGTGTGACTGTGTGTTTTAATTTGAACACTTGACTGCTTTTCCTCCACTGTTGAAAGGTAGCATTCATAAGCATTTTTAGCAGATATGGAGACAAAAAAAATTTCCTAAATGTGTTTTCTCTTTATCTTAACATATTTTTGAATTAAATCTGGCTACCAGGTTTCTAACAGTCCTCAAACATATTCTATGATTGAGTTCCAGTGTTTAGTGTTGTCATGAAACCAAGGAAAGAGTACACCAGGTAACAAGTGGGCCCAGTTCATGCCAGTTCTCCCAGTAAGGATTCTGTCAAGGGACCATTCTGCTGGATATAAGTGCACAGAAACGTTGATGTTGCTGTTTGGCCTGTTTGCAGCTCCCCATCGGTGTGCACAGTGCCAGTAACCCTGGGGCTGATGTGCTTCCTGTAGCAGTCCATGGGAGTCTGGAGCTGCTGGCAAGGAGCGAGGCCCAGCCCTCATCAAACACACCATATATTTCAAACATACACAGCAGGCCAAGCTGCTGGGAGATATCAGCATCAGTGGGTGGTGCAATACCATACATTTTAAAGTAAATTTACTTTCTTTCTGCATTTGTGGAACTGATCAAGAAAGATGGGGTAGCGCCAGATTGCCTGTAGGCTTTCACCTCCCAGCAGCTAATATGAAGCTAATACAAATTTAAACAGTTGCTCCTTCCGAAACTGTGGTTGCTCGGAGAAATAGATGCAAAAATACTTGACAGATAATGTTGTCACTGTTAATGAGTGGGGCTGCTCTGAGCTGGAAGAGCAAAATGCTGGAGCCAATGGCACCCAGGAATTCATGGGGCTGGAATAAAACCTGGATAGTCCAGGCGGTGCTTTACCGGTGGATTAGCATCTTCAGAAAGTAACTTCTCTCTGCTGCAGAAAGGTAGGTGCTGTAGGTTAAAAGCACTGTTAAATCCTTCAAAAGAGGTAGTGATGCCCCTACGGCAGTGAGAGCTGGACTGGGTACATGTCAACCACCTGAAGCATCCAGAAGTCTATGTCTATGACAACCAGCACAGGAAAAACTTCACAAGGCTTTGCCAGACATCCTCCTTCCTATCCAGCATCCCATGCTGAGGCCATGTTTGGCTTTAGGACAAGACTGAGCTACTCAGTGCCAGAGGAAGATCAAGGAAGCCTCTGCAGGTTTGGCCATCCTCTCTGAGAAAAGAAAATCAGACCTGTACACATGAAATGCAAATTTTTCCTTACTTGGCCAGTTGCCCTCTAACTGGTTTACAGAATATCACGGGAGCGTAGGTAGGGTGACTAACAACGCCTAATCCAGTACACTTCGGGCTTCCTTCAAGAGTAGCATCTCTCCCTGCTGCAGAACTAGTGTCCTCATGCCTTTTGTCTCTGCTAAACCCTGCCTTGCCGTGTGCCACCAGTGTGCTTAACAGCAGCATACTGTGACTCCAGTTATACTTTGCCCTGCAGGGTAACTACGGTGATATAGAAAACTCTGATTGCTATGCTAGGTCTGACCTGTGGCAAAGCAACAAAGTACTTCCCATTATTGTCATCCATGGGGCTGTTTCACAGATCCAGCCTATTACCTAACATTTGTCTTTAGGTGCATGCAGACACAACACCAGGAAAATAGCTTTCAGCTCAACCGGGATCTTCTCCCCAGGAATGTGATAATCCTGATTAGTTGATACTGCAGTCAGACTTCACTTACTTGTCAAACAGGTTCTGTCACTTAACGAAATGAACAAATCCACTTCCAGCCTCAAAGGGGAGTTTAACTTGCTGTTTCTTTAAATTAAGCCCATACTGCCTCAAACTTCTATTGAAGTGTCAGCAGGTATATTCCAAAAATGACATCTGTAAAAATGACTGCCTTCCCTCCTGCTATTCTCCATTCACCCATGTAGAACCTAATTCTGGAAAATAAAGTTATCTGCTAATAACGGTGATCTAATCTCTTCTGAGATTGGGCATTCCGCAGGTCTGGCTTTAACAACCTGGGCAGAGTGATTACCAAAACATGGGGCAGATGCACACTTCGTCCAATCTGCTATTTTGCTCCAGGTTACTCATCAAAAGCAGAGATTTATGTTGTGGTACTTTCAAATCTTGTAGCAAAAAATATCCTAGATTTTTTTTTCTTAGTTCTGTGAAAAGTAGTTGTGTAATGTGCTGCTGTATCTCAAACCTGTCTTTATTTAAATGGTCATGTTCAGTTTTCAGTTGTTCTTATATTGGTGACACCTTAGTAATAATTACAGCAAACTTCAGCCTCGGGAAGCATTAGTATGAGTGATTGCAGGAAGAAGGAAGGTGAGGTGTTTTCTCCCACTGGCACGTGGATGATGTATGTACATAATTTCCACAAATGCTTAAGGATTGCTCTTGTATGTCTATTCCCCCTGCAGAGATGAGACACACTGTCTGACACCTGCATGTCCTCGATTGCAAGAGCTGTGGTTTCATTTATAGAAACCAGAAATGAACAAAACCCAGCAGGTTCGCTGGGAGGCTATAGTCAGACACATCTCCAAGGCAGGCTCTCTACAGTCAGGTTTGATGCATGTGTCTGAGCGATGGCACTACAGTGAGAAGATGCACATCTTTCAGCGAGACTGTTTGGGTTTGGAACATGTTTCATCCCAGTTAAATGCCCTTTACCTATTTCCCGAGGGAGACTTGCTGCCCTGACCATATACCCTAGAACCATTCTGCACCTCTTGTCTCAGGGAGCTTGCCATGCTTCTTTCTGTAAGATTGTTAGAAATGTCTCAAAATAAATAAAAATTCCCCATCATGTTTGTTAAACTAAGAAGAGGAGTGGTAAACACAAAGATGCGGGAAGGTGTAATGTACTCTCACAGCCTCCCGGTCCAGGATGTGCCTGGAGTTGACTCTCCTGTCTGCCCAAGCTGAGGTGTCTGCTGCTGGTATCACTTCTGCATCAGGACCCTGGTTATCTCCTGGGGGATTTAGAGTGGCAAAACCCTCTTCTGGGCACAGCACTGAGCCACTCTGTGCTGCACAGATCACACTACAGTAACAAATGAGAAACTCATCTTTTAATGAGTTGACTTTATTTACAGTTTTGGGGTTAATTTTTTCTTTTCCATCAAATAACAATTACATCTTCACTCTAAATGAAATGGAAACTCAGTTAAAATGACATTCCTGAATGAGTATGAATCTTGGTGTGATCTGTCTTTAAAGTTTTCTGTTCTGAGGATGCTTGGGATTTTGCTGAAGTGTTTTCCAGCTGTATACATATTTGTTTATAATTTCCTTTAGTTTCTGGTATATTCTGCAGATATATTTTGCAAGGCAATCCAAAGACTTTTGGATAAGAGGTCTATTTATATGTTTCTACTATTCATAAACGATTTAATGATGTATGCAAAATAATACAAAGAGACATTACAATAACTAAGTTTTCTGAAGAAGGTTATCCTATGTTACACCTACTTGACATCTTAAAACAGTTTTTTAAGAGGGAAAATTTATTCTCATTTGAAAAGACTAAAACACCATATTGTAGGAAAGGTAAATCAACCCATCTTTCAATTTACTCAATGCTATAAAACTCTATACCTTTCCTTATTCCTGCTTTTTAAAACATCAGACAGTAAGAAAAGTGAGAAATAAATGGCTGCTATTTAAGAAATGATGACTTTACTAAGGCTTTGGTGATCCTGGGAGGTTTCTCTGTGTGCAATAAACCTGAAGTCTAGGAACAACTCAGGGAGGCTCTTGTGACCCAGTACATCAGCCCATTGACAGTAGGCATAGACATCACCTGAGTTCGAAGGCAGGAGAAAGACCTGGACCAAGAGCAGGCAAAGCCAACAGGGATCTCTGGAGCAAAGCCCAGTGTTGGAAAGCTGCAACACAAACTGCAGAACCAGCTGAGACTAAGAAGATTGAGAATGTGTAGGCATATAGGTATGCACCTACTATTTTCCCAAATACAGCGCTTGCAGGCTGGAGATATGAAGTCCTTTGACTACAGAGTGAAAAACTCATCAGTACTGCAGCTGCAATCAGCATAAGAATTTTGCTGATGACACTTCATGGTGTAGTGCAGAAAATAAAACTAACATTGCTCACTCTCTCCCCAAATGGATGTATTGCAATCTTCCTTTAACAGATATGGAATGCAGCTTTATCAACTTTATCAAGTTTATCAGAGTACTGAACTTGTTGGTGAAACTGGATATGCACAGGTTTAAAGAAAAGAATTTTCAGACATTTATGGGAATGATATCCATCTGTGTATCAATAAAATAGTACAGTAGCAAAATACACTAATCTGAATGGA
Source organism: Dromococcyx pavoninus (assembly GCA_033558185.1). Lineage (NCBI taxonomy): Eukaryota > Metazoa > Chordata > Aves > Cuculiformes > Neomorphidae > Dromococcyx > Dromococcyx pavoninus. The sequence goes on from JAUMJL010000735.1 coordinate 2,004,020, forward strand.
TCCCGCTTTCCTATGTATATTGAGAACGTTTCAGAGATTACTTGAAAAATCCTTAAAAATTGAGTGGGTGTTGTGCTTCAAATAAATGCAGAACCTCTTCGCTGATTTGTGTTTATTGTATCCTGGATAAGAAAGACCGTGTTGTTCCGGTTGATATGAGTAATTTAAAATTTTAAATTCAAAACACACATAAAAACCTAACTTTTTAATAGAAGTTTTAAATGAAATATCTCAAAACACCCAACATATGTATCCTCTCCTGTGACTTAATATTGAAGTCGTATCCGTAGCAGTGGATGTATGACCAGCAAATATTATCTGCCCAGAGACTAAGTACTGCACTGTGCTCATACTCCTGTCACAGAATCATAGAATAGTTGAGGTTGAAAAAGACCTCTGGCTAGACCTTTGGTCCAAACCCCCAGCTCAAGCAAAGCCACCTAGACCTGGTTGCCTAGACCCATGCTTTTTGAGTATCTCTAAGGATGGAGACTTCACAATCTCCCTGGGCAGCTTGTGCCAGTGCACAGGCACCCTCACTGAAAAAGGAAAAAGAAAAACACTATTTAAAAAAAAGAGAAAAGAAAAACACTGAAAAAAAAGGAAACACTGAAAAAGTGTTTCCTGGTGTTCAGAGAGAACATCTTGTGTTTCAGTTTGTGCCCATTTCCTCTGCTCCTGTCACTGGGCAGCACTGAGAAGAGCCTGGCTCCATGCTCTTTGCATGCTCCCTTCAGATACTTACATATGCTGATGAGATCCTGCTGAACCTTGTCTTCTCCAAGCTGAACAGCCTCAGCTCTCTCAGCTTTTTCTTACAGGAAAGATGCTCCACTCTGTTCACAATCTTCATGCCCTTTGTTGGACTCTCTCCTGTATGTCCGTGTCTCTCTTGTGCCAGGGAGCCCAGAACTGGAAACGGGAGTCCAGGTGTGGTCTCACCAATGCTGAATTAAGCAGAAGAATCACATCCCGCAACCTACCGGCAGTACTTTGCCTAATGCAGCTCAGGATACTGTTAGCCTTTGCAGTGAGGGCATATTACTGACTTATATTCAACCAGGTGACTTGACGTCCATCGAGAATCCCAGGTCCTTTTCTGCCAACCTGTTTTTCAGCAGGGTGGCCCCAGAAAGCACTGTTGCCTGGGGTTATTTCTCTTCAAGTGTAGTATTTCTTTCCCTCATGTAAAACTTCATGAACTTAATGTCAGCCCACTTCTCCAGCGTGTTGAGGTCCCTGTGGGTGGCAGCACAACCCTCTGGCATATCAGCGACTCCTCCCAGTGTTGTGTTATAAGCAAACTTGCTAAGGGTACGCTTTGTCCTATCATTCAAGCCACCAATGAAGATGCTGAACAGGATCGGATGCACTATTGACCCCTAGGATGCACTACGAGCAACGGACCTCTTACTGGACTTTGTGCCACTGATCACCATGCTCTGGGACTTACCATTCAGCCAGTTTTCAACCCACTTCACTGTCTGCTCATCCAGTCCATATCTTATGAATTTCTTTATGAGGCTCTTACAGCAGACATTGTTCAAAGCCTCACTGAAGTCCAAGTAGACAATATCTACTGCTCTGCCCTCACCTGCCAGGCCAGTCATTTCATCACAGAAGGTCATCAGACTGGTCAAGCATGGCTTCGCCTTGGTGAATTCATGCTGATTACTCCCACTGTCGCTAGAGATGTTTGTCTCTTACATTTTGTGGTGGCCTTCCCAGTTCCCAATCACCATTTCTTGCATCTGTTTTATGCAGCCAGCTATTTCAGAAAGAACAGTGTCTTTATTCAGCATATTTAAAGCAGTGCAGTAATGTATGTGACAACAGAGAATAATGCAATTAATGAAATGCATCTTAGGTTGAATTACAACTGCCCAATATCAACGGATTTGGACTCAGTTTAGATCTGTGCTGGTACACCACAGGATGGATACAGATGTCCTCTCAAACCACCTGTTTATAAGGCTAGCATTTACAGCCAGATGACAATTGCAGTTTATAAACTCATAACCAACACCCTGGGTTTGTTACAGTCTTTAATTTCACTGCTGTTTTCCATGTAGCTTATTGCTGTACAGTTTCTGTATTTTGCTTTCATTGTTCCCTGCCTGCTTTTATTCCAGACTGAATCTCATTTTATTGCCTACTTATATCTCTAAATTCTGCACGTCTCTTTTCATTATTTTCCCATCTATCCTGGGTTTTGCAACACCTTACAATTTAGTATGATCTGTAAATTTAATTAATGTCATATTTGCCAAAGACCATAAGGAGCTAAGTCAATTACACAGCTAAAAAAGAAAAAAGGAAACCCTTATTATGCTATAAATGCACTGCTAAAAATCCCACTCATTAAGGAAATGTTACACATTTCTTGGTCTTCATAGATGTAATTGTAAAGGGGCTTAAATGTTTTACCCACATCATTTGTGTCTTTTTAAGATTTTAGATATATTATTACCGAAGTCAGTAACAAAGAAATGAAAAATGGCAACTTATGTCCTTCCCATGTAACTGAAATGTGCTGGACATGGTTAGACAAACATTCATAGTACTCATTTGGCTGTGACATCTAAACTGAAGCTACCACAGTGTTATTAAAGCAGAATTGCCTCAAATTGGTTCACACATTAAGGGCAAATGCAGACAGCCAATTAATAACTGATTTTATTTAGAAAGCCTGGGTTTTTTTGTTGTTTGGTTTGGGGTTTTTTTGTATTTCCAACATATGTTATGCATACAGTGCAATTGTACGGTGCCTCAGTCTAGTCTGACAACATTTGAACAAAGTCTATAATTCTCTGTCATTATTATCTCCAGGTTATTACTAAGCTGGTAGGAATTAGAGCAGAGCAACCTCCATCATTTGACTAGGAACAACAGCAATTATTACTTTGGTCTTTGACTGATGTTAGAATAGATAAATTGAGCTAGATAATTATTACCATTTTGCAAATTGATCATTAGCTGTAACTGCATTTCTAATGCAGAAGACCAGATTATTGGGCCTGACCATGATAGCTGCTCCTGACTTAAGCTACAGAAAGCTCGCTCCCTTTTTAATCAGGCCTCTTCTTCTTGAAGAGCTTCACCTGAGATACACTAGTAGGTATTAACTTCTACAAAGTAATTCAACACTTTGAAAACCCAATTTGAATGCTCGGCCTGAGTACCTGATTTTCAGACAAGGCTGCTCTTCATTGGCAATGAAGAAAATAAAAGGGGAAAAGTTTACTGCTTTAGTTTTTAGAAAATGGATCCCACTTTCAAGTAAAATAAAATATAGGTAGAATTTAATTTCATTAATGAAAATATGTAAACTAAAATCTGTAATTTAGCAAGTTATGAATATGCCTTAGTCCCACTGATATCAATGTCTTGCCCATAAATCCAGAGTTTATGCAAAATTTTCTCTATACAAAAGTTGATTTTCTACCCTTAGTTTAACCTTTAATTATTTGTTTCCTCAACTTATTTTTGCTGTTTCTGTATTTAAAACACTGGTTGACCTTCCAATACTTAAAGGGGCCTATAGGAAAGATGGAGACAGAACTTTTAGCAAGGCCTGTTGTGACAGGACAAGAAGTAACGGGTTTTAACTAAAGGAAGGTAGATTTAGACTGGATATAAGGAAGAAATTTTTTACAGAGAGCATGATGAAACACTGCAACAGGTTTTCCAGGGAGGTAGTCGAGGCTCCATCCATGGAAACATTCAAAGTCAGGTTGGACAGGGCTCTGAGAAACCTAATCCAGTTAAAGATGTCCTTGCTCCTGCAGGAGGGTTGAACTAGATGACCTGTAAAGGTCCCTTCCAACCAGCATTCTATGATTCTATGATTCTAAGCAAGCTCAGGGTACTGGCAGGCTGCCTCGAGCACCTGTGCTCCTACAGCTGCTCATGTCAATGTTTGTCTGTCCTGCAAGGGCTACTGGACAGGACAAAAGAAAACCTTTTCCATACTGTCAACTGTGCCATGGGTCAAATCTAAGACTTTAGTAGCTTGATCCTATTGCCCAAACACAGGTATCCAATGCCGTGTAAAAAAACCCCAAGGGTCTGGGGAACATTCATATTGGGCCCATGGAGATGACACAAGATCACCCTTCCCCTACAGATCTGTGCTCCTCTGTGGAGGCAGCTGGATATCATAAGATGGACTCCATGGGATACTGCAAAGGGCATTTGGTGGCTGTGTTTAGAGCTCTGAGAACTGCTTCAGACATCACAATGGCTGCAAAGATTCAGAGCATTCAGGCACATTAATTTTACACTTTCGGTAAATGTTTTACCCTATTTCTTGGAGAGCAAGCTGACACAGACATAGCAAATTGTCCTAATAGATACAAGTGCCTACTATCAGCTTAAAACCCACTAGGTGTTGATTATAAGACACCACAAACACATCACTCAGGTGGCTCCTCAGCAGAACCGCCTGTGCTCTGCTTGGCCCAGGCTCTCCACATGCTCTCCCTCCCTCCTTTCCTCCATTTCACCACTCAGCTGCTTTTGTGAGATACTCATTATTTCACAGTTTCAAGTTTCTGCCTTAAAGTTCTGCCCTTCAAACTCTTAAATGAAGTCACAGCTAATTTCTTCTCTCAACTACCTGTGGTACTGTGTAAATGGTGCTTCTCACTCCAAAACCATTCGAGGAGATCTCTGCCAGGCTTTGGCTTCTGTATATTTGTCAGCCCCTCATGAAAGGCAGTAGAGATGTTGGGACTGGGGAAAGACAAGTTACCTGGAATGTGTGAGGGGGGAAGCCTCTGGAAAAAGATAGCTCAGTGGCCTCCAGGAAAGAAGGTATCTTGCAGGCAATATAAAGTGAAATGGTACAGATGAGAAAGAGAGGGGGAGACTCAGTGATGCCCATGATTATCAGAGTGTGCCAGAGAAAACTTAAACTAAATCCAGTCTTCCTGCAGGTGCAATTTTCTCTGAAGGGACCCAGAGGGCTCTAGTAGTGCATTCAGAGGCTGAAGGAGCACTGCAGGGATAGGAGATGGCCAGAAGCCATGTGAGACCTGCCTGTGAGCACAAAATGTAGTGCTGCTTTCTTTCCTTCATAGGCAGGCATGACGCACATGAGAGACAATAGAAAAGCTGGTGAGTATACAGAGTGTTTGGATGAAAATGCCGCAGCTGCCACTCAAGCGTCTCCCGTCCGCTCACAGACTCACAGTTGTGCTGAGCTGCTGCGATGTGTGACAGTGTTGGAGGCAAAGTTCAGCCTAAGTTGAGTTAAACGTATTTTCAGAAATGAGCAGTTCCTGCACAGGCAGAGTCACAGAAATATTATGTGACTTGCCCAGGTCTTCAGGTCTGACACATGAAAATGAAGAAGGTGAGATCTCAAAAACCTCAGCGTTCCCTGCCACCCACTGAGCAAACAAAAAAAAGATTGAAATTTATTTACTTATCGAGAGAGCTGGTGTGTTTGTTTGATTTTGTAGACAAAAATAACATTTTAGCTATTCTAATTACAAGTAGTAATTAGGCAGCTGGACCAGATCAGTGTTGAAATACAAACACCTGCTTCTGTGCTTCCAGCTGTTCTCCACTGGAATTATTAACAAATACATTGCACAGACATTTTACAGGAGTTTCAAGTTCACCACCATTTTCTTTCTCATCTCTTCTGAAGACCATGCTTTGCTTCACAGTTTACTCAGAGAAAGAAGGCGGGTGCCTGGGCGATGATAGCATTTAAGACTTACACAGCCTTGGGTTTTTCTGTGTAATCACTTTTCACACCTGAAGTAAACAACACGAAAAGGAGGCAGAGGTAGCAGATAATGAAACAACAGCATAATTCAAATGGGTGAAGGTGGTTTATTCATTTCTAAATGAGGGAAGATGCCAAAAGTCTGCAGTAAATCTGAATGTCAAAATTACTCAGAGCTCAGTCTACATCCACAGCAGCAACAAGATTTCTGTGCAGCTTTCTGACACTTACAGAGCTATTCACAAATATTTCTAAGCAAAGGTTGCAGTCACCTATTATTCTGTTTATCCCAGAAGTGCTCAGGGGCTGGCTGAAAGCAGAGCCCTGTTCTGCCTGGCTTTGTACAGACAAAGCCATGGAGACAGCCACTGCCTTGCTGGCTTTATTTGCCTCTTATTTTGCTGAGATGAAATTTAAAATGTGATGCAATTCTTCTGGCTGTTAACAAGAGGAGAAAATACTGTTTCTTGATTTGTGTGAGTTTGGTAGATGGGTTTAGAGCAAGCAAATACAAATGAAGCTATGTGTTTTTATGTATTTAGAGGGAATATTTAACTAAAACAATAACTGTTGTAAGACTCTTAATTCAGTTGAGATTGGAAACATTTTTTTCAGAGAGATGCAGGTGGGTACGTGGTGATGGAGCTGATGGGGAGGGATGGCAATGTTCAACACTGTGCCTGAATGATACGCTTTTTGTTCTGCCCAAGAAGTGCTCCAATGCATCTCACGTGAAATCTCTGCAACTCATTTCTTCACTGAAAACCAAATATATTTCTACTCTTCGTTTTCACTGGTACCACCAATGAACTGAAGGAGAACAAAGCCAACATGGCTAGATCCTGCCTCTGAACTGTCCCAGCTTCCCTGAATTTTCTCAGCAATGCACCTCTCAGAGATGGTCCTGTGTGGTCCTATGTGCTTGCATGGGTGACAGCATCTATCTCATACTATTTTTAGACCAAGTGCTTTGGAACTGGTGGCAAAGAAGATAGCATAAAGGCAGACTGACCTTCCCAAGATTTACACTACAGGCTGTTTTGCACTGACAGTCACTCTGATCTGGGAGATCTGACTTCAGACCAACACCCACTGTGCCCTTAACAAGCTCCTTTCTCAAAGGAAACCAGGAGCCCATGGGTGCCAAACCCCACTGGTGGTGCAGGGCTGGTGGAGGCCATCAAGAGCTCAGCTGAACTTCATCCTTACCTCAGAGGCAAGTGTTGAGAAGCAGGAATCTAAGTTTTGCTATTTATTTTATTGGGGTAGAAGTTATTAATTAATTAGGGAGAGAAAGGAACCAAACCTCTACCTGCAAATATCTTTTCACTTTTTTATGTCATTTCCTTATCTACTTTCTTTACACTCACTGCATCCCATGATTTCCTCACATTTGCCTTTCTATTCATGTGTTGAGGGGTGCCTGTCTCATATGGCAGGCACAGAGCACCTGGAGATGCGAGCGTCAGCCCTGGGGATATGAATGTGATGTTCATACCAGATGTGAAAGCTGGTTACTGCGTGTGAACTTTTCTCTTGGGAAAGATGCCAAGCATTCCTCCCTGAGCAATGTGGTGTGCCAGGGACTCATGCCAGGTTGCCTTGGCACCTGGGACCTTGCCTAGCTTTTAGCAGAAATGTGGGGACAGACAAGCAGTGCTAAGGTAAGCGGGTAGAAAATAGATCTCAAAACTTTCTGCTAGTTAACAGGCATCTAAACATATTTGACAGAAGCACTTGAATGTCTGTCAAACTGAAGGAAGAGAGTACTGAAACAGCCTAATCATCTAGGGAAAGCCATCAGTTCCAACTAGCTGAAGGCATGTCCTCGTGGGATTGCTGAGCCAAACAAACACACAAGGAACTACTTCTGCTGCCAACACCTGGTAATGCAGATCCAGATCATGCAGAGGAAGAAAGTTTCTCTTGCTGTGGTGGGAAGGTGGTGAATGGTATGACTGTGCTGGCTCAGCCGTGGCTATTCCTTGAAATGGAGAATTTATTCCTCTTCTCTGCTCCATAAGAAAGAAAGAGGCTTAAGGTAGCTAGATATCAGTAATGACCAGGACACTGCAGGAGAGGTAATTTTTAGGGTGACAAAATGCACTGTAAATCATCACTTTTCATTACTACTTAAAATATCTGCCAATGACATGGTGTCATGATACAGTTTCTTAAAATCTCTACCACACAACTTCTGGCACAATGGTGACCCTGGCAAGTTTCTCAGAGAGAAGGATTTTGTTCAATAACTTTCTGCTGTGTATTAGTTTGTCATGAAACGCTGAACATGTGTTGTTTAATGTCAGGCAGAAGCACAGCTTGGATACTGCTTATGCTCCTTCAACATTTCCTTTCTCATCAAAGTCTGCTTTTCCTGAGCAAGTGTTCATTTCACCCATGTGCTTTCAGTGAGCAAAAGCTACCAATTGTAGCAAAACCTCCTGGGAAAAAACAAACAACACAACTATAATTTTATGACCAATGAATTTAAAGTGACGCCAAGAGAAGTTGCTGGCAACATCAAAAAGAAAACTGGGATGTGTGATGACTTTCTGTTTACCTGCTTTGCAAAGCGTGTTGGGATATATCCTCTAGCAAAGGTATTGTCTCCTTTGGGATTATGGATGAGTGGTGCTAAACATTCACTTCAGTTTTAATAGAGATGGAATTGTTTCCCAGGTAGTGGATCTCATATATTTATATAAAATACTTGTTTGTACCCACCAGAAGCTATGATTTCTGTATGTTTTTATTCCTCCAGAATAAGGGAAACTAAAAATGTTTTGACTCAGTGAGATCTAGGAAATGAGGCATCTGTGGTACCAATGAAAGACGAGTTCTAAATAAAACTTTCTCAGAAGAAGAGAGGGATAATCATGAGAAGCAAAGATTTTTGTGTTCTAATAACAAATGTCAGCTGGCTTAAGACATCAGGTCACCCATGCCTGGAGCTCTTACTCAAGTCTTTAATTTCCTAAAGTTCAACTGGCAGCAAGAGCCTCTGTTTGAGTTATTTTGATGTCTTTGGTATTAATCCTTGTGGCATGCAGTAGATATTCTTTTTGCAAATGAAGTTCACATTATTTACCCACCAAAAATATTCAAATCTTGGTTCTTCAAAGTTTATTCAAGGTGGCTTAGAGTCATGTGACAAATTTATCTTCCAAAAACTTCTGTGCTTAAATTGCCCACAAAGGTAACGCATGCTGCTTCCTATTCAAGAACTTTTGCAAATTGCTTTCTTGCACTAAAAAAACAAAACCACAGAAATGCTGATTATTATAAATCTAAAAGACATAATGAAAACACATTGTGCAAAATGAAAATTAGGTAGTAGAACTTCATTTGTAGTGAAACAAACATCAATTAATTATCACCAGGAGCACCAATTTCTAACCTCGGTTTAGGTGAGATTTCAGATACCTAAGTCATTATCAGGTTTCAGCAATGCCTGCTCATCACCAGCAGTCACATTGCACAAAATACAATGCATATGATATGGAAGTAATTAAATCATACTCCAGGGAAGAAATAACAGTGAATTATAAGATACCCTGAGAAGTGATAATAATTACTACATAGATGTTCTGTTCTATTAGAGTTTAAATAATTTTAAGACTTTGCAGGAAAGACTTAATTTGAAAAAAACAGTTAAAGATGAAAGTAAACAAAAGATAAGTGCTGTTAGTCTCATCTGTCACACACATCTATGGCATCATTTCATCTCTTTTGCTTTAACTTTAATCCCAAAGTGCTTTAGTTTGCCTTTGGAAACCATTGTATTATTCACCAAAATCAAAACAGATACAGGAGTCTATTTAATTGATTGTGGCTTGATAGCTCCTGCACAGATGAGAAGCTTGGTCAAAGACAAGAACACTCAGTCAAAGGGAGAAGCTTCACCAGGGAGTGGAGTGAGGAGCCAAATATCTAGAAAGGGGATCCAAAATACAGAAAGCAATAAAGAGGTAGGAAAGTCCACAGCCTGGGAGATGGAAGAAGAGGTAAAACCTAATGTTTCCTGATAAAATTTAAGGGTTTTTTGATCAGAAAAAATTATGAGACTTATTTTGAGTCCCAGGTCTGTGGAACAGCACAGGACCTCTAAGAATTACTGCTGCATACAGCAAGTCAGTAGGAATTATGGGTCCCGTCCTGTTCCATTCATGTCAGTGGTTTGGGGGTTTCATTTCTTCTTGATTTCCTTCAAAGCAACACAGGAAAGACATTGATCTGTTGGAGTAAGTCCAGAGGAGGGCCACTAAGACAGTCAGAGGGCTGGATCAACTCCCGTACAAGGACAGGCTGAATTGGGCTTGTTCAGCCTAGAGAAGAGAAGACTGTGGGAAGACCTTATAGCAACCTTCCAGTATTTAAAAGGGGCCTACAAGAAAGAAGGGGAGGGGCTTTTTATCACGAAGTGTAAAGATAGGACAAGGGGTAATGGTTTTCAGCTGAAAGAAGGCAGATTTACATTAGATATTAGGAAGAAATTTTTTACTGTGAGGGGGTGAGGCACCGGCACAAGATGCCCAGAGAAGTTATCGCTGGAGGTCTTCAAGGCCAGGTTGGATGAGGCTTTGAACAACCTGGTCTAGGGGAATGTGTACCTGCCCCTGGCAGGGGTTTTGGAACTGGATGGTCTTTAAGGTCCCTTCCAACCCAAACCATTATATGATTCTCTGATTCTATTATTACAGTATCACAGTATCACAGTATCATAAGGTTGGAAAGGACCTCCGAGGTCATCGAGTCCAACCTATAACCCAACACTAACACCATCATCTAAACCATGGCACTCAGTGCCTCATCCAGTCTCCCCTTAAACACCTCCAGGGTTGGCGACTTCACCACCTCCCTGGGCAACGCATTCCAATGGCCAATCACCCTTTCAGTGAAGAACTTTTTCCTAACATCAAGTCTAAACTTTCCCTGGCAAAGCTTGAGTCCATGCCCTCTAGTTCTGTCACTGGTCACCTGAGAGAAGAGACCAACCCCTGCCCGACTACAACCTCCTTTTAGGTAGTTGTAGAGAGCAATGAGGTCTCCCCTGAGCCTCCTCTTCTTCAGACTAAACAATCCCAGCTCCCTCAGTCACTCCTCGTAGGGCTTGTGCTCCAGCCCCTTCACCATCTTCGTTGCCCTCCTCTGGACACACTCCAGCATCTTGACATCTTTCCCAAACTGGTGGACCCAGAACTGTACACAATATTCCAGATGAGGCCTGACCAGTGCCGAGTACAGAGGGACGATAACTTCTCTGGTCCTGCTCGCTACACTATTCCTGATGCAGGCCAGGATGCCATTGGCCTTCTTGGCCACCTGGGCACATTGCTGGCTCATGTTGAGCTTCCTGTCAACCAGCACTCCCAGGTCCCTTTAAGCCTGACTACTCTCCAGCCACTCTGTCCCCAGTCTATAGCTATGCATGGGATTGTCCAAAATGAAGTACCCGACATTTGGACTTATTAAACATCATCCCATTAGAATCAGCCCATCTCTCCAATCTGTCCAGGCCCCTCTGTAGGGCCATCCTACCCTGTAACAGATCAACCCTTCCTCCCAGCTTGGTATCATCTGCAAACTTGCTGATGATGGACTCAATCCCCTCATCCAGATCATCAATAAAGATATTAAACAGGACTGGACCCAACACCGTTCTATGATTCTAAATGCTCAAGGAATTATCATAATATGAAAATTAGATAAGACATTCCTACTCAAGCCATTTATGCAATGTTTTAAAAAGTGTGTGTGTCTCTTGACAATATTTATTGGAATGAATTTGAGAAGCCCAGATCTTACCATGCTTCATTTGACCTTTTTCATAGTTTTTTTCTGGTAGAGAAATAAGACTTGGCTGATTCAAAGACCCATAGTCCTTAAGAGATTTACAGCCTTTTCTTTCTCTGGTATAATGGACAATTTGTGACAGTTACTGCACAACTCTAGGACAAGCACTTTGTGACCCTGGTGATTGACTACTACTAATTCTGCCAGTTTAGTTTAAAATCACCTCAATAAGCATTTCAATATGAGATTGTTCCCCTTCCACAGTGAACTCTGATGCAAATAATCCATTTTCCTCTTCTGCATGTCATCACTTACCCTGAATGAAAGTGCTTTTACACTTTGATCATCCATCAGGTCCTCTAATTTGTTGGTTGGCCCAAGGTAAATAGTAAAAGCAAGTTAGCACAGATAGTATGGATAGTCCCAAAAATGTGTAAGAAGTGTAGTTCCAATTATTTGCTTTCCAGCTTTATGAAGTAATGTGTTTCTGTGGCACTGTCTATACATCATTTAAGTGTGTTTTCAACTAATAAAGACCTGTTAACTCAAAACTATACTATCTCCTTATGAAGAATTAAACTCACCTAACACTCTCCTATAACAAATACAAATAGAGAGACGCTTGCAATGAAACAAAATATAGTAGAGCCCAAATAGGAGAGAATATTGGATATTAAAGTAATAACAGTTCTGTACCATGCTTTTTTTAAGAATATGAAAGGTATTCTTCTGAAGGCAAGCATTTTGTAAATCACATTCCTCTGATGTTACAGCAATATTTCATGTCGCTGGCAACCAGGCTGAAGATGGCCTATTAATATTGCATGGTAATAAGTAAACATTAAAATGAGCACTCTGTTGTACAGCCACAACTCTGTGCAACTTACCGGTACCCATAATGTTTGTGAGAGAGCATGGATTATGCCATAATGCTGTGACATTTGGTGAGTAATGGGCACCAAACACATTTAGGTAGACAAGAAACAGCTATGGGGCAAAGTGGAGTCAGCAGCCATCGCAGCTGTGGTGTCACCCAAGTGTTGTGTTACTTCCACTGTGAGTATTTCGATGCTGACTGAGGATCTGAAGCTTCTGCATAACTATACAGCTTCACTAGGCAGTTTTCTGATAACTCTGATGACAGACCCATGCGCTTAACAGCCAGAAATGCAAACCTTTAACGCTTATGCCAGGCTCTGATGATTCTCCAGGCAGGTACTTCTGTACTTCTCTCAAAGGGTCCTCCATTTCCAACGAAAAAAGATGTTTGTACACATTTTTTTTAATGTTAGTAGAACTTATTCTCTAGGCACATGAATGATTCCAATGTACTGTAGCTGTGTTAGATGCCAGGCCATCAAATGCATTTGCACTGGACAGAGATGGTTACTGGCCGTTCCACACAAAGAATAATGAAGTATTCTAAAGTCTGAGGACACAAACAAGTCTTTTCACTCCTTCAATCCACACTAGAAAATAACCAGGAAAGTATGGGCATAACAAACACTGGATGGCTTATATAAAAATATACACAGATGCTGAGATTTGTTCTTCACACTTGATGGGCCTGCTTCTTTAATTACTATGATTATAAGCACAAGTATCAAAACGCAGAGAGAGGTTCTTTGCTTTAGTATCTTTTTGACTCAGAAAGCATCAAAACAAAACCTGATCAAAGTAGCACAGATGATAAATGTCTGGAATATTACCTTGACTGATCTCCTTCTGAACAGCCAACATACACATTATGGGTTATCTGAGCATACCCGTGTGCCTTGAGTAGATCTAACATTTATTAGCACATACTTTCAGATTGTCGAAACTGATTTTTCCCTATAAACACATACTTTTTCCCAACTGATACTGAAGTTTTATTCACTGTTCTGGAAAATTCCCCAGATGAGCAGAGCTGATTGTGTTGACTGCTGAGAGTGTTGACTGCATGCTCTCAGCAAATCACACTGCACTCTATACACTAATGGGCTTATCATTCAATTATTTAATGGACTTGCTAGTCAGGATCTTTATATTTTGAGGGGTTTTTTGGATGACACACACATTAACATGTTTTTCTTTTATTGGACAAGAGGCATCAGGTAGCAGTGCTGATGTGGGATGGAGGTGAATTTTCACTAGTGAATGACGTGTTTATTATCTGACTCCATACTGCTGATGCCTGTTTTCCATATCTTCAAACTTTTTTTTAATTTTTAAATTTCAATCTAGATCAGATCTTGGTAATGCTTCTGAACATCTGACTTGCTTATAAGCAACTGGCTATCATTAGGTCCTAGCAATCAGCTAACTAGGTTTATAGTTCTCCATTTCATACTAACTCTGGCAGCACCAAAGGTTTAATGTTGTGGTAGACAGCTGTTGCAGACCTGTCGCCCTGGCTGGCTGGGCAGAAGCATGGGAGCAAGGGCTGTGGGGTGGTTGTGGACATTCACTGATCTCTGTCTCTGGCCCCATCTTTTATGGCTCCGTAATGATTTAATAAATAAACCTGGGCCACTGATGAGAACTTCTGCGCAGTATTGAGGAGCAGAAAAAACTCCAAGCCTGGGCATATGCAGCACATCTGTTTTTGTGCCAGTGATGAGAAGTGGGCTGGAGACCGCTGGTATGCACTCAATATATTTAACACACGGTGGAAAACTCGGGGAATCTTTATCAGCAGGGGCAGCTTTGGCTTTCCATACTCTCCTCCAGACCACCTGTAGAAGGCACCTCCTCTCCCTTTTCCCCATAGAGAGGTGCCAATGTCTGTCTCTTTGTATTAGTGCATCTTCCCACCACTGGTTGGGTTGTGTCAGCAAGCATCATCAATTCAGGTCTGTTCTGCACTCAGGCAGGGCACTTTCCCAGCAGGCCCAGGCTCTAGTGAATCCCTTGAAAACCAGCTACCTTTAAAAAGGGGTTAAAAATTTTAGTTGAGTGTTTGCTCTGAATGGACCCAAGCTTTCTCCTGCTTGCATTTCTGTACATACTCATCTCCCCTCAACAAAAGGCAAAATCAGCATCAGTGAAAAGGCGCTTGCATTCAAGTGGCTGTACTGGCTGGCCTTGGGCTGCACGGGCTGTCAGTGAAAGGCTAATGGTGCTCTTTGTCCAAAGCACCTGCAGTTTAACCCGGTTCTGGGACCATCTTCTTTCCCACACATGCAACCTAGTTTCATGTCTCTCCAGGCTCTGCTCTTACCTGTTTGCCTGCAAGGGGAGCAGGGGCTGCACCTTTCTGCCAGGTCAGTGGCAGGCAGACCTTTGCCTCTTGCCCTTATCCCCATACAGAATCTTTCCCTATTAGGGAGTGTAGAGATTTTGAGCACAGTCCTCAGCCAAGTATCAATCTGCGTGGCTCTCAGGAGTGCATTGGGCTTTTCCAGCCAGCAGCCTTAATTCGAAGAAAAATATGAGTCAAAACCCAAAATCTGAGTACACACTACTCCAGAATTTCACTATGTATCCTAAGTTTAAGTTTCACATTCTAATATTCTCCTACACAAATTAATTTCAGCTGGGCAGAAACAGTGTCTTTTTATTTATGTTGCTGAGTTTCTGGAACAATTTCAGGAGCAGGGAAACAATGACACTTAGAGTTAGCCCTGGTGCAGGCAGCCAGCTGGGCAGGCAGCAGTTTGCTTCAGTACATGTGCAAATGAAAAACAGCCCCACAGCTGAGGCCAGTACAAACCTGTATCTAAACCTGATCAGCTTGTGGCCTCTGTGTGATCATAGGGATCTTTATTCGGCCATTCTGCAATGGAGATTTCCCAGCCATAAAATGAGGATAAATTACATTTTTGCAAATGTCCAGCTACATATGCATAAACAGCACTCAGCACTCTTGGCCCTCCCCTGCACTCAATTAACATGTGTTTTAATGACTACAGTAACACTTGTTCCACTGCCTCACTCCCACTCTCTGATGCTGTCGTGGAAAATCTTACGAGGATAACATTTCTCAAAAGCATTTTTCAAAAAAAACCCTCCCCACTTTTGGAGGAGGTGCAGACAGATTCACAGGTTGCTGCAGTCACTCCTGCCCCCACATCCCCCCAGTTCCCCAAGTTGTCAACAACTTGTTCAAATCAGGCAATACCAACTGAGTGCATTTCTTCAAAACGCTATGCTCCCGATGAGGGCTATTTATCAAGCCTACCAGATTCAAAACTGCAAGACTCTGAATTTCATAGTCATTTGCAGCGTCAGAAGCTGCTAATGGCCCATAAAATTTAGCAACTTCTCCATAAGCTGCTGGTTAATGAAAAATCGGTTAAATTGTTCACAGATCAGCTGGCACGGTGCCCTCTGATTCATGGGATGCTTTCCCTGGCAAAGGTAACATTAACCACGCTGGGGAAGCAGGGAAAGGAGTCGGGGTGGCTTGCCGGAGGCTGTAGCTTTTCCAGGGCAGGATGGAGTAGAGGACCCCTGTGCTGGCAGAGTGGGTGCAAATGACCCCCACACCAACAGGACAGGGGCAGAGGACCTCTGTGCCAGCTGTGTGGGATGAGACTTTCTCAGCCATGCCACAGATTGTTCTCCAGCACTGTCCTAATACAGGTTCCCAAGCTGCTGCTGCTGGCATTAAAGTCAGGCTGTGTGAGAGCAGAGGAGTTCGATTTAGTGAGCCAGTTTTGTTTGTTGAGATGGATGCACGCTCAGTGAATCCCTATTCTGATTTTTAATTGAAACCATAAGGCAGAGTTAACTTTACCCTCCCCAGGAAAATGTGCACTGAGCAATGGGGAGTCCCTGCCTGCACATTCCTGCAGCTCTTTGGGTGATGGAGGCTGACGGGAAAGGACATCACAGCACTTTGCCAGCCTCCCACAAAGCTTATATTTGCCTTTTACTGCCCCTGTTGTTGCTGCTGCTGTTGTCTCTTGCAGCAACTGCTGCTGTAACTTGTGACAGCTTCGCATGAAACACTGCATTTGGATGCAGCATTCTGGCTGCAGTACAAAGCCAGGATTTGGCATCCACACTGAGAAGCAGTCTGATGTCAGCACAAATTAACGCTTCGCATCACGCTGACATTGCAAGGCCTCAACTGTCAATGCTGGCATTTATGATGCTGTGTATTTTAACTAATTAGGCACTTGCAGCCCAGAAGGTGCATCCCATCCATCTTATGAACACTGGATGTTTTTGCAGTGGCATATGCTACAACAATGAGATTCAATGTTGCTAATGACTTTTCACAGCCCATTTTTCAGTCACCTTTGCAAATTCCCATTATACTGGGAAAGCACAGAGGAGAAAACACTGGCTTTGAAATGCCAAATGTGCATTTCTGCAGCACAAAGCTCAGACTTGCCTGGCTCTGGCATGGTTGGAGCATTGTGGCAGAGGAGCTGCTCCCACTGAAACAGCTATGCAACTCTGAGAAAGCAATTACTACTGCAGGCACTAGAACAGATGAGATTTCCAGGGTCAAAACCCTTAAATATGTTTCACTGAATTTCCTCAGAGTCAGACTTTCTTTTCCTTGGGCAAGCTTTCAAGTTTTCTCTGTTGGTGAGTAACTGCCCCTGTTTCTCGCCCCAGCCTGTAAGTTAAAGCTGTCCTCTCTCCCCCCACGAGGGAGCAGACATGGGGCCAGACCATCAGGTGGTGAGGATGCTGGCTGCCTTTCAGTGTTAGGGGCTTGGAAAAGCAGCAGCTGCCTGTAGCAGTCAAGAAAAGAGAATTCCTTGCCTTGCCTTCAAAAGCACCATCCCCCCCTCAAGAGATTTACCAGATGTTCTGATTAAGGCAGTTCAATTGCAGTGTTTAAAAGCCTCTTCCACCTGCTCTCCTTAAGCTTTTCTCTGTGGGTAAGAGTAGCTCTAATTAAAAATTCCCTCCTGCTGTGAGGACTCCTCCCTCACCTTTCTAGAAATCAGCATTATACAGACAACCCCTGGGGACTGCTCTGCAGAGGATAACTCCTCTCTCTTTTGTTTTTTAACTCCCCTGCAGTGGAAATCAAAATTCAGGAGACTTGAAACTCAGGCAGTGTTGGACAGGAGCGCTTCTTCCTGCAGCTTGCCCTCCAGCACTGACCACTGTCCAGAAACTCCCCAGCTCATCCTTGGGTAGTGCCTGCCCTAATGCCCTTTCCAGCAGCCACTACCCCCTGGAAATGCTCTCAGCTTGTAGAAAGAAGCCTGAAACTCCGTAACCCTTCCCTATCCGATTTTCAGTCTAGCTCACCAGCACTGAGACTGCTTCATGGCAGTCTGTGTCCCAGCAAAGCACTGCGCTCAGGTGGTGGCTCTTCAGAGACCAGGATCTCACTCTAGCTCTCCTCTCTTGGGGCTGAATTTGGAGGAAGGGACTGGGCTGTGGAAGGAACCAGAACATAGAAGGAGAGCAAGTATGCTAGACAGCCCAGGAGTAAAATTTGCTAGTACAAAATTCTAGCTGCTTTTCTCTTTATAGTGGCTTCCTTGCTCTGGCACTGTCAGGAAGAAAAGCTATAGCCATTCCCTCCTGAGGAGTCCTGCAACTCAGATGTATAAGTAAAGAGATATAGAAGGTCCTACCCATCTTGCTGAAATAAATGGGTATTTAGCCTGAGTCATATCATGCAGAGAGCCTACCCTGTATATTTATCCATGCCCATCCATCCTTTTTCCATGTATTCCAACAGAAATCAGACCCAGGTTTATCATAGAATCGTACCATGGGCAGGGACACCTTCCAATGGAACAGGTTACTCAAAGCCTCAGCCGGCCTCGTCTCGAACACCTCCAGGAAAAGGGCACCCATGGCTTCTCTGGACAACCTCTTCCAGAGCCTCCCCACCTTCACATTAAAATATTTTTTCCTAATATTTAAATGTACCCTCTTTCAGCTTAAAACCATTACCCCTCATCCTATCACTGCACTTTCTGATGGAGAGTCCCTCCCCACTTTCCTGCAGGTCCCCTTTAAGTACTGGAAGGCTACTATAAGGTCTCCCCAGAGCCTTCTCCTCTTTAGGCTAGAGAAGAAGTTTGCTTTAGAGATGCTGTGGAGACACTGGTTCTTGTCCTCTGAGGGTCCCCCTGCCACAGAGGGGGATCAGCAGAATCAGTAGAACACCATCCCTGAATTGAAGCCTCACCACCGTCTCAAGCAACATACAGGCAGTCCCTTGCCTCCACACACATTCACTGATGTCTCCTCATGAGCTGAGCCTCCATCTTTATTTCTCTTACCAGATAGACTTCCACAAGCTGCCAGTGCAGCCTCCTCTGCCTCGAAAAGGTCAAAGTAGAAAGCCTTCTTAAGTTAATTCTCTGCTGATAAGTGCTGCTCAGACGATGGGATAAATATTTTTGAGCCATTCAAGCATGCAGGTGAATGTATGCCTATTTAGCATGGGGTTTGAGTGGTAAATATGCCTTCCCCCCTCAGAAGGTTTCTCTACCTTTTAACCCTCCCAAGATAATGAGGTGTAAGCCTGGAATTTAACTGTCGCAAGACCTGACAGAGCCAATTCCCATAGTAACAGTGCATCCACGCATGAATCCAAAACTGCAGCAGGTCCGACAGTCAGTCTAGGCACATATTCAGCACGAAGGTACGCATGTACATAAGAATATATAAAATTAATCTATGCTTGCTCAGCAAATACAGTGCATGCACAAGGCAGGTAAATGGTGGTAAAAGCACAACTCCTTCACATACAGGGCTTCTGTGCATGCCATGGCCAATAATGGTGAAAACAGCTAAGGAACCGTATACAGCTCTGTCAAATACGCCTATCCCAACCTTAAAATGATCAAAGGATGATTTCCCAAGTTGTGCTGCTCAAACAGTTTTTATTTGCATATTTTCATGAAAGAACATAACCCTTTAAAACGGGACCTGCTGTAGCTTTACCATTAATTTGCATGGTTGGTCTACAAAAGTGTGCAGCTAGCACCACTTACTGGCAAAGCTACACACAAAGGCATTCAACAATTTTACTTTGCCAGCTTCTCGCACAGTAACGCTGAGCACAAATCTTAGCGCTAGTGTTAGAATATAATAAACAAACGTAGGAAACAATCTCTCACTTTCCCTGCTGAAAAAAAAATGAAAAAAGAAGAAACTGAGTTTTCCCTCTAAACGAGCTTTCAAATAGATTCCAGTAGCAAGAGTCCTTGCAATAAAGAGCTCAAAATTTTGACTCAATCCATTATATACCTGCGTACTGATAACACCTCTCCTCTCAATCCTACCTCTATAGCAATGGACACAAATCAATGGCCAGCTTAGGAATAAGGGAGACAGATTTGTATCTTTTCTCTCAATACATTAAAGGGATGGTGTGTGTCACTCAGACACATACATATTTATATGTGTGTATGTTCATCTACCAGGCCGTGGAAGAACCACTGTGTCTGTATTTTTTAAAATCCTGAGAAAATCAACCCAAATTGGAGACATTGTGTTCCCTTGATCTATTCCCCATAACTGAGCTGATGAGTGGCCTCATGGTCACACCTGTGGGGAAGATGCCTTGAAAGTTACTTGCATTCATTTAATCATAGCCAATAGTCTCTGCTTCTTAACAGAGGGTCTTTACAGTCACCCTCTAAGCTTTCTCCTTCTTCAGCAGCTGCAGTTTTATTTCAGAAACAAAGCACTAGTTCAGAGGCACTGCAGGGTCTTCAATGTAAAGGACCCTCTACTGCACTTTGCTGCATCTCTGACTTTGCTTCTGCTACCCCATGCTGTTTGTTTTAGACTTATTTATTTAAATTCAAAAACCACTGTGTAACAGAAAAGAGAAAAGTCTGAGCTTCTTCAAATTTCTTAGGAAGAACTTACCCCAGTTGTGTAAGCTTTTAGGCAGCAGCTGTACATGCTGGTTTAGACCAACATCCATAAAGGTGGTCAACAGCTGCCTGCTCTCCAGGCTGGCTGGACTCCTGAGCCCCATTCGTGCTGGCCACGCAGGGCATTAGTCATGGTGCAAGTGTCATTTATTTCATTCTCTAACTGAAGAGGTTTTTCAGGTGCCTGATCTCCAATGAATATGAAAAAGTCAGATTTTAGACCCTTGTAATTTAGAAGGATCATCTTGAAAAAGAAGATTCATTAATTAGTTACACTGAAAGTCTCTTTAATTAGGCATTGATGAGTACCTTCAGTCTTTGTGATCTTTAGTGTTCTTAGCTTGTTGTACTTTATTTACATATTTTTTTGACACGTACGAAATTCTTAATTAAGGCTGTAGAGTCTACTCCAGCTATTTCAAGATGTCACGTACTGTAGATCTTCAGATGGCTTTAGTGGTTGTCTGCTGAATTTAAATTTCTCCTTTAACCAGACCAGAAAATCTGCATCCTTTACTGGGGGTAAAAGAACACCCACCAAAGACATCCAGGTGAAGGTAATCCCGTTTGCAGAAGGTTTCAGTATGGGAGCAAATGAAAGCTGCTTACAAAATGAAACCTTTCAAAGGACATTTCTGCCAGGAATTTTAAAAAGAGAATTTATCTGCCGGGAAATCCTTCTGACAGCAGGCTGTCAAAGGCACATCCCCACCAGAGTGGTCTGCGAGACAAAGCTGAACAGGGCAAATCATGTTGGGATTTCAGGAGACTTGCATGAGCACAATGTTTTTTAAAGGAAGTGGAAGCTTTGTAATCTAATGGAAGAGCAGACATTCTTATACCAGATGTGAATCACAGCCCCTGAATGATAAATCTTAGCAAGGAGGATCCTGAGGAAATAAGGGATGCTCTTCTGCTTCTGTGACATTCCCTTGTGTTGAACTAAGCAGTCATTCAAAGAAAGGATCTTCTTTTCTTTGAACTGTGTCCCTCCTCTACACCAGTTTGGCCAAATGCATTTTTGTTAATGCCTCCATCCTGATATTCAGTTTCTGTCTACTCTATTTCTATTTTTAGAGGCAATAGAGAGAATATTTTGCAGGAGACAATGTTACAGAAACAGAGAAAAGGAAGAGAGAATGAGAATATTATGTCTCCTCTCTGTCTAGCTTACCTGATCCTAACAGAGCTCTGCTTTATCCTTGCTAGCTTACTCTGATATATCTGCCCCCACGTTACCCATCAATATAGTGTTCTCTGGTCTTTAAACTTGATAACAGTGATCAATACACAACAATAACAGCATCTTTCTGAAAAGTCTGTGCTCTCTCTTTCTCAAGACATGCTACCACTGCTTTCTCCAGATTTAATCTCATCTTTCATAGGTGCTTATCTCTCCCTTAGATAAAGCTTGAGCTTATACCTTACACTGGTTGTCTACTGTCCTTACAGTAACAGATAATTGTATAAATAAAATAGGTGAATATTTCTGCACCACTTCCACAGCCTACAACACTCTCTTCATAAGTGCATTAATAAAGCCTGATGAACGGTCCCAGCAAAAGCACTTTGCCTTATCCTCCGAGATAAGAGAAAGAAGGAGAATATGAATAAGTTGTGCAAATGATAAATCCTGTCCAGACATTTACTTAGAACAGAGCTGGAAAGTCTGGACCTGGCAATTTCCCCATTGCTAAAAGAAATGAGATCCTGATTAGCACGAGGAGGTAAGAGATGCTGTGACCCCCCTTTAGGTTACCAGGGTGAGTCAGCACCGCTGAGGCTGTAGTACTCCACAATTAATCATGCTGAGGCAGTTCTCCCTCTGACTCGTTAGCCATAAAATAAAGCTCTTTGCTGCAGTAAATCTTTTATATTCTCTTGAAAAAAAAAAGCTCAAGCTTTTTGCATATACACAGATCTGCACCTGGCAGTAACTTGGCAGAAAACAAAACAGAAGCTTAGGATGCAAGCGCTGTAGGGAAGGGGCCATCCTTTTATCTTAGTCTTTCTGCAGTGTCCTGCATCGGGAACCCTGGTCTGCACATGCAATGATAACGTAAATATGTACATAATGGTGACAGGAGTAATAAGAATATTTCTTATTCCTGGTACACAGAGACACAAGGGTTTGGCAACTGCTGTTGCTGCCTTCAGTGGAGAGTGATTCTCCAGTCTGGGTTGGCTCTGTGAAACCAAATCAAGGTCTTGTTTGCACCAGATATATCTTTTCTCAGAAACTTCAAAATCTGGGGAGGCAAAGTCTGAATGTTACAGCCAAGTGCTCGTTCTCAGCCGTTAACTTTCTCTAGGAGTAAGGTGGTGAAAAGACTTCCTGTCCTGAAAGTCTTCGGAGGAAAGTGGTGGAGATTTGCATCTCTGCATATCCTTCCCCCTGAGGAAGAGAGCACAGTGTCTCATATGCTCTCTGGAGATGTGACAACCTGTAGAAATTTTCCCTGTGCTAAAAGACAAAGGAAGAAAGACAAAGGAATCCTAAACAGCCTCAAATAGCTGATGAGCAGCCTGATGGCTTCTGTGTTTTTTTACTCTAAGTTTAGTAGATCTTTAAATGCTCTGTACCATAGATAGTAACCTGATAGCCAGGTAGGGGGAATATAGACTAGATGGGTGGAAAACAAGGGACATAAAAGCTGGCTAAACTATTGGGCTCAAAAGACAGTGGCTAATTTTTCATTATCTGTCCAGGACCCAGTTCGGACTGGTGATTTTCAGGGACTGATACTGGCCTGGTACTGTGTGATACCTTCCTCAGTGACCTGATGGGAGGGGATGTGCACTCAGCAAGTTGATACTGAATCAGGAGGCAGGTTGGTACGAGGAGGCTTGCTCCTCAGCAAACCAAAAGAACAGCACAAACACAGTTTAGCAGGGACAAGCATAAAATCCTGCACCTCGGACAAAATAACCCCTTGAAATCCTGCAAGTCAGCAACTGACTGCAGACAGCAGCTCTGCAGAAAAGAACGCTGGTGGACAAAGCGTTGTACCCAAGTCAATGGTGTGCCCTCGTGTTAAGGAAAACCAACTGGATTGCATTAGGAAGAGCACAGCCAGTGTGGTGGAGAAGCAAGTATTTCCCTCTGCTGAGTAGTAATGGGACCACATCTGGAATATACTGTCTGATTTTCACCCCTTGCCTCAGTATATGTGTTGATAAACTGGAAAGAAATTCAGCAAAGGCCACCGAGATGGTTAAATGTCAGAAGCAAGTGATGTGCAAAAGGAGGCTGAAGAAGCAATGCTGATTTAGCCTTGAGAGGAGCAGATTCAGGGGGACAGTACTGCTGTCCTCCCCTGCCTGAAGTGGAAGTACTGGCTTCCAGTACCAAAGAAGAGACAAGTCCAGGCTCTTTCCAGGGATACACAGACAATTTTCACAGACTGCAGCACAGGAAACGGTAGTTACAAAAGAAAATAAATTTACATGGAGAATGGTTACACACCAGAACCAGATGTCCAGACTGGCTTGGAGCCTCCATTTGTGAAGATGTTCAAACCTCAACTGGGCAAGGACATGAGCAAGCTGCCCTCTTTCAATGCTTTCCCCACTCTGAGAAACAACATATCCCTTCCAATCAAAATCATTCTATGAGTATATGGTTTTTATGAACTGATTTCTCCTTCCCATTACAAATAATTATTTATTCAAATTATAGGATGGGCCTGTAGCATCTGAGTATTGGATGTACTTCATGGGATGACACCAGCATAACAGGGAATACAGTGGCTGTACTGCCAAGCATTCACACAACTTCATCTCACAGTACCACTCTATCTTAGTCACTAGTAAATGCCTCTAAACATAAACCTGTGTGAAAATGATATATAGCAGTAAAAGTCAGAAGACAGCTTGTCCCCATAAAATCCGCACATGACACATCATCACAAGAGTTATGTATGAAGATGATGGTAAACATTTTTTCAGACTGATAAACTACACAGGTTGTCCTGCAGAGCTGAAGTCGATTATCAGCATCCTACAATCTTGGGAAAACTCAGCTGATACCATATATATCATATTGCAGCATATATAAAGCCCAGTTCCCTAGCTCATCCTTATGTTAAGGTGCTCATAATTGTCAATGGAGGAGAAGACTACTCGAAAAATTAACCAGCTGTTTCAAGATGAGAACCATTACTTTAACGTGTACAGAGATGCATATTTTAGGGCATACTGTGGCTAACAGAGTATTGCTAAATGGAAGAGCTTTTCTGATCACAGAAACCCAGACCTCAGCAAGTAGCATAGCTGCCCAGGTCCCCACTAGCTGCTTTCTTCAGTGAACACCACACTAATTACTGGTTTTCTTAAGGAAAATGGAGTCAGTTACACAGGGTCAAATTGCTTCAAGTGAAGGTGTGGTTGACAACTGTCTTCATGAATTTCATTTCTCTGATGTTTATTTTCTCAGAAGGGTTTCTCTTGATTACTTGATCATGTATAGTGAAAGAAGAGATTTCCCCTTGAAATGTGGGTTCTCCAGGGCGGATGGAATTTTCCTCTGTTAATCCTGGCCCAGAGCAAGATCATCACAGCTCTATAGGCACCAATTATTGCTTTACAGAAAGGAACCCAGTCTGTCCTCCTCAAAGGGAAGAGGTTCCAGCCATTCTACCAGAGAATTGTTTAAAGATACCTGTAAGATAAACATGACTTTAAATTGTCAGTTCTGTAGACACTAAATCAAGAAAGAAGACAGCCACTGCTAGGAAAAGAGATTTATATCTGTGAAAATATTGCCTGTAGCAGGAAACGGAATTTGTTGCATAATTGCTGTGGTCCCACTCCGTACTTGTCCCATTGCCAGCTACCTGCTGTTGCCAGTGCAGTGGCTTGTCCCTGCCACAACCACTGTGCCTCCTCTGCTATGGTTTGAAATGCCATAGCACTTCCAAAATAGGGATGCAGGATGTTAGGAGAGTTGCTCTTGAGCAAATCTTCCAAGATCGCTGCTGTTAGTGGCAGGAGGGAGGGTGAATACGAGTGCAGTAGTTGCCACAGGGACACAGTGATGAATTCATGTCCTACTATAAACATCTCAGGGACCTGGGGCAGATAGGAGAGGTGGCTCCAAGGGGAGGAATGCGTTTATGGTCTGAAATGCAATATGAAGCAATATGGTCAGAAAAGTTAGTGCCCTAATCACATTACTGTGTGCTAGAGCTGTTGGGGAGTTATTTAAAATGACTTGAGATTGCAGCTGAGAAAAACAGCTCCAGCGGAGCAGCCTGAGGAAGAGACTGTGTGTCACAGCTGTCAACCTTCTCTACTTCTAGTGGGAGAAAAATAGAAATAACCTCCTGAAATAAGCACAGTTGCCAGGAGCATCTGTCTGAAGGTCTAATGTGACTCAGGTACCACCACCTGTGAGGTGACCAGCTACCTTCAGCCTCCCCAGCGCCATGGGCGCTACAGGGCTGTGAGAGGTGGAGGTTGGCAGGACTTGCCTCAGGTCCCTGGTGCCTGAACAGTATGAAGGGACAAGTCCTGATCAAGCACTTTCTGTCACAGCTGCTATCGCAATACCATGGAAAAGGACCAGGTTTTCCAAGTCCCAATTACTGGTCTCTGGGCTTCTCAGCTGCTGTGAAGAGAGTTGCCAACAATGCCGCTAAATACAAGGAGTTTAACACACCCTTTCCTCTATCCAGAGTGGGAGTATGTTCTTGAGTTAAGGGAAACTTAGTGCTGACTCCTAGATTTTGAACCTATTCAATCTGTGACCTGGGGCAGACTTTCAGGGGTTGCTCTGGGCCGTGATTTCACTGTTTCTGAAACAGAAATATTTTTGACAATGCTAAATCTCTGTGCGAGTGTAGCAGCTTTGAGATATTCAGATGGGAGGGGAAAGAAAGATGTTATTTTTACTAGGCTTCAGTTTCACTGTAAAGACCTTATAAAACAGGCACCAGGAAAGTAAGACCAAGAATATTTGCTTTCTAGACATTACCTTACAGAACAATTTTGCTGCCTATCCATGAGTGTTTAATAGCCAAGGATGGCCAACTGGGAGTGCTCTAAACCAGTCAGGAGATTTGAATTTCTGCTGGTTGTTCTCTTGAGCAGCTGAATGCTCGTGCAACCTTGTATGTTTTCCTGGGACATTATAGAATCAGTAAATCAAATACACACTATTTAGCTACTATTATTTACTAACAGTATTTCAGAACTCCACACACAGACATACACAAAATGGAGTTTAGCATCACTTCAGATTGCTCTAGTGTTTAAATTACAACATCCATCTTAACAGGAGACTAAACCATCGCTTACCATATATGATAAAAAAGATACCATACCATTCCAAAAAGATGTTACCATTCATGCCACTGTAGTCTTTCTGGCATCGTGAGGGCATCAAGATGTGGCTCACCTGAGTGACGAGGGGACCCTGAGTTATGACAATATGTTGTGGTATTTCTAGTAGTGCATTTTGCAATAGTCTCAGTGCATATCTTCTTTCAGGCTCTGTAAATCCCTGGTGGTTGTGAAAACAGAAGAGAGAGTAGAATTATTTATATACATAGATTTTGTTAAGAGTGAAATTAATGAGAACGACGTTATGGGAGGAAAGCTGGGCTTGAAGGAGAGCTTCCTGCCATAGAGACCTGACTTGATTGTTCTTCTCCCAGAGGGCAACTTCATTCCTTGAGACACTGAAAACTAAACCAGACAGTGAGAAATACTGGAAAAGTATTTTTTCATGCAATACTCCTTATTGCTGGGGAATGATAGCTAAGCCTCCCAGGGGCACATAACCTGCACCCTGGAGCAACGGCAGGGATGGCCAGCAGCACCCTGCTCACCTGTTCTGTGCCTACTCAGGGCCCTGAGGGGAGACCAGCTGTGATGGGAGAGGAGTCAGCATTCTGAAATAACCACTGCCACTCCGTGCATCACCAGGCAGAGTGAGATATTGAGTCACTATTGATACATTTTTCAGACAGTAAACTGGCCTTCGGTTATTTCCCAAGGAATTGTATTCCCCATAGCATACCCAGGATTCACAAAACATTTCTTAGTTTGACAAGGGGCTATTTCATTTCCATTGTGACATCTATGTAACTACTAGAAAGCCAGAGGAAAGAAAGTATGAAGTAAGATTTTCCTAGAAACCAAGAAATATTGATTAACTAGTTTAAGGTCTGGTGAATCCCAAATAAAAGGCAACATATTGAAAACCTGATTATTGCTTTTGATGAAATTTTGTATGAAAGTGAGCTTACAAAACTCTTCAAAATTGTGAAATGTAAGCCATTAACTGATACCAAAGTTATTGTTCTCATATAGAATCATAGAAGTTTGGAAGGGACCTTAAAGATCACCCAGTTCCAAATACCCTGCCATGGGCAGGGACTACCTCCACCAGATCACATTGCTCGTAGCTCCGTCCAACCTGGTCTTGAACACATCCAGGGATGGGACATCCATGACTTCTCTGCATAACATGTCCTAATTATTCAGCACCCTCACAGTAAAAATTTCGTCCTAATATCTAATCAAATCTGCCCTCTTTCAGCTTAAAACCATTACCCCTTGTCCTATCACTATATTCCCTGATAAAGAATCCCTCCCCATTGATCTTGTAGGCTCACTTTAAGTGCTAGAAGGCTGTTATGAAACAAGTCAAACAGCCTGTCATCAGTGCAATCCCACAGTCCTCTCTCAATGTTCATATCCAAAGTACTCCAAACAGATTCCGAAGATTTCTGTTGCAAGATCGGCCTCTGCTTTTTACAGCCAGCTATCGTCCCTGTCTTTCAAGTGCTCTTCCAGATGCAGTAAGCAGGAAGGTTATTTCTGCTTGTGTTCAGCTGCAGGCAGGACAGCAGGTTTCTGGGAAGTGGCTGTGCTCTGAATTGTGCTATTGATTGACCTTGATGCCGGGCTTGTGCACTGGGCTCTGCTTCCTGCTGCCTGGGGACACGGCGTCCTGCAGAAGACAGAGCATCTGACCTTGGCACTCCCTGCAAGGTCCAATCTTGATGCAACATGCAAAGCCTTTCATTTCTGATTAGCAAGTAGTCATGTGCACACTGTCGTTTACACTTTTAAGAAGATGCCAGCGAATATTGGGAAGTACTTCTGCAACTGGGTAATTGAATTCAGAGTAACCCGGTCCTGAATGGAAAATTAATAACTTGGCAACGTCAGACTTTACCTTTATTAGCTCTTTCACTAGAACTCAAGAAACGGTCCTCTTAATGTTTATGAAATAAAGAAGCCTCTGAAGACTTTTAAGAATTACGTTGCTTGTGTATTTCTCAGTTCATACTCATATTGCACTCATATCCGTATTTCATATCCAGCCCTAGAAAAGTCCTAAAAAACCCCGACCTTTAACTGTAGAATGAACAATACCAGTCACAGCATGCATTGCTTGCAGAATGTAGAGACACTCTATCTAACCTGGATAATTTCAATACGGCCTGATCAAGTAGAAGTTCATACTAAAAAAGTTACATTGAATTAATGGATGAGGTAGGTGACTATGCCCATGTTGCTATTAACACTGTAACTATTTGCTAGAGTCATCACAAATGCAGTAGTATTAAAGTTGCTCACAATCATAACATCTCTTCAGGACAAATGAGCCATCTTGATGCAAAAAAAAGCCCAAGCCCTCCTAGCTCTTACCTCAAACAAAAGTCCACAGAAACTTAAGGAGTTCTCGATGAAGAAAATTCTTTAAGGCTCTTAGCATGCAGAAAGGTCCTACGTTCTTGCTAAGCATCATTTTTGGTCTGCTCTGAATAATTAGAGCTGGTGTAGTAAAGGTACATGGCAAATAGGTAGAAATATGTGTAAGAGTAGTAAAAAAGAAATTGCTTGATTCACTCTCTTGAAATTTATTCCCGACTTTTATTGCAAACTGAATAATCAAGTGAGTAAAGCTGTGCTTCAGACTCAGTATAAATTCAGCACTAATCTGATTATAGAAATAATTCTTTTTCAGGGGGAGGTAATATGTTGACTGAGATATAAAAACTGAATATACTGGGAAACAGAAACCTGGCACAAGAAAGCATATATCTGTGCCACAGATTAACTACGAAGAAGTACCTAACACAAAAATACTATCACTTCACCTTTCTGAAAAACCAAACATGCAAACTGAGCATGAAATAGGAGTAATTCTGTTTGTCTGAGAAGTCAGGAACTCCAGTGATTGATTTGGGTTAGTCCTAGCTCGGGTGAAAAGGTCACAGGGCAGCAGGCTGGAAAGAGGAGAGGTGTTGTTCTTCTCAGCTGAGCAACTTCCATCCCTGGGGGGAATAGTACCTTTCGGCTTAGGGAGTAAAGCCATACACTGTTGGTGCCCTGGTGGATGTCATCTCTTCAGGCAAACATACATCCCTCCCAAAAAATTCTGGCTCAGGATCTTTGGCCATCAGCTCACAGTCTCTGAGATACTTTGGGTGGTGGTAGCACCTTCGCAGTTTGAACTTACTACTGTAACAGGCTGGCAGTGAAATAAACAGTGACAGCTTTGAAAACACCAATGTGGGTGGACCATGATTCTGGTGTTATGGGCAAAAAAAAGGAGCCTGCCTGCTGGGACCCTTTAGTCAATATTTTCTTTAGTCTTATTGTATCTTCAAACAATTAAGGCATATATAAAAAAATACCCTGTTTTCCTTTAATCCTGGTTATTTTCAGTAACTCCATTGCTGGGAGTCAAAAAAGGCTCATTTGTAGGCTAGGAATTGCTACAATGACATGGGAGTCCAGTTCAGGGTAGCTCGGCAGGGCATGGTGTGGCTCATCCACCTGACCCCAAGCACTGCCATGTTACCTCCATGCAGAGCACAGCTCCATTTCGATGTATTTTGGAAAATGGTTCTCAAACACCTACTGGGAATGAATCAAATCAGAAAGAGGGTAGCTCAGATCACAAGCCTGCCAACTAACAACGAGGCAGCAAAACTGGTGAAAACGTATGAGCTTAAAAACTCAACCCAGTTAGACATTGATAGACATGAGGCAATCTCTAGAGAAACTGAAGTAGTGAGATGGATGGCAGCATCACTTTGAGACTCCTAGTCTCACTACTGATTTTTCTCAAAAAAAAAAAAGAGGAGAAAGGAATACAATAGAATAGAAGAGACTGCATTCATTAAAGCTTTTCTATCTCTGCTCTGCATTTTTCAGACCTCAAGGAAATCTCTGTCAGGGAAATCTCACAATTTCGGAAAGTAGATCTCATATAATGGTGGAAATGAGGCTGTAATTTCACAGTAAGGCAGGATCTGATGATCTTGTATTAAATGTGATTTAACTTAAATTATCTCATTAAATGCTCTTATTATTATTGCCCGTTGTCGAGTAGCAGAAGGTATCTGGGGCGCTGCTGGATGGTTCCCCTGGAAGAGCTCAGTGATGCAGAAAATTTGTCTATATTTTTGGTGTAATATGTTTTACTGACACATTTACAGCAGTCTTTGAGCACAAGATCACAGCACATGAACCAGGCTTGTTTGCCTGCTTGCTTGCTTCCTTACATCTTGTCTGGTACCTGCTTGGAGGGGACGATGCCTGCCTCAGGCTGAACTGACTCTGGTCACAGACCCTCTGCAGAAACATGATCCATTACTGTTGGGAATCCATATGACCAACATTAACAATCCACAGCAACATTTTTGAAGACATACAGACTTTTGTTTACGTGCCAAGGAACCAAACTGTAGTTTATCCCAAAATGAAATCCCATCTAAAAATCTGAGGGGTCTCTACATTGAACAAATACCTGTGGGTATTTTTAGTAACAGCATAACAGTCATCCACTAAACATTCTTGCAAAGTGCTTTCCTATATATTGTTGATTATATAGGAAATTGAATATTGTAAAAATTATTGAGATTGCAGTTAGCTAATTTGCAGGTTTGTTGATATCACCAATATAACGGCAGCCTCTGTTCATGACTAAACTATATAGCAGTTTATTTTAAACTCTCAGACTTTTCTCCTGTCTCATATTATGTAAACTATCTCTATTGTGACTGGGATTAAACTACACCTGAACTGCACAAAAAAAAATACACTGCAACAAAAAAAAAGACTATTTCACAGTAAAAAAAAACATTTAAATGCTGCCAGGCAATGTCTGCCCACAGCTGCCAGGCAATGTCTGCCTCCTGTCTCTTACCTACTCACACAAAGCACAGGCTAAAAGAGCTAACTGGGAAGCACTGAACTGCTGCAGTGGGGATGTCACATCCTTTGGAGGGGCAGCTGGGCCACCACCCTGCTTTACAAGAGCTCTGGTGCACAGAAGGACTTGATGAGTTTGCAGAGCACCTGCAGGAAGGATGTATATGAAATTTGTGGTTTATATCCGTTGCCATTATTCCTGCTTTGGGCTGGCTCCCTGGGAAAAGCCCTGTCCCAGTTCCTGCTCTAATCCCACTGTGGTGGTCATCCAGGTGATTGGTGCTCTCCAGCAGTAAATGCAGCCATTGACAGTTCCCTGACACAGTCTCCAGGGTGAGTAGAAGAGGGCACAGGACTGCGAAAGCCAGTCAGACCCAGCTCACAAGGGAAGGATGAGGGTATCTCCTGCATGATCCTCCAAAAGCAGGGACTAACTCAGAGTCAAAACCAGACCTCATTTGTAAGGGGCATAGCTGTTTGGTCCTCAGAAATCAGATGCCACTGGAAGCCATAGAGAGAAAATGAGCTAAGCCTCACCACATGTTGGAAAGGAGGCTTTCAGTGTCCTGCAGAGACTGTCTCCCAAAACAAAGCCTTGCTACACAGGCACAGCCCAGAACTGACATCTGACTTCCGTAAATATTTCGAGACATCGTCAAAGCTTCATGGACAGTTTTTCCCCCAAGCATTTGTGCCTTCTCACCCATCAAACTGGCTCATAGCCCTGGCGTGTGCAAGACATGCAAGGGTTAGCTTAGTAGGTTTATTTGTATTTCTTTATGAACAAGTCAGAAGAGTAAAAAACAACAGCTGCAGAAAATCTCATGACAGTAAGTGAGCTAATCAATTCATCACGTTACATTTTTGTATTTATACAGCTCTGCCATTGTACCACAAAGAGTAAAGATGAAAAGTGGTTCACGTAATTCACATGTTAATAGCCCACACACTCCAGAAAGAAAAAAAAAAAAGAGGAGAATAATGTTACCAGAGCACAGATATGAAGGGCCATGGTAGATCAAGATGCTGGCAGTCAGTGAGCACAGAAGAAGCACTGTAGAAATTCGTATTTAAAGAATAAAGCAACAATAAAGAATTAGAATGTAAAGTAGGTGAGCATTTCATTGCCCTGAGTGAAAAGTGCTTTTCAAATGTGCTTGTTCTCAGATAAAAAAGAAGAGGGATAGCAAAGAAGTGGTGTCCCAGCAAAACCACAGCCAAGCTCAGAGCACAGCGTTAGCTTCTGTAATGAAAGCTGAAGTTTAACAGGACAGGGAGCTGAATCCTGTCACCTTTCTCACCTTTAGCTGCAATTTGTGCTCATATTTCTTTTTCATATGAGTTACAGAAAGTATCAATAGAGGAAACCAGAAGTATGGAGACTTGCTGCTAAGTCATCCAGACAAACTCTGCCCATCTCGTATTTTGTAGCCTGGTTTTGCAGAGCTGTGTCCAAACCAGCATCATTGCTATTCATCTCACAGCTGCGTTTCAGAACTTTCACCTGCAAATGGGATTACAAATGCAATCATTAGCGCAGATTCCCCAAGAAGCTTTCACAGTATTACAATTAGATTTCCCATTCTAGCAGCATCTAAATCAATATGATATGATTAGTTACTCTCATGGATTACATGCTGCTGTACAGAACCTTCACACACAGAAATATGGGTAATTTAATCAGGCAGTAATGGATTCTGGGAATGCTCCCACTGTCTAGAAACTTAAAATCATCCTGTCTCTATAATAATTTGCCATTATGCACCTGAAGCTAAATTGCTTGACATACCTGACAGTGGACAGCAGTGATTAAAACAAGTCACATCTCATCAGCCAAAGTGGCAAGTCCTGCTGAATTCACTTTGAAAACTGAATTTGAGGGAAGAAAAAACCCACACCGCCTTTATTTGGTTCTCCTGCTCTGTAACTTAAGTTTGAAGCTGTCTCTTTAAATATGTCTGCATGTGTGTTTGTGTGCATGAGAGAGAAAGATAGAGTATAAGTGCTATCTATCTCTCATCATTTTAGTCAAGGCAAGAGGAATATATGAACTAATGCTCCTGGGGAAGTTCAGCCAACCAAGGCAGAAATGAGCACATATTTTTATTCCTGTGAAGGTGCTCAGTACTGCTGAGCAAGATATCAGGAAGGAAGAACCTTTCTGGAAGGGTCTTAAAAGCAAGGAGTCCTTGGCTGCCATTGCCAGCAGCTCACAGACGCTGCAGGACAGAGCGTGAACCTCCGATAGCTGCTTTTTGGGAAAGGATTTGTACCTCATGTTTTCCCGGCTTGGATGAACAACTCAGATCTGCACCTCCATGCTGCAGCAGCTTTCTCCTGCAGTCATCCTGAGATTGCAAACAACCCTGAAAAACAAACCGCTGTGCTCAGGGCTGAAAGGAGTTGCTCGCAGCAGTGCAGGGAAAACACACAAACCCGCACACAAAAGAACAGCCAAAGCTTCATTTGACAAAACAGGCCTGTGTATTTTTAGGTAGACAATACTCAGAAATGTACTGCTGTTCATTATTTATCTTAACGACATTCAAGAGCTTATGCCTAAAAAAAATATAAGACGTTATGTTACTCTTCAGGACATTTCTTTTCTTACAGCATTGTCCCATTGAAATACTCCTGACCCATGGTGCCTGGTGACTCCTGCTTTTGAGGAGGATTTTTCTGATGGTAAATTGGTATTTCAAATAGACAGTTGGCAAGAAAGGAAAGAAAAATAATGATCCATGGAAACTTTCCTAGGCAATAATTGCCAGCGAAGCCTGCCCTCACTATAAAGTTCTACATATATTGCTATAACCCCCACCCCATGATGCACATATACTTTTCACCTCTACACTCTCTATAATGGTCATGGTTATATTACTGTGTTCAGATATGCCAGCCAGCAGCAGTGTTAATCCTCATCCTTTTTAGAGCACACCATAGTCTGTGTGTGCCAAGCCAGACATCGTGTGCTGCAAAGCTTCTCAGTGCCCAGAGGCACCGCAACACCAGCAGCGCCTGCACTCCATACCCTGCAGCACCCCCAAAACCCTGCTTGCCCAACTAGGCACAGTAGTCCTCCTGACAAGCATCTGTTAGACAAACCTCTTATTTCCCTGTTGGAAGCACTGAAGGAAATCCCTGGAGGTCATTAATCAAAGGAATTGGTACCGGTGGCATTCGGGCAGGGGGAGGTGGGTGGTGCCAAGCACCCAGTCATGGCCACTTACCTGCTGATCCTCCACAGCCTGAAGGAAAGAGTTGACATTTAATGTAGGCTGGAGATTGAACCCCTGCATTACTATTAATAAACAATAAAGCTATTAAAGCATATTAAATCCTGGTGATGAACTTGTCAAAATGGATGATCTATAAATCAATATAAACAGCAGTGACAGGCAGTAATTGAATTCCAGTGGTCCCTCAGTACATACTAAATATGAAGGGACATGACATCCTCAAAATAAAGTAGGAGAGCTGAAAAACTGGTAACATTAATATTCTCCTAGTGAAATGTGGCATCACTTTGGCTCTTAGTGGGGGTCAAACTGTGAATATGTATTGACTTCTTTTAAAACAAGAAAATAGCTACATAAATCTGAGATTTACCGAATGAGAAACTGCTGCTCAAAAAGTTCACAGCCATTCTGGATGTGGTCGTCACAGAGCAGCAGACGCAGCCCTCCTCCAATGAGTTCACGAGCAGGGCTTTTTCCATTACTTGGGTAGCAAGAAGGATGGGGTTTGTGCAATTCAGAAAGCCTCTAAAGTTGATTCAACAGCTTTCATCTTCCATAAAGGACCAGCAGAAGCCCGTCAGGCAAAAGAAGTGAATGCTAACACACTGCCAGGCTCTGAGTAGCTACATATCTTTCAAATTCAGATATAACAAGCCAAGCCTCAAATATCAGCAGCGGATGAGACAATCAGAAGAGAAAGAAATTGGTGAAGTCGCAGCGAGCCTTTTAATGGAGATTCAAATGACAGCAAATAAACCATGACAGCTTTGGTGGATGAAATCAAGGCCTCAATTTTTATTTTCTCTTGATGTGTTCCACTCAGTGAAGAATAATCCAGCCTTCCTTAGTTGATTTTTATAACAGAGCCCTGTATTACTGGAGTTCTGAAACTGCTGAAATGAAGGTTCTGGACACATTCCTGAGGACTATTTTATCTGTGCCACCTCGCTTATGGTCAGAGTGATCAAAAGTCACAAGGGATACTTGCATTTGAAGGGTCTTTCTGTGCCCAGAAAGGGAAAGCTAAAAACAAATTTATAAATAGCTGGCATGTTGATTGATGATCTGCTAATAAAATCTCAAAAGATCAAGAACAGCAGAGGGGGGACAGGAATATGTTGCTAGTGAAGAATCAGTGCAATAGCCTAAGAGTGTTTGTGGTACCTGGCTTGGCCATCACCACCAAGATAAAACTGCTGCTTAAAAGAGTAAAGTTCCTATTTAACAAGAGCTAAAACTTCATCAGGGCCACTGCACACAATTGTGCCCTGAGTACAGCTGATACTTTGAAAAACAAGAGGATTAGAGGGGCATTTTCTGGGAGTTACTCTGTTTTGACACAAAATTTAAAATTAAAAGGGAGAAAAACTTTAAGAAGCAGGTCAAGGAGGCCAATGTTTTCCTTTTAAATATAGTTCACACTTTGGTGTGCAGTTCTGCTTTCCGATTTGCTGTAGTGATGTAACATGAAAGGTTAAAGGAGCCTGTGACAGAAAACTGAAGACTTAACTTAAAATTAAAACTTAAGAGAAGTTCTGCAGAAACTCAAGACGTCCATCATCCATATCCTGCATGAGGACATCTATCTGATGAAGAAGCTCTCAAACTAAGTGGTTTTTCCTGTAGAGATGCAGAGGGCTGGGGGTGACAGTCTCCAGCACCTCTGGTGGGTCCTGCGCACCATTTTCCCTATCCCATCTTAAACTCCACCGCTAGGGAGTCATGTGTTACCTGTCCATGCCTTTAAATTAGCACAAACTGGGAAGCATGATGTACAATAATAGCACTGTCTTTAATCAACAGGACAGCACTGACATATCGCAAACTGAAATAAATTAATTTACCTCAACTTTTCCCTGTATTTGCATGATTCTTAATTTTTCTTGAGTGTTTTTTTTACTGTCATTTAAAAGGTGAGAATTTAGTCAACTGAATGCAGTGCTGATTAGCTCAGTATTATAATTGTGCTTCATGGACACCTACTGCTTGTATGTTACAGCTCTCCAAATTCCCATTATGCTATTAATCTAGGTTTTATGGTACTTCAGAACTGAAGTATTAAAAAAACTATGATGTAAGTGGAAAAAAATCAGTGGTAATTTACAAAAGAGTTCATAAGGGGTATTATGAAAACAACAAAAAACAAAACAAAGGATCCTGTTTACGAGATCCAGAGCAAGTCTCTTGGTTCTATGGAACAAGAGAAATCTAGATATAACATAGCAATAGCTGCCTTTCCAACTCCATCTATAGTGCGTCATCAGGCGGGGTTCAGGGCTATGCACTTGCTCTCTTGTGTAGATGGAAGGAAATGATGGCACAAAGATAAATGAACAGAAGGTACAGACTTCTTGGAGATGATTTAACAAAACTGAGCCCTCTCCACTCAGATTCCCTTTCTCCAGCATCTAGAGGGAAAGAGAAGCTACCTGTTGTGATCATATTAATACACTCTCCACATTTATATTTGTTGTTTGCTCAGCCACCACACTCAGAGAAGGGGTTTGTGCCATAAGAGAAACTTTTACTCCCCAAACACTTACATCCCCAGGGATGCTACAACATAAGCATCTCCGTCACTGCTGTATTTGGAGTACCATTCTTTTGAGCATTCAGCCCAGCATTATTATACCAGACCTATTTTGCTCCAGTAAAATAGCACACAAACCTGTCCCACGGTCAGGAGGCAGACAGATGCTACGCTGACCTTGTACTGTTGTGAACAACTCCCTGTCTTTGTGCCCTCTGCAGCTCTTCATGCCCAGGGGCAGGAAAGAGAAACAGTAGAAAGAAAAATGGTTTAAGAACTGACCAATGTTCAGATGAAGTCTTACAAGGGAGCATGATAAATCTGTCTCTGCTTTATCTGTACTTGGAACAAAACCAGGAAACAAGCTCTTTTTTACGGGAAACTACCACCTCATTTGTTATGAATTAATCATCCCCTTGCAGTGGACTATACTAAAGTAGAGTTGGCTTGGGTGATCTCGGAAGCAAGGCAGCCACTAAGAGCCATTCCAAAATCTGTAGTTCCTTGGGCAAAGCAGGAGCTTTTCCTTGCTTTCTATCAGACCTAACTCAAACCCTAAACTTTATCTAACCCTTACCCTACATCAGCCCTTATCCTAACCCTTCTCTAGGCCTATCCGTAGAGGAAAAGAAAGATTTTTTTTTTCCAATTTTGTATGTGTATATGTGTAATACTTCTCAACCCATAATGAGGGCCAGGGTTGAAAGAAATGCCAGTAATCCTGTGGCAGTGAGGGTGCAAGTGTCTTGCAAAAAGAAAGTAGAGGCTACAGAAATGGTGACTGTGGGAATTTGTCCGGACAATGGCCAGAGGAGAACTGTCTGCGGTCCAGCCCCAGATAGCTTTAGGGTTAAAATTCAGGCTAGGGTTAAGAGAAGGATAAAGTATAGAGTTTCATTTGCAGTGGGGCTGGAAAGGAGCAGCAAAATATTTCAAGTGCATCTGACACACTAATCCTCAGCAGCAACTTGTGAGGTAGTGGGGAAGGAGCGACTCACTGCTCTGCATGCAGTGATGCCTTCTACAACAACAAAACACCTCCAAAGTGCCAGGTGTCCTTCCTCCAGCACTGGCCAATGCACAAAGAGTCCAGATCCTGTTTTCTTTCAAAAGTGTTTAACACCAACTGTGTTCTCTGTAATTCCTGGCCAAAAGCTAGTGCCAGCTCTGGCTCCTGGGCCAAACACTTTGTTGACTTGAAAATACAAGACTCAAAAAAAGATGCTTTACTCAAAGTGCCTAAAACAGAGCCTTGACAAAAGAAAAATAGACACTGCTCAGACTGGTTGTCCCTAGCTTCGTTATTCATCACTTGTTTATTAAGAACAGCAATGTTTTGTGTCACTAGTCTCCAGAGGCTGTTTAACTGGAGGCTGCTAATTGCTCACCTATGAGGTGCCCAGGTGCAGAGAAGTTGTATAAGGCTGCTTTCACTGTCTTTGTGGCTGCTCCTGCATATCAAAGACCTACCGACAAAGGCAAGATCTTTGATTCCTGCCAACAGAAAGTAATTGCAGTCTTATTGTTCCCTGGACTTGAGGACAAAAAGCTATTTACTGTGAACCACAGACTCATTTTAAGAAATTAAATCCTTTTGGTGGTTGTGAATGTAAATACACTTCTCTTTTCAAGATGAGACTCACAGTTTCCAGGAATCATTTCCTGCTTTACAGCCAACATTGAGCTTGAAAAACGTACAGCTTGAAATGAAGAGCATCCTTCCCCTCCTCTCCATGATTGCTAGGCAAGGGAGGGGCAAAGTAGGCTGAGTCCAACTGTGTCCAGCCCTTGGGAGGATATGCAAAGCCATCTTTTTGATTACATAATGTCTCTGCAAGCCCTTTGCCTTTAAAATATGATTAAAACGGTGGCCAGGAGGAGTTCACCTTTAGAAAATGACGCTTACAAGAAATCACTTCCCAAACAGATAGTTGCCTGAGTCCCTGAGATGAAAAAGAGGTTTGATGGATGAGAAGGCAGTATTAAAATGTCTCCTCACATAAGAAAGCAGAACAAGAGCAATCATCAGAATTTATCAGCCAGAGAGGAGCACAGTGTTTTCTTGGCACTAAAGGGACCTGATACACTAAATCAAAACCAGAACACAGGCTCATGAAAGAAAGAGACAGATGTCTCCACCATACAAATGCCACATAAATGAACTTTCTGAAATGGGGATATTATTTAAGCACACACCATAGTGACACCTGAGAAAGATATAACGAATCAAAGCAGTGGACAGAGTTGGTATTGACACTGTAACACCAGCAATTCATGAAGGGTAATGGCCCATCTGCCAACCCTGCTTGGGAGTTACAGCTTTCTTATTTTGTATCTGCTTCTTTGTAAAACCCCAACTCCTTGCAACACCTGAATCAACACTCGTGTATTTGCACTTCACTCATTTTTAATACATTCAGCCTAAAATGTAGTTCAGACCCATTAAAAGCCTGTCTTCTGAGTGTAACAGGAACCTCATGGTGAAAACAGGAGTGATCTCTGGGTCAGGGTGAGCTATGCCTCAGGAAGCCATCACTATACTCAGAACACATCCCAATGCACAGCAATGATACATCACCATTGGAATCCCAGAAAATACACTCAGAAAATAAGAGCTGCCCTGAAACTGCCAGCCAGGGTGCTCACTTCAACAGGCCACACTTGCAGGGAGTTGTGGTGGGACAACCATCCAAGTCATTCATGCTGGAATTAGAATGCATTACAGTCCTCACACTGAGCTTCCTGGGGAAGGCAGTTTGAATACGGTTCTTTGC
This sequence comes from Dromococcyx pavoninus, assembly GCA_033558185.1. Lineage (NCBI taxonomy): Eukaryota > Metazoa > Chordata > Aves > Cuculiformes > Neomorphidae > Dromococcyx > Dromococcyx pavoninus. The sequence continues at coordinate 2,044,069 of JAUMJL010000735.1, forward strand.
TAATACATGTATTATTCACTTCAATGCTGTATATAAGCCTACATAAGTGACCTTCAAAGGTCAGACACTTAATGTTGCTGGGGATAAATATCGACACTACGTTTTAAAGTTGCCTGTTTTCTAAGGTTAGTGTCTTTGAACATGTCTCTTCCTGAAAGGTTTTAACACCTCTCTTTTGTTTATATGCCAAATAGAAAAGCATGACTGTAAACTTTCTTTTATGAAAATAAATTGGATCTTAAATCAAATCTGACTTGAGCCCAAACATGACTTTTTCATGGCTGCTGACTATTAACCCATGGAAAGTATAAAATATGACTTCAGTTTCCTCATAGAGAGGTACAGACTATATGGAGCTCCCCTAGATGTCAAGGGGCAGGAAGGAGTAAAACAAGGAATAATCCTTTGCAACAGCAGCCTAGCTGGAATACATAGGGAAAAAATGGCTTAGTATCACTTTATGTTAGAATAAGCTCTGAGAATATGCAGGCATCACCAGGAAAGTTCAAATACAAACCTCTGCTTAGGAATGGGCAAGTTGGCATCCACCATATGTGTCTACGTTAACCTTAACCCTGGTGCTGATTAGCCTTCACCCCCCTTCCTAGAAAAGCAGTCTGTAAATAGCATCAGGCCTGACCTACTTCTGCCTGCTTAGCTGTAAATTTCAGTTACCTGATTGGAGCCTTCCTGTGCTGGATTTCTTCCAGCAAAATGTCAGACTGTTCTTCCTCACTCTTCAGAGGTATCAAATAAGCCTAAGATTCCTAAATGTGTTCCTCTGGACTGGGGGGAAAGAAGAAACAACGGGTTGTGGTGCTGGTGGTTACCCAGCATGTTGCAGCTCCTTGGTGCCTGGGTATTCACAGCATTGAACAAGTGCCGCTGGCAGAAAAGAGTGACGCTTGCAAGAGATGACTTACATACCTGGATGAACATAGCCGGGTTTTCACCGGCAGGGAATGGCTTTATAAAGAGATATGGAAACTTGAACAACATGCTTGACGGCACATTTATTCTGTGAGAAGTATTACAGAAATAGCATGTGTGTTGAACTCATTTTAGTGTTTTGAAGGCTGAGAGAAGCCAGAGAGAACAGGTAAGGTCACCAGATAACTTAAGAAAAAGAATCTTATTGCTGCAGCTCAGAAGTACTTTGTTGGTTTTTACTGCTGAGCGCTGCCTTGTGAGCTAGACTACTCAGGGACAGCTGAATACAAACACAAAAATTTTGTCATTCAGCTCTTCCAAGGATACATGTCACCTCTTTGTCCCAGTCAATAGGAATTAGGCTGCAATTAATACAGTCATTTTGGGAGTTAGGATAAGATAATGAATTAATTAGTTTTAGAAGTTTGTGTTTCATCTCTGTGACTTGACCATTTATAAGTTCTTAATGGGAATTTTTTTATCCCTCTACAGTTATACAGATTGAACATCAAATTTAAACGGAGAAGTAACACTGTCATCCTAGCCAGAATTAAGAAAAAAACTTCAATTGCTTATCTCCATGATATAGAAATAGCTGCAACATGTTATATTAGGAATTTTCTTATTAATAAATAACATGGAAGAAAAAAATACTTGTCTGGAGTGAGGTGTCATAAATGAACAACTCCAACAAGTTTCAGTTCCTCAGCCTCTTATTGTCGTGATTCCACTAATGCAAGTGGAATGCAAGTGCAGACCCTTAACAGGATACATTTTTATTCTATGCCATGTACAATGCCATAAACAATGTTCTGTCTTTGCCAGGAGCATGAGTTCTAGTTTAAATTCTTCCCCGCAGCTAAACTGGTGCCAGGAAAATCAAAGAAAACTGTAAACATGTGGAGTTGGGGTGTTCACCTGATATATTGATCCTTGTAGCAATATACACATATTCTAGTATTTATCCTCTCTTCAATATTAAATCACATGTAAAAACTCTTGCCAGACAGATGGCAATGTCATCTTAGTTTGATTAAGCAGTTGAAAAGCAAGGATAATTCTTCAAAAAATTATAGGGGATTTCTTTACAGATTTTGAAATTTTAGTTGCAACAAAATTCACTCATGCCTGGTTTTTACACAATTCCATTTAGGAAGACTAAGGGATGATGAAGAAACTGCGCATTCAGACAGAAGACAGAATGTGGATTTCGTTACTGCAGGGGAGTCTTAGGAAAGCTTTTTCTGAGGTCAGTTCTGCAAAAACAGCAAATTCATAGTGGCCACAAATTTGTCAGACAAACTAAATGTGAGTAACAAAAGTACATATTATGCACTGTTTTCACACAAATCCTTGATTGCATTCTTGAAAATCAGTGGAGCTCTTCAACTACTATAGCTACATATAAAAGGGCTGAATAATTTTATGGCCAGCAATAATAGCATTTTTACTTTTGCAAATAAAGTAAACTTGCGCCAAGCCGAAAGATGATTGCCACAGGCATTAGAGAGAAGATTTTACACTGCCACCCCGAGCAGTTAGACCCTAGTGCTGGGTGGGGAAGTCTGCAGGCTAATTAAAGCTATTTAAGACACAGATGGTTTGATTTAGACATTCTGTCTCTCCTTGGCTTCTGTAGAGGACAAAGCAACTCCAGAGGGAGATGCAGACAACCCAACACTACCCCTTCTAACCACGATGTAGTGAACTAGTGTAAGGTCTGAGGGATTCTCACCCACCCCTTCTGTCCACTTCACTACAAAAAAGACATTGAACTACTTGAGCGTGTCCAAAGAACGTGACAAACCTAGTGAACGACCTAGACAACAAGTCTTATGAGGAGCAGCTGAGGGAACTGGCATTGTTCAGTCTGGAGATGAGGAGTCTGAGGGGAGACCCTTATCGCTCTCTACAACTGCCTGAAAGGAGGTTGTAGTGAGGTAGATGTTGGTCTCTTCTTCCAAGTAATAAATGATAGGACAAGAGGAAATGGCCTCAGGTTGCACAAAGGGAGATTTAGATTGAATAATAGGAAAAACTACTTCACTGAAAGGGTTATCAAGCACTGGAACAGGCTGCCTAGGGAAGTGGTTGAGTCACCATCCCTAGAAGTATTACTGGAAATTTCCCCTCCCAATGGTCGTGGAAAAACATTCTAGATAGGAACAAATAAATCTCACTGCCTCTCCTTGTTCAGACCCTGCCTGACTCTCTTGCCTTATTTTCCCATCTTCTCAGCTACCTGTTGCCCTCTTTTTTTATCTTTGCTAAGCCACAGGGAGCTCTGGAAAAGTCTTGCTCAAATTGTCGCATTCCTCCACAGCCAGTACAAGTAGGTGGGCCCTCTCAAGTCCTGTAGAAAGAACCTTATACTGCTTGCTATCAGTTTCTTGTGAAGTTAATGAGATGTTCCAGACACTACAGCTGAGTTTGAACCTTGACTCATATCACCATGGACCTCAGTGGAGCAGTCTAACACAGGACTTTTCTTTCATAACTCCGTTGGTTGCCTGCCACTGATTTTCTCTAAAGATGCATTTGAAGGAGCAGTAAGGTATGGTGAGTTGTTGCAGAATGACCTGGAAGGTAACATACTTGGCACACTGCAGAGGTGCTAATATTTCAGTGGTGCTCACACAAGTAATAAGGCCCATTTGGCCCTATTCCAACATCTCAGAAGGGACAGGAGGGTTGTCTCCCCAGAGTAAGAGTATCCAGGACAATAACACAGGACAGAATAACAACTGAGACTTTTATCTCTAACAGTATTAACTCTAATAATGATGTCTCCAGTCCAGACAGAATATATTTCTCTTTCTCAGGCTGAAATAAAAAGTTAGCATTTCGAGAGCTTTGCATACATCACAGGAATTAGAAATACTGCGCCACAAACACTGTCATTCTGCACACGGCCTCTGTAGTTCTTTAGATGTATGTGTCTATAAATCAGACACTTCAGAAAGCAAAAGAGGGTGATCTCTCAATTAATACTACATGGCATGGCAGGCACTTTCCATTGTGTGATGGCAGTGTGGCTGTGCGGCTGGGAGCTCCTTGTGGGAGCAAGATCTTGCACAGCACTTACTGCAATGGGGCTTCAAGGGTGCAGCTGTGGCACCAGACATTCAGCAGCAGCTTCTTAAGCAGCATTTGTGATTTGAGTGATGTCCCTCCCCAAACAGGTTACATCCTTTTTCTCCTGCTGTTCCAGCTGCAGCCAGCATGCTCCAGTGAAACCAATGGAAACATATATAGCTGTTTCCTCTGCTCTCCTGCACCTGGAGCTCTACCAGGACAGGGGAGCAGATCTGCATGTTTCCTTTGTGTGTCCGGGGAATTCTGGTCCGAAGGACAGTAGCTGAACCTTCTCAAGGGTTATACAGGAGCTGAACTTTAAATTGGTATTTCTTCCCTGGTTTGCTCCAATACCCATGGAAGGTCACAGCAGAGTATTGAGTGACTCCCCTGGCACAGGGCTAGGTCTCTATAGTGCAGATAATCTATTTCTTTCCTAAGAGGACAGCTCGAGGCCACTAGTTTAAGTGACTTGACTTAGTTGTTCCATGCAGGAAGAATTAATTTGCAGTGGCTGTAAAGCAGCAGGACAGCCAGGTGCAATCATGAATCTCGGCAGCTCTTCATATTTATATTAGGCCCTTTGCAGCTGCTCTAGAGGCGCCTCACTAACTCTGAACTCCCCCTGAATACCAAGTGACTATGGCTACATGCAAGGCACTGTCCGTCCTCTGAAGAACACATACATAGCAGAAAAAGATAAAATAATCAAGGGAAGCAGCTAGAAAGTTTTTTCTTTTGGAGAGAAGGAAAGGTAAGCAATTATTCTTCCACAAGAGCAATGTGAGAAGATGGAATAGCTTAGATCATGTTCCTTCTGCAATCAGGTCAGTGCTGTCACATATCAAGGAGCAGGACAGCCCAGTCTGTGACCCCCCAGGAGCTGTGAAATTTCTTTTTAATCCAATGTTAGAAGTAAATAACTATGTATTTACATCTGTGTACACATACAGTGTATGCAAATGAGACAGATAAACAGAAATCTTTTACACGGATCTGCGTATGCGCCTTTGCTGAGCAAGACTGTGGTGATGGGACATGAGTTACATGAACTTCTCAGTTTGGATCTAGTTTCTCCCAATTAACTTTTTCGTTTGTTGAACTGCTAACAAAAGTAAGGGTGTTTGGCTTAGGTGATCCATGATCCACTTCCTAAAAGGTGGGCCAAATTTTGTGTCAAGGCTTATGTGATTAGGGTTATGGACCACACTTGTGCACCTTCACCTGCACTTGTGTTCCAGAACCTTCTACGTACATATGGACTACAGGTGGCTTCAATGCGTCCTCACATATTTTGATCCCTATTTTTCTTCATTCTTGTTCCATATGGTAGCACGCAGGGGTGTGAAGGAGTTAGCCAGACACTTAGGCACTTTGCCCACTTATAGCTGGTGTCTGAGTGGAGGAGCTGACCTTTCCCTGGCTTGAAATCCAGCTCCTGATTACAAGTGGTTAAAAAGATTGCATCGTAATGGTTTAGCAGGGTGTGTAATTTTCCTTAAAAGTTTCACAAGGAGATTTGGCGTTTAAGGGGGCATTTCTTAAAATCAGGCAAGTGTGGGCCTCTGGTTTGGTACATGAGATATACCCAATCTCAAGCCTCTGCTTGGCAGCATCTGCAGTGAAAAGCTATTTGCTGAGCAGGGCACTCAGCGTGGACCTCTTCTGGGAGGGAGAACTCCAGCGCCCAACACACCAACTAGCACAATGCTATGTCGTTAATACATCCCACATTTTGTTGTGCAGTAGACTGGAAAACCTTAAAAAGATGGTAAAAAGAGACTAACGGCCCCTAGCTGAGTTTGCCCTGACAGTAAACACTTTACCTTTCCTCATGTTGCAGCATGGGCTCAAGAGGCCTGGTGGGAACCCTGGTCCTAGCAGAGCAGGCTCCAGACCAGAGGAAGTCCACAACCATCTGACACATCCCAGACAACTGAGCTGGTCCAGTCGCACTTTAAAACATGCCTGAAGGGGTCTTCGGCAGAAGCCACAGGCTGTAAGCTGTTAAGAGAGAGGGATGGATGTCTGGGCACAGGGCTAAGCAGTATGAGCCAGCCTGAAATGAATCCATATGTATGAGTTTACCTAAGACTCAGAAAAGCTAAAGAAAAGTTCAGTGTCACAGAGTCAGGGAGAGCAGCAGCCAACATGATTGAAAAGCAAGCAAGCAATAAATAGAGTAGCTACCTATTTTGTGCCCTGGAGACACATTGCCAGTCTGGCTGGCCTTGGCCAGGAGCCTGCAGAGACGCCAGGTGCAAGCTATAACACTCTCACTCCTTGGCTGTCTTTATTCTCAATTTCAGTACTTAACTAGATGCTCTATGTGGACATGATGGTGCATTTCCTCACCCGCATATACTTCTGGAGTGTGCTTTATGTCAAAAAGCTTATAGTCCTGTGAAGGGATATGAGAAAGTCATGTTACACGTTTGTCCCTCTAACAGCCACTATGTGTGCCCTCCCCTGTTGCTGTAATGATGTTCAAATACGATGTGGAACTAGAGGATCACTTTAATTTGAGTGAAAGACAGAAGTTCGTTATCTCACAGCCTCAAGGGACCTCTGTTCTCCAAGACTATCCCACCCATATTAACAGTGTACCTGGCCCTGCGCTCCCTCTTCTTCTAAACCTCCATCTATTCAATCCAGTGGTTTAGGGCATCTCTGAAACTTTCTCAGTAAACTTACTCAGCAAAGGGCAAGATAGACCCCAACAGCCTGCAGAGGTCTGGAATCACACTAAATAGACGTAAAGAGGAAAGACAGACAAGCGTGAATGTTTTGATGCTTGCCCTCAAATTGTTGCTGCAGCTCAAATCCCTGCTTAACTAACTTGTGTCATTTGTACTTTTCAGCTCCACCTGCGTGATCATTTGCAGAAACATTATTAGCTGTTTGGGTTTTTTTTCCCAGTTTGCTTCCATAGCAACATTCATCAGGAAGAGAACAGCAGGAGCATATGGGGAAGTTACAAAGCATATTTTCTACAAGAAAAGAAGGCCAAAGCATTTAACAGACAGCACTTATGTTTCCCTTAGTAACTGAAAATCCAAAATACTTTTCTTGTTTCAGTATGTCCTAGTATTAATTAAGCTGCTTAAAAACGTACCAGTGCAGGCTGGAGGTAACACTTGGGTTGTCTTTAATTAATCAGGGTACTGGAATGTTTCTTTGAGATTTAAGCTTATTGCCAAAACACAATCTTGTTACATTTTTGTGTGCACATGTTTTACAAGCAAGGCTTGGAGCTGTTAGACAGCTTTTGACATGCTAAATATTGTGGAAGAATTTTTGCATAAAGTTTCAAAGAGAATGTAAGAGCTGAAAATTATCTGTTTGAATAGTTTGAAATCTGTCACCAAGGAATAGCTAGAAACTGTCAGGTCAATTTTAGAATAAGAATATATAAAAAAAAATGTATCTCCTGCTTAGTCATTTCTCTCCTTGCCAGTAGCGACCTATATACCATGCGCACTGATATTTTATTAATGAAAACTGCACTGGTGTTCCTCTTTAGTTTAAAATACATCCCTTGAAGCTCAATATGAAAATGTGGTTCTGAGGAAAAGGAAATAATGCCTGCAAACTTCCAGTCTATGAGGGAAAGATAGAAAACAACTCGCAGCATATCAATGTTGGAGAAAGCTAATGGGTGAAATAAAATAAACCAGGCAGCCATCTCTCTACCTTTTTCTGAAACTCTGAGTTGTTAGGCCTTTTTAGTAAATCAAACACTCCTCTTGTCTCTTGGTTAGATCCATGTTTCTACTACTGCATACTTGAAATGGCGATGTTGATGTTTTGGGGGGTGTTGTATACTGCTTATACCTAAACCTGACAGGGAGATTGATGAGACTACAGTGTAGGACGCTGGTGGAGATCAAATTGCTGGTTCTTAGAAAAACACCATGGAAGATGTTGCACCTAGCAGCCAGGCAAACCACTGGCAGGCTGTCATTTGTCCCCAGGGTGTCTGCTAGCTTGGAAATACAGACAGTGCTGGATGTAGAATGAGACACACCATAATCCTCCAGGAGCCACTGAGAAACATTGTGAAATGTAGCTACAGTTTCATATTTCCTCTTTCCATCATTCCCTATCAATTTCTTGCTTTTCTTCTTCCCATATCCAAGTTGTTCCCTGCTCTACATGTGCCACTTCAGCCTCCCTCCTCGCTTTTGGTTCCCCATCTTCTACAGTCTTTCCTCTGTGACTCTTTCTCTGCCCGGTCCATTTGTCCACTGCTGTCAATATCTACCATACTTCAGAATCAACTGTGCCCCATCCAATTCCCCTACCAATGCAGTTGCCCTTTCTGCAACCACTTTAACATATTTCTTTGCTCCCACCACCTGAAATATTTCTGCCCCTTCTCAGCTCTGTGTATCTTCACCTCCTCCTACACCTCCTTCTACCTGGCAGTGAGTACCCATCTGAACCCTGACTTCTTTCCACTGCCCCTGTGTCACCTTCTCACCTCCCGCAGCACTTTTGCTGCCCAGCCAGCTCTCCTTCTGTCCCTCCACCTGTCAAGGACAGAGCAGGAGATGTTTCCCGCTACGGCAGAAAAGAGTAAAACCTGCTCCTGCTGCCCATCACATACCCAAGTCCACATTGCCAAACACAAGCCACATCTCAGTACACTGCCGTGCCTTCTCCATCAGCACTGCAATCAGAGTAGGCTGTTGCAAGAGGATCCTTAAAATCTCACTTAAAATCAGAATTTGCCAAGAAGTTCAAACTCTGCCCTTGGAGAGATATAGGGGAATATCAGTTGCTTGAGGTCTCTGTCCAAACTGAATGAACGGACTCAAAGTAACTTCGGCATAGACAGCGACAGCTTTAAAACACTAATCACTGCTGGAGGCTGCTCTTTATTTGAGCTTAAATTTTGATTTTTGAAACAGGCAGATACGACTTTGATCTCTTTCTGCTCTCATGTCCCAAGTCACAAGGGTTTGTTGTACAGCAACAAACTCTATCATTAAGTAGTCATGCAAAAAAAAGCACATTTGCCAATCCACAACCAAAAGTAAACCTGTGAGGAAAATTAACAGGTAATTGCACTGGCTGTAAATCAACCTGATGCAAATTATTGGCATTTTGTGGGTGATATCAGTGTTCCTTTAAAAAATAAATGAACCTACAAGCCTTGCCCCACCCCCTGATTTTGAAGGAAGAACTAATTATTTTCATTTGATCAGTTGTGTGGGGTTCACTAGGAAACTTTGAGTGTCCATATATGCAAAGATCAGTCCTGCTGATGAGCAAAGGGTTAAGGCTCCCTGGAGGACTAGCCCTTCTTTAACACCTGATCCTCTGATATTACAACAAATCTCTCAAATCCACTTTCTATTAAGGATGGCATAGTCAGAATCTATCTACCTAGAAGATATCAAACACAAAACAAACAGGAAAGCAATATCTTTCTCCCTTTATTTAAAAAACACCTGCTGCATCAACTGAGTTATAGCACAGATAGAACATGAAAAATAAGAGCTGGCAGAGATGAAATTGGAGAAAAAATGTTTCAGTTGGTCCTCCTACAGAAGCAACCCTTGTTGGACCAACCATGAGGACAGACAGAGCTAGGCTCTCCACTTAGCTTTCAGAAGCTTTCAGAAGCAACTCTGCTAGTAAATCCCAGCCAAGCAGTGCTGTTGGCCAAGGCTTAGGAAAAACGAAGCCAGCAAAGCACTGAGCAGCCAAGAGCAGGGACACTGAGACAGCCAAGGCTGGCTAACACGGCAGTAGGAACGATTCCTCCGTGTGTCTGAAGGTACCATGTGGAAGACAGAAAACGAATTGGTTTTGTTCCAAATAGGAATACAAACCTTTGCTGCTCCAGAGGGGTTGTAGCCAGCATCTTCTAGTTCCTACCTCTGACATTTTTTGTTTCTTACTGTGAGAAATATTACATTTTTATACGTACATAATATAAATGTCATTTAAATATACATAATATAACCACAGATAAGCTCTAGAGAGCAAACGAACACCATCTTTTATTTACTACCAAGTTACAGAAAGAGAAGAACCAGTAGGACTACATTATTAGCAAATTAAAATGAGAGTAATGACATTATTATACTTGTATTATTACACTCCCATCATTATTAAGATTTTAAGTCCTGAAATGCATTAAGTGCTCTACAGAAAACCACAAGGCTACATTCAGATTGCCAACTCTAAGGACAGAATTCAGCTCCAGACTAAATCAAGGTGCCATCATTTAAGATGCATGTTTAAAATCAGATTACACTCAAGGAGGGCCTGTTCAATAGAGTCAGTGGAGCACAGAGTGATGCAGCTCACTCTAGCAAAGTTACTTCCAGAGTGATTCAGTTGCTCACACATAGACAAGAAGCAGCATTTGAGATGCGGTAGGCACCCTGCTGGTGTCCCAGCTGTGATCTCCCAGGCTTGCTGCCATGTCTGCCAGCCTGCACAAATATCTCAAGTACCTTGGGTCACCTGGAGTAATGAAAGCAGCTACCTTTGGGTATTCTCAGTCAGTGGGAGGACAATTTACTCTCAGGGATCAACTGACTGTATCAATTGCCTAAAAAGAGGCTTCCAGTGATATTTGAGATGCTCAAGAATCTGCTTCCTCGAATACAGTGGCCACACCAGAAGGGCGTAGTCACCCCCTATTGCCAGCCTAGTCAGTTGTCTCAGATACACACAGAGCATCTTGAATTGCCCTCTTTTAAATACAGGCACATAAAAACTTGCCTTCCACTGCCTTACGTGGGGGTGGGACTTCCTAAGCCCTAGGTGTGAATATGTATCTCACAGAGCCCCAGCCTCCAAGGCCTGCAGAAAATCCTATCCTCTTAGACCAGCTTATGCAGGAAAACTGACTCCATCCTGGGGTTGAAGACAAATATTTCAGCTTGTGAAGTGCCACACTAAAGCTGAAGCGCTTTAGTGTCCAACCTGCTTGCTCAAGCAGGCCGCTTAGAGCAGGTTGCCCAAGGTCCACTTTAATATGAGATTACTGTAAGATTGTGTTGGATTGGTCTGAGATTTGTCAGCATGAACATGAATAAATGAAACTAGACAGGTGGAGTCTTTCAAGGGTCATTAGCAACCTGAGGCAGAGCAGTCCCAGAAGACAAATGAAGGACTGGGAAGAACAAGGGTATAGTTAGAGAAGAAGACTTGAGTCCCACATTGAGTCTAGAGAACAAAGTATAAGAAAGTGAGGTCAAGAAGCAGGGGAAACAAAGGCCAGCTTTATGAAGATGGAAAATCAGATCATTGCTTATACTTTAGGAGGAAAGAGGCAGTGAGGGCAGGAGATTAAGCCTGAGGGAGAAACTGCGAGATGCATGAGTCTTGAGCAGTGGCTGAGCCAGGGGTCGGGTAAGCAGGACAGGGGCTTCTGCAGGGTAAGCACTGAGAGCAAGAGTGAGGTCAGGGTTCGCCCTCTGGATTTAAAGGACACCAATACTGGTAGGAAGAGTTTGTGGTGTGCATTTTTTTGCCAATTAGAAAAAGAGAAAAGACTGTGAAAAAGAAGTACTTGTTTTATTCCTGCAAATAAGTCTAAAAACCTCAAATGTTCACCTTATAATTCAACTCACCCTCTGTAACTGTTCTAAATCGCCTCTGACACCCACTATTTCTAATATAATAAGTAACTCTGCATGGATTAAGTAAGGATTTAGTGCTTTTATCCTCCTATGGATAACAGCATGAGGCTCCTTCACCTGTTCACTGCTGCCTTCACTTCCTTTCCTCTCTGTGTATGTGACAGGGATGCTTTCTATTCCTTTGCTCTGAAAATTAGCCTCCCCAAATACTGACATGCTTAACAGTTTTTGTTCCTCAATTTGCACAAAAATGGAGTATTATTCCAGAATGCTGCATAATTTGCCAACTCTTACACCTCCACAGTCTCCAGAAATCTTTTTCTCTGCATCAGAAGGTATTTGCATACCTCAGGTCATATCTAGCCTCCTTATGAAAACTAAATGCAAACTATGCCTGTTTGTTTCTTAATGTATCAGCAGTCTTCAATTTCTGTTATCTGAGCTGGTTGCAAAAAAACCTCTCAACCATTGACCCTGTTGAAGTGCCTTGGATGGCTCCTCTGCCAGAAGCATCACCCCTCACCCCCCCATTCCTGCTGGAAAAAGCCAGTGAGAAATTTTGGAATGTTCCATGGGGAAAGTGCTCAGTGAATGTTTTGTGTTCAGACATCAGAGCAGCATGGTCTTGCAAGTGTGTGTCACCTGCCACCATGGTGTCACCATAGCTGTATGTGCCCTGCTCCAAGCAAAGCCCTCTGTCCCCAGCACTCACAACCCAGGGTGCTGGCTATTGCTTTGTGCACGATGCTGCTGGTGAGAGAACCGAGCTGGGTTGGACGAAAGTAGCTGCTCCTAGCTTTTGGTTGAAAAGTGGAACTACACATAAATCCCCCCCATCTGGCATTTAGAGGTGTGGAACCCATTCCTGACCACATCAAAGATGCCTTATGCTGTACCATAATCATGTGTTTAAGCTTCACAGGCAGTAAAGTATTCCTAGGAGTCCTTGCTTTGGTCTGACCAGATCTTAACAATGAAAGGTGTGGCTTTCAATGGACTCCCCATGTGGCATAAATGTGCAGAAAAGATCTGACAGGCCATATTCACAGACAGGAGACATAGGCAGAGAACAGCAGGGGCATGGGATAGGAGCAGAGGACACCACTTGGATGCCACAGTGTAATGCTGTGGCTCTGCCAACAGCCCAAGATCTTCATCTTTTTGCATGGTCTTACTATCAGATAAATCCAAGCAGGATCTCCTGGTGTCAGAATTTCCTCCCCTGTTGTTATGGGAGAGGTCTTACACATCGTACTGGTTTTTTAGGTTGCTACATCTCTCAGGAAGATACTTGCACCACCTCAAGCCCACTTTGGGTCATCTCTGAGTCCCTATAGGTGTTACTGGCTCTGGCCCTTTCCCTAGCTTACAGACGGGACCTGCTGCTCCCATCCCCTCAGCTCTGCTTGCCTGCTCGGGGCTGTGGGGCAGTGACCAGCAGTGAGAACATGGCCCACACCACAGTCCCCCCAAGGCTCGACCCGTCACAGTCCAACACTCTCACACCCCATAGGCTGGAGCTGGTGATGATGCTTAAAAGACCATCATCCTTGGAACTCAGAGTACCTGAGCATTTCGCACAAAGCAGCTACATCACTGCATTTTTCCCTCTTCTTTTTACAAAAATGGATAAAAATACTGTTTTTTTCCTATTAGTTTGTAATGATATGTTGGACTGTGGCCACCTCAGCCAGCTCTTCTGCCTGAAACTGTTTGCTTGGTCCAGTCTCTTGCTCGTTCATGGGGCACTGCAGCACATACAGAGGTGATGCCTTTCACTGCAGAGTCATGCCAGTTGTGGAGCTGCAAAGGACCAGTCACCGTGAGTGATAATTGTGTTCCACCATGCAATCTCTGGTCTGAGGTTCTTCCCTGTGCCAGGCAGCAGAGCTGCCACAATGAGACATTGTAGCTACGACAAGGGGTAAAAAATGTCTCACACTGTCCAACCTGCTTAACTTTTCAGTCTTCATGCAGCGTCAGAAATAAATTTCCATATATGTCACTCCACTGTGGATCTGACTGAGAGACATAACGCTTCAAGAACATATTTTCTTTCTTGTTAGACATGGATCAAAACTCACAAGAACAACTATTCTCATGGGAGTTTTGCCCAGAAGTGGTAGAAATCTCAAGCAAATAATCCATTTTGTAATATCTCTGACTTTCCTGTTCCAAAAATCTCATGAGGATATTTTCCAGTTGAATTTAAAGTTGAGTGCTAGCTATGTTAGGTCTCAAATCCAAGTGAATCCACATAAATGTACAATTTTTTCCTCTCCTTTTTAATAATGACTTGGGCTACGAAAAGAGAGCAGTGTTCTCTGCTCTAGCATTGTTTCTTGGTGCTGTATTATCAGGAGACTTAGACACAAATGAAATCAAACCAACCACAGGGTAAACACGGCAAGGGCTGACTCCTCAGTGGCCAGGCAGTGGGGTAAGGGCAGTTGAGCAGTTGACTTCCTTTATTCAGTCCTGATTTTTCACAGCTCCATAGCCTTGCCATGATTATACACAATTGGTAAAAAAACAGCACACAGGCCCAGCACAGCTCTGCAGTGGGCAGGTGTGCACAGGCAGCCTGGCTTTCTCTCTGAGTTCAAGCTGCTTGAATATGGCTTTCTTCAAAATCAAAAAGGGCATAACCACCAGGTATTTTAAGTTATCCCACCACAAGATTAACCACCACTACATGGCAGCTGTAAGACACCAGGTATCACTTATATTCCCACAGAGTTTGCAGTGTGGGAGTTTCCTGAGGGACTGGATGCTCTTCCCCATGTGCCTGCATCACAAAATGCATTTGGGCACCGTCACGCGCATGAAGGTATATAGGCAGGGTCTGTATCTGATTGTGCACATCAACTCTAATGGTGAAAGTTATTTGGGGAGAAAATAAGCAGAACAGAAGAGAGAGAGAGGAAAAAGTGAAAGGAAGAGTGTATAAGGCCTTTTGTAGTACAGAAATAAATAGCTTGAGCCTGATGGGTAAAGTATCATTGGGGGAAAAGGATTGAAGGGGGTTTAAGAAAGCTCAAGGGAAAGAAAGGAACAGTATGCAGGAGCAAAGAAGAGTGAATAGATCTGAAGATGAGTAGTCATTTGCTGAGAAACCCACACTTGATGTCATGTCCTATCTTGGTGCCTATGAAAGGCCTTGCAACATGGACTAATATACTTACAGGCAAAAGACAGAGATGAGAGAAATAAGAAAACGATGTTTTTTACAAGTTTTGTCTTCCAAACCTAGTCTAAGAAGAGCATGATGAGACAGTAACCCTGGGAAGTAACGCTTCCCAGGGTCTCCCACTAATAAAACAACATCTGAAAGTGCCTCCTGTAGTCCCAGTGAGCTGTGCTGCAAAATAACCAGGCACAAAGGCAGCCTATCCCAGCTACAGATAGGAGTAATTTGTGGTTTAATGCTCCAAAACTTGACTCTTTTGGACATACTTTCTGTTTGTCATGGTGCAAAGTTCCCTATGTGTACCTCTCCACACTTCCTCTGTACAGTATTTAAACTGCAGGTCAGGACGTTCTTCTTGGAAGGAGCATGTGCAATATGTACAATACCAAGGACTCTCAATATTATTGGGAGCCTCTGTATAGCCTCTGTGGTTACATTACGGAAGAAAAATGGTATCACACTTGCAGACACTCCCAACCCTATTTAGCTTAACAAAACCAATGACTCTTAGTTGAGCAAAAGAGCAGTATCAAATCCCTGTTTTTCACAGAGGCAGCCAGGCAGGGTATCCCCTCCTTTGGTGCTCCTGAGAGCCTAAAGGCAACGGAGAAGTTTCAAAAATCTGCCTGCAGCCTCCACCTGCAATCAGCATTTTTATCTCAAAGACAGATCTTGTCTCTGTGCCATTTCCTAGAGCTGTCAGGTAATCACAACTGTTTGTGCTCTCCCAACAGATTTCATGGCTACAAGGCATCAAAATGAAACAGCCAGGCAATGAGGCATTTCTCTGGAGAAGACATGTGTTGGCTAAACAGTTTAAGGTTTTTACTCACAGTAGAAGTAAAAAGGGTTGTGTGTACCTGTCCAGTCCAAAGCCTGCTCCAGTTCAACAGCAATACAAAACCACTACACTGTACAAAAAGGAAAGGAAACAGAAATCTCACAGGGGATGCTAAAGTTTAAAGCTGAGACTCACCAGTACTTCAGGGTGTCAAAGCTGTTGTGAAGTCCCATAGAATACAGATTCCTACAGTGAAACTTGGAGAAAAAATTTCCCTGGTTCTTCTTTCAGAGCAGGTAGAAGATGCAGAATAACCAGCTAGGGCACAGACCCCCTCAGCACCTAATACGATGGATCTGGCCCTGCCGTCAGCTGTGCCTGGAAGCGGAGCATGCTGCTTGGTAGCTATATGAAAACAAGAAGTATGAGATGAGGTCGACTGACAGTAATGGCTCCTGTAATCTTCTCTTATATCTATGAGCAGACCTATCTCCTTCCTTACTGCCCTGGCAGGCCAAACACTGACCTGAGGGAAACTGATATGGGGAAATAAGGAGGTCTACCCTGCCCATTCAAGCCAGAATAAGTTGGCTGAAGCTGTCAATCAGATGAGCAGCCAGCAATATTTGATGAACTTCTCTTTAAACACTTTGGACATGATGGACTCTGGTTTTCAGCTTTGAGGTCTTTAAAAGAAAACAATTTCCTCCATGAAGGTAAATGACAAGAGTCACAGTCTGGAAAAATGGAAGATGGGAAGCTCATTCATTGGACTGAAGATCCCTACAGGGTAGAGGGCTGCCTCTGAGCTAGTTGCATTAATGGTCCCTTTACACAGATGGTGAGAAAGAGGCAGGTTTAAGGCAGAGCAGCTTTTGGATCTTTCCAGATCTGCCTCATACTTACGGATATTCAAGTGTCTGTGTGGTCAGACAATTCATGCCTGGCATGTCTAAAGTTTTAAGTAGTGGTCTGATTTTCTACTTTCTCCTAGGGCTGTAAATCAGATTCTCCAATGGTCTCCTAGGAGTCCCTTGGCATGGCTGTAGAGGTTAATCAAACCCTGTAGCCAGGATCTTGCTAAATTCAGAATGAGGTGCAAGGAAACACAGAACTAGAGCTGTGCTCATATTACTGTAGGCAAGATTTATCTTGACAGGAAAATCAGGTTTAAAATACAGTAGAAACAGACCAACTGAAAAACATTTAAGAAAAAAACCTGACGCGTTACTTGCACTTGATGTATTTTAAATGTCTGAGAGTAATGAACTGGCACCTTGCTCAAGACGAAACAAAAGAGGAAAAGGTCTCACATAGGGGAGTGGGGTGGGAATAATGCTGATGAACATGTTGTTCTCTGAATTTAAACCTACTTCACACTCCTGTAGGTTAACACACCCTCCACGCAAACATCATTACTCTGAAAAGGTTTTATTTATGTTCACATAAAATGAGAGCTTCTGTTGCCCAGAAAAGATGAACAAAATTAAACCAGATCTAACACAGCTTTCTTAAAATATGAAGAACAGAAAACATAGAGTGATCTCAGTGATAATTTTAGTTTTCATAACAAACAGTTATCCCCACCTTCCAGGCATGCACGTTACGTATGCACTGTGTTTCTGGGAGTGGCTGGGCATGGTCACGAATTAGAGGGCAGTATCCTAGAATCTGGGAAAAAGCAATGAATAACCAATAAAGAAAAACACCACCTGTTCATCAAAATCTTCAGCTCACTGCTTAGCAATTTTATCAACAAAAAGGGTATGCACAGCTCATCCTTACAGTTCCTCTGTAACTCAAGAACAGTGATGGGGATTAGGAAAAAAAAAGTAATCCTCTAGATAAATGTTTACCACCTTTTCTCTCTCCTAACTCCTGTGGCCCCAGGCAGCAGGGAGCCCACACCAATCTGTAATGTAAATCACATGGTCTCGGCTGGATTCTCTCCCCCTCGCCCCAGTAGCTCGATGAGGTTGAGCGCTATCTGCTTGTGCAGGTAGCAGCCTATTTGATAAACCTGCTCCCCACTGCACAAAGTGGCCAGGTGCTGTGACAGCTCGTTGGAGCTCTCCATGTCACTCCAGCAGGATTTTTCTACCATTATCCTCCCACAGACCCTGGGGATATGATTAATTCATGGAGCGGCACTGAAGGCATCTTTCTGTGGCATATGGAGTTAAAGTGTCCTCTTCACAGAGCTGCCTGGGGACAACTGTGAAATTTGTACAGGCAATCCCACTAGGTAGTCAATCTTGTAAAAGCACTGATATTACAAAGTAAATACAAGTGATCTATTTGTTTAAGGTTATTACTGTGACCGACAGGGTATTAAAACAATCTTTCTACTGACAAAAGGTATCAGGCCTGCACTCTCATTTGATGTTCCTAGGCATGCTTTTTCTTCTCTCTTTCTCAGCCATTGAGCTTTGGGGTGTTCATCAAATTTGACTGATATGGAGATTGAAGCACACTGCACAACCAGCCCATTGAAATTCAATTCAGATATGGGCTTAAATTATGAAAAGAAACCTTAGCTACTAATAACACTTTGATATGCAGATGCATAAAAGTTTTAACTTCTACTTTCTTCTGAAACAAATCAGCTTCCAGTCATGCTATTTGATTCATATTTTATCTTTCAATACATCCAAGGCACGAATATTAACCATTGCCCTCTGTGGTCAGGAAAATTGCAGTGGGTGCCATATGAAGGCTTCCATTTCATCCTTTTATCAAGGTTGTACACGAACACTTCCCCGCAACAAGAATATACTGCCAAGTGTTCAGAGAAAAAGGGTCACTCTCTTTATATCTGGCCCCTTTGTAACAGCATACCATTTCTTTTGGAACTGGACATTTCAACTAGAAAAGGACATTGCCTTCCTAGTTGCATTTTATGTTCTGGCAGCAGATGGACCTAAGGAAGAAGTCAGTCCTGCATACAGAGAGCACCCGGACAGGCTTCCCTTCGCTTTATGCTTTGCAGTTCTTGCTGAGCTCAGCTGGTTGCTTTCATTTCCAAGGTGTGCTGTCCTATGCAACTCCCTGTTTTGCTTCTTTATCTGTTTTTGCTGGGAGAGGTACTACCATTAATTCACCATACATAGGCCAGTCTGATTTTATTCCTTGGGACCTCACAGGATCCAACAGCAGGTGGATCTTTGCCTGCACAATCCCCAAGCCTAGTGCTAACCCTAAACTTACCACAACAATAATCATCACCTAATTCTAATCCACGTGTTTGTGTGAGAATCAAGCTTCATTCTAACTTTATGACTCTTTCAGGATGCTGTAAATAACACGACAGGCCTGCCCTTTGCTATCTCTACCCTCAGCCCCAGTTCTAGCTTTAAACCCAGCAATACATCTGTGCCTCTAGAATTAAATATGAGGGATGTCTTCATACTGGTGAGAACCTTGTTCCTAGCATGATGACTCCTACAATATTGAGGAATAAACATCATTTGTCACTAACGAGAAGACATTTGTCCAGGTTTCATCCCTCATTTTCATGCTTCCTGCTGTGATGCTAACCCAAACAATGTTACTAACCCATACCATGTATTTAATCCTAATTCTCATAAATGTCACTGTGAGGATGGGGTTGGAGAGCTAGATTTACCTCCCATCTTCAAGGGCTAGGATTAAGAACTGTGACCAGCTGCAAATATGCTTTACTTGCTTGGGCACAACTTTCCCACCAGCATCTCCCAGTCATTTTCTGCCTTCTCTGTTACTTGTCTGCAAGATTTTATGGAGTTATCTTGTTTCAGGTGTAGGACTTCAGCCTTGTATGTGCTAAACTTCATTAATTTCTTGTGAGTATACTCTTCCATCTTTTCAAGGCTCTGCTGAATGATAGCCCTGTCCTCCACTCATGAACCTCCCAGTCTGGTGTTACCCATGCCTGTATTCACCTCGGTAATGAGCCCTGAAGAACAACAGTTTACTTATTTATCAGTTAGGCTTTGAACTATTGACTGCACTTTGAGCCAGGCAGGCCAGCTAGTTTTCCACCCACCTTGTAGTAGGTTTCTTCAATGGTAAAAAAGGTCAAATGCCAGTCTGGGACCTGGGCTGCAGCCCTTGAAACTACCTGGGCAGGGGTCTCTGAGGTTTATTTTAGGCACAGCTTTTGAGCAAGAACTAATGCTTCAGCTTAATCTAGATATGAAGGTCGCAGGAAATGGACAAGTAGGATTCCTAGTGGCTTCTGGGGAGGCCATCAGGGCTAAGGGGAAGGTTGCTATGTGCTGGAATTAACATACACTGGGATTTTTTTGAGATAATAACCTCACTTATTGCAACATGGCAGGAGAATCAGGGTTGTGAAACTATGGATTGGTGTGGAGTACAATTAAGTACTAGTTGGTAAACTAGGATGAAGGGTAGGCTTTTTGTTCAAGCTAAGAGTGGGGATGTCATGATTTGATAAATTTAGGTGATGAATTCAGGTTTTCTCCCCTACCTCCTACAACGCATGTTGGATTTGGGCTGGGCTGGGCTGGGCTCCAGTGGCCTATTGGGTGTGTTATTTAGTTATTGCCTTAACTACATCAAGTGCTTAAAATTTATGCTAGTTTTTCTACAGAGGAGAAAGTACCCCCTGCAGATGGAAACAACCAAAATGTCAGACTGATGTGGAAGATAACAGTGGTGGTACAGATGGATTCTGTTTAAGGATAAGGGAGAAGTGGTTCCCTTAGCTTGACTGAAAGCCTGCAGTGACTGCAGGCAGGAAAGTAGGCTGGTATGAAACGAGGCCAATAGATCAGAGCCATTTCTAAGCTTGGTAGTAGCACAGCATGTTGTGCAGTGACCATAAAAAAAAAGATGGTTTTCATCACCTGATTTCTGAACTCTACCCCATGTCTATCTAGCTCATCCCCTAACAGAAGAAGAAATTCAACCATCCTTAAAGCAAATCAATCATCCCAGTGAATACTGCTCCTCATCTCAGCAAACAGGCCTTCCAGGACATAGCCACAGTACTGGTATTTCACTCACAGGAATCCCACATTTGTTACATGACACAACCAAAGCCTGCATATTTTGCAGGACTTGTTACTATTGTAGCTTTCCTGTTCTGGATTTACCAGGTGTGATGCAAACCTAGCTGTGAACCCAGTAACAGCATCTCTAGTTCAATGAACTGTAAGACACCATTTGTTGGCACCAATCCCCCTCAGAGACTCTGATGGCAGAAAGAATATCTAATTTTTCAACACTTGGTTTCCCATGCCTCACTGGACCATGCAGCTCGGTGAACTGAGCTATATGGTATATGATATGTACCTAAGGATATGACCTTGAGTGACGTGGTCTAGCTTTGAAGTTGAAACTAACTTTGAAGTTGACTGTCCTTTGATTTCAGGGTTGAGCCAGATGCCCCCATACAACCCTACCAGCCTTAACTCTGTAAGCCTGGATGTGAATTCTGCCAGCACAAGACTTCCACTGTAATATCAGCCAAGAAATCAATTTATGCAGTCCTTTCTCTACCTGACTATAATGACAATGCAAGTCTTAGTTAGCATTGTCCAGTCCAAGACTGAAGTAGAATTAACCCGTACTATTTTCCCAGGCTGACATACGAATCCTGTGGGCTTCGAAAGATGTTCGCTAGGTTTCTACATCCACAGGAAGAAGGGAAGAGAAGCCAACTTTTGCTTTCATGTCATAACCTTCTGATTTACTTTTTCTAGAGTTTTCTGAAATCCTCACTGTATGTTTCTGGCTGGCTGTCTCTGTTCAAACTTTCCATGTGGGCTCAGTCCATCATCCATATGCTTTTCCACTCTCCACAAAAGAGAGATGCTGATTGTTCTCCTCTGCCCAGCCTTACATGTGATGACTCCCCGTCCCCTGCCGCTGCACATGCCACATTCTTCTGACCCACACTCTCTGCCTCTTCTCCCTTGCCCAAGACATAAAAATATACTACTGGCTTTACTGTTGTGCCTATCCTTTTTGAGAGGAGGTTTTAATTTTTTCCCCCAAAGTCCTCATCTTCTCTTGAGACTGAGAGTAAGGTGAACCTTCGTGGCTTTCTAAAAACAAATATCAATGACAACATAGCATTTGAAGAATGAGGTGAAAAACTTGGAAGTCAGGTAACTTCTCTAACTTAATTATCAAGTGAGACTGGGATGTCTCTGATTTAATTTGGTCTTTTGGTGCTGTACCTTTTAATGGCAGAAGACT
This sequence comes from Dromococcyx pavoninus, assembly GCA_033558185.1. Taxonomy (NCBI): domain Eukaryota; kingdom Metazoa; phylum Chordata; class Aves; order Cuculiformes; family Neomorphidae; genus Dromococcyx; species Dromococcyx pavoninus. The sequence goes on from JAUMJL010000735.1 coordinate 2,065,856, forward strand.
TTCCCCATCCTAGGAAAACCAGTTTCTGTCTCTGTCAGAGTTCAGCTTGGCACAGAGGTAAGTCATAACACCCTTCTCAGCTCCAGGAGAACATGGAACTACACAGTGCCCTTGTTGAGGACCGGGGAATGCAACGCGTGGAAAAGCCTAGGAAGGGTTTGAGGCTCCAATTAGCTTGATATGTCCCCAGGAGTAGCCCATTGAAAAGAGGCATGTGGGACAGGGGGATCCCAAACACATCTTGGTCACAGCCGTTCAGGTTCTTCACCTTCTGCAGCGTCATCCTTCACTTAACACCTGAATGTACAAAATCTAGGTTGTCTAGGTGGATGGTCAGTGGCAGGTGCCTAACCCACCAGCCACTCCTTACAAGCTGCAGCTGTGGCTCAGGTTAATTTTCCTGCCAAGCATTAACTGCAATTGAAATTTCCCACACTATTTAAACTGAACAATCTGTACTTCACGTCTCTTGCGCATTAACAAAACAGTTACAAGATGTTTCAGAATAAAAGGTTAAGCCTATGAAAACATGTAACCCATTTATAAAAATAACTCATCAGGTTTTTCATGGACTATAAAGACAAAGGTGTTAATTTCTGCATTTGTCATAACCTTGGGACCACCGGGGGCAGAAGTCACAGGAGCAGCTGTTCTTTGGGAATCAACTACACCAAACTTTTCAGTCTCTGTAGCAAGTGCATTGGCTTTGCAACACAGTGTGATTGGGGCATTTTCTACCTCACAGCAGGGGAAGTAGCTTGGGAGACCAAGAGACGTCCCTGGCCACCTGTATTGGGTTTGTGTGGCAAAATTTTGGTAGCAGGGGGGCTGCAGGGGAAGCTTCTGTCAGAAGATGCCAGAAGCTTCCCCTATGACTGATGGTGCCAATGCCAGTCGACTCCAAGGTGGACCTGCCATTGGCCAAGGCTGAGCCCATCAGCAATGGTGGTGGCGCCTCTGGGATAAAGTATTTAAGAAAGAGGAAAAGTTGTGGCACAACAGCAACTGCAGCTGGAGAGAGGAGTGAGAATATGTAAAGAAACAACTCAACAGACAGCCAGGTCAGTGAAGAAGGAGGGGGAGGAGATGTTTCTGGCAACAGAGCAGAGAATCCCCTGCAGCCCCTTGTGAAGATCATGGTGAGGCAGGCTGTCCTCCTGCAGCCCATGGAGGACAACAGTGGAGCAGATATCCACCTGCAGCCCATGCTGGAGCAGGTGAATGTGCCTGAAGGAGACTGTGACCCTGTGGGAAGTTCATGCTGAAAAAGGCTCCTGGCAGGACCTGGAGCAGGTTTCTGGAAGGACTTCTGACTCTCTGGGGGACCCACACTGGAGCAGTCTGTTCCTGAAGGACTGCACCCCATGGAAAGGATCCACATTGAAAGAGTTCATGAGAGGTTGATGCAAGGCTGTCTCCAGTAGGAGGGGAAACATGGTGGAGCAGGGGAAGAGTGTGAAGAGTTCCTCCCTGTGGAGGAAGGAGAAGCAGAGACAACATGTGATGGACTGACTGCAACCCCACCTCGCTGTGCCATTTGGTGGAAAGAGGTGAAGAATTCAGGAATAAAGGTGAACCCAGGAAGAAGGGAGGGCTAGGGGAAAGGTGTTTTTAAGATTTGGCTTTCTTTTTCACTATCCTACTCTGATTTGATTAGTAATAAATTAAACTTCCCCAAGGTGAGTCTGATTCGCTCATGATGATAATTGAATGATTCCTCTCTGCTCTTATCTTGATCTATGAGCCTTTTTTTAGTATTTCCTCTTCCCTGACAAGATGAGGAGGAGTGTGATACAGTGGTTTTTGTGTGCACCTGGTGTACAGCCAGAATCAAAGCACTACACCACCTCAGAGTGTGTTTTTGGATCTCACCTCCTCCTACAAAGGCTCAGCTTGTGACCCTCTCACACAGCATGACCATAGAGCCTGAACCTCCCAATAGGATTGTCCCTCTTAGCAAATGTCCCTTTGAAATGGGCCATTTCAAAGAAGTCATGTTCTCCAGTATGTGGAGATGCTCTTTGCAAACTCACAGAGATAATCTACCAGTTTCTGATATTGTGGGAAGCCACCTGTGGTACTTGCTTCAGGGCATGTCAGACATTTGAAGCATTATCAATGGCTTCAGCTGGGTGGGGTGAGTCAATTTGTCTCCCCTATGACCAGGGCAACTGCAGGAGCCAACTCAGATGCAACCACTTGGCATTGTGGACATTCAGACTATCGTAGGAGGAATATTTTCTTGTCTCTCTGTGCTCTTGGTGAGGAGAATCAAGGCTGTCAGCATTACCAGGTAAATCCAATTAAACATGATTAAAATATGTCAGTCATTTATTCTAAGAGTTACTTTGCTAGCAGTTCCTGTATGGGATAATGTTGCCAAACAGCTGAATTGTGTTAGTTGCCCAGCAGATACACAAATCAGTGGGATCTGGAGACAACTTTTAAGGTCTATTAAAAAACCAGATTTTTTGCTGTTGCTGTAAAATACTATGAAAAATATCTATGTAGTTCCTCAGAAGCTCAGAAATTATTTTAAAATAAATCAGCTTAAAATAAACTCAGTAATTCCTTGTTATACGTGATACCATATTCATCCTCATATAAGCAGCTTTTCTCACAAAGCATTAGCTTGTATTTGCCTATCAGTTTTAGAAAGCCTGGTTTCTCTCCATCTAGAAGCCTTTAAAGCCTTCTGCTTTGCAGAGTTTGCTGGACAATCAGGTAAATGCAAGGCAAGCATCCTCCTGGCTCCTTAATGCTGATTACCCAGCACTGGCCTGTTTTTCTCCCCTGTTTGTTCTGCAAGCCTGGCCTTTTCTGGGAACTGCTGTCATTTCTCACTGCAGCACAGTGAGCTGTTTAAAAACACTTCCTTTTGTGAGGTGAAAGGACGCTCTGTGTGTGTTGCTTGTGGTAGGTAATGCTACGCCAGAAGCAGCAAGGGGTAGCCCTGGGGTTGACCTCAAACACGCAGTCCAGGCTCTTTATTAAAAAGTATACAAATTTACATCATATAAATATACAAAATACAAATCTGTGTTTCTATGAGCAGTGACAACAGCTGCAACAAAACACAGCTATGAGGGTTTCTTGCTTGTTTGGTGCTCTGGTCATGCACTACACCACCACTAAACTCCAATCTATTTATCTAGCTTTACTGTGATATAACTAATATCTATGGCTGGTCCAACGTTTATTGTCTTACTCCTCACAAACTGAGCTTTAATAAAAATCCCTTCTCAATCCAATAGTTTAACCAAAGGGAAGAGCCCTGTCTCCTCCCTAGCCTGCCTGGTGAGAAGGAGGCAGGCACCCATCTCCCACATCCCCATGCCACTGCCCTGGGAATGGAAGTGAAGAGCTGTCAGATGGGAACAAACCGTGGTTGGTGTCGGTGGGAGCTTGAGCAGGTCTTGGGGAAAACATCACCTCATTCAAACAAACATAATTTCATATAAGGCAGCTCAACATAGGCTGGATACCCTCTTAAATGTATTTTTTCTTCCTATTCGAGTTAAAAAATGAGAGCAGATGCAGGAGAGTGCTTCAAGGATATACTGTATGAATAGAAGTAACAATAACAGTACTTAGCCTTTATGTAGTGGCTTTTCATCTGTAGATTTCAAAGCACTCCCACAAAAAAACATTACTGTCATTATCCATGTTCTCCTGAAAGGGGAAGGGATGTGGCCAAGCTCACCAGCACATTCCACCAGCCTCCCACCAGCTTCTCACAGCTGCCAGCTCTCACGCTGGCCTCCCAATGCCTTGTCCCGGTGTGCCTGAGCTGTACTGGGTTCCTTCTCAGCACTACCCTTCCCCAAGCGCCTACCACGACCACGACTAGCACTGATCAAGTGGGAGCAGCCTCTGGGTAGGAGATGCTGCCGGGAAGGCAGGGGCTGGATGATGCAAGGAAAGGTCTCTCTCCAGGCAAGGGCAGTTTCCCAGTGTTAAAACAGCTTCTCGAGAATGAAGACCTGTTTCTCTACCTCCTGCTGGTAAAAAAGGAAACAGTCAAATAGCACTGTGTTAATGAAACAGTCCTAATTTTTTTTAATAAATGCATAATACACATACATAAAAAAGACTTGTACACAGGGGAAAAGAGTAACCTCGATACTCTTTTCTGTGTGAGGAGCAAAGGTTGCTTTCAAAGCATGAGGGATGCTCTTCATTAGTCATTTCAGCAACCACATATTCTTGTGGGGTGTGAAAACACTTCCAGGAGAGGGACAGTCATGTCGCGTTGAGTTTTGTACCTGCCTGCAGGTCTTTCACGTGGACCTGGAATCTGCTGCAAGTTCAGATTCTCCAAAAGTGTTTCAAGACAGCAAAAGGCTGGAGAGCTTACGTTTAAAAACATTTTAAGCTGAGCGACAGTAGTGTATGAGCAAAGAGCAGTGGGGAGTCCCTGGCAGCTGCAGGAGGATCTGGTCCTGTTCTTTACAGGGGAAAAAGGCAAGTTCTGCATTTCGCCCTCCTGCAATGTGAGTGCTGTACAACACCAGGATTTCCATGGAGATGGGCATTTCTTGTTGTTGAGGCAAGGATGTGAATTTAAAACAGAAATATGATTGATCTGGAAATGTTGCTCAGGGAGAAAAGCACTGTTATGCTAAAAAGTGTGGTTTTCAGCCCTCTGCCACAACCATGGAACCACTGCTACTGTTAACGCCTTCAATACCAAATCAAATAGGCACCGTGACAGTGAACAGCATACTATGGCTTAAAAACTATTCAGAGATAGCAAGACACACATCTGCCTTATCCCTCAGCTCTAGCTTTTCTGTATATGTTCACTTACACAGCAGTGTGGCCATAAGTGCTTCCCCTGCAATGTACTAGGAAGCTTCAGTTCTCCTCGGAGAACAAGAGTGGAGGGTCAGCATCCTGAAAGATGGATTTGGATTTTGGATTTGTGGAAGAATTTAACATGAAGAGTTAACAAAAAAAAGACATTTTTTTTTAATATATGTCAGCTTTCCATTAACTGCCAAGAAACGCAAGGAAAACATATTATTCAAAGAAAATAAGTACTTGGTGCCAAAATTTTCCACTTTTCCATCCCCCACCTGCAACTCAACATTTAAACTTAACTTGAAACCAGGAGAAAGTGGAAAGAGACACAGGAAGGTGACTCGGCAGGCGGTTTCAGCTATTTTTATCTGAAGAAGCTATTGCCTCAAATGAAGGTCTTTAAGATCTCTTAGGATTGGACAACCTCAGAAATATTAAAAACAATGTGTATTGTACCTCTGATGAAAAAATCTTGGCGTATCAGTGCAGAGGTGCAGTCGGCCTTGCAACAACCCTCACACAAACGTGCAAGGAGCAGTTGGGTGTCCTGCTTGTGAGGGAGATGTGAAGGCAGAGAAGACGGTCACCCCTACAGAAATAAGACAGAAAAGTAGCTGCAAGAAGTCACTGAGGGTTTCTGATTCAGCAGGGAACTCATGTAGTTACTAAACCTGTCGTAAGAAATACAGCACGGTTGGAGGCAGGAAGCAGCCCCTGCTGCCTACCAAGGGAAAAGATCTGTTGCCAGCATCCTTCAGCCCCACAGCCCTGACTGCCACCCACGACAGGGTGTCTGAGCTTAGGACTCATATATCAGTGTGCTGTATTGCTGCATGTGATGAGTAAAGAAACTCAGGAGATCTTTGGGGCTCGGTATCCTCTGGTCCTCTAAGAGCAGCACATCTGAAGCTATATCAGCCTTTTCTGACCCTCAGATCACAGCAGTTTTCCCAAGCCACCATCTCCTGCTCCCCAGTCTCCCCTCTGCACAGGTCTGTCCATGTTTTGCCTGTCCAGTTGCAAATCGAAGATGTGACACTGTTAATTGCATGGTGGCAGGACAAATGCTCACTGTTCTTCAGACTCCACAGAAAATGAAGCATTTTACATATTCTTTATTAGACAAATGGCACACCAAAGGCAATCTTCATTAAAATTCCATATACAAAACTATCATTAAAACACAGAGCTGGCTTGTCCACACACACAAATTTCTCAGTGTTAAATCATAGAATTATAACACTTAATGATGTTAGAAACAAAAAAGTTAGTCTGGCAACAAGCCATTAGGCAAATACTGCAGGCCTGAAATTCATTGTAAAACTATTGCTTGGTTGTGGGGTTTATTTTAATGTTACCCACAATGTCTGGAAACCATGGACTGAAGATTTCTTATCATGGTTATGAATAAATACGATGTGTGGGAAGCAAAGAACAGAAAAACACCAGGACCACTGTTTAGCGTGATACTTTGGGGAGGGTAGGGATCAATTCGGACAAGCAGGTTATTCCAGCAAGAAGCACAAGCTGCAGGAGCCTCCTTGCTTGCAGAGTTCAGCTGGTACCCTCTCTGCAGTCAGGTACTATGACCTTCATAAACTGATCTAGTCCACCTTAAAGAAAGTTATTTAGGTAATTAGATTTTCTCAGCTAGATCTTGTTCCTCTAATAGAGGGGGATCCTTCTGGTAATTTCCAGCCTATATTTATTCAAGACCAGTTTATATCTCATAGCCAAGTTAGTTGTCCTTCAGACCAAGCCTCTCTGAGGACGATTCCTGAATGTTATATTTGCGGTGAGCATATTCCCTCTTAGTCCGTGTTTTACCAGGCTAGACATAGACCCTTTGCTCTCTTCTTGAGTGGTAGCTTCTCCTTTCCACAGACAGTTACAGTAATGACTGGAGTTTGTAGGCATCTGTTCTGGACACTTGTGATCAGACCAGTGAAGTGATCATACCCCTGTACTCAGCACTGGTGAGGCCACACCTCAAGTACTGTGTTCAGTTCTGGGCCCCTCAGTACAAGAAAGACATGTTGGAACGCATCCAGAGAAGGGGAACAAGGCTGGTGAAGGGTCTGGAGAACAAGTCCTGTGAGGAACAGCTGAGGGAACTGGGGTTGTTTAGCCTAGAGAAGAGGAGGCTGAGGGGATACCACATCGCTGTCTACATCTACCTGAAAGGAGGTTGTGGTGGGGAGGGTGCTGGTCTTCTCTCGCAAGTGACAGATGATAGGACAAGAGGAAATGACTTTAAGTTGCTCCAGGGGAGGTTCAGATTAGACATCAGGAAAAATTTCTTCACTGAAAGGGTGATCAGACATTGGAAGAGCTACCCAGGGAGGTGGCTGAGTTGCCATCCCTGGAGGTGTTTAAAAGGTGGATAGATGAGTTTCTTAGGGACATGGTTTAGTAAGGGGGCAGGTACAGTTGGACTTGATGATCTCAGAGGTCTTTTCCAGCCAGATGATTCTATGATACTATGGTCTACAGTCCATAGGACAGGTATGGATTTGAAGGTGGTCTAGAAGGTCAGCGGTGTCTGTGTAGAAGTAGCCTTACTGGCCTGAGGGACTTCAATACTTGAGCTAGATAGTGATTTACCATCCCATTTCCTTTGGCAAAAAATGGTTAAATTCCCTGGTGACATTTTGAAATGCAGCCAAGGGAATTCTTAAACAGGACAGGCATCTTTGTAGTAGGGGGGGCTGACAGCACCAGTCTTGTCACACAGCTCTCTACCACCATCTATGGCTGCAGGCTCTTCCATTTCACACCTCCTGGGCCGCTGATTAAGTCAGCCTTCATGTAAGCCAAGTTTAGGTGCATCCTTGTGTTCTATCTTGGACGTGACAAAAGAATTCAATGTAAAACAAGTTTCAGAGCAAGCGACAGGGGGATTAAAACCCAAGCAGAGCATAAACACACAAGGTTAGCATCATCAAAATGAAATTACTTTCTCCTTATTGTTCTTTATAGACTGCATATTGACCATGAAAGTGAACTGTTTTCTGTAGCATGTTCAATTGACTTTGGGAAACTTCTTTAAATCAAATTGGAAATGTTTTGAGATTTCTCAGGAGAATAAATGAGAAATAAATAGCAAAGCAGCATTTTGCTGAAGTGTCTAGTCACCAGTCATCATTAGATCTGACAGACAGAACAAGATGTTTAGAAAACTTATTGAATATGGTCTGTTAGCTAGCTATGTTCCGAGGCTTTTATCTGATATATCTCTGTTTTTATTTATATAAAAAGAATTCTGTTATATTTGCAACAAATATATCTGTTTATCCTAAGGACCTTGTTGTCTACAGTATGCTTTTTCTGAGCACTATACAATTTATTTTATGGCAACATAGTTCTCTCTATTTTAATATTGCTGTGAAAAATAAAGAACATTGCAGTTTGTCTGGTGAAGGGCAGACGAAATTCTGCTCTTATTTATGCTTGAATAAATCTAACACAACAGTTGACTTAAGTTGTTCATCTAGATATCCACTGCTGCCCCAGAGGAGAAACTCATCCGCAGAATGCTCTTTTTTTTTTTCCCATCATGGCTGTCCCTGCATAGCTGAGCCCAGGCTCCTGATGGATAATGTACAAAGTCTTTAAAAAAAACATTGTCCTCAAGCCTAGACCTTCAGCCTTGCTCTGACCCTAGCTCCAGCCTTTCTTTGCTGTGTTACAGAGACTCAGAAACTTCAGAAACCTTTCCCTGGGTAGGGACTTAAAGGCCATGACCAAGGCACTTAAGCTTCTTCTAGATAATTTATATTGAGCTCTTGGCACTCTCTAAGCTTTTCCAGACTTCAAATCATTCTTGCAGTACTTTTCTGAATCCTTTCCAATATATCAGCCTGCTCTGTAAACTGAGGATCCAAGAAGTGGTCAGTTTGTTCAAGTAATTCTCTTGCTAATGCCTTGCAGAGTGATAATTTCTCTTCCCGCCTCTCATCAGTATTTCCTTGCATGCAGGCAAGGATTGCTTCAGCCCTTTAGCCACATGGCTAGGTTGGGAGCCCATCAGCAGTCAGCTATTCACCGTGAAACAATTTCTTGGCCATTTCTTGCTGAAAGATAGTCCCGAGTCCTATCACTGGTATCTGCATTAAAATATTTCAGTTTACGCAGTCCTGTCTCCAGCAATTCAGCCATATGTTAAAAGGAGCATCATTCAGCGAAGGACAGACTGCTGTGCTGTCAGATAGCTCTGAAGGGCTGCCCTTTATCACCTGCCCTACTGCTTTTTGCAGCCAGGTCCCCTAGGGTGTATTTGCACCCTGACTGCAGAGGATGTTGGTTAGAACAGGACCATGAGAAGGCACTTTGTGAAATTCCAGTGAACCTGCTCAAGACTGGTTTGTCAGACAGTTTCTTTCTGTTATGTGTCCATTAGCCAATTTCTGAGCCCTTTGATTGGGGGTTTGTATTGCCTTGTGTACATAAATGGTTATTTTATTTAACAGAATGTTTTATCAAATGAAAAACTTTACAGCATCGAGTTTGGCAATGCTGTTACTTTTATCAGTCAAACTGCATCTCAAAGAAACAGCAATATCCAGTTTGACAGAAATACTACTCTGCACTCATTTGCCTGTGCATACAGAAAAGCAATCAATCTGCAAAACCTCAGCAAATAAGAAAATATATTCAGTTATTTAAATTGTCAAAGAAAAAATCTTTAGTTCATCCGCTTCACAATATTCCTGAAAACAGAAAGGTTTTTACTCCTTCCTGATATTCAGCAACTCCCATAACATCTGAGACAGCTAATTTCACTCTCAAGCCATTTAAAGCAGATGGATTGTAGTCATGCACAAAACTCTCTAATGAATAAGTAAAACTACAGTTACTTATTATATTATATAATAGCCATTTGTAAAGAACTGATCATTGAAGCAGTTGAAGTTTTCAGTTTCTCTCTGCCTTGCTTTATTTAATTGCCTTTGTCTGCCTCGGTTTTGTTGTGCATTTACTGCCATCCAGTGCTTCTGTGAGATATGACTCCACCATCTGCTATTAAGAGCTAACCCAAAGCAAGAATATTTGGTTCTTAACGAATTCGCTGACCTCATTTGCAGAAGTGCTACAGGTATTTTACAGCAATAAGCCAGCACATAGCTCCACTGTAGCAGTGTTTTGAAATGATGCGGTGTCTGACTGTGCTGACAGCTTCATAATGATGGGACTCCGATTTTCAAACCCTGTAGGTAAGGCTCTGTCAGCCCAGCATTGGAGGGTGCTGATTTGAGCTGCTGTTTTGCAGGTGCTGAAGAGATGTTTCATGATGAGCACTCTAAATAATGGTTTGCTTTGTTTTCAAGATGTTAATCTTCTGATTGATTTTTTAAATTATTTGCACAGAATTTGCTTTTGCATTTTGTAGCTTGCAGTATTGAGAGAGTGTGCTACTTCTGCTTCCCAGAAAGATAAAGCTGTGTACTTGAAAAGCATCTTACCATGATGATTTCTTTTTTTTTCTTTCATGCGACAAAAATCACACTTCATAAGATCTGCACAGGTTTATACACTATCTAAGAAAGTTAAATTAGTAAAGATTTCAGTTTTAAAAGAACCATTGTAATGAACAGTCCATGTAGCAAAAAAAGCCTAACCTGGTACTCTCACATTTTAGTAAGTCTGAATGTCTTAATTTTGTGAGGAATAAACCGTCTGGGGCTTTGGAAAGACCAAAACTGTTACTTCAGATCATGTGAGGAGATAGGCAAGCTACGGACCAGGCAATATGAGAAGTTTAGGGCTGTGATTTGGGCAGTCAGGCTCAACCCTGATTCTGGCCAAGTCATTCACACCACATTTTTGAAGCTCTGTATGTACTACTTGGTTTGGGTGGCTATGAAATACCTACATAGCTTTGTGTACCCAGCTATCTCCTTTGTACTGTTGGAGTTCACTAGTTAGCAGCATTCTCCTTTTTGCAATAATATAATACATTGTGATGGAAATCTATTTAATGAGAAATGTATATTTTTGTATTTAAACAGATGGCTATTTTCCCATTGTATGGTGATTTAAGGAAGCCAGAACTTGTAGTATACGGCACTTAACCACTTTTTTTTTTTAGTGTGTCTGAGGTCAAACACTGGAACAGGCTGCTCAGAGAACTATCCTTAGAGATATTCAAAACCTGACTGGTCCTGAGCAAACTGCTGTGAATGACCCTGGTCTGAGCAAGAGATGGACTAGTCAGTCTCCAGAGGTGATTCCAGCCTCAGCAATTTGTGGTTGTGTGGTTCAATAAATAGATTTGTACTGAAACAAAATATCATATAGACACAGGAAAATATTGTACGCCAACCCTAACCAAAATCATAGCCAATGAGTTTAATTATGTTCATGAGCTAACCAGTTTTCACTTTCTATTAAGGTAATGAACCTGTAATGACAGAGCAACATTTAATTGCATTCGTAATGTAACTTCCAATACACTAAAATGTTCAAGCACATGCATAAATATCAGAATAATCCTACAGTGATTGAAACTCAGATTTAGTCTAAGCACGTTTTAGATGAACACATAAGCTTTACCTAAACACATCCGCTGCTCTGGTACCTGTATTCCAGACTATGGAGCTGGCTAATAAAGCACAGAACAAAGGTTTTATGGATACTAGAAATTGCTGTGTGTCCAGGTGAGATACAAGTGAATTGAAAAACCGAGAGTCCAAAGAAGGGGAAACCTGACCTAGAAAACATTTCCTGGTACAACCAAAAATTCCTATACAAAACTCAGAGCGCACAGTTGAGCTGTTCCACATATCCCAGGTAAGCTTGGCCTCAGACCAGAAATATAGGGCATTCGTGCCTCTACAGCTGTATTTAACCTAGAAGCCTGGCATACATGAAGCCACTCAGCTATCCTGATCAAGCCTTTCTGATCATCTGCTCCTTGCCCAGCACAGCACCCCAGAGTTCACTTCATTCCCAGGAGTATATGTCCCATTAGGCACAGTGCTCCACGAGCACCAAAGCCTTCATCTCCCCTTACCACGAATCCAGCCTACACATACACCTCCCCCAGCCTTCCCTTTCTCCTTGAGTAGAAGAAATAAAGCCTCCACAGCACTCACCTGCATGATGTGAATACCCACACGGCTGTACACACCTGAGCAGCAGTGCCCCACTGCCAATGATTACTCCTTGTTTAGTTTCTGTCCCATGTCAGCAGGAAGCTACAAGAAAATGCTGAATGCAGTACTTCAGTATTAGATATATGCTACAGTGTTACATTTAAACTTTAAAATTGTGTTAATTAAATAGCTCTACCTCAATTAGTCTCCACAGCTTAGAGAATTTCAACTGAACCTTTTAAAAAAAAATGTTTTCTCCTTTATCTTTTTTCCTAATTTTTGCATTTCTTTCAGAACAGTCATTCAAAGAGGTTTAATCTGATTCACTTTGTTTTTTAATTGATTCAAATTCCAGACTGTTTTACATCTTTCAAATGCCTTGAACAGTGATGGCAGGGAAATGCAGATCTATTCTAATAATAAAAAAAACTGCCCTCAAGGCTTCCATCCTCATCTAAAGAAAAACACCAAAAGCACAAAATCCTGAGGTAGTACTTTGCAAGAACCTGCATAATAGACATGAACCCTGCGGAGAAAACTGCAGGGTTTTTTAATCCTCAGCAGGAAAAAAACCGACGTGTTACTGGATTTTCTTTTAATCATCTCTTCTTATGGCTTAAAAAATATAACAGGCACACAGAAGTAATGGCTTCAGGTTTGGGATTCCTTGGGGTGGGAGGGAAGTTTTTTCATTGCTCTGGCTTTTTATAGCCAGAGTCTGGTCAGATAGAATCTGATCCTACAGTGGATCCATCAGCAGCTCTTCCACCCACATGGGCCCATGTATAGCCAAGCAATGCTTTTAATTCTAATCTGGTCCTAGATTGTCCTGAATGGAAGTACAGAGATCCAAACGAGTTTTGATATTGCTCTGCCCATAGCTTTAAATGGAAAACTAATCATCTAAGCCTCTTTAAATATACTGAAAAGAATATGTAACATGCTGAACGCGGAAATCACTGTCAAACAACAGAAAATAAGTTTTCTTTTGAAAAAGCAGGAGAAGTGTGGGTTTGGCTTTTCCATAGATGTCTGTGAAACTGGAAAGAGAGAGAGACCCCCTTTGCCTTTTCTGAACACTGAACATACTAAAAGACTGGCTGATACGCCATTTCTTCCCAATTTTCCTCTAACTTTTCCCAGATGCCTGCACTGCTCGTGTCTCAGCTCCCTGTTTCGCCATGGCCTACTCTGTTATTCACACTGCTCCGTTTCTCACAGTATCTAACCTGCCTGTTCTCATGCTTAGTTTCTTCTCCTACAGTCTCTGAAAAGTTCTTGACTTTATGAATCTGCTGACAATAAAGTATTTACAAGATATAATGCTGTCCCAGTGATTTTTCTTACTGTACTGCACCACACAGAGTTTCTTCAATATGTCCTGATTTAATCCGGATTTTAAATTCCCCTTGGTTTGTGCTTTTTGTATACTTTTAGAAACTCTGTGAATCACATCAATCCTCCTCTCTGCATTTTAGATTTGTTTCTGGATATGAAATGAGCATTGTCTGGTAAACATGTGGTGGACGCTCCATACAATTGTCAGACATGAGCATTAGAACAAACAAAGGAAAGGAAAAGAAACCTTGCTTTGACTTTAGCCATGAAGAACACTTACTCTAATACTTGCTTCCTGTGTGACTACATCTAGAAATCTCTTTAGTCATTTCACAGTGCCTGTTTAGACATAAATCCCACCAAACACCAAAATACTAATTAGGCCCCGTCTTATGCAAGAGCAATCTAGGAGTCAACACAGCTCCTGAAGGTAACTGAGGAAAAGTAGCACAGAAAAGTGGTGGATTGCATAAGCCTCTTTTTTCAAATTGGGAATTTGATGCCATTACCAAACAATTTTATAAAGCTCATCAGGAGCTTTCTATCAAAAGGATTTTGTTGATTTAGCATGACTGTGAGTAAACTATGGGAGAGAGGATTCACCAAAGAGAGGATCCTTGGGCCCTTAGCCCTTCTTACATTCTCAGGAGGCTGAGAAGTACTCACAGAGGTAAATGAGAGAAAGCAAAGTATGCTGCTGCCTATTTGGCATTCCTTTCCCAGGATTTTTAGCTACAGGGTAGCAAGGCCTGAAGACGAATGCCATGGGGGAAAATGGGAGCAAAGAGGACACAAACTTTCCCCCACTTCAGCTTCATGGACAGCCAGGTACGTGCTGTACATCACAGCTTGAAGCAAAACCGTCTAGATGTTTCCAAATAAGGTGGTGGCTTTTGAACAATTTATTCAGATTTTTTATGTCCACTCATGCGAATATTCCAGCCTGCACCAGGACAAAACAACAAATGTTGAAGAATTCATTTTTCCCCTGGGATGAAAAACCTAATTTCTAGTCAGCTACAGAAAATAAACAACTCACAGTAGCTTAGAGGCTTAATTAAAAGCAGACTATACCTGTGGTAAGTACTGGCAAACATAGACTTTTTAATGGCTTCTGTGAGCAATCAAAAAAGAACAAACAAAACAACACACCCTGCTTGACTTTGCAATGTAAGGAGAAATGGAGTCCTGAAGAGCAGCCAGGCTTTGGGACCCTGACCTTTGCTGATGGTACCCTTGAAGATAAACAAGACTAAGGCAAGTACTTAAGTGATACATAGGGTAGAAAACATTACTTTAACAAGATGTATTTTATAGAACTGTGTGCTTTTACTACCAGGCCACGATTAAGACCTAATTCAAAAACAGAAATAGGAGGAGACAGTGGAAACAAAATTTATTATCACCACCGGTCAGACAGCAGTTTCTCAGCACTTGCGGTTCAGACAGGGAGCTGGGATGCAACTGGTCACCTTGTGGAAAACGCAGTAATGCAGGAATACTCAACAGAGACTACACGGGCCAGATTTTAAAGAAATTCTTATACTAAAACCTGCAGAGTTTAATTTTATTTTAAAGGATTGTTTACTGCAAACCTTCTAAGAAAGATCCTAGCTTGCTCCAAGTTCCTATCAAGCTCTCATCCTTGTACTGCTCTAAAACACATCTCATTTTCGTGAATGGTTTCTAAATGGCCCATTTGTTTACAAGTCCCTTTTTGCTGTGCTGGATCTTCCTCCTGGTAAGAGAGCCAGACTTCACACTAATAGTAGTGTCACAGCTAGTAGACCCCCTGCAAGCTTAACGCTCATTGCTGCTGCATTCACCGGCTCCTAATGAAGTTGTTCCACATTGATTCATTACTAGGGAGAAGATGCAATAGCAAATTCTTTCAGTCTTGCTGACTTGTTCATCTGCTGTACAAATAAATGGGGGGGGGATTTGGGGGAGTGGTAGGTGGCGAAGTCTGGTTAATTTGGTAACAGGAAGGATTTCCTCATCGAAACATCAGAGGCAATAAATAACCATTCAGTGGGTCTTTGTTTTCTTGATTATTACATGTCCATAATAAAGACAATACATCTAGTGTTACATTTAAATGAAGAAAAAAATTATATCATCATTTTTACCAAAGTCATGCAGGGGAAACATAAGATGTTTGCAAAGAAAAGTTATAATGGAAAATAAAACACACACAACTTATAACCGACTTTAATCCTTTTTCTTCTTTCTTTAGACAAGCTCATTAAAGAAAGAGAAGTGAATTTCTGCAGTAGCTGGTCACAAGGCTCTGATGAGCAATCAGCACTGTGCACTGAAGCATGAACTTTATATGTGTACAGAAAATCACAGTTCAACAAATTCCCCAGATCAACCTGGAGATGGAATAACAACAGAATTAGATGTGTTATTACAGATACTGACCCAAAAAACCTTCATTCATGGTCTTTAATTTGCCTTTCCCTTTGCTTGCATCCCAAATGACAAGCTGAGACTGTCTTCGCTTAGTCACTTCTGTGATGAAGAATTTGATGAAATTTCTGCAAGTCAGAAAGATTATTGCTTTATTTTAATTTTGATGTTGTTTTTCTTATGTTGTTATTCACATAGAAGCCACATGTGGATAAAGAAAATGTCATGGTGTACTGGCTTTGAATAAAATAAATTTCTCACATCCATTTTTTTCATGTAGGAAAACATATGAAGGATCCTGCATTTCTTCCACTTTTCCAAGGGGAATCACTAGGTAATTTTATCTTTGCCAGTGAAAGCAGCAACAATTTTTAAATGTAGCAGTTGGGATAATTTTAGTATTTCTTGTTGTCTACAAAGGAAACTTCTTATCCAAATTTACCTCCTCCCTGTAAGCTTGCCACCATGTCCCTGCTCAATGTGCTCTCCAAATGGCAGCTCCAGCTCTTCCATGCTGCGTGAGCTGCAGCCAAAATGCGAGAGCCTCTGGGTTCACCCAGCACCTGCAGCCAGCACATAAGTCAGCATACTGGTTCCTGCCAGGGTGGTCAGCAGTCCGCTGAGGTAGGCAGATTTTGGTATTAAATTACAAGAATTTATTAGGTCCATCATTTTTTTAGTGTATATTTGCTTCTGTTCTTCTAACTAGTCTTAGCAGGGCCTGTTTTCAGGAGCAGGACATTCCACTATGCATCACATGCTGTCAACCAGGCTGTCAGCCTTACATGTTCATGAACAACTAATACATTTATCCACAGGTAAAGGGAGGAAGGTCAGGAAAAAACACCATAAAATCAATATCTAGCTTTTTTTTTTTCTTTTTCACACCATTTATTACAGTTGGAACCAGTGGCAGACAGACCCTAAAGCCAGGTGTTGGGACAAGACTATTTCCAGTCATTCCTCCTGCCATGCAAAGGCTGCTGCAGCACTTGTAAGCAGCAGCCTCCAGCTTCTGAAATTAGAGTTTTCTCACTTCTTGGGTGACCCAGGATATAACAAGATTCTCATTTGCAGAGGTAAAAAGTAACTTGGTCTTGAATACCAGGCAATATTTTTATACTTCAGTTCAAAGTTTTTTCTTACCAGGCAAATGAGAGGTGCCTCATAAAAATGCTCATAATAACTTCACTTTAATAACTCCCATCTGTCATGGGGCTTCAGACTTATCTCACCTCATTCAAGTCTTAAGCCAAAGTAATACCAGGGACACCAGCAGCACACAGTCTGCCACTTCATCTTTTTTTATTTTGTTACCTTAACTCTTTCCCTTATCCCTCTCTCCCTCCAGTTGCCCGATACTTTTAAGATATTTGATCACTAAAATCTCTTATGTAATACATGTTCCTTTAAACAAGAGATTTTTAGAGCCACGTCCTTGATGTATGAGCTTAGTAAGGATGAATATGTAATGGGGAAATAGCACTGCAGGGTACACTCATCCCTGGGTCAGACCTGTTTTCACATTCCCCTTGCTGCTGGCCAAAAGGCAGTGGCTGTTGCCAGCCTCAGCTAACCACATCTCACTGGTACAGCATCCAGCATCACCTGCCCCTGTCAGCAGGGCAAGAGATTCTTCCAAATGCCAGATGGCATCACAGCTCCTGCTGGCATCAAGAGCCAAAACCACCCCGTGCAATGATGCTTGCAGATAATACACACATTTACTTTATTCACTAAAAGCATAAATTCATTATCATGTTTTGAACAGTTCCAAAAGACTAAAAGAAATACAGGTGTGTCTGGACAGACTCAGTTTCCCCTACTGGTATTGCTTGAAGGCTTCTTCCCTGCTTCTGCCCCAGCCACCTGTCCAGTGGGTCATCCTCCATGCCCTCCTCTGCAACCATCAGCCCTATGGAACTCAAAACGCACTTTGCATGCCAGCATTGGTTATGCTTTTCATTCATTTAAAGTCTGCAAAGACGTATATCCTGACAGTCAGTAAAGTGTCCTGTGGTGAATGCCAAGGTTTTCTCCCCGTCTACTCCTGTTTTGAGCCCTGCAATTGAGGTCTCCTTTAGCCTTACTTCAGGTCCCCATACTAGCTTCTTGATTCAAAGCTCCTGGCCCACGAGCACAGCATCACCTCTGCAGTTCTCCAGTTTAAGTGCCCAGGGTGGTGGCACATAGAATTCCACCACTCACCTTTATGACTGTGAATGCTTGAAGGTCCAGAAAGTCTGGGAATAAAGTTAACATCTTCAGAGGTTTCCTTTCCATGGTACTGTCGCAGTGTGGCCAGATTCCTCACAGAACACATTTGATGTCACACCAGTGATGGAGGATTTCCCTGAAGGTGTTTCAATTAGTTCAAGCTGGCTTATTGTGCCATAGGGGATCATAAAGGTCCTATGCCTTTACCATCACAGAGCTCTGAGCTGATGTGTCCGATAGCAGCCTGCATCAAATCTGTTTGCCATTAAATCATTAGTGGTCCATAAAACTTGAAAATAAACCAGGCTACTATTCACCAGATTGGGACATTTCTTAATCTCATGAAACACACAAAAATAGCTATGCTAATGACATTGTTATGAATATGATTTTCTTTCTCGTCATTACTATTTTAAAGTGACTTAAATGAACTAGTAATCACCATAGCAACAAAGCAGCAGCCAGAACTACTATCAAGAGAATTTGGTGTCTTAAAAGGGAATGTGGTTTTTTACATCTTTTCAGTGAAAGGTGGGTTTCTTCTCATTTTGAATCTGATAGCAGATCAGAAAGAAACAGGAAGAAGAGATGAAAATTCTCATGAAGGTATTGAATATCCTCAAATCTACACTTCTTATTTATTGATGCAAGGTTTAAGGGGCATAAATAGAGGAGCAAGTAGGAATCAGTATGTCGGGAAGAATCTATGTAAATAACACATTCCAGTAGCAAAAAGGCAACGTTGCACCTGGGAAAGCAAATAGCTGAGGTCTGGAAGAAGGTCACAGTGTCTTGGTGCACCTCAGGCTTCGGGTTATTTTTTTAAGAATAGCTTTTCCTGCTTCTGCCTCCTCCTTCCATTGGCAAACACTTATCGACCCTTAAAATTACCTATAATGGTATACATCACAGTCTAATATCATTATTCTAGTTGTTCCTTAGGCTGTGGTAACCAAAGTTAATTATATTCGAGATGAGATACAAAAATTTTTAAACACTGTGTCGTGCAGCCTGCCTTAAAAAGTTTAGCTCTGTCTACAATAAATAATTACATTGATATAGCTGTCATTGTCTGCTGCCTCTTTCCTATTCTTCCCTGTTCTAGAAGACTTGATAGGTCTCAGGAAGAAGCAAACTGAGACACAACAAATTGTTTAAAACCCTCTCTCCATTACTATTTTTTTTTTTAATACTGAGTCGTATCTGCACATATGCCTGAGAAATTATCTGGATAAAAAACACCCCCTGTGAAAACTGAGCCAGCTGTAGCTGAGGTCAGAGTGCTGGGATGTTCTTTTGCCACAAGCCTTTCACCAGGCCACAGCAGCAGGGCCAGAGAGGATCTAGGTTCTGGGCTGGGAAGCAGGGGGAAGCCAAAGGCCAGTTTCTCCTTGGTCAGATCCTACTCTCTACTTACATTTTCTTGCCAAGCCACCACCAACAGAAGGGTTCTGGGCTTCCCAAAAAGAAAGATACAGCTTGACATGAGCCAGTGATGTGTCTCACAGCTCAGAAGGCCAGCTGTATCCTGGGCTGCATCAAAAGGATCGTGGCCAGTAGGTTGAGGGAGATGATTATCCTCCTCTAGTCTACTCTCGTGAGACCCCACCTGGAGTACTGTGTCCAGTTCTGGAAACCCCAATATAAGAAGGATATCAAACTGTTGGAATAGCTCCAGAGGAGGGCTGTGAAGATGATCAAAGGGCTGGAGCACCTCTGCTGTAAGGACAGGCTAAGAGAGTTGGGCTTGTTCAACAGGGAGGGCTTAGAGCAGCCTTCCAGTACCTGAAGGGGGGCTTACAGGAAAGCTGGGGAGGGACTTTTTACAAGGGCATGTATTGACAGGATAAGGGGAAAAGGCTTTAAATTGGAAGGGGGAAGATTTAGATTGGACATGAGGAAGAGATTCTTAACAAAGAAGGTGGTGAGGCACCGGAACAGGCTGCCCAGGAAGTGTTCAAGGCCAGGTTGGACAGGGCCTCGAGCAGCCTGGTTTGGTGGGAGGTGTCCCTGCCCATGGCAGGGGGGTTGCAACTGGATGATCCTTAAGGTTCCTTCCAACCCAAACCATTCTATGATACTATGACACTATGAAAATGTCTAACTGCAGTTGTTCTATTTAGACACTAAATTCGCAAAATAGACAGCAGGTACAGGCAAGACAACTGTCTGCACACAAGTACAATTTAGCAGTCTTAAATGACAGTGGTTTGCAGTGTATGGTCCCTTCTGATCCTACAAAAAAGGCTGTGATGAGTATTTTCTGCTCTGGCGGGGCTCTCCCTTGGCATGCTTGGAGTGCATGGGGACAGTGCCCTGACAGCCTAGGCATAATGTGAGCATACTCTCTGGAGTTTGGAGCTCAGGAGTGAGCTGTGGGCAGAGGAGGGACTGGGGGAATGGTAGACAACTGCCCCCAACAACGCTGGCCAGCCCTGGGTTGATCAAGTTACCAACTTAACATGACATACATCGCACCTTGAAGGCAAATATCTTTTCCCAGATACTTCCAGTCATCTCACCTTGCTGGAGCTTGAGGAAGATACATCATCCTTCAAGAAATGAGACCTCCCTATCCCTCCCCACCCTGCCAACAGCTGCCAGACCACTGAATTGAGAGGTTTGATAAATCATATTACTTCAGCCTTTAGCCTCTATCTCGGTACAAAAGCAATTCAGTATTACAGATCAACCATATTAATTGCATTGTTTTTCTTGGAATGCACAAGTATAGTTTTCTTCTTACAAGGGTGTTGGGTGAATGTTAAAAACTTGCATCCCAATGCCACTGTAATCACTAGGCATGGAGACCTTT
Source organism: Dromococcyx pavoninus (assembly GCA_033558185.1). Lineage (NCBI taxonomy): Eukaryota > Metazoa > Chordata > Aves > Cuculiformes > Neomorphidae > Dromococcyx > Dromococcyx pavoninus. Next base: position 2,086,535 of record JAUMJL010000735.1, read on the forward strand.
TCAAAGGCCTGCATGCTGATCTGTAGCCAGATGTTATTTTCATCTCACTGCTGACAAGTGTGCAGAAACTGCCAATGAGCAGATCTAAAGCAGTAGTTCTTCTGAGTTCATGACATCCCTGGGTATTGCCTCTGGGCAACCTGTTCTAGTGCCTCACCACCCTCACAGTAAAAAATTTCTTCCTAATATCTAACCTAAATCTCCCCTCTTTCAGCTGAAAACTGTTACTCCTTGTCCTATCACTATAGACTCTCCAATAAAGGGCTCCTCCTCTACAGCTTTCCTGCAGCCCCTTCAGGTACTAAAGGCTGCTGTAAGGTCTCCCCAGAGCCTTCTCTTCTCCAGGCTAAACAAGCTCACTTCTCTCATCCTGTCCTCATATCGGGTGTTCCAACCCCCCTGGTCATCTTCATGGCCTTCCTTGCCCGTATTTCAACAGCAAATTAAGAGAGGGAAAGGGTTTTTGAGTCCCCTCAGCCACATCAAAAGTAAAAGGAAATAGAGACCAAGGATGCCTGCCCGGCACAGCAGTCCCCTCAGCTCTGCTGGCAGTGCTTCTGGTTTGCAGATTTGGTCTTCATAAAAAAAGCGATCAGGTAGTTCCTGCACTTCAGGAACTACACTAATATAAAAACAAACAGAGTCACACTTAATAACAAAGGACAAACAGTGCAGGACAGGTGAGACTCCTCTGTAATGGTGCCTTGCTCTCCTCATCAGGGTTGCTCTCATGACCTTGGCACAACGCACAGTGCAAGCAGCGCAGTCCTTCCCACGCAGAGCTGGCTGGTTAAAAACATGGACACAGTAATACAGGTGGAAACAAGAGTAGCAACCTAAACAAGAACTCTGTTTTGCTAAGAGAAAACTTCAGATTTTGACTAAAACCTTTCCAGCTGCAGCCGCAGGAGAGAAGAGTGGGACCACTTCTACCTCTGCCCACCCACCGGCGGCTTGGTGACGGCACTGGCCCAACACACCAGTTGCCAGAGGTGCAAACCCAAGTGCTTCTGTTACAGCTGGGACAAACTAGACTGTGATAACTTTCCTGACCAAGAGGAGAATGAAGCAGTGACTTGCACCCAGGTGGGACAGCACTTCGCTTCAACCACTCTTTGTGCTAGGGGGACCTGAACAGCTTCCTCCCATCTCCCTGTGCAGCTGTATAAGAACCTGGAGATCCAGGCCAAAAAGCCAGCTCGGGACATTTGGACAGCTGCAGGGCTGAGTGCCCAGCAAAGGAGCTTTAAAGCACCAATACCTGGGATTTCATCCCACTTGGAGATACAGCCTTGCCAGAAATCAGAAGTCTGAGTTTGTCACAACCATGCCCACCCCATCTGTGTCCCATTGCACAGCACGCAGTATCTCACACCGGGTGATCTCCTTCTCAGTGATCTTATGCGATTGCTGAAATGACACTGTTGAAAGCAAGGGAAAGTGTCTTTCATCAGGGCTTTCTTAATAAGTAATGAAAAAGTCTCATTTGCAAAAGCAAGAACCAAGACTTAGAAGTAAGTGAAACCTACCACCTATACTTTGATTTCATAGTCACCAGCAATGTCAGCACTAAGGAATCATAGAGAAGGAAGATTTTAATACAGCGTTACAAAGGGTCAACGCACCATGAGAAACAAGATGAAGCTCCACCTATGAGCAGGAAGGCACTTCCATGCCAGGTGAGCACTGTGAATAATGATGATGCCCTTTGTACCTTTGGAAAATGTCCTAGAGTATGACCACTAACCAACACCATTTATATGTTTCCTGAAGGCATCTGAATACAGGAAAGCTCTGCATCAACACACCAAATTTTACCCCTGTGAGTAAAGCGAAGTAAATGCTACCATTATATATATATATAATCTCCACCAAAAAAAAAATGTTAATTTAGTCATTCCCCCCTCCAACTTTTTTTCTGCAAAGAGCTTCTTTTTTTCCCAAATGCTTCTCAGACAGCATCTCTGCAAATTTATAGACTTGCATGGTATTTTTAGGGATTATTTGGTTTAGAAACAGCTCATTATTCCTTATTCCTGTTGTGTTAACAGGAATGCTGGTTAACATTTGTCAACAGCTAATGACATTTCTGGCCAGTGGAGATGATTTTTCAAAAAGCAAAAATAATACTGAATATAGTTGTTTGATTTACAGACTTTATATTAGGAGCATTCCTTCCCAAATAGTTATTTGACCTAAAAAACTAGGGAGAGGATTTTTAGACATTCTTACTGACTTATCTGTAAGAGTTTAAAACCTCATCCCTGTGCTCAGGAGTAGTATGGAGACGACTGAGCAAATAATGGCTTAGGTTCAGTCCTTCACAAATCCCATTTTGCAGTAGGCAGCTACTTCTACATTTATTCTTTTATGAACATGTTCTATTTTACATGGGCTTGCACCAGTAAGAAAACTGGCTTTGCCAAGAAGAGATTGTCTGCTTTGAAGAGCTCACTCAACAGTTTCAAGCAGCATCCTTTCCCTTCAGTTGCACAGGTCATCAGAAACAAAGACACAACACATCAGCATGAGAAAATGGAAGCCACTGTGTAATCCAAACCAGCAGAGATTGTAATTTAGTTCCAATTTACATAAAGTGGAAGATGTAAGAGGTGTGAGACAGCTTTAGTGAACTTGTGACATGTTCATCAGGACATGGTCAATTGGTATTTCTAAATAATCAGGACTGAATGTACAATGGTATTTTTGTCAGAGGAAGAAAACTGAAACAACAATGAAGCAGGAAAACTCAGGTAAGAGGAAACAGAAGAAAGCTCTCAATTCAAAACACGAGCAGTCAGAGACAGCAAATCAGAAATTTGGCCAACTTAGGAATGAAAAAAGAGCAACTTCTTTTTGGACATAATTCTCCTAGAACTTTCAACTAGATTGTAAGGTAAAAGCCAGCCACAAATCATTAAATGAAGTGAGGATGAGGAGAAATTTCTGGTCTAGACATGTATGTGTCAGTATGATTTTATCCTTTTATACAAGATCATCCAGAGACAAAAAAAAAGAGCAGGGGATAAAGAAAAGAGACGCAGTAAGCCAAATGGGCCAAGTGATTTTGGAGGAAGGTTTGTATACGCACATAAGAAGCAAGAAAAAAAACATAAAGGCAAACAAATACAGAGAATTAAGGGAGGAAGAAGTATAAGGCAGAAGCTATAGAATAAATAAATTCATTATTTAATAGAAAAGCATGGTGAAAAAGGAAGACTGAAGGAAATCATTCTCCACATACAGCTATTTTCCATGGAAACTGGCAAAGACAGGGATTCAAAAGCAGAGATTTTGTCCATTTCTCATCTTGAAAAGGCTGTGAAGTACACAAGGTATATAAAAGAGCCAGCTACTTAAACACAGAAACAGGTATTTATCTTCCCCTCATTTTCCCCACCAAATCCAACCTGGCGAAATACAGCATCAGTTCAGGCTAAATATACCAAAGATGTTCACAACTATATCCTTGAGGCACTGCATTAAACCAACTTAACTTTTGGAGCATCCACAGCTCAGCGAGGACACTGTTGCTGCAAGGGACTGGTCCCTTCACAGTGCCCTGACTTCCCCAATGCAGAAAAGGACTCCTCACATCTTCAGTACTTTTTTCTCATGATGTAGGAAAAATACCTGAAGCTCTGAGATCAGCTAATAATTCATGGGTAGAACATTTAACTTATCCTAAAGCTGTCTAAACAGAGGAATGTAGTTAATCCAGGGATTCGGTAGAGGAACTCAGACAAAGATTAAAAGTAACAGCAAAGAACCTCTCCGCTTCTGCAAACTGAATGCTGTAACTGCCCTCTACCATTAATTCAGGTACTGCACACTTCTATCTGCTCACCTGCATTAAGCCAGTACGTGGTGGTGACATCCTGCCAGCATCCCTCCTTTCCTTGCACAGGCATTAGAGTTACATAGACAGCACATAAGAACTCATTCAATTCAATTCTATTAATTTCATGGACTGCTAAAGAGAGCTTGAAAAAGCAAGTGCCATTTTCAGGATTGTCCCCTCCTCCCAAGTGTCATGCAGTCTATGGCTGAAACTAGGCTCCACACTCTCCTTCCACAATGATTCAGGCAGGCAAGTTTGAATCCAATCTCTGTGCTGCAGATGAAACTCAACTTGTACAAATATTTAATGAAAAATGCATTAAAGTAGTATAAGAGTGAAGTTAATTATTCTCAGATCACATAAAATAGCAGCTTAAAAGTACCATTGCATTGCCAGATGCGTCGCTGCCATAATGAGAAAATTAAATATTGAAATAAATAGGACTGGCACACATTCAGGACTAGAGGATCTGTCACAGACTGATCTATGTGAGCCGAGCAAAACACAGAAAGGAGCACTGCAGAGGCAAACAAATAGGTCTGGATTAGATGACCTGGTATTACATTCCTAACTGCAGACAAAGGCCTGTGTACCCAGTGAAAGCCAGCACTGTGCATCCAGCACGGATAAAGAAGCCCTGTCATTTATCCCGAGCAAGGTTACAGGTTACACAGAAGCACAGCCAAAGGCTCAGCAATTTAAGTACCTGTCCATGTGACTGATGAGCTGAAGTGACGGCAGATGCTGCAGAAGAACAGCTGTGTCTGGATGTGCAATGCTTCTGCTGAGCACACCTCCTCCATGCCTCTGGAACAGGGCTTATTCTTACCTCCAGTGCCCACCTGTAGCACAGCTTTCACCTATTTACTTCATGGAGGAGCTCTCAAATACAAATGTGTACTCCTACAAACAGCCTCATGTCACCCATGCCCTTCTGCACTGGCAGCATCCTAGAAATCGCTGGTTGCTTTTCATCCCTTAAATTAATTGTACAATGACAAAGCAACAGATGTACTTACAGTCAAAGATCTCATAAAAAATGTACTTATGCTCTCCAATATATTAACAGGATTATTTAAAATAAAAGCATGTTCTTTCGGCTTCCAAAGCAGCGAGAAACAAACCCCACCTGCCTCCTGTCCCAATGAATCCGTCAAAAAGCATGAACTCGCCTCATTTCAAGAAATCAGGCACACTTCTGATAAATTGAAGTTTGTAAAAACTGTTAGCACAAAGCATTTTTAGGTTTATTTAAATAAAAATTATAATTTATACAAGACTTTTTAAACAAACAAGATTTCTTAAAAAATGTACAGGGCAAATAATTTCATTATTTCAATTCTTCATACAGTATAAGTCTTTTGTCAAACAAAAGTTACACTGATAATGAATTATTTACAACTTCAAAATATAGACTCAAACTTCAGACATAAAAATTTTCACATCCATTATATTTCAATGATTAGTAGAAATTAAACATCTGCCAAAATGTACAGAATTCAATAAAAACTATTAGTGTTTTTAATACAAGTTTAAGTAGCCAAAAAAAAGTACATCCTTTCATCTCTTCACAATTGGCTAAAATCTCTTTTCTCTTTGTGTGCAGGATCAAGGGTAGGGTTTTGCTGCTGGCATCCTGTGTGATGTTGCTACTAATAAATAGCTTGTTTCATTCAATCCTGCCTCACAAAAGCAACAGTGCATGGAAAGGCATGATTTCATATTTCAGCTTTTTTTGTCTTTTGAATTTAAATGATTACTGATAAAGAATTAAAGCAGTCAGTTTTCATCTCCCTTTTTTGTTCTCCTTAAAAGGGACTCAAACTAACCAATGCACTTCTAAAGAAGTTAAATCCAATTACACGTGAATGATCCAGCAATGAACCACAGACATGAACAGAACTGCAAATATAAACAGCAACCAGACAGAAAGACAAGAACATCACCTTCTGCTATCAGAAAGTAGCACTTCACATTTAGTGGTACAATCCAGCCTGCTACTGAAGGACAGCAGGCTATACTGTAAAATTACGTACAGATTGGAATTTAGGGTGAACTTCAGTGTAATAATACAAGTCAAGTGTGTATTTACTCACTGCCCATCCCCTCCTGCCCTCCAGACCTCTGAGGGTGTCACAGGAGGAAAAGCACAGGAGTACCTGTGAGCAAATACGCCCAGGTTATCTTACACAGTCTCCAATGTTACACACACCACAGGAGCAGTTATGTAGCAGGAACCTGGAACTCAATGTAAAGTGAACTTTGCAAAATATGTACATAGATGTTTGTCAGTTATATTACAACTCTATTTAAAAAAAAAAACCCAGTCTGTTTTCTATATATCAGAATGAAACAATGTTGCATTGCAGTTTGCAGTAGGTTTTAAGAATTGCTGATTTTTAAGTCCACACTTAAAGTGTAGATCAAATTTCAAACATCAACACATTAGATTTTATAAAAAGTTGCTAATTTCTTCATCCAGAAAAAAAAAATTAAGCACATACTGTACACGTGGGGCATTTCAGTCTGGGAAAAGGATAATGATTTTTCTCCCTCTCTGAAGCTTAGGTATGGTTAATTGTCCTGGCACCATCAGCACGGGATCTATAGAATGCCCAGGAACCAGAATCTAGGACAATATATACTATTTATCCACTAGGGTCAACAAATGAAGGGTGGGAGGGGTAATAACTTCAAATCAACTGATTTCCTACTGAAAGTTCTGTTGTGATAAGAGTGAAGGTATAAATTACACTTTGAAAAATGATACAAAAATAAGAAAAAGAGCATGCTCTCTGTAAAAAATATAGTTTTCTGTTTCTTCAAAAAAAAATAACATTAAGCACACTCACGGGATTTTTTCTTAAGACAAAATGAATGAATCTGATTAAGATTTATCCAACATTAAGCGATTTTAATGCCTATTTGTTAGTCACACTTACTATTCAAGGAAGTTTCCAGAAAGGAAACCAAATTATAATATGCAGCAATCACAAAAAGAGATTAACTGATTTCAAGGTAGGTTTGATGAGAAAAATTTAAGATAAAGGATTTTTACTTAAACAGAAAACCTGCATGTGTAAAATAAAGAAACCATGAACAGTCAAGCTAGATCCATATTAGATGGTGACAAAATGGATTTCCCACCAGCTTCTCTTATATTTTAAGTTTTCAGGCCCTGAGTTACACCATAGCTAAGGAGTGTTAGAAATGCATCCCTTTTTCAGGTCATGTAAAGACATGTTGAATTGCTGCTCTCAAGGGAGAACTCATAACTAGCATTTCAGCCATTACAGTGCTCCCCTGCTCTCGTTCATGTTCCTACTCAGGGCATAGAATTTTACCCTGTCAGTGTTTCACTTTACAATACCCAACCAAATCACAATATTCAACACCATTTTTTCATAACAAGTTCATATTAAGCTCTCCATATCCCACCTCTTTGTGGCCAGACTGAAATAAGGTTTGTACAGCTTGATTGCCATCTTCGTTATTACTGCTGCATTTGTTGAGAGACAAAAACTGTGCTAAATGAAACACCCTTTAGTGTCTGTCTCCCCTCCCCCTCCTTCATTTTACCCTCTTCTCTATAAAGAAAATCCCTGTTTAAAATAGAGAAAAACCCTATGAAATTAAGTCCCATTTTTACATAAGCATTTGCATCTCCATTGCTTTTTGCAGGGACATTCACGTAACGTCTGAAGACATCCATACTACTCAAACTCAGAAGACACAGCAAAGGAAAAGACATATGGGAAGGCTTTGCATAACTCCCACTGTGCTTTCATGAAAATGCAAATAAAATTCTAAACCTCTCAGATGGGTACTATTATATAGAGTATAAAAGCTTTCTAATATTAAAGACAAAGGTCAATGTGTGCTTTGCTGCTAGAAAGGCCTGAGAAGGTTTAAAGAAGGAGCACAGCCTTCCTGTTTCACCTGGCAGTTAGGTTTAATTGTTACTAAAATTTAATTTTGCAAGGGGAAAGACAACAACATACCAATGCCCCTCAAACTCTGCTCTGAAAAGGAACTCGTGCTTTCAGCTGCTATATTACGTTCTTATTTTATTACAAGGTAACCCAAGAGAAAAGCCAAATTAAAGAGTCATGTCTCAATTTAGTTTCATTATTCCCACCTCCCCCAACATAAAAAGCCTGCAAGTCTTTTATGCATTAACATACAAACACCTTGTACATACAACATGTACAATAGTTCAGCCCTTCTATGACAAGTACCTATAGAAATACAAATATATGATGCCTAACATTCTAGGAACAACATTTTGGTGTCCTCTTTTATAAAAAGTATCTGCCTTCCTTCCTTCCTCTTACTTTGGTTAATTAGGAAAGGAAGATACAGCTACAAACTTTCTCCTCCAATTCACTGTACAAGCAATTTAAATGTCTACGCAGGAAAAACTAAACTTAACCAAATCAGCAAAATATCCTTATGCATTGTAAGAATTAGCAAGAAGGAGTTATTTTAAGTGCAGTTATACATATGGAAATACCGAGATGATAATACTTCCATGGTGTTGCTATCAGTTTTAATAAAAAAACCAATTAAAAACTGAGAGCTAAGGAAAGAGACTTCATGCTGCTGCAGTCATCTCATATCTCAGGGAAAAAACAACTAAGATAAAGGGAAAAACATATCCCTAGTGATATCAGTGGAGTTAAAGGAATGAATGTGTTTCATTTTGCTATTTAGTCAGTTTTCCATGTATCGTCCCAGCTTCTAATGTCAGCAAATAAACATTAAAAGTGCTTAATGTGCAAGGCTGATAGTGATGATAGCACTTTCACTCTTTTGTTTAATTTTGTTTTTTTTTTTTTTACAAAAACCTTAAAAACAAACATGAAGGTATATATAAAATACACTTGATTTATGTAACAGATAGAATATAAACCACCAGACAAGAAAAATTATTGCAAAATAGATGAGGATGTTCAATTTTTTTCACTACCACATTGTAAAATAAGAACGTTTCTTTTATATCTTCTAAGATAAGATACTAGCTCTCACTGCTTGATGATGCAGAGGTTATTTTCACATATTGGTTGAAAATTGTCTCGAAAGCTTCATCTCTGTGTACCATGGCACCAAACACCAAAGGCTAAGTGAAAGAAAAAAAGATCATGTCAGTCCAGAAAAGAAAAATCTTCCTCTAGGCATAGTTTTTGCCAAATCAACATGAACAGGAGATGAACTCTACTTAAAGTGCACTAATAAAGACAAAAAAATAATTTTCTCTACTAAATTCTTGGATATATGATAGAGTTTCTAATATTTGTCACTTCTCCATTTTCTTCCTAAAACAACCATCGCATAAAAGAACCTGCACAGAATATGAGCAATAGAGAACACTTCAACTATTTCCTCTCTTCTCAGTGCACAAAGTTTTTGTGATTGACCTCTGCCTCCATTACAGATTTCTAAAAATCTCTCTCAACCCTTCTTAGAAGTTCATAGAATATTTACTTAGGTAGGTGAACATTTTCAACCTTGTAGCTAAGAAGCACTTCTCAATATCAAACAACGAGCAGAAAGTCTGGTACAAGAGTTGTGTACCTTGGAGAAGAGTTATTTATAGGTGATTAGTTTAAAATAAGGTTTAGACATATGTTAAGAAAAGCTTCAGTCCCCAAAAGTGTATGAGGCATAGAGAAGTTTAAATGTTTAGCACCACTAGACTGAAACAGGAAAACTGCACGAGGGTCTGGACATTCCACCCCAAAGCCTCCTCACCAGAGATACTCTCAAGTCATCAGCTTTTTGTTCCAGACTGCAGCAGAGCAGCCCCCAGCCTCCTGATGAAGCAAATATTTCTCAAGTGTTATAGTAAAACAGTCAAGATGCAGTGGAACAAGCTAAACGTTTGAATTATTAAAATTCTGAAGCCAAATACATTGAATAGACAAGTGAATTAAAAAAAAAAATCCAAACACTAGCATAAGGGAAAAAAAAATAAAAAGCCTTTATGTTGGTGCTAGCCAGAGAAGGAAGACAAAAAGGGCTTGAAGTCAGGCACAGCAATAAAGCCAGCAACTTACTTTTTGTGTAGATGGTGTTGATACAGCAATTCCCATCCCTGATCCCGGGAGAACAGAGAGCACTTTATACTAAAAATAACAAAAACACAGACCAAAGGTATCTCGCATATCGAACAATTGCAAAAGGTGCTAAGATTACACAACTTGTCACTGCTGTATCCTCCCAGCCACACCTAAGAGACCTCTATTAAAACCAAGGAGAGGCCAATTGCTGTTCTCTGACCCTGCAGCCAACGGGTACAGCATCACTCTACAGCAAGAACCGGTCTCTCTTCTTCCCTCTACGTGTGTAGAGGTACATGAGAGTGTCCTGGGCATAGAACCAGGAGGTTTTCCTAAAAGTAATATCCACCCCACTGTTTAAAGGAGCAGCAAGCAGACCAGAAAAAGCTTCTTTTCAAAATTAAATAAACAAACAGGGTTTGTATAGATTGGTGGGGTGTTTTTAACAAAATCTGTAATGCTAAGAAGGAACACAGCTGGCTGAACTGGGGAATATCCCCAAAGGGGAAGAGACCTTGAATCTGGCCTGCATTTCCCACTTCCAAATAAAACCAGGCACAGTATGTTTTTATTTTTGGCTGCATGATACCTGTCTCATCTTCATTAAAAAAAACCCACAGAGGTGCAAAAGAACCTTTAGGGCAGGAAAGACCTACTGAACGACAAGCCAGCATTACTTCAAGTATGATGTAAAAATCCATCAATATGAATTAAAAATTCCAACAGGAATGTTCAAATTATGCGTAATTTTTTTGCTTTATAGGCATGATATAAAAATAAAGAATCCATTTAAAAATCCGGAGGTACTTCAGCACTACACACAGGCTGAGGTGCTTCTTTGCATGACTTAATCTGTGACACTCACAGCCACAAGACGTAATAGAAAGCAAGGGTTTCTGCATTTAAGAGTAGGACAAGTTCAGAGATGATACCAGAAAAGTGACATTAAATGCCATATAGAGTGCTGCAAGGCATGAATAAAGCCATTGGTGTCTGCAGGCTGATAAAACTCGACCAGAGGAAAGATCGCTTGTACTTGTCATGCTTCCAAACCTCTGTTGGGATGTTACTGATGGAATCTCAACTAGACAAAATTCCAGCCCGATCCAGCCTGGCTATTCCAATGCTTTACCCTTCTTCATTGACAATAATCCCCGATCCCTCTGAGGCATCTACTTTTAAGATGGTGTAGCTACAGATATCAACACTCAAACTGAAGTTAGTATTATACAATCCCTGCTAACAGTAAATCTTCTTAAAGCCTACACAGCCCTAGTCAACACAGGAGTTCAGAAACAATAATTTTAAAATAATTCAGGAGTGTAGGGGTTTAATAAAATACTTTGGTTTTATGCTCATAGTGAGTTTGCCTGTGCTGAGTCCCAATGACTAAACAAGCAGTTCTGGGAAATATTCTTGATCAAAGAATTACATTTTATTGTAAAAATTATCCATGGCATGAGTTTTCAAAATAACATAGGTAGAAATGCAAAATATGACTAGCTAAACAGACAATCAGCTTTCTCCCTTATCTGCAACACAAACCAGACATACCTTCTGAATATCTGTTATATCCGTTAGCTTTATGACTTTATTTCTTTTAGATGAGCCAGATTTGGAACTTTCAAAGCACAAGTAACTGAAAACGAGGAAAGAAAAAGCTCATTTTGATACAGTATTCTAAACCAAAGCTGTCAGTATCCTGACACTTCTGAAGTTTGAAATCTCACAGGTTAAAATCAGAAGAGGCATACTACATAATTCAGTTAGGGTTTCTAATTTAGAGCGATCATTCATAAACTCTAGCAACTGGCTAACTTGTCTGAAAGCCCAGAATATACGATATGCCCCCCCCAAATCATCTTCTAATTACGTTAATGCACTGAACAGTAAGACACAGGAAGCATATTTATCCTTACACAGTTGAAACAGCAAATCTCAAAAGGCTTAAAAATATTTTACCATCCTAAAAGAAGATTAACAGGGAGGGAAAAAAAAGTTTCATATTAATGTGATGCAGACAAAAGCTCAGATTTCTAAATGCTGGAAAAGCTCTCCATCACTAGGTGACATTGCATACAGATGAGCTTTACTTCCATTCATTACACTCCAAAGGAATTTCAGTGCAAGACCCAAACAGGAGCAACGATAGCTGTTCAGCCTTGGGGCTAAGTAGGATTAAAAAAAAAATAAAAATCAAGTACTAGTTTTGAAACCAAGGCTTGAATATCTGGGGTTTTTGTTGCACATTGTTTCAAGGAAGCTACACATTCAATTTACTTTAAAACAAGAAACTAAGAGTACTCGCCAAATAAGCATTGATCACAACTCTCAAAATACACTTAGCTTTTAGGGTTTTTTTCAGTGTGTATATATATATATAAAATCAGTATGTTATCTGCATCCAGAACTGCAGCTACTAACAACTAACTGTATAGAGCTACTCTGCATTCCCATGCAGACTTTTCCAAGGCAAAAATCCCATTTGTTACGTGTTACCACACCCCAGATTCAGCTCTCCCTCTCCTGTGCTTCCTTCTTGAGGTCTTAAAGCACCATGGGAAGACATTTTTGTTTCAAAACACTCTTAAAGGATTACTTTTAGATTAACTTTTTTTAATGCCTGTTGCATTTTCCTCCTAAGAACTGTCTGCAATGCAATGACTCACTTTTCCGTGACATAAAGAACTCCATTCCTGATGTAATCTGTGGGCATCTTCCGATCTCTGTTAATCAAGCAACAGCGCCAGCCATTTTCACACACTGAAAAAGCCATAACAAGGAATCTTACTTTAAGAAAGAGACAGGCATTAACCCAACAGCTTCCTTATAAAACAGCAGAAAACACTTAAAATTAAATTTTAGATACTTAAAACTAGAGCTGTTTACACAGAAAAGCCTAAATAAGGTGGATTTAGGCATCATAACACCTGAGTTTGGTTTTTTTAATAAAAAAAAGCAAACCAAACCACCCACACAATTATTGCCTTTAACTTGCCTATTCTATTTACATTACCACAAAAGGCACACCAGGCTGTGCTCTCTTTCAAAGAACTGCAAGGATGTAGAATGAAAGACAACTACTTCCATTCATCCTGATTTAAACCAAGTATTTTTAAGTAAAAGCTTATACCTGTACATTGCAGAGAAAGAGAATTTATCTTCAAACTATCCTTGGCTTTTTAGAAAATATTCTACTAATGCAGGCTTCCTGTAGTGTAATACCTGCCAAAGGACGCTCGTTTTCTGACAGATTAAAAACTTCATGGAAATTCCCCCTCTTGGTGGTATGAAAACGACTTGTGTCTTCATCTTTGCTTACTCCGGTCGGGGTGCTGGAGCCCATGTAACTTCTGGACGCTGCTGTTTGAAGCTGCAGAAAAATAAACATGATTCCAAAACCTGAACCACAACATTTAAGCTGTGCTCTTAAAAATAACTTGACTAACTGTTCTTCCTCAAAAAAACATCTGCAATGCAACACTTTTCATTAACTACTTCAATAAAGTTAACTTTAGACTATTGTACTGCACTATTGCTATAGCACAAAACTCTAACGTGCTATCAACATAACCTTTCAAAGTGCTGCCCTTTGCAGGGGTGAAAACACGTGGTACTAGATGCACCTATCTTAAAATATCCTTTTTCTACAGTAAAGGGACTACAGATACAGCTAAGTCACAGCACACAACTCCAATTATTATACAGGTGGAACTAACAACAGTTAATATATAACCAGTACATGGCTTGTCTTCAAGAGAAAGACCAAACATAAAATATCATTGAATAAAATAAGTTTAGAAAGAAAAATGAGCAAACAAAGAAAAAGCCACAAAAAAGTGCATTAGCTTAATATGAATACCAATACTGAAACTGAAAGAAGTTTTCCACACTACGTTCCATACCTTTTCATGCCCTGACAGCTAGCAGGAAAAGAAACAAACAAATGTGACAGTGACAAAAGAAAAAAAGTGAAACCTATTTAACAGTATAATACATAGAATAAAACATGAACTGAGTGAAGCTGCAAGATCTTGCTCACAAACCAAGAGACTATACACAATGAATGCAATTAAAAAAAGAAGAGTTATCAGTGGTTAGAGCACACCAGTTCAATTTATTCATGTTGTATAAAGAACCATTGATCTTTCCTTTGCTTTGAAGATGCACTGAATTTTGAGAGTGTTGACAAGTGAAATAAAATAGGAATGGTTGTCAGCATCCTTGCAGGGGGGGAAGGGTAGCATGGAGTTCTTAAAACCAAATACTTGAGTAAAATCTACTTTTAAACAGAGCTCCTGAACCACTGGAGACTGCCCTAGCAATCAAGTCTTGCTTCTGGAAGGAAGGCAGGCAGTTTCTTTTGGAAAGCTAGCCTGCATTTGCTTTTTCATCTTGGTGGGACACCACATGATTCCAAAGGCTGGCTTTTGTCATTGAAGCATTAACATCTCCATACTTAGCCCTACCATACACATGCAGTTAAACAACTGGCAAACTGACAACATGCAAGCTCAGGACTAAGCCCTTCTTCTGTAAAGGCTTGAAGCTGCTGGAGGACAACCAGCCTCCCCTGCTTTTTTTTTTTGCACGTTAGTTGGCAGCACTCAACACTTTGCAGGATTTAGTGCTAACAAAAGAAACCCAAAGCAAATTAAAAAAAAGCACACTTCAATTGCTGACTAGAAACCAAACTGACAAAATAGGCACAGCAGAGGGCATTTACCATCCAGCTTTTGGGGTAACAGTAATACAACGATGCCTTGGGGAAAACAATAAAGAAGGTTGACACGGAAAGCAAATGGTTGATAATCGTACTATTGCTTCAGTTACTGCCATTTTGTGGTGCCCTTAGAAATGACTGAGCCCCTAGAGTAATTTGTGTGCAAGTAAAGATCAGATGAACTTTCCGGAGGCTTTCGCTTTCTTGGACAAGTTATTTGGCTCCATATGCATGCAACCAATTGAAGCTCCACGGCCCAAAACACAGAAATGGCCAAGGCAAGATGTCTAATGCCTTCAGCGCTGGAATAAGGATTATGTCTGCTCTCTGCTACACTCCTTCCAACCTACCTGTTATAGAGAGACTAAAAAAAGGTGTTTATATTTCAGTATCACATCCTGTCCAGTGGCTGACGATGTGGGAGAGTTCTACTCTTACTTCTAGTCTTCCCTAAAACAGGCAAGTGCTTTCTTTACCCGTAAAAGAAACGGTCCATTTATCCATAACAACCCAGGCTTGAGACAACCTGTGGTCAATTACTTAAGGCATTGCATCCAATAAGCCTTAAATCTAACTGGAAGTGATTGGATTTGTAATGCTGGAAGAGTCCTGACTGTCTAAAAATGTCACCAACAACCCAGAGGTAGGAATACCTGGAGGTATTCCTTTTCACTTGGTCTGTCATTAGCTTTTGACATACCACCTTTACCCATCAGATACCACTGTCAGGATTGTTCTTGCAAGGACACTGGGTCACAGTGGTGGCATAGGCAATGAATAATGCACTGTGTTTAGGTTTACAGTATCTCGTATGCTGGTTAATAGTAAGAAGCCAAAGCAAATGTGCATATGCTGGCACTGCCTGCTTTTGGGCTCTGCTTTTTGTATTAAAAAAAGAGAAAACTACTTGTTTTTTACTTTTTTTAAATAAAAAAAATAATATTTGTACTACAAGGCTCCAAGAAATCTCTCAAGGGGTAAGAACATTTGTCTAAAATTATTGAGAACAAGTTAATGTTTTCAAAGAAGCAGATAATGCAATCCTGCACTTTCCAGAGAGACAAGCCGAGACCATCATGTCAGACACAGTAGTATTAAAACCCTGGTCTACTTGTCAAAACCTAAGCCATAAGGAAAAGCCAGAAGGGATAATTACCCTCTAAGTTTATGGATTTAAGTTTAGCAATTCAAAGCCTTTCCACTCCTAAGACAGATTAGAGAGAGCCGCAGCGAGAAGCTGCCACAACCACCACAGTATGTGAACAATAGCTTGTAAACTCAAGAGGCACAGAAACTTTTAAGCCCATCTTCTACAAGCAACAGAAATACAGGCTACAGGCAGATCTGTTCAAGCACTCATTCACCTCTCTAGTTCCCTGTAAAACAGAAGCAGAAGACTCACATTCAGTCAGACTGCCTTTCTTCTATTTTCTCCTGAAATACTCAAATGATGCTACAGTTATTACCAACTGCCCCGCCTCCCCCAGAGCCCCATATTTCTTCTTCTGTTTGACAGGTCAACAACCAACGCTTCTTGTCTTTATCTGTCCTGCTCTCCAGTTGCACTATGTATCTCCATGCTGAATTATTGCTAAGTCTTGCACACTTTAATCAGGGAGTTTATGACAGTGCTTAGATACCCCATGAATGCAAGTAGGTATTGTGATAAGAGGAATTAAGCAAACGCTTTTTTCTAGCTAATAAACATTGACAAATTCAGGGTTATGGAAATGCACGACTTGATTTTCAGTTACCATGTTGAGCCCCAAAACAATCTCCAAAAATGCACAAAACACAACACTTAAAGATTTAACTATGAGATTTTAACAAAAGAAAAATTTACTACTGGAGTATCAGCATGGTTAAAAGTCATTTAACACCACTACGCTAAAAGGTGACCTAATGCAAATAATCATATAAGATATAATGCCTAAATCTGGAAACGACTTTATTATCTGTTACTGCTTATCCCATTAGTAAGCTGCATATTATGCTCAAACCTTTATTCAACTAACTGTTCTTCAATCTCAGCAAGCATTTCCACTGAAAAAAATGTCTGAGAACAGGGAAATGGAATTAAAAAAGAGCATTTTGACAATAAAATCACACAAAATATATGTTACAGAATTTGATATGTATATGGAAAGTGTTATTTTTGTGTGTTTAGCTTGGTATGATTTCCAGTATCTATTTATATATTTACATACACATTTTGATAATGGATTCCGCTCATATAAGAAATTGAATCCATATAAAAACTCTGTGAATCTTTAAAATAGTAAAGAATACAGCTAACATTGACTGTTAGGATTTAATTAACTTTCCCTTTAATGTGCTCTAGTCACTGGGGAAAAGGGAGAGGGAGAAAGGGATTTGATTTTCAGATGTTGGGAAAAGAAGGACAAAAATATTTATTACCCTTACCCGTCTCGACACTGTAGCATTAGATCTTTCTTTAAGCTGAGGATCAGTAGGGAGACTTGTCCAGATAATATAAGGAGTATCATACTTAGCTCTTAGTCTGGGGCATCGTTTGAAGATAAAATCAATAAGGAAAAACTTGATTCCAGCATAGAGTCCTGAAAAAAAGGTCATTTTAGTAGGCATGCTGAAGGGGCATTAAGAACATCATTGTTTTGATCCTGTTTTAATAAGTTCATGAATGAAACCCAATTCTGTATCTTCAGTCACAGTGCTAAACCATTCACTTGGGTTTAATATTTTTCCTTTTCTTCAAAGACAGGAAATTATTTCTTTTCCTCCATTGCCCCGATTCCTTCCCCACTATTCCCAGTTCTTTTAAACCGCTTATGTAGCGTTTTATTCTGCCAAGGAACATTAAAGTAATTCAAGGACACGTTCCTTATTACCAGAAGCATTCTGAAAACATAACATACTTCCAAAACAGAAAATATGCCAGAGCATTCAATTTTTCAGTTCCTTGCAAGAATTTAAATGGCAACAGAGGGCTCTCATGTACTACAGTAAACTCTATCTTCCAGTCCAGTATATCTTCTTACCTTACACAGATACTTCCTTGCATTTGCCAGATTAAAAAGGGCTTGAAACACTCTCTCAAAACTTTATTGAAGCAGTTCAGATCTCCTTCTAAGAGTCAGAGTAAAAAACTAATTCCTCACACATCTAATTCAAGCCATGTCAAGCAAACCTATGTTTATGTTCAAGCTAACACAGTTTGAAATTTAGTGCCACTAAAAGTAACACTCATTTGGTTATATCATTACTTCAATTAAAAAAAAAAAGAATTCTTGGTTCACAGGATGAGGCTTCATATCTTAGAGAAAGGACAGTCTCATGCTGTAGCGAGAACACTATTTTCCCAGTTCTCCATTGAGACTAAGTATCTGCAACTTCAAACACAGTAATCTCTTCATTTTACCCAGTCTACTCCAAGTTTTGCAAGTAACCCCCTTAACCCTTTCATTTTTTCCAACCCTGTAATTTTTTCATGCATTCTATGTGGTCCCATGTATTTAATTTGCAAGGATACATGAGCAAGAAAACCCCCAAAATACAGAATTTCCTGGAAGACTTACAGCTGACATTCTGAAGAGCTCTGCTAATAGCTCATCATAAACATCCTCTCTTCAAGGAGTGGATGCCTTATCTAGTCTTTTTCTATTATATTATGTACCCAGAGATTGTTTCCAGAATACACAAGACAAACATGCCAAACACTACATTATTTATTAACATTGACTTTTCTTGCTTAAACTCTAAAATCTCCCTCTAAAGATCATGTTAAGTTTTAAGTCTAGACTGTAACAGGTCATTTATTTATTGTGTTTACCCATTGCAAGCCCAATAATCCTGTAGGGCAAAAAGCAGGATGCAATAAAAGCTGCCCATAGAGTAATGTAGAGCTTCTGTGTTATTTCCGGCTGGACCCACATGAACAAGCTGAAAACAAAACAAAAAAAGAAACAAAACTTTATTACTAGTGTTCCAGACATTGGTCAAGTCTTGTTTTAAGAGGAAAAAAAGACTCAGGTCAAATAACTTACTTTTTAATTTTTTCCAGTATGTCTGCCATCTTGCCGAAAAGGTTCTGCATAAGAAGCAATAAATAAGAATTAAAACCAGGTCCTGCATTATTTTGGGGTTTTTTCCACAGAAGTAGAAACCAACAGTTATCTTACAGAATGAGCAATTCCCAAACATGATTTTTGAACCCATTTTTAGCCATTTATGTGCTTCACAATTGAGTAAATACAGAACAGTATAACAATACTCGATTATTTTCATCTCATTTAACATCTTGTTCTGTAACTCACAACTGTATTAGAAGCAAAGAAGCTATTTGAACCCACTGTCATGACTCGAAAGTGTTTACATCACTGCAAATATTTTAAATTAAGTTGTCAATCTGAGTTAAGAGCTTCTGTCAGCAGGTAATAAAATGGGAAGTTCCTCCACATATTCTGAGCACTGAAATTTCAGGAAGTGGTTACTGAGTTCATCAAATGTTTGACTGTAGCTTCTTTCAAAACACACCACTATCAGCTTTTTATAATACACCCTTGGAGTTACTAGATTCCATGTAATTCCTCAGGACTAGGAGGGTTATTCAGTCATCTCCTCTGACCAATCCCTGCTACCATGGCACCTGCAAATTTCACCTTCCCAAAAAATTTTCAAAAGTGTTCTTATAAACATATGTACCACCAGCAGCAGAAGAAAGCAGATGAGTGCGCACAGCTGGCAAGGTAAGCAAGCTACTTTCAGCAGCAGCAACAAGGCACAAGGCTACAGTTCAACTGGATGGTGAAGGCCCTCAGCTGCTAGGGTAGCTCATCAAAATCATAGAGCCTTCCTTCACCACCTCCCATCCAAGCAGCAGATTTCAGGGCTGGGTCCGGGGATGATGGTGTTTAAAAAAGGCTATTTCAGAGATGCTGTACAAACTGTTGAATTAACACAGCTAAACAGACAGTGGTAAATCTTGAAGGTAAATCTTGAAGGAATACAGTCTTCTACACCAGTTTTGCAATTAGCAGTTTGGGGATATTGATCCAAACTCCAGTACAGGTAAGATTTGCCACCTAATCTACATTATCAGAAGCTAATATGCATATATCAGGGAAAAAACTGCCAGAAGCTGCTTCCATTCCCCAGCAGATCTTGCTCAGGGCTGTGACTGGAGAGCCTCAACCAGTTCTATTAAGTATAGTGCCATTTCAGAAACTCCAGGAACCTGACTGAGATCTCTATTGCTCGTAGATAAGGATCCCTATTCAAGGAAAGTACTGCTTCGAGTGTTTGTTTTCACATGCTGCATAACAACAACCTTTGACAACTTGGACTATGAACAACCTTGTTTCCCAGGAAGCAGCCAGAGAAGTCCAAGAGCAGCACAGTACCTGCGCCTTCTGAGCCACATCTAGAACAAGCTGAAACTTTTCAGACACGGTCAGGTCCTCTTTTGGGGGTTCCTTGGGAAAAACATGACAATCTATTAATTTTAAGCTCAGCTGAAACTGCTATTTTACAAATCTCCTCATGACAATGCAACTCCTCAACATTCCCTGCAATAGTCCTCTCAGTCCAAACAGTCTCTAAATTTACCAAGTTCTGCCTTTGTTTCAAATCTACTGTTTATGTCTTTCACTGCTGATTACTTTTAGTTCTCAATGCTTTTACTTCATGGTATATGGTATATAAGGCTATGAAAGATACAATAAGTCTTTAGAGCAGCACAGTTACAACGCCTTTCAGTCTATGACCATACGCTTAAACTGACCTATTTCCGGCCTAGCACAGAAATGCTGTTTTGTTAGAAATTTTACATCCAGAACTTTTACATTTATTTATTTAAATCAATTATTGGCCTTTTAAGAGTATCAAAATTATTCCAGAAGCAAAGCCTCACTAAGCCCAAGTGAAAGGTTTTTCCTTCTTTTCACAACTACCCACAAAAATGCACAGGAAGGTTTCAAAGGTGCATCTTTTAACATAGACATACAGGCCAAGCTGTTCAAAGACCTACCATGGGTTCAGAAACTTCAGGCACAATGCTCCACTGTATTCTCCAACCCCTAGAAGTTATGGAAATAGTTAAAGAGAGCAAATACTTCTTCACCTGCCAACATGGATTATTTTTAAGAAGTTAAAAAGCAGTTTTCTGCAATAAGCATTTATGGCTTAAAAAAAAAAAGAATCCCCAAATTAACCAAGACCCTACAACATAAAAGAGCAAGTCCCCAACCATAGACAGCTTTAAAGGTATACACATTTTAAAAAAGAAAAAAATTAGCTAGGTAGATATTACACAGAATGACTGCTTGTGGGTTTTACAATAAAAGTGAACTGTGTGCACTGAGTAAATAATTAGGAACACTTTTTACTTGCTTTTTCCATGTGAACAAAAATTACATCAATTTATTCAGGAGGCTATTTCCCATCAGCAGTTTTCAAAGAACAGAGTGTCAGACAGTATGTATCAATTAAGTCATCAAGTTATTTTAAAACATGCATATTAAGGTCTTATCCAACATTTTAAGGGAGAAAATATCATGAGACTAAAATAGCATTTTAAAAAGATCCTCTCAGTACAGAAAAAGTGCATTTAAAAAGAAGTGTTAGTTTTTAATACAGATTGAATTTAAAAATGGAAGATATTTTGAATAAAGTACTCCAAGAGCTACCAAAAAAGGTAAAAGGCAATTTTAGGCCTAGGTAAAAATTCTCTCCAGGGAAAAGCAGCGGGCTTCAATATTTAAAGTGTTGTTCTCCAAGTATTCTGACTGTTGCAAAATTTATTTTAGAATGTTAACGTGCTGAAGGAGTTGTCTGAGAACATGCAACATCACTTATGCTATGAACATAATTCCTTAGAAGAGTCAAAAATTATACAAATTGTGTAACGAAATTAAGGATATTACAGTCTGAATTTCACTTTGTTAGACTTAACGCACAATATCAGAAAAAGTTAGTTTACAATTCAATGCAAGAATGATAAAACATATTTCAAGTAAAGCACTATAAGAGAATAATCTAATATTTAAGTAAATACCTGGCTATGAGGTAATTTAGAGACAACCTCAAAATTGCTAAAAATAAGAACATAGGAATGGCCCAGCCATGCCATACAGCATTCATGTAAATCTGTAGATTGAGAAAAAAAAAGAAACAAGAAAGAAAAAAGAGAGATGTGGATTATAAACTGGGGTAGAGAGTTGCATGAAATATTGTTTCCCATTGCTCTACTGGGTTCAGAATCATGCAATTCAGATCACGAAATACTAATACATTTTAGCCACACTATGACTGACAACAGTAATGCATTCATGAATTCAAAGTTGAAACTTAAGATTGAACCAGATCTCCAAAGACAACACTTAAGTAGTTCTCAGCTGCTTGAGAGAGAGAGCACTGAGTATTTCCAACACTGCAATTACATGAAGGGGTAGGAAAACGTAAACCCGAGAGAGTCTGTGACCTCACCTAGGGCAGCTGAAGTAAAGTTATAGTAGAAGAGTTATAACAACTAGCCCCATACAGGGCAACAGAATAAACTCTCACTATTATTTCAGGTCAATTAAAGCCCATATTTTTATCAAGTTTAAAAAGATTGCAGGAAAACAGGTTTTATTTTACCTAACAAGTACAAACACAAAGTGCTTCAAAAGGCATTCTGAGCCTTCCCAGCTACTGAAAATGTAGAGACTACAGCCTCCCTCCTGAGAGACACTAGGCTTTTTACTGACAACTCCATAATGAAGCATCACTCCAGCTCTGAGGTCCCAGAGCTTTCTGAACAACAGCTAAAGCTCCTTCTTTCAGCTTTTATCTGAAGAACAGGTGAGAGAAAAATCAGTAGATTTAGGAGAAGCGACAGACACAGTGCACTGGTGAGGGAGGAAATCTCAATATTTCTTCAGCTGTGCCACACGAAGTGGCATCAAACAGGGATCTGTAACTTACAGGGAGGGATCATTTAATGAAAATGCAAGTGACATTTTCACCAAATGCGTTAATTCAGCTACAACTACCAGTAATGATTTCTTTTGACATAAAAATATTTTACATACGCCATGACCAAACCAATTTAGATCATATAATTAACAATTACAAGGAAAAAAATCAAAACTCCACTAAATAGTTATGCCACTCTGTGGCATGCAAACCTCTTTACACAGCATAGGAATGCTTGAATTTAGGTCACAGACCTGATGTTTGCACATTAAATGATACCCATAACAAGGCATTTTGTCTCTCATCAGTAATAATGATCTTAACGGATAGCAAAGAGCATTGATGGTGAACCATAGTTTCTTATCAAATATAGCCATAATCAGCATTTCAGCCTTAGACAAGAAAAGATTTTGCAGAGGCTGAAGTAACCATCAAATGACAGGACTGGGAGACAGGAAATAAACGAGAGAACAATGCCCAGATTGTTGTAAGTTATTGTAAGTTATTTTAACAGTTCCAAAACTACTCAGAATACACAACGTAAGTGGCTTTGAAATATAAAACTGAAGTGACAACTATTGGTATTGTGTTAAATGAAATTACACTATTCCATTTGACTTACACTGTAGCATAACCCCTACTCATATACAGCAGCTTCAACAAATTTTAATAAATAATACATTTCAGAAGTTCTTACTACTCCTGGAGGAATAGGATAACTTACAATAAAGGCAATAGCAGAAGTGTAGATAGAATACCAGTCTGATAAGGCAGAAAGATTCTTCACAAAATTAGTAACAGGTTTGGCACCTCTCTCTAAACAGAAGCAGAGAAAAACCACAACTGTTAGATTTGGCTGGCAGTGGTTAAATAACTTGTAAATGACAAACAACCAAATTAGAAAATTAATAGGCATATTTAAGACATGTAATGATAAAAAGGCTTATCCAAACTAGGAAAAACTATCCCCATCAATGTAACCGAACAATTAGTTAAGGAATGCTTTTTCAAAAACTAGCATTATTCAAGACAAAAGGTTATGTATAAAACCCAAAAACTCAAACCAAACCCAAAACCACTGATATCCTTTACAAGGGTACCCTGGATGCTGACAGAAGTCTGTCCTGAACCTTGTTCATAGCACCATACTGCCACAAGGACCTCCCCACAGGTGGTCATCAGATAACCCTGGACAACAGGGATCTCAATTTTGTGTTTCGCCTAGTGGAAGTTAAGAACCACTCAAAGCGTAAGCTTACTACTGCTTTTTTTAAGGCTATTTTGAAGGCAACGCACATCCACCATGGAGAACAGTTCGCAAGTATCCTCCCAAATGAAACTAGAATGAACACCAGCATTACAATAAGGAGAACAAAACTGACCTTACATGGAGATTACAGGCCCGCATTTCAACTGCACCTTCCTCCCTACAATAATTTAACAATTTGGAGTGCAAATTAGCTATTTTTTTTCAGGCTACTAATTCTCTACTGGCAGAACTTTTGGAGGGCTTAACTACTTTGTTTAATCTGCCATCTTGCATCCTCCACCTTCTAAAAGAATTTATCGGCTATCAAAGGGAAAGAAAAGCAAGATACACTCAGGGTATGCATCATCCAACCTCTCCTTTTTTGAAAGCATAAGTTAATAGACTAGCAAGCAAGCCACAAGCAGCTCAGATATAAATGTGTAAACACTATTACTTCTGCCACTGGACAATTCACTATGATAATTCACTGCTCCTCTTAAGTTACTTTGCACTCCAAACACTGATTTAGGATTTCAGAATAATTTCTGCTTATGAACTGGTAGAAGTATTTCAAAACACTGTATTTTAAAGTGCAGTAACCTTCTCAATGAGGTTTCTAAAAACTATTTCCAGAAAATAAACAGTGCTAAGTACTTACTTAATCTTCTCATATTTTCAGTCAACCTGAAAAATAATGGATAAAAATAACTTGTTATAGGCAAGTAGAGCACAATTGCACACATTTGGTCACTGAAATACTGCTCATAGTCATAAATCAGATGTTTGTACAAAAAGCTTCATTCTTGACTGTTACTAAACATGTTTCTTGTAAATAACACAGCCTACCTTTCATCAGACCAAAAATGGAAATGTAAAAGCTCTCCAGCCTAACTAAGACTTTGTTCACTATTTCAAGAGGCATATGATGGAGCCTGGTAAATAATATAACTCATTTTACCTCAGACAGCAGATAAACTTCAAATTTCATCTTCTGGCCAAAGCATTCACAAACCTTTTGAGATGGTTTTGTACTTTCAGTTTCATTGCTTGTTATTTAAACACTTACTCAAACCATGTAAAAGGTTGTAAAAAAAAAAAAAAGAAATTAAAGAGGAAAAAAGTGACTTGTAAAGAAGCCAACAACTTCTCACAATCATGTTAGAGATTTACCTTCTAGCACTAAGTGGCTCTTCTGTTTCCACTGTATTCTCTTCTGGCTGAAATCTGAAGTCCTCAACATACTCCCCAAATTTGTCACAAAACCACTTCTGGAGTCTCGAACAGACTGTGTGACTACGCTTATCTGTAAAAAAAAAAAAAGCAGCACTAAGTATCAGTATATATCACCAGAAGATACCTGTATACAACACCCACCTCTGTTCCCATATACAATGCTTTGTTGGGAAGCAGATTTTGTGCCGCTTTCCTGTCCTTCAACACTCTTCCTGGAAACTCACCGTGCAATTTACTTCCGCCTTTGCACAGAAAACCCAAATGCACTAAGCTGGTAAAGTAAGACTAGAGGTGACTCCTGCTTTTCTCCAAGTATGGCACATGGCAGCATCTTAATGCCAGAAATACAGAGATTATTTAAAAATCCTAGAAAATGAGATTTTTTTAGTAAAATGCTGTAAAAACGTTTTCTGGTTAAGAGGTTCCTGTAAACAAAAAACTGATGCAAATCTCAGCACTCCTATTGTGCTGAAGGGCCACCTCAAGAAAAGCAACAGAGCAGGACAACCACCTTGCAGCCACACAAGTCTGATGGGAAAGGGAGACAAAAAATTAAGCAAGATGCTGGCAAGAGGCATTTTTACTACCACTTTCTAACCATATTTAGGTTGTAAAGATCGTGTATATGTGTATATATACAAATACATATACATTAATGTGCACTTTCTTTTTTCTAAAGTCAGGCTACAGAAATTATGCTGTATTTGTCACTTTCCATATACGAAATAGAGTCATAATACTGCCTGGAAACTCTTACATGGCAAAGTAATGAAGCAATGCACACTTTCTGTTTGTGAGTTTCAGTGGAAAAATATAACATAAATATATGGATATAGGGCAAGGGTCCAACTCACAGCCCACGGGCCAAATCTGGCCCTCCACCTTGTTTTATCCAGCTCTCCACCTTGTTTCTACCCGGCGGCAGGGCCGAGCTTCTTGCCCCTGCGCTCCTGCCAGCGCTGGTCACATGTGCAGGGTGTGACGCGCCTTACGCTGCAGGAGCAGGAGAAGAGCGGGAGCCGTGAGCTTGACAGCCCTGATACATGGAAATAATAAAAGCATAACAGCCTTAAGGCAGCACAGGTGAGAACAAAACAATCACCTTTTGCTTTACTTGTAGCTCAGGAAGTCACTGGCTAGAAGGAACAGACAAACCATTCTGTGGGAAGGTAGGTCAATGCAGCAAATATCATGAAGAGGACAGTGGTCACAACTATTACAGGACCAAACATAGTACAGAACTCCATAAAATTAAGA
The DNA here is from genome assembly GCA_033558185.1 of Dromococcyx pavoninus. Lineage (NCBI taxonomy): Eukaryota > Metazoa > Chordata > Aves > Cuculiformes > Neomorphidae > Dromococcyx > Dromococcyx pavoninus. The sequence goes on from JAUMJL010000735.1 coordinate 2,112,832, forward strand.
TACTATTAAACAGAGGCATGAAAGATTAATCAGCCAACTTCAACAGCCTAAATAATGCCTTTAAGCCTGTGAGAAAAAGCAACTGGTGCACAGAAAATAGAATCAAACTATTAATGAATGACAGTGCTATCCAGAAAAAATAAGGAATTTAGCTGAGACAACACTTCCATTTGGAAAAAAAAAAGTTAAGTAGCTTCCCACATGGAACTTCAGAAAGTACTTAGAAGGAAATTTTGAGTGTACAAGACAAAAAAACGGCAAATTGTAGTTTACTTACCAGAAAGTACTGACATGGGAGTAACTCCCAATTTAATCCACAGATTTGAAAGCCTAAGTCTCAATCAAGAGATGTGGAAAGGAAAGCTTAAGAGTACTGAAAGACTGAGAATCTACCTGTCACCTTAGTTCTTTCAGAAAAAAATAAATTATTGAATTCATAATAAGTAGCAGATTGAGAAACGTAGGTGATTGTGTATGTGTACAAAACATTAGTAAACTCTTAAACTTATTCCTTCTCCAGACTGTCTTTTGTTTTAGAAAAAAGAAGCAGTAATACACTAAATGGTATAAAAGAGCTTTGGAGTTGAGAACAAAACAGTACATCATTTCTATGTGCTAAACCTGTTTTCTGGTAAGTCAAGGATCAGCAAGGCATGTAAGAATGGTGAAGTAAGGCAACAGGTTTCACCACATTCCTAAAGGCTTTACAATACACACTAAATTCCCTGCTCAGGTGTGCAAAATCAACTACAAAAACCAAATGTAGAATTATGTACAGAGTGGTAAGAAGCTGCTCAAACGATCTTTCATATTTAGCTTCTTCAGAAGTCTCCTTTAGGATCCACCAAGTTTTCCAGCAAAGTTTGATCTTCTAAGGATCAAAAGAAAGGGGTGAAAAAAATCTGACTGAATCAAATTGCTGGCAGAGATCTGATCAAGATTACCTGTTCCATTGGCTTGCGTCTGTGGCTTTGCAGGTTGCTGAGCTGCAGGCATCTCTTCTGTCCTACAAAGAAAACAAACAACGTGAAATGCTACAGAAGAAGACTTTTTCCTCTTTTATGTAAAGGGAGTATCAGAACCTCCATGGTTTCCACCGCTGAGATAATACAACCGCGACAAAAGAAAACAAAACTTAAGTCCATTCTCAACATTCAAAATATTCTCTGCATATTGCACTTTGGATCCAGGGAAATACCGTCCACTGGAAGAAGAGTTGCAGTTTAGCCATTTCCTGCCACTGACAGCTCAATTCCACATTCCAACTACTACATTATTTAATATCAAAATTGTTGCATTACTTATGCCTTTGTGTTATACATTCATATTCATATTCAATGCCTGTCAGGAAAACTCTTCAGAGCCCTGGCTTTTCCCACAGTAATAAATGAAGAGATTCCACACTGCAAATTGGTTTTGTTCTCTTACTGTGATTATCACAGTTTAACAGATGAACCTTGAATTCTGCCATCATTACCGGAGTCAAGCATCACTCATCTTCAGAAGAGGAACAGGTGTCAAGAATTATTTAAAATGTTATATTGTAAGCTCTTGAAATGCACAGACGTCAACCAATTTTAAAAATATCTTTTTAAAAAATGGCAAAATTTGAATGAAATTAAAAAACTAAGACAAAAATGTTCTAAAAATATACAGCAAGTAGCAGGCACCATTGGTCTCATCTTTCAAAACTAGTCAAGAATAATATTCTCATCCATTAAAAGTGAACAGATTTTGGAAAACACAAATTCTTTTGCCATTCTGCACATGTGCAAGGCTTGAAATTACGTTTGCACTATCTACAGCCTCCACCTGCCAACCTGTCTCGAGAACACTTCAGGCTGCAGTCCAAATGTCTTCAGTCATCATGTACATATCCTACAGAAAGATTTCTCTAATGAAGCAGGAGCTTTGACAACATGACACCAGCCGCAGCAAGCTTTACTTGACAGGGAGTTGTACGATTGGAAAGATTATTGCTTTAAAAAAAAACCTGTTGGTTGTGCGATTTCATTATCACTTATTTATCAGACAATACAGATGCTTTCAAATGTTCCCATTTCAAATGTTCTACTCCTCAGGAAGGGAACCGAGTGGGATGCCAGTTAGCTAATGGAGAGCAAGAAGAGAGATCACACTGCCCTGGGCAGACTGCAGCAATCTAGATGGATATACAGTTCTCTTTCTTGGTGTTCCTCCAGAAAGTATGCTCAGGAAAAATCTCACTGTACTGTCTGCACATGGAAAAGACCATTACTAATGTGCACTGCCTCAACAAAAGTATACATCAACGAGTATGATGGAGAAACTACAGAACTCATTACCTGCCTTCCTAAGCACTCCCCATACTGAATGAGCTTCCCACACTCTTGTTCATTTCTGAAAGACACATTTAGAAATAATTTACTGACTGGACATCTACCAGTGTGCAGTAGCTGAATTCAATGGCTTTTGCTTTTAAAACCACTTGTTTTTATGCTTCTTCAGAACTTCTGTATTTGCAGCAACTGTTCTTTTCAAAAGTCACTTGAAATTCCACCAGTTTATCTTTTCTAGTTAAACTTTAACTTTGGTTTCTGTGCTATTTTTCCTCAGTTTATTTACAAACCACAGGTTCCCCACCTAAAACCACCACCTACTCCTGTCCTTACTCTTTCCACCACACCCTTGCATCTTCTCCATTTCCAGCTCTATCTCTCTAAAGACAAAAAGCAATGAAAGTGGTCAAATTTGTACCATCACACAGCAGTGTCTTGATTTCCTCTATCATCACATCAGATGGTTAGACCACATAGGTGGGCATTTTCATCTGAGATCTGTCACTGCTGTTGTGTTTCATTGAAGCTGAAGACACACATTTAGGTAGAAAGGATTTAGTCACTCACAAGCAGGTTCAACGCAGGCAGGAGCCAGTTACTCAACCCACTCCAGTCATGCAAAGGCAATGGGAGGGGGTGTCACACTTGAATGGCTCCAGTGACAGAGCCAAGATGGGACTCCAGTACCACCAGTTGTGAGAGCCTTCAGGCTGGGTCTTCCTTTGACATGTTGGGATATATTTTCAGAAGCAGCACAGTGTCACTACTCCCCACATTTCTTGGGGAAAAAAATAAAAAAAAACCTCATCAAGGAAGAGTTCAGGATAGCAGTCTCATCAGGAGTACAAGATGGTTTGGCTTTGGCCTTCTTTGTTCCTTTTTTTGGCAATGTCTTATTTGCCATCTGCCTGTTACTCCTTCCCCGTGAAGAACCTGACCTTTACAAATCATCGGGTTAATGATAGCTCATTACTGCATCTGTGAATCAGGTTATAATTAGCCACTTCAGACAGATTTGGGCCACGAAGCTCAGAATTCATTGTTTAGGCTTGCACACACACCGGGAAGCTCAATCTCAAAACCAGGTCATGTTGAACCAGCCACTGCATCAAGACCACTGACAGAAGGCAAGAATTATCTTTCCTACAGTTTCTGAATCACTCTTCATGCCAGAGATCATTTAAAGGGCTGGAAAACATAAATGGTCCCACAGAACAACACAAAGGCTGCATTTCTATGAAGGCTTCCTAACTACAACCTGCACCAAAGAAAACAAGCTGCATGAATTCCTCTGGGACCATAGTTCCCACACAGAAAAAGGATATGATGGTCAACACTAACAGATTCCAATTCCTGAGGCTAGCTTGTGCTGCATCCATTTAAAAGCTGATTAAAATGGATAAGAGCAATGATAGCCAATGGAGAAGACAAACACAAATGTGCCCTCCTCCCCCTTTTTTTAAAATATACTTAAGTATATTTAAATGCAGTGTCCTCTCAATACTGCCCTGCAGAATGGCGCCAAAGTGCAAAATTTTTGTAGCTGCAAATATGACTCAAAAATTAAGGGAGCCTTGACATGAAGGTCATTTATCTTAAATAAACACTTTTGGTTTGTGCATATTTCGCCTTGAACACAATTGTGTATGTAAAAAAGACTCCCCCAAATAACCAGATGTGCTGCACTCAACAGTTCCAGTTCACAGTGATACAAATAAAAAGGTTTGGTAGATGTCATTACAAACCTTTCGGTGGTGATGGTGGTTTTATTTGGTTTATTTTCTTCTGTGCAATGGTGCTAGCTCACAATTTGTAAAATAAGGCAGCAACAGCCCACAATTTACACTGAACAAGAACTGCTCACACAGACTATTCCAAATTATTTACGCATTGTTCCACTAGAAAAATGTCATAAGCTTCAGCTGTTGTACCAATTGCTGGGATGTCCCAAAGTGCAGTTATGGAAAATGTCAGTTGAGGCCACCATGGTTCTGAATACTCAGACAACCAACACGATGGCAAACCAAACCACAAAAAAATCCTCTTATCAACTGCTCCCTCCTTCCTGTGCATAACTCATTGAAAGAAGCCCATATACTACACTGAAAAAAAGAAATAAAACCCCGACTCTTTTTTTTCTTGATGAACACTTTGTGGTATGTATTTATATAGCTACATGTATTGATCTACTTCACAAATACTTTTGAATATTGTAACTACCAAAATAATTTCTTCCCCCTTATACCATAGCATGATTTTTTCCATTAGTACTTCACTTCTGTAAGCAAAAAAAAAAAATACACGCCAACATGTTTATACACATACGTATTTAAAGATTACATGAAAAATTAGCTAGCTGAGAAGCAGAGCAAATTTGATATTGTAGACATAAGTGAAAATGACTTTTTGCAGTAACTTTGCTTAACAAAATTAAGTTTCCATCAGGTGTAAATGTGGCCTGTTACCTATTTTATTGTGCCAGCCAACACTCTGTCTGTAGTCCTAATAAAAGTATTTTAAAATGTCCACAGCAAAGAGCAAAAAGATAAAAAGCAGTGAAAAAGAATTTCACACAATGGAACACACGGAAAAACCATAGGCAACCTGCTTTTTCCTTCTTCTTAGTAGAAACTGGGAAAGTCTTCAAAGTCTTTTTTTTTTTTTTTTGTTGGCATACACCTTCCTGTCCCCAAAAGGTTTGAGTATTAGCAAGGATAGTTAGAAAAAGACTCAGATAAAGGGGATAATTGGCTGAATGTAATCCCCATGTGCAATACTCAAGCTAATATGGCTATCGTAATCCTTAGGATATCTAAATGGAAATACAGCATTGAAGCAGACAGGTCGTGTCATCTTTATTTAGCAACAGCATGCCTGCTAGAGATTTGCTGTTGTCCACAATCCGGTCAGACACCGATGTTCACGCTAATATTGATAAACAAAGACCTTCAAACACTTTTTTTCTATAAAACACAAGTACTCATAAGTCATAGCGGGCTGTATCAGACCCTGGGTCATTCTCATTACTCTGAAATAGGACAAGATAATGGATACCTTCCTCCAGAGGAAGGCAGCTCCTCGTCCTTCTCCAGGACTCCCAGCAATGATGGGATCACTCTCCCTATTCTCTGGTGTATGATCTAGAGCCCAGCCACATTTGCTTTCAGAGAAAGCCTTAAGGCCTATGCCAGTGTTGAAGGTATAACCTGCACTGTGCTCAAAGACAAGCATATGGAATTTGCATCTCAAATTATTTATTCAGGGCAGCAAGTCAGAGACAGAAGGTATCCTTCTGTCAGCTTTAAAGTGTCAGCTTTATCTATCAATAGCAGAAAACAATACTCATTGCTTTGTACTGCTGTTATGGAGCTAACAGATACTCTCAGCATAAGGACGGGTCCACGTTTGTCCTCTTCCGTTGTCCTCAGTAGCCCATTCAGCCAGGCAACATCAATCGAGATGCAAAATGGAAGGTACATGTGAATACAGCCAGGCCAACAATCATAGGCAACGAAAATGCACTCCCACTTCCCAGCTTTAAGAAAAACTGTAAAACATCACCAAAAAAAAAACCTCTGGATCAGAGCTGTCCAGATCACCTTCCCAGGGCAGGGTCACAGGGCTGGCAAGGGAACACTACTCCTTCACAAGGACCTCACAGAGCTCCTTCCAAGCATGCAACCTGGCAGCTGAGGTCAAGACTGTACGTGGATCAAACTTAATGGGGAACCAGTCATTTTCATAAACCCTCACTTCAAAACATTAGCCACAAAAATCCTGCTGTAGTGAGTACCAGGGATAAGAGGGAAGGCTTAATTTATCTTCTATGTAAAGCCTTGTTGAACCCACACTCAGAATACTGCATGAACTCAGGCTCTTCATCTTAAGACACAACAGTTGAAGAATGGCAACTGAAGTGATGAAAAGGATGGAGTGCTCTTAAGAAGACACTGGAAAAGCTAGAACTTTTTAGTCAGGGAAGGAGAAGAGCAAGATGGGAAAGGATTGATAAAGAGTGTTAAATAAGCTGAACTCTGAACAGTTAATTCACCAGATCTTACAATTCCATAACTTTCACTTCTTGAAAACACTAAGGAATCTGTCAAAAAGGAAAGAAAAGAAATTGCTTCTTTTCAGTCGAGTGGAATTTCATAAAGTATTGCCTCCACAGCGGTAAATAGTAACAGCTCTTTCAAGAGGGAGTTAAACAAATTCATCTGTAAACAGACAGTTAAGTGAAAAGGCAGCAGTGTGTCTTCCGCTACCCCTCATACAGTGTTTATGGATGCTCTAGGAGTAGGAGGCAAATAGACTGTAGAAAGCAACTAGGCTCACATTTCCTGTGAATGTTACAGAATATCAGGACATATGGACCACTGGCCTGACCAGAAAGGCGTTTTCCTCTCAAGATGAGTGTAGAAGGAAGCGACAGGCTGGGGAGAGTTTGTACGGTACTGGGAAACCTCATATCCAAGCAAAAAGCTTCACTTGTTTGTACCTGCTTGTCACCTCTAAGTAACTGGCAGTGCTTATTGCATGCAATTACTAGGTCAGCCTGCGCTATCTCCTAATGACAGTATCTGATGGTGAAGTACATATCCTACTGCTCAGCCAAAGAATCTTAGCTATGGCTGAGGAAGATAACATAGGCAGCTATCTATGCAAGCAGTCTAGACCAACAAAGTCACCAAGCAGCTGCTATGGTCTTAAGATCTAAAGTCCATGCAGCCAGGGCAGACTAAGGAAAGACAATGTCAAATGTGATGCTTTGCATCATCAAGAAGGGTGTCCTCAAGGTTGAAAGGACTTAGGGCTAATAGGGAAGCATGTTTCCACTTGTCTCTGCAGTGGGAAGGAACACTCAGACTCCAGTCACTCCCACGTATTTAGGGTTATGCTCCTATACTGGGACATCCTTGCTGCTGCTAGAACAGGAGTAACAAGGACTGGGCAGCAGGCACACTGAAGATGACACAGGCTCTGAAGACTTAAGCTTATGCAATGGTATAGCAAAGGCACTGGCATTCAGTAGCACAGAGTGCACACTGATAAATGCAGGCAGGTCAGATCTCAGAGGAAGAGCATCAGAGAATGTAAAGTGAAGAAAATCCCAATTAGACGAGTGCCAGGACACCTCCATAGTTAGAGTAGTGTGTACGGTCATGTGTAAGTGGGTGTACAAGATGCACTTTTACAGAGAAACATATACAGCTTCTCTCTGTGAGCTACTAATTTATTTTAAGAGACCCTAGGCTGGAAATGAATGCTTTCACCAGACCACCTCAGAGAGAGACAGAGATCTCAAGTGGCTTTCAGCTTTAGAGTAAAGATATTTATCTTACCTTGCTTTAAATATCTTTCTTACCTTGCTTTAAGTACTTCATTGACTTTTTGTTCTAGTTCCAATCTCCTCTGCCGTTCTTTTTCTAGCTCCTGCCTTAAAGTTTCAGCGTTTGTTTCTTCTCTCAGCTTCCTGAGCTCCTCCTCTGTCAATTAAGGGAGAATAAAAAGATTCAGTTATCCTGAAGTATTTATATAAGAAAATTAAAACTAATAATGACATATTAGGTAGTTTATTCATCTGTTCTATATCAAATATATTCACAGAAAAAAACAAGTAATAAGGGCTACAGACACTTCATAAAAAGCACACAGCTCTACCATGGAGAAAATGTTTAGTTACAATTGTTAAAGCCAGATATTTATATAAAAGCACATATACACACTCTTACAACTTTTTTCATGAGAACTTATCATCAACCACGTGTAAGGGATTTTTTTTGTTGCTAATTAGCCTTGCTTCTTTGGCACTGGCAGCATCCTTGTTCATGACCTTATTTTACTCTAGAGCTACAACGAGGTCACTATCATTGATCACTTTTCCCAGGCAGGTATACCAGAGGCATGATAAAAAGAAGATTAAAAAGGAGGAAAAAAAAAAGATATTCCCAAACAAAAAATTACCCTACATTTTGATTTTTGGGTTGTTTTTTAAGCTCAATCTCGAGAATAAATAGCAGACCAACAGGTGTATTTTGCTAATTCCACTATCACCATGGTTAATGGGGATTCAGACTTTATGTCATTTCACAAGATTTATATATTAAGTTCTCCAGTAATCTCTTCTGTTTCTTTTCACATATTGCCTTCTAAGTCTTTGATAATAAAATAACTTTGATTTCTGAGCCTCTCTGACTTCAATTACTATGTGTTTTGAGATACTCTGAAGCCCTGGTGCAAATATTCAGAACAACTGATAAACTCTCCCCCCTCTGCAGAAGGCCCTTGTGCATTATTTCTCATAATTTTATTTGCTGTACAAGTTAGGCGGTGGTAGATTATTTGCATTCCTGCGGAACTAAGAGGTTTAGAGCACAGAATTAGGAAAGATGGGAAAAACGATACACAAATCGAGAGGACAGTAAAACGTGATAACTTCTACTGTGAGGCAACAGGTTGAACTCCACCAAACTGAAAGGGGTGCCACCATCTTGCCACTGATGCTTTGTTAGCAACCACAGAAAGAAGAGCTGGAAACTAAGTTAACCTCCAGAAACTAAAACGGAAATTTATCCCCAAGGGTAGGGAACTTTCACTGTTTCAGCAGGTACTGTCTCTCCTGTAATTAAATGGAAAGACATGAACACAAGGGCATACCTATACATGGAGCTGTTCCTAAGTATGTGTCCTCAAGGAATTTTAAATCCAACATGAAAACTGTATTTATAATTTGCTTACCCTACTTTCAAGGGCTCATCTTGTTCCAGAACAAGAGCACGGTCACAGCTGAGGGGAAACATCTGTTGAACTTCAAATGCACTGGAGCTTGTGCAATATCATGAAGATATCACAAAAAGTTCCAAAGCTTGATAGGGATGTTGTCTTCTCAAGACCATTAAAGGGAAAAAAATTCTTCATTAAGTACTTTTTCTTTTTAAAGAGGACCGGACTATGCATTGTGTGTACATAAGAAAACCACATGTATTGTAAATTAACCTCAGTGCCATTGAAAGTCTACTCAGATCTTCCAGCTTCCTTAATTCTAGCTTTTCTGACTGTACTACCTCTTGTTCAACTAAAAACAAAACAATCCCTCTACAAACTTAACACTATGAGGACAAGCAGCGCAGAGATGCAGAATTTAACTCTGCCTCTTTGCATAAATAAAGGGTACAGAATTAATTAGGTAGAAACACTATAAAACAAAACAAACTCCACAGCATCTCATCATCAAGGATTGTCACAGCTTCACATTTCATGCCATTTCTTAACTTGCAAGTACATGACTTTGAATATTAAATCCATCCCACTATGACTGTTCTGGCCCCTCCTACACTTTAAAGCAGTATTTGTTGCTACTTTGGCAGCAGTGTAGTCTGACATTATAAAGCCTCTGTGTTTGGTTAAATACTTTACATTTGCTAAGCAACTGAAACGACAGAGGGTGCGAAAAAAATGAAGGGTTCTTCCTTGCTCTCTCCCCTGAAATAATCTACAATTTCACCAAACTGAACTGCACTTACAGAGGACATTTCTCCAGCCCTGAGGGGTCCTCCTGCAAAATGAGTGTAGTTGGTTACAAAGAGCAGAGGTCACAGACCCTTGAGATGAGCCTGTAAGAACATTTCACTATGGTATTCTATCTACTGAGCTTTACAGAATAGTCTTACTCTTGACAAAGAGAACAGAGTGCTCCTTGGATTTCATCTTCAGACAGTCAAGATTCAAACATCCTCCCCTCTCCACAACCACACAAAAAGGTAAAACGTAAAAGGTGAATCTGCAGGTCCAGATTAACCAGCTTCCATAATTTCCCTCCCAGGTACATCAATCTCAGCTCCCTATCTCCCATTGGCCAAGAAAACTTAAAATATTACAAGAGGCTCAGCGTATGTCTTAGAATCACAGAACCATTTAGGTAGGAAAAGATCTTTAAACGTAAACCTAACACTGCCAAGTCCACCACTAAACCATGTCCTTAAGCACCACACCTACACATCTTTGAAATATCTCAAGGGATGGTGATTCATCCGCTTCCCTGGGCAGCCTATTCCAATGCTTGACAATCCTTTTAGTGAAGAAATTTTTCCTCATATCCAATGTAATCCCCTCGATGCAACTTGAGGTCATTTCCCAAGTAATAAGTGACAGAATAAGAAAAAGTAACCAACACTACAACCTCACCCGTGCTGGCCACACCATTTCTGATATAAGCCAGGATGCTGCTGGCCCTCTTGGCACCTGGGCACACTGCTGGCTCATGTTCAGCCATATGTCAACCAACATCCTCATGTCCTTTTCCACCAGGCAGCTTTCCAGCGAATTTTTCCCAAGCCTACAGCATTGCACGGGTTGTTGTGACCCAAGCGTAGGACTCAGCACTTGGCTTTCTTGAACTTCATAAAGACCTTCGCACTTCAATCCAGTCTGTCCAGGTCTGTCTGCAGAGCCTTCCTCCCCTCAAGCAGATCAACAGCCTGCCATACTTGGTGTCAATCCCCTTGTTCAGATCATTGACAGAAGACATTAAACAAAACCAGCCCTCACACAGAGCCCCAGGGAACACCGCTTGTGACCAGTTCCTAACCGGATTTAACTCCATTCACCACAACTTTTTGGGCCTGGCCATCCAGCCAGTTTTTTATCCAGCGAAGAGTACCTCCATCCAAGCCATGAGAAGCCAATTTCTCCAGGAGCTCATTGTGGGAAATGGTGTCAAAGGCTTTAATAAAGTCCAGGTAAACAACATCCACAGCCTTTCCCTCATCTACTAAGCGGGTCAGCTTGTCACAGGGTCAAACAGGACCTGCCTTTCCTAAACCCATGCTGACTCGGTCTGATCACCTGGTTGTCTTGTATGTGCCTGTATGTGATGGTACCCAAGATGACCTCCTTCATAACCTTCCTCAGCACTGATGTGTATCTGACAGGCCTGCAGTTCCCCAGATCCTCCTGCTCGTCCTTCTTGTAGATGGGTGTCACGTTTGCTAACCTCCAGTCAACTGGGATCCCCCCAGTTAGCAAAGACTGCTGATAAATGAGGGTAAGGAGCTTGGTGAGGGCTTTCATCAGCAACCTTGGATGGATCCCATCCAGCCACGTAGACTTTTGTATGTCTAAGTGGTGTAGCAGGTCACTAAGCATCTCCTCTTTATTATGGGGGCTTCATTCTGCTCTCTGTCTTCCAGCTCAGGGGGCTGGGTACCCAAAGAACAATGTGTCTTAATATTAAAGACTGAGGCAAAGAAGGCTTTAAGTACCTCAGCCTTTTCCTCGTTCTTTGTCACTAAGTTTTGCCCCACATCCAATAAATGATGGAGATTCTCCTTAGCTCTCCTTTTTTTTTGCTAATGTATTTATATAAACATTTTTAATTGTATTTTATGGCAGTAGCGAAATGGAAGTTCTAGCTGGCCTTTGGCCTTTCTAATTTTCTCCCTGCACAACCTTACAGCATCCTTGCAGTGCTCCCGAGTTGCCTGTCCCTTCTTCCAAAGGCAATAAACTCTCCTCTTTTACCTTGAGTCTCAACCAAAGCTCTCTGTTCAGCCAGGCCGGTGGTCTTCTCTGCCAGCTCATCTTTTAGCACACGGGGACAGCCTGTTCCTGTGTCTTTAAGACATTTTCCTTGGAGAATGTTCAGTTTTCCTGGACTCTCCTGTTCTTCAGGACTGCCTTTCAAGGGACTCTGTCAACCAGGGTCCAAAACAGGCAAAAGTCTACCCTCCAGAAGTCCAAGGTAGCAGTTCTGCTAACCACCCTGTCCTTATTTATCTGAGAACTGAAAACTTTATCACTTCATGATTGCTTTGCCCAAGATGGCCTCCAATCACTACATCACCCACATGTCCTTCTCTGCAAAGAAAAGGTCTTAATTGGACATGCAGGTTATATGAACAGCCATAAAGGTGACCTGGATAGAACAGCAAACCTACTAAACAAATTATGCTTTATTATGCAATTACTATGTTGAAATTGTGACAGAGAAAATGCTTGCCAATCTGCGAACTAGAAGCATCCTTGAGATGTACAGCTGGCTTCTTAGAAATACAGTTGGGAACCTAGAAACTGGAGACATCCTGAGATACTACTGATAAGCTCAAAAACAAGGAACCATAACAGTAACTCACCATCTGAAAAGGTGAAAAACAGTCTAGAAAAGAGGCAAAACATTCTGAGAAAGTAAGAATTGGTAACTGCCAATTGTTCTACCTGCAATAACAGAAAAACAGTCTGGAAAAATAAGAATTTATCTGAGAGAACAGAAAACATCAACATCTACTGGTCATTCTGGGTGGAAAACAGAAATTGGTAGCATCTATTGGTTGCCAAAGTGGTGGCGTCCTTGTTTCTCCAAGATAGACTTAATTTTTATCCAAAATGAGCTATCCATGATGCATATACATCTCCTTTCCTAAATAGGTTGAACTGTCCGCACATACTTTCTGAGAGATCTTGAACCCTCACCAGGGAGGGTTTGGTTTGTCCTCCCACTTCTTGGGTGGTTGGGTCACCCTCTGGCATCAGTTTGTCCTCCCATATAGGATGATTTCAAACCTTCCGAGATCGGTCTAATAAACTTGATACCAACATTATTGTGAACATAAATATTTATGCACATATAAGTAATATATCACAAGTATTTCTGCCACTATATTATTGATAAGTTTGCTTCATTAGTGATAGTTTTGTAGTAACCTGTAATAAAATACATCTACTTGGTTGCTGACACATAAATTACTGGCAACAATCAACAGTAACAGCTTTATATAAATATATACGCATATATATTTTTTCCTCAATATATATTCACTTTATCCACCATAGGTATAGTTGTTGGTGGCGATCCTTTGTGATATTTGTGGAAATCTGGAATAAAGTAGAGAAATTTAAAGTGAAAAACCTCTGTGTCCTTGTATGCTGGAGAATCCTACCAACCCACAGTCACAATCTCTATAGACCTCCAGCCTGGACAACCCTTTAGGCTGTGACAGGAGATGTGGCAATGAAAAAATACTTTAAATTCTCTCTAACAAAGGCAACTAGTGTAGAAAAGCAGAGTAACATCTGGATAACATTGTACTTGTAAAAATTATAGAAAAATGTGCGAAAAGGCAACAAGAGCATTTGAATTCCATTTACTCACATATTACTGTACTGTAAACCCTAGGAGAGTTGACCACGTAGGGAAGACCACCATCAATGATGCATCTCACAAAAAAAAATACATCTGTTTCAGGTTTTCCACAGCATTTTATCCTCTAGTATCTGCACAACTGCTGCACTTAACGCTCTAGGATTTGATTATTTAAATTTAAAGACAACAATTCAAAAATTTTAGCTGATAACATGTAACTGCTAAACAACAAGCTACTCAGCATTTCATTGCATCATTGTATGTCATCAGCCAGCAGGGCACTGCAAAAATTCAGTTTGCTCCCCAGAATACAGAGGCTTGTAAGAAATGTTTTGATAAAAAGTATTTAGTTTAGAGGAGACTGAACAGTATTTGAGTAATATTTAGAAAATAAAGATGATGCATCAGGCTGGGAAGGCGTGGCAGTAAGTTGGATTTCTAATTCAATACTGCATGTGCGGTAAAGAGGATGTCTCCCTTAATACAGGGATTGAAGGTGGATTAGGGAGTCTTCTAGTAGCTGTTTTACATAATAGCATTCCTTTACAGGCCTACAGGTACACTGCAAAATCCCCCCATGACAAAATGACAAAAAAAAACCAAAAAAACCACCCCCAAAACAACATCCCAGAGTATAACAAGAGACTGCAGACCACTGTCTCTAGCTACCAGAACAGTCTAGTGTCAAATCTAAGGAGACAGAGTTAAAAACTAGAAATGTCAAAAAGTGTACGTGCACACTGTCATATTTACATGGGGAAACACCAGTACTTAACAAGCCAGAAATAACCCTTCTACGTCTATGCTAATTATGGCAAATCTCCCTACAACCCTTTGAACATTACCACAGTTCAAGCACATTGTTTAATTGGTACTAAACACACTAAATCCCAACCACACACCGTCAAACTGCATCTTGCAAGCCACACTGACAGAGCCAGACATTGGGGATTTTTCTCTCATGCAGGCAGCATCTACCCTTGACAGACTCCTAACTCCTACCAAAAGCTAATATTTTAACTTTGTCCCAACTAAACCAACTATATGGCATCACTAACAAAATGTCAGAAGTCTGAAAACAGATTTCATCATCACAGACACTGAAGAGCTTTTAGTCTTTATCTTAAATACCAGCAGCAAACAGCAGTGCTGTGAAAGACATGGAATGGCTCCATCACTTGTGACAAAGCAAACACACACAAAGAAAACAGTCTGACCAACAAGCAGAGATGGAAGAACCACCCACAACAGAAATCCCTAACCTGTTTTTTTTTCCTGTTTACATTATTTTATAACTTGTATACTACTTGGGAGACAAATTCACAATTCATAGCCATAACTGGATACAACTTAATTGTGTACTGTTAGGTACTGTTTGTCTTCTAATCTCTGACTCTCCTTCCCCAGGGTTTATATCCTTTCCACCAGTGACTTGAGAACCAGAGGGACTGCCAAAAACTTACCACAAATCTATCCAACAGTCTTCAGACAAAACATTAACCTCTGATCCCAGACACTGTACGTCATTCTATTTCTTTGCATCCCAGATGCTTAGGAAGGAAAAAGGCTTGTCCAAGCCATCGGTCTAGCAGCTCCACTGCATTAGCTGTCCTTTTTCTTTAAATCACCTCTTAAGTTCGTGTCCTCTTTCATGCTTGGACTTCTATATTTCACCTAGTAAGCATGAAGCCCACCCACTTAGGAGGACTACTCTTAGCATTTTAAGAAGGAAGAACCTAAAATCTCCCTTTGTCTGGTGTGGTTAGATGGTCACTTCAAAATTAATACCAGTCTTCCTGTCCTTCATAGCTCTTCCAAAGATGGACAAGAAATGGTCTCAAGTCACCTCAGCAGAGACAGCAGCAACAGTGGGAAGACGCTGGGAGATTCAGCCTGACTATGGCATTATCTGGTCAAAGTTTCAGAAAGTCCTTCCTACTACAACAATATCAGATACTATTACCAACATGATTCAGTAAGTTGACTGCATTTTAAGTGAGAGTTCTTCATGCTGTTTTGTTCTGGAGACTGTACTCACAATATTTCCCTTTGCTGGAAAAGTAGGAATCCACATTATTCTGAGTGTAAGTCCAGGAAATCTTTCACATCAATAGACTAAAGTCAGCCTATGTTCCTACTCTAGATTTTTATTTTTCTATTCCCTTTAATTCACAAAATTCCATGAGTGAACCGGGCAATGCACAATGACGGGTTTCAGCATTACTGATCCCTCTTTCATCAAGTCCTTCCTCAGAATTTGTTTTGGTACCTATGTTCTATTCAGTTTAGAAAAGAAGTATATTAAGGGGAAGTCCTGTTAAACTAAAGACACTCAGGCACAAAGATGAGAATAAATTTTGGTTTTGCTTTATCTTGCCATAGCTATTTTATGAAGCAATGTGGAGGAGGCTGTGTCTTATACAAATATTTAGCAGCTACATCAAGAAAAACTCTTCAGTCAGAGACCAGGATCCCATTTGCCGATGGTCAGGAAGAGGTACTCTTCCATTGGCACAAGACGACGACCTTGTAGCAGTACCCTCTGAACCACCATCTACCTGCAGTGCAGGGACATCCTCTGCCAGGGATGTTGCACAGTGCTAAGAAGTAGAACAGCAGTTAATGTTCCAGCACCACAGAGAGTACTACACAAACACTATTCCCAATACATTGCAATTACAGCTTTCTCCTCCTAAAAGCACAGTTTAAGCTGCTAGTGCAAGCATTAGCTACTTAGAAGGAACAGAGCCATCTACAAGCCCTGATTCACCTCCATGACCTTCCTTTAGCAGTTGGTGTCATAGTGAAACACCCCACAGCAAGAGTGAACTTCTGTCATGTTTTTTATATCATTCAACAACTTATCTATACAGTGGTGAGCAGTCCCAGGTAAGCAAAGAAACTCCTGTATGGGAAAAGTAAAAATCAAGAGTAAGTGAAAGAAAAAAAAAACCAAACCTCAAACCACACCAAATCCAACCCCACATGATCTACTAGATCTACTACTACATAGAAATCAAAACATGTTGTCCAGACATTCAGCTACACAACTAATCCTCTCATTCCTCCTCCCTCAAAAGCTTCTTTTCCTATTGTTCTAAACAACTAATCTTGAACTATTTTATTTTTCACTGATCTTTGTTCTGTTACACTGTGTAGAAGAAAATAAGGCTAAAAATATACAGAGGTTTTTTAACCCAATTAGTCTATAGATGGGGACAAAAGGTAAGACATCTAAATGCTAATCAGATTGGGGAGCAGGGAACAAAACAAAAACCAAGTCAGCAAAGAAGGAAAACTGTAAGAAGAACTCCAGGATTTTTTGCATTTGAGAATACCTCACTTTATCAACTTAATGGTTTTTGCTTGTGGTCAGGACTCTTGCTTGTTTGTATGTCTTTCATACAAATAAAAGGGAGGGGTGCAGGGGAAGATTTTATAATAGGAATATTGGTGTCATAAGCAAAAAAAAGCAGACATAAACATTGGAAATACCCTACATTTATTGAGTGCAAATCGTTTCCTCCTTCCTACCCTGTTTTATATAGGCATTTTGGTAGAGTGGAGAAATGAAATAGCTAAGTATAAAAACCACATTTTCACTATAACCTTTCTCCAGTTCAGTCTGGTTTACCTGCATACATCAAAACAAAGAAGTGACCCACCATATTTGGAAACAGTAATGCCAATTTGCCTTAAAAAAAAACCAACACAGGTTTGGCATCTAAATAATCCCCATTCGGCAGTTAAAAGTCCCTCGTCTTTTTCTTTTTTCCACCA
Organism: Dromococcyx pavoninus; assembly: GCA_033558185.1. NCBI lineage: Eukaryota > Metazoa > Chordata > Aves > Cuculiformes > Neomorphidae > Dromococcyx > Dromococcyx pavoninus. The sequence goes on from JAUMJL010000735.1 coordinate 2,130,067, forward strand.
TCCTGTTGCACCCTTCTTTGCTCTTGCAAAGGCAGAACTGCTGCTCCAGTACTTACAATAAGCTTTTGAGGACCAGTTTTGGAGTCTCTTTGCATACCCCTACAGGGTAGGAAGCAGCATGGGCTCTCTCCACACTGATAAGAATAAAGCCAACTCTGATCCAGAAGCAGCGGAGGGAAGGCTAAGTCTGAACCATCATCCTGTTCCTCAGTGCAATTAACATTCCCCTGGCACTATTCCCCTCACCTCAACAGAAGAGCTGAACGTGAAATGTTCTTCTATTTCCTGTGATGAAGCAGATTGACTTACAAAGCACATCATATTTGATAAGACCATCTTCCTCTGAGCAAACTGGACTAGCCTCCTCTCCCACCGTTCCTGTTACGACCCACTTTGAGTGGGTGAGGTTAGAAAGAAGATGTAATTATTATGTACAAAATAGTTATGTTAATAACCAATTAGTAACTTTACATCTATATACGGTGCTTTCAGTGGAAATTTATGATGTCATAACTGACACGGAAGCATTTCCTCTTCTTTACAGAAGGATTTTAAATTAAACTTCCTGAAACTATCTGAACTACCTCAAAAATCAATAGCTTGCTGAGACAGATCCCGTTCTCAAAACATCAGCTGGGAAGTTTTCTATTGCTAGATACAGTTTTGCCAGCTTGAAAGTCATGAAAAGTACTGTTGCTTTATGAATTTTTAGAAATTTCAGAGATTAAAAATGCCAGAAGAGTTGCAGAATCCATCTAAAATGAAGGGAACTGCAAAAAATCCTGTCATTGCAGGAGGATTTTCACTCCCTATGTTTGGCAGAAGTGAAATAGGTTATAAACACTTCAGTGTCTGGCTTGGGGACAGCAGCAGGCTCTTTCAAGGCTTTTAAGATACAAAGCTGGGAAAGGCAGGTTCCACATGGGGCTCCTGAAATCTCCAGCCCAGTTATAGAAAAGGGACAGGCACAGTAGTGCTGATCACTGACTCGTCTGAGCTTTCACACCAACTCCACAATTCATGAAGCCAAGCTGGGCATCCAAAAACAGGCAAAGCAAGAGCACACCTCACCTACATAAAGCAACATGTAGGTGGCATCTGTCTGAGTCAGCAGAGGAGCTAAAACAACATCAGTGGGTGCTGCACTTCCGTTCATCAGTCCCACGAAAATGTAGCACGACAGCATGTGAGCCTCCTGGGACGGGCCCTCCATCATTCTGGTATCTTCACACCACCACTATTTACATACGCTGTCCCATGATGAGGAAACAAGGACTAACCCAGCACTCCACCCTTCTATGCTGGGCTGGAGTCACACCCTTTCCCTCTCCCCTGGCCTTGAGAAGCTTGTGCTCTTGGATGCCAAGCTGAGAGTGAGCAAAAACACAACTCATCTTCCAGCAGTCAGAGCAGAGTCCTTGCAGAGAAATGGAGGATCGAATCCTCCTCTGTCTGTACTGAGTCCTAAAACCCAGACAAGTGCTCAAAACCATCCACAACTGCCTCTTCCAACAATGTTTCCAGGAAAGCTGAGCCAGAGTTCTGGAAGGCATTTGTGTGTCCAGGAAGGCTAGACATGAAGTCAGTATAGACAGTGCACGATGTAAGCATCTCTGGGCACAAGAAAAACCTTTCCTACACCTCTTAATAAACTTTCCCTAGTTTTATGATAAGCCTGTCAGTCAGAAGCCAAACCTAGAAAAACTTCTGAATAAATTTGTTAGTACAAAGCAAGTGAGAGCTGCTCTGGTGAACAGACAGCTCTGCAGCAAAGCCTCTCATCTTTTTTCTGCAGCTTCTCTGGGTGCTCAAGGAAAACATTGAAGAAGATCCCTCACCTGTCACCATATGTAAAACAAAGTCCTCAGAGGAACGAGGGTGAGGAACAGTTGCAGATCTCCCAGGACACACTGTTAGCATCTGGGACTCCACGATTTTAAGCTGAAAGGAAGGAGGCTTAGGGGGAGGAGTAAAGTGTGGGAGAAGCTCAGGGTGAGCTCCACTGTCACAGCAGCCTTGGTGCTCAGCAGCACCAGCGCGAATTAGGAGCCCGTGCTGTAGTGTCAGAATCTCTTGGCCAGGATTGACCATATGATGAGGAAGGGCTACTATGGCTTGCAGTTGGTATTTAAGTGCCTCAGATATACACAGCAGCTACTCACTCTTACCAGTGTCCTCACCTGTTACATAAATTAACTCTTCATTCCACTTCGAGGTTTCTGAACCAAAGGTGACTACAAGCTGCCAGGTCCATACGAAGACAGCAAAATCAATGCAGTGAAACTATTCCTCTGCTCTTCTCCGGCTCTGCTACTGCAGGTGTTTGACTCTCATGTTAGAAGAAATTACATCAAGATGTTCTGACACAGCTGGTATTTGGACTCTGACTCAACTTCACAGTCAATTTGTTGTACACAATTACTGTCTGAAGAGGTAGTAGCATTTCTGTACAAAACAGGACTTTGTAGACTACAGGTCTTTTGCTGGTCACAACTACCACCACTCACTTTGCCTCTAAGGCTAATCACTATCTAACATCCCAGATCTGCCTGAGGACCACATATGGTTTTCTAGAGCTCCACTTTCATGAAGTCTGTACTCTTCTAGGTAGCTTTTCTTATAAAGAATCATCAGGTCATTTTTACCAAAAAGCAGAAGTCAGAGAAAATACCATAGAGTGCTTCACGTATGTTTTTAAAAGGCATATGAAAAGAGTGTAGGAGAGAAAAAATTTCAATGGGAAAGAAACATAATCCTGAGTTCTTTTGTAATGCTGGTATAAAAATCATAACCAAACCCAGCAATTTTGTAACCCCTGAAGACTCTTGCCACAGCCTGCCAGAGAGTGGAACACAACACCCTACTGGAAGAGAGCTCTATTTCTTCCTAAAGGTGTTCATCCTCACGTGGCATTTCTTCAGCTTAACAGTTCATGACAAACACTCTAACAGCCACCTGGTTTGTTTACTCTTAGCTGCTGCTACCACCAACTCCTCTTCCCTGGACTGCTAAAATTAGTCTTGCAAAAACCTTGGGTATCCTTAAATGAGAATTGGCTAATACTTCATGTAAACCACAGGATGCAAGTGTGCTTACAAAGCACCTCATAATACTGGGACAGAGTGCTGATATCGGCAAAACTGCCCTCTGTAAGCAGGCACAAACAGTAATAAGAAGAAAAGCAGAACGTGTACCTTAATGAGGTGCAATCCCCCAAAAAATCATAGAATCATAGAATCTACAATATTTGAAATAGTTCATGTATTTCTTCATCCTGGTCCACATTAAAAAATTTTAGTCACATCATTTACCACATATCCATCCTCCTGTTATCTCTGGCTTGAATGAAGAGGTACAATTTTCTTCTACATTAAGAAGATCAGAAATACGGGATATTTTCCACTTCAACCATCAAACATCTTTGTACTGATGTCAGTGAGTCTATAGACTTTGGCAAATAGTGAACAGAGCAGAGAATCAAACGCCTTCCATAGAGAGATCGCTAATAGAATCATAGAATCTTCCAGTTGGAGAAGACCTTTCAGATCATTGAGTCCAACCGCACCCATCATCTGCTAAACCATGTCCCTCAAAAATTAATCTACCTGTTTTTTAAACACCTCCAGGGATGGTGACTCAACCACCTCCCTGGGCAGCTGTGCCAGTGCCTGATCACCCTTTCAGTAAAGAAATTGTTCCTAATATCAAGTCTGAACCTCCCCTGGCACAACTTATGGCCATTTCCTCTTGTTCTATCACCTGTCACTTGAAAGAATAGATCAACACTCGCTCTGCCACAGCCTCCTTTCAGGTAGTCGTAGACAGCGATGAGGTCTCCCCTCAGTCTCCTCTTCTCCAAACTAAACAACCCCAGTTCCCTCAGCCATTCCTCATAGGACTTGTTCTCCAGCCCCTTCACCAGCCTCGTCACCCTTCTCTGGATGTGTTTCAGCATCTCAATGTCCTTCTTATACCGAGGGGCCCAGAACTGAACATAGTACTTGAGGTGTGGCCTCACCAGTGTCAAGTACAGGGGCACAATCACCTCCCTGGTCCTGCTGGCTACACTGTTTCTGATACAGGCCAAGATGCCATTGGCCTTCTTGGCCACCTGGGCACACTGCTGGCTCATATTCAGCTGGTTGTCAACCAACACCCCCAGATCCTTCTCTTCCAGGCAGCTCTCCCGCCAGTGTTCCCCAAATCTGTAACGCTGCGTGGGGTTGTTGTGTCCCAAGTGCAGGACTCGGCATTTGGTCTTGTTAAACCTCATCCCGTTGGTCTCAGCCCATCGATCCAGCCCGTCCAGATCTCTTTGCAGCACCTCCCTTCCTTCAAGCAGACCAACACTGCCACCCAGCTTGGTGTCATCTGCAAACTTGCTAAGGGTGCACTCAATTCCTTCATCCAGATCATTAATAAAGATATTGAACAGGACTGGACCCAGCACTGAACCCTGGGGAACACCACTTGTGACCGGCCTCCAACTGGATTTAACTCCATTTACCACCACCCTCTGGGCCTGGCCATCCAGACAGTTTTTCACCCAGCAAAGGGTGTGCCTGTCCAGGTCAATGGCAGCCAGTTTCTCAAGCAGAATGCCGTGAGAAACAGTGCCAAAGCCTTTACAAAAGTGCAGGTACACCACATCCACAGCCTTCCCCTCCTCCACTAACCGAGTAACTTTGTCACAGAAGGAGATCAGGTTGGGCTAGCAGGACCTGCCTTTCATAAACCCATGCTGACTGGGTCTGATCCACCTGGCTCTCCTGCATGTGCTGTGTGATAGCATTCAATATGATCTGTTCCATGACCTTTCCCAGTACCGAGGTCAAGCTGTCAGGCCTATAATTCCCCAGATCCTCCCTCTGACCCTTCTTGTAAATGGGAGTTACATTTGCCAGTCTCCAGTGGAGCAGCACTTCCCTAGTCAGCCAGGACTGTTGATAGATGAGGAAAAGGGGTTTGGCAAGGACCTCTGCCTGCTCCCTCAATACCCTTGAGTGCATCCCATCCAGCCCCATAGACTGAACATTGAGGGTTCACCTTCACAGTTTTCTGGCTCAGGCGGCTTGGAGCCCAGAGAACATCTTAACTTACTATTAAAGACCAGAGCAAAGAAGGTGTTAAGTACCTCTGCCTTGTCCTCATCCTTTGTTACTACCATTCCCCTTGCATCCAGCAAAGGAGGGAAGGTCTCCCTGGTCCTCCTATTGTTGTTTATGTATTTGAAAAACTTTTTTTAAGTATCGTTTACTGAACTGGCCAGTTGAAGTTCGAGTTGGACTTTAGTCCTTCTAATTTTTTGCCTACATGATCTCACCTGTTCCTTGTAGTTCTCTTGAGATGCCTGCCCCCTCTTCCAAAGCATGTATATTTTCCTCTTTTTCCTGAGACCAACGCAGAGCTCTCTGTTAAGCCAAGCTGGCCTTCTTCCCCACCAACTCATTTTACTGCACACGGGGATGGCCTGCTCTTGTGTCACCAGAATTTCCTTCTCAAGGAGCATCCAGCCCTCTTGGGCTCCTTTGTCATTTAGAACCGTCTCCCACTGGACTTTATCAAGCAGCCTTCTAAACAGTTCAAAGTCTGCCCTCTGGAAGTCCAAGGTGGCAGTTCTGCTGCCCCCCCCCTCCTTAATCCTCCAAGAACTGAGAATTCTGTCATCCCGTGATCACTGAGTCCCAGGTGTACTCCAACAGCCACCTCCCCCACAAGGCCCTCTCTGTTCACAAACAGCAGATTCAACGGGGCACCTTCCCTAGTCGGTGTTGTGTCAGGAAGTTATCTTCCATACACTCGTTGAAGCTCCTAGACTGTTTCCTTTCTGCTGTGTTATACTTCCAGCAGACATTTGGAAGGTTGAAGTCTCCCACTAGAATGAGGGCCAGCAATCGCGAGAGTTCTCCCAGTTGCTTGTAGAAGAGGTCACTGGTTTCCTCGTCCTGGCTGGGCGGCAATAACAGACTCCCACCACTATGTCTGACTTGCTGTGGGTTCCACTGATTTTAAACCATAAGTACTCAACCCTATCATATTGCCTATCATCTTCTCTTTCAAATGCAAGAACAGCAGGCAAGTTTTTATTCCTTGTTTAGACACAACTAGCTTTTGAAATGGAAGCACTTAAACCACTACTAACTTTAACACATTAATCTATTTGCCCAAGTGCAGTAGTTGCCTTGCAAACCTGAATGCTCAGCTAGTGCCAAAGCAGTGTTCACATGCATTAAAAACAAGGTTATAATAAGAAAAAATGTCCTTTAGCAAAGGATGATTCTGATGGTGACAGCTCCAAGACAAAGCTTTATGCACTCATGTGTATTTGGAGGTCCGGCAGACTGAGCTCTTTGCATTTTTTGTTCAGCAGACATTAAGCCTTGTTCTGCAGGAAACCACCCCAATACTGCAGTCTTCCCACATGCAAGACACATTGAATGTTTTCAGCATTCCTGTACTCCTAGGAGTCATTAGATTACCGAGATTAAAATCATTCCCCACATCAACAGGAAAAGCAACTTTAGTCCTTTTTGGCTGCAAGAGTCAGCTGATCCCTCCCTTGCTTAAGACTGTTATTATCCAAGATCCCTTCCACCACATGCCTCATCCTCCTGTCAGTCTGCAGCTTAAACCCCTCATATTTCCAGTCACATTTTAGCTGCATTTACAGCTATGCAGTACACCAAGCAATTTATCTCCATCTTCACCTCTGGATGCTTAGATTATCTCTGCTAGGGAGGAGATTTATCTTGCATCCTAGATGAAGATACTCTCCCTTTACTGACAACCATTTGTCTCCAGTAACTATACTACTTGCTCCAGTTTTCCTCTGCAGCTTGCAGAGGTTATAGTTTGGTTTGGGATATGTTTCACTGAAAACACTACTGAGCCAAACTGCACCTGTACTTGTGCCTAACTAATGGCTGGACGGCATTCAGAGCAGAGTAATAGTTTGCTATTCCCTTAGCCAGGCACTTGCAACTACAAACCCACACTGACTTGTGGCCATGTTATGTATGTGTATTGAGTACACAACATATACCTGGGAAGAAATCTCTCCCCCTTAAGCCTCCTTGCTAATAACACACCTATACAAACAAGAGGTACAGAAGCAGGCAAAATAGTTTCAGAATCAGGCTGACATCGATTAGAAATGCAACATATTAAATAGCAAATGCATGGAACCTTAAACATTTCCCCCACATACTAACAATTGCTTTGATTTTTGCACAACAAGCTGGATGAAACGGAATAATAGGAAGTGGCAAGCAGTTTATGTAAAAATACAATTATAGCAAGGTGTCCTTAAGGAATGCCATAATTAAAAATAGTGTGCAAATACAGCTGAGTGACTAGTCTTCTTCAAAAACACATATTGCAGCAAAAGGATTAAAAATTCATCAGGCTTTCTTCCAACAGTAAACTAAAGTACACAAACCGAACATTTCAAGAATGTTTTACTGCTCACTGTCAGTTCACTTTTGAGAAGAAAAAAAAATAATGCAGCATTTCTAGTATTTTAAATATGCAAATAATGCAAAGAGAAACAGAAGAAAATGGAATACAGGAACTGTATCCAAAAAGTGATCTCTAACTTCACTCCAACTGACAAACACAGTTACACATTTCAGTCCAAAACTTTGAATGTGGTGTAGGAGAATAACTGATTAGCTTTACTGTGCTAATTTCTCCACCAGTTTAGCATTCTTTCTCTTGTTTCTGTGCACAGGGTTACAGTCAAATTGCCAGGACAACATTCTAATTGCATCTACAGTAAATATCAGACTTTTCTGAAGAGTTCTTGACCTGTCAGTAAGGGCTGGAGTCACCCAGAACTGGCTGACGCCACTCAGCTGAATTGCCCTGTTGGCCTGAACCTCCAACCATCTGCTCAGAGTTTTATATGAAAGGGTGAGCTTCATTACTCTTTATCTTGGAGTCGCTACAAAGGTCTGTGCAAAGGAAGGAGATGTAGTTAAAGTGGTAACATAGTTGATTAGAAGGTTTTCAAACTACAGAAAGAACCTGAGGAGTAAAAACATTCACAAAAATGTGTGCCCCATGTAGTTACTGTAACCACATACAAAGGACTGATAATGGAATCACCAGCCATGGAAGTCTCTGAGAAGTTTCTGGCACAAAGCGTGTCCTGGTTCAAACCAGAAGACAGTTCTGGAAAGTCCTACTGTCTGTGCTACACATCAGACTACATCAAGAAATCACAAGTGTTCCACCAAGTTTATAAAACAATTCAATAACAGGTGCTTAAGCAATGGAAGGAGTACCTGGTAACTCTGCGATGTACATTTAAATAAGACTCCAAATAAATGACTGAAATCAAGAAAGGAAGTCAAATAGAGCTTTCCATTTTTGTTTGACATTCCAATCATGATAACTCTTCCAGATACCAGTGGAAGCTGGTAGCAGCTTGCTAAAAATTCTTGCTCGGTCTCCTTTATCACAACTTACACACAAGGGGGGAAAAACATCAAAGAAATACTGCCAAATGATAAATAAGTCATAGAAAAATAATTCCAAATCCTTGAGAATAAGCTGAAGGTAAAACACAAGTCTTGTTATTAGATTATAATATGGAAATTGGATAAAATCTATAGCCTTGATTTTTCTACCCCTTAGAAAATATCTGACAAGCTCTGAACACAAAAACAACCCTCATATTCTGAAGTTCAAAAATAATCCATTAAAGTGTCCATTTGGGGAAGCAACTGCACAAGAACTGTCATTCATTTATTAGAGATCTCTGCTTCTATCAAGTTAAAGGAATGTTCGTCTTCCATTTCTTTTCCTGTATTACAAGTGAGCAGTTCAGATCTGCTGAGATAAAACTCCAGAAGTCTTACAGGTACCTCCAGCCATGAAAAACAATCTTGTCATGTGTATACATATATACACACCCACATATAAAACCAAACACGTAACACCTGAAGTCTACAGATACTCTTATCTGTGTTTCTTATACCACTTACCAGTAACTCATATACCGTTAAGAGACGTGTCTTAAGATGTATTACTTATTGAAACGGTTACCAAGGAAATGCATTGGCCACCTCTTCAGAAATCTCTTCCTTCTTACAATTACTACTAGACAAAAAATACCTATCGCAACCACCATTAAGGCTGAGTTCATTTTAAGATAACCTGAAGGCGTCAACATCAAGACTTCAACTGAGCAGCTTTTGTCATGTAGTGAGCTATGCTTTGAGGAATGCAAAGAGGAAAACAAATACCCAAGTGACCCAGAAACCTTGGGAATGCTTTTAAGTTCCTCCTAGGGAAGCATCATCACATATGTCATCCTCATATCAGTACACCTCATAATTCTGATGCCAACTTCCATTGCTTAGAGAAGCCTTATTTCACCAGGCTTACACCATTCCTTTCCACAGAGTATTAATTTTATACTTACGTAAAAAGTGTTTTTCCAGTAAGGCTATTTCCAGGTGACCTTTGATCTCATTCAGTCTGTCAGACTCCGTTCTGTTAAAATCCTGGACTCCTGAGGCCATGATGATGGTCCCTGGACCAGCCTATAAGAAAGCCAGAACACACCAAAAGCTCAGAAGCACTTTTTTTTTTTTTGTCATTTAAATACATCAATTTACTTCTGGGGCAGTGAAGAAACAACCACATGAGAAACATGCAATATCACCAGCTCTGCATGCCTCTTATTCGGTATTAAATTACCAAAAGAAATGAGTGAAAGCTATTCAAACGTACAGCATCTCTCCCATTGAATTTTATACAACACACTTCTGCAGACCTCAGGGAGTTAGAAAAAACAAAGATATTCCAATCCATCCCCTTAAAGTTCTGCTGCATAATCATTTAGCCCTTCTTTTGCTGATTTAAAAGACATATTTATACTATCATTCTCTTCTTTGCATTAAATGAATGGCGAATGCAACATACTTTACATATAAAATTGCGAAGCTGGCAAAATTAATACTTTTCTAGATATTTACTGAGCTATTAGAAAACACTTATTGTATATTTTCATATCCATTGAAATATTCAGAATAAACAATTCTGAAGACTTGCGGTCTCTCTGCAAGGAAGATCAGCACAGGGGTCCTCTGCACCCCCACTTTCCACGCAGCCCAGTTATGGCTGAAGGATGTGGCTGGTGCCCAGAAGCTGATCCTGACAGGCCAGAAGTGGGGAGACACGAGATTGTGTGTCTCAACAGGTTTACCAGTACCCCTCAAAATGAGCTTGGCCCTGGAAAAAATGCAGAATGCAGGAATCGAGGAGCAACTTGATTAGTTAAGAAGAGCAGTGACAACTGCCACCTCCACAAAGCAAGGACAGAAGGACCTCAAGCCTTCACAGCAGAAGGCAGGTGATGTTGTTCTCCTCTCAAAGTGGACCTTTTCTGAGAGCAGGGAAAATGGTGGGTGAGGGCATCTCTCGGGTAACGGTTGTTCAAGCACTGTGTGCAGTTCCCACCAGGAACAAGAAGTCTGTCAACCTGAATAACAAAAGCTTCTCCAACAGTTTATATTACAAACTGAAGTGCTAGATTACAGAAGCCTACATCTAGGTAACTATCTCAAGACAAAAATGGAATCTATTTACCCTATCGTAACCACTTCCCCACCCCTTGTGCAAGCCCTGAAAACATACAGGAGCTGTATTGATTTCAAAAGTTAGCTTGCATACATTTAACCATGGCAGCTAAAATTACGTACATGTATAAAGTCAACTAATCCACAAGACAGTTAATTAAAAGATATTTTCTATGGTTTAGGAAATATGTACTGAAACTTCACTGACAGAAAATACTTTCACTATTGGGAATGATTTACACTTTTAAGATAACAAAGCATGGTGATATCTATTAAACAGTTGTTTTCCTGCTTGAGTTGAGCAGATGCTGAGTTTAAGCCTCAGAATTTGTCTATACAGGCAAATCATCCCTCTGTAGGCATTTACTGCACGGTGTTTACCTGGCATCAACTCCCCACTTGAGTTTGCTCAATACAGCGCCAGGCAGAGATGCTATTTCCAGTCCCGAAAGCAGCAGTTACACCCCCACAGCACTCTGCCAACACTGCCAGCCCTGACGAGGAGCAGAAGAAGTTAGCTCAGCAGGAGCGTGGTGCTGCTTCCCATTTTGGAGCCAGCATGAATCATGCCATAGCAGAGATGGACAAACCCCAGGGCAGTTCTTACACGGGGACGTACAGCACAGCATCTTCCTCCCCATGTTCCACTTTTCCCATTCACACATGCCTTTCGCCAGAGAGGTGCAGTAAGACATGCCATTTGCAACCACTTCAGCCCCTGCTAAAGAGTTAACAGCTGTCTGTTTTCAGATGAGCATGGGATGGCAATTAACCTCTGCAATGATTTTTGATCTGTGGAGGTAGGTCGTACTTATATATGTTGGAAGATTTAGTCTTATCACTTGCCAGACACTTGGAGAGCCCCAAGGAGGAAGGTGTGGCTGAAGTCAAACAGCAGCACCCTTACAACACGCTTTGCAGACAGGCAAAGGAAAGCATTATTATAATTCAGATTGCTGCCTAGGTGTTAAAGCATGGCTTTCCAAATTGTATATCTACATCTGCTATAAAAGGACAATCTCTGCTCCTAGCTCACAGGAGTTCATACAGTGCTGTCTACCGAAAAAAGTGCCACTGCTTAAAATTAAGTAAATAGATAATTAAATAAAATCATGTACAGGTCAAAAAGTGAGATGGTATACTCATCAGGAATGCTCCCAAGCTTCGTCCATGTTAGTGGGTTTGTGTGGTAACATTTTGGTAGTGGAGGGTTACAGGGGTGGCTTCTGTGAGAAGATGCCAGAAGCTTCACCCATGTCCAATAGAGCCAATGTCAGCCAGCACCAAGACAGACCCATTGTTGACCAAGGCTGAGCTCATCAGCAAAGGTGGCAGAGCCTCAGTGATAACACACTCACCAGAGTGGAAAGGTTGCTGCACAACAGCTACTGCAGCAAGAGAGAAGAGTGAGAATATGTGAGGAACAACTCTGCAGACACCAAGGTCAGTGAAGAGGAGGGGGAGGAGAGAAGCCACTGGAGCAGAGATTCCCCTGTAGCCTTTGGTGAAGACCATGGTAAGGCAGTCTGTCTTCCTGCAGCCCATGGAGGTCCACAGTGGAGCAAATATCCACCTGCAGCCTGTGGAGGACCCCATGCTGGAGCAAGTGGATGCACCCAAAGGAGGCTGTAACACTGCAAGAAGCCTGCCAGGCTCCTGGCAGGACCTGTGACCCCCTAGAGAGGGGAGCCCATGATGGAGCAGTCTGTTCCTAAAGGACTGCAGCCCACGGAAAGGACCCACACTGGAGTAGTTCTTGAAGAACTGTAGCTTGTGGGGGTGACTCATGTTGGAGAAGTTCATGGAATACTGTCTTCCATGGAACCCCACGCTGGAGCAGGGAAACATTGTAAGGAGGAAGGAACAGCAGAGACAACATGTGATGAGCTGACCACAATCCAAGACAGCACTTGGCTCCTGCCCAACCAGTCCTTGGTCCCCAACCCCACACAATTGCAGTGCTGTCAAAAACACAGACTGAGATAAAGCAAGAGAGTAAGAAGAAAGGGGCTAGAAAATATCTAAGCATATTCAAGTTTTCATCCTCATTGAAGATACTCAAGGTATTTCACCAAGAGATTAGCCACATTTCAGAAATCCATCTAGAGAACCAGCTCCACTTTTACTTCCTCAGAGATGTTAAGTAAATAATTAAATCCAGGATATCTTGACTGTGATTCTTAAGAAGCAGAAAAAAGCAAAAGATGCCTAGGACTGGTGACCGAGTGACATGGATGAACAGACCTATTTCTGAAAGTTTCCAAACGTGTCTATCTGCTAAAGCACTGAACCCAAGAAGTCTAACATCGATTACTGTGTTAAAAATCAGCAGGTACACATCATTAAGCTAGCCCCAAAAGGCTACAATGACCTCCTAAGTTAGGAAAAAAAAAAGGAAAACAAAAAAAATCCATGAAGTTAAGTGATAAGGATGCTTGCTAATACTAGAAGCAAGATCATGCAATTATTGTGTAATAAAAAAAATATTTAACCAACATACTAAGATACAGTGGTACAAGTTTGCATGCAGCTTTCAAAATTAGTGAAACCTTAATGCACTGATGAATAAAAGTCAGAAGCAAACAGAAAACTGTCCAGCACAGCGATATGGGAGACATTTTAAGCAGATGCTACTTTTGTCCCAGAATATTTTTCTCCACACCAACACACCTCATGGTGTCAAGAGGTGTTAACAGGCTAAAAAGATAAGAAGTAAGGTCTGTACGTTTGTTGGATGTTAACTGCCTGCCTCTGAACTCTAAAGTACCTCTGTCTGAAATTGGCATAACTGACTCAACTCACAAATTAACAAAAAAGAACCTTGTATTAATTCCAGTCTTAACCAGGTAGTGTCTCTTTCTTCTGCTGTCTCTGCAGACTAGTGCTGGGACTCAGGCTGGATTGCCTACACTTTTAACTACAAGTGCCTTTTCTTGCTTCTGACTCACAGTAAAAGCCTTGAAGGCTTCCACAGATTTCTGCTTTTCCTTCTACCTTTCCAGCCTTTACAGTACTTGACACAGAAGCCCTCTCAAAATGTTGGCAAGCACTATTACTTAGCAAAGACCACGCACAAGGCAGTGCCTTAGAAGCCAGCAAAATGCCAGAGTTGAGCACAGACAGTAAGAGTCAGAGGGGTTAAAGGAAGATTTCTCATGATGACAGATTGCCTCTAAGCCACTATCAGAGTTCAGAGCTGCTGCTCCAAGCCACATCCAGCTCCGGATACGAAAACCCACATCTACCCACAAATGTGTTTTACAAGCCATGTGCAGTTCAGGCTTTTCATAACAGCACTTCCCAACCCAAGAACTCTGGCTCTCCTCTCTTCCCTCCCCAAACCCCCTTCATCCTGAGAGCCATGGGGTTTGGTTTTGTTCAGTGAACACCAACACCACCCTCACTGTACAGCCATAGAGAAGGTCTAAGTCATTTCTTAACCAAGCAGATTCTGATCTGTCCTCTCTATCTGCAGCACGGCACATCTGCAGCATCACACAAACACAACTGGTCAGCTCTCTCTTTCTATTTTACTTGCACATCATACATGGATAATTTTTCTCCAGATATATCTAATAAAATGCTGGTCTCCTTTCCAGGTTTATCATTAACTTACAAGCATTTCTGAAATATGGAGGTTGGGGAGCAGCAAAGACAACAGCGTGCTGAGCCCAGGCACCCAAGGCACCATCCAACCAAGGCACTCCTCAGGGCCTGGCAGTGGCCAGGACATGACACAGGGATGTAGTTGTTTAAGATACAAAATTTTAATTTGCATTCATTTGAGCAGCAAAGGGGGGTGGATGGAGAAGCGAGGCAGAGCCGTAGCGACAGGACAAGGGTCAATGGTTTTAGACTAAAGGAGGGTAGATTCAGACTAAAAAAGAAATTTTTTACAATGAGGGTGTTGAAACACTGGAATAGGTTTCCCAGAGAGGTGGTAGACACCTCATCCCTGGAAGCATTCAAAGTCAGGACATACTTAGATGGGGCTCTGAGCAATCTGATCTAGTTGAAGATGTCCCTCATAATTACAGGGAGGGAATCAGACTACATGACTTTTAAAGGTCCCTTCCAACCCAAACCATTCAATGATTCTTCAGTAATACAACAAACCACAGAGCTTGTCTAGAGAGGTCAGTCTCCTGAGCTTCTCAACTAATACTTCATGTGTATCTTCTCACTTCAAGTTATGAAAGGGTCCCCTGTGGCTGCCACATTTACGCACTGTAAGGAAAGAGAAAACTCAGCAACACTGCTCAAGAATGAAAGCATCTGCATGAACAGTTAATCCTTAATAGCAATTCTGGGAAGCATAACCGTATTGGCAAGCTCCTAACACACAGACATGTTTTACAAGAATTTAAAAAAAAATCTAGTGCTAGACAGGTTTAAAGACTTTAACACCTTAACTTGTAATGTTTGTATTGTGCCTTATAACCTTCCAATCATTGTAAAGGAGGTGATGGATACAAAGCCTTTAAAGTTTTAATTGACATGTTTCAGGAAAAGCCAAACTGTACTGAAACAGCAAGTAAATTAATGTTTTCTGCACCAGAATAACTCAGATTTAATCCTAGCACGCTGGCAGGGAACTTGCATAAATAGATTAGACTGCTTTCAGTACAATATGCCAGGTATAAAAGAGCTTCAATTTGCCAGGCTCACTGCCAGGTTAGTGCACCTCCACTGGTTTAAACACAAATTTGTTCTTTCCACCCCCTCTGCCAAAGGGGACGTGATCCTCCTCTGCAGTGAGGTTATTCACATACCTGTTTATAGTACTGAACATCTTCTCCCTTTTTATTAAAACAGGACATTTTCCAAATTAGGAGTACATAAATTCATCAATAGCACAAAATGAGGTGACATATGTTAAAGCAAGACAAACCAAGCCAGACCTGGCAAATACAAGGGCAATCTATGGTTTTCAGGGTACAGTCCCCATCCCTGACAGTCACATCTTAGTAAATCAAGTTGCCGGAACAATGTTTTAGAGCTTTCTAGGTGCAGAATTGTGATCTAGCAGAAAGGAACCCCTTTACAGAACAGGAAACTATGATGGCACTGAGTAAGAGGGACTTTACTGAGCAAGTAGCATTACCTGAATTACAGATGTTACTTTGTTTGCTATTAGCAAATAAGAATCGACTAGATTACCCCATCCACCTACTTCAGGATTGTGGTGTTTTTACAAAACAATGCAGAGATAACACTGCTTTATACAGTGCTGAATGTCCTTGCTTTAAGAATAAAAACAACCAACCATCTATGGTAAAGAGGAAAGGGAGGGAAAACTCGGGAAGCCATTCAGGAACCGAAAGAGATGCTTAGCAAACAGTTCATTTGTTAACCAACGGGGCTGTCTTGGAAATGATCTGATCAGAGTGTACGAGTATCCATATAGACCTAAGAAAGTACCTGCTATCCAAGAAATAACCTGGTAGTCAGGGCACTTAAATGAGAGAGAGGAAAAGCAAACAGCCAACCTGTAAGTTGAGACCAAACTAGTTCAAATGAAGAGTATGACACCTTTTGAACAGAAACTCTCAGAAACCACTAGGAAGAATTCAAAGTGAAATAACAAATCCAACCCCAGTGCTCTCCTGCCAGGAACTAGCTGGGTGCTTTTACCTCAGTGTCAGTTGGGATAGTTATTATTCAACTAAAGAGTTGCTTACAGTTTTAAGATAAAGAATATAAGATGACCTCATCTGACCATCCTTTCTGTCCTTCCATGGGGTATAAATTTTGCATGTGCTACTTCAGTAAGACATGCGAAGTGCTGGGACTAAATCCCACTGCTGTGTCTGGCCTGGGACTGCCAGTCACTAAATTTGCTGGAGATGTACAAAAGAGGATGTTCTTCTTTGATGATCAGAGTTCTGCAATCACAAGCTTTTATGGCAAGTCTTTTTATTCTAAAACCTCCATTTATGGTAAGTTTTTGCATACGCTCGTCAAGTTCAGACAAATACATAAAGAAGAGGCACCTAATGTGCACACTGGTAAGTGCACTGCATACCCTCAAGGCACAGTACAGAAAGGTCTTTCATTCATATGACTATGCTGTACCGTTCTAACAGACAAAGATCTTTAATGGCTCTGTAATGATTAATACACCAGAGGGAAAAAAAAAGGGAAAAAAAAGTAAAGTAGAGAAGGGCAGAGATGAAGCCTTTGTCAAAGGAATGGCTGACAGTGGAGTCAGAGACATCTAGGCACTGAAGAGGCAGATAAGAGGACCAGGACTCAAATTCTGCACATCTATGCTCGGTTTCAAGCCACCAATCTTGCTCTTTCAAGCCCATGAGTTTTGTACTCAGATTGTAATAGAAACAGTGAAGCAACAGAAGTGGAAGAACAGTTCAGCTCATATCTATCTGAAAAGACATAAAGCCTAACTCCAATTTATGCACAAAACTTGCACTGACTTTTGTAAGCTTCCAACTGTTCCTCAAAGGTATTAAACAGGAAGAAACAAACAAGACGTGGTCTTCTTGTGATCAGTGTAATGAAAGTATAATACTAAGTTGCCTACAGAGCCTATAAAAGAAAACCACCCTGTGTAAGCCATTTAAGATTTGAGTTTTAGTCACTTAATTAGAAAGAATTCAGGCACAATTGAACCACAAGATCTCAATAAGAAACAGTCATAATTCAGAAATACCCTGTTTACACCATCTCAGCCACTATTTTAATATTGCCTTCAAGACACAAGCACTGCTTTCCTTACCTCTGGCACCTCTGTAGCACAGGGGATTATTTCTTCTCCCTTCATTTTATGGGTGGGTGGCAGCGTTTAGTGGGCAGATGTCTGCGACAACCAATTGACAATCCCCAAAACGTCCCATCTGAAATTTATCCCTCATACATCAGACTCCTTTCCTCATCCAAGTTTGCTTATTTTGCTCATCTCTAACACAGTTGCTAATCTTAGGTTGTTCTATCATCACACTGCATTTGGAGCTCCCAAATGCCAGGAACAGGGCAAAACCACAAGTCTGATGCTGTTGCTGCTTCCCTCTCTCGATTTCTTCCTATTTTTAAAGAACTATAATCAACTGCATCCCAAGGACTTAGATCATGACAGCTTATTTAACAGTATGTAATCAGCCAGAAAGCAAAGTGTTTCTCTTCAAATTACATTCTCAGCACACAGAGCTAAACAACTTCAGGAAACAGAGACCACTGCTGCAGATGTGTAGCTGTAAGGCTTTATAATAAGTCAAAGTGGAGGTTCACTTCACTATTTCCTCAGCCATACCACTCCAGAGCTACTATCCTCCTGAAGAAATACAGAAAGCAGTCTCTGGGGTTTAAGACAGATCTTTCTGTAGCCTCTAGCTCTGTCATCCAGATCTTTCTTGATTAGATACAAAGTGTATTCCCTCCTCTCCACACATAAAAATAAAGCCTTAAGTTTAACGAAAATACACCAGTATTTACCTGCAAAAACTCAGCAAATATCATGCTGGAAGGGCAGCAGCAGAGATTTGTCCAAGTGTGTGTATATATATATATCTCATAAATGACAGATATAAGAGCAAAATAAGAGCAACGGAAAGTCATTCAACAGACCTTCTTTGTCTGAGAAGCATGAGCATTTGCAAACCATCGACTTCTTGTGACTGAAAATGCTCTGTCATTACCACTTGTTTGCTCCACGATTACAGGAAAAAAATTCTGGCAAAAGAGGATTGTAAGTAACACCATAGAAGCCCACTTAAATTTTAAAAAACTAATTGCTACAGAACAGGATTCAAACTGCCAATCCAAAAGGAGATACTTAAGTGCATAGTTTCAAGTCTTTTAGTTTAACACGTGCAGTGAGCAAGCTCTGTGCTTCTACAGCTTTCAGACAACAGTCTGACCACATTTTGGGGACAACAACTGCACAGCAAATTTCCAAAAAAAAATCTGTTGATACAAATTCTGACTTCCGAGTCAGATTGTAGCACTCCAAGCTCAAGAATCCACAGGCATTTTTTGATGGTTAAAGCAGAACAACAGTGAAGAACAAGATGGTGACCCTCCTAACTCTAATGAAGTCATCAGAAGTCTTATCCCTATAGTCCTGGCCAGTGCCATTTGAGCAGACTGAAGCTTCTTGGACTGAAAAGAAGCCTTCTTTCAGTTTCAATGTTTGTTAGTAATTCAACGAAACAAATAAAAACCAGACAGCTTTTGTAGGCACATCCAAGGTTACCAAACTAAAATTAGTAGGGACAGGGAATCCTAATACTAAGAAATTGATCGGATCTTTCCACAAAATGGAGGCCTAATACCTGGAAACTTACTCCCTAGTCCACAAACCTTCAAGTGTTAAAGCCAAAATATAGGGACAAAGAATTATTAATTTGTTATTTTTCTACATGACAACTATATAACAGAATATAACAATTCTTAAATCAAGTACTTACAGGGTCTCTCAGCTCTTCATTGTCTCGAGCTGATGTTCGAGGTATTTTAACCGGTATTTCATCTCCACATTCAGTGTCTGAAGCATTTGGAGACTCTGCTAAATCAAGGAACTCATCTCTCTTGTGACCTCTGAATCTTATTTTGTCCAACTTCTTTAGCATGTTCAGCACTGCACTCTTCTGCTTTACCTTAACATGACGGTTGGAGTCTCTGCAAGAAACAAGACATTAAGAATACTTTAGAAAGTTTGCAATAAATCTAAATTATTGCATTTAATTCACTAACTACTTCTAACCATCTTTCAACAGCTTTCTTGTTGCTGGAGGAAAAACATGCTCCAGCTTAGCTTTTTAACATGCATTTTTTCCACAGTGTAACAGATGCGTGGTTTATTTTTCAGTAGTTGATGATTTACCATCTTCCCACAGTATTACGGCCTCTTTCTCACAGTTATTTTTAAAGCAACTCGGAATGGGCACCAGCTAACAACCTGCACTCCAAAGAAAGATTACGAAGTCAGTTCCTAACAGGTTACTTGAAACAAAAAAAAAGTTAAGCTGTTAAGTTCACACTCTTCAACTTGTTGATACTTGCAACCAAAGACATGAAAATCCACTAAGTTTCACAACCAATCTAAATTCCTAGAAAAACTGAAGCAGAAAAGTAGCGAGGCTATCATATCTCCCTACTGTTTCAGGCAAAGAAAAAAGAAAATGCCAAGGGTTTATTGAAGAAAGCCACCAGACAGATCCATGCAGAAGATCCCAACAAAAACTAAAGATTGTTGAAATTTCCCATAAACCACATTCAAATGTACTGCCAAGATCCTTAAAATTACCACTACTGACAATCTTGAATAACCTTTGCTAGATTTTTATTACTTCCTTTGAGATGCAAAGGGGAGTCACTTCATTAGTGATGCTGAAGAAATGAGAAATGCCCAGGACATTTCACTTCCAGAGACAGTATTTAAAACAAGCAGTTGTTGAATTATAAACCATAAATTGTACTGCATTTTTCTTTTTAAAAGACAACAGAAGAAAGCTTAATTAATGTATATAAAATCATTGTAATGGTGGCTTTCCAAGACACTACATTGTATCAATTCTGATATAAACAAGAACTGCCAAACTGCTTCAATTCTATACATATCAGAGTCCATACCAAGAGGACCCAAGCTCCATCTTTTTTTTTTTTAAATAAAAGTTAATTCCTTGGTCCTGCCACTCCAGCAAGCTACCGCTCTGATATTTTATAACAAACCAGGGACAATTTTCTCTTCTACCAGCTCTGTTCCTCAGCTCAGAGCACTCCATTTGGAGGGTGTTGCAATTGTCTCCCAAATGGACTCTTGCAGTGGTAAAAATTTATTTTGAGGCACTTGTTCTGTTACAATCTTCTTTTCCCCATGGTCCACACTACCCTCCTCTTCATCAAAAAACATGTTTAGCTTCATGGCACATCATTCCAGGTATTGGTGTGAGACAAAAAACCAAAAGGCAGGTACAGGTATGCGTCACTTCAGGTGGTCAAATAAAGGGCAAAAAAAAAGAGCCTTTTGCTACTGACTCCCACAGCCACTGCACTTGAGGCAATTCTTACCTCCTAACACAAAACTCTTTTCAAGAGAGTTCTTCCTCTTTCCCTGAAGATTCTCCACTTACTCTAACACTTTGGCAGTGACAGTTCACATCAAGTTCAAACCAGATCATTCCTTTAAAATCTGCCTTAGTTTGCTCCCTCTGCCAAGTTTTATTAGCACCTTTCACATAAACACAGAAGTTTGAAACTCATACAAATCCCCCATAGTGCAGCTGGCAAAAAAAGCCCCACAGAACACTTGAGCTATCAGGAATACTTAAAGTTGCAGCCCTGTGTTTAATAAATTTCACTTAGGGGCTCACATCAAGGTTATTTTCTATGAACAGCTTTTCTTTGAAGTTCTATTACTTGTCAAAGCTAAGTTTAAAATAGAAACACTTTTTGCTCATTCATTGACTATTTAATGAAGAAACTTGTCAGCTATCACATCCAGAAACATTTGTAGGCCCTACTATTAATAGCAACTAGAGCACAAATGCTATCAGGGAAGTTTAAACCTCTGATAAGCACCAGCTCAATTGTATCACGTTCTTTTCCATCTCAAAGATCTCCATCTATGTTCAACCAGTTTTACATACCGTCTAAGTCAGGCCTACAGCAAAGTAGTCATAAACCAAACCCTATTTGTTCATCATCTATGCTATGTCACTGCTAATGATACAGTTATACGAAGAAATAAGGATGGTAGAGTACTGTCCCTTTTCTGGCTGACACTCATCAGCTCACACCGATGGAGGACACGCCTGCATTCCAAGCCTTCACCTTCCCTCTGACACACAGAACAGTTAATTCAAGGCTGCAGATGAGCATTGCTCTCCTGGGCAGAATCAGGAGTCCTCAGTTAGCTCTCCTGTTAAAGTCATTTATCCACCACTGCCTAAAAACAAAAGATGGATAGAGACCACTTATTATAGCCTGGCATATACAGTATTTCAATGGACATTACGATCTGAATCCAGTTCTCCCCTTACCAAGTGAATCCACATACACATATCACAAAAGTGAGAGCCAACAAAAACATCTTGAGACAAAGCACTCTCTAACCTTTTTCTTCAAGCTTCACTTTCTGGCAATTAAGAACTAAAGGCCCAAGAGGATGCCCAGCAGTGCAACTGCCTGGTTGGACACTGGAAACACAAAGTCCTAAACACTAGCCTCCTCCTGGGATGGTTCATGCACTTCAACCTTAGACACAGAAGAGCCTGGCCAACAAAGGTACCCATGAACACATCTATGGTATTTTTTACTAGTAATACTGATGGACCTACCCTTAAGTGTGTTTCCACCTGGTCTTTTAAAAACACAAACCTCTCTTTAAAGCACTAACAGATCACACCACTCAACATAGTCACAATAAATTCTTTAATACAGAAGCCAGCAAAAAGTCATCAGTGTCAATACTTTTAAAGTATTGTTCAGTATGTTGACCATTAAAAGAGGAAATAGTAAAGATTCATGTTCTTAGAGATTTTTAAGAGCTTTTAGTACAAGAAGCTTGTTGTTACAACATACACTTATTTATAACTGAAAAATAATATCATTTTGTCTAAGAATTGTTTTGAGCATACTAGGCTCCCAGATTACTTACAGTTATATTAGATTAACCTAAGCAGAAACCAAAGCTTGCCAACAAGCTCCTGTAGGAACTCATTATCTGGCCTCCAGCCAACATGATCCAAGACAGGCTTTTTATGTCAGCAGCCTGTTCTTGCAACTAGTAACTTTTTTTTTTAGATAAAGATCAATAAATATGGTGACATTTCAGCAGTTTCAGGCTTACTAGAAAAAGCAGCTTCTCAGAGACTTTATACTCCAAGAGGCTTGGATCAGGTTTAGATAAGCTTGAGGAAACCTTCCTACAACACAATAATGTGATCTAGAAGTAGCTTTACTGTAAAACACAGTAATTAAATATCAAAAATACTTGCTTCACCGTCATCACTATTCAACCCCTCTTCCAACTACCCATTCACATCCTGGTCTGAGCTGGTTTGGCTCTAGGTTTCAGGCTGCTACTAATAACTCCTCATATCAGCAATACCAAAACAAGTGGGTTTGCACATGCAGAACTCAAAGCATGATTGCAGACCCAACTCTCCTGCTGCTTTCAAAATAACCATAAACAAATACTATGAAATTATAATAAAAATGTAACTATTTTAAATTCATGCATTGTAAATACCCTCACTTCCCAACACTATCTTACATGTGACAATGATTGTTCAGACTACCATTCAACAAACAAGCTAAAAATAAGAATTAAGACTGGTACCATGCTTGCAAATTATTAACTTGAGCAAAATAAAAATGAATCCATCCTCCCCAATGAAGTTTATTTCTCCACACATACACCCCACCATTAACGTAAGCAATAGAAGATCTTTCCCACATCCAATGTTATAACAGAAAGTTGCTGCCGTACACAGTAAGGCAAACGCTGACTTCGCAAGACTGACTTAGGTCTAAATTTGTTGCACCTCAGTCAGATCTAATAATACCAGCAGGCCCTGTCATAATATAGTAAGGATATCTTACATTAACGTGCTTACAAACAAGGCTATTCAGGCACCCAGGTTTTTAAGAAGGTGATTTTTATTTCTCTTGTTGCAGGAGCAGAGGTGAAATCAGCAAAACTAAACTGTAGCCTATAAAAATCACCCTGAAGTCCCAAACCATCTAGTAAAAAATAGGCAACAGTTTCTGTATACAGGGCTTGATTAGTTATAAAAGTCTGTATTTTCCACATTTAAAAAAAACCCCACCAAACAACCCGAACCACAATCATCTTAAAAGGTAGGGGTTTTTTAAACTGCCATACCTAGTTGCTAAAGCAAATCCTTCTAGGCTGAGGCTTCATTCCTTCTACAGATGGCCAGAGAAGAGATGACTTTATTTGGACGTAGTCTGAAAACCCTCAGTTAACCCCCAAACAGCTGTCAGACGTTCAAGTTTAACTGAACATATCAAGAACCAAAAGTCCAAATCAACATTCAGAACTTATGCTAAGCAGAGGAAAATCAAGTTTTTCCAAGCTTTTACAGAAAAATCATATGGAGATCTAACACAGCTTTTTCTGCTTACATTTACAGAGAGGCTTCAGCAAGGAGATAACAAGATGTTGGGGAATGACTAGAGCCAGCCTGCCAGCATAGTCTGGAGGGGTACCAGTTACAAACCTATTCCTATAGGCATCCTTCCCGTCTCTTTGTGCCACTGCTCCCCCCACGATCTGCTCTTGGGCCAACATGGCAGAAGTTGGGATGCAAAAGGGAAGAGGGAACTCGAGGAAGGGCAGCACTCACCCCACAGTATCCTGCAAATGGATTAAGGGGTTTAGGTTTCTATTGTTGCTTCTAGTTTTTACTCAAGAATATGCTGAATCAGACTATGTGGCCTGGTAGACTGGGCAGAGATTGATCAGATAAATGTTCATGTGCACTTTGTCAGAGAAAGGACTCTGCTTTGCAACATGGTGACTCAGTTTTCCTCAGCTGTTAACAAAACACAAACCAGCTACACAAAGTCAAACAGCACTGCCTCATTAAGTGCTCATCTGAAGCCTGGAGGGGGAAAAAAAAAAAAAACAACAACAAAAACTCATTAAGACATCATGGATGAATTTCATACTAGGTCAAAAAGACCATGAGACTACGACACAGCACAGTAACCTTCCACACACTTGTGCTCCTTTTGCTAGAAAAATAGCATTTCAGAAAGCTGAAGACAACATCAGAGCTGAAGGAATCCTGTCACATCCCTAGTTCTATCTTTACACCCCATCTCCTTCACATTCACCTTGTAGTCTCAAAACAATTTCTGCAACCGTCCAAGGTAAAAGCTCTGGTATCCAAGAGAAGCCCAGCTGTATGTGGATGAACAAATACAGACGTGTTGTCAACACCAGGATGTTTTGGTCTTATCGGGAAGGAGGGACGTGCAAACTGAGGGAGTGGAAAGTACAAGGATTATGTTAGGCATTCATTAGTTTTTCTACTGAAATGTTCCTGCATATTATCCTAAAAGGGTTGACAGGAGTGCAGGAACACAACAAGATACACCATCAATATACCAACTGATACTGAAAACAAAGTTTGGTGTGTTTTCTCTGGACATGTCTAAATAAAACTGGAAATCTCAGTGCATGGATCTAAGCCTACAACAGATTTACAGTCCAGCTCTTTATACTGCTCTCTGCAAGAAGTTCCCTCTTGCAACAGGATTTTTTCCCCCCAATTTCTCATTTTAATAGACAGAATCTCAAGTCTCTCTCTGAACATTTTGTACTTATTAATATTTAAGAAAGGAATCAGGTAAAGATCGACTGACTGCACTTGAGAGCTCCTTGTCTGCTCAGCTTTCCTTCCCCCTGTGCGCACACTTCTACCAATTTGCTCTCCAGAAGGCTCACATTTGTGAAGAAAGCCAAACTTGACCCACAGTGCCTCTTCTTGAGCAACAGGGAGTGGGTTTGTATAGATAAAGTTGGCACCTTTCGAGAAGGTTTTACATTAAGCTCAACTCAACAAGATGCTTAACAATGCAGAAGGGACACAAACCTCATGCAACGCATCCCTTCCATGAATGGCAATGATGTGATAAAAATCACCCAAGGACTATGCAACACGTGAATTTCTCTGTATAGAATGATGTCATCATTTCCCATTAGAAACCAGGAAACAGCAATACTTTGGGCCAAACATCCAGCTCTGGCCAAGAGCAGCTTAAAAACACTCTCCAAAAGTTACAAGCGTTGTGCAAGTGCCCTTAATTTCAGACATCAGCAAATATGCAAGGTTAGACCTTCAGAGCTGAGCTGAACCCGTCACAGGTTCACCCTGAAATTAGTCATGGTCTTAACATCACAGTCTCTAAAGTCTTCCTCCAATTACGTCACCCTTGGCCCCAGGGTCATAACATGATGTAACGCATATACAGAGCACATTGCCTTCTGGTTTTGAATAACATCTACTAAAAGCTCCCAATTCTTTCAGAGTCAGGAGCCCTTAAAACTGTAGGGATAGACTAGACTGGATAGGGACACACTAGGGGAGTAGACTTTTGTTGGTTTTGGGGTTTTTTAATGAAAGATGAAATTATCACCTAGGTTGCCTATGGTGTGGAGAAATATGCTTAGTAATTTGGGTTTATTTTGCCTTTGAGTTTAAAAGGAGACAAACAAAGAAAATCCCACCAGAACCACCTTGCCTGTGTTACAGACTGCTGGCAGAAGCAACACTCGATTAACACAGGTCGGAAACGAGCAGGAAGTTGTGTTCCAGTGTTGCAGGCTTAATTAGATGCAGCTATTAATAAAGCATCAGCTCTGAAACAATTTATATTACTAACTGGCGGAAGCAGGGGAGGGGGAAAAAAAAGTGGAAAGCTGTGTAACATGCTCTACAGTACAACACAGGGACTGGAGACAGAAGTTCAAGGTACCGATCTTGCTTGCCAGTGGCAGGGTTGTCACAGCAACCATAATGCAGCTTCATGAATATGCATTACACTAAAACCTATTTTTCTCCCAAACGAGACTAACGTGTCATCCAGCTCACAACACGAAGCTGCCTGGGAGACGAACTGGGGGTTGTACAATAAAAGTGTCTTGTCTTCAAAACCTTCAGCTCAGCTGCTGCAGACAGGAGAGGCTGGGGGGAAAGGGGACAGTAGCATGGGGATGCAGGACTCTTCTGTACCTGCCTCAACCAGAGGGTACTCCAGACATATTTGGCAAGCATTTTAACATAGAGGTTCCCAAAATGACCTGTTCAATCCCTGTAAACTTTCAGACCTGTGCAAGGCATCAGTCTTAATCCCTTAACCACCTGGGACAGGCCCTTCAGCAAGCCAGAGGAGGAGGCACCTCCAGTCATCCTCCCTGGAAGGATGAATAAAGGGAAGCTACTACTCCTACTGCTAAGGACAGTGCCCAAGCCAGCTGAAACCAGGGGGCTTGGCTTGATCATTACTGGAAAATTGTGGGTGGAGAGGCTCACAAAAAAAACCAAAACCACACACATGTATCTGTACAGGTACCACAGAGGTGTGGCAAGAAAGAAACCAAGGGCAGTGACTATTTCAGCTGAGTAGCTGTGGGAGTTGTACTTTGTACTTAACTCAGTACAGGAAACATCACACCTCCAAACCCACACCCCTTCCACAAACACATTCACACCCCACACACCTGTCTCTCTTTCCTCATGTAATCTAAAAGTAGCAAGCTTTGTTAAATTAACTCCTCTGTAAAACGGTCAACTGGAAATTTTAATTCCCAAAACAGGAAGATAAAAGCTCATCTTTTCCTCAAGACACCTGTGTGGAAAACAAAACAGCAAAACGTTTATTATAGCAACAGAAGAGCAGCACCAAAAGCCTTGCAAGAGGATGACTTTGCCTGCAGAGGGAAGCTCGAGCAGCACACACAGACTGGACAAGCCACCAGCTCAAGCCACAGGACAGCAAGTGGTTGCTCAGCACTGGTGTTTGCCAGTCATTCTGACTGGCAGATACCCTGTAAAAGGGGCAGCACAAAATTCTGTCACCCTGCAGGTGAAATCATCCCCTTCCTGGTCACCCAATGGGTTGCCCCCTTGTCACCCCAGCCCCCCTGCTCTTACCCACCCTGATTTCAGATGAGTTCAGCCAAGCCAGAAGCCCCCTTGGTCACAGACTGACACCAAAGGGAGCAACTCTGTTCATTTCTGCCATGGCCTTCACACCACTTGACCACTCATACAGTTTATCAGTTCACTGCTGATACAACTAATTTTTGTGTTTGTTTTCTGGCAAGTTCAGCACACAGCTATGCAGCCTCACTCATGGTTGCACAAGCTATTAGAGCTGTTACGTCTCCTGCACAGAAATGTTTCTGGTCGTAGGCAGAGAGAGCAAGCATCCTTTTACAGCAGCCACTTGGACTTACATCAGGTTAAATGAATGCCAAAGCCTAACCCTAAAGACAATGTATGCGAAGCTGTCAGGAGGCACATTTCAATCGGTCCTTCCTGAGCCTCAGTCCCTCCTCTGAAGGATGGGGGAAGAGCTTGTCACAGCCCAGCTTTGATGAAAGGCTCTTTTCTGCTTTCTCACTCTGAATTTGGTCTACTAGTGAGGGCAAAGATGGGAGGATGAACATCACCAGCTCAGCAAGAACCTCCACATTCCAGAAGCTTCAGGCAGGTCAGGTCTGGCTAGCCTTCACCCATGTAAGAAGCCGGGGCAAAAGGGAAGAAGCACTGCCATAAGCAAGCACCACAACTTCTGCCTATAAAAGCAAGGATATGTGGGTGATGGAAGAGGGTGAAGGATGGGACACAACTAACACAGGGTAAGGTTAGGCTATCACTGTATATATCTCCTCTTCCACTGTTCAAATGGGATTGTAAGAAGCCTATCTTGACATAGCACTCAGGATAAAACTGGTCTTTTACAATCTGCTTCAAAATAAACATGTGAAGTCAGAAGTACACGTACTAGCACGGAACATCTTATTCAGACTAAAAAGTCTATTGTGGAAGGTGATCACTAAACTGTTTAGAAAATGTGAGTCCTGGAAGACATGAAAAAGAAATTTAATTCCATCCTTTCAATGAAAAAAAGTGCCAGCTATTGAGACCAATGCAGTTATACCTGTCCAATGCTGACTGTATTTTTCAACTGCATTTTCATCATCTTTGGATAATAAATACAGATAAATATGAGAATGGGAATATTGCCAAAAAAACAACACTGTGGAAACAAACCATAACCTAAGCTTAGAGAAAAACACTTTGATAACAGCCTTCGTGTCAGATGTCCATCATTGACTTCTGTAGTCAGCATACAGCCAATGGAAGGAATAGCCTTTTACCAAACACCACAGTGATAAAAATAATTTTAATAAATGAATTTTTTTTAACCTTTCCCCTCATGAGTAAAGAAGTTCAACATTTTTTATACACAAAGAACTACAAAGTCATAGCTAGAACATATCA
Organism: Dromococcyx pavoninus; assembly: GCA_033558185.1. Classification (NCBI taxonomy): domain Eukaryota; kingdom Metazoa; phylum Chordata; class Aves; order Cuculiformes; family Neomorphidae; genus Dromococcyx; species Dromococcyx pavoninus. The sequence goes on from JAUMJL010000735.1 coordinate 2,158,652, forward strand.
AATTACAACCACCACTATAGTTAAGAAGCTTTAATTTCTTTCCTATATACTTGCCTTGAGCTTACAAAGAATGTCTATAACCCCCAAATCCTACACATTTCCATGCTAGAAGTAGTGCTGCTGCTTACTATGTTCCTTCTCCCTTCCTCCCAACAAAAAACAGAAAATGCTCCTGAAGTTGGTGCTATGGGCACAGAAGGTATAGGGCAGAAAAAATCCCCAAAATTACTACGTGGATTATGCAAGTTTGTAGTGTTGCAATTCCTCATCATGTCAACTTCTAAATGGAAAGCTATGAAGAATTGCATAAGAACTTGCACAGATAACATGCAAAAGGAACTATGTGAAAACTGCTCTGCTGCAGAACACACAAGGGAGGGACTTACCCAAACAACACAAAGCAGTAATGGAGAAATAGCAAGTTTCATACAGTAAGTCTGGCTTCAGACATCAGCTCCATTTCTGGCAATTTTACTGCACAGCTACTTGTAAAAGCCTTGAAATCTTATCAGACTAAGAAACTCAAGGTCAAGCTCCCAGCAGACCGACAGAAATGTGAGCAGCAGCTTCATTGGAAAGTGGCACCCTAGAAACAGCCTCCTCCATTCCTACCCACACAGCATATCAAATATGAGAGGGTTATTTTTCTCCACATAGCAGAGTTTGGAAATAGCAGAGAAAGTTGTGTGATATAGGAAAGCACCAAACCTGTCCTCTAGGTATCACAGAACTCTCCTCCAGTTCTTCAGAGTGCAACTCTTTACATGTCCATCTGCACTGTTGGCACATTTGCTATAAACAGGACTGAATCACAACACCCAAACTGCAGGTTTGATTACTGCATTGCAATTACTTGTTTAAATATTTTGGCTATATAACTAATTTTTCTTAACATAGTGAAATGGCAGGCTCAAGGCTGAAAAGTTCTGCTGTTCAAGGTAATCTCCCTTACAGGAACAAACGCCTCTTCCCGTACATTTCAAACTCCATCGTTATAGAATCACAGAACCATTAAGGTTGGAAAAGACCTCTAAGATCATGAAGTCTAACCATCAGCCCAACAACACTGTGTCTACTAAACCGTGTCCTGAAGTGCCAGAATACCTGCTTTGTCTCCATGCTTACAACAGTAATCCTAAATTAAAAAAAAAACAACCACAACAACAAAAAATAACCAAACCCAAACTCCAAACCCACAGCCTTAAGTTCTAACCAGCTGGTACAGCCACACCAGGCAGCACAGTATTCAACCCTATGAGAAACTGGAGGGGTCATAAGAAATATAATCATCATCCTGCACATTAACTCTTTCGTTTAGAAAACTGCCTGGATATTCTGCCATAACTGCAGACCTTTCATTTCACATGTTGGTTTTAATAAGATTTAGACAGCAAAAGTAAGTGGAAATGTTTGGTGTTAAGCCCGATTCCCTCAAGAGGCACATAGAGTCTGGGCATCTCCTCCATGCCCTTTCCTAATAACCTTTGTACGTAGTATCAACTGCTGTTAAAAAAAGCTGATTTTGGCAATACCTCTAACTGCTCTAAGTAGAGGACCCGAGATGGGCACCAGTCCAGCCAAGAAACAGGCTGCCACATACATTCAGCAGTTGTGACTGGTTAAATAGGCAACTGACAGAAAAAGATAAATGTGAAGCTGAGCAGAAGTTGTCCTCTCAGCCCACCAGAAGTTACCAAAGTGGGATGACAGCATGGGTCTATGACAGGAAAAGAAATAACCTCAGAAAGAATGGTGGAGCCTGTGAACCAAAAAACTCATAGGAAAATACATGGGAGAGAAAGAAAAGAAAAAAAAGACATAACTCCAATTAAGCTTCCCATGCATTCTTGTCTCTTCTCCCAAATTTTATTACTTCATTAAACTCATTTCATTTTGCAAACAACCAAAATACCAAAATAACTCATCACTCAAAACCCTCAACACAAATAATCTCCAGTCTGAAATGGTAACCCACTCATCTCCAAATAAACACAGGTCAGCATTCACAGCTGCATGTGTGGCTGAGGGAGGAACAGCGAGTAAAGATGGAGATATGCAGCCACAGCAGCAATTGCAAGGTTTCCTTAAAGCACACATATTGTTGAGGAAAACAAAAGAAAAAGTATGTCCAGAAAACACAGAAATGATGCATTACATAAGTTTAAATGAAGGTACAAAGCCTCTGCCTAACAAGTAAAACATGCAGATGAGGGTGATGCCATAAACTAGCACAGTTCTAACTAATTTGGCCATATTTGTAACAAATTAACATTTTAATGGTGCTTGTTATAGCCTATTGCCTCATAACGGCAGATGGCATAAAAATCATACACAGGAGTTAAGAACTACAGTTTTGAAGCTGCTTGAAACAACTGAAACAAGATATCTTGGAACATGTTTTTAAATAAAGCAGGGCACATCAACATACCCAGTTCCCCTCCTCTACTACACAGAAGTGTAGTTACATGCTTCTCCCAAGACAAGCCAGTTTCTCTCTTGATAGAGCTATACTAGCAAGGTTTCCATCGTGTTTCAACACGAGATGTACTGGACACAAGAAAAAGGTTGAAAAAAAATCCCGGCCAGCTTGTTTTTTGGATACCAAACATGGAGTAACCCATGAAACCAATGGTGTTTGCACTTAGCGGAGCACACCTTTGGTTTATTAATCAAGCCTGTAAAACCACCCTAATCTACCATACTTTTTGCATACTCTATTTCAAAACAAAATATTTTCTTATCTCAAAATGTCACAAATACCCCATGAAGCCTGTCAGGCTGCTAAAATGATACAAGTGTACTGACAGTAAATAGCAACCTGGCACATTGCTAAGCCTTCAGACTTGAAATAGATTTAAATTAACACGACGATAGCAGGACAGAGAGTTCAGTAACAAAGTGAAGAAACCAAGGGAGAAGAAATAGTTATTTCAGTCATCATTTCAATCTGACCAACCAACTTAAAAGCCAGCTACAGGATGGCATTTACCTCTGCCTCTCAGACTGGGATGAGGGGCAGAATTACACTACTTGAGCTGACAGGTTTATTTATGCCATAGTGACACTTCAGTTAGCAATGATAAAGGTCCAGAGGTCAAAGTACTTAAAGAAAAAGGGCCAGATATACACTGTATATCTTTCTGAGTAGTCATGGTTGGGGTGGGGAAGGAAAGGGCAGGGAGCATTATTCCCTGAACACGCTCACCTGGCCCAGAAGCCACCATAAAACCTCTTCAGCTATGCCCATTTCAAAGCTTCCTAAGTTCACAAAGGAGATTTCTGTAGTGATTCTATCCTTTCTTGTCCAACCACTCCTCAGAAATGGTCTGTTTCTCCAAGTCAAAGCTAAAGAGAAGCCAGTGGTGCCTCATGGCAAAACTGAGAGGCCATATTACCAGCTGAAGCCCAGCCCAGATACAACTCACAGACCTCCAAAAGACCTCCCAAAAACTCCCTAAAAAATCCGGGGAAAGGAGTTGATATTTCTGTCAGTCTCTTAACCGAGACTTCTTCCAGCTCTAACTTATTCCCAACTACTTCATTAATATTCACATATTTAAAATTTTGACATTCAAAAACTAAACTATGGATTTCACTTTTCAAGAAGGTTCCTAAAATTTCCAATCAAGCTCAAACTCTGGTTTGGGTATATCAATCCTTTTATTCATACTACTCAAATGTTTTAACAGTTAGTATCTGAAAGTCACGGAAACTTGGAATTCTCAGAGTTTTTGCATTAATGACAGAAGGATGCTGAAGACTACAGGAGATGATCAAACCACCAGCTAGCACTGAGCTCCCACTAACTTCTGATTTGCTTATATAATTGCCATTGATGTTAAAATAAAGTAACAAAACCATTAAAAAAAAATTACACCACATTATTCTTGAATATTTTAGGGATTTCAAGAGGAATCCTATCTGTACCCAAAAGCAAACTACAGAGCATCAAATTTACTGAAGGGAAAAAGAAAAAAAAAGAAAGATGATATCTTTGGATTTCTTTGTTGTAGGCATCTGGGGTCGCCATCCTGCTGCAGGACCTAGGCAGGCTGACTTGGATGGCTATAAATAGGAGCCTGTTCTATGCAAGCCCTAAGTCACAGAAGATGAGATGACAAGGAACAGGGGCAGGCTGTCTTTAGGGTGGAAAAGAAAGGCTGTTAATACACAACAAAGGGACAATTCATATCCTACTGACACTCTTGCCAAACCTTTCCGTTTATAGAGCAATACAAAATCTTCAGAAACTAAAGGGGAGTTTTAATCAAGGACTGTTCCAGGGGTTTATTGCTGTATTCAACTCTGATGTCTCACAGCACACCAGAGGTTTCAGGCCTCCCAGAGCTGTACTGCAGCAAGCAAAATAAAAAAAATGCCCTGCTACAATCTCTCCTTCAGAAGAGGCAGCCACACAACCCAGAAGACACAAAAAGAAGTTTTTCTGAACTCAAAAGACTGTTTTTCAGTGAATGGAAAGGTTTCTGGGTGCTCAGGCATCATGACAAACAGTAAGATGGGAAAGCTGGGTCTGAGCTGGGTATAACCAGCCCTAAGACTTTTGACTAAGAGCTCACATATACGAAAAAGACTCTCTGGATTTGGTATATAACTTAACAAGGCTACAGGAGAGGTCAGACCACATCAGACTGGCACTCCTACGCTCAAGTGCATACAAGAGCACATGGGAGACGGAAGACGCCATCTCCCTCCAGGAATGACAGGACTGCTGAACCTCACAGAACTGAGTACCTTTAAATAAAGGTGCTTCCTTTAGTGGGCTGGTTACGAGGAAAGCTTTTTTTCCACCTTGCCAAGCAGAGTGTTTTCTCTCCCCCGCGCCCCAGTGACAATATTCACATTACTAGCTATGACTGCATTTTGCAAAAATTTTCACATTCGGAGTTAAATCTACCAGTTCATCTTTATTTAAATAGAAAAATAAGTTATTTTGAATTATTACCAACTTGTAAGAAAGAAAATCTGCGTGCCTGTAGTTAATCTACTGCAAGAGCTGGTGTTGGCATTTCCTCCACAGTCTGGAAACACCGATGATACATCTGCTTGCTAAACACAGTTTCTCATCTCCCATTTCAGATAACAAGCAATCTGTGGTCAGTCACCTTCAAGGTCCAACCCCTTCTTAGCACCTCCAGTAAGTATATCTGTCTTTACCTACTTTTCTTCTGACTTCTACAAGAACACAGTGTTAGTTTCATTGCAACGAAATAGCTGAATTTAAAAAAGGTCTAGAAAACACTAGTCTATGTAACACCAACACTTGGTTCAACTGTAGCTTTTGAAAAGGGAGGAGAAAGTACAAAAAGCAAATCACCACCTTTAAAGCAAACAGACACTCTCTCTTCTGTCAGTCCCTGTAGTGTCTCCAAAACTAATCTAACAAAACTGTTCAACGCTTAAATACATACATGACATTTTTTGAGCAGTAAGTGAGGTCTGCTGTACTTTCATATTAGCTCTCAGACATTATGATGAACTTTTAGCCAGATGAGAAGAAAGCCACCTTCAGGGTAAAATAAACAGATGTAGTTTGCTTCAGACAATAAGGAATACAAACTGCATGGAAAGATTTTCCATTATTTAACAAAGACAAATTGTCACCAACAGAAGACTAATGAGTCACAGAAAACAGCTTAATACTTAAAGCTTCTCTCTAAAGAAAGAAAAATTTACGCAATTTCAAGTATTAACAACAAAACAGAAAATTAGTTTTGAATTGATCTCATAGTCTCCCACCAGGAGCTGTATGCATGCAACTGAAACCCGAAGCGGACACTGAACACAGCTAGGCTTGCATTCTACGAGGAAAACAGGACTGAAAATGCCAGCCATTGCTCCTCATTCAAAAGCATATGCTGTCCCTGCTCCGCTCTAACCGGACTGCCAAGAGCCAGAGAGCTTCACCAGGCAAGTTCAAACTCCTAAGCATCCACATTCTTCCTGTAAAATATTGCAAGAAACGGTATTTGTGCCTCACTTGTTTTCATTGCATGTTGTAGAGGAATAAGTAATTCAGCATTAGAGGAAATCATTGCTGGCAGAGCCCTCAAACTAGGGAAAGGTTGCTTAATCGAAGAAACAGGAAAGAATCAGAAGTAGCTTAAGAAAAAGTGTATTTGCTGTAAAAATGTTTCCTAGTACAGTTTTCTGGGGAAGTCAGAACTATTGCACTTTGGCTGCTTTTCCCCGTAACTGAAAGTAAAAATAAGAACTGTTGTAGTGCATCTACATTGATTAGTCCCACAAGCAACTCAGTTGGAGAGGGAAGGCAAAACCCTTCAAAATAGGCCTAGACCCTTTTATAAGCATCAAAAGCTTTATATTCAGAATGTTTATCGGAAAAAAAACAGGGCTAGCTCCAGATAATCTCGAAGAGACCACAGGCCTCATTTCCGCAGTGTTGTGCAAACTCTTGACGTTAGTTTTATTACTGAAAGTTTCCAGGAAGCTCTGACAGCTGAAGAAAATCCTGGGAGCACAGTACCCTGTAGCAGCTGGCAGTTCTCTTAAAGGATCAGCGTGTCCAGCCAGATGCTCCATGGCTTGTTGGGAAAGGTATCACACAATCCGAGGTGAACCCACAGAGCTGCTGAGACCATACAGGGTTTGGTTTTGGGTTTTTTTTTGTTTGTTTTTGTTAGGTTGTTGGTTGTTCTTTTTTTTTACACAAAACCAAGCCACACTATATTTTCATACAAAAGGTGTTCTCAGACACTCTGTGATATCTTTTGGGTTGTTTTGCCTTTAAGAGGAGTGTGAAGATCTTGGATAAAAGCAGGAAGACCTTGGATAAAAGCACTGCAGAACTGCAAGGAATTATAAAGTTAATCAAATTGGAATAATGCTTAGAAGAGGTTTAATGCTTTGAAAAGTCAGACTACATAAAGAACATATTTATACAGACTCCACTCCTACTATTCCTATTCCTTCCTATAACATGATCCTTGCAAGCTGATAAGACTTGGTAATCTACGGAGATGGTTTTTACTATTATCTGGTGATCACAGTCCACAGTCATCCTAATAGTAGTCACACAAGGATTCTTTGGATGTTTTGCTGCTCTTAGGTCCTGCACTTTACAGCTACTTTTGTCCCACACAAACAGGGCTGCAGCTTCAAGGAGAGTACATGAAGGTCACTCCCTTGGCATTACTCTCCATCTCACAAGGAAAAGGTGAAGAAGAGGGAAGACAAAGAAAGCCCCAAAACAAAAAGCAAGTTCAGAGATAGGATTCTGGACTACAGATGATCTTGCAGCTTGATTTTAAGTCAGGTAGCCAAAGCTGTATTCATCGAGGGTTGTGTAAGTGCAAGGAATACCACACCAAAGGTACATTTCATCTTTGGATGCTGAACATGCTATTCTTCTCCTGTTGCAATGTGCTACGTTGTTGCAGTCATTGTCGATCTTACAAAATCCTCACAGCCCAGACTACTGGTCCCTTCACCTCCAGAATTGGTCTTTTCTCTGCTGCTCAGATCTTAAAGACTGCAATTGGGCATGCCACCCTCTCCAGCCAACCCAGAAAGCATAAACTCATCCAGTATTACTGCTAGTTGTCCCACTGCTATAGGATTGTCTGGGGAAGCAGCTTATGCCCAAAGCACACAAACATACAGCTCCCTAGACTCATATGTGGAGTAAATTACAGCAAATTACAGGGTTCAGACACCCACATCAGTCCTAACAAAACTAGGAGGGACCCTGAAGCTACAGACATCAGCTGGCTCTACTAAAAGCAAAACAGCAAAAAAACCCACCCTTGTGAGGCTCATATTGCAGCATCATTGACTACTGACAGCCTTCAAACTATGTTTTAAGAGCTCCTTCTCTAGAGGCTTTCCACCTCCCCACCCCTGTGGCTGTGACATTGCTTAAATATTGCTGATGGTTATAAATCCACATGCCTCTGTGCAGTCCTGCTGCATTTCCCCAGGAATTACAACATGCTGTTAACCTTGAAAAGTGCAGCGAGTTATTTTAAAATGCAGTTACTGTGCACGCCTGGGAACACAGAGATGAGATCCAGAGAGAGGAGAAGAAAAATATGCAAGCTATTTCCTGAACGCAGAAGGAACGTGGAGCCTCAGGTAGTAAAATCTGCAGTGAGAGGCTGGAGGACTTCTTTTCTGAACGTAGCTCTAGAGCTGAAACTCTTAAGAAGTCCTCTTCTACATAAATGTTTCTAAGTTGAAGAAACCACTTTTCAACATTTAAGCAAATTATGAACTTTGTTATAAAATAAACTCTGCTTTCAGTATCTAAAGATGCTTGTGTATCCTTCATTGAAAAATCTGGTACTAATTTTCAGCCTCTGAGAATTGACTCATTTTCAAACCAGTGAATTTAAAGTGCTCTATATATGAGTAACCTGATATCTGAAATGAATATTGACGGAACAAGTGACTTTTACAAAACGGTAAAAATTCTGAGCATTAGTAATGCCAGATACTAATGAAACTCCTGACAGTCCTATTGAGAGCTCTGATAAGACAGTTTTAGCGGCTGGAAACTAATTGCACTCAGTCACTAATTGCATACATCAGGCCAGCATGCAGTGCATAGTTTTGTGCTCTTTAATTAAGGTAAGTATAGACCTCTCATGTTGTGCTGTTACTTTCAGAGGGGTGCTATGGAAATTTAAAATGTGTCTATTAACCATTGTATTTGGACATAGAGAAGGCAGGCAACTGCTAACTGCTTTTTGCACATAATTTTGCCAAATCCTTTAAGAACCATAAAAAAAAATACTCCTTCATTAACTGCACATGTAGATAGACAGGTGAGGACACTCAATGGCAAAGAAAGGTGAGTATATTCTCCCATAAAGTTTGAGAATCCCAAAAGAAAGTGATATTTTGTATTTTTTGCCTTTTTGTTGTTCCCCTCTCTCCCTACTGTCCACAAGCAGTGTTACCAGCATTACACCAACAGTTTTATTCTGCACCTGAAGTGTTGACCTATAAATAAAAACCCTGTTCACAAATTCTATATTTAACATCTACTAAGCAGTTACCCATATAAGCATACAAAACAGCTGTGGTACAATAAGGACGCATCTAAACTTTACTCAGTTTAGTATATGAGAGAGATTCTCACCTTCAGACATGCCACAATGAAAAAGCAGTACCACAGAAAGTGCCCATGGAGTAGGCAGGTCTGCCCTGACGGAGTACACCACAGCACTGGATGGCTGCTGAAGAACCAAACCAGCCCACAGCAAGGATGTGCACTCACAAATATAAGCAAGCATTCACGCAAAACTGAAACAAGCTCTGCTTCAGACAGCAGTCCACATGTACATACCCCAAGAAACACACGTACTCCAGTGACTCAGCATCTAATGATTACACTTATGAGGCACGTGTAGCCAGCAAACCCCTTAATCACATGTCGAAAGAGTTGCCAAACCCTGCACCAACAGGATGAGGAAAAGAGGGCTGAAGTATTTGGGGTTTATGAAACAAGAAATGTCAGCTCTTGCAGAACAGCAAAACTACTCAGAAAAGCTGCATCAGTGACTCAGAGCATCAAAGTGACCTCTAGGATCTGCATCCCAAAAAAAAAAAACCGAAAAACCGAACACTTCAAAATTTACTTCAGAAGTTTCCTGTTTTGACAGCATACCGAGAAATACACTGAGGTCACAGCTGGAATGCTCGGTTCAGTTCCGGGCTCCCCAGCATAAGAGAGACATGGACATACTGTAGAGAGTCCAACAAAGGGCCAAAAGATGATGAAGGAACTTAGGAGAAAAGATTGAGAGAGCTGGGGCTGTTCAGCCTGGAAAAGCGAGGGCTCAGGGGCATCTTATGAATGTATATAAGCTTCTGAACAGAGGATGCAAAGAGGATGGTGTAAGGCTCACTCCAGTGGTGCTCAGTGACAGGACTAGGGGCAACAGGCACCAAGCGAAATACGTGAGGTTCCCTCTGAATATCAGGAAATGCTTTTTCACTGTGAGGGTGACTGAGCACTGGCACAGGTTGCCCAGGGGGGCTGTGGGATCTCCATCCTTGTAGATACACAAAAGTCATATGGCCATGGGCCTGGGCAACTGCCTCTAGGTGGCCCTGCTCAAGCAGGGGATTGGACCAGATACCTCCAAAGGTCCCTTCCAACCTCAACCGTTCTGAGAAACAGAGGCTAGTTCTCTTCAGTCATTTGTGATATACCTAGAATGAGTTTTACAGTAAGATTCATGAATTCTTCTTAACATGTATACCTAGAACAGGCGATGTTAACTTTGAAGACCATCATGAAGAACTTGCTGTGCTAACTCAAAATTTATAAGAAGCTACAAATAAATGGAATTTCAGTTTCCATTGAGATGCAGACATAGCTTGTAAACTAAAAGAGACAATATTATGTATTCTCAAAGCATGTTTAAAAACTACTGCCAACGGTTTTTTTTCCTCATTAACATAGGCAAGTATTAAACACATATGGTGACCCAAGAGGCAAACAGAAAAGATTTTTCATACACAACTGAACACAATGGGAATCCTTATCTTCCACTACTCTTAGAAGTAAATAACTGCATCTTCAATCATTTAAGCACCTCTGAAAATCTGGTCTCATAAGTCAGGGGATTAAATCTACTGCTATCAGAATGTGCACCAGGATAAAGGACTGGGTGTTAAAGAGAGGGGGGGAAAAGAACAGGTGCGCTCCTAACCACAAATAGGGTATTTTTCATTTGCATCTGATAGCTGTTCTCTCGGTTTAGTCAAGGCAAGAAGATTTACTCTGCAAAAGAAACTGTACTATTAAGGTTAAGAAAAAACATCCAGAACCTACTCTCTGTGAAGACTGCAGAGCCTGTTAATATTTATGAAGTCTGAAGTGGCTTCCGAGACTCCCTACTTCATTTTCTTATGTCACAACAAGAAGCAGCACTAACTCATAAAATTTTAAGGTGAATTCACCACTAAACTGTAACTAAAATTCTGACCTCCTAGGAAAAGGCCTAACTTTTTTTGTTCTCTGTGTGGGTGTTTGTGTCTGCCTTATCAATAACTGGCCACAAGATGAAAAGAGAAAACATGGATTTGTTCAGAAACTTGAAAGAGCAAAACATAGAAACCTTGGAAGCACCCAACATTATGACCCAAAAGCTACGTTCAATGGCTGTATTTCTGTGCTAGGATTATTTCATGGATTAACATGCCACCATGCAAGGCCATGGCACTGGGCAGAGAATCTCCTTTGACAGCAAGTGTTTAGTCAGGGTCTTCCAAAAGCGTTCCCTCTGATCAAGCTCTGCGTTATAAAAACAACATTTTAGAGGAAATCATCTGTCCTCCTAGTACGGATGCTGCCATGCAGATATTATTTAACTGAGTAAAATGTATTTAGCAAAGAAAAGCCAACAGTGTTACAGAATAAAGCTAGAAAACTGGGCATTTTCTGTGGGCCTGACACGATCAGGTTTGGACAAGAGAGCCTTCAATTCAGGATGGCAGATTTTACTGCACATAATACTGGAGTATTTTGCTAACAGCAAGGGCTTTGGGGACTTCAAAGTTAGAGAGTATCACTGTCAAGCCTGATAAATACTGGAGGGAAGGAGAGTAAGGAAGAGAGCAGAAAAAGCCATTGCATAGCTACAACCCAAAAAATTCAGCAAGGTACATGTCTCCCTTGACTCAAGCATTCCTGAATAGTATTTATTTTCCAGACAAGCAAAACACCAGGAAATGTAATATAGTACTCCTTAACAAAAAATATATTCACCACAAAACCACTGACGGGACTGGGACCATATGTTACACAAAACACAGTTTCATATCTTCAGGAATCCCTATATATTTGGGGATCACCAAATCAAAAAACAAAGTATGACTTTTCAGCAGACAAAATAAGGTTGAATGCAGTCTTTCATTAATTTTCCAACAGATATGTCACCTCTTTGGAAGTTAAACAGTTCATGCCCCCCCCTTAGCACTGAAGTCTCAGTATTAAGGAGTGAATACTCAAATATCAGAACGAAGCTGATATATATAGAATATATATATATGTGGTATCACATAGACGTATGTCATATGTATCCAAAATGTTCCATACCACAGAAGTATGTCTGACCTTCAACAGCAGCACTAATCACTTCTCAGACACTGCAGAAGTTCCCTTACCAAAATATAATATTTATTTATTTTTATTTTTTCCCTAGATTTTAAACAATATTGAATCTCTTTGTCATTCAATACTGCCCCAGCCGTTCACTCTCATAATGAACTTCAGTTCCTACAAGCCTTGAATTGCACACAATGGGAGAAGGAGAAGAGGGAGAGACAGGGAATGGTTTCTGCCCTGGCTACCTCCTTTAAATCACCAGGAATTAGTTTCCAGCCAGGAAACCAGCAGGGCTGTATGTCAGCCTCCTGATTTTCCCTCCTGAGTCGGGATCTCCCCTCCAACAGTCTCTCCGAAACTGGGTCCTGTGGAAGAGCCAAGCCAGGACAAGCTTTTCCCAGCTGCTGCCCTTAATTCCTCCCTCCCCCACAGGCGCTGACGTCAGGTCACCAGGACACAGCGATGTTGGCAAGGCAGGCCAGGAGAGAGGTCAAAGCCTGGGTGATGCTTTCACCGAGAGAAGAAGCTGTACCGTGCAAGGAGCAGCACCAGTATGTTCAAGCAGCAGCAGCCTCCCCCGTACTGCTCAACAGTCACCCCCTGACCTAGGACATGCTGAGCAGGCCAGGTCTCACTAGTGGCACAGTTTAAAGAGGTAAAAAAACAAACTCATCACTCTGACATTGTAGCTCAAGTTAGTCCCGCCTGCCACCGGACAAAACCATCTCATAGAGCTTACCTGCAGAACTGGAAACACGACATGGCTCATCTGCAGTTCAGTCTGGCACCTCAGCCCCAAACCACCTCTATTATAGTGGAGAGATGAGCCAAACATACTTGTGGCCAGCATATGAAAAACAGTGAAACATAACTCAGGCTTGTAAGGATTATTGCACAATTTGATATCATAACATCATCAAATTAATTTTATATTTTATCAGTTTCACAGCTAGTAGTTTAAATGTGAGCTTCAGAAGAACACAGACTAGGACTAAAAAAACCTCTCCCTTTTCGATAGATATGCCATTTAATAACTAGATATGGCATTAAGAAAAAGGTTTAAGACAGCTCACATCTCTAATTCTGATTAAGGGAACTACTTAACACATTAAAATCTAAGGCAGGATACTGTCAGATAGCACATGCACTTGAGATCTCTATTTTATCAAATATTTCTCCTCCCCACCCACATCTCAGCCACCACTGGAAATGGAATACCCAAGAACTTGTCCATCATTCATTCCACATTCACATAAGCATGACATCTACTCAACATAAAACTCTGCAGCTGCAGAGCATGACACGAAAACATGACAAAAGCTGTTATTTACTCCTGTTTGCTCCATAAGTACGATTAAGCCCAGTGATGGCTCAGAGAGGCACCCAGGAGGCTCACAAATTCATTACACACCTACTAGAGCTTTTCTGAAGGAGTCTGGGACAACAGCCTTGACAGCCAAACAGCCATTTACCCAGCATCACAGCTCTGCCACCCTCTCAGTTCCCCTGAAAGTAAGCTCTCCAGCAGCATTTCTTTGCTTCTGCTCCTCCAATGCTTCTGTGCCTCACCACCCACATCAAGATGCACCCAGACACCACACACTTTGAGAGGACGATACATTGCCAGGGTCAGCTTAAGCTTGAGCAGTAAACCTCACAACACAAATGATGTTGCCAGGCCTTACTCCCAAATCGATTGCCACCCAGATGCCACCCTGGCCAGGGGCCGGGAGGGGGCAAAAAAGGGGTGCGACGCAACTCGGGCTGCAACACTCCACACACCCCCCCAGGGAGATCTCAGCTGAGGGAAACACCACCACGACCAAACGCAGCTTCCCGCAGGTCTGGCAGGGACAGCGCAACCACAACAACAACTCGGAACACCAGTCAGAACGAGTTGCGTTTGTCCACAAAGGTGTGACCTTTGCCAGGTCTCCCGCCACCCTGTGTGCCCGATGTTTGCTCCAGCCCGCGACTCCCGGCTCCGCGTCCCACGAGGACGGCAGCGATGATGCTCAGCGCAGCCCGGGGCGGCTCCTCCCTGCTGGGGTGGCGGTGAGGGGCTCCCAGCCCCGGGGGGCATCCAGATACCCCCAGGACGGTCTCCCCTTTCACGCAAGCGGCCCAAAAAGATCCAGCTACCGGCTGGGCTCCCCGCGCCCCCCCCCCTTCCCCCCACCGTCCTCCCCTTCCTGCTCAGCCAGGGGGTTCGGTCCCGGGGGCCGGGGAGAGGCACTGCACCCGCGCGCAGCCCCGACCCTCCGCGGGACCAGCGGGTCCAGGGGCGAAAATGATCGGACAAAAATAAAATAAAATATAAAACAAAATAATAAACATCATTGTTATTGTTTCCACCCGACGGGGCACTCACCCTGCTCGTAAATCGGAGCAAACTCTCATCCACGCTTCCCGCGGTGCCCAGGCCGCCGCAGCCAGGCGCTGCCCCGAGAGCCGCCAGTGGCCGCGCCGCGCGGGGCCGGGCCGGGCGCTGCCGAGTCGCGGCGCAGCTGCTCAGCGCCGGACAAAGCGCGGCGCCGCTGGCCCCTGCGGGCGAGGGCGGCAGCAGGTGCCCGCGCGCCGCCGCCGAGGCCGTGCCGAGTGCCCTGCGCAGCCGTCCCCGCCGCCGGCGCAGCAGCGTCCGAGCCGCGCGCCCCGCCCCGCCCCCGCGGCCCCGCGGCGGGAACCCGCAGAGGCAGGCGGCACCGCCCATGGGCGGGTCGGCCCGCGGGAGCGCGGCGGCGGCACGGAGCGCGGCCCCAGCGCGGCCCCGGCTCCCGCAGCCCGGCGCCGGCGGCGGGTCTGGCGGTGCCCGCACGCTCCGACGCGGAGCGGCAGCGAGCAGCCTCTCAGCCCCGCGCGCACCCACCGCTCGCCTGCGGAGGAGCCCAGACGCCTGGCAGGCAAGATCCTCCTCCATACCGTGCTGGCTCCGCGTGGGGCAGCCCGCGCTGCCCTCTGCTATAGGCACTGCGCACCGGAGCTGTCTGAGCATGCTGTTTGCTGTGGAGCCTGCACCGCGGTGCTGTGTGTGGGGATCGCGCATCGTGGCCGCATCCTGAGCCCAGCAGGATCGGCGCGCTCCGGGCTTGGCAGATGCACAGGCTCGGCGGCAGCTTTGCCCGTGCTTCACTGTAACGATAGGAATGGAATCGCTAATTGCGCTCTGCTTAGCCGGTGAAGCCCGTGCCCGCGGCTGGGCGAGGCGGCGGGGCCGGGGGCTGCGGTCCCGCCCAGGAGTAGCGGTGCCGAGGGGCCTCGCTGGCCTCTGCAATGTCACCGTACACACGTTGAGGAGCTCCGGCCCGCAGGGAAGGGGTGAAGCCCCCTCCCTGGAAGTGTTCAAGGCCAGGTTGGATGGGGCCTTGAGCTGCCTGGTCTGGTGGAGGTGTCCCTGCCCATGGCAGGGGGGTTGGAACTGGATGACCTTTAGGGTCCCTTCCAACCCAAACCGTTGTATGGTTCTATAGAAGCCTCTGTATCAATACTACATATGTTTGTTAATTGTGAGCGTATAGGGCTGTACACCATTGCTCATGCACCTTTTGTTGTCTGTTGTGCTGCTTGTTGTTAACCCTGGTCTCTTTTTCGTAGCCTAAAAAATATAGGGAGTGTATGCCATAAGAAGCCCTTATATTTATGATTCTTCTCGTGTCCCATCTCCTGGGTTTGATGATGCAGGGACTGCCTAACAGAGCAGCTGCCGTGCGGCATAAGCAATATTACACAATTTTGTAATAGATTTGTCTACCTCAGAGCACGCCTCTAGCGCAGCGGAGACGAGCAGTGGTTTGCTGCATGGCATCCTCGGGCAAGCCCCTGGAGGGGACAGCCCTGGCTCTGCTGCTTTTCTCCACCAGATTTGTCTATTTGCAGGCTGGTGACTGATGGCACATTCTGCTCTCACCAACATCCTCATGTTTCACGTCATCTCGTGCCCTTTGCGTGCTGTCTTTGTAACTCTTTATTTTTTGAGATCAAGAATTTATGAATCAAAAGATGGGGGAGTGGAGCCGTGTGGAGGCTGAGTCAGATTGTGAAAAAGGGAAGCCAAGTGAGAGTGTGCAATTGCATATCACATTTACAAACACAGTTTCATTCATCTCCATATGCTGCTCCTGTTACTAGTAATAAAGCTCTGGTTTCTCAGACTGGTGCTACCCTGGGATCACTGTTTGATCTTCCTGGGGTTTTTACTCTATAGCCTCTATAGTGTCTGTGTTCTAGTATGTTATTTTCCTGACTGTGTTTCTATTACATTGAACACCAGTTAATAACAGAAAGAATTTCATAATATGAGTGTACTTCCCACACTCTCCTCTCTTGCTCCTATTATTTGATGCACAAAGGAGTGACAGATTATTTACGAGCAGCATTATTTTCACTCCATGCTGGTAAGATTTCCTATTTACAAAACCAAAAAAAAGCCCTTTTCCCTGAGCGCACACCCCTTATTCTGTCTTTCCTCATCCTGTTAGTGATACCCACCTCCATTACTGTAATCCTGGAGCTGCAGGAAATCTGACTTTGTCTACTCAAATATTTCTACAGAAGCCTCTGTAGGCAAAGGGAGCCATAGAGCAAGGTCTGCTTTAGGCGGAATGGTGTTTGGGGTTTTCTTCCCTAGCAGGAAGGTATAACTGTGGAGTGTACAGTAATTAATTTAATCCAACAGTGGGAGAGAAGAAGGAGGAAGAGGGATTGTACTGGAAAAAAGGGGGTTTTAAAGTTTCAGGTATAAGACAATTTCAATGACCTTCATGGTTTCTATTTTAGACAAAAAGCAGCAACCCAGTACAGTGGTATCATTTGTCTTCTCCTGGCCTCATCCTTTGTTCTCTTGGGTATAGCCTATCAATACCAATGGATATGGGCAGCAGCACCTCTCACCCGTGACTATCAGAAGTGCTGTCCTGGCATGTGATTTTTTTTTCTCCAACTGCTTATTTCACATCTTCTCTGCTGTGCAAGGTCTTTCCTTCTTTTTATGACCCTCTGCATCTCTCTTGTGTCTTATTTATGCTTCAGTATTTCTGTTTTGCCCAACATTGTGCTGGTTACTTTACCTTCCCCCTTCTCTCCACTTTTTGTCCACTCACACCTTATTTTTGTCAACTTTCATATATCCTCTCCTTCTTCTATCTTTTTATTTTTCTTCTTCTGTCTCATTTTTTATACACTATCTCCTTTCTACCATCTCACTTCAATTCACTGCAATACTCTACCTTCCTCTTGACCTTTTTTCCACACTGTTCATTTGGTCGTTGTCCTCCTCCACCCTTTCTCCTGACTTCCATTTTTCAATATATATATGTGTGTGTATGATTGTATGTTTTGACATCTCCACTTCAGATCTTCCATTCTTCAGCTGAAACAAAGAAATTACTCATGCTGATAGTCTGATCCTATTGCATCCCTTTCTCAGCACCTGAAACACACTGTTCCTGTCCATCATCAAACACGTGTTGGGTAGACTGAAAAATTAACTATGTGGGAAATGTGGGAAATGTTCCTAAATTCAGAAGTGGACTTGAGAAACAACTTGCTCAAGGTGCAGTGTGAGCAGAGCAGTTACTGCGCTTCCACTGACACTACCAGAGGATTTTAAGGACCTGGTGGTATTTTCTTCACATTTCTAAATTTCTGATTTTTGGTAATGAAAAGTCTATAATTTTAGGTAAGGGACACCACCGTCTATTTGAGTTATCCCTTGGACTGATCCAAAATAAGACCCCACAAAATGCTTTTCTTTTTTTTCCAATTATTTTGTTTTATTGGAAGAGAAATGCTTTTCTCATCAGTGCTAACCTCTGCCTCCAAAAAGGGCACTGTGTGGGATGAGGCTTGGATTTCAGCTCATCAGTTTCCCTTCTTTTTCTGGAGCCAGAGGGATAGGAGAGAGCCGTGACTGTAGGATCATATGCATTGGGTGGGAGATGGAAGAATAGATGCATAACCCAAAAATGCTATATTAACCTCCAGGGGTGGAGTTGTTAATAATATTTCCCCTTGAGTATCACTGACTACAAGCAGCGTCGTTGGGGATCAAGGGCAGATGTTAAGTGTTGATGTTTGCATCAGACTCTTAGTTTAAAAAAATGATTTAATAACTAAACTATTTTTTTTTTCTTTCAAAAAGCATACTACTAACTGGCTGTAATGAAAACAGGTCCATCCCACAGATTCCGCCTCCGCTTTCTGGCAGCTTACCTGACTCATAAAGAGAGTGGGGGATTTTATATGCCACCTACACCAACTCAACATTTTCCTTTGTGGTGAGAGTTAATCACACCCTTGTCATATTATTTCACCGACCCTCTTGATACGATCTGTCAGGGGGGATTGTTTAGTTTTCAAAGCATCCATAAAGCTTCTTGAAGAACAGGGTTTTTTTTCTGAATTTGGTGAAAATTCGTAGGCAGTCCATAGCAATAAGATTTTCTGTGTTATCTGTTGAAACTTAGTGTTTACCCCAGGATCAGGGTTGAGAGAGGTGCTGTTTGCAGTGGACTCGTCTCTGACATGAGATGTGGCACCTGGACAGTTGAGGACCACCCCTGAGAATCGCCACAGGAGGTTTGCACTAAGGAAGAAACTGGGGGGTTGCAGCCATGATGATCAAGGGTTTAAGAGGACCAAGTTTTGTCAGCAGAGGCAATGTTTATGTTAGACCTAGAGACAGAGGCAGGAACATTGGACACACTTTTTGGCACATAAAATCTCTACTTATAACCTGTTCATAACCTATGTGACCCAGGCTCTTGTGAGGAGAGCTATTGTATGTAGAAGGCTGGAAATGGAAATGCTACATAAAGTAAGACAAGAAGATAGGAAAGAGAACAAGACACAAAGGTGGCAGTGCAATAAATACAGTATGCACAGGATGCAATGGAAGATGGGTTAGGAGGTACTGAAACTGCACGTCCAGGAAGGTTATTGGGAGTTACAAAGAGGACAGAGTTACCTTGGAAAGTGAGAGGAAGACTGAGCAGAAAAGTATGTGACATTTTTGCAGAAGAAATTATTGAAATGAGGTACAGGGAGGGCAGGGAACAGTTGAGACCACTCTTGAGCTCAGTGTTTAAAGAGCAGTCTTTGTATGTAGGAGGGCCACAGGGAGCATTTGGTCTCTTCATTTCTCTGTCACAAGGTCAGACAGAATCAAGGAATGGGAAGGAAAGGGGCAAACAAAAAGAACTGAAGTGAATCACTGATGAATGTGGGTGAAGGGAGGGTAGGGAAGCTGCTGCCATGTTGACAGAAAGGAAGAAGACCTCTTTGCAATCTGAAAGATGGTTGAGTAACAAGTGGGGTGTTACAAGACAGGATGCAGGGCGCTCCCATCATGAAGAAGCTGTCTGACCGTACCCAATATAAATACAGCTTGTTTCCAATCTTGATGTGTATAACCCTTAAAATGCATTGCAGTTACAGCAGCTCTGCCCTGAAGATATAAATGCCGCAGCTGTCTGCCCCTTCTTATCACACCTCCCTTTTTCTCGAACACCAGAATTAATTCACATATTCTCTCCTATATTGCACTGTGGCTCCTCAACCAGCTCAGATCATCCTTCTTATTGACTGTGCCTGCCTGATAACTGGGGCACAACTCAAGATAAGTCCTCGGGAGTCACCTGCAAAGATGTTCTTCATAAAGCAGAGACACTAATGAGCTCTGTGGAGGGTGCATGCTGAGAAAGGCACTAGCAGGGAAGAAGAGCAAAGGGTGAGTACTTCATCCGAGGCAGAAACAGGTTGTGAAACTGTAGCAGTGGGGAGAATAAAAGTGTGGAACCCTCAGGAGGAAAGTGAGTGTAGGAGGATAGAGCCACAGACAGTTAAAAATAATGGTATCATACAGATAATGTGGCACTCCCACTGGCATTTTTAACCTGCTTCCTTTGAAAACTCTTCTGTGTTCTGAAAAGCAGGCCTTACATTTAGTTGTCCTAATTGCTGCTGACCAGCCAGGACTGCTGGCATTTTGGGGCTGTCATTTTGTCCAGCAAACTCCATTTCCTTTACTGCTGGTCAAGTGGTTGCAACAGTCTTCAGCAGACAGGTCTGTGCACCCTTCCCTCATGTAAATATTGATGTATTCCTAAGTATGCTTTGATTTCTTTTGGAGGAAGATGGCTTTTTTAGCTTGTATCAGTATAGTGACTAGCACACTAAGTCCATGTGAGCTTTGAACTTCCTAGCACTTATAATAGACGTGAGCGGAATAAGGAAGGAACAATAACAAAAAGAATTAAGGAGAAAGAAGTGCAAAGTGAAGAACCTCTGTGCATTTTGTTGACAATTCTTCAGTAGCACAGCAACGTAGAACAGAAAGACATTGTCTGGTTAATGTAGAGTTGACTCTACATAGTTAACTCTACAGCAACATGGAACAGAAAGACTATGTCTGGCTAACTTTTCTGGAAATCGTTTTTTTTTAATCAGATTTTGTCTTTGAGCTATGAAAGCTATGAGTTTCTTCATCTTTTTTCTCCTCTTCTGTTGCTCTCATCCTCCCACTTCCAAGTAAGGGTGTAAGTGAGGTTTCTTCTTCTCATCGCCAGAGTGAAGTTACCCATGAACATTTTTAAATGGTTTATTGTCAACTCTTGTGCCAGAATAACTTTTACCTTCAATAAATCTTGTGTGCCTCTTTGGTGGAGCTTTGCTGTGCTGTCCCAGCCCTGCTTTTCTCCTCTTCTTCCATCTAACAGGCTCGCCATTCTCCTGCTTCATACAGAAGATGACCTCTAATGCTCAGTGGACTCTCAGCCTGTGGTAATGTGATCTGGTGGCTGCAGCAGAGAAAGATGTCTGCAGTCCTGGATCATATTCCTGATCCAGTTATTGGATGATGTGAGAACTGGAGAAGGACATTTATCTTTGTTTCCCCACAGGCTCCAGTGATAGCCACAGATCTCCTTTTTACAGTAAAATTGCTATTACCATGCCAAATTATTTATTATAATACATTACAATATTTTCTGTATCCTGTAGCAATGAAATCTGACTGTACCACTTGCTGCCCTCTAGCTTGTGACATGGCATCCAGTCCCTTTGGATGTACCTATGTGGTACCCACAGCTCCTGCATTCACCTTCTGCGTTCCCAGGCACCCATGCTTTACAGCCATGATAAAGCAGCTTTCAAGTATTCCTGACTTTTTCATTAATTGCATACTTTCTACTGATTTTTTTTTAGTCATTTTCAGGACTTGCTGAAATGTGAGTAATGTAGCTGGGAAACCATGATTTAAATTAGAGACTCATTTAGAAGGAATGTCGGTCATGATTGATTACAGCTGCACACATCGTGCCCTCGCTTGGCTCCTTCTCCTCCCATAGGAGCTGGTGATGCTGCCCAGGTCTGTTGAGCATACATGCATTAAACCCAAACCCATAGCATGAAGGTTGTTAAGAAGTTTTTCTTGGCTAATTTCACCCATGCCACTTACTTTGTGACTTACTTTGTGAGGTACTCATCACATCACTCCTAAAAGCCTGAATGACCTTGATCTGATCTTCAGTCTAATTTGGGAACATAGCTTTCCACTTCAGTGTGGTTTTATATCCATACGTATTATTTTCAGTCAATGTGGTATGGCTAGAGTAAACGTTTTGGGCTATTACCTCTGCTTTTGTTCAGTTTTGCTACACAAATTATCTGTAGCACTGGAAAAGGTCACTGAAACCTGAGGGTGGGACGTGTGGGAGGAAGAATCATAGAATCATAGAATTATCTGGGTTGCAAGAGACCTCCAAGATCATCAGGTCCAACCCTTAATCCAACACTATCACGATTACTAGATCGTGGCACTAAGTGCCACATCTAGTCTTGTTTTAAAAACCTCCAGGTATGGTGAATTCACCACCTCTCTGGGCAGGCCATTCCAATGTCTGATTACTTGTTCTGTGAAGAACTTTTTTCCGATATCCAGCCTAAAAACCTTCCCTGGCAGAGTCTAAGCTCATGCCTTCTTGTTCTGTTGCTGGTTGCCTGAGAGAAGACTCCGACCCCCACCTGTCTACAACCTCCTTTCAGATAGTTGTAGAGAGCGATGAGGTCACCCCTGAGCCTCCTCTTCTCCAGGCTAAACAACCCCAGCTCCCTCAGCCTCTCTTCATAGGACTTGTGCTCAAGTCCCTTCACCAGTTTTGTTGCACTTCTCTGGACCCTCTCCAGCACCTCAATATTTTTCTTGAACTGAGGGGCCCAGAACTGAAGACAATACTCAAGGTGTGGCCTCACCAACACTGAGTACAGGGGAAGGATCACTTCCCTCGTCCTGCTGGCCACACTATTCCTGATACAGGCCAGGATGCCATTGGCCTTCTTGGCACCTGGGCACACTGCTGGCTCATGTTTAGCCTCCTGTCAATCAGTACCCCCAGGTCCCTTTCCACCTGACTGCTTTCCAGCCACTCTGTCCCAGCCTGTAGCGCTGCGTGGGATTGTTGTGGCCAAAGTGCAGGACCCGGCACTTGGCCTTGTTGAACTTCATCCTATTGGACTCAGCCCATCTCTCGAGCCTATCCAGGTCCCTCTGCAGAGCCCTCCTGTCTTCCGGCAGGTCGACGCTCCCTCCCAACTTGGTGTCATCTGCAAATTTACTCATGATGGACTCAATCCCCTCATCTAAATCATCGATGAAGATGTTAAACAGGACTGGACCCAACACTGATCCCTGAGGGACACCACTGGTGACCGGCCGCCAGCTGGACGCAGCCCCACTCACCAGCACTCTCTGGGCCCGGCCATCCAGCCAGTTCTTAACCCAGCTGAGAGTGCACCTGTCCAAGCCGTGAGCTACCAGTTTATCCAGGAGTATGCCGTGGGAGACAGTGTCAAAGGCTTTGCTCAAGTCCAGATAGACTACATCCACAGGCTTCCCTTCATCCACCAGGCAGGTTACCTGATCATAAAAGGAAATCAGGTTGGTCAGACAGGAGCTGCCCCTCATAAAGCCGTGCTGGCTGGGTCGGATCCCATGTCCATCCTGGAGGTGCTGTGTGATTGCACTCAGGATGATCTGTTCCATAATCTTGCCAGGCACTGAGGTCAGGCTGACAGGCCTATAGTTGCCCGGGTCCTCCTTGCAGCCCTTTTTGTGTATTGGCGTGACATTTGCCAACTTCCAATCATCTGGAACCTCCCCAGAGAGCCAGGACTGTTGGTAGATGATGGAGAGTGATTCGGCAAACTCCTCCGCCAACTCCCTCATCACCCTAGGATGGAATCCATCAGGTCCCATTGATTTGTGTGGATCCAGGTGGCTCAGTAATTCATAGACTGTTTCCTCCTGGAACACAGGGGAGTCATTTGGTTTCCTGTCTCTATCTGTGAGCTCTGGAGGCCAGTTATCCTGAGGGGCACCTCTCCTACTGATGAATACTGAGGCAAAGTAGGTGTTGAGTACCTCAGCTTTCTCCTCATCCCTGGTAACTACGATCGCCCCCAGGTCCAACAAAGAATGGAGGTTTTCCTTGCACCTCCTTTTGTTATTAATGTGTTTATAGAAGCACTTTTTGTTATCCTTAACAGAAGTAGCCAAATTAATTTCAAATTGCACTTTTGTTTCTCTGATTTTCCTTCTGCATGTTCTAACTATAGTCCTATTCTCTTCCTGAGTAGTCAGCCCTGCCTTCCACAGTTGGTAGGCTCTCTTTTTATCTCTGATTTCCTTCACTATCTCCCTATTCAACCAAGGCGGTCGTCTTCCCCGCCGGCTTGCCTTTTGGCTGATTGGTACAGCCTGTTCCTGTGCACTCAAGACTTTTTCCTTGAAGCACATCCATCCCTCTTGTACGCTCCTGGTTTTGAGGAGAGTGTCCCAGGGTGTGCTCTGGACCAATCTTCTGAATAGGTCAAAATCTACCCTCCGGAAGTCCAGCATAGAGGTTTGATTGGTGGTCCTCCTTGCATCCCTGAATATTGAAAACTGTATTATTTCATGATCACTGTGCCCCAGTTGGCCTCCGACCACTACATCTCCCACCAGTCCCTCTCTGTTTGTAAACAGCAGATCTAGTGCGGCCCCGCTCCTGGTAGGTTCATTTACCTGCTGGAGCAGGAAATTATCCTCCATACACTCTAAGAATCTCCTAGACTGCCTCTTCTCTGCTGTGTTGAGCTCCCAGCACATATCCGGCAGGTTGAAGTCACCCACAAGAACAAGGGCTGGCGATTTTGAGACATCTGCTTGTAGAATAACTCATCCCCTTCATCATCCTGGTTGGGTGGTCTATAACAGACTCCTACCAGGATGTCAGTCTTGTTGTCCTTCCCCCTGATTCGGGTCCACAAGCACTCAATCCTAGTTTTGGTGACCTCAAGTTCTACAGAGTCAAGAGACCCTCTAACATACAGAGCCTCCCCTGCACCTCTCCTACCCTACCTGTCCTTTCTGAAGAGCTTGTAGCCACTTATGACAGCACTCCAGTCTTGCGAGTCATCCCACCATGTTTCTGTAATGGCAACTACATCATAGCTTTCCTGCTGCATGATGGCTTCCAGCCCCTCCTGTTTATTGCCCAAACTGCGTGCATTAGTGTACATGCACTTCAGCTGGGCTGCTGATTTTACTTTTAATTCAGTCTTATCACCCCTGGGCTGAACTTTGGAGAGCCTGAAATCAATCCCCTCCCCCTTCAGACCTAGTTTAAAGCTCTCCTGTTGAGCCCCGCTAACTTATGGGCAACAACCCTTTTGTCCTGCTTAGACAGATGAAGCCCATCTGATTTAAGAAGACCAGGTAGTATGGAGTTTGCCCCATGATCAAAAAACCCAAAATTTTGACAGTGGCACCAATCCTTTAGCCACGTATTGATAAGGTAGGCTTTTCTAATTCTCTCCTCATGCATCTCCCCATTCATTCCAGCCACTACAGGAACCAAAGCAAATACTACCTGTGCACCTGTCCCATGGACTGATCTACCCAGTGCCCTGAAATCCTTTTTGATTACCCTGGCACTTCTCCTATTAATATCATCATTGCCAGCCTGGATTACCAACAGTGGATAAGAGGTACTACATGTGTCTGTGTTGGTTCCCATGTAAATCCTGCCTTAACACTGAAGCAGCTCTCATCTCCTAGGGCTGCTTCTTCACCCTTTCCCACCCACTTTCCCTTTATGCCTTGCAGGTGTTGGGCTGTAGCTTCTCTCATATTTTTGGCCATGACTGAATTAGCACATTTTTAATGGATGCCTTTTTCAGCACCAGTGAAAATAATCTAGAATTTTTTTAATTCTCTGTTGCACTATAAAATCCATAAAAATAGTTTGCTTAAATGCCATAGCAGTTCTTTATGCTATTCTTCTTGCTAGTTTACAGACCATGGCTCCATTCTAGAAGGAGGCATTTAGATATAGCAAACTCAGTGAGGTTTTGGTCTTTTGCTTTCCCAGAGAATTTAATTTATGATGATTATGAGGTCAACACTCAGGTGATTTTCATTTTTCATATGGCTCAGAGCAATTTATTTTGAATCTGCACTTTTTATTCACAATAGCATAGGGCATCATGGAATAAGTAAAGAACATTTCTGATGTGTAGTGGGTCATTAGTATTACAGACTCCAGTTGCCTATGATTTTTGTTCTCACACCCATCTCCAATAGTCTGTACTTTGCGAATCACCAAGAAGATATGTAGAGCTTGTGATGCTACTGAGTAGCTGAGCTGCTGTGATGTCTTGCTTCCTTCTTCTGCCCAGCAGGATTTCTCCAGGACAGTTGGAGATCATCTGCCTGTACATGGTTAGCAGACTCTGACCTCTGCCTGTCTTCAGAGCAGCTTTGCTGAGTTAGTCTAAGGACAGGAGCTAAACCCTGCACCAAGACACAGAGTTGCTGCTGACAGATTGTCCCCCAGTAGGTCCAGTTGAGTGCAAGGGGGATGTGAGTGGAACAGAAACCCGTTTCTTATGGAAAGTATTTATGGCAAAAGAAGCAAATCCTCATGACTGCAAAAGTTGGAGAGGAAGCTTGTGCTGAAGTTTATGTTGTCTTAAGGTTTTGACCTATTTCTAAGACCCCAGGAAGCGAGTGAGACTGGTTGGGTTCTCTGTTGGACTGTTGGTACTGAGGGTTTTCTGAGAATGGCTGCAATAATAGAGGTCTCTTTTAAACCCTGGCGCTCCATGGGAAAGCTGACTGGAGTGTAATTGTAGCAGATGCTGGATTGTAGCAGATGCTGGTACTGCGTGTGCTCTTGTAATCTCTTAACGGGTATTGATCTGTAGAAAACATCATTTCTCCTTTTTGCTTTTATTAGATTCTGCTGGTCAAGCATGTAGATCAGAGATATTCCAAAACAGGTAGATAATGAGTACTCTTATAAAGAGCAGGTGAAAATCATGCTAAAGCTTACTTAAGTACTCCGTTATTTATTCACAGTAACAAAACCTTGGTAAAATTTAGAGTCTGATTTTTATAAAGTACTGAACCTCCTGGATTCCAGTGGAAATCAATGTCCACTGTTGGTGCTAAGCATCTCTAAATATGGTGTTTGTGGTTTCAGACCCAGATTAAAACCCCATTGACTTCAGGCAGTCCTTTAATCAGAGTAATGACAGCAGTATTTAGCCTCCTGACAGTCATTCTTCTTGCAGCACTGTATCTCTCTGTTGCTCTGCTTGAGTCATGGGTAAGATTTTCTTTTCTTTAAATATTTGATGTATCTTCTCTGCAGAGAGCTCTGATCTAGTGTCCTGCTCCTTACTTGATACATAAGCAATCTCTGATTGATATCACCATAATCCTAAGAAGTGTTTACAGCTTGGGCAGAACTAGCACAAGAAATTACAGCTGTTGCTGCTGTAAAAATGTTTTTTTTTCTGAAATTATAAAAGAAAATTAAATTACTCTAGGGAGTATCCTGTACTGAACTGCCAAGCAGTGTGTTAGCACAAACAATGATAAGGATCAGTCAAAGAGCTAAGATACCAGTGTAACCAAGTGCTCTGTTCTACTTGTATTTCTTCTAAATAAATCCAAAGATGACTTTGAACGTAGTGTATCTGTGTCAGGGATTGAGTTAGTAGCATTTATTTCTATGCTAAGAAGGAGTGGGCATCTTCAGTTTTAACATACTTTCATGATCCAATATGCAAGCATGAATCTCTTGACTAGAAGAGCTGCACGTCTGTATCCAAGGTGAAAAGTTAGCCATTTAAATGATAACTTTACAGGAGCAATGATATAAAATGCAGCAGAGCATGTGGGATTGGAGGTGGGGCCTTATTATGGGTATTGGATTAACCAGGAGGAGACCTTGGATCCCAAAACCAATCTCTGCGCTCCTCCACGATTGGAAGAAATTGGGCATTTCAGACTAATTCACCTTATTCTAGGAATTTATCATCATCATCACTTCAAAGGAAATGTTACCTCATCATCACATGCTAGACAACATACCAAGAGAAAAATCTTTTCCAGTCCAAAATATGACTATCAGTTTTTGCACATGAGGCAGCATCACTGATGTCTCAGGGTGACTCATCGTGCTTCTGATCTGCTTTGCTACCTAAGGCAGAGTTTGCTACTAAATAACCATAAAATATCTGCTTGCTTTCTCTGCTATTACTATTTACTGGCACCTGCTGGATGAGCAAATTCCTGTTTAATAACTTGCAGGTAGAAGGCCTTACATTATAAAAGGGAGGGCATTTGCAGTTTGCAGAAATATGCTGTTCCAACAGTCATTTGCTGACATCTGGTAATTTGGGAAGTCTGTTTACCAGATCTGCTGTCTCCCAGCCATTAAAAAGCCTTTTCCTTTCGGTGGAAATATTCCCTAATTTGTTGCTTCTCTTTGTGTTTCAGAGAGAGTAAAACAAAAAGCAACAACAAATTTCACTTTACATTTCTTGACATGTAGGATTAAAGTCAAGTTTTCTTTATTTATACAGCAAGAGGAACTAAGGAAAGGGACAATAATTGGACAGAACTAACAGGACCTTCCTGTATAAGGGGCAGAATAAACAGCAAGTGCCCATTGGCTCTCATTTACTCTAGCAAGGATTAAAATAGATCATCAGAAGATTAGCAAATATCAGATGTCCAAAAGATGAGGTTAAGTTTTTCCTACAAATGTTTAATTTTTCACCAAAACCTCCTAAGAAAAAAGTGCTGATCCAAGAAATGTAACTTTTATGGTTGATTAGGGAATTATAGGAAAGGAGCAGCCTCATGGGCATGGGGATTTATAGTGGATGCTCATTACAGCAAGTACAGCTTTTAAAAGGAAAAAGAAGGAGAGAATCCAAGTGCTGTTTCCACCCTTGCATGAGGAGAGGTCCAGAAGGCCAGCTGACAGTCTGCCCATGGCCACCCATGCACATGGCTGGCACCAGCTTGGCACAATTCTATAGACTATGCAGCAAGGCCAAAAATGATAAAAATGCTGCAGGATCTTCTCTGCCTGTCTCTCTCTCCATCAGTAAATCAGGCCTAGGGTAAACAGAGACAGCATCAGGCTTCACGTGGGATTTCTCAGCAGGGCTCCTCTCCCATCTCAGATCTGAGAGACTATGACGATTTGTATCTTTGAATATGTTTTCAGTTAATTTTCCTTTTAATGATACTGAAGGAAGGGGTGTCAACACAAGGGAAGATGTATCTGTCACTCTGCACTGCTCTGTTTTTTAGCAGCAGGCAGGCTGCTGCTGGGAACTGGAAAGGAAAAAATTATGTCATTGGTTTTGTTGTTGATTTTCTGAGGAAGGAAATAAAATGCCAGCACTGATAACTGATTGATTTATGCAAAACCATAAAGAAAGAAATATGCCCAAATGTTTTCCTCCAAAACCTGAAACTTTCTAAATGTCACTGTGATTTTTCAGAGTGCCTTCCCTTTCATGAACATTACTTGTGTCACAGGGACTTCAAGTGGCTTAGATCTGGAGATGAGCACCATCTCCGCTCCTTAGGGGTCGTTGTGGGAGTCTCTGGCTACAGTATTCCATAGGAAATGTCTGTCGAGGGAACATGGCTCATAAAGTTTGTTTATGATGACTAATATCCAGCTTTAGTCTCCAAGAGCCACGGAGTGGATGAGGCAGGAGGTACTTCTGGAGAACATCTAGTCCAGCCCATCCTCAGAGCAGAGTCAGCTGCTGTGGGTTACTCAGAGCCACACTCAGTTGGATTTTGAGTAACTCCAAGGATGGAGACTCTGCAACCTTTCAGAACAACCTATGTCAGTGTTTGGTCACCCTCACAGCAGAGAAGTCAATCCTGATGGCAACGCTTCCAAACACTAAACCTAATAATTAATAATTATTAACCTCTTATAGTTTTCTGCTGGTTTTTTTTTTAAAAAAAAGAAAAGAAAGAATTGCAACTATTTTCCCTAAAAAAAAAACAAACAAAAAAACATTTTTAAAGGTCACATTCTCCACATAGACAACTTTAAAACAGTCCCACTACTTACTCTATCTTCATACCAGAGCACCACCTATCAGTGGATTGCATTGCACTGTTGACAGAAGGGCTGGTGATACTGTCGACCATTATTAACATTATTTATTTAGCACCTGGCTGACGCAATCAGGCTCTTTGTGCCAGGCACAGCCCAAAAAACTGGAAGAGAGACAACCTGTTCCCAGAGAAGGTGTTATTTACCCTTATAAACAGTACCTTGCAAAGAAATGTGTGGAGGGAAGTAAGGACACGGAAGATTTTGTGCTAATGTCTGAGTTTTAGCATCATTGCTTCCCTCATTGTGGCTGTACATGGGAGAAGATTGAGATCCTGGCTGCACTACCCAAGAGCATTAGCCAGTCAAATCATAGAACCATAGAATCATAGAATTATCTGGATTGGAAGAGACCTCCAAGATCATCAGGTCCAACCCTTAATCCAACACTGTCATGATTACTAGATCATGGCACATCCAGTGCCACATCCAGTCTTATTTTAAAAACTTCCAGGTATGGTGAATCCACCACCACTCTGGGCAAGCCATTCCATTTCCTGATTACTCGTTCTGAAGAACTTTTTTCTGATATCCAGCCTAAACCTTCCCTGGCAGAGTCTAAGCTCGTGCCTTCTTGTTCTGTTGCTGGTTACCTGGGAGAAGAGTCCAACCCCCACCTGTCTACAACCTCCTTTCAGATAGTTGTAGAGAGCGATGAGGTCACCCCTGAGCCTCCTCTTCTCCAGGCTAAACAACCCCAGCTCCCTCAGCCTCTCTTCACAGGACTTGTGCTCAAGTCCCTTCACCAGTTTTGTTGCTCTTCTCTGTTGCTCCCTCATCACCATAGGATGGAATCCATCAGGTCCCATTGATTTGTGTGGATCCAGGTGGCTCAGTAGTTCATACACTGTTTCCTCCTGGAACACAGGGGAGCCATTTGGTTTCCTGTCTCTATCTGTGAGCTCCAGAGGCCAGTTATCCTGAGGGGCACCTCTCCTACTGGTGAAGACTGAGGCAAAGTACCTCAGCCTTCTCCTCATCCCTGGTAACTATGTTCCCCCCCAAGTCCAACAAAGAATGGAGGTTTTCCTTGCACCTCCTTTTGTTATTAATGTATTTATAGAAGCGCTTTTTGTTATCCTTAACACAAGTAGCCAAATTAATTTCAAATTGCACTTTTGTTTCTCTGATTTTCCTTCTGCATGTTCTAACTATAGTCCTATTCTCTTCCTGAGTAGTCAGCCCTGCCTTCCACAGTCGGTAGGCTCTCTTTTTATCTCTGATTTCCTTCAGCATCTCCCTATTCAACCAAGGCAGTCGTCTTCCCTGCCGACTTGCCTTTTCGCTAATCGGTACAGCCTGTTCCTGTGACTGAAGACTTTTTCCTTGAAGCACATCCATCCCTCCTGTATGCCCCTGTTTTTGAGGAGGATACACAGAGATGTCCTGTAGGTGTGACCTTTTCTGGAGACCTATGAAACCTCTCTGGTACCTGTTGGGTGCTGTATTCATTTTTTAAAATATGCAGTACCAGTGCACTTAACAATTAATACATAATAAATTATGGATTTATTATTATTAAAAAGCCTGAGAAAAAGTAATATACATTTTTCAGTTGTGTTTTGCAGTCAGGAAATGTTTCTCATGAGAGAAAGAAGTAAGTGCACAGTTACTTCTTCTCTTGGAAAAATGCCTTTCCATTGAAAAGACATATATTTGAGTCTGAAAACAGGAACAGTAGGGGATTTCTTTTCCTGATATTGCCTCCCAAATAGAGGGGGAAAAAAAAGTGTTTTCACTAGAGGAAGAAAATACGGTGGTTAAGGGGGAAGAAGTCTGAGTTTTGAAAGTTGTCCGACTTTCAGAGCAGTCCACCACCTGCCCTTCCAAATGCTCCATTGGGATGAATGCCCAGAAAAATTAATAAAGGGCATGAGGTGGCAGAGACAAGCCCATAGTGAAAACCATGTCTTTGGAGACATGGTAAGAAATTGATGTAGAAGGGCACACCTGGGTACCCTCAAAGCACAGTGTGGAGCTCTGAGGCTCCTTCCAGGTGGACATTTCTGACATTTCTGTAACACTTTTTCATATGATCAAACCGAGTTTTTTGCCACGCCAAGTCTTAAGAATCCACTTTTCTCTGAGCATCCTGCATGTCGCAGGACATGACCTTTGTCTGTGGTTTTCCATCTTGATCAGCTGATTGGGCCACGAAGCTTTGTGGGGGAGTAAGTTAATCTGAAGGAGAACTCTCACAATGTGCCCATTCCCTTCCTCTTTCTATGCAGCTGCTTTTCCTTTAACTTCACAGAGTTAGCAAAATACATTAGTTTATTGTTGCCAGGTGGCTTATATTACAACTGCAGGTTTTCTAAAACTGGGAAAAAATATTAATGTTCATAAACCAAAGACAACTAGAAGAAAGCCTCAACAGCTTTCAATACATGTTTTTGATTTTTTCTTCTTCTTTTTTTTCCTATCCTCCATACCCGATGTTAGATTGCTGGTTATTCTAGGGATTTCAGAGGGATTTATATGCATTTACTTAGATTTGGTGCAGTGTTTTTTAATGATTGTGTGCTTTAGTCATGAGCAGTTTGAAGTTCTGGTGCAGGGAGAAGTTAGTGCTGTGCTTGCAGCCTGTTACATGATGTTTTCCTGTACACTGGCCTTTTCCACCTAGTTAGACATTGTCCTGTTTTGGACTGACAAAATACTTCTTTTTCCAAGATGAAGCAAAAGAAACTTGAACAGGTCTCTCAGGCCTTACAAAGTCAGAACTACCATTGATGGCAAGAAAGAAACTGCTTTGCTTGAGCAAAATCTCAGTGCTGAGGACACTGGTACTGACTTCTGTTTCTATCCAGGCCAGCATTTTTGAAGGTTGTGGTGGAGAAGTTGTTTCCTCGCTTCGTAGCACCCTGAGCAGTGCCAGCCTGCCCTTACCAGCTAGGTGTACCTCCACTTGAAATGCTCAGCATTGCCCTCTGCCCATCATCTGGCAGACCATGCAGCCACTGGAGCCCAGCCTTGGTGCCTGGTGGGGTAAAGCAGCTGGGAGCAGCCTTTGTGCTTGCTGCAGGTGGAAAGCAAGATCTCACATACTAAGGGATTGAAGCTGTGGGAATTTCTCATGCAGTCTGGAAGCAGGAGCTGGTATCAACTGAGACATGGGCATGTAAATCCAGCCTTGGCATGGAAGGCATATACTCCCACAAGGAGCAACCAGTGTGTTTGCAAGTCAACTGCTGTGCCTGGCTTTAATTGCAGATGTGGATAATAGTGGAGAAACCAGGACAAGATGTAGGGTGGCATCTCATTCCTTCCCAAGGAGCAGAGGCAAGGCTGAGCATGCAGCTATAGCTTTGGCACAAGCACCATTTAGGTCCCTCTTTGATGTTCTGTGTGTGCAGAGGAAGACTTTTCTCTCCTGTTTACTTCTATCCATTTCCCCATGTGGCATCCGCCCTGAAGCTCTTTTTTCTCTTCTAGTCTCTCTTGGCCAACAGCCTGTAATTCACAGGTCATCTTCAAAGGAGGTGCAGAGCAGTAAAAGCCCATGCCCGGGGGTGATGCTGGAAGCAGATCCTCCAGCAAAGCCTAGAGAAGCCTCACCTGTCATGGGAGCACTCACCGTGTCCTCTAAAACGCAAAACTGTTTACAGTTACAACGGAGTTATTCCCTTGATACATGTAGTAAAACACATGTAAATTTGTGGAAGGGATGGCACCCAGTTTTATAATGGGCTTATATCCTGTCTTTTTGTTACTACACTTCTGGGTGACAGCAGTCAGCTGCAGGTCAGGACTCTGCAGGTTGTGGCATAATGAAGAAACACTCAAAGAGAGGATCAGGCGTCTGATGTAAACCGCCCGGCGGAGGCCTGCTCTGCTGAAAAGCAGGAAGCATCAAATAGCAGGAAACAATTTCAGTTCATGGGGCTTCTCTCCACTGACACGTAGCCCAAAAGCACTTTGATTTTTGCCTCCTACCCACATTTCTGTTTCTCTGTCTGGTGATTCCTGCAACTTCCTTTGAGCTTTTCTGCTCTGTGCTAGCTAAAGTGAATACTGAGAGATCCCAGTAGCTCAGCTGGGTATCTTAAAACTATGTTGTTTTTATGTTCCACTGGAATAGCCACAGACATGGAGTCACTCTCAAAATAAACTTCTATGTGCATGAAAAAAAGGATCTATTGGAGATTGTAATATCCATATAAAATCACCTTGACCAGTCTCATATAAAGGCAGTGACAGCAATATCTTTCAACAGTCTCCAGCCCATTCCAGAAAGATTTAGTTTAATCCATTCTGCAATTAATATTTTCTTTGAAACTGCAATGTTCTTCTCAGAAATATGTTCACCCCAGCCTATATTTACTAAGTAGATGCCAACTAGGCTTGGGCTCAATGATGTTTATAAGGCCAGTGTTACAGGGATTTAAAGATAAAACAACAAAAAACTATACAAAACCCAGAGCAGTTCTCCCTGGCAGTTCAAAAATTCTTACACAGGGTCATAGGGTCTTTGTCTCAGATTCAGAATGTTGCTTATCTGTAACTCAGACTCTCTCATCTTTTAGTAAAACTATACTGTAGAAGAATAAAAAAGAATTTGATTCTTTGGTGTTCTTTCCAAGCAGCTCCAAGACTCAGAGAAAGAGCTCTCAAGATGCCGGAGCCAGCGAAGTCCACCTCTGCCCCCAAAAAGGGTTCCAAGAAAGCTGTAACAAAGACCCAGAAGAAGGGTGATAAGAAGCGACACAAGAGCAGGAAAGAAAGCTATTCTATCTATGTCTACAAGGTGCTGAAGCAGGTCCACCCTGACACTGGCATCTCCTCCAAGGCCATGGGCATCATGAACTCTTTCGTCAATGACATCTTTGAGCGCATCGCTGGAGAAGCTTCCCGCCTGGCCCATTACAACAAGCGCTCCACTATCACCTCCCGGGAGATTCAGACGGCCGTGCGCCTGTTGCTTCCGGGAGAGCTGGCCAAGCATGCTGTGTCAGAGGGCACCAAGGCTGTCACCAAGTACACGAGCTCCAAGTAGCTGGACACCACCTCTCCAACAGGACCATCAAGCACTGGACCCTCCACACAAGCACAGGCAGGCAGCCACGGTCTGGATAAACATCACAGCTATTATCCACAGCAATTTACAGCCTTGGGATGGGCATGAGAAGTTGTCTGGTGAAAGAGAAGGTGGTGATCTGGATGGCAGCTGATTTTCATAGTTGGTTTGGGACGTGCAACAGGTTCTACAGGGCTGATGGAGGCAGCCTCTGCTTTCACATCTCATCCAAAGGACTGACCAATTGCAGTATATCCAAACTCTCCTCTGTGCTTGGCAAACATGCATGTTTGGCACTGGTGGGGGAGACCGGCAGTGGCTACACAGAGATGCCATCTCTGAAGTCTTCCTGTTTGGCTGCTTTCTTATCTGAGACAGGTACTGAAGAGTCAGAGCTGCTATCCTCTCCCTTGCAGCCTGGATCTGTCCCAGCAGCATAGCCCAGCCTGTGCTGGCAGAAATGTCATCGACAGCTGCAAGACATGAACTGTACAATAAAGTCCATATTGATTCAACAGCTATCTGTGCTTGACAACCTATTCTCAAGAGGAAGTCTAGCATGCATATGCCCAGGGTGATACCAAGTACTCTTCCTCCTCGTTGCTCCTGATGATTGAGCCATCGAGCAGGCTGAATGTACCAGCATTGGAGCTGCCAGCTGCCTCCCACCTTATGCCAGAAGTGGACGGACAAACAAGGCAGGATGTTGGGGCTGAGTCTCCCCAGCTGCTGCTCCTCCTGCTTTAGGACTTGCTTTGATGTGCAAGCTGTTGCTAATTCTGCTGCTTTTCAAGGACTTTTCCTCCCTGAAGTCTGCCTGGGAGCTCCCTTCCACTGTAAGCATGGGCAAAAACGGCTGGTGGCTGAGGGGGTTCCCTCTCCTGCAAGCACTGGGATGGTGCAGGACAAACAGCACAGAGGTGTCAAGAGGGGACTGAGGATTTGGGAAGGCATCTGGAGCTGGGGTGGAGAGGTGGTTAGCTCAGTCCAGGGAATAGGCAGGCTGCCCACAGAGACCACTGCTGGCAGCTCACCTGGCCCTGCCCTCACTGCTTTATTCACCAGTTAGAAAGCAAAATCAAAAACTGAGGCTGGGTGGGTCTATAGACATTTATCTGCATTCCTGCAATATATTAAAGATGAAATAATTTTAAACTACTTCAGATACTCCCCACATCTTCTCAAAGTCCACAGTAAGGTAAGCAATAATAAAATCCTGATAAAAGCCATAAAGATTAGCGGAGGGAGGTCTTGTTTGCAGGTTTTCTTGCCCAAACTGCTGCATAGCAGAATAAGAAGAGCTTGTGTAGAATTGCTGGGAAGTTGAAGCTTCCTACTCAAAACACAAAATTAGCCAACATTTAAAGAAAACCCACAAAATCCCTGGTAGGCAGTAGCACTCAAAAATATTCATGTCTTTAAAATAACAACTGCTTTCTGCAGTGTATTCTGTAAATAAAAAAGCAGCAAAGACGTAGGATCCAGAACTAAGTGCAAGTTCTTGCCAAACTCCAAGACCTTATTTTTAATGAAAAGGTGAATTTATACCCCAAAACAATAACCTTGCAGTACATCTCTCACTTTCTCCTACATTTGCCTTTGTCCTATTTCTTTATATGTTGACAGTGATGGAGACTCTTGGCAAATTGATGTTGGTTTTGGAGCTGTATGACACTACAGCTCCAGAAGATTCACCTGTTTCTTGTTTTTGTAACACTGTTGCAGATATTTTGCAGTTGATCTGAGAAAAGGACCACACAGACCTACTCGACTGAGAACGCCTCAGAAACCCAAGAACAGCACGGGGTTCCATGTGGTCTCTGTGCAAGAATAAAGGTCAAGTTTCTTATTGGGCTGCTCACATCCCCCACTGCAGCTTTGAGTTTGAACACCCCACACCCAAAAAGGGATTTTCCTCCCATACTTTGCTCAGTGAGAGCACACTCCAGGCACATTACATACAGTAATGCCGGCGTTATCTTTCAGAGGAGAAAAAAAACAGGTCCCCAGGTGTCAGTGCCAACAATGAACAGCTCCAAGCAGCAGTTCATGTACTCTGTAGCATTGGTAACCTGGACCACTTGGCCAAAACACTTCAGGGTGACAGCTTAGCACTTCCTTTTGTTTTCTAATCAAATAGTCAAAATAAGATACTAAAGATGAAAAAGTACCTGCAGTGGCCTCTAGCCGCCATCTTTGAGCCTTCTCCCTCCAGAAATCAGACAGTGGATGACGCAAAAGGGAAGGGCTGGCTGGTAATGCTGGAGCTTTCTCCTCCTGTCGCTGTGAGCTGCAGGTCAGAAGTCATGATCCCTGGGGAGTCCCTGAAGGTAGGAATTCAGGGTGCAATAAACCTGCTCCAGTTCAAGCTGTGTATGGGAGCCAGGACACACATCTCCCAGGATAACCTGCCACAGCCTGTAAGTCCTCACTCTCAAGCAGAGCAGAGCCCTGCTCCAGTCTCAGTAGGCTGCAAGAAGTCAGGAAAATAAAATGAGGCATTGTCCTTCCAAGGTCTCTTGAGCAGCTCATGAAGCTGGGAACAAGGCTAGGCACCTGGATGAGAGCTGCTGGCCCTACACACATACTCACAGAAGTGGTCTCATTTTCTTCTGCCACTGCTGCCACTCTCCATTTTTTGAGATCATTTCAGAGAGAAGAAACAGTGATTTAAGGCTATAAAAATACTTGAAGACTTAAAGAGGATTTTTATATTATCTAAAGTCTGGTGACTGAGACTTGTCAGCTCCATCAATTTATAGTTTAGGCTGTCATTTCACATCTCATTTCCTCTTCGCTCTCCCATGGTATCACTTTTTAACTTGCCCCAGACAATGTGGAGCGCAGGACTGAGGAGCTGATCCAGATTATAATGAACTTTTTTTTTCTTTTCTTGCAAGCTTCATTTTAACTCCATTCTGTTGGCTGCTCTGATCAATCGCTGTGGTACAGACACCATGCCAGCCAAGAGAAGGACTGATCCAGGAGAGGCAAGACTGACATTAGCCAGAGAAAGCAGTTGGGAAATTAATGGCTTTAGGGTCAAAGGGGAAATGAAGGAAGGAAATCTGTCTCTTGCAATGGTCCTGTTAGCAGAAAACACACAGCCTTTAAATACACCACTCTGGGTGTTGCCCTTATGGTGATCCACAAGCAGATTCTCTGACAGTCCTGACACTGGAAATCAGACACATCCCATTTCTGCAGTTCCCAGAGGACTCCAGTGTTACACAAGGGAAAGGGAGCAGATTGGGAAAGGGATTCTGTTCCCATTCAGCCACCAAACTGTAGCTCCTTGTTCAGCAGGCAGACAGCCTGCCCTTCCTGCAACTGCCTACTACTGCATAGGCACACACTCACAGCAGGTTTTTGGGAGTTGTTTTGACTGGGATGAGCTAGACTGAGCCTTAAAAGTAGAGGCAATAGAAAATGGACTAAAAGCTCAAGTATCAATTGTCCACTCAATCAGCTGGTGTGTGGCATATTCCACAGTTGCCTGGTAAAAGGATTTGCTGCAGAAAAGGGATTCGGGACCTGTGCTTTTACCATTTTTTTATTTTCAACTCTGGAACTGATAAAACGTTTTAAAAATGAAGGTAATATATTGAGCCCCACTATCCCTACCTGATTCCTATTGCAGTCCCAGAAGCATCTCTAGGACATGCATGTGTTTTGCCAATTAAAAAAAAAAACAACTGAAGACTGAAATTTTGAAAGGGAAGCTGTAAGAGAGTCATACGGCCTTGATATTAACCTCATAGTAACCCCATGGAGGTCACTGCACTGAGTTATTTGTTTTCACATACAATTTAAGAGATAAAACTAGCTGCTATAGGTTTACTCCTGATTTTTCTCCCTGCTTCCCTAGAAGGGCCTAAAGTCCATTCACACTTCACGACAGACCTCAGCCTGCAGAAGAACTGAGTGGCCACACGCACAGAGGTTACCTTCTGCTCGGAACAGGCAGGTCTTTGCCCTAGCATAGGGAAAACAAGAGTAAAAAAGAGCGTGAGGGCTGAGTGTCTGTCCTGGGTACTGCTGCCTATCCTAGGAAGGGATGCATGAGCTGAGACCACTGGAGAGCCCTGTCCAGAGGAACCATGTGGCTGTGTGCCCTTCTGCCCTGGTGTCAAGCAGCCATGTGGAGGTAGCCCCAAGTCCCAACCACCCCTGGAGTCAAGCTTGGCATGGCCTCTGCACAGCCCTGAGCATTTGTCCCATCATAGCGTTTCCTGATGGTTTACATCCAGACCAAATTGTTTACAAGGAAAGGAAGAATGAACTAAACCATAAAAATCACTTGCTGCTGGAATTTCAGGAGTTCCCCAGGACCAGCACCTGGGAAGCAATCTCTTGTGCTTACTCTCCATGCATGGTATCTTGTGGGCTTCTGTACACAGTTTTCCTGACAGTGTTACATTAAGTATGATCTATGTTGTATGACTGCTGTTTTATGACCTACCTAATTACTTGTTTTCTGTTAAATGTATAAATAAAATGTAAATGCAAACCTGTTGAAAGTCAGGTGAAACCCAGTTGTCAGGGTGTCTTTGCTTCTGCCATATTACTGGGGCCCTCCCAAGCCCTACATTTCTCTCTCTGCATTGTATTTCCTCCTGCCCTGGGGTGAGAGCAACCACCCTTCTAGCAGTGATGGAGCCTGGCTGGTCATGGTCAGCCAGAAACCAGAGCACCCCCACCATTGAGGGCAT
This sequence comes from Dromococcyx pavoninus, assembly GCA_033558185.1. Lineage (NCBI taxonomy): Eukaryota > Metazoa > Chordata > Aves > Cuculiformes > Neomorphidae > Dromococcyx > Dromococcyx pavoninus. Next base: position 2,197,952 of record JAUMJL010000735.1, read on the forward strand.
GTCATAAACTGCTGCTGTGAGTCCTTGCAGGGATGTCACTCTCTCCAAACAATGGGTGCAACATGAGAACGTGTGTTTTTTAAAGTTCTCCTAAGAAGCTTGCCCCAGGCAGACCCAAGCCTGCAAACTGCCCTTGCCACACTCCTGCTTGGGGTGCACTCTGCCTGACACCCATCATTTAACTCCTGAAGGGGTCACACTTTTGACTTGCACAGACTGAAGCACTGTGAGATTCTGTGGCTGTGAGGTGCTTCCTGTGTGTTCAGAATTTCTGTTAATCTGAATTAATGATTGCTACCACTAGAAACATCTTTCCTTGGAATATGAGAAATTTATAGGCAACAAGCATGGAATAAGAGGCAGTATCTGAAAACCTCAGGAAGAAAAAGACCTTCCTTTTGAAGAAGAATTGGTAAATACACTCAAGAGAAACACCTACTGGACATCAGCATCAGAATGCACTGACTGGAGTGTAAAATGCATGTGCTGTGCTAGAAACTGCCTGCTGGAGAAACCAGGTAAGACTTCATATACGGCTTATAGCAGAAATCAGAACTAAAAAGATTTAGAATCTCTTTAAATAGAGACTCATAAGCTTAACATAATTGGGGGAAAACAGTATTTGGGGGGAAAAACCTCTTATAAGTAACTGCTCTGAAATATTTCCTTCCAAAGAAATAAATTATGCTACTTCTAGGTTCAATGGGGCCTTGAGAAGCCTGGTCTAGTGGGAGGTGTCCCTGCCCATGGCAGGAAGGTTGGAACTGGATGATCTTTAAGGTGCCTTCCAACCCAAACCATTTTATGATTCTATGATTCTATGATTCTATGATTCTGTGATTCTGTAATTCTATGATAATGCCAATTTCCATTTTGATAGCTCATTGCAGAGCAGCGCCCACAAAGCACTTTAATAACAGAGCTGACACTTGGGCTTTGGGAAGACTCAAACCAAGTTACTAAAAGTAGAGGATGTTGGGAGATAACAGACTGGGTTTTAGCTATTTAGTTGTTGTTTAGTTAATATTGACTGATTATTCAAAGACCGTTAGCTGGATTCTGGCATCACATGGCTAAGGTTGTTGGCAGAACCAGATACAAGAACTCAGGAGCATCAAAAGAAACTATGAGAGAACAAGGTTAGAATAATTCAAAGGGAGCAGCGCTTTATGCAACAAGTATCCCACTTGTTAATCCTGTTGCCAACAGATGATAAAGATGCTACAGTTTGGTTCAAGAGCAACTGCTAAACACGTATACACTATGTTGAAAATTATTAGAGGATGTTACTGTATGTGCCCACCACATTCCTACAGTCTTCCTTATCTGTTCTCTCCTGGTTTCTACCATTAACAAGATTTTGGGTTGGAGGCACCCAAGGGCTGATCCAGGTTGTCTGCATAAATTCATGTAGTGTCTGTCTTGTGCTACCCATGAAATGTGGAGGCTTGGGTGCAGTTTTCTTAGGCTTCTGACACTTAGAAGAAAAGCATACAAGAAAGCATTTTGTCTTCCTTTCCTACATGGCTCCTGCACTGGCCTTAATGGTTGTGTTGATAGTGTTAGCTTGGCTTACGTGAAAGATGTTTTGTTTCTGAAATAATCAGAGTTAATAAACACAGATGGTGTAAGAAAGAGAGAGGAACTGAGGTTCTGCTTTCTCATAAAAGGAAAGATTTTCTCAAAAACATTTCTCATTTGCTCCCTTGAAGCAGTTGATTAAAAAAAAAAAGAATAAACAGTTTCCTGTCCATAATGCTAATTCCCTACACAAAAAAACCACCTCATACGTAATTTCTCACAGAATTCATTCAGGAAAAAAAACCTATACAGATTCAACTATCTTTGGAAGACAGAAGAAGATTGTAATAGTAACAGAAATGGGAAGATCGGTAAGAATGGGGGAGGAATGGCAATGGCTGGGTGGAAGGCACCAGAAGGGACCAAGGGTGGGACACTATAAGTGAAATTAAGAGCGGCACTTTTTGGGGAGCTCACCAAGATGCCAGCACACACTGTGTGTAGCTGCTCAGAACACAGTCAGGAAACAAAGGGCAGGGAATAAATCCTGGTAACTCTCAGAGGTGGAGCAGATGGACAGTGTAGTTACTGCCACCAAATAAAGAGTACAAAAGGCACATCTAGAGACAGCATGTAGGCATCAGGTTAAGGGCAACCTTTATGAGGACATAATGGCAGCATCCCTCATCCTCAAAGTCATCACGAAGATGGACACATGTGTCCTGGTTTCTGCACTTTGGTCAGACAACTTGGATACACCCATCAGCTGAGTATGTGGGTACAAGACTACAAACGTGGGCGAGTCAAACAGTACTGCTTTAAAATAAACTCATCTGCCTATAAGGTGATAGGCACCTTCCTGTAGGGATTTGCTTTGAGTTTGCTACATTGTGGCTGCTTGTCAATTATTTGCAGCCATCCAGCTTTGTGAACCTCTCCAATTTATTGCCCATTGAACCTCCTCCTGCGCAATTGTAGGAGAACTTTATAAAAAGTAGATCCATATTTGGCAACACTGAAGAAAGTATCCAGCACAACTTCTTACATAAACCAGGAGATGCTTCTGACCTAAGCTGACTATGGGCTGGGATACATTCTGGTAAATATCAGGCTGCCTCTGAAAAATATAGCTACAGAGAGAAGAACCCCAAGTGCTGTCAATACAAGCACTCAGTCTCCTCTCTTCACCTGAAACCGTCTGGGAAGACCAACAAAAGGAGGGAACATAAGCGTGCCACATCTAATTTCACTAAAATGAAGGAAATTTGAATCTTCTCTTGCCATTTACAATCTTCTTTTAGTAGACTTTCTGTTTCTTTGGAGTGCTGCAGAATTCAAAGGTTCTCAGGAAGCCTGGTCTTGGCAGGCACTAATGGAAATAGGCTCTTGAACTGCTCCATCTTAATAAAACCTGCCCTTGCAGAAAGCTTTCTCAGGCAAGGCCAGTTCTAGCAAAGTAGGAAGCGTGCGATGGCAGGGGCTGCTGGCAGAGGGTTGCTTTCAGTGAGAGGTTACTTTGTTGCAATGAGTGGAATGAGCTTTTGTCCCACAGCTACTTCCTCCAGTCATCAATGCAATAAAATGTCACATTCAAGTGCTGACTTTAGAGGTGCAGCATCCCCCCTTCTCTTTTTACAAACTCCCTGCAATGCCAGTCTGTACACCCACACCCTCGCAAATGCACGTTAAGCCCATGCTGCTCCCATACTAACATGCACTCTGGCCAAACTGCAGTTTTGAGTGGAAAATTCAGTGGGAGAACAGTATAAGAAAACATAAATTTATTCCCTCACCCTTTTTGCAGCTTGTGTTACGGCAAAAGACCCAGACACCTCTTGCCACAACTGAACATAGAATCATAGAATCATAGAATCATAGAATCATAGAATCATAGAATCATAGAATCATAGAATCATAGAATCATAGAATCATAGAATGGTCTGGGTTGGAAGGAACTTTAAAGTCCCAAAAGGGCAGGGACACTTTCCACACTTTCCATCCAGCTTGGCCTTGAACACTTCCAGGGAGGGGGCATCCACAACTGCCCCGGCACCCTGTGCCAGTGTCTCACTACCCTCATAATGAAGAATTTCTTCCTAATGTCTAAGCTAAATCTTACCCCTTCCAATTTAAAGCCATTCATCCCTGTCCTATTATTACTTATTCTTGTAAGAAATCCCTCCCCAGCTTTCCTGTAAATCCCGTTCAAATACTGGAAGGCTATTATGACGTGTCCCTTCTCTTGCCCAGGCTGAACGAGTCCAACTCTCTCAGCCTGTCCTCGTAACAGAGGTGTTCCAGCCCTCTGATCATCTTCATAGCCCTCCTCTGGACCAATTTCAACAGTTTCATATCCTTCTTATGTTGGGAATTCCAGAACTGGACACAGTACTCCAGGTGGGGGTCTCACAAGAGCAGAGTAAAGGGAGAGAATCAACATCTCTCTCTCTTCTTTTGATTCAGCCCAGGACATGGTTGGCCTTCTGAGCTGTGAGTGCACACTGACGGCTCATGTCGAGCTTCTGATCAACCAGCACCTCCAAGTTCTTCTCCACAGGGCTGCTCTCAATCACATCGTCCCCCATCCTGTATTGAAACCACAGATTGCCTCAACCCAGATATTGGACCTTGCACTTGGCCTTGTTGAACCTCATGAGGTTCACACAGACCCACTTCTCCAGCTTGCCAGGGTGCCTCTGGCTGATATCCCAACCTTCTGTTGTGACAACTGCACCACTCAGCCTGGAGTCATCTGCAAACTTGCTGAGGGTGCATTTGATCCTGCTGTCTATATCATCAATCAATATCATCTATATCATCAATGCTAGCATGATCTCAGCTAACAAAAGCTCTCTCCATGGAGTCCCCCAGCAGCTCCTGACCACTTAGGAGGAGAGAGCCAGAACTCTTTTTAGCCCTGATGATTCAGCACAAAGAAGCCTTTATAGCTCAGCAGCAGGCATCTCGCGCCTCTTCTCATCACGCCTCTTCTCAAGTTTTAAATACAACGGGACAAAAGTTCTTACAAACCCCTGATTCTGTCAATTCCTTGAACATATGTCTGTAATGCTCTTTCTGGAATTTAAGTATGGAAAAGATAGAGCTCTTAAGAATCACGGGACACAGCATGAACCATCTCTGTTTCAGGGCCAGCAACTTCCCTGGCATAAGCTAATCACCATGTGTGTTATTCTGCGTTTGTAGGGCAGGATATTGAATAAGACTGAACAGAAGCAGCAGAGAGTTCGATGAAAGCAGCTGCACGTCATGAAGGATGAACAGAAGATACTTCGTGCCAAAGGGTATCGCAGCAACCAAAAGCCCAGTGTGTTTTAAAAGGATTAGAAATGCACAGATGGCAAGAAGAATTTTAATAACAAAAGACTGAATAGATGCAAGATTGCAAGCAATGGGAGCTCTCTGCTTTAAGAGCAAAGTTACTGGTTAGGAAGGAGCATCAGGAAGAAGACCACTGCCAACAGCATTGGGGCTTGTGGCATCCTCCAGAACAACCCATACCTGATGCCTCTGGCAAGGAGCCTCTGTTAAGTAGAGGCAGATCAAAAGTTGAAGACCTGGGTGCCCTGTTTATGTGAATTAATTGTCAGTTCAAACTGTCAAGAAAGAAATACTCGTATTTTGGAAGTTTTTCTTCTTTTTTTTTTTGATTGCAATTTACCATTTAGATCACATTGTTCCTGTTTTCTTTAGAATTCCAGAGCCAGGCCTGGCTGTGAATAACTTAACATCCAGCAACACACTGGCCAAGGCCTGAGTGTGCAACTGCCCTAGAAGTAACCTGGAAAAAATGTGAAGGCAACGTAAATACCTGTGGTTTGCTTCTAAGCACAAAGATGCCAAATCATCAGTGCTTCTACAAGGCTGAACAACTTTGTATTGATACTTGGGCCTGACGTTATTCCAGTTTCTCTCTGGCAAGCTGTTTTAGGAAAGGTAAGAGCACTGAGTCACTGCTCACTTAATCCTATAGCTCAGAAAAAAAATCCTCGGTTTCTTTCCTTCCTATTTTTGGATGAGTGGGAAGGGGGGCTTGAAACAAGGCCTTCAGCTGTCAGGAGGACCACTGGAATTTGTGGCGGTAGCCAGCTCCTTCGCAGCTCACAACCTCTAGCCCTGCAATTGCTCCTATTCCCAAGACATGCCTTTCTACCCCGCCTGCTGAGGTTGTGCAGCTATTTGGGAAAAAAAATACACTGGAAAGGAAAATACATGAAGGAAGAAGTAGGTGTTTCTGAAGTAAGGAATAAAAGGTCTCGTAGCACCCTAAAAACTGTTTGCTGTTATCCCTTCAATACTTAATGTAAAAGGTGCACATGACTTGGATGGGAGTCCATTTCCCTGCATTTGCCATCTCCTCCAGTTTTGGCATCAGGCATACTTTCACTTTGTAATATTTTTGGACAAGGTGTCAATTTAGGAGGAAAGCAAGGTTGAGGGCCTCTTGGAAACTATGCACAACAAATCTCCAATGCATCTGTAACACAGCTATGTGGTTGCACATGGGTGGAAATCCAACCTCTGCTTCTCAATTCTAGATTCAAAGTAGAAGTCTTCTTCTTAGCTGGGTCTGAAGATCTGAGCACTGGATCATCTGTTGCTGTTGTTATCAACCTTCATAAAAGGTCTTTTACCTGTCCCTGAAGGGAATTTAATAGTGAAACCCGTGGCAGTATTTTAGCACTGAGAATAGTGTCCTCTCCGTATCTTGGTTATGTAGTGTTCTTGCACTCGTCAGATGAAGACTCTGAAGAGAGAGAAGCAATATCAGACAGTCATCTCAGTCCCCTACAGTCAGATAAGGGTTTGATCGAGTATTATAAAACATTTATCAGAAGACACATGGTTGAGCTGACATCTCTGATCACTTGTGGGATTTCATGGCACAGCACGTCAGGTTGTATTTCACTGTGCAGGGCTGCTTTTCTCCCGTACTGGCATCGCCCTGGTTCTGTCACTGTCACAATTGCGATTAATATGTAGCTGTGTATTATCTAAACCAGGGGTTTCAAACTCATGGCGCATGGCTTGAATCCGGCCCTCCACTTCGTTTTATCTAGCCCAGTACCTTGTTTCTACCTGGCAGCAGCACCAAGCTTCTTGCCCCTGCACTCCTGCCAGCGCTGGTCACTTGTGCAGGGTGTGACGTGTGTTGCGCTGCAGGAGCAGGAGCCATGAGTTCGACACCCCTGGTCTAATCCATACCAACTGTTACATCCTGTGTGTCTCACTAGAAGCCTGGTCACTGTGCTCAGTAATCTCCAGTATGAGATTCTCAGGTTATAACTGAGATTTCACTAAGATATGGATTTATTTTCAGCAAGGTGTGAAAAATCCTTTTTCATCTTCTGAAACTCAATTCACTCCTTCAAGCCAGCCAGTTAGAACACCTTCACCAGGGTGCTGAGTCACAAAACCGATAATGGTAGCACCTTGTTCTTACAGAAATGGGTGTGACAAGCTGTGTCACTGAGACATCCACAGGGAGAGAGGCCTTTGGCACAGCAAACACACTCACCTGAAATCCAGTCCAAAACCCTGACCCTGAAGGGCAACACACAAAGAGCTCCTTCCAGCAGCTCCTGTTAGAGCTGGCTTAAACCTACTGCTGACAGTTATTGTCATTCTTGTACATAAAGATAATCTGTGGTTATGGCAGAGCAGTATTTGGTACAAATCATTTGATTGAACTCAGCCAACTTGTGTCAGGGCTGAAACAAAACTGAAAATAATAACTCATCCATCCCAACTATTTTATTTTTATTTCAGCAGTGCTAAAATAATTCAAATGAGAGCAGATCTCGACAGCAAAGAAAATTGCTTCTGTGCCAGAGAACCTGCTCACAGGCACAAGGACAATCTGGCAGGATGGCAAAGGCACGGCAAGGAAGAATGCACCAAGGGACCCAGACAGGTACCAAGTAGGAAGGCGAGTGTCTGTCCCTGGCTCTGCTGACCTGCCCTACCTCTTACTAATTCTTTGCAGTCTGCTCAGTGTTTGGCAAGTCCCAGGGGTGTCCAGTTGATGAGGTACAGCCACATGTGCATCGGGCTCATGATGAGAGGCTGCTGCAACACCGCTGTGTGCACCCATTTGTAGATGACTTTGGATAGTGGAGATTTGTGCCTCATGCTTTGGTCTTCTCAGCATAGAAAATGGCTGTTTTCTAGGCAAAACTAGCCCTGTAGGGTGATGTCTGTGACCTCTGTTCCCATATTTCATGCTCTGCTGTAGCAGCAGGCTGTAGGCAGGACCCTGCAGGCAGGGACTGGTGGTTGTTTCAGTTCACCACTAAAGCCGGAGGGAGCATGTGGCTAAACCCAGCCACCTCTACCTTAGACTTCACAGATGCTCCTCTCTGATTTAGCATTGACGATCTCGGCACACTGAGGAAGTTTTCAGAGAGGACCCCAGTGACTTCCTCCATTTAGTTTTCTGCAAGTCTGTAATTGTTTCCAGACGTGTTCACGACATCCTTTGTTGCAGCCTGCTCAGTGAACATAAAACCACAGTGCCAATATCTGCTGATATCCTACCTTGTCCTCAACAGCTTTCCAGCTTCTCCAGCCAAGTGCTGGCCTCATCAGGTCTCTGTCAGGCTCAAAATCCTTTCTGCAAGGATTCCTCAAGCCTTCCTCTCTTTCTTTTTCTCCTCACCACAGGTAGCTTTGGACAGCTCTTCCCTAGCAGGCAAGTTGGTACCATATCCACCTCCATCTGAGCCCTTTTCTCCAGAAGTAGATTAAACTTAAAGAAATGAGATTTTTACCTGTCTCAAAGCCCCTCACAACAAGCATAGGTGAAAAGGCCTCAAAGGATCACTCATTATGCTGCTGCAAGGGAGGAGGCTGAGCGCTTACAGTGCAGTTTAAAGGGGAGTTGCAGCCCCCACACATATAGGCAGCTGCAAAAACCCAGCACTGATGAAGTCACTTTCCTTCTCTTTGCTCTGCTCTGCCTGAGTGCCTGTATCTCTCGTCACAGGAGCAAAGAGCAATTTTCATGCTGTGATCCAGCTGACCTGCACTAGGATGCAGTGACCTACACCTCAGAAGAGCACATTTCTCTCATTTTACAATGGAGGGTGTCTGAAAACCTTCCAAGACCAATACTTGAAATTAGGCAAGTTTGTAGTAGATAGGATGTGGCAGAGAGACAACACAGGCCCACAAAGGGCCCACTCAGCCATGTTTGGTGGCTGTGCGTCCCCCAGGATGTCACATCCCTGACCAGCAGTCATATGTAGGCTATTGCAGGTTCACCATGCCAGGCTACTATTCTGAGAGATGCTGAATAATATCTGGTCCAGGTCAGTGTGCTAAAGGCCAGCACAAGGTATGTCCTCTCCACAGATCTGGAGCTCACTAGAGTCAAGGCCATATCCCAACCAAAAGCCCTTCCAGATCTGCAGCCCTTCTGACCTCTCTTTATTGTCTTTGTGTATCTTAAGGCAGAAACTGCCTGAGCCACCTCTCAGCAGGGTATATCTGGAAGTAGCACATCAGGTACTCAGGCCATGCCCTCTCAGGTAGTGGAGGACTCCTTGAGAAGATTATGCTGTAGTTCTGCTCTTCATCACCTGCTCAATGGGCAAAGCTGATTTACCTTGCCCACAGGAAGCCTTTCTGCCAAAGGGACAAACTCAGCACTTGTTTCTGAATCCCACAGAAACCCAGACAAACCTACCTGTGAGGAAAAAAAGAAACTGAGTGCGTGCAAGTTTTGAAGGCAGCTTTTGCATGCACCTGTCATGAGCTGTGCATCTTCATGCTGCCTGCAACCACTGTCAGAACAGGTGTTTCTGTCCTTCCCAAATCCACCCTGGAAGAGGTGGTGTCTCTGTTGTTCAAAGACGGTGAGCACAGGCAGGATCTTGCAGGTTCCTTGTCCCAGGCTTGGACTTTAGGACCTTCATCTCAATCCTGCCTACTGCATAGGGTTGACACTAAAAGGAAACCCCTAAGCCACCTGGCTGTGCTTCTTTTGCACTGAGCCATGGCAGGAGAAGCACAAAGCTGTGCAAATTCAGCCAATGGCTTCTCAGGGACTCAGTTCATGCCTAGTGCCAGTGGTCATGGAGTGGTCCGAACACACCCTTGTATCATCTTCTTAGCAATAAAGCAGGAAAATCATCCTTCCTCTCACCGTTTGTCCCATAAGAAAAGGGATAAGGAAAACATAGATCTCCTGAAGCTTAAGGAGGGTGGTAAATATCATTGCAGACGGACTGAACATTGTATTCAGGCATCCCCACTCTCACTCCAGTGTTTCTTCCACCTAACAGCACTGGTCAAACCCTTGGTGCTAATGTGGGTGTATTGCCATGGGCATTTTCTGCAGCATAGAATGTTTTATTCCATTGCATGATGGGTGTTAGCTTCATCAAGCATCATCATTATGAAAGTGGGAGCACCAAGTTTTCTCCTCTACTGATGTCTTGGAGATGCCCTGAGGCAGACAAATCTGTGTACTTGCACAGAGGTAACAGGAGGATTAGGAACAGTTATTTGAATCCTGCATCACTTCTCCTGATGCTGAAGTTTACTCCCGTTGCAGCAATGCGGCAAGGACAGCAGATGTCTGATTTTGGCTCCCCTTACCTAGGAGAACACAGTGCTTTACTCATGCAGCTGTGCTCCTTCTTCTGTGTTTTAGTCCCAGACATCTGGGTTCCTTTGATTTTTCTTGCAAGTTGTATCCCGTCCTTTGCAAATAATTTCATAAGGTACTTGTGGGAACAGAAACTGATGTGTCACATCTCTCCTTACAACTAACATGATCCTACTACAGTGGGAGTCTGAGGGATTAGTAGCACTTAATTACACAGTTCTTTAGGCAGTATGAATCTTACTCATACACAGGTTGGAAAAGTCACAAATTAATGACAAATATTTGTTCTCTTTAATTATGTGTAGGAAGGGAGAACAGCTCAGCATTCTCCCTTTGGAGCCAAGCGGACACAAAAAAAAACCACAATGATTTTTGGACCCAGCATGACAAACTTGTCATGTGAGAGGATGCCCTCTATTTATAAGTACCAGTAAGGACCTTGGGCACACCCAAGACATCTCTGACTTTCCTGGTCACTTGTCTTTTAGAAGGTCTACCTCTAGCAAATGTTTTCTGGTTCAGGTGAAATAGGGAACTAATGCATTATTTTTGGTCACTGAAGCATTTGTAGATGTTTTAGAGCTCAAAGGCATCACTACTGTTCTTTCAAAGTCAGACAGAAAGAAAAGGATTAGGGCTGTAGCTGTTGTCAGTTGTGAAACACTCCATGAGGCAAAGGCAAAGCCATACCTGACAGCTGCCAAATAACTATCTGGTCCATCTCTAAGGCTCATTTGGGCATCTATGCGAATAATTTTGATGTAGTTATACAAGAAAAAATCTTATCAGCAGTGGGCAGATGGACATCAGTGCATTTTCTAAAGCAGGATGATTTGTTGATCTCACCCAGGCAGAGCATGGGCACTTGCCCATCCCTGGAAATGTTCAAGGTAGGGGTGGACAGGACTTTGAGAAACTGGATCTAGCAAAAGGTGTCCCTGTCCATGGCAGGCGGGTTGTATTAGATGATCTAGGAAAGCCCCTTCCAACCCAAATTATACTGTGGTTCTAAGGGAGCGAAAGCAGATGTCACCTGCATTTCCACACCACTAACCTAGCAGCTACCAGCACAGGACTCTCACATCTTGATGTCATGCTCAGGAGCTTAAAAATAGGGGGTTTATATGAAGGTGCATAGCTGGGTTGTACCCAGTCTGGCAGCAGGCCAACGCTGAGCCTCCACACACACAGAGTACTACAGCTGGCACTTGCTGTCACAACTCTTTTTGGGATGAGTCCATTTCCAAACAGCAAGTCCTCAGGTTGCTCACGTCTTTTCCTGAGACTCATTTCATCTCATCAGTCCAGAAAAGCTGAAAAACAATCCATCTGGTTTCCCTCTTGGCTGTCTTTCCTGTACATCGCTGTCATTCTTCACCACCCTTCCTCCAGGTCCCCATCCCTCACAAGCCTCATTGCTGAAACTCCTTGGGGCGCCAGGACCAGCCTCAAAGACTCCCACTGCTTCACCTGACTCCTCATGTGTAAAGGACTTCTGGAGCACCTTCCCCTGCTTCCCAGACTCTCTCACAAAAGGCTCCTACCCCCCATCATCTCCTGTCCTCCTTGTTCTGGATCATCTTGCTACTGATTCCACTTTTCAGACTAATCAAATTTCAGCTGTTAGTGGTAAATCCCATTATCTCATCTCTGACTCTATCAGCCAAAGAGTCTTACAGATGTCTTCTTGGAAAAACAGAGCTTCTTGTTCATGTCAGGAGAAGCAAACACTGATGATCCCCTTTTCATTTTGAAAATGAAAGGGATTCCTTCAAAATGTAATTAAACTTGTACAGAAGAAAGTTCATAAATGAACACAAACTCAACACTCCAGGAGCTGGAGATCCAGGTACAGATCTTCACCCAAGTCTCGACCTGCATTGCTGTTGTACACCTGAAGCAGCATCCTCATCCTGAGGATATTACTGCATGCAGGCTATTTTTTTTTTTGCATTGCTAAATATTCAACAAAGGCTAAAATCAAATAAGCATGACCTTTGGAGCTGGATAAACAGGCCAAGACAATGCCAGCTTTATGTTTTATGCTGGTTAACACTCAACCTCTTCCCCGTGGTCCTCCTGCTCTGTCTGGCAATGCTGGCTTGCTGCTGGCTCATAGGGCCCTTCTCTGGTTTATTACTGTTAAGTAATCAGAAAAAAAAGAAGTTTTCTCTCTTCTTGTATAGATTTCAGATGGCGAAAAAAACAGATTCAATGCATTAAATTACCATTGTAAATGTGTGACAGTGAGGAGACTGAAAGGGCTGATCCAGCAGTCTGGTCTCTGCAAGGCATGGTCAGATTTCAGAGTGATTACCAGCAAATAGTCTAAAATGGGACTAAATACTCAGCCCTGGGGCATCAGATCGAAGCACTACCCTGCACTGCAAAGAGGTGACCAAACCTCGGTCAGTGCTAAACCACAGGCTTTGAGGGGTCTATGGCAGCAAAAGGATGACCTGAAAAGAAGCCCAGAGGCTGCTTTTCAGTAGGATTGGCCACCTGGTGTGCCACCAGCAGGCTGCCTAGCTGTGCTTCTCCCAGTGCCTCCCACCATGCTTAGACAGCAGAGAGGGTGTAGTGAGGCCACGCTGGGACCCCCTGAAGTGACATTTCACTGATGCAGCCACATGTCCATGACTTATGGCCCCATACTTGGATGTCCTACAGCACCCTTGGGACATGGGACTCGGCTTGACCTTTATCCTCTCTGCTCTATGGGGCTGAGAGATGATATGTTCAGGCAAAAGCTTGCCCAATGCTGACTTTTCCCTCCATACTGATTCTGAGAAAGGGAAAGAGTAACCCAAAGAGCATATAGGCTTTGAATTTTGGTTTGCTAGGAGAGGTGTCCCAGCACCTATAGCCAAAACTGAGTTTGTTTGCTTGTGGTTTCCTTGTCTTTTACGTGGTAAAGTGACAAAATACTTCAAGTGATGTGAGGATTTTACAAAAAAATGCTGTCAGTGGGGAGAAATCCAGCAACTCTGGTACCACCAGCAGCTGTTTGAGCAGTGTCTGCCTCTTCTGAGCCCCAGCAGTGCTGCAGGGAGAGGCAGGGAAACTCATCTCCTCAGGGTCAGGGGACTTTAGGAGGTATGTACCATCACTACCCCTTGCCAGCACCCTCTGCCCAAGGCCCTTGAGACTACACAAAATGGGTAAACATGTATTACTCATTTATAATAGAATTCTGGTCATATGTATTTGATCATATTCATATAAAATTCATACTCAGAAGCATTATTTTGCATGTATAAAATTCTCCTGCTCAGATAGATTTTAGGAAACTTGCAAGCACATCACTTCACTCTTCTTTCTACAGTAATCCTAAGCTCAAAATCCTGTAACATCTAAAAAATCTTAAAATATCTATCAGTTTCACTAAATTGAAATATTGCTGTACTTAAACTGCAACTTTAATACACTTTTAAGACTTTGGGTTTTTTTTATGGTTTGTTTTTTTGGACTGGTGAATGAGCAGTTTTGTATGCTAGAATTAAGGGGGGAGAGCTGAACATCTGTAGCCCTCCAAGACAGACAAACTCCGAGCAGTTTCTTCCAAGCTTATACATGCATAGTCTGCGGTGTAGTTGGGGTCCGCGTTCACATCAGGAGCTCCATTGAGCTGCTGCAATGTGAATCGGGTACAGCTGATGTATAAGGTCAAGAAAAGACTTGCCTTGGAAGGATCAGGACTGATGCTGTTCCTGTACAGAGAATAAATTATACATCAAAATTCTGTCCTCAGTAGCCCCATAACTTACATTTGCTTATCTTTCTCCTCCTTACAAGTAACCCCTGAAAACCCCTGGAAACACTGTGAATATTATATAGATACTGTTATGTATATGTAGTATTTAATATCTTTGAGTATCAGTGCTAAGGTTTGACCCTTTTTTTCAATGACTTTTGTCATAAGGCCAGATTTGGAAAGACTGGGATTTAGAAAAATTTTAGTAGACAAATTATTAAGATTTTCTATGAAAAAGAAAAGACTTCTAAAGATCTTTACGTTCTCTTTGAGAGATCTTACACTTATTCCATTGTTTTTATCATTGTCTTAAAAGGTAGAGCGACTCTACCATGACTAATTTTTCATGTGTTGGGTAGGCAGGGATAATCAGTGTACTTCATACTGATTGTCTACAACTGCCTTCTAATTAACTAATTCACTACAGAGCTAATTAGATTCAAAATTAATTTTGCATTTGAATTTGGCAAGACCTATTTCAAGAACCACGAAGACAAACTGGTCAGAAGTTTTCACTTGATGTCAATCAGATCTGTATTTTGGAAATACTGTTATATTTTCACCTGAGTAGCTATTTTACAATGTCTTTTGCCTCTACCTGGTGGCTGGAAGATGAATTGCATGATTCCCAATTTTTCTTTGGTGGGAAGCAGGCAGTCTTTTTGGATAAGAATACATACAGAAACGTGAAAAACACTCTGTTATCACTGTCTAGGGACTCTTTCTTTTATTTCTTTCCTATTCCACAGTCGGTTAAAGAAACCATTGGAAAGAATTTGTGGGGTGGATATGTGAATAAATATGATAAATTCATCACAGAGTCAGCAGTCATGATTCACATACATAAACTGTAAGAGTTCTTTGAAAGCATTGACAAGTGAATGTCAACAGACAACAGAAACCAAAGAGATGATACATTCAGCTCAATTCTCAAAAGGCATTGAGAAAATGAGAAAATTGAGAAATTGAGAAAATCTTTCAACAACAGCTGGTAAAGTAGCTGCTATGGATTAAGACAGAGTGTCTTCATGTGAGCAAGCAACCAGCAAAAAATGGGAATGCAAGCAGCAAAAAATGGGAATAAAACCAGCAATAGTCACAGGAAAGCGGAGTCCCAGCTGTATTCCTATGCTGACATGTGCTGCGGCTGCTTGAGCAACTAATTTCTAAAAAATCTTCAAAAAGAAGGTTAATAATAGACCTTCAGGGATAAAGGGTAAAATCAGTCAACTGTACACCGCAGTCCGAAGTAATAAGGATGAAAGTTACTTCAGCAGCTGCAAAAGGCTTTCAAAATACCCAGAAAATGGACAGTAAAACAGCAGGTGAAATTTTCAGATAAAATTTTACGTCAAATCCATTAGAAAACTCAGTTCAAACTTCCAATATGCAGAGATACAACCTGAAATAGCTATTGCAAATCAAAACACGATGAGCAGTTCTGAGCCGCCATCTCAAAGCAAATTATAATGGAAAAAACAGTTATAGAAAAACATTATAGCCATTAACCCTGAAACTACATAACTGGGGGGATCTGTGATGGCAACCCATAAAGTCCTCAGCAGTCTGAAGAAAAGGAACAGAGAGGACTGTCTGAGTGTGCCTGAAACCCCAAGCAGGTGGCAGATGCTACAGTGATGGAATGGGAGGGTTTCGTATAACACACACCGAAGCTGCATAACAGCTTGCAGGAGGGTGCTGAAGTTTATACGGTTGAGAAAGCAATCAGCCACATGGGTGAAAGAAAAATGCGTTTAGTGCTATTAAAAATGAAGCTGCCATTTCTGTTCAGAAAATCTTTGGACCACGAATGGATACAATCTGAAAGCATTATTGGGAAGCACCAGTACATGCTTGTCCTTCCCTCCCACTCTGCCTGCAGGACCTGCTACCGGCCACCGTCAGAGTCAGAGTAACAAGCCAGGCAGCTCTTTGATCTCCTTATTCTTGATATTTATGTATCACTTGCATCTAGTACCTTCCACGTTTGAGAAAGACCCCAAAGGCTACTAAGCTTTTGCTGAAGCATTTCATCTCCCACTAGATTACATTTAAAACCTCAGCTGGAGATGTTTATCTGTAGGGTCCATGGTAGGAATGGAGAGATAATAGCAAGAAAAGCCTCAACTAAATGGGAAAGAGGGCTAAAAATCTTTTGCATTATTAAGGCCATACATGTGCTACACTGAGAAACTGCAACATACTTCCATAATACTTGTGCTTAAGGAGGTTGTCTGTCACCTCAATCCTGGTACAATTTAACTCCTGAGAGCTTAACATTGCAAAGGCAGGAATGTTCATTTCATTTGGTCTGTGTGTGTGTTTGAGTGAGTAATTACTATGAATAATTTATAAAATCAGCAATGCTTTACATTTGTACTCATTTTGAAATTACTTTCGTTTATTGGACCCAGCTCAAGGTACCTGCTATGTTCCTGTAAATGCAGGCAAAGCCTGTACCCAACACAGCCCTTGACTTATTGAAGGGTCCTGTCTGTCTGCATCCTTCAGTCAGGCTGTGTCTCATGGTGGTCGGTAATCCTGCAGTGCTGAACCCTGAACACGATTCATGGTGACCACTAGCGCTTGATGGACCTAAGAGATGTTGAGCCCCTGTTGGTGTGGTGATCCCACCTGCAGGCATGGTCCTCACTGTGCGATCAGCCTCTGACAGCACCAAGAGTGAAAAGACAGTCTGTGTCACTTCCAGATTCGCTGGATACACTCTTGCAATTGCAGTACTAATAACAGTAATATAGTGGCAATCCAGGCCTAGCAAGGAAGCTGGGCTCAGACCTGCCAGCAGGTAACGCATCAGCTGTGATTATCACATGCAGGAGTACCTCACTTAGCAAAACTGTTAGCGGATAATTCAACAATCTAAGTGAACAGCACCAGTGAGGCCTGACAGGGAGGTCCTTGCAGTGCTGTGTGTTTTTGGCGTGCCAGCTGCCTCTGATCAAGCGCTGCAGCACTGCAAGTTCATGTGCCAAAGCAGCTCCTGTTGCTAGGATTCAGACTCCAAAGAAGATAGAAAAGCACAGAAAAATGTTTGATTAGGAGCCACATGTCTTGGACCATCCTGCCATCACCTCTGCATATCCACAGGAAACTTTTGTGTTTGTACCCAGCTGATGAAGAGCAGGGATGAGACATACTGGGCCGCTCTTCTGGCATGTGCAGTTTCCACTGGTTTGGTGACACAGAAGGATGGGCTGGCTTGGCACAGGCTGACTACAAACCACTGACAACCATCCCAAGAAGCTCAGTGACAGGTAGGAAGCCTGCCAAGCTGTGAGATGATTGTCATTTTCCAGTTCGCAGACACTTTCTACTGCAACATTATAACTCAATAAGTCCTAAGAGACACTGGTCTCAGACAGCACCAGAAGAGAGGAAACATTAACCGATGATCCATCCTGACTGCCTCATCCTCTTCTGCTCTGCATCAGTAATTTGCCTAACTCCGTCTTTCTTACCCTACTTTATCCTGCCCCTTGTTCACCGTTCATTGTCCTGTTTTGAATCACAGTTGGAGAATGGTTGATGTTAGAAGGGAACTCTGGAGATCATCTGGTCCAACACTTCCCCCCGCTCAAGAAAGGCCACCTAGACCTGCCCAGGTACATAGCCAGATATCATTTAACCATTTCCAAGGATGGAGATCTTATAACATCCCTGAGCAACCTGTGCTGGTGCTCAGTCACCCTCCCAGTGAAAAAGTGTTTCCTGATGTTCAGAGGGAACTTCATGTGTTGCATTTTGTGATCATTGCCTCTGGTTCTGTCACTGGGCATCACTGGAGCGAGCCAGTACATTGATGAGATCTCCCCAAGCCTTCTCTTTTCCAGACTGAACAGTCCCAGTTCTCTCAGTCTTTCCTCATAAGCTCGTTCATCCTCTTTTTGACCCTTTATTGGACTTTGTCCAGTATCTCTGTGTCTCTCCTGTACTAAGAAGTCCAGAACTGGACCCAGCCCTCCAGCTGTGGCCTCATCCATGCTGAGCAGAGGGGAAGGATTGTGGCCCTTGACCTGCTGGCAAGCCTTTGCCTAACGCAGCCCAGGATACCTCTCGCTTGCTTTGCAGTGAGGGCACATCGCTGGCTCAGGAGTCCTGGCCCTGACCCAGGCCCTATGCACGGTAGAGCAAATTCTGCTTTCAGCTATTCCCACGATTTAAGAGGATTTTCTGGATAAGGCTGAGTTTGGTTCCATTAACTTAGTCACTATAACAGGGTAGACATAGAAGTAGAGAATTTCCTCTGAATTCATTCATGGTTGAGACATTCCGTACTGTTTTTCAGCTGAAAACTCTTGCACAATTTAATCAAAACTAAAACATTGCTCATGAGAAGCAGCAAGGAAAATGAAGCAAAGAAACACTCTGCAAAGTCACAAGCATAAAATCTGACAAATAGCACATCCCTTCACTGCACGGGACCAGGAAAATGCTGCAAACTTCCCTGAAAAGAGAGTATACGCTAGGTGTACTCTAACAGACACCAAATTCCTACCTAACACATGAGCAAGGCTGACTCATTTTTGAATTTTAGAAAAATGCTGAGGTTCCAGTAGATGAGAAAAGCAAAGACTTTTCAAGAGAGCTATATGGCAGTTTAATGGCTGAGGATCATGGATTAGGTCAGGGAGCAATCTTGGCTATATTAGAATAAGACACAGGTACAGGGCAATATGTATTCACCAGCCCTACCATTCCCAGGTGCTCTGGCATGCACAACATGCAGCTGGGTGAGAAAGCAAAGGGAAAATAGGAAAACTACTTCTCTCAAATAAAAACAGCAACTCCTTTCCCAACAAGCAACCCACTAATGTCCAGAGATTTCCACTCTTGAGATATCCAGCATCACAGTGTTACGTCCCATGAATAACCCAAGACCTTTTTCTGCCCCTGCCTGTGCTGACAACATAGTATGCTGGTTATTTTTTTTTAGGATAAGCCAATTTTGACAACGTTTTTCATCAGTGACAGTAGCAACTGCATAAATATTTTTAGTTCCAAGCCTCTCAGCCTCCTCAGAGTTCAGAAGATATTTCAGTTTTTGTCTTTTGGGTAGAAATGGAGACTAGTGATTCCTAACGCTACAGCAATGCTCTCTGCACGCGGAGAAGGGATGGTGGTGGGAGTCCCAATGCTTCACCCATGGCCTGCAAAACCCAAGGGCACCTTTTGCATTTTCATAACATGACACGGCAAAAGGTGAAACTAATTGTAGTGACAACTTGGGGGGAGTAGGGGGTCGATGTTGCACACCCCAGTAGGAAGGTATAGAGATATTCCCAGAGGACATTTTGCACCTGAAAAGGTATTTTTTGCCCCTGAGGACAAAGAAATCATCAAGACAGCTTTTATAGCTATAGGTCGGGTCTGGAGAAGCAGGTAGGGTGCATATTGTGTTGTTTTGGCTCTGCAGAGCCCTGTGTTGTTTGTTTGGGAACTGCTGCTGGGGCAAGAGCGATGGTGGGATTTAAACCAAAGACACTCTGTGAGAAACCGTCTTGGGTGACTCTTATTACCCTGAGGACTGTAGGAGCTGTGTCTGTAGGCATAGGGAAAAATGTTTTGGCAGCAGCAGTAAGGATGGAATACAAGCCTGACAGACTAATGACTTTCCCACCCCCCAGCCTGTGTAACTGGTGATTATTTTGGTCCTCTTTCCTGACTACAACTTCCAGGCTAGAATATCTGAATATAAGGGTGTTTCAGGGAATGCCAGACAGAATAAGAAATGACCCCTGGCTGTACCTGAGCAAGAAAGCACAGCCCCTTGTTTCTACCCGGTACATCATCCCCCAGCTGCTGTGGTGCTGCCAGTGAGACTGCTGTGTACAGAGGGGCTCCAGTCACTGCAAATAGGCTTGGTAAATTTTACTTAAAAGCAGAATCTGGATCATTTCCCAGATTATAATTACCTGTATATAAATATAATGATGATTATTCTACCTAAACGAGACCTCAGAACACAAATCTGACAAGTGATGACAACTAAATTCATTAAGAGTGCAAATGCTCTTCCTCTCTTTTATGAAACAATACTGAGTGATCCCTGAAGAAATCCAGCAGTCAGATATGTGATCTGGTAATAATTGCTGAGCTCCGCGAAGGCTGCTGGAGAGGCGGAACAACCAGTGTCCCCTCAGGAAAAGCCTTAGTGCTGTATAGCTTGCAGAGGAGCAGAACAGGGATAGTGGATTTTGAAAATGCAGTGCATTTCATGTATTTGGAGTGAAAATTATCTTTTCACTTTGTTTAAATTGGGAAATAAATCAGAACAGAGGTGTTCTTTGGCACAGAGGCCAACTGGTATAGCATGGCTTACACACAGAGAAAAGCTCTTTTGCTATTCCGGAAATACAGAGGATACCATGTCCAAATTGCTCACTGGGCACGGTCCCAGAGTCGTGCTAAGCCCAGCCTGGTATGGGCTGGCTAGGGGAGGGATCTGGCATGAAGAAAATCTCAGCCTGAGAGTGCAGCAGCCATGCAAGGTCTTGCATCAGCACCCAGGCCTGATCTCTCTGGATGTCTGCAGGAGGATGTTGATGTCTCTGCATATCCATCCCAGAGCCAGAGAGACCCTGAACCGAGGTCCCTCACAGTATTACCAATGTTTTTTAAAGTGATTCGGTATAATGTTTTTTCAAATGCTTTTTATTTTTGCACATTCAGAGGTGTTAGGCCCCAGAAAACCTCAGAAATATGTGATGAAATGCACCTACAAGAAAAAATGAGTTTTCTAGCCTCTTGGGAAAAGATGAGAAATGATTGTGGTGCAGAGTGTGCTTCCAGACCAGGACTAGAAACTAAGACTGTATCTTTCCATCAAACTCTAGGTATGAAATAACACTAAAAAATGGGAGGAAAGAGAGATAGCCATAATAATTAATCTGCAAAAAATACAGTGATTAAAAGAGGTGCTGAACACCTACATGACCTTCTCAGTCTTTTTAATGTGACCACCATGAACCCTCAAACCCCACTGTTATCTGAGCAACCTGTTATGCTGACTTTGTATTCCCACATTAAGCATTTCAGCTAACTTTTTTTGCTTTTCCAACAGATCAACTATTCCATTACAGTTGTGTGTTTCTTCCTCGAGTCTGAAATATCTTGTCTTGAATGCATTTGAACGTCTGGAAAATGAATAGTTTAAGCCAAAGTCATAGTGTCCTTGCTTTCACTTCACCTTCATGCCCATCCACCAGAAGCTCTTTAAATACTCTTTTATAAATAGTTGAAAGAACTTCCTTCGATGATTTTGCTGCGCAAATGTTTCTTTGTCCAAAGAACCCATGGCAAGCTCATGGAAAACAGGTTACAAAGCTCCACCGCTGAGAAAGAGCTGAACAGAAAGGTGATTGATTGTGTAGATGTTACAAAAATAGTCAGGATTGTTGAATCTAACAACATCAAATCTAAACTGGTTTCTGGAGGTGCGAAGAAGAAACCTGCAGTGCTGTGTGAGTGGGCAGTATAATGGCAGGTAACACTTGGTACTAATAAGCATAAAGTTATGGAGATGGGAGGAAAAAACCTAATCCTATCTCTATGCAAACTATAAAAAATTCAGAGAATACTAGTTCACTTGAGAAAAAAATATTTTGGAGGCATTGAAAAACCTGGAAAACAAAGTTTCAATACTAAATGGGTGTCAAAAGAGTAGAGAGAGCTTAAGGAATTGCTAGGGTAGAAACTGGAGCAGGTCGAAGTCTAACAACACGTGACACACCCCCAGGTGTAGTCAGCGGTGAGCAGTGTTGGTGGTGCTGATGGTGGCACATTACGCCCATATTCTGTGAGCCTATCCTGTGAGCACACTGTGTAGTCCTGCAGAAGGCCTCTTCCGAGCCAGAAACATCACTTTTGGTACTCAAACCCTACTACTCAATCTGCTTGTATTCCATGTTATTTCATTGCTCCTTAGGTTCTTCTACCACCATCAGTAACTACTCCTTGGTGACTGCAGTTGGATGTTTGTAAAGTGTGGTTAGACTCGGGCACGCTTCAGTCCATAACCTATCCCTTAGCCAAGCTTGATATGCCTTGCACTCTTTTCTTATTAGTTAGTCCCCTAATCCCCTGATTAAATAACAGAAGCTGGCAAACCAAGGGAACTTGTCCTGCTGCACCTTTATTTTGATTGGCTGGCAGCAAACTTTCAGCAAACTCATCTGAACCTCTTGGGCAAAGCCATGAGAGCTGATTTCTTGATCTGTTTGTAAAACGTAGGGTAAGACCCTGTTAGAGAGAAAGGGCGAGTCCTGCAAAACAAACAGTAAAAGGTAATTTCCAAGAGTTTGTTTTTTAAGCAGAACCCTTGTTAATGTATAAGAGATACCTGAAAAGAAAATAAAATCACGAGTCTATAGACCTCGGCTTTCTGCTCTGCTTACTCGAACTTAAGCATTAGTTTTTATATAGCAGTTTGTTACAGAATTTGTTACAGAGCTTGTTAGTTTGTAGGACTACATTTCTGATACCTTAGCTTCTGCACCACTTTTCCCACAAATAAAAGTTGAGCCATATTCATCTTTTATTTGCTCTTAGCCAGGGTGCAACTTTTGGTCTCCTATTGGTTTATTTGTTCACTTGCATGTTGTAACTAGTGGAGCCTTTAGCTAACATAAGTGAGGAGGGGAAAAAAATACCCAAACCAATTTAGAGTGAGGAAATTCACAGGCAGTGTTTGAGAAGGGTGGAGCTGAGCTCCTTAGGGTAAATTATAGGTGGATGGTATTAAGTCTAAGGATATAAACAAGTTCCAACACCAAATCACTGCTATCTGCACAGAGGATTTCAAAAGAAGCAAGAGTATGATTGGCTGCAACAAACTCTCTAGGAGCTCTGAATTGTTTCTCCTCTTACTATGAAAAAACCCCTGTATACGGCCAAGAAACCTTGAGCATCATTCCTGCAATAAGAATCACAACACTTTGGAATCTGTTCTTGGCAATAAAAGTATTTTCTGAAACATTTCCAAACCCACGTGGTTCCTGCAATAGGTGAAGGTTCAAGTTTCATCCTATGGAACTCAAACTAATTCTTCTGTTCTTAAAATAAACTCAGATGTAGCATTTGAAAAAAAAAAAGTAACAATTTTTACTCATATGGGGTTTCTTGGGTTGGAAGTGGAACAGATTCTTATGCTGATTAGAAGTTCAAATGACTGTTCATAGAGAAACTCATTGTCATGTTTCTTTCAATGGCTGGAGAAATTGTCTAAAATCCTAGGTTTATCTCATTTTAATTCACTGGAGTGACACTAGGACTCAGCTCCAGCCCTCAGACCAGTTTGACATGCTGCACAGGGTCCAGGTCTCCTGTGGGTGCTTTAAGGAGATGGAAACTCTCACAGTAATGCCCAGCCCCAAAGCACCAGGGAGGAGTCAGACAGTGGCAGCCCTGGGCTCCCACTTGTTCTCTGCCACAGGCCAGGAGAACAATATCAGGGAAAGGCTCACCTTCCAAACGCAGAAATTCCTCTTAGCTTGCCCCTCTCATTTTTTTTTTTTAATTAGACTTTGTCAGGGATCACAGAAGACTGATCTCTGCTGATGTGCAGTCCCAGATGATGAAGAGACTGAACGCCAAGGGCAGGATGTAACAGCAGCCAGCATGGATAGCCTGAAAACTAGCAAGTTATTTGTTATTTTGGGTATTTTTTCATGTCTAATTTGTTGTTAGTTTGAAATCATGGATAATTAATGACATTCCCCTCCAGATCCTCGTTCTGTTGACTTCTAACATATGGCATGAAACTTCTAGTTTCTTTCCAGGTGCTGGAAAGTTGGATGGTTGAAGAACAAAATGTGGTTAAAGGCTGCTTTATTGCTGCCTGTTGTGGTTTCTCAGATTATTTTCTCAAAGTGTTATTTTAGCAGGAACAGATCTCTGGTGTATTTGTGGAATAAATAAATGCAGTCATGAATACGTGTTACATGTATCAATTTATGTTTCACACTATGTATACTATATCCCATACAAGATACAGTCTGTGTTACATGGACGGCTAAATTTGAGGATGATTTTTCTCCTCGTGCAAGACTTCAGAAGATAAACCCACAGGTTAGTGAGGTGGGGGACAGACTGCCTATCATCATCTGCATCATTCCCAACTTCAAAAATTGTTATCAGATCTAGATGCAACTCTGCATTCCTCTTCCTCTGGGCTACAGACCTCACAGCAGAATTTCAAATAGGAACGATTCTATGCCTCTTCTCTGGTCTTATAAACTTTGTGTTTAAGAAAATCCCTTAAAGTTTAATTACATTTTTTAGAGTTGAGCATTGAAGGGAGCTGAGTAGCACTGCTATCCTTCTTTTTTTCTTTCTTTAGCTTCCCAGTTTTGTTTTAAATTCACTTTGAAAAGAAGCTTGAAATCCTTCACTCCTAGACAAGTTGAAACGGAATGTTTTTTGAACTCTGCAATGAATATGTCATCAGTTGGTACCAGGGAAACAAAAGGTCAGACAAAACCTCGCCCACTTGAATATTTTTATGGATGTCGCCCATCATAGTGATGTCAGTGTGATTTCTTCTATAGAAAAAAAGGCAGTTTATACCAGACTATCTGCAGAATCAGACCTAAAGGGGGCATCTGATTTTCTTAGAGGGGTGAAGGATCAGCCTTTATTGAAAATTTGCAAGTTAAAACATGAGACAGACATAATTATGATTTTCCTCCCCACCTGGAGTTGCCTTTGCTATCCATTCGGTTTTGCTGTTGCCTTCTCAAACACTTCTGGACCCACAGAAGCAGCAACAAAAATGGATCAGGCCAGCCTTGACCTCTGAATGAGCAGCAACCCCTGTTTCTGTACAGAGCAATATGGGGACAGGAGGGAGACACCTTACCATGCCTGTACTTGAAAAGGGATTTGAGTTGCCAATGCGTTAAATAACCCACTTCTTTCACTAGGGCAACAATTCGGCTTTGCGTTTCAATACTATATTCACCATTTTGCATTTGAAATCTATTTTTCACAGTAAAATTACATGTTAAACGATGTAAGGCATGAAAGGAACAACTAATGAGAAAACAGTGAAATAAATCATATAAACAGGACAAAATTAGCAGAAAATAGAGGGCACGTCGTACTAAAAGGACTAGGATGGAGCATTTTGTGTGATTATTTGTATAAATTGCTTCACACAGATGCTTTTACAATATCTTCCCTCTCCAGAACTCTGGCATGTTGCCTCTTGTTCCAATGAAATGGAAAGAAAAAAGTTTAAACTGTCCTTTCTTGCAGATCTATTTTATCTAGTAAAAACTCCAGAAATATGTACTTGGATTTCACTTTTAAAAAGCCATACAAAAGGATTGTTTTGTTATAAGATCTTAATTTTCAGATCCCCAGTTAATATTGACAGGATTTAAATCAGCTACAGAGTGAGTTTCTTTAGTTGTAGAGTACAAAACAGATCACTACATCCACTCAAACTTGATAAAGGGGAGATGACGTTTAACTTTTTTAACCTATTTCTTCCCCTTTTCTTTTTACTGAACTATCATTTTCATTGGAGGAACTGAAAAGCCAACTAAGCTTCTAAACTCCATTTAAAAAAATCCAATTGAGTAAAGCTGAATCAGCTAAACAGCTTCTGAAAAGACAATTCATAAAGCTTTTTCTCCCCTGACAGACATTTCGGCAATAATCCAAGTGGGGGTTTTTGTATCTGTGCAATAACACAGTTCCGGGGATGAAAAAAATTTGAAAGAATCAGTGTTTTTTCATGGTTGTCTTTTAAGCGCTGAAGAACCTGACCTGACAGTAAGACTGCTCTAAAAGTTGCCTTCCAGCTCCTCCAAGGCACAGTTTTTTGAAAAATCCCAGGCAAGCAACCTTTGGTTGCTTATTGTTTGCCACCCCTGGTCTTCTCTGAGGGTTGGAAGTAGATGATCTTTAAGATCATAGAATCATAGAACAGAATCACAGAAACACTTGTTTGGAAAAGACCTTTGAGATCATTGTGTTCAACTGTACCTGTCC
This sequence comes from Dromococcyx pavoninus, assembly GCA_033558185.1. Classification (NCBI taxonomy): domain Eukaryota; kingdom Metazoa; phylum Chordata; class Aves; order Cuculiformes; family Neomorphidae; genus Dromococcyx; species Dromococcyx pavoninus. The sequence goes on from JAUMJL010000735.1 coordinate 2,223,871, forward strand.
ACCACTAAACCATATCGCTAAGCATTTCATCTACAGAACTAGAGGGTATGGACTCAAGCTTCGTCAGGGGAGGTTTAGGCTTGATCTTAGGAAAAAGTTCTTCACTGAAAGGGTGATTGGCCATTGGAATGCGCTGCCCAGGGAAGTGGTGGAGTCACCGACCCTGGAGGTGTTTAAGGGGAGACTGGATGAGGCACTGAGTGCCATGGTTTAGATGATGGGTTGGTGTTGTGTTGGGTTATAGGTTGGACTTGATGATCTCAGAGGTTCTTTCCAACCTTGTGATACTGTGATACTGTGATACTCGTCTTTTGATTCCTCCAGGGATGGCGACTCAACCACCTCCTCAGGGAGCCTATTCCAGTGCCTGATAACCCTTTCAGAAAAGAAATTTTCCCTAATGTTCAATCCTAACCTCCCCTGGTGCAACTTGAGGCCATTACCTCTCATCCGATCAGCTGTCACCTGAGAGAAGAGACGAACACTCACCTCACCACAACCTCCTTGCAGATAGTTGCAGGCAGTGATGAGGTCTCCTCTCAGCATCCTCTTCTCTAGGCTAAACAACTCCAGTTCCCTCAGCCACTCTTGTTAAGACTTCCAGACCCTTCACCAGCTTCGTTGCCCTTCTCTCAACATACACCAGCACCTCAATGTCCTTCTCGTAGTGAGGGGCCCAAAACTGAACACAGGATTCAAGGTGTGGCCTCATCAGTGCCAACTACAGGGGCACAATTACTTCCGTGGTCCTGCTGGACAAGATCCCTTCCAACTGAAACCATTCTCTGATTTTATGGTCCTTTACAGCTAAAGCTCTTGTATGCATGTGTTGGGCTGACGATTGGAATTTATTGTCTTAGAGGTCTTTTCCAAACTTAAGGATTCTAACATAATGCTATGAGGACAAACTGAGAGAGTGGGCTTGTTCAGCCTGGAGAAGAGAAGGCTCTGGGGAGACCTCATAGAGGCCTTCCAGTACCTGAAAGGGGCTACAAGAAAGCTGAGGAGGGACTACTTACAAGAGCAAGTAGTGACAGGACAAAGGGCAATGGCTTTAAATTGGAAGCGGTAAGATTTAGCTTAGACATTAGGAAAAAATTCTTCACGCTGAGGTTGGTGAGACACTGCCACAGGGTGCCCAGAGAAGCTGTGGATGCGCCCTCCCTGGAAGTGTTCAAGGCCACGTTGGATGGGGCTTTGAGCAGCCTGATCTGGTGGGAGGTGTCCCTGCCCATGGCAGGGGGGGTTGGAATTGGTTAATCTTAAGAGGTCCCTTCCAACCCAAACCATTCTATGATTCCATGATCTCTGCAGGCGAACATCGCTGGTACGAGAGCACCAGAGGGAGGTGTTTCCATCCCTCCTTTCACCGGGGCGCCCGTGTCCTTCCCGCCGCCCCCAGCAGAGGCCACTGCAGCCGCGGCGGTGGGCGCAGCGCGGGCGCCAGGGAGAAGAAAATAATAACGAAAACGACAGAAAGTGTTGAGCATAAATCAAAGAATTGACTTTATAATCACCAGGGCAACATTTACACGCTGAGTTTAGCTTCGCTTCTTCCCACAAACTACCGAAGTCTGCATTTTGTACAGAATTACTTGTAATTGCCCCAAAGAAACGGTTCATCGGGGCTCCGGACCCCACCTGCAGCTCCGGGCGGCTCGGAGCAGGGCGTGAGCGCGCCAGCCGAGCCGGCCGCCCCAGGCCCTGCAGGTGATGCTGATTTTGCCCCAAAAAGTAATTTTACTTTTTTTAATCCCCCCTAGAGACGATTAAAAAGAAAAAAATAAAGCAGTTTAACTTTGTTCTGGACGACAGGTGGCGAGGCCGGGCGGTAAGCGGCTGCGAGCCGGGGGGGGAGTACCTTCCCCTGCACCCGCGCCCCTCGCAGCGGAGCCGCAGCAGCCGCACCGGTACCGGTACCGCAGTCCCCGGGCGCGGGGGCGCAAGCCCCGCGGTGACGGACCCGGCCCGGCCCCCCGGTGCCGCCGCCCGGGAGGGGCCGGGCGGGGCCGGCAGGAGACCCCGCCCCGGGCAGCGCCCGCCGCGTTCCGCGCTCGGAGCTCAGCGCTGCTGCGGAGCCCAGCGGAGCGGAGTGGGGCGGCAGGACAGGACGGGACGGGGCTGCTCCGCCGTGTCGCGCAGCCACGCGGGACCGCGCAGCCCGGCCCCGCCGCGGGGGGACGCTTCGGGATTTAATTTTCCCCTCTTTTTTTTTTTTGAGAGGAACAGCAGGTTTATGCTAATCACCTTCTCGGGAGCGGCAGCGGGAGGAGGAGGAGAGGAGCCATTTTGAACTCACTTCAAAGTTTAAGGTGGAAAAGTTGGAGCTCCCCAGCCCGCTGCCCGCGGGGGAACGGCGCGCGGGGCTCCGGGGGGAGCCGATCCGGCGGCTGATGGATGAGGGCGGGCGGGCGGCGCGGCGGGTGGATGGGTTGTGCGGCAGCGCTGCGCCCGGCGCCGCTGCCCGCTGAGCCGCGGAGATGCTGCGGGTGCCCGCCGCCGCCTGCCTGTCCTGCGCCGCGCTGCTCTGCGCCCTGGCAGGCGGCGAGCGGCAGCCGTCCCGTGCCGCCCCTCGCCTCCACCTGCCCCCGGGCGCCGCCGCGGAGCCCGCCGCGCTGCCGCCCGCCGGATGCCTGAGGGCGGCGGGGGCAGCGCTGCGAGCGGACCTCGAGCCCCGCGGCGGCGCCCGGCTGCGAGCGGACCCCGAGCCCCGCGCAGCCCCGGGCCAGGAGGGCAGCGGGCGGCGCGGGGCGCGGCGGGCGCGGAGCCCCAACAGCCCCCCGCAGTTCCAGCTGCCCAGCTACCAGGTGTCCATCCCCGAGAACGAGCCGGCGGGCACGGCGGTCATCGTGCTGCGGGCGCAGGACCCCGACGAAGGGGAAGCCGGGCGGCTGGCGTACTCCATGGAAGCGCTCTTCGACGAGCGCTCCAACGACTATTTCTCCATCGACGCCGAGACGGGCAGCGTGGTCACCGCGCGCAGCCTGGACCGGGAGACGAAGGACACGCACGTGCTGAAGGTGACCGCTTCCGACCACGGCTCCCCGCGTCGCCGCTCGGCCACCACCTATCTGACGGTGACTGTGAGTGACACCAACGACCACGAGCCCGTGTTTGAGCAGCCCGAGTACCGGGAGAGCATCCGGGAGAACCTAGAGGTGGGTTACGAGGTGCTGACCATCCGTGCCACTGATGGCGATGCCCCAGCCAATGCCAACATGCTTTACCGCTTGCTGGAGCCAGGAGTTGCTGATGGGGTCTTTGAGATTGACCCCCGTTCTGGGGTTGTGAGGACTCGAGCCCCAGTGGACCGTGAGGAGGTCTCAGAGTATCATCTGGTGGTGGAAGCCAATGACCAGGGCAAGGATCCAGGGCCACGCAGTGCCACAGCTATGGTGCACATCACTGTAGAGGATGAGAATGACAACTACCCCCAGTTCAGTGAGAAGCGCTACCTGGTCCAGGTGCCAGAGGACGCCCCAGTGAACAGCCAGATACTGCAGGTGCAGGCCACAGATCGGGACCGGGGCAGCAATGCCCAGGTGCACTACAGCATTGTGAGTGGCAACCTGAAAGGCCAGTTCTACATCCACTCTTTCTCTGGTGCCATCGACCTGATCAACCCTCTGGATTATGAGACTATTCGGGAGTACACATTACGGATCAAAGCCCAGGATGGTGGTAGACCTCCCTTGATCAACTCCAGTGGCATGGTGTCAGTGCAGGTTGTGGATGTGAATGACAATGCCCCCATCTTTGTGAGCACTCCCTTCCAGGCCACAGTGCTGGAGAACGTTCCTTTGGGCTACTCAGTGCTGCACATCCAGGCTGTGGATGCTGACTCTGGGGAGAATGCCCGCCTGGAATACAAACTCATAGAGATGGCACCATCCACTGGAGGTACCCCCGCAGCAAGTGACTCTGGGTTCCCTTTTCAGATCAACAACAGCACAGGGTGGATCACAGTGGCTGCAGAGCTGGACCGAGAGACTGTGGAGAACTACCACTTTGGGGTGGAGGCCAGGGACCATGGTGTGCCGGTCATGACCTCCTCAGCCAGCGTGTCCATCACTGTCCTGGATGTGAATGACAACAACCCCACCTTCACGGAGAAGGTGTATCACCTCAGACTGAACGAGGATGCAGCTGTGGGCAGCAGTGTCCTAACCTTGACAGCAGTGGATAGGGACGTTAACAGTGTTGTGACTTACCAGATCACCAGTGGTAACACCAGGAATCGTTTCGCCATCACCAGTCAGAGTGGAGGGGGGTTGATCACTCTGGCCTTGCCCCTGGATTACAAACAGGAAAGGCAATATGTGCTGACAGTCACTGCCTCTGATGGCACTCGCTTTGACACTGTCCAGGTCTTTATCAACGTCACGGATGCCAACACACACCGTCCGGTCTTCCAGAGCTCCCACTACACGGTGAGTGTCAGCGAGGACAAGCCCATTGGCACCTCTATTGTTACTATCAGTGCCACTGATGAAGATACAGGGGAGAATGCGAGAATCACTTACATTTTGGACGATAACATCCCCCAGTTCCGCATCGACCCTGACACAGGCACCATCACCACCCTGATGGAGCTGGACTATGAGGACCAGGCCTCTTACACATTAGCCATTACAGCCCATGACAATGGAATCCCTCAGAAATCCGATACCACATATGTTGAGATTCTCATCCTGGATGCCAATGACAATGCGCCTCGCTTCCTGCGTGACCGCTACCAGGGCTCAGTTTTTGAGGATGTGCCACTCTCCACCAGCGTCCTGCAGTTGTCTGCCACCGACCGTGACTCAGGCCTCAATGGCCGTCTCCTTTACACCTTCCAAGGTGGTGATGACGGAGATGGAGACTTTTACATCGAACCCACTTCTGGAGTGATACGCACACTGCGCAAGCTGGACCGTGAGAATGTGGCTGTCTACAGCCTGCGGGCTTTTGCTGTGGACAGGGGCAGTCCACCGCTGAAAGCCTCTGTGGATATCCAAGTGACTGTGCTGGACATCAATGACAACCCCCCTGTCTTTGAGAAGGATGAATTTGATATCTTTGTGGAGGAAAACAGTCCCATAGGCTCTATTGTGGCACGGATCAGTGCAGCTGACCCTGACGAGGGGACCAACGCACAGATCATGTACCAGATTGTAGAAGGGAACATCCCTGAGGTCTTCCAGCTAGACTTGCTCAATGGAGACCTCACAGCCCTAATGGACCTGGATTATGAGAGCCGGACAGAGTATGTGATTGTGGTGCAGGCTACTTCTGCCCCTCTTGTGAGCCGTGCAACAGTGCATATCCGCCTCCTAGATCAGAATGATAACCCACCCGTGCTGCAGGACTTCCAGATCCTCTTCAACAACTATGTGACTAACAAGTCTAACAGCTTCCCCTCTGGCGTGATTGGCAAGATCCCAGCTCATGATCCCGATGTGTCTGACAGCCTGGCCTACACCTTTGTGCAAGGCAATGAGTTAAACTTGCTCCTTTTGGACTCTGCCACTGGGGAACTCAAACTGAGTCGTGATCTGGACAACAACAGACCCCTGGAAGCCCTTATGAAAGTGTCAGTCTCAGGTAAGCAAATGTTTGAGGCTCATAAAGTGTGTAATTCTGCTTGTTAGGCCAGTACAGGGACATGGGCAGAAATATCTCACTTGCAGTTTAGCGCACAGCTTTCGTTTTCCTGAGGCAGCAATTTATCTGTGAATTTTTTGGAGAGGAACCATATAAATGTATCAAGCCCATGTGCTGGGGTTTGAAATGGTGCATTGAAGTTGTTTAGTAAATGTGGATCAAAAGAGTAAATAAATACAAGTGTGTGTGGAAGGGTATATACTCCCTCAGTTGAGGTGGCACCTAAGCTGAAGCTTTTCTGATGTGGTTGCATTAAGGTAATAAATGATGTAAGTTGCAAAGATGTATGGAATACACAAATGGCTCTAATGCCATCTCCCCTCCCTATTTTTTCCCCTCTCTTGAAAAAAAAAACAAAAACAAAAGAAGAGATTTGATATCTCTGCTTTGTTTTAGCAACAAAACATGTTTATTCCTTCTCCATACCCGATATTTTGGCTGGTAGTTCCTTAAACATTCAGGCCAGTTCTCCACTGGCTTGGCCTGGGTGGATGTGCGGAGCTGCACTGGTTTGCATTGCTGATGCTTGTTCCTGTGGGAAACAGTGATGCTGAAAGCAATGAGTTATGGCTGTGTAATAGCTGTGTAACTCTGCTAATTGCACTGGAGTTGCTTTAGTAGAGCTAGAGGCAGAGAGGAAGAGGAGGGGAGAGGGAAGGGCATTGTACGATTAACTTCCTCAGAGAATTTGTGTCTCTGTGTGGGTGAAGACTGTTTAGTATTGTCCAGTCTACACTATATATGAGCACATGTGCTCTTAAGATATTATTCTTTTTCTGCTCGGTTACTTGTTTATCATGGAATTACTTTTTATGCCTCTAATTGTGGCATCAATCATGCAATGAGTAATTTCCTCTGCAGGTGCCACTTTATAAAGTTTACTGTGGACCTGATCCCATACTTCTGTTGACTTTCCGAGGTTTAACTAGATGCATTCCTCACCTCCTCTCTCTGCAACCTAAAGCTAATATTTGTATTCTTTCTGCAAAAAGAAGAGCTGAAAGTACTAGGTACATAAAATGACTCCTTAGGAGATGCTTCATTTTGGATGACTGCATTAAAAAAATAATAAACTGTGGCATAATCCTGGCAGTGCTTGTTTTACTGAAAATAGTTCTGCTTGCAGCGGGGCCTCAGGGGAGTGAGCCCTGCTCTCCCTGGAGTTTGCAGGCTTGAAGTCTTTTTTGTTTCAGGAAAATGAAAGTGATATTAACTGAATTGATTGAATTTACTGCCGTTTATCACTTGACAAGCCACTCCTCTTTCTTCCAGGATGCTGGGGGGCAACTGATGAGGTAACATAGTAGCTCATAAATGCAGTTTCCATGTCCTGTGAGGACTTGCAGAAAAAACAGACAGTTGGCTTGTGACCTTAAAGAAAAACATTTGGATTAAGGCACAGGTGATTGCGTGGTCATTGTCTGAACCAGTAGCTCTTTATCTAGTAGCAGAAGATAAGAACTCGACTTAGAGCAAGACGCTTGGAAAATTTCGTTAGATTAGTTGAGGAGAGTATTCAGAACAGAAAGATAGATGACATGAACTATTCCGTTCTCAGTCTAATGATTTACACAGTTTAAGTGCATGGAATCTCAGGTAGGAATGAAGATTTCTGTTTTCTTAAGTAATGGGAGTTAAATCATTCCTGCGTTGCTTCCATATTTGTGAAGGTGTGAACTCTGAAACTCTGCTGTGATGTTGATCAAAACTGGATGTCTTGCTGTATGTCTTGAGATATTTGGAAGATTAAGATTTTTGACAAGTACTGAATTCCATTTGATGTTAATTTAGAGAAGTTTGCAGTTTGAAAATTGAAAGGGCAGGGTTTGGCAGTGCGTGACTGTGTCCAGGAAAGTCTCCAGGAAAGTCTCACCTGCCTGCTTTCTCTGGTTTATCTCATTCAGTCTTTAAAAAAAAAAAAAACAGAGAAGAAGCTCAGACAGAAGAACTCCACAGGGTTATCTCTCAGTGTTGCAAAGTATCTCCAAATCATCTGCTAAAATGACCTGCCAGGTATCTGTAAATCATATCTGTGAAGTAGCCATTAACCTCTCAACCCAAACACAGAGTCCTGTCCTACTCCCAGCCAGTCTTCAGGTCAGGGGAGGATTGGAGCTATTTATGGACTTGGGGAATTTGATCTGTATATAAGTCGGAAGTCACATTGCTGCTATAAAAATCTTACTTCCACCTAGCGATGTGTCGTGCTGTGGAGGCTTGTGAGTGTGTATGCTAGTGAGGAACCACGCTACTCAAGTTAAATTAGTTTGAGACATTGATACTGAGCTAAACCCAGCATTTTGGCCTTCTGCATACAAACAAAGCGTTAAGAAGCATGAAAACCAGGCTAGTGACGATAATAGAGTTTGTAAAACCTAAGAACAGTACCATTGGTGTTGAAAACTTACACTAACAGTGCAAACATCGTCAGACCCTACTACGTGGGCTGGTGGGCAGCCCTGGGCAGGCTCAGCACGTGTGTGGCTCTGCCTTTGCCCAGGTGCTGTGATACCTGTTTGGTTGTGCCTCTGCAGCCGGTCAGGAACCGACCCAAGCGGAGGAGGGAGGAATGTGGGTGGTATGGATATTAGCATTTTGCTTTGGATTGGGAGGGAGCTTTTGAAGTCAGTCTCTTTTGAAGTGAATCTTTCTGGGTGTCCCTCTGCCTCTGGTGCCGTCTGAGTGAACAAACCAGACCCCTTTTGGATGAATCTAGTCTGGATGTGCTTCAGGGGTGCTCATGGAGTCCCTTAAAAAGACATGTTCTGCTTTTTGTGTTGTACCTTCAAGGTTTTCCTACAGAAAGACAGAGCACATTGTGTTGTTAGGTTTGTGTTAACAACTGGGTTGAAATCTGGACTCTGCTGAAACCCTGCCCTTGCTTTCTGGGGGACAGAATTTTACTCTGGGCTTCTGAAACAGGTGGTCAAGGGTGAGATTAATCTGTGATTTCTTAGTGTTACTAGTAAATATATGGCTTAAATTGACAGGATAATTAAAAATATTTCTTTTTGTCCACAGTGATGTTCATAATAATATTAACTTGGGATTTATTTGGTCAAAAAATGGGTTAAACATTGCTCAAGTCGCATTGCTTTTGCCCATGTTAAACATTATACCACAGTCCCCGCTGGTGCTGGGAGGAAGGCTGGTGCTAGCCTCAACTTTGCACAAATGTTGCAGAAGTTTGTCTGGGTATCACATTGCAAACACTGCTGGCAACTGCTTGGCTGTGCTGCCACAAGTATTCCCGCTTATCATCAGCGGCAGCGGATACAATAGCTGTGTGTGCAAACTCCTCTAGGAATCCAGCCTAATTCACCACTGTAGACAAAACCCATCCTGACTGTATGCTACAGCTTTCCAGTAGTCCAGATAAGTGTAGGATATCATGGTATAACATACAATTTTGGGAAGGCAGTGCTCCTCAGGAGGCCTAGTTTCCACAGTGAGGGATAGACACCCAAGCAGTTTTGAGGGTATGCGAATTCAAGTATCGCCTTTTACATTTCTTTGGCTTTTAATCTCCAGTGGCATTCAGTGATGTTACTGACTATCAGCAAATACAAATTAAGATGGAGCTCATTTGTGCTGCAATAAAGCTGGGATTTTTACTCATGGCTTGTTAAAGGATTGTCATTATTATTGTAATTTAAAAGTCATTATGCTAATGAACCTGGATCTCCAGCTCTGTGCCTTCCCTATCAAATGTAACAGAAGATGCAGTACTTTCGTTCAGCCCTTCTGAGAAAGGTGAGGCCAAAGCTGTGCCTGAAATGCAGGGTATTGGGGCATTATTTGGGTGTCTGAAGAAGATTTGAGCTCAAAGGAAAGAAGAAACTCAGAAAAGGCATCTCTGTAACAACATCTCTTGATGCGGAGGGCAAGTACATTCCAGGCACCTTGGCCATGTTGGGATGTGCCTTGGCCTCATGCCCCTGCCTCTGGGGAATGTGGGGCTGCTGGGACCTTTGGAGTTTTGGGGAGCAGATTTGCAGAGCAACTGGTTCTTTTAGGAGTGATGTTTGTGGCTGCCTGCAAGGACTTGCTTTCAAGGTCAGCAAGGGGCAGTGAGCACCAAGACTGTTCTCCATGGCTCCCCTCCCAGGGAAACACATTCCCGCAGGCATCTGTGGTGGGATCCCTGTAAATTATACAATTAGGAGATGATGAAAACAAACGGACGGGTGGAGACGGCTCTGCTTTCCCTCCCTCCGGATGGGAGGAGTGGTGTCAGCGTGTCGCGGTGGCAGTACGGCTCCTGCACGCTGGTGTTCCAGGGGCCTTGGGTGCTTGAGTTTTGGATGTGCATCCTGCACTAAGGCAAGGGGAGAGAAAGCAGCGGTTCAAAGGCCACAGAGACCAGAGAGGCAATGATGTGAGACCTCTTTTAAAATGATGGTGTGGTACCACGAGCTGTGGAATTGCAGCCCGGGTTGTTACTTGATGTAGTAAGTGGAGCTGAAGTGAAGAATGTCCCATAATGGTTAGTAGCAGTGGTTTTGAACACTTGTGGTTATTTTTCTAAAATAGCAAATCAAGAGTAGCACTGATCATTTTAAAGTTAGAGCAGCTCCTGGATCTACTTTGGCTACCTAAATCCTTAATTACATCCATACAGGTTCTATATTCTGTTCTGTTAGGTGAGATGTGCATCCCTCCAGCCTGCAGGAATGTGACTTTCCCTCTTCAGCTGTTTGATCTGTTCCAGCTGATAAAAAGCTGTGGCTGCCTTGTTACTTACGTATGTGCTTCCTTCCACTTCATCCCTGAATTTCATAGGAGTGGTGTATTTTTGTTTCAAAAGACAGGAAAATGTCTATGGCTATGAGAGGAAAATATTTGGTGGAAGCCTAACTGACAATATAACTTTTTGCTGAGATAAAAGCTATCTTTTACATGGAAATAAATAAAATAGGGAGTTATCTGCAGCTCAAACTACTGTAAATAAGCAATTTCTTTACTAAAATACTTACTTGAAGTAATAAAAAAAAGAATTGTTTACCACAGTACACTTCAGAAAGTAAATGAGTTTGTTTTATCTCAGGTAAAAGCTATGTTGTCAGTCAGCTTCTTCCAGAAAATGCTACTGTGCAATATAGCTATCACTGAAAATGTTTGTTTCTCCTGCTTTCTGTCTGTGTGCAGTGCAGGCTTATGTTCCCATTTTTTGGTTAGAGTTTTTAACAGGATATTTCTACCTTAGTATGTCTTGATGGTTGACGCATATGCAGATGGCACTTCTTAACCTCAACCCACAAAGTTAAATTTTGAACCATAAATACTGGAGGTCATAGTTGGTTCCTGGAGAAAAAAAAAGAAATGGTGTATATCAAAGCCCTACATAAACCCAAACTCAGTGACGCTGTTTAAAAACCCAAGAGCATGTTTGTATTTGCAGCATCTTCTTGTTAAGATTTCTGTACAAGCTATTGGGTTGCCTGGACATGAGAAATGGCTTATTGAGATTGCAGGGGATTTTGTCTGGATTTGTATGCAGCCTGTTCCTAAATGTTGATGCTTTTGTTGGTGATTTCTGGGAAAGAAGGAGACTTCAGGATAACAAGGAGAAGGTGTAAGAATGAGACTGAAGATGTGAGAGGGAGAAAGATCTACCGGGCTTTACTTGATAATCAGGTCCCAAGGAACAGAAATAAAGTTTAGGAAAGTATGATGGTGAGATTGCCTGGAAAACCTTCTCCCCCCGTTTTCCAGTTATTTGAAAATGGGTTGATAGTTGTAATAACCTTTTTTTTTCCTAAATTGGATTAGTAATTGTTTTATATTTTTGATTACTTTTTCAGCTTCAGGGTGTATTAATTAACACGTTTCCTTGGTGTATTCCCTTGTAGTGATTTGCTTCCTTCTTAGCAGTCACTGAAGTGCTCTTCTGACTTGCATTTGTGGTTTGGGAAGAATCCTCTTTTTACACTGTTTTTCTGGTCACGTTTCCTTGCAGTTCAAAATTTGTTTAGGCTGGGGTTGCGGTGCCTATTGCAAACTGCCAGATACAGAATAAACATTGAATTTTGTCAGGGGTAAATACAAAAGAACCCTTTGTTTAGAATACAAGAACAGTTTTGAGGTTTGGATGTAAGGATAATAGTAAACCTGCAGTAGAATTAGTGGCAGAGGAAGTAGATGATGCAAAGCAGTTGAGATTTTATACTTCTTTATCTCCAGCATCCCAAACGCTGCCTGAGGAAGTGGCTGGCTGCTGATAAACTGTATAATTTTACGTTTGGTCATTGAGAATGGTCCATTTTCCTTCAGTGTGTATACTTAATATCTTGAAACTCCATTTCATTATTGCCTCCCATCTTTGAGCTGGATGGTTTTGCTCAGACATCCTATGACTGAGGAAAGTAATGACCTTAGGTAAAGGTAGGTAGTGTGCACACCACTCTTGTGGAAGGCTTTTGCTGCTGGGCCCTTTAGCAGATGCTGGGATGGGAACCCAGACGTCCTTGTGTTTCCACCAGTCTGGTCAGAGCATGGCCCTTGTGTTTCCAGGCATCTTCAAGGAAGGGTCAGGGAGACTCATCTGTGGTCTCCTGCCTCCTCCTCGGGGTGTGCTGCAGGTCTACCAGACACCCTTGCAGATAGTGGGTTTTCTTTGAAGTTTGGGCTGGCTGGGTGCTCAGGGTTCATAGGTTCAAGGGCATGTGATAGCACACAACACCTATGATGGTGTTTACAGTTCAGCTGGATGTGTGGCAGCTGCATATGGTGGCATAGCTGAGCTCACTTTCCTCTGGTTATTTTGGGTACAGACAGCAATGACTGCATCATAACAGCTTCAGCTTGTGATTTCACTGGCCTCCTTGATTTCCTTGTGGGTCAGGTGAGACTAAGACAAAGGTTGTGGGAATGCGACTGCTCTAGAAGTTGGGAGCAGAATACTCTCTGGGAAAGAAACAAGCAACTCTGATGTAGAAACCTCTTCTAAACCTACATGCCACAAATACCTTTTCAATATTTAGCAGCGTAGGCAACTCTACCTGTAACACTCATGCAAAGGAGATGAGTAAGGGGAAGATCAAATGTCAGACACAGATCTATGCTCCCCATCTCTTCTGTCTCTGTTTTATAAGCCCTCAGGATTCTGAGAGCCAGTTGGTGTGGAGAGAATTGCTGTGGTTGAGTGCTGGAGGTAACAGCACAAACTTATCTGCTTACCTCAGTATTGCCTAATTTACAGGATTTGGGCAATTGGCTCTTTCGGCTTCCTTTGGCATACTGACTTGTGTTTCCAAAAATTTCTATGGAGAGTCTCTAGGAAATGTAGGAGGGTTAGAAGAGCTGAAGATAGATCAGATCTAATGACCCTTTTTGGCAGTATTCCACGTTATAGTCTTTCTGTCCTGGTTTCTGTAGGAATGATGATGTTTTGGGTACTCTGACTACTCTGATAGTGACTCTACCATTTAAGGAACAAGTTTGACCATGCTGTCTTCTACACATGATAGGTTTTTTTGTTTTCTGCTTGCCTGGAGGTGTTTAAAAGACAGGTAGATGAGTTTCTCAGGGATATGGTTTAGTAGTGGACAGGTATGGTTGGACTTGGTGATTTCAAAGGTCTTTTCCGACTAGATGATTCTATGATTCTTTTTTAAAGATATTTGGCCAAAAAATTGCATTAATCAGTACTTAAGAAGTTGACGATGGGCTCAGTTCTTCAAAGCCTTATTCACAGTGATTGTCCACTTGAAAGAACATGAGACCTGATTAAATTCGGTTTTGCTGTTTTGTGTTTCTGTGACAAGTGACAGTTTCATTATTTTTTCCCCCAGTGCAGCTCTTTTTTCAGTGTTGAAAAACACTACACTAATTATAGATGTAACACAAGTTTCCAAAAGGATGTAATCTTCATGGAAAATTTTGAAAACTGCTGTTGTATGATCTCTTGTTTGTTTGGCGAGGATTTACCTAACACCTTTTTTTGTAAGGCCTGAGTGCATATGATTCAGTTGAGATTTCATTGCAATGTGTTCATTTTGTTGGATTGAAACAGTGTAATCAAAGGCACAGCTTGGCTCTTATGGACAGATTGGTATCACCTACCATGATCTGCCCAAGAAATCTCTTCGAAGTTGATCATGTAGATTGCAGCCATGATTGATTGATAGGCAGGAGGGCTGCTGCCTGGAGATGCCCATCTCACCCCAATGATTACAGAGGGAACATAAATGACTGTTTTGTTCTTAAATGGCTAGAGTTCAGAGGAATGAACCCACCCTGAATGTATGTGCCAGGATGGAAGGGTTTGTTTTCTTTGTTAATGATGATTGTGCTTATTTCTGTTACAGCGAGCTACCTGTACTAACAGGCTTAGCAGACTAGCTGGAAAGGATGGAAGAGCTACAGTTTGCAAACAGGAAAATGTTTTCCATGAATAATGTTAAAAGAGACTTTAAATACCTGTCGAGAGTTTGAGTGAATGAAAGGGGAAAGTATGCTTTTATGGGGATTTGGCATTCAATAAAGAAACAAAATTTTAAAATACTTCAGAAGGATGACCTCTGCACTTGGAAATAAAGCAATTGGACAGAGAAGTAGGATTTGCTAGAGAGAAAGGAAAACTTTTGGACTTTGTTTCGACAAGTTGTTAATTCTGCTAAGCTGTAACCGCCTTCATATTTATTCCAGTATTTACACTTGACAAGCACAAAAAAAAAGCAAATAAATGAAATAGTAAACCTGTAATAAATCCTCAAGGGACCACATAATAAACATAGACATGTTACAGTTATCACATACAAAGGAAAGTAATCTGTTTTCAACACCATTGCTGAACGTGTGGTAGATGCAACATTCCGTCAGTTCTCCAGCACTTTTGGAAATGTCAGAGGGAGAAGGAGAGGCCATTGTTAACAGCCACTGTCAACACGGCATATCCTGCCTGCTGTGGACTCTGTGGGCTAGATCTACTCTCAGGGAGAAGCAAAAGCATCTGGACCCCACCAAAAGGCGCAAAGTATTGTTAGATTTGAGTTTCACGGACATGATGACCAGCATCTAGCAGTTTGTCTTTGCTGTGAAATTCCAAGGGGCTCTTAGGTTTGGAAGCAGATGTACTCAGGGTGATTCTCTGTAGCTACTGTGCCACTGGATCATGCATCATGGTACAAAGAGCTGCTCTTTTCTTTCACTAGCTCCAGATCAGACTCCTTGATGCTGTTCATAACTGATGTTAGCAAGTCTTTGAGTTTATTGAATTGCTGTCAATTGCTGAATTTCTAGGAACCAGCCCATTCCAGCCCCTCTGGACGTATTTACTTGTGTGCTCATAGCAATGTTCACGCTGGATCTGGTTGTAAAGGAGACCTTTTAACGTCCAAGCTGTGTTTGTTTGGGTTTTTTTTAAATTTATTTAGCTGTTAGAATTTTGTTTAAATTGTGTAAAAACTGTCCCACATGAGTGCATTGCTTGTTTTAGCAGTGTAGGATTGCCAGTCTCCAGACACTGCAGGCATAGCTTAGCATGGCTAGGAAGAGGCATTTGGTACCTTTCACAGATTAGGTCCAACCATATCTAACCATCAGATGCCACAGCGCCTCACTTGTAGGTGCCTGTTCCCTGCAGCAATATCCTGTTTTAGACAGTTAAGTGTCCTATAAAGTGGGAACACTTGAAATACCATCCCGCTACAGCTCGGGCACTTCACTCAGCACAGCAATCAGGACACTTGGCAATGGAAGAGAAGGGCTGGGCTCCAGCCCTTGATCTCAAAGCTCCTACTGTGCTATACATTAAAGAAGAGCTGAATAAGGTACAGAAACAGTTGTGGGACTCACGTTTCCCATCTCTTAGGTAAGTGCCATAAGCTACAGAGTCATGCTCACACTTGCAGGGTGCCAGAAAGGAGGCTTTCTGGCTCACCCTCTTGTATATGGGCACCTCTGCTTCAGCTGAGCAGCGCTGTGGGCAGTCTGGCTTTGACCCTCAGCTGCTTTAGGCTGTAATTTAAGATGGACCACAAGTCATTCAGGCTATGTTAGGACTAGGTCAGTTTTTGTAGTAGTTCTGGAACTCAAAGGTGAAAT
Organism: Dromococcyx pavoninus; assembly: GCA_033558185.1. Taxonomy (NCBI): domain Eukaryota; kingdom Metazoa; phylum Chordata; class Aves; order Cuculiformes; family Neomorphidae; genus Dromococcyx; species Dromococcyx pavoninus. Next base: position 2,239,564 of record JAUMJL010000735.1, read on the forward strand.
AAACAAGAAACCCAGACCTTTCCCAGGAGTTCTTTCCTGTTGATCAGAGCTGATTTGTTTGTCTTCTGGCTTTATCTATTTGTAAATGTATTTTGCTTTTATGTGGAGAGGCCCCCGCATGGGCAGAAGTGTCAGTTATGGAAGGATTCACGGGCTCTTAAATTACAGTGCTAAATATCCAGAGTTCAACATATCTTCGCCTACTGTTTAATCCTCTTTCTCACTACAGTTTGCCATGATGATAGACTTGCTAGTAATTATCAACATGTTGCTGCTCGTCGCTTGGATTTTGTGGCTTTCCCTCAATGTGCTCATTGACGCTACAGCTCGCCAACATTGTCCTGACACATACGGTAAAAGTCTCTTGGCAGCAATGGTTGAACTATCCCGTCAGTTGACTCAGTTTCCCTTCTCACGGGGTGTATTTCTGATGTTGGCCTCCTTTTATTGACACGGTGTAATTTAGCGATGTGTGCTCTGCATGATGAGCTCTCCATCTGGCAGATAATTGCCTGTTAGTTTAAATCCCGTCTTAACTACAGTTTCTTGAGATCGTGAAACCTGCTGGTGCCTTCTGGTTGGTTTTACAGGCTGTCTGCAAAAGGATTTGTTGTGAGCAAAAGCAGTGTGGGCAAATTTCTGTGAGTTTTTCAGAATGTTAGGTAAGACAGGTTGACTTGTCAGTCCTGCTTACAAAGCTACCCGGCATTACTCTGCATTGAGTTTGGCAATCTTAATGCTTGGGTTTGTTGACCAAGCTGCTAGCAGCCGGTTGTTTGTGCTGCTTGTTTGCTCTGTTTATGCAAAGTGGGAACCCTGGGTACATTTTAGGTGCTGGGTACATTTTGGTGGATGCTGAAAGTTTGTTTCACAGAACACCCTGGTGTTCACATTTCTTTCTTCTCCTTGCTCCCTTTGCATTCATGAGCTGTGTTTGCTGTGTGCTGTTCTGCAGCAAGGCGCCGCATCTGTGGAGTTTGCCTGCTGCAAGTTTATATAGGGCTGAGTGTAGTGGAGACCTTGTGGGGGCTGCTTTTGTAATACCTGCTGTAAATAATTTGGATAACCACCAGACACTGAGTGACTGACAGCCCTGTGAGATAGCCAGATACAGAAGGCAGTGCTGGGGACTTCTCTGGGCCAGCCAACGTGTGTCCAGCAGGCACTGGGAGTCGGCTGGTGGTTGTCCGCCAGGCACAGTGCAAGGTCTTGCAACATACTTTTCTTCTGCTTTTGGGGAGAGGGCTGGTTTCTCGTACATCCCCCACCTTCTTCAGACCACTGTGCTGTTACTTGCTAAAGGTGGGCGCATTCGCCCAAGGCGAGGAGCAGGGTCTATCCCTTCCAGGGATGCGCTGTGAGATGCTCCCAGTGAACTGGTGACAGCCATTGCATCGCCCATGCAGCCCTCATACTTCCAGTGGCTGTTTTTGGAGTTGGCACCTCAGTGGTGCTGGCTGTCGGGTGTATCTTCCTTGCACAGGGGAACACCGTGAAATGGTGACAGCCCACAGAGGTTTTGCTGCCCGGTATGGGCAGTCATGGTTGTGACCAGTCCCAGGTTGAGGAACACACTGCACGCTGAATGTTGTTGCTTGTCATCTTTGAAGTCTCTGGGAGCAACACCTGTATTCATAAACTGGGAATTTGGACCAATTTGGGTGTAAATGGTGGCTATATTTTGTTCCTATCCCTTTTGACAAGTTGCAGTGGCCTTTATTAGCTGGTTCCTTAGTGCCTCAGCTTCCTTAAGGCTCAGCTAATAGTGGTGTTTGGGTCTTTATTCAGCTTTAAGAGGCTCTAAACTAATAAATTCCTATTTACTATTGACAGCATTGATGGACATGAGTGGTGAATTGCAATAAACCCAGGTGAGAACAGAGAGACAAGGACATCTTTTCTGTTGTTTACTTGTTTATTTTGCATGAATGAATTTTACAGGCTTTTGTACAATATGGTTTTAAAATATGTCCCTTGCCAAGTGGTTGGGGATTTCTTAAGTGGAGATGACTGACTGACTCCTTGGCACAGCCACCATGTATCAGACTGCGCTGAAGCCAAGATGCTGAAATAATTAGATAAAATTAGCTGAATTCTTCATGCCACCCATGGCAGTTGAGCATCTATTCATTTTTTTTCCTGAGTGAAAGTCCTCCAGGAGAGGCCATTTTGCCTGCTCTGAGGTGATGTCAGTAGCTGCCTGGGTTTTTGCTCTGCATCTCCTTGATCGTCTGATCAAGCTGTAAAAAATATCCTTTTACTGTTCTCAAAGCCTAAAGGGAAGGTACAGTGACAACTTTCATGGCCAGTTTGAAAGCTTTCTCAAACTGGAAAGTGTCCCAAGGGGTAAACAGCTTTATTCACACTCTACGGATACCATATTGATCATATAGGATGACATTTTACTGGCTTAGTGATGCATGAAATTGGGTTATCATGCATTTTCAGGTATTTAAATGAACTTATATAAATGACTAATGATAAGACTAATTAAATTTTATTCCTGTGCTGAAAAGGAATTTTAAAGAAATCACTCTGAGATTTCAGCAGTTGTGAAATTCACAGTGTTGTTCTTTGCACTGTAGAGCCTTTGTGCTTACTGCTGTAGTCATATTACATGACATTGCCTAATGCCCGGCAAGGCGTATTCTTGGCTCATTCAGCAGGTAATACTCCCTCAGGGTCACAGAATCCCTCCATGTACTTAGCAGAGAGCTCAGCCTGATGATTTTACAGCCACGCGTCTGTGTTCTCATTTCCAGTGCTTTTTCCTTTTTTTTGCAGTAGTTTTCCCTTTTATGGTACAGTGATTGTTAAAAGCAGGGCTCTGACTGGTTTTGTGAACAGTGTCATCCATCTCTGCTTCCCACTTCAGCCAATCAGTGGCTGATTTGCTGGTGGCCTGTCCAGGGATGGGTTTTCACTGTTGAACACCCGCTCGATCTTCATGGTGCAGTGGGAGATACCGATTAGCGTAGACAACTTGTTTGGATGTTCAGGTCCTGGGGCAGGAGCTTGAGCTTGCAGCTGAGAACTTGTCCTCTAGCAAATGAGATTCTGATCCTTTAAAGCTGTATGGTAATTTAATCACTTTTGGAAGGCACGATAGTTAATAGTCCCACACTAAGAAACTGCTACCGTTTCTGTTCTTAATCTTAATTAATTTCTTAATTCTTAATTTATTTTCCATTTCTGTTCTTAGACATTTTGTAGCATTTAATTTTCTTTACTATAATTTATGAGTCATGAAGTGTTTTGGAACAGGTTGGCCTCCATATGACAGTGTTTCAGCCCCTCTTGTATTTCCTTCAGTTGGATTGTGTGTTGCTGCTTGTTTAGAGGCAATACTGCTGCTGCCCCGAGGAAAGCAATATATTGTTACGTGGGTGTGATGTGAGACCACGCTGCCCCCTCTTTGGGGAAGGGCCATCCACCTGCTTTGGTATTATTTCAAGTGCTTATCAAATACCAGGGTGGAAAATTATTCCATTTTCTGAAATTACACTATTTGGGTGACTTATCTTGCCCAGCCACTGTCTGTGTGTTTGAGTTGGTTCAGAAAGATGGAAGTAATGGATAAGTTGAAAAATGTGTTGGCGCGTGTTGCTTCTACCACAAGGATTTAAGTGCGATGGGCTTATTAAACAAAGTGAGGTATTACATGCTGCTATACAAGACAATGTGAATATCTCATGGCTATACTATTCTGATAGTTCCTAGTCAAGATAAGTTAATTTATATTGTAAAGAGGACAAGTTCCGGAACAGAGAAGATGTTTCATTCATGGTAGAAGATTGCGTCTTTCTTATTGCAAAATGAAAACCAAAGAGGACTATGAGTGCTACCTACCACTCTGAAGTACTTATGGAAAACAAAGTGAAGAGCAGGGCAGTGTGAAGGAAAAAATAAACCGACTAAGAACTAACTCAATAAATTTAGGTGGGATGTTAAAAGGCAGTTTGAAACCTGTAGGGAAGCAAATTTCTGGAATAGCCTTTCTGTGAAGGAATCCAAAGTGTAGCAGGGTTTAAGATGAAGCTTGATAAATTAATGAACACTTGATAGTTTATAAGTAGCATTATGTATATACAATGTGCTTCCTTGAGAAGCTTCTTTGAACAGAAAATTGAACTCGGTGAGAAAATTGTTTGCCATTCTGTTTTTGCTGCAGAAATTAAACACACATATTAACAAATTGTAAACTCATTAGCCCTTTGAACTGCCTCAGCTTGTGTAAATTGTTGTGTGTTGATAACAGCATTGCTATCATCTCCTAACCTGGTATCAAAAGAAGATAAAGAATCCACAAGGCAGTGTGGTTCAGTAGATAAATGAATGGAAATGGAAGTTATTTACGAATGTCATAGCCTGCAAGTTGCAGCAAATCTGAGCCAAACTAGCTTCTGGCTGTTACAGTCTTTCCCTTCCCAGCACCTGTATGACCTTGTGCTGGGCTGTTTCCATGCACTAAGTTGCTAAAAAGCCAACCTGCCATCAAAAAAAACCAAACCAAAACAAGCTTGTGACTTAGTATGAAGAAAACAGCTCAGTCCATTGAATGAGTATCGGAGACAGTGCAAGGGAGGATGAAAACTGATAATAAGCCAAACTACCAATAAAAAACAACTGAACAGAAGAGTTCTAACATAGTATGCTGCTGTAGATTTGCAACCAAATCCTAAAGAAAAATACTCATGTTTGGATTTCTTTTGAGTAGGATTTTTATTTCCTTGCGCTGGAACAGTTCAGCACATGGTTAGTCAGGTAGCAGGGATAGTGTAAAAGAGAAGTCAGTAATGAGGTGGGTTTAGGCTCTGCCCTTGGCTTGGTGGATTCTGTGCTGCTCCTTCTTGGAGAAGATTATGTATGTTTGCCCATGCTTGCATTTTGTCCCTTCTGGAAGCCATATGTCAACATATGCTAACACAGGCTCCTATAAGCCTGTGTAACCATATTGACTTAAACTAAGGGGAGGACTTGTTCCAGTGCTCCGTGCATAATCTCAGCACCTAGCCCATGTAGGCAGCACTATCCTCTTTCCTCTGTAGAGCCAGAACTCCCAGCTTTCTTTTGTATGAAGTTCTGCCACCTGAAAGTTCTACAGCTTGAACCTGCCACAGATAGTGATGCAAAATGCAGCTACATTGTGCTAACATCAAAATCATAGGAGATGCAGTAAACATGTTTAAAAACACTTGTATTGGAAACACACAGAGCACAAGAAAATATTGTAATAAATGAATCCAAAAATAAACAACTGGATATTTTTTTAGTTCTTAATTCCCTGTAGATTGCTGCCTTTCTAGCGTTGTAAATTAAAAAAAAAATTAAAAATTCGTTAAAAAGGTAAGAAATTCTCTGATAGTAAGGATTTTGCATTAATAAAGTGCATGTGTTCATGAGTTCTGGCTTAATCCTTTAAATTATCTAGGCACTGCTGTAGCCGATAAGTGAATGCTGATAACCCTGTTAATATTTCAAGGACTCTTGCAGCTATAGGGGAGCAGTCGGTAACTATCACATTCCTTTACATTGCAGGACAGGTTTTTTGTTTGCTATCTTAAGAGTGCTATATGCATACAGTTTTTTGAGCTCTGTTCACCTTGTCTTGCAGCAGCTCCTTGGCAAGCAGCCTCATGAACTCTTTAAGATGCTTCTTACTCACGGTGACTGGGCTCATTGCCTGCCCTGGTGGTGGCTGTGATTTGGATTGCAAATTCCTGATCCAAACAAAGAGGGGGAATAGAAAAGGCTGCTCTCTGGCCTCTCTCACACTTTAGGAAACATTGCTGGTTTCAGAGGGTTGGACTCCTAACTCTGGCTACACTTCAAAAAAAGGCTTCTATCTTTGCAAAGACAGGTGCGGCCCAACCAGTAGGCTCCTTGCTAGAAGAGGGAAAATAAAGGTGGCTCCAGGGAGGCTGCTGGGATTTCAGGCACCATCTTATCTAGAGTTGCCTCAAGCCTTGTCCACACTTGTTCTCATTTTCTCTTTCTCCCCCACCTTGTTTCCTGAGAATCATGGGGCTGGAAATATGTGTTTAGAAATGATGGAGGATGGGAAAAAAACTGAATGGAGACAAACCATGTACGCAGGATGTGCACACATGGCATTCCCTCACTGTGCTCATCAGCTGCACCCAAAGGCCTTACAGTCCAAGAAGCAGCTTGCTGTAGTTGCTTTCACGAGACAGTATCAACTGGGTAGGATTTTGCCTGTACTGGCTTGTGTTTGGTGAGCAGCAGGGAAGATGAATCAAACTAAACAGTGTGACTCATCAGAACCGGGCTTATGCGGTGGTTTGTATGTATAAAAATGCTCAGAGTTGGGAAATGGGCTGTCATGATCATGAAAGCATTATCTCCCTTTGATTTGCTGCTCTTCAGAGTCATTGAAGAGAACCTCTAAAATCTACACTGGCGATAGTCAGAGCAGAAGATGACTGTGCTTGGCTATTATTTAACAGGGGCTCTGGGCATGGACACTCCTGTTACCGAAAGGCAGCCACCAAGATTGCACTTGTGTCATTGCGCCTAGGGTTCCCTTTCTGCTGTCTCTGTCATCGAAGGTGGCCAAAAATGCTCAAATCACTCATTTGTGTGGAAACCTGTACAGAGGACTTTGCACAATAGGTGGTGCTGGCCTAAGTAGTCTGTAATTATTTATTGATTTGGTTTAGAAAGGTTGGCAATTGCTTCTCTGAAGCCAGGCTTGTGTAGCCTGAGGAGAAAAGCTGCTTTCATGACTCCTAAGCTGTGTTTTAATTTGAAACCATCCTCCCTCTAACTCTTCTCTTGGATGGCCTTGTGTTAAAGTTATTCACCGCACACTGAGATCTCCACCTCTCTTGTGGCATAAAGTCACAGGTCTTCATCTTAGGGAGGAGCCAGGTGGAGGCAGGGATAGCACGGCCAGATGGGCACCAAGATTATCCCGCTCCTCACCCTGGAACATATCAGAAGAAAGCCAGTCAGGGATGCTTTCTTCCTGCATGAGAAACCCTCCAGGTGTACTGGAATGTAGAACCAGCTGTGATACCTTGAGAGGAGAACCTGGTTTGATCTGCAGGTGAAAACTCTTGCAGATGCAGAGCTGGTGTGGCAGGCAGGAGCTGCCACAGAGGCCTGGAGGCTGTGCTCAGTGGGACGTAGCTGTGGGGCTGCCTCACACTGATCTCTGCAGACAGGAACAGTCTCTCATAAATTGCTGTCTTGAATATAATATGCACAAAAGCAGCCGCTGGGAAAACCTGATGTTCCCTGGAGAAGTTTTTTGGGTGTATCTTGCTCTGTGAGTTATGATTTCTGTGAGGTACCACACACCCTGTCTTGGATGTGTTTGTTAGTCAAAAAGTAAACTTAACTTCCTTTTGTTTCACGAGAAATGAGTGAGTCTGACAGAGAGGCAGGTAAACAGTGAAAGAAGATCTTCTGGCACAGCTAGGAGGCTGCACAGGGACTGGGATTTAGCTGGGCTGCCTGATTCAGCACTGTGTGTAGGTAATTAAGGTGTACCCTCCAATTAGCCTAAGTGACCCTTACTGATGTGTGAGATCAATGAGCCCAGCTGTGGGACAGATAGCAGAAGATAGCCTGGATGATTTCAGCCACTCTTTTGCATGTTTAAGTGGTTTAAAGTTAGAAAAGACATGCTCTGTTAATGGATACAAAAGCTCATTAAGCAAGGCAGGGATGCTTGTCTGCCCTGGAGGCTAAGTGGTAGAGTCTGGCTGGGCAGGCATGGCTCCCTCTGCTCTTGTCCCATCCTGGCATGGCCAAGATCTGTACCTGCAAGTGAGCCAACTTGGCAAAGTGCTACTGCACCAGCCAAAAACTGTGCCAGGTCCAGTGCTGACAAGGTTGCAGGTGATTGTATACAGCACCTTTTTTATTTTACTACTATAAGCATCACTTCTCAGATCTGCTAAGTTGTATGAGGCCAAAGGGATGCCTAAACTAATACCTTGACTCTAGCTCTGCCTAGTAACAAATATTAAGGGAAGAGTATGAGAAGCAGGACAAGTACAGACTGGTTCTTCCCTTCTTGCACTGACCCAGCTCCCAGCAGGTTCAAGGGCTTTTGGTGCTACAGGCTTCCCTTGGATAATGGTGTTGACTTGCCATGGGACGATGGGGTTGTTTAATCCCTCTCTGAGTCTTCTGCTTTCCCCGCTGCCTGATCACAGCCCCCGCTGTACAGATGGACATGCTCACAGACAATGTTTTTCTGTTTCCATTAAAAGATGTTGTCTGATCAGTTGCACTGGGTGATCTCTAAGTTTTTGTGTTGTCAGGAACAGATATTATGCATTCTTTGTTCCGCTTCTCCTTGACATGATTGTGTGTTTCTTTGTCATGTCTCCCCTGAGCTGCCTATCTTCCCATACTATGGGGAGCACACCTAGTTTTGTAACATACTGTGGAGATGACTTCTCCAGATGTGCCTGACTTGTCCGGGAGGGTGTAAATTAAAACATTCTGCTGTAAATGAGTGTATTTATTCCCAAACCATTTCCAGGGATGAGCCAAATTACAGAGAGAGTAATTTTCTGTAGTGTTCTCAGATACTTTGAGCTTCATGTTTTTCTGCAAAAAAAATACAGTGTTTACATAATTCTTTAAGGCTCCTTTGCAAAACTTGGAAAGCTTTGACCATACAAAACACTCATCCCTGGATGGCTGCTGCTGGTGCCTTGCTGGCTACTGTCTGAAAAGCAGCAGGGTACCCATCTAGTTTTTTGTTATTCTCTTTGCTTATCCCTCTAACTGGGGTGTTTTGGATACGGCTAATACCCATTTCAATACACAAATAGTATCTATATTGCCTCCCCATTCAAGTTAGAGCAAAGCTTAGTTATATGTTTCAGAGAAGAATAAAGAACCAGGTGCAGTAAATGTATTTTTACATTTTTATTTGTATTTGTTGGCAGCCTTTTAGCCTGCAGGTTGCCAACACAAACAAGTGTGCTGAGCAGGATTTGCTCTACTTTCTTTGCTGCAAGTGATGCAGGATACCCAGGACTTGGGCTGGGTTTCTTGTCAAAATTAAGGTGTTTGTCCCCATTTGACTTTTGAATCAATTCAGACCCATCTCTGGCTAACTGCTGGTTGTGGAAACAACCATAAGAAGGGGAGAGTGTCAGGTAACCCATGACTTCAGAGTCTCTGCTAACCTTAAGCCAGCCTGTGCATATCACATCTGCTGAGCTGACCCCTGCACTGATGGCTGAGTGGAGCGCAGGGACCATCAACCCTGGAGGAAGAGCTCAACTCAAGCTAAACATTTCACCCTGTTTGCTGTTTTATTTTTTTATAAATTCAGATACTTTTCTTATTATGACCACATTAACTGTGAACACTTCTGAACCTGATACTTTAATTGCTATATGAATTGCCTTTGAATCGCTAAGGAAAATCCTTGTATTTCCTTTAAAAATTAATGCTGCCTTCCTGATCACGGTTTTGCTTTGGGGTGGGATGGATATGGCTGCTTGGTTTCTTAGACCCCTTCCTGAGCCTTTTGTGACAGAAAGACCAAAGTGAGTGCACTTGGCCAGATTTTATTACACAAGGTCTTTCCACTCAAATCAGAACATAATGAGTTTCTTTACTAAGTCAGAATCAATTTAGGAAAGAAGATTTCCATGGGCTTCCAAAAAAGACCAAAGCAGTGATATGTTCTAGATATAGATAGTGAGATTATCTAGATAGCATATGGAGTTCAGGGCTTTAGGAGCCTTGTGGTGCTGGGGGAGAGGTCCTTCACAGGAGCCCTGTTACCAGCCCGTCAGAGAACACCTTTACCCCAAATGGGAGCTCAGAGCTTGCCTCAAGGCTAACAACATTGTATGCATGTTATTTTTAGGTGTTAGGTTTAAATTTGTCTCTACTTACTGGTTTAAAAAAAAGACAAAAAACAAAACCCAGAAAATCTTCAGTAACACTGTTCAAAGGACATCAAAAGAAAAGTGTTTGCTGTTTTTCTTGTGTTTATGTTTGTCGAATATAGGGTCTTGGTCCCATTTTGGATTATGAATCACTACAATATAATGAAAAAAGCCAGCAACTCTACTTTGCCGTGCATGCAAGTATGATAGAGGATTTGCTTTATTTAATTTTTTAAAGTTTTCTGTATATATTTTTGACTCCACTCATTTGATGAGACTTAACTGGAATCTTACTGGTGGTGTCTCGGTCACAGATGACTGAGCAAGGAATTATTAACCCAGCATAAGAGCTAACATGAGGATTACTAGAAAGTTCCTGCCTGTGTCAGCTTTAAGTGAACTGTGTTACTGCAAAAAGCTGTGGAAAGTTCAGATTACTTGAGATTGTGCCAAAGGACTGTCAGTGGTCTTTTGTTAGATGCTGACCACCTCAGGCAGGGCTCACAAAGACAGCCTATTTTGTTTAAACTGAGCAGTGTTAGCTCTGTGTTCCAGACTTACAGCCCAGCTACCTTCCCCTGCATCAGTGTCTGGCATATTAAAACTGATTATCAGTGTCTCTCCAAAAGCCTCTAGGAAGGAATTTGGCAGCAGTGTGATTCAGATCTTCCCAGTTTTAATGGGAACTTACTGCAAAGCTTCTGTAGCCTTATGGTCTGCCTTTACCTGAATCGTAAAACTTGGTTTTGACCAAATACTGCTGACTGACCCCTTCATATTACTGGCACCTGGGTCCTTGTTCCTACACTGGACATCTCTACTGATGTTGAACACTTCCAGATTGACATACCATTGACATAGCACAATAGTTTGTATCCCAGAGAGTCAAAATGAGGCTCCGTGTCTTTTCTTAAGGAATGCAAAGCTGTGATGGAGACATCTGCAAGGCCCCTTGTGTGGTTGAGGTCTGGGGAACAGTGCTACCAGTTCCTTCCTTGTGGTTGCTGAGAGGTACCCTCTCCATTGCACATTCCTTCTCTATACAAGCTGTGTTGCTCTGGGCGATCTCAGACATGTCACCATTGTCGCTCTATTGGAGCAGAAGAGCCTGAAATGTCATCATTTGCACTGAGGAACACTGTCTCCAATGCACTGTGGCCAAACCTTTCTAGAGAATTTGACTGGACTTGGGAGGCTGGACAACCCCCCTTTCTCATACAATCATTTAAAGTATCCACCACTGTAGAAATTAATGTCCTTGATGCCAATATCTGCAACATCTGGATTTTAGATCATTCCATGGGGAACTTGCCTAGGTGGACAAACTCTGGGACACAGGGCAAGTGGTGATATCAGCAGAATCAGGAAATATTCTTCACTGTCAGCTCCTGGAAAGGTTGAGGTAACCCTCCAGGAAAGTAGAGGATGTTGAAACCTGTTGTACTGTTGTACCTCACGATGGGAAACATCTAAAGTGGTGCCTGCAGGAGGCCAGTTACAGGGCAGAGCAGTGGGGACGGGAGGGGTTTCCATTAGTTTACCAACTGCTCACATTTACCAAGCTGTACATAGCCAGCAGCTGCCCTGAGTATGTGACCGCAGCTTTCCAGTGTGTTCCTGGAGGACACTGAGAAGACCAGCTGGAGACCTGCACACTTCTGTTGCTAGTGGAACTTGGTACTCTGTGTGTAGAGTATCCTGACACAAGTCTCCAAGCATGGACATATTTTGTTGAAATAACCTGTTTGGTGGCGTTATGTGAGCAAAATTCTTTGCTTTTGCCTTCTCTTGCCTTTTCACCTCTTTTCTAGATTGATTGACCTGTGTCTTCAGCTTTAGCTTGGGAGGTGTTGCCTTCTGGGCTGATTTTTATTTTTCATCAGTGTCAGCACATTGGTGGGGCTGTGCCTGGCTTTCTGCACCTGTGCTTCCATTGACTTTGATGGATGCATGAGTTTGTCGCTGTTCAGGCTACTACCAGCTTGGCCAGCATCCATCGTGGAGGACTAGACAAGGAGCAGCCTTTGTCTTAGCTCAGAGACAATGTCTTCTATGTTCAGAAGCTATAGATAGCTGGGAGCTAAATGTACGCTCACATAGCTCTGTTGCACTAAGAGCAAGAGGCTGCATTTTGGGAAGGGAATTTGTCGCTATCATAATTACACAGAGAGCAGCATTGCTAGTCCTGCCCCATTGGCATGTCCTGCCCACTTCCAGAAGTCCTCATTAAAGGGCCTTTTTTCTCTGTTTGGGGGGCTGTAACACACAACTTTAACTGGGTGTCGTGCCTTGAAGTGGGATGTGACTGCCAGTCCCTTTACTGATGTAATTTTTCTGACAAAGCTTATTTTCACTAGCCAAATGTATAGGCATTCATTAGTGTTTTGTAGAGAAATTCCTCAGATCCCTCGGCTGAACACTTCAGAGCTTAGGGGTTGTGGGTTTTTTTCTGACTATAACATGGCTTACCAGTTATTAGGTGGTTTATACATTTTGAGAGCTCTATAAATATCCTTATATTGTAACATTTTTCATGTTTACTGCGTGTCTGTATGTTACCATGTCCCAATATATCACTGCAACTATTTTAGAGGTCAAAATATTGAAAGGTCGATCATTCTTCCAATATATTAAACCCTAAATAGTAGCAGTAGCATGAGATAAGACCTGATTATTAGTTTGATCCTTTCAATGAGTTTCTGAAGCAACAGGTCCTAGTGAGGGTCACAGGCATAGACATACAGGTTTATATGGATTCTTCCAGAAACACAGGTCTTTCTCCAGCCCCCTTATTTGTTGTGGATTTTATTGTAATATCTGTTTTTCTTGTGACATATGTGTTGCATCTGGATGAGAAGGCTCAGTACAGTGGTTGTACTTCTAGCAAGTTAGGCTACCCTGCAGAATTGTATTCTACTCAGGCACATCTTACATAAATTTACCTCCTTTCTTTTAACTCTTGTATATTGTATAACACTGTATGGTTATTCTATAACATTGAAACTTTTTTGTTGCATACCTACATGTGTGAAGAACACCACTGTGGTAAAAGTGAACAATTCTTGCAACGCATTATGGCCGTCAGCTGCTGATCCAGGTGGTTGGTTGAGTGTGTGTGTAGCCTTTCCATCCCAGAGATTCAATAGCAACAGCTGCTAGGGCTTTTGTGCCAGCTACGATTGCAAAACTGTTCTCTGCCTGTTTCTTCCCATGCTGATCAACCACCCCTGCAGCAGGCTGTGTGCAAGCTCTTGGTAGTGAGATCATTTGTACAGGGTGAGGCTCCAGAATCCTCCTTTTGCACTTCAGCATCTGCTGTTGATTTACTGCAGGCTGTTTTAGCTGTGCCGTGCACATAACCTGTGTTAATTTATTTCCCTGTGAAAGTGGTAACAGGTCAGAAATCGGAGAAGAAAATGAGCTCGCTGGAACCTAGGTGGGTGCAAATCCTCCCTGAAAGGGAAAACTGCAGCCACACGGCTGCAAACCATCCCCTGGGAATGTAAATCTTGTGCGGTGCTCCAGTGTGCCTCTAAATTGACACCAGGTTGGAACTGCACTGTGAATATTGAAGAGTCTCTTTTATCGTATTCCCCATGAGGTAATTCTTAGGGAATAACACCAATCATTGATGAAAGGGAAACCCTTTATTTGCTTATTCTAGAGAGAGATGGTAATATAGTACAAAAACTTCTCTGTAAAATATGAGTTGTGAGAAATGGTTGCACTTGATTTGGTTGATGGAGACATAGCAGAGACTTAGCAGATAAAGGCTGACAAATGTTAAAGGATCCTTATTGTGGATTGAAATAAAATGCAGGTATGGAGAGGAAACCTCATGATCTCCTTATGTGTCCCTGTACAATACATCTTCATAGGCTTGCAAACTCCTGAGGTATCAAAACCGCTAGACATCAGAACGCTTATGTGTTACACAAATGATGCTGACAGCATGTTTTTTTTTCTCATTCAATTGTTTTTTTCCCTTTATAGCAGTAATCTTTTGGCCAGCAATAATGCAAAATTCCCAGTTCTTTTCGAAAGCTGATGTTTGCCAAAAGAGTAACCTCATAGATTATCTTCTTGTCAGTAGAGCTTTTAACCACAGTTTTGGCAGAACCCTGAAACATGCCCTTTCTCAGGAAAGAGTTGTCTGGGCTAGAAAAGCATTGGCATTAAAAGAGGTTGTCATAGTGATTGAAAACTCCTTATAGACATTCCTCAGGAAAAGTAGGCTGCAAGATGCACCTTTGTAGTCCCTTTTTTAAGTAAGGGACCCTTTAAACTGAAGAGCCCATTTCATTGTCTAAATGCAGATTTCTGTCACTTGTAAAACAATAGGACTCTGGAGTGCTGTTTGTGTATCAATGCTTATTTTAATTACTTTCTACAAGAAATGGCTCAATGGGAATTAAATTCCAATTTCTTGCTATTGTAAGACTCCAGGTTTTTTAGTTCTAAACCAGGATCACAGCTTGGTTCCCTGGATTAATAGGAAAGGATTCAAGGAAGACACTCAAACTGAGCCCTGAATGACCAGCTCTGACCAGACTTGAAAAGCACAGCCTGGGAAATCTGTTCTCATAGATGTTTGGTCTTCTGCCTGAAAAGACCTAAAAAAGATCAGGACTTCACTGTTATCACCTGAGCAGGCAGTGTTTGGGTCTGGGCTGAACTGTGGGTGAATAAAGAAAGAGAACTGAGAATATGAATAAATTATTTTTGTACTAAATCTAGAGTATAGTATTTAATCAATATGTTTTATATATATGTATGTAATTATTCATTTCAATCACTGTTATATCTGTGTTGTATCTTTGTTTGCCACAATAAGATGAGGAAGCTCGTTTCTAGGATAGGGCCTTCACTATAAAGGAAAATTAAATGTATGCTGGATAGTTTTGGAAAAGATCAGAAGGCAATTAAGCTAGGAATGAAATATGTGCAGGGGATAGCATGAGGTTGTGGAAATGTCCTGGCAATTACATCTTTCAGTGCTTGGAGTCTCTGGATGTGTCTTAGTCCATACACTTACTTCCAACTCTTTCATAACAAATGTACATGCAAGGAATATTAATTAGATGAAAACTAAACTCATGGCTAGTCCAGAGCCATCTGTTAGAAACCTTTTTTTTTTTTTTTACCTGGCTGCCCAAGAAGAAAAGTCTAATCCTGAGACATTCTGAGATCGTGGCAGAATGAGAGGTGTTGATGTGAGCTGCACTGGATTTCAATGCCTGCTCCTGCAACAAAATTAACCCCAAATTCCAATCCTGTTGTGATTAAAGGAAGAGGCTAAGAAAGAGACCTTTGGGAAGATCTTGTTATTTCTGGAAGTACCCAAAGCCCCGCTGGGAATGGGGCCTAATGAGAACCTATTATTGTTCGTATTGTTCTCTCTGAAAGTCAAAGGGACTTCTGCAATCGACTTGAAAGGAGCAGGACCTGGGAGCCATTTATTTTACTTTCATCCCCTGTGTGAGAGTTCATCAGTTCCAGAATAGTGAGTTTGGGGTTTATGGGCATGGGAAAATCCATATAAGTGAGAAACAGGGGCTGTTTTTTTTATATTGCTTCAACGTGTCCAGGAAAGTGGGCAGAGCTTCAGTGTAGTTTAAATTTGTCTCACCGTGTGTGCATCTACGTTGCCATTCTAGTTCAGATCACAAACGTGTTTTTGCAGTAGATCTGCTGGTCATTCCCACTTACTCCACTTTGATGTGCATTGTGCAGTTGCCTGGGAGCACGTGAGCTGGCCACCATCCGAATGGAACTAGTCCAGAGGATGCCTCTAACATCTCACCCAGTCCTCAGGACTGAACCAGGGCAGACAGGACCAGGAACCCCTGAACTTTCAGCATACAGAGAGGTTGTCAGACCCTGCACTTTCACCCTACAGTTTCTGTCTCACTGCCGTGTCTTCATCATGTGCATGTGCTGCCACAGCACCCTGGAGGGGAATACGGGCTCCACTCTGGGTTTGG
The DNA here is from genome assembly GCA_033558185.1 of Dromococcyx pavoninus. Taxonomy (NCBI): domain Eukaryota; kingdom Metazoa; phylum Chordata; class Aves; order Cuculiformes; family Neomorphidae; genus Dromococcyx; species Dromococcyx pavoninus. Next base: position 2,255,435 of record JAUMJL010000735.1, read on the forward strand.
CAGTTGTTTGTCCTTGTCTGGGTGTCAGGTTGTAGCCTGGAACAAGTCTACGGGGTCTCATTGGATGAGGAAAATCCACAGGAGAGTCAGTGAGCTTGCAAGACCCTCAATAGCAGGAGATGAGTTTTGTCATTTCAGCACACAGCTGTGCTTGATTAAAATACTTACAAAATATTCCTGAACTAATTGAAATATGTTGGGTAATAAATTTTTAAACCAGCACAGCATGGTTGGACTTGGATTTAGCTTGGCAAAGCAGTTGCTACAGGTGATCTGTGGTTGAAACAATGTTATGAACAGTTTTTTTGTCTGCCCTTTTTTCTTGAAAGCCCCGAAGTTAAGGAGGACCAAAATCTGGATCCAATTCAGAGTTTTGTGGCTGAAGTTCCTCTTACATGTTATTCTCCATATGAGAAATTGCTGTAAATACTCATTCAGAAATCCTTTGGGAAGAATACTAAATTAAATTAAATTTGCTTTAATATTCACTTTACAGCAGCTCCCACCAGCTACAGGTGTCTCTCCAGCTGCAATTTCAGCTTGGCAACTTTCCTGCTCTACCTTCCCTGGGGTTTGTTTCGTGCTGCAGTCTTTCATCCCTCATTGCTGGCCAGGCCAGCGTTAGGGACCTGGTGGGAGTGCTGGGTGTGTGCTTTTGTCCCCAAGTTACTCATCAACTGGCAGGACTCGGGGGGGGGGGGGGGGGGGGGGGCGCCTGGTTACTGTGGTTACCGGCAGCATCGCGCTCCGCTTGTAAATGCGATCTTTGACCCTAGCCACTGGTCCGGAGGAATTTTCACAGCTCCCGGAGAAGACAAAACTCCGGGAGCCGGGATGTAAAAGGTTATCTGATACGAGGTGGATGAAGCACAGGCTTTTTCTGTGGGAAAGCGAATCCCTCTGCCTCACAACGAGGGAAACGTTGGAAGTGTTTTTAAGTTTCAGGCATATTCACTTGCAACTATGGTCTTGTTAAATTTGTTTTCTTTCATTCTGGTACAGGGGTCGTGCACAACAGTGGGGGTTTGGTTGCTGACTGTTCACAGAGGTATAAGGTCACTCAAAATTGTTCTTACACTTATGTGTTTGTAACAAGAAAATTTTAATGAGTCTTTCATCGGTAGTAGCCAGATCGTATCTGCTCCAGAGTATCACTCATCCGGCCCCAGCGGAATTAACATATTGAATGCCCTGAGCCACAGGCTGAATTTGCAGAAAAGGAACTCAAGACTTTGTCTCGCGTAGTCACAGCAACAAAACCGCAGCTGAACTGTAGTTCTCTGGGATATCACAATAAATGTGTTTTAGCCTGAAAGGTTGTGGTCACCTGTCTGTGGGAAGGAGTTCTCAGTAGCGACTTTATTTTATTTTGTTCCTGTTTGCTGCAAAAAGATATGTAACTGGATAAAAGAAATTGGGGCCAGAGCACTGGACACAAAATAATATTGCTTCATTTACCGTTGTACCTTGTCTTACATTCAATGTTACATTACTTAAATGACTTTAATTTTCATAAGAATTTGTATCCATAGACCATATGTCTCAGTTCCACGTTGCATCATTATTTACTTGAGTTGCTTAAAATGTTTAGTTCCAGGCATGGGTTTAACAAGGGGAAGCAGCTGATGATCCCTGGCGCTACACTGGCTGAAGAAGAAATGCAAGGTGTGTAAGTGCTGTGATTCCCCCCCCCCCCACTGGGACTCTGCCCCCTCCTGCCTGCTTCAGATGCTTATTCTAAGCTCTGCTTAGGATTTTGGGAGCAGTTCTTGCTTCTTACCACTCCCAGTACCTCCCCAGAGTTTGGGTCTTCATTGCTTTTATTCTTTCACTGCTTACACAGAAAATACACCTACACCTGTGCAGTTAATGAAAACATTCAAGAAGTTATTGCCTACCTAAGTTTAAAATCTGGCTGATGGCTCTGGGCAGATCCTCAGCCCTTATAGCGAGAAGATGGCAGCTTGCGGCCAACAGCGGAGGTCCTGCCCCTGGGTCAAAGGAGGAAGAGGGGTGACAGTGGCACGCTGTGTTGGCTCCTGGCCCTAGGAAGAGGATGAACAGCTGGTCAATTTTGTATGATGTCAGGAATAAAATCGAAGGAATTAATGCAGTTAAATCTTATCCATTTTGTTCTGTTCCCTCTTTGCTTCTGTGGAAGGTTTGTAAACTGGGTATGATTCAGTGGGAACCAACAATCTGTTTTTTTTGAAGATGCCCTCATCACACCATGTCCAGAGCTGCAGATGCAGAGCTGCAGGGATGCTGCGAGGAGAGATGTCCCAAGGCAAATGTGCGGCTAAAGGCAGTCAGGGTGGTGTAGCAGGCAGGGGCTGTGTGCTGCTGCAGCATTACAGAGATGATAGGCCAGATAGAGTTTCACTGAGGCTTGTTCTGTGACATAAAGGGTTCTTTCTAGTGCAGCCAGGAATCCCATTAGACTTTTCTTTTCCTGAGCAACCTGTCTCCTATCCATTGGCAGCACACTTTGGTTACCTAGCATCATATGTGTCTAGTGCGTCTTATGTGGTTTAGCTATAAAATGCATCTCTTCACATTTGCTCACATTACAGGGAAGTCTGTCGCTTTACTACAGCCAGCTCCCAGGAACCTTAGTCACGGGTGTGCTGCCTGACTCCACGGTCTGTTCCCAGCGGGGAGGTGAGCGGGATTTGGTCACCACAGCCTGCCCAGCAGAATCTGCTTTACTTAGGGCATATTGAAGAGATTCAAGTTGTCTGTGGTGTGGAGCCTTAAAGCCTGCAAAATTAAAGTGCTGTAATGATGTGAGGTGTTTGACTTTACAGGAAATGTTTTGCTCCTTCCTTGTAGTTTTTGAACATCTATACCGCTTTTAAAGACAGAAATCCCCCACTTCTTCGTCTTGAATGCACCAAGGAAAAAACTCTTCCTGTGTCATAAATGTGATAATACCATCTGTGTGTACCCTCTAGTTCCTATAATTTCACATCACACTGGACTAGGAATTTTAGAATGATTATTCATTACTTTACTGGAAAGAGTACCCAAAATATCCAAATTTTATATCATCAGAATTTAAATAATAGACATTAGACAGTTCCATTCTTATGTTAGCAGATTTGTCTGCATTAGAGGAAATCCATCTTATGAAAAACCTTTTATCTATATGTAAAAGTATTATAGAACTATTTATAATCTTGCTGAATTACATTTGAGTAGTCCTCCTGTGACAGGTAACTATGAATTTAGTTTCACTGTTTAATGAAGCTCTTTTAGTTCCCACGTAGATACCAATGACTTACAACTAGTCCTGCCATTACACATAAGTGCAGAAAGTGGACTCTCAAGTGCCAGCTCTTAGAATGAACTGCTTTGGGAAATTCAGCAAATAAACTATTGCAATTAGACAGTTTAGAACAGTGCTAATGAGGATAAATTTGCAGGGATACTTAGAATGATTCAGTGTGGCTAGCAGCGATGGTCTCTGCTGTTCCTGCCCAAAATACTAGAATACATGTAATTTGGTTGCAAGCAGTAAAATAGTTTTCGGGTATAAACAGGTCACTGGAGCACAGAGACACAGAAGCTTATTATAATAACTTCTTAGTTGAAAAATTCTTCTATCCCTCATAAACATCTCTTCAGGCACACTACAAATTCTTCCCTGGGTGAGCTGTCCTCTCTTCCTTGAGCAATTTCATAAACTTCACTCATAACTGCTTGGGTAGGAAGAGGTTTGCAAGACCAGGTCAACAGTTTGACTTACTTTCCCACAGGGTACTGGGGTTTATTATAGAAGACCAATTTTGCCTTTTTTAATTAATTTGTCTGATTTTTTTTTTTTTAGTAAGTATTCTGGTCCCTGTTTTTTGTCCTCTTTCCTTAATGGATTTTGCCTTCCTGGGAATTTTGAAACATTTTTCCTCTGTTGAGTTCTATTTTTATTAGAATCTTTATTTTGGTAAAAGCCATATGCTTGCAGAGATTTGCATATCTAAAATGCTGAGGTCGCTTGTACAGTGATACCATTAGGTTTCCGTGTCTTGCGTATTTGTCTCCCTGTCGGATTAGCCATTCTTGCTTCACTGAACACCAGGAACATCTGTCGATCTTTTCTGTGCTGTCTGGCAGCTTCATTAAGTATCTCAAACACATGTAAACACCTTGGGGCTGGGGCTCTCTCTGACTTTTCTCTTGTCCAGTGCAATGCATTTCTCTAGTGCTTAACTAGCTACAGTTCTGAGTAATAATGACACAGACACTATATGTGAGTTACTCATGAAAAGCAGAAAATTCATTGTCTCATTTTGAAGGGTTTGGGAACCAACCAGCCTCTCCCACAAAGGCCTTTGGGGTAATGGGAACTCGGACTTTACTATGTTGAGCTTTTAATCTCCAGAATGTCCTTTTTACTTAATGAAGGCTAGATTATCCTGCTGGCTGTTGTTATTGCAGGACATTCCCAAGTTCTGTTCTGCACTGTGATTTACTGGTGGAAAGGTGTTTGAGATCTTGGTAATTTTGTTTATTTAGGTGGGGCTTGTTTACATGATCGCTGGAGGGAATCATTGAGTTCTTTTGTTTTTCTTAATTTTATTTTATACCTGCATCATAGGTTGTTGGACGGATCAGAGGCATAGTTTACCTACAAGTGACATTTCCAATGGCGCCACACCAAAAAAGACAGCAAACAAATGTAGTAGACAAAATCCTTCCTTAGGGTACAGTTACTTTTTAAAAAGTGCATTGATGGAAAATGCCTTGTAATTGGGAGATACATCAAGGAGAGGATTAGCCCTTTGCTGTGCGAATGGCAAGGCAGAGGGCTGGGGCTGGAGATTGCTGGGTCGTTGGCTGAAGAGTGGATGTGGAACTGGATGCCCAGAGCTGTGTATTGGGCAGAGCTACCCTGAAATTATGAGGACTCCTTTCCCTGTAGGGATGGGGTTTTTTTTTTTTGGAATGCAGCTTCCTTGGCCTGAGCATAATTCAAATAATCTGTGATTGGTAGCTGTTGTTGGTGCTTCTCTTCTTGAACAGTTTGGGGAAGGTGTGAAAAGAGGGCAACTAGGAGCCAGATCTGCCCCATCCAAGGTGGACCTTTTCCATCTATACATGGCACCTGTGCTTCAGAAATGACACAATGAGTTTTTTAGTGGATAAATTCTGTATTTTTGTCTCCAAATCATGTGCAATGTTAAGCATAGTTTCTCTGACTAAAATGCCTACTTCTTGGTCTTGTTTGTGCTATAAAAAGTACGTTGTGTTTTCTGACTTGGATGAAACAATTCATTTGGGTTACCCAAGGCACAGGATCAAGAAGATGAGGAACATCTATAATCCTCTTGCAGATTTGCTGAAGTCATGAGCCCTGTGAGCTGACCTTACAGAAAATACAGGTGTCTTATCTTGGCTATGATTTCACGCGGGATAGGTGACATGCACTAGTTAACAGCAGTTAAAATAAAACAAGAACCTGCCTCCCATGAATTAAGATCCCAAATATTCTCTTAAACTTCCTTCCTGTGTTACTGCTGATACTGCCAGTGCTAGCATAGTTCTTTGCTGATGAGTACCCAGTGCTCCCTTGTGGGACTTTCTCTTTCCCACTGGATGTTGATGATAATCAAGGAGAAGGATCCTTATATGTACCGAAATACAGCTCACAGGAGAGTTTGTTTTGTTGTTTCACTGTAGCTTTAGATCAGTCTGTTTTCCATGTCACACACTTGGCCCGATTCTGAATAGGGTACAGAGTTGCATTTCCTCTGTGTATTATTCTATACATGTTTGTGCCTGTATCAGTAGCTGTATGGGTTTCTGTTGTAATAAAGTTTTAAACTCCATAGAGCTTTTTAAGGCAATGACATAAATCATGGTGTTATTAAAAGACACAAACGTGTTGCCTTGTTCTGATATTTAGCCCAATTATGGTGAGCAGAGAGTGATTTAGTGGGGCTCTGAGGATGTAATGAGTACATTAGCAGTCATAAAAAATTGATTTGTGAATCAAATCCTGACTCATACACAAGAACTTTTGAATTGCTGAGTTGATCTGTTGGATTTCACAGAGCCAACAATTCCATGAAGCAGATCCTTTTTCCCTTTCAATGTGTCAAAATGGCTAATAGCTAAAAAGTTGCTTTCATTCTAAGTACGGACATTTCATGTTTATTTATAAAATAATCTTGGGAACTGAAGACTCCTACTTAGCTTTTCTGTGTCCTTTCTTGGTAAAATTGATGCTCAGGTTTCCAGGAGATTTGTATTGATAAAAATAAGCATCCTGCCTCAGAGGGCTGGGCTAGATGATCTCAGAGGTCTTTTCCAACCTTGTGATACTGTGATACTGTGTCTACAGATCTGTCCTGCACATGGGCTGTGCATCTCCTCCCTCTGAGCTGCTCTTTGCTCCTGAGCAGTTATGGCATGGTCAGGATGGCAAAACATGTTCCTTAGCCAGAGGAGAGTGCTGGAGACAACATCACTGTTTTTTTTTTTCTTTTCCTTTTCTGGCATGGAACTCTTGCAAGCAAGCACAGTTACTGGTTATCTGAATGCTCTAACACCTGGAGCTCTGCTATTTCACAGCAACCTGTTTCCCATTTTAAGAAATATGGTTTTCTTCTAGAGAAGCTTTAGGAGCTCCCAGCCCCCAGTGTCATTTAATGGCCTAATTTTACTGCACAAATAGTAAGATACCAATATTTATATTTATTTGAATAAACCTCCTTGTTCTTTGTGAGGCTTAGCTCCTGATCTTTGAATACATGGCATTGGAAAAAATATCATAAACATTCAAATACTTTTGTAAATGAATTCTCTCAGGCTGTAAGCAGGGAGAGCTAATATTCTTACATTAGCATGGAAGCGCCTTAGGGCTTTCTTCTTTCTTGATACCATCTGAAGCGTCTTTGGAGTCAGGTTCTAGGTTCATTAAGGCTGGGTTTATATGGGTGAGACATTGCTAATTAGCCATCTCACTCAGTTTACACCAGTCCAGCTGACACTTCTCTTCATGGGAATGTGTAGAATTACGTGATTTACGTGTATATCACTACAACTGTGCGTCCCCTTGCAACGAGCACTGTTTAAAAGATCAGGGGTGTTTACCAGGTTTCAGCACAGCAGGCTGGGTGGCAGCTAGAAACTTCCATCATTGCTGGAGCACCACCATGCTTTGCTGCTGCACCTCTTCTCAGCGTGCAGTGTGAGTGGAGTTAACCCTGGCCATAAAGCTCCTCTGACAATTTGAAGTACTGCTGTTGCAACTGATGGAACTTGCACATCCTAATCCTTTAGATCACTTTGAGCATCTTGGACTGAACTTAAAAAAAAAGAGGGGAGAGAGAAGAGAAAAAACAGTGTTAAGCTAATGTTAGGGGTCTAACTTAATTAAGCTCTCAAAAACCAAAGGGATTTGGCATCATGATCTCTGCCTGTTGTTCCTGTGTATTACTGCTGTTATGATCCCTTATAAGATACACTGACCTCCATGAGGTTGAAAGCTTGGTTGAAAAAAATAAACCACTCAATGAGCAAATGTTTAATAGCTTTAATACAAGATTTCCCAGCCTGCTGTGATTTCATTTTAAAATCACGTGTTATTATGAAAAAGCCATACTCTGACAGTTATGCAGCATTTTAATAGAGTCCTAGGGCCTAATTCTGCCACGTTTGCATTAAGCAATGCTTTTTTTCAGGAGCAGTCATATGGCAATTACAGGAATAGGTTACTGCACACTATGAGTAAGCTAGTAATTTAATTACCTGGTGGAAGATTCTCATTAGTGTAAAAAGAAATATTGACCTTTCTGAAGTTGAATAACTGAAGTTTAGCAAAACTAGATAAAGCTGCTTTCTACTTAAAAACCAAGAGTATTCCTTGAGCGTTGGGAACTCCTTGTGAAAATGTGATGGGTAAAGTTTGGAAGAAGTGTGGCACGAGCTGGAGCTTGCACCATTCCTGCGGATGGGAATTTTTCCTTTGACTTGGCAGAGAGCAAGATAAAGATCAGTTTGCTGAGCTCTGATGGACCAGTTAAGCAACTCTGGTTTTGGTCACATTCTCATGATAAGTCTATGGACTAAATGTGCGACTACTTCGACAAGTAAATGCCTCTAAATTAACACCGAAAAAATAAGTAAACTAATCCTTTACTGTAAATAATGTCTGTTGTTTGCCATATTTTAGCATGTTGGGATGTGAAGAGATTTATAACGGAAGAGTAGAGTGTGCACTCCAGTGAGGGAGAGCAACAGTCTGTAAGCACACCTTACTTTTGGGGATCTTGCTTGGGCATTAATCAGTATATGCTTCATTAGCACAATTCTCCTCAGAAGTCTGTTTAGGGACAAATACTAATTGCCTTTCATCAGTTTTTCCTTCCAGAGAGCAGCAGGAGTCTCTGACAATAAAACTTGTCTTGGTGCATTGTGTTTGCAGGTAGCTCGAAGGAGGGAATGACATGCTGCAGAGTTTGTTCTCATCAGACAGATGTAAAGATAAATCTACTTGTTGCTCACATGTTTTTTTTTTCTTGTTCTTCATGTAATGTCTTGATGGTTTTGTTTGAAAGATGTTTTGCTACCCTATAGATTTCTCTATGGTTTCTCATTACAGAAATGTTGAGTTCAGTTCTCAGCTAAGTTCTCTGACTCTGTAGGTGCATCTTCTTAGATGATAATTTTGAAGTTGGAAGCCAAGGGAGCAGAAGGTGTATGCTTACACAGATCTAAACTGGCTCTGACCAGGACGGCTGCTGGGTGCAATGGGTGTAGCTGTGGTGTGGCAGTTACATTGACCTCAGGTCAGGAGAGCCACAGAAAACAAACCTGGGAGAGCTGGGAGAAATGGGGATTCTAAGGTGGAGATTTTGGCCTGGGAGGGAAGAGTGCTCTCTCCTAAAAAAAATCCCCAGATTACGAGTGGCTTGCTTCTGTTGATGGAACTTACTTGGTGCACTGCAGCAGCATTAGCCAAAAGCATTTCACAATTTATCTTCTAATACTTAAAGAAGTGGTTTCATGGCATGAGGAATCAGTATCTGCCTCCTTTCCTCACTGAGCCAGGCTGCCTGTCTTGTTTTCTCCACTTGACTGTATTGCAGCTACCGTTGTAGCCTGTGCCATGGTGAAGAAAGGGTATCTGGAGAAGCTGTGGTGGGACATGAGTGCTTGAAGAGCAGGGACAGCCACTAGCTGTCCAGAGTTGCCATTGCTTCCAAAATCACATATCCTGAGGGCTACACAATGTATCATTTTGTTTATTGTCTGAAAATTTTGTGTGACTAGGGAAGTGCATAATATACATTTATAATTTGATTTATAATCTAAGTTTATTCATAAGGAGCAGCCTATTAATTTGGTTTAACTTCTCTGACTTTACCTTGGGCAAATAGTTATCTGCACTAGTGTAGACCATGAAAGCCTATAGATGATATGTCTTTTTGGATAGCATTTTTATTGGGATCTTACCTTGGCCTTTAGACAAAAGCAGAGAAATTATATAATTAACCATATAACATCTGCTCAGATGATTTACTGCCTTGGATTCATATGCAGTGTTGGTATGTTTGCTTTGCAGTATATATGACCAAATTTGTCTGTAAGGTTGCTGGAATACAGTAGACATCAGGTCTGCTTTGCCTTCTGCATAGTACAGCTGTCATGTAGAAGATTAATTTTTTGTGCCACAGAAATATCTCCGGTGGTTCTTGTTCTAATACAAGGAAAACAGGGTTCTCATTTTATTACTTTTGCACTTTCTGAAGTGTTGAGGGAAGACCATGTGTCAGGCAGCACTGATATGTTGAAAAGTAGAAGACAATTGAAGGGAAAAAATATGTTTCCATTCACAGCAGGAATCCCTCTCTACTAAAGTACACAGAGAAATAATTAATCCATAAATCCCCTTTTAAAATTTCTATCTATTAAAATAGGATTATTTGAACAATATAGTACAGGAAGTTATGTGAAGTTTTTTAATGATATGCTATGTACCGCTTTCAATTTTCAATAGAAATCTCTTTCATTAATTGTATTTTGCTGTTTTGATGAGTGTTTTCACCTGAGGACGATGAGTGAAAATTATGGAAGTTTTGGCAGAGCGCATCGCTTTGGCAGAGGGATGGCCCCAAGACTCCTCAGGGCAGCATTTCAAGTAGATGCCTGTTGCTCCTGAGGTATATGTGGGAGTTGCTTGCAGGGAAAACGCTGCTTCACTTCTCATTCGGGTAGCAGCCATGCTGCTTTGATGAATATTGCAGTAAGAGAGCTTGGTTTAGGCCTTGCAGTGAGATTCCTCAGACATGTAAAGGTTTCCAGAATCAAAAGAGTAGATTAACAGAAAAATGTTTAATATGGAGGTTTATGAACTTTCTGGCTTCTCTTTTACTTTCTTTTCTGGCTTGTGGAGATAGATATTTAAGTACTAAAGTGACCATAAATGGCATGTGTGATACAGTTAGAGCCATGCATCAATCTCCCAGCTATGGCACATGCTGTGGTGTAACTGTCCCCTTTGGTCACTGCTCATTGTCTTCAACTCAAAAGGTTACCCCTTTTTTTTGTTGTTGTTGTTTTTGTTCTGCTTTTATAAACCTTAGGGTGGGAGCGCATTCTTGGCATTGTTAGGTGTTTTTGGGGAAAGCAGTTCCATACATTCTTAACTGTGAGAAGTGATCAGGCAGAAAGGCGTGAACTAACATCGGATGATTTATCATTGTTCCATCAGAAAAGGGACACAAGACCTTAAACAGCTACTGCGTGTGTAAGCCCAGAAAGTTATTTTACGTGGGGTTGTTTAAGCCTGAAGTAGAAATAGTGACAGCCTTGCACACTGGAGAGGTGTGCTCCAGTTTGTTCAAAACTAAAGGCATTATACATGTACTCATATGTTTATTTTGGTAATGCAATAACGGGAAAAAGTATAAAAATGAGAGATTTGCTTTCAGGAAAAATATTAAGACTGTAAGGCTTAATATGTCAAAATATTGGGTACTTTGTTCACTCTGGGAGGTCTTTATTTTTGTGTTTGTAACAATGGTCATCTCTAACCTAGGATTTAAGTTCATTGATGCGCTGGCTTGGTGAATGGAGTACTCTCTTTCTGTGATGCTGAGAGAAAGAAAACAGCCTACTTTACTGAGATTCCTGCTTTTATTAGATCCGAAATAAATTATTGGACCTCTGATCTTATGTTCTTTAGTGATTCATAGCAGAGACCTTGCATTTAAGCTTTTTTTTTCAACAGTGTATACTGTATATAAGAAATTGGCTGATTTAAATACAGTAGTTGTAAAAGGAATATGTCAAGTGCTGTCTCAACTTCACTCTCTCCCAGAAAGCACTAGTAAATCAGATAAGCAGTAAATTGTTGTCATTTGCTTATGAATTCAGTAAGAATCACCTACAAAGCCGTCACACTTCTAGGTTCCCTCAGACAAGTCTCCTTTCTCTTTCCAGCAGTTTTGTCCAGGCAGAAAAACAGGACTTTGCCTATATGAAAGTGCACATGTCAGGCCCTTAGATATTTACTTGAACTGCGTGAAAAATTTGCCTAAGGAGGTATTTGATATCTTGGCTAATTAAAAGCAAGCACTAAGGCAGATTGGCTAAAGATATTTATAGAAGTGTTTTCTCTGTATAACCAGAAAGAAAGAATAGGAGTAAGAACAAGTACAGAAGTAATTTACAGAAGTAAAGGATGAACCTCAATATAATGTACAGCTCTTTGATTTCCTTAGGTTTTTCCTCTTGCTTTACACAATCACTGGACGTTTACATACAACAGTGATGCAAAATGGCCCACCTTCACATTTGTCTATCTGTCATGTCAGAAGAGCTGCTTAAAAGGATGAAAGCTTTATTTTTACATCCTTCAGGCCTGAACCAGAACAGTAACTAGCAGGGCTGCTACTTTGGCTTTAAAGATAACACTACTGTGAAGACTTGTCTGGTTTTAGGTACATAGTTTCCCGGGTGATAGTCTTTTGAAGTTTGTGATGGACTACTTTGTACAAACATGTGCATGAAGTGTTTCCAGCCCTGGGTCACGATAAAGCCTCTTTAAAAGAAGCCAAGCAGAGTATTTTGTTCTGGTTCACACAAGTGGTATTGAGTAAAACATAGTGAAAACCTTTGCTGCTTAATGAATTATGAGAGAAGCAGCAGCCTATTCCTTGAGGGAAGAGCCTCGAGAAGGTGGGGGTCTCAGAGCCTTTGGATTTATATTCCAGAAGAAATAAAGTACATTTTCTTTTAGAGACAAGACAGTCTGAATTCCTTCAAATGGGAACCACGAGCAGAGTCAGGGGCTGGCACTGAAGCAAAGCAGCTCGCCAAGATGGGAGAGTGAGAAGTGAGGGAAGGAGGAGGGGAAGAAGAAGGCTGTCCATTGTGGGAAGCTGCTGGTGTTGGACATGCTTACTTAATCCTAAATATTTTCCTTTCCTGACTGCCCCAGAGTTCTCTCCCAGCCCTCCTGGTTGAGAAATACCTGGTACCCTGGACCTGTCAAAATGTCTCGTCTCTGCAGGCTCAGGGATTCCTGTTTACAGCTTTATCAACAGAGGGAATCTGTGGAAGGGGAGAGTGAGAGGAGAGGATATGTGATGGGTCATGGGAAACTTGGTGTGTTACCCAGTATGCTAAGGACATGGCAATTAAACTCACTGCTTGGAAGGCATATCTGTCAATATATGTGTTTGTCTTCAATCCATTCATATATATATATGTGTGTGTATATCTGTCTATGTCAGATATTGAAATTGTATATGGTAATACAATTTCCAGTTCTGTAAAGAGAGTGTTAAGTGAGAGATTTCCTATATTGTTATTAAAGTTACTTAGTAACACTTGGACTAGATGGAAAATAGTGAACAAGTTTGAGTTTAAAAAAAACCCAACACAGAACAACAAAGAAACCCCAAACAATTCCCCCCCTCATTATCGTAAGGGAAAAAATAGCATATTCACATCTGCAACTGAAAATGGTTCAGCTTCAAACCTGAAAGTGAAAACTCCTTAAAATGAGGAGTTGGGGAAAAAGAAAAAAAGTCATAAACCCAGAAATATACATTTAATTTTAGAAATTTGAGCTTTAATACTCTTAAGAAAAGTGAAGGCATTTATGTTTTTGCAGTATACAGAGACACGTGTCTGTTTTCAGTCACAATAGTATAACCTCTTCAGAACCACTGGAATTAGTTCATGTTGACATCTATGAACGTGAGAGTATTTGGCTTGTGCTCTTAATGTTTTAGCCCCTCAGCAGAACTCAAATCTACAGGTAAAACACACATATTTTCCTGCAAAAGTGTGAATTTACAAATGAATGCACAGAATGGTATTATGAAAGCTGAAAGCTAAAGAGAAACTGTGCAAAGTCCTAAAACTCCGATACTTAGGCTCAGATCTGCTTCTGTTATAGCTAATGCCAAAACTCCTATTGTTTTCACTGGGAGCTGGATTGACTTTTATTGGTATCATGCCAGTTCAAATTCCTTCTCTTATTCTTGATCTTGACAATCACTTTTTCCATTACATTCCCACTACAGATTTAAAACACGGTATATAATAAAATTCAGTAAAAAATAATTTAATACACCTAAATTATTATGCAAATGGATACAAATTTAAACTCATTCACATCATTGCAGTTCTCTCTTTACACAGAGCAATAGAATCTAAATTTTGTTCTTTTCTCTTGCTGATCAGTTTTTAGTTCACTGTCTTTTTCTTTTCCAGGGGTTTCTGGAGTATTAAAATAATTGAAAATAATTGATCTTTCAGGTTTTTTTACAGTTAGGACTTGGATAATTAAAAATGAAACCGGTTATGCACCTGTTTTAATAAAGCAATTAGCTGTTATCCAGTGGTCTTTTTTCAGTGCCCTCTATGGGGTGTGCCTGGCAGCACTCAGCCCAGCCCCAAAACAACGGAGACCAGAACAGATCATAGAATTGGCCTCTGCATTTTGGCAAAAACTGAAATTGTTATTATCGAGGCTCTGCAAGGAAGCAAAAATGAAAAGACTGAACTATCCATTTTTTTCCCCAGGTGACATGGCTGCAGCAGAGATTTGGGAGCAGGGGCAGTGCAGAGGTTGCAGGTGTCAGAGGGAGCTGGGTCAGGCACATCTCTTCGTTTGCTTTGGCAGTTTTTCTAAGACTGAGGTAGAGATGTCTATTTTGGGACTAAATGTAGATGTAACTAAATAATCCTTAGACAGTCTATATCAACATAGTAAATTCAGTCACAGGTGACCTCAATGTGGCAACTTTCCATCTTATGTATTTACATAATTCTGAAAAATCATAAACTTGATTTTAAAGACTTTTGGCTCAGAATTTGCCGTCAGAAATAAATGAGTATTAACTAGACCTGCTGTTGGTTTTCAGGTAACAGCTGCTGTTAATTTGCTGTCATTCAGACTGATCATGATTTTTTTTTTATTTATTGACATGAATTTGAAGATATAATACGAGGATATGGTTTGAAGAAAGTTGATATACTGTGTCTAAAATGTTTGTGATGGAGAACCAAAGCATTTTCTCCCATTTCAATTGAGGGTCTCCATGATATGAGTTTATTTCTCTCCATCTTTTGCATAGGATAGCAGTAGGAGCATTGCTGTACTGTTTTACGAATTCGTTTGGAAAATATTACAAACAATTAAAGACAGTTTGAAAAATGACTTTATTTTTTGGATATGAAAGAGCTTTTGTGAATACACCAGCCACTTGCCCTCAGTCAATATGCAATACAGCTTTCATGTTACACCAAGTCATAGGGCCTTATTCAGACAAGGGAAGTTCTGTAAATGCCGACTCCCTGCAAGCTGCCAGGAGCTAAATCCATTTTGGGACGTTTCCACCGCTTATCTAAATTAGCGGGGTCTTCAGGTACTGCATACAGACCCTGAGGAAGTAGTGGAATGTTAAGAGGCTTTGTTCCCTCTCCTGTACCTAAGGGCACACAAGCATTAGGTTCAGAGTCTTAAGTCAGTCCTGGCAACCTGTTACTCCCTGTGAAGCTCAGGCCAGTACACATACTGGTTAATGAAGCAGACATGTATCGTCTTCAAAAGGTTTTACTGTCCTTATGACAACACAGATCTTTAATAGGGATAACATGGGGTTAGGGAGCCTGTCCTGTTTACCCAGTGTCAGCTCTGTAGTGGCTATTGGAGAGCGTGAGCATGTTCATGCATTTTCCCTGTGTGGTTGGACCGGGAAAAGAAGAGTAGATTAGATAAACCCAGGTAATAGAAATATTAGAGACACCTTATACCTAGGTTTTTCCCCTTGTTTTCATACATTTTATTCTACATGCATTTCGAGCAGGATGAGAATTGCCTAAAGGAATGAGCACTGTGCAGGAACAATGAAACCCGATTTCAACCCACAACCTGCCGAGAGCTGGGAGCTGGGGGCTGCAGCCTTCACGGGTTGCCAGACCAGGTAGACTAGACCACATGCAAATCCTGATTTGAACTGTAAAAGCACTTTTGGGATGGATCTTGCTAGGACGAGTTTTCCAGATCATTCTCATATTCCCCGGGAGAACAGACATTTCAGCAGGGCTTGTAGCGATAGGACAAGGAGTAATGGTTTTAAACTAGAAGAGGGGAGATTCAGCCTAGATAGAGGGAAGACATTTTTTCACAGTGAGGGTGGTGAGACACTGGAATAGTTTGCCCACAGTGATGGTAGATGCCTGGGAAACATTCATAGTCAGGTTGGACGGGGCTTTGAGCAACCTGATCTTACTACAGGGAAGCTGGACTGGATGACCTTAAAAGGGTCCTTTCGACCCAAACGATTCTATGCTTCTGTGATTGCAGTTTCACTATTTGGTTGACACTCACAGACCTAAGTTATCTTTACTGTTGAAATCAAGGATGCCAAGTTCTCTCTTCAGTAACAGTTGTGTAAATTTCATAAAAATCAATGGAGTTACTTTGTGTTGGCATCTTTGGCTGTGAGGATAGTGATGTTTTAGCTTCACTTCAGACATCAGATACACAGATAAAAAGGGACTGGTTTCTTTTGCCTTGCTACAAACCAATCAGCTCTTTTCCAGCCAGATTTGAGTGGCCCAAGTCTTTCATTCATCATGCAGCATAGCATGGTATGAAGCTTCTCTGTTCAAGCTCTCATGCTCCCTTGCTTTGCAACAACTCTGTTAGCATGCTCAGGGGTGAGATGATTTGCTTGGAAATGTATGTCAAGCCAACGAATTTTCATTCTTGAAGTGTCTTCTAACCATCCACCCAAAAGCTGCTGATAAAACTGTCCTTTCCCTGCAGATTTAGAAAAATATCTCAGCTCTTCCTTAAGCAAATTTACATTATTTAATGGCATGTGGTGACAAATCTTAGGTGCTGCACAGCACTGGAGTGATTTCTGCACCTGGGGCAGGAAGGGCAGCTCCTACCTGATACCCCTTTAGGGCAGCAGATAGTACTGCCCTTGTACCATGTACTCAGCCCCAAACAGTCTTACTGAATTTCTCTAACAGACTTTCAATATTTTTTTATTGTTTTATACACACACATAGATAAAAATCTATTTGTGTTAATGGTGGTGGTAGTTTTATGGGCTATGTAAAGGGATTTCTCTGGATATCTCCTCTGATGATATTGAAAACCTGCCTGGACACATTCCTGTGCAACCTACTGTAGGTGAACCTGGTTTAGCTGAGGAATTGGACTAAATAATCTCCAGAGGTCCCTTCCAATCCCTACCATTCTGTGATTTCACTAAGGAGGGATGCTGAGTTGGAAGGTGTTGATCCAGACGGGTGCACCTGCAAGGATATCAGCACAGCCATTGCTGGTGGCATTTTGCTTTCTAATTTCAAAGGAAAGGCAGATACTTTTTGTGACCAATGTGGAATGTTGCCTGCATTAAAAAATCCCCTGGTCCCTTATGCTTTTGTGAGTCCTCACAGGTGGGTGAACACAAGCTTAGTAGAACAGAAAAACTCAAATAGTAATCGGTTGGTTGTTTGCATAGTAATATTTTTTTATCCTTTTCTTCACAAAAGGCTTCTTCAAGGTGTGGGTTATTTGTTAACAGCTGAAGTCTGGTAGTGATAGGTGAATGTTTCTCTCCACTTACAGAACACAACTTGAGAAAAGCTGTTTAAATAGTCTGTAAGGACTGTAAAAACAAATGTCTCCACCCTTCACAAATAAAGGCTTTACTGGAAAGGCCTTTTGTCACATATAGAGCAAGAAAAAGAAAAAAAAAGGCTAAAAATGCCCTCTTATGTTTAAATGAGAATCCTGGCCATTTTTCCTGCAGTGTTTGAAGCTTTGGAGGAACAAACCTAAACATCAACCACCTCCCAAATCAGTGCAGTTCTGAAACAGGTTTGAGAAGAGGCTAGTGCCATTTGGCTCCTCCATGAGCTCCTCAGCATAGGTTGCTGATAGGGGACTTAGTTTCCGTAGGCTGATACTTGCTATTTCTGAAGCCTGATGCTCACTCGTACCCTGAAGATAACCATTACTGTGCTAGTTAGTTACCGTTCTTTTATTTTGTATGCTTTAGCTACTGCTTCCCAAGCAACCATCAATGTACCATGAACAGGTTGCAACAAGACCCTTTAAAATGCTGAGAGGTTAGAATGCAGCAGGTGGCATTTTGAGCACATTAAAAAAATCCTGTAGACCTTTTATCCCCAAGTTTTTAATGTATGTTTTTAGTGTGTATCTTTCTAGGGAAAAAATTTGCTTGTGGAGATCTGGAAGTGTAAATTCAACTGTATGTTGAATTGGAAAGGAACATAAGATGAGACTCCAGCATTTTTTAAATGATGCAGTAGGATATAAGACCTTGTAAGGATTTTTCCAGTTTCTTACTTTTATTTTTTTCAATATGGCTAGCTTTCTGTCTGCCTCTTATTCTTCAGTATAAGGCTTAGTATGAATTGGGAGGTATCTCAAATCTCAGAAAATAGGGTATCTGAGCTCTGCACCAACTCCAATTGCAGGTCTCTTGCATGTCAAAGATCCCAGAAAGCAATGTTTTTCTCTCTGTGTCTATACAGAGCAGAGGAACACTTGATCGTCTTTTTCCTTGCACTGAAAAAGATTTGCAGTAGAGGCTTAATTTGCAGAACATAAGGCTCCTTGAAGCCTCAGGCTCCTGTTTCTGAAACAGTGGTCTGCAGAACAGCACAGAGAGGTTTGCTTCAGAGACTGCATAGTGTTCTCAGTTTTCACATTTGCTGTTAATGTTGCATTTTGGGGCCTACAGAAGTCGGGTGACCCAAAAAGACACAGATGTTACTTCTGCAAATCTTCTCTAGAGGCAGCTTTTATAAGGTATTAGCAGAAGTGGTGTTCAGCACCCCACAGCATGCCAGAAGCAGTGCATGGGAAGTGTTTAAGTAACTGTGTGTGGGGCAGCTGATGGGGAGCAGAGGGGGCGCTGCTGCTGCGGTTGCCCCGTGTCCTGCACAGGGGTGCTGTGGGGGATGCACAAGGCGAGTTTAGTGCAAAGGAGCTGAGCAGCCCAAGCTGGGAGGGTTAGAGGCAAGGAGTGAAGAGCACTTTTGGAATGGACTATGCCTCCTAATAATAGTTAACTGTGAACCCCGGACTAGAGGAAAACTTGCACACAGTTTAATTTTCTTTTTTTAATTCTTTTTTTTATGATCTAAATGGTAGAATTATAATGTTAAGGCAAATCAGCTGGGGCGGCAAATGAAATAACCATTATACAGGAAAGGCTGTTACATTGGCATTCCTTTTTTCAGTTGCAATATGTTCAGGTGGTCTTTTTGTTTTTGAAATTGTCTTACTGCGGTGTTCTATGAAAGTATTATTTTACTCGATTTATTATTTTTTTAATTTGCAAGGTAAAGTTTCATTTGGTGCCAAAAGGTCAGTTCATGGATATTTTTAAATTTTTAGTTATTTAACTTTGTTTTTAAGAAATCTTTCAGTGACCAGCATCTGCAGCTTAGCTCTGCTAATTCTCTGTGTCCTATAACTATTGAAATCAACTGAAGAAAATGAGGAATAAGAAACATAGGGTAATGACCAATAAAATTGTATTAGGAGCGATGTGCCACTGTCTTGCCCAGACCTAAACATTATCAATCACAAGGCCGACAGCATGTTTCCCCTTGCCGAAGCAGCTTCTCCAAGAACTTGCTTAGTTTCTCTTGGCAAGGGTAGTAGTCTCTGTAACAAGGTGGAAGAACATTCCCTGGGTGCCAGCCTTGAATGGCTGCCGACCCTGGGATAGCCTGCATTAGTCTAGTGGAGACAGATTGATGTGCTTCTCCTAGCATATTTTAAAAATGTTGCTAAAACTTTCAAACGCCAGTCTATACAAGTTAACCGGCTGAATTTTCTTGCTCTTCAGTGTTGTAGGAAGGCAGTGCTGCATGTGTCTGAGCTTCACCCGAGCTCGGCTGTTTACTCTGGTTTGGAGCAATATGAGAATAACAGATGATATACATTCTTTCTCGCAAACGTTATTCTTTTTTCCATACTCCTCCTTGAATGAGCTTGTGCCAGAAGTTGCTGAGATGTTAGGAAGGATCCGGAACTCGGTAATTTGCTCACTTAGAGCTCCACAAAAGATACCAATTTTTTGTATGGTTCTTACCCATCTAAAGGCAAATTTAATTAAGAAATTGAGTCAGTTTACAAATAGGTAATGGATCATGTAATAAACTGCAACTGTTGACATTTATGGAGGCTTTTTCTCCCAAACATTTTTTATGAAAAGCAACTGGCAAAGGCAATGAGACAAAAACTGCTGAAGGCTCCTTTTCTGGGCAGCTTTCAGCCTCCCCAGCTCTTCCTTTCTCCTCAGTGTAGCTTTTGAAGCTCCCTTTTAATATTTTCATGTATGTACATGTGCTACACTTCAAGTGGTGCAGTAGCTGATTTTCTTGTACTGAGAGCTGTGGGATATTAATTGCTGGGCGAGTTTTAATGGGGCTGAGTTTCACTTGAATGCTGGCTTTCCCCTGGGAAGGCTGTGGTGCAGGTCCATGATTTCGGCCATTGTCCAGGGCTTGACAGAGCCAAGGGGTGGGTGACCCAGGCCAGGTGCAAAGTGTCTTCTTGAGCTGCCAGATGTCCTGCAGGACCGTCACCTTCACCATGTCAACGTGGAGTTCTACAGCTGTCTCCAGCAGCACAGATGTTTGTGCATCTCAGTCCCGAATCAACCTATGGAACATCTGTAGCAGCATGTATGGTCTTACTCTTTGCAGGAGAGCAGTAGTACGTCAGAGCACCACAACTGGAAGCAAGAAGGGGTCAGAGTAGAGCCTGTTCTTGAAGCCAGTAAATGAGCCATTAGGTTTTTCATGTTTCATCTTACTCTGAGTTGCATCCCATTGTTGTATCAGTCACCTACTCCAGTCAGAGGCAGCTGATCTGAACTAAAAAACTCTTGCTGGAGGCAAAATGCATATTCTCTCTTCATTACCTACACCAGACTGGTGAGAAAAAACAAAGGTGGGGGAGGCAGGGAAAACCAGATCAGGAAAAGAGTTGAAAGAGCTGGGGATGAGCCCTATCTGAGTTCAGTTTTTCTCCTGTGATTTTGTGTACTCAAAGGTATGGTTAGTTGGATTCAGAAGAAGGAAAATAAGGATTAGCCAAGGAACAATCTGGAGTAGAGCTTCTCCAAAGCTGGCAGTGTTGGGTTGAAAAGTTGTGTTTCAGCCCTGTTGGTCAGAGGTAAGGACAGAGCCAAATAGGGTGGAAGCTGCATCCTGTGGGTATCTTCAAGGAACAATAGCATTTTTCATACTTCATGGGTATAAAATGCATGAATCAACTCACCTGAGGCAGAAGTCAGGAGCAGTCATTCTTTTGGAGTTAGCGCATTTTCCGACTGATCCAGCCTGCGCTCTGGAGGCTGTCTCCCTCCCTGCCTGCTGATATGAGCTGGGAATGGATGTTTCATACATCTCTTTCATTGTGTCAGATGACCCACGGCTCCCGCAGAGGCCAGCGTGCCAGGAGCCCAGTGTGCCAGGAGCCCAGCGAGAGGCCTGGGTGGATGCTCCTGCTGCTGGACATAATACTGAGCAAGAGACATTGTGTCGTGCCCTTGGTAGCTTGCTCACCTGTGTGCAGTACCCTGCACCAACACTCCTGGGGTGTCAAGGAGAGTCCTACTTTGGGAAATGTGAAGGCGTCCCCGTTCTCCCTCCTGACAGGCAACTGGGGGTCACTTTGCAGGGCTTGGCTTTTCTGGATGGTCCATGTGAAGTCATATCTGAGAGGCTGCCTTTTTGTTCCCAAATATTTCTATAGTTTGAATTCTAGTGCAAAAGGTCCCAAAGTGACTGAGCTGGGATCAAACCCATCCACAAGAAAACCCCTTGGTGCAAAATCCCCTTCTCCGTGTGCTGCACAAGTTGATGTTTGGGACAC
Source organism: Dromococcyx pavoninus (assembly GCA_033558185.1). NCBI lineage: Eukaryota > Metazoa > Chordata > Aves > Cuculiformes > Neomorphidae > Dromococcyx > Dromococcyx pavoninus. The sequence continues at coordinate 2,276,838 of JAUMJL010000735.1, forward strand.
TGATAAAAGACAGAGAGAAGCCAAGTTAATCTCATTTAATCTTTGCCTTTTGCCACAGCACTCAACCTAGTGTCAAGAACTCATATAAATAGGATTATTCTCTTGTCAGATGGAAGCTGGAGATAGTTGTCCCAGATGTGCATGCTTGGTTTGAAGGCCTGATTACCTTGTTGGTGTCAGTTATTGGCCTTGAATCAAAAGGATTCTCACGCACATCACCTTTCAGCTCCTCATTCTCAGCTCTGCAAGGAGGAGTTCACTTAAACAACTTAAAGCTAGTAAGCTGGTATTTGTCATTTTTTTCCTCTGGGTCAGAGAACAGGCTCACAGACTTTTCAGGTAGAAGGTAGGATGGCAGAAGGTGCAGCTGGAAGTTCACAGCGCAACGTATTGCTGAGCACAAGGCCATTGTTGGAGCCTTTTGGGTGGTTGGGATTTGACTTGAGGTAAAAGATTATGTCTTCACTCTGCTGACTCTGGGGTGTATCTGCTCAAGAAACAGCAACCAGTGTTGCTCTTGGTGGGCATAATTTTAAAAGACTGGTAAAATGCAGCTTAAAATCTGAAAGTTTTACCACGTGGCTTGAGAGGTGACCTTAGGGAGGATTCAGAAGTAAATATTCAGTTTAAAAAAAAATCATCTATTATTTCACTTTTATCAATATAGTGAATGGATTTAGGTTTGGTGTATCTGGATGCATTTACATGAACCGCATAGTATCCTTTTGTAATAAAAGTATCAAGAAGAGAAGCTAACCGTTTCCTACTTCTGAAATCCCCAAACATTATTTGGTGCCTGTCGCTGTGTCACCAAGCTAAATACAGACGTAAGTCCTTCTGAAAGCAGCCAGAATATAATAAATAGCTTAAATCTCCATCCTACACTGGAAGGCACAGTGAGAAAGGGCTGTTTAATTGAGCTGAACAAAGGGGTACCTGGTGGGGGAGGCTGTGCCGTGCGGGGGAGTTGTCGGAGGAGGAGCAGCACTGGCCTCTGGGGCAGCTGGACTGGCTGTGAAAGCTGCGCTCAGTGAGGAGTCCAGGCTTGAAACGTCAAGTGTGCATTCTCGGGATGACTTCATGAAGTGCTGAAAGCCAAGCCCACATTCTGCACTGCAGCCAGCAGAGAGAGAGTGAAATTAAACTAGAGGAGGTGACAGTTAAAGTAAGTAGATGTGGCTAGAGGGGCACATCCAACAGTTAGGAACTCAACATATTGTGGTCATCTCTTGGGTCCAGATGGACTGTAAGTTACTGCTTTAATTCAAATAAAACAACTGTAAAGATATTCAACTTTTATCATGTATCATTAAAATCAGTAACTAGTCTGTGTAAGAAAAGTGCAACCAGCAAAGTTTGTGTTGGGTTAAATTAGCTTGTGTCATGTTTGAATTCTGCAGATAACAGCATCACTAGAATTAAAGATTTTCTTTGGCAAATCACTTTTAAATAGGCTGGCTGCTGTGCTCATTACTAGTCCATGATTACTAAAACTACCATGTTGTTGCGTCACCAGCTCGTTCTTGTCTTCATTTGTAAGACCTCTCAAGTCTCTGAAGTTGTAATTAGGCTGTACTATTTCTACTGTTCAGTAGCTCTGCTAGCAGAAAATAAAGATATTTTAGTTACACGTAGTGAAAAAACAGTGTACTAAAATTCCCGAGCTCTTTGCATGATGTGAAAAGCCAAACAAGTTTATATTGTGCTGTGATCTCTTCCTAATGTCAGCCTACAGTTGCCTCTTACATTTGCTTTGATTTTCACCCCATTTATTCACTCTCACGTTTCATCTCCTTATTCTGCTGCATTATTGTGGGGTTTTTTTGATAGCAATATGTCTGGCATTGCATCACCCTCCCATCTGCTTTTGTCTCTGTTCTCTCTCTCCATTACATGTCCAAGAACCATTGTTCTCCGTTCAATGATGTTGCCTAGGTCACAAATTGCATCATTTATTAATGTTTTTACTGTGGCTTGCTTGTTTCCCGTGCACTCTACATTGTGCGTGTGTACTTAATGTAGCTGCCACTGAGTGCTTATATTTCACTCTTTCGGTTAGTATTTTGACTTTTGAGGGATTTTCAAATTATAAAGAGTGCCAATGGAAAGTTGGATTTGCAGTCATGTATTACAGAACCATTGCCTCTGGCTTTCAGAAAACCTGGATTACATAGACCTAAGAGGTACATGTGTGTTAGGAAGATGTTTACATACTGCAGGGCTGACAGCAGCAGAGGCAAATCGGCATACAATGTTTGGCTTAGCTTCTTGTAATTTGTATTGCAGCATACAATTGAGAAGTGAGAATATATATTTAGGAAGTAAAAAAATAATTAATTTATCTTTTTGATTATGCTGGAGCCAATGATGAGACCTCTGAGCCAAGTACCTCCCCTATTTTTTTTTCCACTTATCTTGAAGCTCTTCTGAATTGTCAGCTGTGAACACAGGGAGGTTAGCACCCTCTTTGCTTAAGACCATTTAATCTTAGTACTAACCTTTCAGCGCAGAAAGCACCCGTGAGCCCTGCCATTGCATTGCTATATCCTTTGGCTGCTGTGTGGTGTCTCTGCTGACCTGCAGTGGGTACCAGAGCAGTCTCAGAGAGAGCTTCTCCTTAGCTTTTCTAGTCTCATGTTTCTAACATGATCCTGTTAAGCACTGACTTGCCGGCTGCTTGTCTCATTAGTTTTCACTTGAAAATACTGACTCAGAAAATTCCCCTGTATTCCTGAGGTGATCTTCCCTCCATAAGTTTATTGTATTAATCCCATCATAGCTCCCAGAAGGCAATACCATATCCCATTGTCTTTGTTACAGACCACAGATCTGGTGCGTAGCCATGAAGCTACCGGTCACAGTAACTTACTTTATCTCCTGGCTCTGTCTCATTTGCTTCTTGACTGTGAGTTTGGAGAGTTTTGGATATGCGTGCCCTTTTTCGTACACTGTTCTGTGTGTGAGCTGCAGCTCAGTCAGTCTGAGCAGCCCATGAGCCCACACAGTAAATTCTCCACAAACATATGCTCCGTGACCACAAATCCTTTTGTGCAGAGATGCCTCTGCTCTGTTACTGTTATCTTGTTGTATGCGAGCAGCCCGCTGAGACCCAGAGCAAGATGTACAAACACAGAACAGACATCTCTCCCTTGGGGCTGGCAAAAGAGATTGTAAAAGTTTGTAAGGCTCACTCAGTGTTAGGGGTGGTGGAAGGGCAAGACCAATAGTCAGCCATGTACATTTACATCTACATTTGCGTTGAGACCCTTCCTTTTCCAAATTAGCTTGTGAAAAAACTATCAGTGACTGAAGCCCCTTGCACCAGCTCTCACCTGTCACAGACAGGTAGGCTCCCATAGATGCCTCAGAAGAGAGAAGCTTACAGTGGGAATAGGAAGGACTTTGTGGCCACTGTGGGAGGTGAGGGAAGAAGCAGACACAAGAGAGGAGATGATACATAGGGGAAATCCAGTATTAGAAGACTGAGCCCCACCAGGCTGGCAGAGCAGAGGTAAGTGGCAATGCATCAAGAGTAGAGGCAGCAGAGTGAACATAGTGGTGCAGAAATCTCAATGTGCCATGCCTACAGTCCTCTTGTATGGAGGACTTCCTACAGTTCCCAGTTTTCTTCTGTGCAAGCTCTGCAGGTCTTTCGGCGGCTGCTCCAACAGAAGCATCTGCTCCAGACAAGGGCTGACAGGATCTGAGCCCACTCTTGGTAGTAGTGAACAAAAAATAATACATAGTTACCCTTGAGTGAGTTAATTTTCATATCCGCATTCATGGCTTTCCCCTGCTTGTGCTTCTCTGCTTTACTTCTTTACTGGCTGTTGACAATTTACGTTTGAAGTAGTTGGCGTTAAGTATTAGTAGATGTTTTGTGACAGTTTGGGCCCTGTTTCACCTCCCAAATGTGCATCTGCCTCCTTTGCCCTGCTTTGCAAATCCACCAACTGAGTAAATAGGGATTAGTCTCTCTAGACAGGGCTTTCAGAAACAGATTTTAATTAAAGGTGCAGGATGGAGCTCAGTGATCACCTCTGATTACTGGTACAAATGCTTTAAGAAGAAAAATTAGAGCAATGGCATATTAAGAGCTGGATTCTCAGGTCTTAATATCTCAAACAGTTCTTTCTTTTTAAAGTGATTTGGCCAGATTCTGCCTTCTGGTACCTGTGTGCAAGTCTGGAGTAACCTCAGTTTGTAAAAAGATTTTGCGGGGCAGAGTGTTTACTTTACTCCTTTGGGTAGAGACTGTTTTGAGTTCACCGCTGCTGAGTGCGTTGCTTGCTACTCAGAGAGAAGAGAGGGAAGCACTGTATTTATTTCACAGTGATAAGTAGTAACAGACCTATTCTGTATTTCATGCTTGTGTAAGCTTCTGGTGGTAACTGGGATTACGGTTTGGTGTTTTCTAGGACAGTATAATTATTCAAATCCCACCACTTACAGAGCAGTGCACAGCATGCACCAAGTGAGATCAGTACTGTTAAAGTAATTACAGAAACATCATGGCTTGACTGGCAAGTTAAAACAGTTGTGAAAGAGAGGTACAAGATGCACTCAGATACCTAAAGAGCCCCCTGATTTCCATGGTCTCCAAAGCATCTTATACTTCCCAGATGACTCAGTCAGTAAAATGCAACAGATGTTAAATGATGCTGTATATTAAAAAAATGCACTATCCTGTCTATTGGCCTTGAGTGTCTGGATATGAGTCATGAACATGTACAGTAAAACCCAAATTCTGAATACAAGTGTGGCTGCAAGGAAAAAAATGTGTATTAGGTAGGTAGTATTAAAATATTTCCTCTTTTTGGGTACTGACTTAACTTTAGCCACTTGTTACAGCATTCTTTGAAGCCTCAGGTTACTGCTGTAGAAGCAACATGTGGGAGATGTCTTGAGCCAACTGAGAAAGCGAGTCAAGAGAGGTCATTTTACAGAGCTTGAGCTGTTTTAAAGAGTAAGTTGCCCAGCACGGGAGCCTGGAGTCACAGCACAGTTTCCTGTTGGCAAGAGCTTCTTTCAAAGACAAATGTGAAAGGATTTAGCTATTAAACGTGGAGCCAGCAGCAGTCCTGGAATGAGAACGTGGAGTTGGATTTCCACAAGAGGAGACTGTGAAATATCTTCTTTGCCAAACACGTCTCTGGAAAAGAGGCAGAGAAAAATTGGTAATTATTCAGGACTAAAACGCTTTATTTTGAGAATGAACATTCTTTGAAATGTTAGTGCTTATTTTTCCTTTTAATTATATCATCCATCCTTAATTAAGAGCTTTGGCTTTTTTTTTTTTTTGAAGGAAACTGAAGTAGAAGATAAGTTTGGCAACTGCGGAAGCACTTTTCAATTTTAGCTTAATGAAATTAGAGTAAGTTAGAGGTCTTGAATTCTCACGTCTGACTAAACAGAATCCAGCCTGCAGACTTCATGCCTGTGAGCAGTTTCCCCCCCCCCAAAAAATGCACTGTCAGAGTTTGCTTCTGCTTTGCTGCTCAGCGTAGTTCACCCACGTGAACTGTCCTGCTCCACCTCCGTCTCCTTGTAGCTATAAATGCAGCAGATTTTTGCAGCTGGGAAGGCAGAAGAAGAAAAGAAAAGACTAAAGGCCAGCTTCTCTGGGGTGATTCTCTGCTCTTGTTGAATATATTGGAGGAAGAGCTGCGTCTGCCTCTTGTTAGCAGCTCTGAGGGCCAGCTGTAACAGGGACAGCTTGAGCTGGAGGTCAACAGCAGGGACTCTACACAGTCATCCTTACCAGGACAGGATTTGAAGCTATATATAGACATCAAAAAAATATGTATGGGGTGGTAGAAATTATCTGAGTAGTTCTCAGTGAAAGTTTCACTGGAATGCATGTGTTTGTTAGTTTGTATTGGTTTCAGTGATACAATACTGGGAGATCTCTGGTAGAAATGGGTTTTCACTACCAGATGCTCTCTGCAGACGTTGCAGACAGCTGTCACGATACCTTTGTGTGCATCTTGCTCTGTGTTTATGTGGCATGAGGAATGACATCTGCATGACAAATTGTGGAGTCAGGTTGGGTGATGGCTGAGCATCACTGCTGGCCACCACACTGGCCCCAGCCCTCCTGCCTGTGCTCCCTCTGACCTGGAGCATGCCAAAGTCCTCTCCCTTCCTGGCACATGTTTACGGGAATTTTGCTGTCCTTTCCACTAGCGTTTCCCCATGCTGGGCTGCTGCTTAGACACCCCAGCAGCCCTATAAAGCTCTCCTGATCTGGGTTGCAGCTGCTTTGCCTTTCTCCCCATCACCAGCTGTCATGTCCAGAGAGAAATACTTCTTTTTTCCAAACAAACACTGAGCCTCTGCTTCCCTTTCTCCAGAGTCCACCTGTGAGACATTCAAGGAAATTAATGCTTCAAATACCCAACACTATGAGGTGCTTCAGCTGTGGACCACCATGGGTAGGATTTGGCCACTTCAGCGGTTTTACTGCAGGCTGGGCAGCAGAGAGGGGTTTCTAGTGTGCCCTGTGGAAAGAAGGAGCAGTTTTCTTAACAGATGCAAGGAATGTTTGTGTGGGTTATTAACCCAGTGCAGTGACTGTGGGTGTTGTTAACTGGGTGCCCTGTCAGCCTTTAGAAAGCTCAGCACTGGCCAAGTACAGTAATATCAACCTAAATCTAAACAGGGCTGAAGAGGTTTTTGAAATCTGAGGAAATTTTAGAAAATACCTAAAATACACTTTTCTTCCGAGAACTGTGTCACTGGATTGAGGCCATGACCTAAGTGTAATTTTGTCAGTGAAGGGAGGAGTGGCTGCACTCAAGGGCACAGTCGAGAGAGCCGATGTCCTGGCCTTACAGATGGCCCTGGAGCTCAGGTGGTGAAAAAGTGTGCTGTACACAATGGAACAGCAAATCCTTTCTACTAATTAAACTTCAGCAATTATCTGAGCACTTGGGAAATGACTACAGTATGAAGCGTCCTGCAGGAATTCAGATAAGCTCTTTGCAGAAAAAAAGTCCTGATTTACAGGCTACTGCTTTTCACCGTGTGCGGTACAAAATTTTAAAAAGGACAGGGTTTTTTTAATAAAAAAATTAGTATTTATACCCACTCAGGGATAAAATTTATCCCATATTGTGTGCATACAAATGGCTGACACGGGTTGGTATGATTTATGGAAAGGTGATAGGACCTCTGGTAATGCTTGCTGAAATCTCACCGTTCTGACTCAGTGGTTTCTTGGAAAGCCGTGATCTCTTGGGGTTGTACCAAAGTACAGGTCTGGGAGATCAGACTGAAGGCTACATGTCCAACAGTCCTGTAATGCTCAAACTCTGCTAATATCAGTGGCACTGTTATGAGTAAGGATTCCTAGAATGAGGATTTTCATGTATTTTCTGAACAATTTACATTTTAATGCTCAAGGTTACCTGTGACAGTGTCTGAGGATATTTTGCATAGGCTCAGTATTTTCTATTTTTCCATAAAATCCAACTAAAACAATGGAAAATAATGCCTCTAAAGAAATTACTAGCAATCTACTGCTACTATAATGAAGGAAATATATATATATATTCATTATTATTTGTAGAAAATGCAAACAGCCTTGAGAAAACCTAGTGTACAATGAAGTTTTATTTCCACGGGTAGCTTATTTCATTGGAGTCAAAAAGTGCTTCTTCCATGGCACCATTGCCATCACCATAAGTCCAACTTTCACAGGATGTGTCCTCCTTTCCACCTGGTAATTTTGGCTGGGTTGAAAAAGAAGGCTTTGCTACTAGTTGTCAGTGTCCAACGATCTGGTAAGAGCAATAGTTTCAATGGGATGGCTGGAAATGGTGGATAAATTGTCGCTGTACTGGTAAGACTTTGTGCTATGCATGAGGCATTGGGAATCATCCTGCCCTGCCAAGGTGCTGGCTTAGTGGCAAGCACGTGCCTCCTTTGTGTTGGCACTTGCCCAGAGTGAGCCTCTGCTTGCCAGTTGGATATTCTTGGCTCACCTAATACTGCTTGTCTGGATCATCTGCAGCCTTTTCAGGATAGGAAGGAAAGAACCCTCACCCAGAAGAGAAAAACACAGTCATCCTACCCTTGACCAGAACTGTGAGACTGCTGGGCAGAGTCTAGCCTGGTACACTCCTGGTAGTGCCCTGCTAACACTATGGTAAGATCCAGAATGTATTGAGAGCACCAGTGTTTTCCTCTGTTATCCAGTATAGTAAATGCCTTTAAAGATAATCATCTGCGTATGGAAATTGTTGAGTATCCTTATATTAGTTCTAGAATGCAAAATATTTGTTTCCCTCGAGATCTGTGTTTTACAAAAGCGTCTGGCAGAGGTTTTTTCCGATTCTTAAAGAAATGAATAATGTAGTTATGAATCCATTTCTACAGCTCAGCTGAATAGAAATCATTAGATAGGCATTCGAGATTAAGTATCATTTCTGAAGATCAGTGTAGTTTCTGTGTTTCGCCAGTAGCTCCGAGTCACTGATATTACCCACTTTAATCTGTCATAACTTGACCTGCCTTTTCTCTGCATCAGCTTCCCAAGGTGACGTACAGCGAGCGATAGGAGCCAAGCTATTGCATTCCCTTGATTTTTGTCTGTGGGGCTGCTTTTCTCTTTGGGAAAGTTTGAGAGAGAAGAATACCCACTGCAGGTTCAGGACTAGAGAAACAGGAAACAAGTGCTTTGTTCGTTTTGATTTGTGTCCAGCATACTAGTTTTAATGGCAGGGATCCAAGAATAATCTTCTCGGTTGACCATGCAGCCGAAACTCCCATGATCCCATTGCCAATGGCTAGTGGCACGTAGGTGGTTAGCTAATCAAAGCGGGCTTTTGTTTTCACTTTGCGTTTTTAAAAGATTGTGTGGGTTGCCTATCAACAGAGAATCTCGACAAAGTACATAGCATTTTTTTCCGTAAATATAGCCAGTGCCTGGTGAGTCTTCCCAAAACTGCAAAGTTTGGTGATGATGGTTTTGCCTGTTTATTTTATCTTTTTGTTCTTATTTCTTTATTTTAATTACGTTGCAAGCAAATATGTTTTATTTATGTTCCTTATTTGTTTAAATTTATTTCCTCAAGTTTCTTATTTGCTTACTTCTTATTCTACTTCACTCAGCAGATCTGAGTTAACAAAAGAGATAAGCAAAACTGGTCAGTTGTAAATCTAGTAAGAAAAAAGAAAGCCAATTCTCTCTGAAACCAAAAATGAGTGAAAACATGATATTTTGTTGAAGAAATTGTTTTCATTCTGGGGATTTCTAATGGAGTCAAGGTAATTAAAAGTCTAAATTCTTCAGACTGTGGGAGATGAGTGTATTTTTTGTTGGATCCCAGTGGATGGACCTTGATGCTGCCCATCACTTCTCTTGATTTTGGTCTGCTTCTTATTAAAACCTCTTAAACATTCATAAAACATGAGACAGAAAGAGAGACAAGAGAGAATTAGAAAGGCTCTGAAAACTTTCCTTTAGGACACTGTGTGCTCCAGTCATGACTCCCATCAAATTTGATGTGAGCTGAAGCAGCACGAGAGGGTTACCCTGCTTGTTTGGGTCCCTTGTGTTACATCATGTTCGAATCTCCTGGGACGCTCTTCCTGTGCCCAGTGCATGTGGAAGCTGCCACATAGCCATTACTATTGTCCTTCCCTGGATCGCCCTCTGTTTTTCCTTGTATTAATTTGAAAATGTTCTTACAATGACTGAAACGACAGAAAAATAAAAAAAAAATGCATGTATGTCTAAGAACCCTCTTAGTTTCCCAAGCTGCTTCAGCAGAAGAGGAACATAGTCAGTAACCTGTTGAGGTACCACAGCTGAATTTTTCTGGTGTTTTTTCTGCTTCACAGAGCTGGGCAAGTTTCTGCATTGCCCGATATATCAATAGGTCTTTCAGCTGATACATACCTATTTTGAAAGCTTGGCTGTAAACAGAAATTACATCAGAAAGATGTGACCATCGTCTTTTTTCATTGCTCCCTCCTTTGTTTTCCAGTAAAGATAGTAAACCTGAACTCATCCAGCGGGAAGCGTCCCTGTGGTCTCACTGTGTGTCACTGCAAGGAGAAGGGCATATCTCTAAGCAAAAGGAACAGGGAAATACAGGGACATTTAGAAAAATAAACCTGATGGATTTCATTTTGTGGACATTGTTTTGAAAGGATCCCTTTGAGGTTACTAATACGTAGTACGGGTGCAAACACTGAGGCAAAGAAGCTATTTCCTTGTTGCTGCTCACTGTTTTAAAACTCCCAGGCCCCTACCTCCCTTGCCATCCCCAAAATATTTTTTATCCACTCCTGCTTTGAAACAGCAGGGAGAGGTTTGAGTGGAGCCCTGGTTTGCATGCGGAAGTTCTTGCTTTAATCAGAGAGTAAAAATGTTTGCAGGGTTTGCATAGCTACAAGGAAAATGGTAGCTTTTGTAGGGACCCATCAGTTGCTCCCCTGGCAGCGTGGCCGGGCAGCCTGAGCGAGGACTCTCTTTCAGAGTGGGGTTAGTGACGTAAAAGCGTGTCTCAGAGTAAACACGCTGCTCTTCTCTTACTCTGTACAAAATACATTGTTTACTTGAAGACCATGTCCTGACTGGAGATAAATGCTGGGGCATCCCATGACTGCAGTTTACTTTGTCGGGTGCTTTCCTGGATCTTCAAGAAACCTGTTTTGAGTCCTATATACAATTGAATAGAGCTGGGAAGGTAGAGATGCCCATGAATAGCCCTTTGGCTGTGGGCTCCTGGTGCCTGGGCTTGTGTACCGTGATGCTTGCTGGTGTCTACCCCTGCCCAGCAGTGCCCTGCCTCTGCCACTATGACCACCCCTGTGGTGCTCTGCGAAGTGTGACTTTGAGCAGCATGAGCCTGCTGGGAAAACAATGGCTTGTCTTTTAGCTGTGGACATTTAGATATGCATTTAATTAGAATGAAAATGTAAATGATATTTAAACCCTCTCCCTTTGAAGTTCAGAGAGGCTTAAAAATTATCGCAGTAATTAGGCAATAGTTTTGATTATATATGAAACGAGACCAGGCTTTATGGGAGGTGACGGAGCCCCCAGCAAGTCAGTCTGTGAATCTATCTGGTGCAGCAATCTGAAGTGGAGTTTTCATCCGAACTGGTCTGATGAGTGCTGTAAGACGTGCAGTCTCTGTGGGCATTAGCATGAAATAGAAAGCTATCTATTCAGCTGGGGTTTAAAAGCTGTGTTGCAGCATGTGTACCAGCTGTGGAGCAGCAGCAGGGTGGGTTCCTAGGCTGTGCACCCCCTCCAAGGCCCTCTGCAGCTGGGAGCCGGTGATGCCAGGCAAGGAGCCGGCCTGAGCCGTGATGCCGGGGCAGGCTCAGCCTCACTGCTGAGGAGTATTGCCAGTCCTGGCTAAGAAAACCAGCTGAGGTACACGGATATGTTCAGAGCCCAGGAAGGAAAACCAGTTTGCGTTTTAGCTGGCAGGGAAATCTCATCAGTAAAATGGTTTGGAAGGAGCTGGTTATTAGTGTGCTCGTGCTATCTTCCCATGTGTTGTACTTCCTTCTAAGTATCCTTCATCCTTGCACTTTTTGCTCCGGTCAGGGTCTTGTTTCCACCTGCCTGCCTTGTCACTGCTGCGTCCCTATCAGCTTTCCCTGACTGCATCTCATTCCCTTCAGCAATTATACCCTGTGTGCACCAGGTACCTGAAGAGCAAGAAGCAATGCTGCCAGGAGCGTGTTGGGGAAGTTAGAATTCAAGAGTGCTTTTTCCTGCCAGCAGATCCAACTTGCCTTACTTCCCACCCTCCGGAAATATTCCCCTAGACTAGTGTAATCAACACAATTAGCATTTCAGAATTCTCAGCTTGCAGGTACTGGTTTCAGAAAAGATAATGGTAATCTTGTACAATGTTGAGCCATCCAGTTGGCATTGATTTGCTGTTAATCCTCTGTTCAAGCTGCAAACCAAAATGTATTTTTTTCTTTTCAGTTTTGTGTACAAAGTAAATAATCCTGAATGGCACAGGCTACATTAAAGATGACGATACCAAAATTAGTCTGTTTCTTTTTTTTTTTCTCTTATACATGTTGGGAATTTGGAGTTGCTTTTTGCACGGTTTCTCCTCCCACAGCTTGGCTTTATATTAGCTGTCTGATTTAGCTGGTACTGCTGTAGCTGCTGCCAGAGAGACCACAGAGTGAGAGCTGCCATAAGTCACAAGCCCTGGCTGTTCCAGATACCCATGTCAGGATGAAGAGGTTACTCATCTTGAAAAGAGAAGTACATGAAAGTTTGATTTTAAGTGTTTTTAAGAGTGTCTGCAGCCTGTGAGCATTAGAGCTGGCTTTGCCTGAAAGAGTTTGAACAGACTTGTCAGGATCCTTTGCTTGCAATGACCACAGCATCATTTCACAAGTTACTAATGTGGCTCATGTTGCCATGGGGCAGTGCAGTGACAAGGTGCAAGCTGGTATGGCCACAACCCTGGTACACACCCCGTGTCCTGGGTGGGCCAGGGCAGACCCTTGGGGTGCTGTGAGCTGTGGCATTGGGATGGTGTTGGAGGCAAAGTGGTTAACACTGGTTTAGGGAGAGCTGTTCACTGGTGCAGGCACTCACTCTGGGCCAGCGTGGACCTGTCCTCCAGCAATCTTCCAGCTTTGGAGTAGTTAATCCCAGATACCTTCTTTTTCGCTCAAAGACATGTTTTCCCTGTGACGCTCCCCTCCCTTGCAGCTCAGTCAGGACTGAGTCCCCGATGCCAATGCACTTGCGTGCATGCAGCTCAGTTGCCTTCTGTTTTGCCTCACCCTGTGATCTAAAATCCCCCCTTAATACTAGGTAATATATCTTTCTCTTCTTCCTTCCTGTGAGCTTTCGGAACCCTCTTTTCTTCAAAGGAAGCCGGGCAACACTGGCCAGTGTTTTCAAATCTGAGCATCTGCAGCTGCTCATCCTTCCTGGAGATTCAGAGATGTCGAGGTACGGCTCAGGACACCTGATTGTAGGAAAACCCTGACAACCTGTACAGCTTATACTATACAGTCCATGTTGCATGTTCCTATTGTCCATACCCTTGTGCTGTGCATCCCTTGTCTTTTGCTTTCCGCTCTCACTGTCCTGATTTTCAACCCTCAGCCTTTTCCTGGCCAGACTGTTGCCCTTGTTTGGGGCTGCCGTGTCGGGGGTGAAGCTCTGCATGAGTGCACTGGCAAGGACTCAGGGAATTAGGCTCTAGGCCCGATTTTGGCCAGGAGCAAAGCCCACTGAAGTTAATGGGACTCTTGCTGTTGACAGAAAGGGCTTTGGAACAGACCTGGGCTTTGACGTTCTTCAGAGCTGTGGTTCCAACGTGAACCTTTGGCACTGCTTGAATAGTAGATAATTATTTTTATATATCCTTTCCAAAGCCCACAACTTGTGTTGGCAGTCACTGCTCCTAAATGCGCGGCACTGAGCCTGGCAGCCTGAAATGAAGGGACAAAAGCAATGACATAAGCTTCATGTGGCCAAGGGGAATCATTTCCATTTCATTGCATCCAACTTGATGTAAAAGGAATCGCTCATCAGCAGCGTTTCCGATCCTGGAGAAGGGGAGGCTTTGACAGAATCCATTAGTGCCTGTCTAAAAAATAAAGTGTGTTATACACAATACGTTTATGTGTTTCCAAAGGGAAGGGATGGAGTGTATTTCTTCTGGTTGTTTCTTTTCTGTTATTGCACCATTTAATATCACTTTTCTCTAGCAAAAGAGAAATCTGTACTTTCATCTATCTTTGCTACAAAACAAGGACTGCTTAGGGATGCAGAGGAGACATTTGTCACTTACCATCACTCTGGCCTTTCAGAGAGCTAAGACCAGCACCAGCCCCTTCATCCTTTGCAAGGTGCCCTGAAAGCACTCAACCACAGTTTCTGTCCTGAAACACTTCTCCAGGGCAGGTGCTCGCTCACTAGGAAGACCCTGCGGTAGAATCTCTGTAAATTCACAGTTGTGCCTATTTTCATTTTCCTTTTTTTGTAATGTTTTCTGCTATTTGGGAAATCATCTTGTTTGGGTTCCCACACACCATTTTCTGTGCAGTTTACTTTCTTTCAGGATATTTTCTCTGCGTTATAAGCTTCTGAACTTTTCCATAATGTAGAAAATATTTTAAGGAGTTTGTCTTATGGATGCCCATAGACTTTTTATTTCTACTCATAGAAGTGAAGCTTTGTAGTGCCTACAGCAGTGGTTTGGAAGGGACTATGTCAATACACTGATATTTTGTGCATTTTAAATCTGTTTGTATGGTGGTGGGAGCACACATGCAAGAAGGAGACTCAGCACTGCAATACTTGCAAACTTTCTAAGGCAAACTAGAGCTTAGTGCAGAACCATGCATCTCACTTTTATGGACATCTGCTGATCTTTTACTACTGTTTGCTCAATGGGAAGCATGCTTTGGGTTCCAGCTCTACAGTGGCAGTTAAGTATTGCCTGTGGTCTCCATTGCTACAAGCTGGTGCTGTTTACATGCTACTGCCATCCAGGTGGTGGAGAGGATGCTAAAAGCATGGCATACTCATCATAAATTCAAGGCTTAGTACTGGACTGCATGTGTATTAAATCCCATATATAAACACATGGCTGGAAGCAGTGGAGGATGAAGGTTTCATCATTAAAAGGCATTTTACCAGGCGATGGCTGCTACCCATGGGCATGCCTGCTTTTAATGAGCTGGGAAAAGCAAGGGATTATTGGAATCTATGGAGTGTCCTCATTCTACATTTTGCTAGCCAACGAGTTTGCATGGCTGTGGTGAACTCTGACATCTGCTATTTCCAGATGCATTCTGAAGTGGAATTCAAATAGGTGTGGGTTAGGCTATGCATGAAAGAAAGTGCCAATGCTAAAGAATTATATAAAATATTCAGCTTTGATGTGCAGCCCTAAGATCGTCATATAATAATAAACACAAAAAGTGTTAATTATTTTATTTCTGCCAACTTGAAAAACAAACAGAAAGATCCTTTCTGGCCAGGTACTACCATTGCCAAATACACATTTCAGATAAACTTTGCTGTGTTTACATTTCTAGATAATAAAATTCTTTGGTTTATGGACTGCCAGGAGATAGAAAGCTGAGATTAAAGTCTCAGATTTGATTGAGTTTGTCGTAAAGTAAAGGTAACCATGAAACAATGACTATTTAATAAATTCTTAGTTATTAGTGTATTTTAGAGAGGTTTGAGCTTTTGTCAGCCTTACTCACTCCACTTTTCTTTGTAATATGTTGGGCTATATGTAATTTCTGTTAAATCTGTTCATTAGTTTGTTGGAGGATGAAGGTGAGTAATTCTGTTTTTAAGGAGCGTATTCCACGATGACAGTGGCACAAAAGTCTGCTTTGATTTCTGCCTTCTGGAGTTTTCTTTTATAGGAAACTTACATAAAATAATATTGCCAGGATAGAAATCCAATGTGCAGGGATTATGCTTGTAGTGCATGCCCCTCGTCCTGTGTGCCTTCCCAGCTGTCCAGAATCCTCTTTGTCAATCCACTGATGTGTTAGTCATTAAGAGTATTTTTTAATAATCTTTCCACCTTATTGTTGATTAAACTTGGCTGCAACAGCTTTGTAAGAACCTTTTCTGATTTCTTTAAAGTATTTATGTAGCTTTCATTACTGCATTATCTCAGCATTTCAGCATCTTCACCCCTACTCCACTATGTACACGTAAGTGCTGTTATTCCCACTTTGGTAAAAGAAACTTGAGGACAGGGTGAGAAAAGCCATTGGTACAAGGGTTTTAGGAGCCAACCCCGCCAACAGGTCTTCCTCCTCAGTCAGTCCTGTGTTTCATTTTCTCAGGCTAGCCAGGTAGCAGTGGCTTGGGCTGCCGAGGTCCAGGCTGTCTGTTCAAGCCACTCTTAGCAGGATGCCTACACGTCCCATCTGCCATCATGACTTGTGTTTTTAGAGCTCTTTCAGGAGACTCCTGCATTCATCAGGTTTGCTGAAGCCAAGCAGATGGTGGCTGTGAGAACTGGTGATAGCTGAGCCTTGCCTATGTGGGTGTATTCATCTGTGTGAAGGTCTGCTCCAAAGAGTAAAGTGTAGCCAGGGTTCCTCCTGTGTTTCATCACTCTCAACTGAAGCCATCTCACATCTGCCAAAACATGATAGAGACTTTTTATAGCTGTGTTATAAGACCTTTGAAAAATCAGATTGTTGGAGCCTTTTTAGCAGAATAACGGATTGGTTGTGCGCCTATAGTAGATAGCTGTATATGGTAGGTTTGTCAGACAGTGGAAGGGCATAATGTATTACTGCTCCATAAAATACTACTTCCTAATATTATTTTACTCACATTTCTGGCAGTAAACATTTGAAACGTCCATAGAATATTTCACCTGTGAATCACAAACACATATCATATATTAGGGCTTAATTCAATTCCCAACAAAGACAAGGACAAAATTTCCACTCTCTTCATTGCACTTGTTGCAGATCCTCAAAGCAAATGTTGTCTGATGAAAGTAGAATAGATACTAATTTGGGCCCACAAACCCACAGATTGTTTCCACTTTCCACAAATTTCTAAATGAATAGATGATCGGATCCCATGATGCTGCTCTCAGACTCACTGGTGATATGAAAGAGGCGCTTGTCCAGCAGGCTGCATAGCCATGCTGCTCTTTTGTTCCCTGTACTACACATGCCCAACTTCTTTTTACTCTGTTTTTTTTTTTTCAGTGCTCTGAAACAGGGCTGCACAAAGCTAGACTGGCTGTTAAAACACAACTTAATTTTGCAGCTATACGTCTGTGCCTGGTTTTCTTTTGTGCTGCCTGTGGAACAAGGAGGCTGTGTGGTATCTGACACTGGGCTTTTTGCAGTGATTTATTAACTGTGTCAGAATAGCTGTTGTGAATGCTGGGAAGCTCTTGCATATTGTGACAGTTGATATTGATTATGACAGTTTGTAGACTCTAGTGTGTTGTCAGACAGTGGATTGTATTTTGTCTTCTTACTATACATACCATGGGCTATAGATCATAGTGTTTTCTTAAGAAAAGGACCTATTGTCCAGCATTCTCGCTGGTATGAGGCAACTTCTGTAGTGTATTGTGCAACAAATAGCAAAATAGTTCAGGCACCCTATGGAATAGGCAGGAAAATGTCAATTGCTTTAGGGGAAAAAAAATTGTGAATAGTTTGTGCTGCTTCTGTCCTTCCAGGAGAATGAGCTGTGCAGTGGACAGAAGCGGGTAAAGAGTCTGGGGGTGTTGGTTATGAACATGCGGTGCATCCTGCATTGTCTGTTGGCCAGAAATCCACAAACTGTGCAGGAGGAGAAGGTTGCAATAAGGATTTTGGCTACCAATCATTTTTACAGGTTGATTTACGTGTTCATGGAGGCCAAAACTACATGTTTCTAGACTGAGTCTGAGGAAGAGGAGATAAAGATTTCTGCAAACTTGGTAGAAAGTGAAAGCCAGTGTGTGAGCTGCTTCTAGAGGCACATCAAACAGACCACTCCCATAATGACCTCTTCTGACTATTTGGTTTTAGCTAGGCAGTAGGAAAGTAACACACAGGAGAAAAGATTTTTCTGTTTGCCTAAAAGCTCAGCAGCTGAGCTTTTACAGACAACCTGATCAAGAGGAGGGAATCAAAAGCCATTTGTTTAATTATGGTGCTGTAATTTAATATATTGCTACGCTTCCAACAATACATTTCTTTTTAAAACAAAGCAGCACTTGAAGTGTAGGGGTGACGGTGAGTAGGAGAGGAGTTATTCTGATTTTTCTGTCTTGAAAGGCCTTTTATAAGTAACCATACTGGCTCATAACCTTATACTTTGAAATAATAAACCTTAGGAAAATGACCTGTAGCAATCCATGCTATTAGAATTTTGATCTTAACATGGGTTTTATATTGATTCAAGTGCAATTTCTACTGCAATTTTACATTGATGTGATTCAAAATCCATTTCCACCCATACCTTATGGTTTAATTTAAATAAATGCAATAGCAGGTCACTTACGAAATGATTACTTATAGATGCTTTAGGCTAAGAGTATGGCACTGAGCTGGGACCTAGAGGAATTGGACTGAGTTCTTTATCCCTCTGTGGGCCTTATATTGGCCATTCAAACCAGTTCATCTCAATCATGAGATGAACTCACCCCCATTTCTGTTTGATTATTTACACTATGAGATCTTTGAGAAGCAACATTTACTGTTGGAAGCCAGTCTTGATCTCTCCTGGGTTTTCTAGATGCAGCTGTTAATACTAACTGTATTTTCTGTAATGTGATCTGTATTTTCCTAATGAGTCTTAATGTTAGCAAGGAGACAGAATTAAAGTGAGTGGTTTGGTTTCAGTGATGATGCAACTTCCCATTCCATGCTCACAATGAATTTGGATTCATTATAGCACTCACTGTGTCATAATTATGTTTCATAATGATAGAATGCTCTAGAGTTTCTGCATTCACAGCACTTCGGTAACCCTCAGGGTGTGCTGAGATTTTACAGTGGCATCTCTTAGTCTAGGTAGTAGTGCTCTTTTTATGTATTTATGGGTTTTACTGCAGAACGCTGACAACAATGTCAGAAATGCTTTAAATGAAGCATAAACGCTGCTTTTCATTACAGACATATTTTAATTGATTTTTTTTCTGATTTTGTTAAAAGCTTTTTTAAGAAATTAGGCGTGAGGAATGAAGAAGTCTGCTCACTTGTTTCCATAGGTTACCTTTGTATAAATCTCTGGTAACAATTCTCTGTCTGTGCATAGTTCAGGCTTCTTAAGCCTGAGACCATGCCTGGAGAAGATAGTTTTAGTGTTTTTCTGTGAAAAGTGACAGTTTCCCAGCACCAGTTGTAGACCAGCAGTGATTTGTATGAAAATCCATTCTGTTGCTATCAGAAGAGGCCCCTTCCCCTTGGCCATCTCAGGGCTGTCCATTTTGGTCGCTAGCCCTTGCCAGTCATTTGCCTATGATGTTCTCCAGGCATTCTGGGTTCTTCGAGATGTCTCTGGTCCTTTGAGTTGCAGTCCTTAAAAGAATGTGCTTTCTTTTCCTGAGTAAAGGCCTTGGTAATCACTGCAGAAGGTGGATGCATCCCCTCTCCCATCCCAGTGCCCTGATATGCCACGTATGTCCATTTTGTTTCCAGGAGACTGTGAGAGCCACCTTATCTATAGGCTGAAGACAGCTTTCTGACATTGCTGTTATCTTCCTCTCTTCCCTTCAGATGGTGTTCACAGCGTTACAGCAGTCTGCACCCTGCGTGTCACCATCATCACAGATGACATGCTCACCAACAGCATCACAGTGCGACTGGAGAACATGTCCCAGGAGAGGTTCCTTTCTCCCCTCCTGTCTCTGTTTGTGGAGGGGGTGGCAACAGTGCTCTCCACTGCCAAGGATGGCATCTTTGTTTTCAACATCCAAAATGACACAGACGTCAGCTCCAATATCCTGAATGTGACCTTCTCAGCTTTGCTCCCTGGTGGCATTCGAAACAAGTTCTTCCCTTCTGAGGACCTGCAGGAACAGATCTACCTCAACAGGACGCTGCTGACCATGATTTCCACGCAGAGGGTACTCCCTTTCGATGACAACATCTGCTTGCGTGAGCCCTGTGAGAACTATATGAAGTGCGTCTCCGTCCTGAAGTTTGACAGTTCAGCCCCGTTCATCAGCTCCAACACCGTCCTGTTCCGCCCTATCCACCCCATCAATGGGCTGCGGTGCCGATGCCCTCCAGGCTTCACCGGCGACTACTGCGAGACAGAGATTGACCTCTGCTACTCCAACCCTTGCGGGAACAACGGCCTGTGTCGGAGCCGAGAAGGGGGTTACACTTGTGAATGCCATGAGGACTACACTGGTATGTGTTTATCTTATCTTTGACCCATGATATATGAGTTAGACCATCAGCCAGGGCAGCTCTGTGTCAAGATGAAATTGCTGACATTCTTAGTCAAAGAGAGAAAAACTCCTGGCTCTGCCTTCTCGTCAGGAGAAGGCTTGTGAGTGTCACGCGTCACTTAGGGTAAGTCCCATATCTCTGTGCATGCATGGTGGTAGGAACCATGACTTACTTGCTCCAGATCATGCAGGGGGCCCAACAGCTGCTGAAGCAATTTGCATTGTGTGAATTTCTGCTCGAAATGGTTTGTGCAAACTTATTTCTTCTGTCTGGAAGGAAAAAAACTTGGACACATCCCCTGATTCATGGTTTTGTACTTCTTGGCCCCTTAGCAGTCCCCCTGTACCGATATTGTGGGGTGCACAACCTTGGTAGGACATCGTTAGCCCTTGGTCATCAGCAAGCGCAGACCATGAGGATGGTTCATGATCCTAAGGAACTGCAATAATACACATTTATGGGAAATATTGCAAGTCAGCTCCAGTTTGTAAATGTCCAGATAAAGTCCAGAAGGACATAGCTACTTCCAGGCCTGTCTCCAGCAGCCTGCTGAGGAACGTACTTTCCCTCATTGTGGACTTGACTGCTAATAAAGATCAAAGTACTGTTTCTGAAATACTCCTGAGAGGTTATGAAAGAATATTAGCTGAATGTTTTCTGGTGCTTCGGTAAAGTCAGTGGGATTATTTATGTGTTTGAAATTGCATACAAGTTAAAAGTTTTGCGGTGATGTGCTGCCGGCTGTAATTTGCGCTGACGGCTCAGCAATGTCTTCTGTGACCCCCACAAACAAGGGGTGATACAGCGGGGATGTTCCCAATGCTGCTTCTCATTCCTGAAGTTATAAAAAATTGAAAACATCAATTATTTAAGTCTCTATGAAAAAAATCTTGGTAATAATGCATGCCTACTGGGCTGGATCCAGCCCTCTACGTTAAAGGGGTTTCC
Source organism: Dromococcyx pavoninus (assembly GCA_033558185.1). Lineage (NCBI taxonomy): Eukaryota > Metazoa > Chordata > Aves > Cuculiformes > Neomorphidae > Dromococcyx > Dromococcyx pavoninus. Next base: position 2,297,688 of record JAUMJL010000735.1, read on the forward strand.
TTCACTTTCTATGGCTTTTGGCTCAGGGCTGTAATTAAAAATGTGACAGTGGAAGGAGTCAGGAGTCAGTTAGCAGGGACATGGCAGCAGCAAGTGAACAAGGCTTCCCCCAGCAAGGGGGACAGGAGATGCTCCCTGAGATCACAGCAGGGCTTAGGGCAGCAGGACCTTCCTAGAGATGGAGACAAACTTTTTGTCTGACCAGTGAAACACTGAACAGAGCTGTGAGATAGCTGGATATTTCGTCTTTGTTGAGGAGTTATTTCCTGCCAGGCTTCTCATGAATGACTTTCACAATTAAATACATTATAAAGTCCATTATCCATTACATACTGCTAATGCACACTATGTGCAGCATTGAGCATCACCAAATAGATTTAATGACCAGTTAATTTAATTTAACATGCTTATGTACTATTACACTGTAAACAGGAATAGTTAGAAGTAGGAAGTTGCATTAAACAAAGATATGTATATAAGTAGAGTCAATTCATCTGTGTCATAAGTTTTGGAATGACATTCCTACATCACGTTTTGAGGGTCTCTTGCTAGAAATCTTCAGGGGAGAAAAGCTACATATACTTTAAAAATGAAAGAGAATAATTTTATATTAATAATTGATGAATAATTTAATAATTAACGCTGTAATCTGTACAGACATGGCACATATTTAGAGAAGAGGCATCATTATTCATACACACAGAAAAATTTGATCTGTAACTGTATTTTCAGTGCATAGTTGTTGAGCTAAAAATTAACTGTCCTTCTGCCAGGATATTAAAATGAAGTTAAGGAGTGAGCACTGCTTATAGCCATGTCATCTTTAGGTTTCAGAGTTAACTACGCTTCAGTGACACACTTTATTATTTGGAAGGACATTTCGGGTCATGGTTGCGTCACATTTGCCAGGGGAAAACACACCCAGCCATGATCAAGAGACCTCTGGAATCCCTTATCCTGTGAATTGATACAAATATTATTGAATATTTCAGGTTTATTGCTGCATGAATACAGTGGAAATTTAGCATCTACTCTGCTTTTGGTTTATGTTACATTAGTGCTTTTAGGCTCCATGTTGCATGACAGTGTTTTTTCCATCAAACCTGACACACTTATCACGTGTAGTGGTCGTTAGTTGGTTGATTTTCGTCCCCTTTACAGAATAAGGTGGAAAATGCTATCAACAAATAATCTATTATCAGAAATAGTTCATAAAGATGCATTATTGAATCTTGTCCCAGTCTCCTTCAAGAACTGTTATTTTATCTATGAGTTTTGTCCTTTCTTTAAATACATTCATATCTATTTACAAGTTCAGTTTATTTCTGTTAATCATAATATTGTGGTTTTCCCTTTTGTATAAATATGGATTGTTTACAGTAATCTAGATTATCTATTTAATATTTAAATAGTGTAGTCTGATTTCAATAGCAGCAGGGTGTATTGGCTAATGGAATACAGAGATTGTAAATCAGAATTGAGAAGACAGTTGCTAAAGCTGAAAGTTGGGAGATTCTGGTGTTACTAAACCATTACCGCGATATTAACTCAGTATAGTGACATACCAGTATGAGGTCCTTAGGAATCTTGGAATGAATTGTAAAAGATGAAATATGAATGGCAATAGTCAATGAAATGCAGCCTGCTCTGGAGCTCTCATATTTCTCTTTCCCAATTAAGAGCCTGCGTAGAAAAATAATTACAAGAAAATACTAAGATCTGTCATCTCTCGGGGGATCTACACTGCAACTCGATGAGAAATCACTACACAATCATAACCCTGAACTGAATCTATCCACCTGGTCACCAGTAAATATAGAGTGTTTATTTCCTGTAGAAGATAATTATGTCCTATCTTAATCAGATGGGATTTCCCCCCATTTTTCCACCCCGCTTTGAAGCCCTCCATTTGTTTTGATGTAATTGTTAGTCATTTATACATGATGAAAGTTTCTCTGTCTTCAGAAGTCTTCTGTTACAGGCACAAAGGTAAAATGAGCTTCTACAAGGTATTTCTGAAACCTGACTACTGGCTAGTTTGAGGTGATTTGGAATTAGATTCACTTCCTGTGATGTAAGGAGGTGAGTGAAGAAGGACATATATATTTTTAGTCATGTTTTTTTCAGAATAGCTACCCCTTTAACTTCTTCTCTTTGTATACAAATTAGTTTGGAGAAGTGAACAATGTACACACTAACAGTCCTGCCAATAATGACAGGGAGCTATATGCATGACTAAGGGGTTAATGGATGTAATTTAAGTTAAACAAACAAATTTAATGAACTTGAACACTGTGGAAAGCCCATGTGATTTTTCCAGCTGTATTTCATGTATCTTTGAGGGCTGCAGAAGTAGCTGAGATGAACTGTTGGTGAAAAATGGCTGCAGCGGTTTCCAAATGAGCTGAACTTCCAGCCCCATGCTGGTGCCTTGTATAGGACTTACCACTGCAGCCATGTTGCCATGTTTTGGGTGTGAATTCCCACGATACCTACCCTGCAGTGAGCAAGTGGCTCCTGTCATTGTTAAGTCCTCCCACAGCTCTTGCTGCAGTTTGATGCCCAATCATTCTGCTCAGCAGCCACCACAACTGTTCTCCTATATGGTTGTGCTCCCAAAAAGTGACATCTAATTTGCACAGAACAAAAGCACTCCAAGGGGGAAAAAAAACCCTCAACCCCTGAAACAAGGAGGAGATGTTCCCACAGTTCTCCTTAGCACAGGGCATTTTCTCTGCCTCCTTTGCTACCTAACCCCTGGCAAGGAGCAATTTCTAGGGAAAAAGGTTGTCACAGATATTCCCATATCCTTTGCATCTCTCCTTGGATTTCACTTCAGAGAGAGGACAAATCTTAAGTGGTTGTAAATCTTCTAGTAATCAAATACAGCAATTAAAGATCTTTTATGTGGTACACTATTTTCCTCCTAATTTATTTTTGTGATACCATATTGGAATGAGAAATCATGACATCTAACTTGGCTGCCATGAATTCTGACTTTGTGTAATGAGAAGATAACTATAACTGTTCTCACAGCGTCATGCTAGAAGTCTCTATTCACATTGTTTAGTAAATTCTCAGCATTTGGCTTTTGCAAACGACATATAGCAGTAAACATGAAGATTTATTTCTGCGTTATCTTTACTTATATCCATTCTTCAGATAATAATTTCCCTGCTTGGTCTGATATGAGATTCTCATTTTTCAGGTCAGAGAGATTTATTTGGGAGAATTTCAGCTTTCAAGCAGAGATACTTGGCAGCCAGGGTAACCATAATAAATGTTTTTATCTTGGGAGGGACGGTCTGCAATTCCACTCTCCGTTACAGTGTGGGTCAGAGGTGTGTAACAGCCAAAATCCTGTGCAGCAAACCTTCATTTGATTCCTAAAGGTTTCTTACTGCATCTTTAGCTCCTCATTGAGCTTATGAAAGGCTGTGTGGTTTTGTGACAGAAAGGCTGAGTAAAGGTTGTAGGGATTTCAAACAGCTGTGACCAGGTTGGTCTTTAATACAAAACACCAGATAAGAAATTCTGTTCCAAACACTGCCATAAATGTAGGGATGTTGTTCAGGGTGTGGTACAGCTTTGTGGGCCATCTCTCTGTGATACTTCACTCAAATATTAAGGCAACGTAGTGAAGGTACTAAAATGTTTTGTGTCATTGTCACCTTAACAATGTTCCGTAGTCCAGGTCTACAGAGTTATGCTGCTGCATTCCAGGTGCATTTAGATAACAAAGAGATGAAAACAGCCTAGGCAAGGTCTGATACTGTAAAAAAATAGTATATTCATTTTCAAGAGTTTAAATATAGTTGCAGTTACTAGGTGCTGGGTGATTTGCACCATTTTCAGAGTTTAAAGGCTGCATTTTTTCCCATTGTCAAAAAGTCTTAAAAGTTTTGTATGAAGTTTTTCTGCTGAGTTTGGATGTAGGAGAAGTCGAGGCAGTGTGCTGACTGTCAGCCTTTTAATAATTTTCCTTGTTTCTCAGTGCCTCAGAGGAGAATACCTGATTGCCTTTCCTTGGGGTTTCTGTATGGCAATACTGTGACAAAGCATATGTAGGCTATTTGTACCCTGGTGATGGTCTGTACAGTGTTGAAGGTCTAGAAATTTTTCTTTTTTTTTTCAGTAGTGCAACACCGTGCCATTATTTTGACGTTTGTAGTGAAACTAGGTCTTTGTAACTCCAGCACAATTTCCATTTGATTGTTTTGGACCTGTTGCTTTCTGCAGCTGAGATAACTTTCTCACTCTGGTGGGAAGTTAAATGAACGGATGCTTACAAGATGCTTCCTTGTAATTACTACTCCTCAGTTAGTCCTCTGCACAGATGTCCTAACACAGTTTTTTCCATCAATCTTCAGTTTTCTCTGTCTCATCAGCATGACACTTTTGAGAGAAAAGTCCTCTTCGGCCTTTATTTGAATAAGCAGATGTCTGCATTGACGTAGACATAGCAAGCTGTGTTCCTGCTGTTGGCAGGAGTGGGGTACAGTCAGATACCTCTCTTCCTTCCCAGCCTGTGGCCCCTTCCATGTCTCCCTCCGGAGGCTTGCAGCACTCGGGACTGTTGATGGGTACCCTGTAAGCAAGTGCAGTGGACAGTCCAGAAGCAGAGCTTAACTTCTTCAAACATTTTTCAGAGCATAACTGTGGCAAAAGTAGGACAAGCCTATCTTTTTCCCTTTTTATGATCTTTACCACTCAGCTACGTACTGCGAGACATAGTGTCTCATAAATCTTATTGTTGGTGCTTTGAAGTTTCCCCGTATGACCATTCCATTTACCCATGCCAAAGAGCAATGAACCCCAGATGATGTCTCATGAGCTGACTTGATATCTAAAAATATGAGGAAACCATATAACCTATTCTTTACAATTAGCCATGGATAATAAGTCTTCCCTTGGCTTTTGAGCAAGTGCATGCTGCATTTGAAGAGCACAGCGGTCAATTGTGATATTTGCTTCCTGTTCTCTCCTTTTAATACGATGTCAGTTTTGTGTCATGAATTCCTGAAAATATGTATTAGTTTTGGACATTCAGATTAAGAGGTATCACCTAGCAGAATTCTTGTTTTGGAGTCTATATATTTTATCAGAGAACTATGACTTCACATCATTGCTAACCGTACCTTTCCAAAATACTTTTCATCTAAGGATTGCTGTGGACTCAGCAAAAATTACTAATAGCAAAGAAAGCCTGTGAAAAGAAAGTGAAGGCAAGAAGCTGCCCTCGCCCTCCCCAAAGTGGTGGGAAGCTGAGGCACAGAATCTTCATCTCTTCCAGGTCACATAAAAACAGGCAGTGGGGAAGTCCAGAGCTACTGAGGCAGCTCCTCTGGGCCATTCCTGGAAACCTGAGGGTGATCCCCGTGAAAGACATTTCTTTCCTGACACAGACTCCCGGCAGAAGACTGTGTGCCCGTTTGCCTGCTGTATTTAACTCAGAGATTTATTGTGCATGTTAAAAAGGGTCCTTGATTGTTTTTATAGCAATGCTAGCTGTTAATGCATGCAGGGCTGGGGCCAGAATGCCACAGCCTTATGGGTGGACTCAACTGGTGATGAGTTGGATTTGAGGCTACATCCTCGATAGCACAACTGCATGACTGCTTGCTCCAGAAGATAATTGAAACAGTAAAACCAGAGTAAAGTTACTTTTTTGTCACAGCATCATTTAGGTTAGAAAAGACCTTTAAGATCATTGAGTCCAACCATAAACCTAATACTGCCAAGTCCATCACTAAACCATGTCCCTAAGTGGCACATCTTCACATCTTTTAAATACCTCCATGGATGGTGACTCACCCACTTCCCTGGGCAGCCTGTTTGTATAACACAGTTAAAAGCTGAAGTCTATTAAACTTCTAAAGACTATCATGTTTCTGTTGATTGTATTCCTGTCCATGTAACAAAGTTACAGGAGATGAATGTTGGAAATCTAGAGTTTATATCAGATTCACTGGACTCAGTGATGAGGTCTGCCATTTCTATATGTTGATTTTTAATTGGAGGATATGTCCTTTAGCTAAAGTTCAACCTATGCTCACTTGTCAGGATGCAAAAAGCCTTTTCTAATTGGATTGCTGTGGTGTATTTGTTGATGATTTATTGCTCGAACGGTATAAGTGGCCTGCAGCCTTCACATCAATCTGCCATGCCTTTTCCTAATCCCAGGAAGAAAGTTTTACCACATTACTGTCATCCTGATGTGCATAAACAAACTACTGTTTAAAGTTTGAAAGTTTTCCCAGTTATGTACAAACATTCCTTGCCCATTGCACCAAGATGCTGCATGTGAGATGATCTTTAATTCAGCCAAACTGCTGCAAATGCTGGGGGTTGGATGCTTCTTCTGGAGCTTCACATCTTAACCTTCTTGCCTGTGGAAATACTTAGGCTGATCAAAGTCCTTTGCTGTCAGGGAGAAACCTAGCTACAGACATTCTGTGGGCTTTTTAATTAGTTTTATAATGGTTTGACAAGACTTCTGTTCTTACTGGGTGCTGTCACAGTGGAGGTGTGATAGGTGCTTTCTGAAAGCAAGCAGCAGATGACACACCAACGTAATCCTGGTTTCAGAAGCTGCCTTAGAAATTCATCTCCAATATACTTATGAATTCATTTACTCCAAACTGTTCAGGGTCTAGGAGGTCCTCCTTAGTGATTACAGCTTATCTTGCCTTGCTCCTTCTTGAGACAGCTAACTGGTCTGTTCTTCTTTTCATTTACCTGCTCCCCTCATTAGTCACCTGCAGAGTTTATCATTGGTGATTTTACATCTTGTTTCCTGATGTTGGTAATTTCAAGTACCATACAGCTAAAATTCAGTGTCCAAAGAACTTGGGCAATAACCTTTTTGAGGATGATTCTGTGCTTGGTATTACATTTTTACACCTACTTGCTTTTAATGCAATTCATGTCTGTTGTTAGATTGCATTACAAAATGGGGAGAAGGTGGGTTCTTAATGGCAGGCTGTACGGTGTGAAGTCAAAGAGCTTGCAGGCACAAAAGATCTACAAGCACATACTGCAGCGTGTTGGATTTGCAGCTGTTGAACAAGGGACGCCCCAGCTTTTCTACAATGTTGGGTGTTTAACATCAAGCCCCAGTGGCCAGGTATAGTTGTGGCATCATGGGTTGGAAGGAGCCTTTGAAGATCATCTAGTCCGGTCTTGTTAAAGCCCTGATGTGAAAATAACACATTTGAGCCTGAAGCCAGGCCAAGCTAAGCTCATGTTTACTGTCAGGCAGCTGTCTTTACATGAGCAAGGAGAATTGCTCACCTGGTTTGGGTACCTGCCTGCCTCTGGCATCTGACTTTTCCTTCCCACCTCCTGGCAAGAAAATGTCCTAAGAGTGTGAGCTTATCGGTTAGTGGTGTTCACTGGGAGAGGGATACCTACTGAGAAACTTGGGTTTCCCTTTGGCATTCTGGTTAACACCTGACCAGTCTAAATTTAGGATTCCCTTTGTCCTAACATACATGAAAACTCTTTTATTGTCTTTAACCTGTTGTACGTATATTGGTTTTTGAATTATCCTACTCCATCAATTTTCAGCAGTTTTTAGGCTTATACTTGTAGTACTGGTTTTATATAGATGGGATTTCTGTTATTGTACCTAAATAGGAGTCACTTTCTCCCAGGCTTTTTGAAAACCTCTGTTATAATGTATTTGCTTATCTTCACTGGTATAACTTAACTAAAAAAAAAAAAAAAAGGAAGATGGAGCATGGGAAGACAAAGTGGAGCTGCTTGATATTATAATTTTGTAGGTACATGTAAAATCCCTCCTCATTGATGTCGCTAAATTCCCACACACAATAGTAATTGTGAATATATATATGCATTGCAGAATACTGATCTGAGAGCAACTACGCACACTGAGGTTTGTTTTAATTAAAAGATTTAAAATCAGTTTATTAAGCAACAGCAAACTTCTCTGTGACAGTAGTTTATAGTTGTGTTTTTATTAATTTAGCCAAGTTGAATCCTGTGTAATGTAAGATGCATTTTTTCCTCTTTTTTTTAATGTCAGATAGGTTAGCTGGGTAAAATTTTGAACTGCATGTAAGCCACAGAGATGCATTCCTAATACATCACAACATGGACTTGCTAAGTGTCAAAATAGCCCATATAATACACAACATTTTAAGTGGGTTTTTTGCCTATGGCTAAGTGTGTTTCTTGTTTTTTTCCTACTGAAAACAAATCAGATAGGGGGAAAAGGAGAAGAGAAAGGAGGAGAAAAAACCCAACAACTTGCCTTTAAGTTATTTGCGGGGAAGATAAAATCATAATGAGATAGTATTTTTTCCAATATGCCTCATGTTCTGGAAAGCCCCTCACAATTATCACAGTAATTTTCATTTTTTCTGTGGTGAAGGATAAAAAAAGAAATTCCAGGAAGTCTGGAATTAAATATTTTAGGTCTTCCAGAGCAAAAAAGAAATTTGACTTCCAAAGGAACAAAACTGGGAAGCCCCCTTACAATTCAGTAAGACTGACCTTCTTTCTATATTTTTAATTCCCAAGTTAGACATTAGTTATTTTCATCAGTAGGTAAACAACCGGAAAGTGGCAGGAAGGATAGTTGGGTACAGAGGTGGAGGTATCAGGGTGATGTCCTGTTAGGAAGGAAAAAAGTATGAAGTAGTTTCTTGTGTCTGCTCTTTGTGTTATGATCATTGAAAGTCTCGACAGTTGAGCACCAGACTGAGACACTTGGCCTTAAACATCAAGTTAATTACAGTTCTGCAATACAGTTGTGCAGAGCATGGTGGGAACCACAGCTTCATTGTTGTTGCAAATGCTCTTTTGTTTAGAGCATCATGGTTCAGTGCCTGCATCCCAGCCCCTGCTCCTCTTGGAGCAGGTTTTGTTCTGCAGCCACACTGTATGGTGCCCTTGAATCTCGGCTTCCTGAGCAGTCATCAGCCCAAATTTTCACTTTCTAAAAATCAAGGTGAAAATACTTTACTTCAGGTTGTCTCTCAGATTGTCCATGGCTAAGCATGTGAGCGCTGTTATATAGCCTTTTCCAATACCATAATTACACCCCACATTTTAATTAGATAAGGCCACTCAGCTTCAAGTGGTCAGCATAAGAAACATTATTATGAAGATGAGCATCTTATATTAGTAATTAAAAAAAATCTAGATGGCACAAGAAAGTATATTAACAAGATGGTAATTATTTAAAGTGACTTTAAAATGAAATAATATTTTACAAAAAGGCTGAACTTTAATCTACTAAACTCTTGTAATGAGTTAAATACAAGCTGTGAAAGCTGATTGGATTAATTTTTGCTGTGTCTGTTTAAAAATGTAAAAAAAAACAAGTTATTTTTTAATTTCTACCTGTTCTTTAGATTTAACATGTTGATTTTGACATTTTCTGTGCAAGATGTGTGAGATATTACCAGGCCTTTTTCAGGAGTTGTTAGGAAGAAGTCAATGGCTCTGATTAAGTTGTTTGTTGTTTTCAGTTTATCTTCCTGACCTGTGTATGAAATGTTTTTGAGGCTACACAAACATGAGATTATGGGATTATCTTTTTAACCCTAATCCTTTTAATTTGACAAGAAAAGGGGCACTTTCAATTTTTTCAAAATTTGCCTTTAATGTATAGCACCGGAAAACTGATGAACATCAGTTGAGTTTTGCCAGTTCTATCTACTGTGTCAAGCAAAGCCTCCGATCTCATAAAATTCACAATAAAGACAGTTATACACTGCTTTTAAGTATAATTTTCTTTTAACCTAATACGTTTCATATAAAATGAAAATATAGCTCTAAAGTCCTAGCCTCCTAAGGTGTAATTACAACAGTAAATTCACTTTAAGCATGTTTTTTGATTTGTTTGTTAAGGTTTTATGGCTTTTCTTCAGTTATTCTCACTAATTGGCCATTATGCTTCTTTTCACCCGAGCTTCTGGGCCCACCACCTTAAGGGACATGATATAGTTTGAGGTCTGCCTATTTCTAAATGCCATCATTTTTACCATAGCATCAGGTTACACAGAAGATGTGAAAGTGAGATTTTCCTGTGAAAACTTATAATTTATGGGAAACACAAAATGTGAGCTCTCATGAGTCTTCCTTTAATGGAAGTGTGCAGAGTTGTCTGCTTGTGCAGTGAATCGGACTGCTGGGGGCCAGGGCAGATGGTTTCTTCTGTGCTTTGTCTCTTGTTCTGAGCCAGGACAGCAAGTCTGTAAAAGCTACATGAAGAAATTAAATGGGATTTAGTAGAATAAGGGCTGAGCTCTCCTAAAGAAAACACAGTGATGTTTGCCATTGAAAGGGAGACCCTTGATGTCCTTTTCCCATATTCCTGAGCCCTTTTCTTTTTTCCTCTTTTCCTGAGGTCAGTTATTTGCAGGTATGTTCCCTTTTTCAACTGCTTGAAGATGTTAACTTGCTCAAAAATAAGTGCTAGAGCACTGACCTCTACCAATTAGGGAACTGGGAGTTGCAGCCCTTTGTTATCCTCTTCTGTAGAAAGCAGTTTAGGAAAACTGAACTGAAAGTGAGCGGGAAGCCTGACGGTGCCTGGGAATACGTCTGGTTTTCCAACTCCTGAGTTGCTGTTGATAAAAGATGTCATGGCACACATGTCCCTGGCACAACCAACACGCCTTGCTTGCTTTCCTCGTTCACATAAATAATTTAATGTATTTTGAGAAGCCCCATGTGCGGCCAAAAATGGCCTGTGAAACAGCAGCCTTGGGGAATTAGTGGTGCCAGTGGTGATATTCAGTGCCCAGTAAAAACTGCAGCTTTGCATGATGAAACAGTCTCTTTTGTCATCTGAGCAGAAGCACACCAAGTCTGAGTGCCCCTTTTCTTTTTCACTTCTGCCTGTGGAAGGAGGTGAAAACTCAGTGTGGCAGCTGGTTCCCATACTGAAGTGCCCACAGATGCTCAGGGATGCAAATATGGACCAAACTGTAAATGCTGTCCTGAAGGGAACATGTCCTGTAAGCTGCAGTGGCTGCTCCAGCCTTTGGTTTTGTCCATGTGCTCCATAGTAAATGCTCCTGGAGATGAATCAAGGGGTATAGAGAGTAGAGGGAAAAAAAATAGTATCACATACATATAAAGTAAAGGTAAAGGATGATCGTTAAAAAATAAGTGAAGGGAGGGGTATTCCTCTGTAAATGAATATAAGTATGTTATGCAGAGATGTGTTTTGTTTTTACACCTCCAGATTTCTCATTGGTTTTAAGGTGGAATCTTTAGGAAGAGATTTACTCTATGTAAGACATAATGCAAATTGCAGGCACAATGGCATAATGTGATTTGGATTTTATCTTTGACATCTACAGCAGTGTTTTCCCACTACTAAATAACATCCAGAGATAAAGCTTAGGATTTTGAAAGGCACTGCTTCAGCGCCATATCTTACCCCAAATCAGTGCAATTTGCGTTATGTTAAATTGTCTTACAAATAACCTGCCACATAAACTGGAAATTTCAGTGCATTTCTTTTCCCTCTTGTGTGGATTTGTGCTTTGTCTGGTCCTGAGGGAGAGACAGAACCTAAAAAGGTCTCTAAAGCTTGAATTTCCAGGTCAAATGCAGAGGGAGAAGGCACCTTGTAAGGGCACTGTACATTACAACAAATGGTTCAATTATTTACAGAGCTTAGAGATAGTTGTAAAATCAGCCAAGAAATTAAGAAATTAGCCATTGGATCCCAAAGAGCAGGCTGGAGACATGAATGTTTTATTTCTCATTCTCCTTCACCACAAGTGACATGTTCCAAAAATGGTGCTTTCCCTCAGCATTTTCTTAGAAGCATGTGGCTGATTATGTCTGGGGACCAGGTGGCAGGGAGAAGTCAGGCACCTTGTGTGCCGCTCTTTTTTACAGTAGTGTCTGGCTTCTTGTTTATCAGAGCCCTATAGGGAAAAACTGCAATACTTGCCATAATTGTTGGTAGCACTTCAGGTCCTCACACTACTCCTGGTCTTGTTGCTGGAAGGCGAAAGGCAAGCTATCTGGTGTAGACAGAATGAAAGCTTAATGACTGAGAATTGTTAATCTTCAACAAATATACAAGGAAGAAAGTACAGGTATTCAAGACTCAGTCATGACTTTTGTCTGTGCTCTGTTCCTGCCAGCACTTGTAGAAGTTGTGTGGGAGAACAAAGTCCAGTGACCATTCAAACTGAGCCTATATCATCTTGAGAATATGCTCATAATTTCTGGAATCCACAGACTAATTCATTTCTCCAACAGATGTGCCCCAAATATCACTAATCCTCCTTAGTATTGTTTATTTTCTTTCCCAATTATTGCTTCTCATTTAAATGCAAAACCACACAAAAAAACAAATCCCAAGTCATCTATCCATCCATCCACCCATCCACCCATCCCTGCAGGGTGTCTTTTGTTTTGCTTTGTTTTTATGTCCAGGGAAGGGGAGGAGGCGAAGAGAAGAGAAACATCTTTGTTCAGACTGGTGCTGTGCATAGGATTCTGGGCCTGATTTTGGACTGGTGAATAGCCGGGGATGCTATTTCAGTGGCTGCTCTGCATGTGCAGTGGATCAGTGGTCACAGCCTGAAGCAGCTTGAGAGATGAAGACCTGAGCTTTCCCTGCTCTTGACTTTGTAAAATGCAGATTAGCTTGCTTGGTAGTAGGAAAGAGTCAGGAAGTGGGATGAGGTCCTGGCCTTGCCTTTGCCTGCTTGATCAGGAAGATTTTCATCATCGTCCTCTTCCTCCCAGGAGCTTGCAGGACCTCAGAGCAGCCAGGGTGCAGATGCTGACCCCAAGGAGCCCCACAAGAAGAAGAGCTGGGAATAGTTGAGGAACATCTTCCCGTTGGGGTAGGAGTGGGAATAGGAGCTCCCTCAGAGCAGCCAGTTTAATGTGTTTTGGGCTGGAATTTGACCACCAAGAGCTCTCACATGCCTTGGGTCTAGTAGATGCCACCCACAGTTTCGGAGGCAAATAAAAGAACATAAAAAGCCTCCTATTTTCATTATTTTGGAGCCTCTCATGATTAAAGATCTCATGACCTTTATTTAGCTTAGTCTCATGATATTTGGATATCTGATTTGTGAGTTATCAGCGATGCCCCGGAGGGGTAAGTTTGTAGAAGAAGGCTTAGGGAAGGGAGAAGAGTAATGGTGAAGGTGAGAGAAGATACATAGCTGAGAAAGCACCGACAATTCTACACCCTCTCTTCCCACCAACTCAGAGCTTAGTGCTTATGCCCACAGAAAAATTAAACCATATCTAGAGACAAAACAGTGTTTTCCTGAGTATCTTGTTATAGGTCATTTTCTATCTATCACCTCAGAGAGCTACTTGGAAAACTATGTATGTATATAGAGTGAGAGAAGTGTTTTTATTGTTTTTTTGCTTAATGTTTGTTTGTGTTGATGTATTTATACATTATTTTACTTTAGCCTGGTTCTCATAATCTGCCTTTATTGTGGAGGATGTAGTAAAGGGGGCAAAGGAGAGGAGGGCAACCCCAAAGCGGACCTTCAGCTGGTGTTTCTCCAAGAGGGCTGGGGCTGATTTTAATTTTACTAGATCAGTTATGCTTCTAAAAACATAAATGAATACTATTTTTTCCCATTGGACTTCAAATTTGAACGTTTAGTAGCAATGTAATTTAGAAACCTCACAAAGCGATGACCATCAGTGTCGGTATTGAGTCTAATGAGTGCATCTGCCCGGCCTCTCTGAAGTGGAAGTAAGGGTTTGACCATTGATTTTAAAGGCAGCCAGATTTTGTCTCTGCTCTTCAAATAGTACTTGTGAGTCATCTGTGTAAAATGGTACATGGACAGAGTCATCCCATAATTAATCATGTTCACTGTTACACTGATGGCACATGACTTGTATTTCATCCAGCTTCTCCTCCATTCAGAATTAGTTACTTTTACTGGGTTTCTGCTCTCTAACGTCTCTCATAAAAACAGTAGATGTTTGTTTGTTTGTTTTGTGTAATGTTTCATGATTAAGTGGTGTTTGCTGGGAGTTAAGGCTCACTTCTCTCAATAGGTTCTGAGGGTAGACTCATGCACAACAGAACCACTGCAGTTATAAATTTCCCTTTGCAGACAAAATCCCGAATCAATTTTTATTATTTGACTTGCACCTATGTTTTAGGTAAAATTTCCTGCAGTATGTCGCTGCATGGTCAGTGGAGAGAGCTGGGCATCTGCTGAAGGTGGTGATCCAGTTCACCTAAATCAAGCATGAGCCACTATATTGACACCTGACCTACACGAAATGGCATAAAGCTTTATTTCCATAACAGTTAAACAATGCTAAGACTATTCCTTCATTCTTATTCCTGGGTGCATGGTCCTGCCTCTTTCCCTTGTGCCTGCTGTGCTATTCATCCCATCAGTCCTAGGAGGGACCTGATCAGAAGACTGGTAACACTAAAATAAAGAAATGAATGGCATTTTGCCGTCTTCACTCCACAGGTCAATCAAGTGTAGGATTACATGAATGCCAGCACAAGGGAGGGGGAGGAAAGTGCAACAAGTCTAGGAAAAAGAGAGGACTATAGTAACTGCCACTCAGCATAAACTATGGTGAACGACCTCTAAAGTGGTTGTGTTGGTTCCTAACTTCTTTATCTCCTGTCCCAGTAGAGATTTCCAGGCTGATTCTGCAGCTAATTTGTTTTTAACAACCTTCTTATTACTTAGTGCACTGATTGCATTAGTGCTGATTGTCATTTCAGGTTAGTAGCAGTTTAGTTACTAGAGGGGAAAAGGGATTGTTTGTCCCATAATGTGCAAGAGAGCAAATACATTTTTAATGATAGCTGGTTCTCTATTAGGACAATGAGTCAATGGGCATTCTTTGAAGAATTTAGTTGCCCTATTTCTTGTTGTTTCTCCTTTCCACTTTAAAGTACATTTTAGGGTGGCTGCTTAAATCAACTTCTCAAAGTGCTTTCCATTCTGGTGAAGCCACTACAAACATGGAGAAGAAGATTAATAAGTATCCAGAGGAAGTGGCAGGATGGAGGAAAGGAGAGAAGAAGTAGTTCAAGTCAAACAATTACAGATACCAAGTGAAAAATTAACATGTGTCTAGGGAAACTTGTAAAAAAGAAACAGGGCTGCTGCTTCATATAAATATGTATTTAATGTAGTATTTCAGCTGAAAACAGTCAGAGAGTAGTACACATTTTTGAGGACTAGTCCCTAAAGAAGGATATTGTGGAAACACATTGCAGTAAGATGAAGTGTAAAGTGATTCTGTATTTGTTCCAATGCCCTCATGGTGTTTCCAGCAATCTTGCCAATGTTATACATTGTCTATAATTGTAAGGTCAAGTAACTTACCAGCAAAACTGCAGGCACATTTCAAAAAGACCGGCTCACCGGTGCATAGCAGCATACTGTTTGAAACCCATAATGTTCATTTCACAAGATATTTTTTCAATTTTCAGATAGTTTATCTGTATTTCTTTTCACTTTTTTTTAATCATAATTTCTTGTTTATTCCTTAAACCCTTCCATTAATTTACTTGGAATGGGTGAGAGGAAGACCAAATCTTCTCGCCGGTCTTTTGCTTTGTCTGTTCTGGTTATGGTACACCTGATATCATGTCGTTCTCTCTTACATAAAATTAGTAGAAGAAATTTTATGATTACTGTCTTTCTAAAGTTAGCCCTAAAATTGGAAAAGTGAGATGTGATGGTTGAGAGTAGGAAACAGTGTCGAAAGCAGCTATCATGTGATCTCAAGGGTTTAAAACCAGGAAGCACTATCTGAAGGGCTGTGTAAAAGCCACAGGACTCATAGTTTTAGGAGTCAACGGTATTAATTGAGAGCATATAAGATAAGCTACTGTCCTGTAACAGTAAACCGTTCGCTGGCTAGGGCCAGGATGTTTTCAAAGCTCAGGAATCTACCAGAAGATAACAGGCAGCCATGGCCCGTGTTATCTGATAGTGCATGCTTTAGATACAGCAGCTGGAGGAACTAAGCTTCTCATCTTCTGCCTGGATTTCAAAGGGTTGTGATAGATAAGTAGTTTTTTAAGTATTCCTAAAATGCCGGCCAATGCAAAAAATGAAATTCTGGTAGCCAAGAAAGTGCCATGAGAAGCAGAGGGGAATTTCATAGGCTGGGTGAGCCATGCCAGCATTACCAGCATTGGAAACTGACCCTAGGCTGTGTGTGGCAGCTATCTCGGCTGTGCTGTCAAGCCCCTCCAGACTCTCGTTGCACAGCAGCTCTCCCTCCTTCCGTACTATTTTTTCCCATTGGACTTCAAGGCATTCCCTTCAACAACGTGTCCCAGCCCTCCGACCTTCAGCTGCAAGCAGGCACACAGGCACTTTTCATTCTGAAGGCTGGCAGATGCAGATTCCTTCCTTTTAACTCCTCAAGTATCTCTTCCCTTAGGGCCTTCCAACTCTGTCTCCAACCGGCAACCAGCTCATCCTTCAAGTCTATGCGGGCTTTGGTTCAAATTTTCAGGGTGTTTTTCAGGCTGTGCTTCAAAGCTCCCACAGGGCAGTGCTGTGGGATGGCGATGTGTCTGGGATGAGGCGGCTGTGCTTGGAAGTGGCAAACCCAGGAGCCACACAAGAGTGTGTTATGTGGCCAAGAGGAGTTATGTGCTCCCAGCCAAAGCCCTGCTTTGAGTATTTGCTCAGATGGCTACTTCATAAATCCAAAATGACGTGTTTCTAAATAATTTCGGACACTTTTTACTTTTGGAAAAAAAGATAAATAGGTATTTATCAAGTTTCTTGATAGACCTTTGTGCCTTGAAGCACGATGATGTATTGAAATTACTGTAGAGATTTCAAAACCATTATTTTAATACGTTTTGGTAAATATACATAAAATATGAAAATTCAGCTTCAAAGAATGCAGTTCTCATTTGCATTACTGACTAAAGAAAATTCAGAATAATTTTGGTAACTGGGACATCAGTGGTGCTACAGTTGAATGAATATAGGACAAAGGAACTTATCTAAAGTTGAACTGCATTCTTTTAAATTACTTCTTTAAGCGTCATAATGAAAAGCAGTAATAAACATAAGTTAGTAGAACTTCCCTGGTCGGTTTCTTTTTTCCTATGCCTACCTAGGTATCTAAACAAATGGTCTATAAATTCTTGTTACATCACAGAATTAACAAAGAACCATCAATGGCTGCCAGCTTAGGCTTTTATATTTCACCCTCGTATTGCCATGACATTTCTACAACATGCTACAGTGCCAGGAATCTCTCCTATTAGCTCACTCCTTTTTTTCCCTGTGTATTCAAGCCTGCATGTTATTTGCTTTTGCCAAATATATCATTCTGTTTTCAGAAAGCCTTGAAGATTACATTCCTCTCCAAGTTGGAGAGTTATTTCACAAAATATCCTACTACTTTTTTAAAGTGACAAACCTGTGTTTAGTCTTTCTGTGGGAATTGTGTTTTTCCAGTTTTTTGAGAGTTTTGCTACACAAGATGTGTCTGTGTTAAGGGAGATAGGCTGTATTTATGCAGTGGATCATTAAGAAGTTCCTTCTGTAGTGTCTTAGAGCTTTGTTTGGCATATCGAATACACTGAGGGAATTTTGTGTCTTGGATAATATATAGAGTTTCTCCCAAAAGCAACACATTGCAGAGCATTTTAAAGTATCAAGGAAGGTGTATGCACCTAATCTTGTCTGATATTCGCAGTTAATAATTGGAAACAGGAAGATATTTATCAAGGGTTTTCCCATTATTTAATCTTAATATATTGAAGTGAGACTGTAGGGACAGAAGAGCTCTAAGCACAGGCTTGAAGTTAAACTCTCAGCTATATGGTTTATTACTTCAGAGGTTTTGGCTTGCACTCCCTGTAGGATGATGGGGAAGGTTTATTTCATGATTTTTTAACCATGAGAATTATTATTATAGTGAGTTGTGTTGAGCTCCCTTGTGCTTTGTGTTACATCCTTTCTAAATATACTGAAACACCCCAGTATGTTGTTTGCCAGGAGATACCCAAAAATGCATTTATCAGGAGGCAGTTGTGTGATGGCTCTGCTCATCGTGGGGAGTGTGGAGCAGGACCAGAGTTCTCTGGTGCTGAGCCTGCCTGGCATGCATTTGGCTGGCTACATGGTCATAGCACTCTTGTATTTGCTCTGCATTTTGCTAGTGTACATCAAACCTGCCTGAAAGGCACGTGTTGGGGATGTGAGAGGAGAAAGGCAGCAAACTGGAGAGCTGAAACAGAAGGGCTGGCTACCTCACTTTATCTCAGAGATTGCTACCTCTGGGGCGGTGGCTAAACCAGCTGCAAACCATTGTAGTTTACAGTCTGCCAAAGAGAAGAGGTGCAGATCCAGGCAATGCTGCTGGCTTCAGCATGCCACCCAGCACAGGTGGCTCCGGCATGGGAACCTGTGGGAGCAAAGCTGTGGGGGCAGCGACTGGAGCAAAACTGTCAGTTTTAATTTGCCTTTGTTTGTGAGTCACTGCCCACAGCTCCCACTGCTTTTAGTTTCCTCCAGGAATGTATTTGCATGGTTTTAACTGTGCTTGAGTTAATGTAATTGTATAATCTGGTAGTGAGTACTCATGGAAATATCAAACTGTTGGGATGTACTCATTCCTTCAGCTGGCTGTGTTGTGTCATTTTGCTCTACATTTATTTCTTAGATATTGTTACTGGGTAAAATTCAACTATATATGCCATCTTCTATTTCTCTCAACAATTCTATGTGCGGGGTCTGAACATCCTTTATACCTTTGGAAGACACATGCCAAAACATAAATGTTAACTAATTAACTCACATAGAGGGTTTAGCTCTCTGTACAATGATTAATTCGGCAGCTGCTTTTGTCCCAACTGCAGATTTTTAAAGTGGAAATCCTCTCAATATTATGAACATGAATTATTATTTTTTTTTAAGTTATGGTTCACTCTCAGATTTTGGGCAAACCCAGGAAAAATTACAATGTACATACAAAGAAAGACACCTGATTCTTAGTACCCGCATTTAACACATCTTGATACAGACTTTTGAATAGAATAAAGTTGAAGCATTTGGGGGGAACAGCAAGTGGTACGCAGAATACGTAAATTCCACGGAGAGTCACTGTGCACATCTGTGAAAGGTTGAAAAAATGACTGTCACCTGCAGGATACATGGTAAAACATGGAAGCAATACATATGTCGTCAGCATCCTTCTTATTCTTTCTATAAATGTGTGCAAGCATTATTGTGGGCTCAGCTGTGCCCTGCCACCACCATGGGCAGCAAAGCCAAATTCCACTCAAGGCAAAGTGCAAACACTTCTCTGTTTACACAACTTCCAGCCCATAGGGAAATGCCAGAAGAATTTACACGTATTTGGGTTGACAGGGAGCATGCAAGTTTTTAACTGGTGGTGTTACCTCCTTCCATATAAATCCATCTGTCACCAGCTTTATTTTTGTCACTGGAAGCAGCCAAGGAATCTGAAAACCAGAGCAAATGTTGTTCGATATTTGCAAGAAGGTTGCTCAGCAAATCGTATCTTGCATCCTCTCTGAACTTCAGACTTGAACAATGATGCCAGATCTTTAAGCCCCTGCAATTACAGGCTCATACCTCGATTGTGGAGGGCATCAGGTGCCACATTTGGAAGCAGCTTAACCTTTATCAGAAACACTTGGGTAGCCGAGTGTCACAGTTTGCTGCTGGCATGAAATGTTGCCTTCCCTGATGTCTCCTTCTTCCCTTGCAGGAGAGTACTGTGAGGTGAATGCTCGCTCTGGCCGCTGTGCTCCGGGGCTGTGTAAGAACGGAGGAACCTGCGTGAACCTGCTCGTCGGGGGCTTCAAGTGCGAGTGTCCCCCGGGTGAATACGAGCGGCCATACTGTGAGATGACCACCAGGAGCTTCCCACCACAGTCCTTCATCACCTTCAAGGGACTGCGGCAGCGCTTTCACTTCACCGTCTCCCTCATGTAAGTCCTTGGGGGGCAAGGGACTCTGTGGCTGGTGGCTTCTCTTCTTGAGGCTGGGGGCGTTTGTTAAATATTGTCACCAACTGAATTATTTACATGTAGCGGTCACTCTGATATTTCTGACAGTGAAGACTGCAAATGGTGTGCAGTTGTTAGAAAGTGTTTGGTTTCTGCCCTGCTGAGGATGCCGCTGAGGTGCTAATGCCTGACCTGCCCCTGCTGCAATGCAGTGTGGCAGCATGGAGAGAGGGGACACCAGGGCCTCCCTGGCTGTCTCCCAACAGCCCTTGGCTGGAGAGGCATGAGGGTGGTGGTGGGTTTGCCGCCTCTTGACTAGTTCTGCCTGTGGCTTCCCGACTTTCAGGTGCCAGGTGCTCGTTGGTGCTGTTGATTTTTTTTCCTCTTTCCTGTTTCCCAGCCTGTGAGCTGAGCACAGACTGGTCTTCCTTGGGCCTTTTCTATTCCAAGGCTTGTTCTCAGCCTTGGGCTTGATACAATCCCAACCGTCCACGTTCCTTGCCTCGCTCCTCTTTGCCTTCACACCCAGCTTCTGCTTCTGTCTCATCCCAGCTGCCAGGCACAGCTAGCCTCATCACCATCCCATCTTCCCCTGTGTCCCCGCATTAGACAGTTTTGTCCTGGCTGGACTGTCACTTTTCCCATGGGGGCACTCAGGGAGTGAAGGAAGCAATGATGGCAGCTGCACTACAGGGACCAGGACTCTACTCCCCCAGTTCACACATCCTGGGGAAAAATCCTGTTCTGGAGAAGACTTCTTGGGTCAGGTGTAGAGCTTGCCTGCCGAGGAGCCAGAGCTTCAGGTGCCTCTTCTCTGGAAAAGGTGTGTGTTTTCAGCTTTCCCACAGTTAAGCCAGTCAAGATCAACCTTTGGTTCTCCCTCACAGTTGAGTGTGAGTAAATAGCACAAAATGTGTTAGCCCTGACCCCAAAGGGCAAGGCCATGGATTTTTGATAGGTAAAACAACAGCTGCAGTGACAGATGTGTTTGTGCACATGTCCAGAGACAGTGTTCAGGGAGGACACCACCAGGCACGCGTCCCATCCAGCACCCAGCAGTTGCCTGACATTTCACATCTGTCAGGAGACAGGCAGCTCCTTCCCATTTTGTCCTTCATCTGCCTTACTTCTGAAGTCTGAAATTTTATGGAATCTTGACATTTTGGTTGAATCAGAAAGCACAGCCGTGGTTTGCAGACAAGTCGAGGCAAAGTTGCATCTGTAAAGATCATTCTAGAGCATCAGATCCAAGTGCATGGAAAAGCTGAAGAGCAAAAGGCTCTGTTGAACTTGTCAGACCTACAGAGAATACAAATAAAGGAGCAGTCTGGGCTGGCTGCCAGCATAAATTACCTCCACTACCCTTGGCTTGTCCCCTCAGCCACGTGGTGTCATTTTTCAGGCTTTCAGGCAGAGATCTTTGACATGTAGGGTGCTTCAAGTTAAAGTGACTCAAACACTCTATGCAGGGGTTATTGAGAAATGGCAAACCGCTGTAGCAAGGTAATGCTTACACCAGAATTTCTTCACCATCTTTAACACCAAGATGACATATTTAGTCATGAGCTAAACACTGTTCAGTCCACTCAGTATGATTATAAAAAGTCTAGAACATCATGACGTTCATCCCACACTGTCTAGGATAACGACACATTTAGCTTTTCATACCTGAAGTGCACTTTTATTTACACTTGTTGTTTCTTTGACTTTTCTTATCCTTCAGTGCAGGTCATAAAACATTATGTGAGGATAAGCAAGAATTAGCAGTTTGACTAGGTGGTCATTTGCCATTACATATTTTGTGACTTGGGAGTATTCATAAAACCCCAGGGTGTCTACCTTCCCTTAACCTCAAATGACTCATTATCCACTCCTGGCAAAGAGCAGGATGTTTGCATTGTCCAGTCTCATAACTAAATTGTCATGTTTTTTAAAAAAATATTTAAGGTTCTTACCAGGCATGTCTTTCTGCTTCCAACTTTATGCATTTTCCTTGGTTCATTCCAACGTTTGCTACTCCTTCACTCCAAGAAACACTGTCAGTGGAGAGGTTTTCTCACTATTTACTCAAAATTCTCTCATAAAATGTCTTTTGTGTGCTGTGACCTGAGATTAAAAATATCACTTATATTAAAAAAAAAGTATTTTTTCCCCTGCTGGTGGTAACCAGGCAAGTTCAAAAGCAGTAGTGCTTTAACTATTAGTATGATACAAAAGATGCAAAGAATGAAACTGAGCACACACAGAGTGAAGAAATATAAAAAATAGTTTAATGGTTTAATAGTTTAATAATTAAATGATGGTAGTGAATTGTAACCATAAAAATATATTTGAACAGAGCTCAGGTTCCTGTTGTTACTGATCTAAGTCTTTCTGCCTGCTAAAGCAGCATTGCTCATATTCTCATTTCTTTTTCTCATATATATTCTGGGTAGACCTGATAACTGTTTCTTCAAAACTTTTTTTCACCACTGAAGAACATAGTCTTGGGAAATGCTTTACAGGAACTTTTTGACGAAACGTTTGATGGTAAATAGTAAGAAACAGATCAGTGTTTTGATAGTGTTGAAACATTTCAATGATACTCTCTTAATTCATTCAGTTTTCCTTTTACTGCTGTGATATTATTTATATTATGTTAAATAAATTTAGAAATAAAAGTGTATTTCAAAACTGATTAAAAGTATTAAAACTGTTTGTATAATATTTTGATGGACTATAATGGATATTCTTTGGAGTTTGTGTTTTATTGGAAATGTCAAGATTTTGAATTCTGTTTTTTGAACCAGATCAACTCATTCTCCTTCAAAAATATTGAAAAATATATGGAATAAAAAAATCCTATTTCCATGTAGTTCAAATTAAGGCTCCTGCTTCTGAAAGGTCTCTGCTTGGTGTGATCCACAACATACAGACGTCTGACAAAGAACTTATGTTAAAAAATATTTGTTGGTTTTGAAAATTTTTATTTCAAATGCTAGACTTTGATGTTCTAAAATACTATGTCTTTCACATTCTCTGAGTGCAAGTTTGTTGCATCACATGAGATTCTTACTAGTAGGTGTGACGTGGCAGGCACAAGAATATTTTTTTTTGTCTGTAGAAGGCAGTTTTCGTTAGTTCTATTCAGTATTTGATTTATTTGTAGGGAAAGTGGGTTAATTTAAATCAGGCATATTTTCTAAAATTCAAGATAGAAAATCAAACGGCACTGCCATTTAAAAATGCAAGAAATCCCCACGGTTTCTCTCTCTTTCTCTTTGTGTAATAGTAATCTTTGTAAAAATGTTTATGTAAAGTGTAATTTTTTTTGCATTTCTAAGTAGATGAAAGCTTGTGTAAATCCCCAAAGATAATAGGAAATAAAAATTGAAAAATACACACAACATGCAGAAATTTGCAAAAATTTCTGTGCTGACAAAATAAAATCCAGGCTTTGTTAAAAAGTGAGGCTGCCTGCTTTTCTGCAGGAGAGGTGTGATATGTCCCATGTTAAAAGCACAAGAAGCAGAAAAATAAACCCAAACCCCACCCACCGTCACTGATTTAGTGAAACCATTTAAGCATTTATCTTCCTTCTTCCAGTTGACTGATCTATTGTTTGGTGAATGCTGATTGTCTACATGGCATTATTATAGTATTTCTTATCTTTGTTTTTGCCTTGCCTCCCCATCAGGGTTTTTTAATCAGTTGGTGACTCTCCTTGTTCCCTGTACCATTTAGACAGCAAGAGGCAGAAAGTATCCTCCCCTTTGATGTGAGAATGTTTTCTAGCTTTCAGACTGTTTGCAAAGTGTAGTAAGTGCTACTGTTTGATGAGTGTCAGATACTTACCCTGCTTCGCGTGTCTGCCTAATTTTACTCTGTGAGGGTCAGCCTCCACAGCAGATCTCTGCAGAGTAGATTTCTGTAGTTTCTGTCTTGCTTGCCTTTGTTGATTGTGAAAAAATAGATTTATCCTCCGGCTGACTCCTCAATTTTATAATTTTCTGGGGAAGAAAGATTCAAAGGCTTGCTTTTCTGCTAATTACAATGCTGTCATTCTTCTAGACAGCTTGGCTGTCAGTCTTCAATTCAGAAGCCATTAAGCATGAACTAACTCCTCATCTCTGCGTTCTAGGTTTGCAACCAGGGAGAGGAACGCTCTCCTCCTCTACAACGGGCGTTTTAATGAGAAGCATGACTTCATTGCCTTGGAGATCATTGAGGAGCAGATCCAGCTCACGTTCTCTGCAGGTAATGTATTGCTCGAGTCAAGTGTTTCTTCTTGCAGTCAGGAGATCATCTCAACCTATTTGGACCCACTTCAATGAATTTATACAGCTATTTGCGACCTCATTAGTTGAGTGATGTGCCAATGTTGTACAGTGAACAACAATTGATACCAGGCATTGCAAAGTACTCCAGATTGTAGTAGTTTGTGGTGGTAACACTCACTGTCCTAGGCAGGAGCTTGTCAACATATCAGTTATAAAAGCCAGTTTTTATGACTACTATAAAAGATTGGCACTAGCCTGAAAGTTGGCCTGCCAGCCAATGTTTGCTTAAACGAGACTTTATTTTATCACACCGTGATAAACTCCGGATGTTTATGTGTTTTTACACTATGCTGTCAGTGAAAATAGGTGCGTAAATGTTATCAGAAAAATACACGCAAGCCAAAGCAAAAGCTAGCAGTGAAGTGAAGGCCATGTGCTGTTTGTTAGGAATTGGTGAGAAGCAATGCTGTTGCTGGAATCCACTGCTGTGCAGTAGAAGCACATCCCCTTGGGAGAAGCTGTAACCCACAATGAATTTAGGTGCTCACTTCATTGCTACAGTGGTCTAGGAAACAAAATACAGAGGCTTTGGCATTTGTTTGCTCTCTGCACTAAGACAAAGCCAGCTTCTTTTGGTGTGTGGCCTTCTCCCAGGGAGAGCTTTCTTCTAGAAAATCAGCTCTGGCAGTGACAAAGCTCTTCCTGATGAAAGTGTGATCAAAACAAACCCTGAACAGTCCCAGCCTCAGCAGAGAGGTGTTTCACAAGTTAAAATAGCCCAAGTTTCATCCAGAAACTCATGGACAGCTGTGCTAATTTCCATGACCAGGTTAGCAGGTGAAGCTGTTAGCTGCAGCTATACAGTGTAGTTGCAGCACATTGTAGCCACCAGTAATCACCCCTGGACTTCAGCTGGATTGCTGAGGCTTTGGTAGAGTTCTTGGTGGACCATGTGTGTCCTTGCTTCAGCCTAGCAGCTGGTCTGTGAGTTCAGTGGGAAGGCTTTGGTGCATTTACTAAACTTCAGCAGGGCAGACAAGCTCTTGTCACAAGTGTAGGGGTTGTTTTTCATGGGGACCAAAACAAATAACAGGGAAGGGCTGTTCTGTAGGTCAAATGGGATTACATGTAGGTCAAGTGAGACATTTGTACCTTTGTACTGGGCATGTAACGGAGGAAATAATCACGTTATTTCCTGTTATCCTTATTCAGGATAGTCAACTATTATTTTATTTTAGTGAAAAGTGAGACATTGCAAGCAGTAAAGCAGTAGAAACAGAGGTGCAACACATCGTTGTTGCACGCTTGTCACCAGTGACAGTCGCTGTCCTCAAACACTGTGGTAAATCCTTTGTGGCCCCATCGATTTACCAGCAATGCTAACTGCATATCTGGGCCCTTTGGGTTGAAGATATCTGGTTTCATTTCCCCTTTATTATCTCAAAGTTGTCCAAATCAGATTCTAAGGCAGGCTTTTGAATGGATTAGTGTAATGAAATAACATGCTGCAGTTGGAGAGATGTGCTTTCTTCTGTAGCTCTGCTCCGCCTGTCTAAACTTGAATCAAATCGCTCAGAAGGCACCCTGAGGATGAATGAAAAAAAAATTCTACTTGCACTTATATGCATTCAAATGTGGAGGAACTCCTTTAAAATACATGGAACTAAATTTAGATTTGCACTACTGCACCTGAGAGCAGGTCTGGTCCTGTATATTACAAATGGTATTTTCTTTGGAAAGAGAATGGTTTATGTTTTATAGTTTTAAGTGGCTTTCAAGGAAGAATACAAGTTTTGTACATCTGATCTCACTGTTTTACCTGTTGCAACAACTTTTTGACAGAAAGCAAAGCAAAAGGTTTGGAGACCGGTGATCTTCCTTTTGCAGAAAGTTGCTTGATGAATTAAAAGCCCAATTTTTACCACATATTTTTTATGACTAAATAATAAAACACATCACAGCAAGATGTCAAACATATAGGCTGAAATCTGTATTGTTTAAATAACAGAAGTGTATAGAAATGGAGTGAAAAGAGTAGGGGACACAGGAATCACAGAGAGTAAAGTGTTTATTGCAAATAAAGAATAGAAAGTATGCTGTAAGCTTGCAAATACTGTGAACTTTGCTAGCTTATGGAAGGGAGTTATTTTTCCTGATGTTTATTATATAGAATTTTCCAACTGTTAAAAAACAAAGAAAAAAAAAGTTGAAACCCTACAATCCCTTCTCTATGCCAGGCCTTTTATGTACTTTGAACAGGAATGTTTATTTTGCTGCTACCTCAGAAAATGCCTGGTTACTTAGCTGGTTCTGCTGACTCAGACCTGACTTAAAAGCTTCTGCTTTCCAGTTACAATGACAAGGGCTTGCTTTCAAATTTAAATACTGAAAGGCCACTGATAATTTCATTAAGCACTGGTAAAATTTTGCAGGTACCAAGGTTACCATCCATAGGTTTTATACTAGAGTACTTTTGGATTTCACTTTGACAAGGAGGAGGCTTCCCTTCCCTGACAAACTATCCCAGTACAATACTCATCACATTAAAAAAAGCGTCAAAGTGCTGCTTTCAGCAGAAATGCAAAAAATTCTTGTACATTTTTTCCTCCTGACCACTTCAGCAATAGCTGTATCTATCCAATGTGCTGCTACCACACTCTTTTGAAACATAATAAAAGATAAGATAATTCACCCAGATGTGCTAGAAGCTATTTTTGTATTTGTGAGCCAAAATAATTCCACGGAACTGGGGACATTTACTGACTCAGGACAAAACCCTATTTTCCTCCGTAATGAAGTAAGATGACTGGATCATGTTCCCAAAGAGGGTTTCTCCATGTTTTGATTTAGTACAGAGCAGAGTCTGTAGTGTTGTTGACTTATTTTTTCCCTTCTGCTTACCCTTACAGGGGAGACAACCACTACAGTGGCACCATTCGTTCCGGGAGGAGTGAGCGATGGGCAGTGGCACTCAGTCCAGGTGCAATATTACAATAAGGTAAGACTAATTGTGTTGGTAATAACTCTGTTATTTGTAAAATAATAGAGGTGTGAGTCATTGAGCTCTGATCTGATGTATGCAGGTGACCTGAATTTTGTTTATTTAACCAGGCACATTGCTGAAGCTCTGCATAAATAGTACAGGTCTCGCTACCTTGCCTGGGACAAAAATACTGAGTTTTGTCTCAGGAAGACAAAATCAGACGTAGTACATCCTTTTCAGAAGTACTGCCAGGGAGACCTTCAGGTACTTGGAACTATTTTAGTTTTCAGTTTCACCCTCACTAGTGTCAGTGTGTCTAAAACAACTAATTCACTGATTTGGATCTTTTCAACGAATTGCGCAGTGCAGGAGCCTTCAGTGTAGAAACTGCAAGCCACTAGCGTAGCAAAGGAAAGAAGCAAAGAAAAATTCTTCCCTGTAACCGTGTTTTCTTTTGTAAAGTGACTGGTTTAGCTAGTGCAAGCTTCTCTGATTTGGAAAATTCAGTTATTGATACTTTTTGGTAATCAAGGGCTATCTCACTGTATCATTTTTTTGTCTGCTCTATAAAAAAATATGTGAGAGGAATGCAAAAAGTGTTGTTGCGCACAGTCCGTGGCACTAAGAGGTGGTTTGTGGGGTTCCTGTCCCACAGCTGTGCCCTTGGTAACTATCAAGAGCTGGTTTGCTTTGACTGAACCAAAGTCAAGGGTTTTGTGCAAACCGGCCATTTCGTGATGAACCAAAAAGCAGGCTGTTAGGGTGTATTATGTCACTGTTTGCAGATAGACATCAGAGCTCTTCTATAATCTATAACAAAAATTAGAGAGTTAGTTTAGTTAAGTCTGACATGATAGCATTATGGGGGATCATGTAAAGAAATAGAGGAGCACTGTTGCCTGTTAAAAAGGAAACAGGATACTGGTGTAGGAAGCTGACTGTAAGATGCAAGATTAATATGATCAGCAAGTTCTTTATTTCCCAGTGCTGCATCCTTTCATCACAGTTTGTGTGGCAGTTTGAATGGAAAGATTAAAATTTTCTTTGGTCTCTTAGATAGCATCTCCTAGCCAAAGGGTATTTTATTGAGGAAATAAAACCTTTTTTATTAGTTATTTTATATTAAAAAAATAAAAATGTAAACTTATTTTATATGTTTTGTACTTAATACACTCATCAGTATCCAGAGCACAGAGAAACAGAAACGAAACTTGATGTGTCACCGTGCGTGCATCTGTGGGCACTGAGGGGCTGTTCCTTACAAACTGTGACATGCCATGTTTCTGTAGTCTGCATATTTCTTAGTGAATCATATTAGCAGAATAAGCAGCACTTGCTGAGGCAGTGGAGGGACACTCGAGCTTCCACACTCCTCGGTGGACAGCCAGGGGAGGACACAGCCATGGGTCAACCGCTGGAGCTGCTCACTGAAGCACCGCTGAGCAGATAAGGGGCCCAGGCAGCCCCAGAACACTCTTTAAAAGGCAAAGAGATTTGACACGGATGTTAAAAATAAACCCTTGCTTCGTTTTCTTGCTGCTATTCAAGCAGGCTGGTAGATGATCCATGTTAGCAGCTGGCGTTTTCCTGACGTAATTTTCTTCTTCTGCCTCAGTTTTTCAAAGGGGCGCAAGCCAGTCCCCACTGCACAGGAGGAAACTCAGGACAGAGAGGGAGAACAGAGGGCTCGTGGCAGGAAACACCGCTGACTTGACTGCCTTTGCCACTCACATGACGTAAAAGTGATGAAAAGCAGGGTCACTGTGTGAAGAGCAGCTCTGTGCCCTTTGCTGTCTGTGTCATACTGAGGTCATCGCCTTCCCCTTAGCAGTGTTATTCCATAATGGTTAAATTTGGGCTGGCATGGAGGACCTGACAATACTGAGTAAACGGCACAAGTAGGACATGCTAACCTATATGTATCTAGCATGCTCTCAGGACTTTCCAGCATGTCTGAGAATTGTCTATGTTACAGCAACTCTCCAGCCGTTGAAGAGGGAGCAGGCACTGCAGGGCAGCAGCAGCCAGAGGCAGCTCTCCAGGCTGGCCCGCCGGGCTGCCCACCACACCCTGCCACAGGGTTAAGCCTTCACCCCAGCTGGTATTTGTTTGTAAAAGCAGTTCCTTGGCTACTTCATGTTACAACAAAGCTGGAAGAAAAGTTCCTGTGAGGAGGCTGAAAAGACAGAGATAATTTAAGGATTTGAGTTGTGCCAAGATAAATGGGATACTGTGTCTAAACTTGATGTAGCTAAGATGTATTTGAATAACAGAGTACCCAAAACTCATGAGTTTTCTGAGATTATACACTCATATTATTTTGTGGGTATTGCATCCTTCCGTTTTTTCCAAAATTCTGCTGCACAGAGTCAGTTCGTAATCCCATCACTACTCAGCCTGCTCAAATATTGCACAGCCTTCCTGAGCAGGCAGAGCACCCTGAGCTGTCTCGCTCTTCCCTCCCTCTGACTAGTGTTTGATTCCCACCTCCAGCCCCTTCTGGCCTCTCCTCCCTCTTCTCCACCATGAACTCACTCTGTGCTTGGGCAGCAGCACCCTGTCCCTGCCTCCACCAGCATCCCCACAGGGCTCCTTGCCCCTTCTTCCGTTCTGCTGCTTAACTGGGGAACTTTTGGTCTTTGCTCCTTTTTAGACATATTTTCCTGGTGCTGTCCATGGAAACATCATCGCAGATACCCATAGATATCTGTTTTGTTTATTTGTCTGTTTTGCATTAAAAAGCCCTTAAAGAGTTATTTATACCTTTTCTTTCTTATCCCTCACTCATGTTGAGTTTCATCTCCTTCCGTCTTTTGCTCCATCAGCAGGTTTTCTTTATTTAATAAATACAGTCACCTTTGCCTCTCCATTCATCAGGCCCTTCCTGTGTCACTTCTGTGCATTTTTGCATAGCAAAGCCCATACAGACCTTTTGAACTTTTCTCATTATTCACACTTCTGCAGTTGAGTACTGCCATGCTGCTCATCCAGCTACTGGGATCATTACAGCTGTGCCCATCGTCTTTCCACCCACCACTGTGTCCTCAGATAATGACGGGCTTCTTCAAGCTGGACCCTTTCCTCCTACCTTGGAAATGAGAGGGATGTTGGAATAAATAGCAATTCAAAAATTTCCTGTTGTGCCCACAGCATGTATTTGAGGTCAGGTAATTTCTTAGCTTCATCCTCCTTTCCCAGTTCCTCTTTTCTGTTAAGTTTCTTTAAAGTATCTTTTTAAAAACTAAGTTAGAAACTGTTCCATTTATTTCTTTCTGCATTTGTACAGAGGATTTAGTCTTCAGTGCTTTCAGATAGTGCTGTAATTCACATAAGGAGTATGAGATCTCATCACAGCCGGGGTTAATTCTTTGTCTTTAGTCTTTGAGGAGAATGACTAACAATCTTTGATACATATTCTAAATTTCAGTCAAAAGGCAAGTTTTCATATGTGAGTTTTCACAGCTCTGAAAGCTGTTTCTGCAATTCGAGTTGATCGTGATCAGATACAAGCAGAGGTTGAGTGTTTTTTGGCACCTGCAGCTCTGTGGACAGCATTTGGCTGAGCATTACCAGGATCTGGACTCCAGGAGCGAGCGGCTTGGCTGTGAGGGTCACCTCTAGTAGGAAACTTCTGCAGCAGCTATTTCCTTTACACGACATCCTGGTGATGCTGCCACCCTGTGCAAAGTCAGTTTGGTAATAATGTAATGAAGTAAGAAATAAGTGTAGAAGTGAATCCTGTAAATTATTTTATGTACTCAGCTCAGCCATTTGCTTGGTAATGTTTGTCTTTAGTGTTGAAAATGTTGGTTTATAATTAACTTTGTATCATGAGGGTCCCCTGCTGCTTAGGGACAAACACTGAAGCCTTCTTGGCAAGAAGTGAGTCTAGAGCTGGCCTTACGCCACTGTGTTTGCAGAAAAGCATCAAACGAATTCTCTGTCATTCAAATATTTGATGCTTTCTCATGAATCCTGGTATGTAGAGGCACTGTGAAACGCTGCAGTAATGAAATGAGTTGTATCGGGGAGGAAGGGAGGTAATGTCATTTCATTTACAGTGTAGTCATGGAAATTAATGCTTCCTCCCCTGGTAATAGTCGACACACTTGATTTCAGTGGACGTGCCTAAGGGAAGCACATGGATGTTGTACTTAAGGAAGTCTTGGCTCTGTATTGAATTTGTGGAAGGGAAAACACCAAGGGGAAGCAATTAGTAGCTATATGAGAGCAGCAGTAAGCAGCAGTGAACTAGGAGTGTTTTATAACCATTCCCTAGTTTCAGTTATATATTAAAAGTCTTTTCAGTAGCAAGGTACCAGTTTCCTTGTTAGCAGTGCTACTTGCCATTACAGATGTTTGCTGACAGTTGGGGGAAAGCAGGGAGGAAAGCTGCTCACTGTCTCTGGTGAGTCGAACAATTTACCTTCTGGGATCCTGACCTCGCAGCCATTAAAATCAATGGGAGATATTAAATTAAAGGTGTCCTGCATGCGACCTGCATTCTCAGGAGGTATATATATTGATAAGAAATTCAGAAGAAATGGGATTTTTAAATATTATTTTGGTAGGAAATGTGGGAGAAGGGGAAAGATTTCAGCCTAGCAAATAAAACTGATGAAAAAATCACAGAAACAACCTGCTGCTTGTTCACAGGATTGTTGGTGTAAGGAGCAGCAACGATGTGAGCTACCCTCTTTGCCTTCGTAATGTGCCTCCTCTCCCCACAAAGACAGCGCAGTCAGTCTCTGATGGAGTGTGGTCCTTATCCTTTGGCTCTCCTGAGCCTGCCAGGATTAGTGATGGTTGATAGGTTTAGCCATGTTGGTATTTGTTTGGAATAAGTGTGCAGGCATACCTCGGAGATACTGTGGCTTCAGTTCCAGACCACCACGATAAACCAAATACTACAATAAAGCAAGTAACACATTTTTTTTTGTTTCACAGTGCATATAAAAGTTATGTTTACACTATACTGTAGTCTGTTAAGTATGTGATAGCTCTATGTCTAAAAAAACAATGTACAAAGCTTAATTAAAAAATACTTTTTTGCTAAAAAATGGCAAAATAAAAAAAGCATTGACTGCAAAGCACAATAAACCAAGGTATGCCTGGAAAACCACCAGGTTGTCTGATGGTAACAATGCTCTGTATCACTAAATCATATGAACTGTCTGGCATTCATTGCACATACAGGATCATATATGATCGTAGGTAGTGTTTAGGACAGGAG
This sequence comes from Dromococcyx pavoninus, assembly GCA_033558185.1. Lineage (NCBI taxonomy): Eukaryota > Metazoa > Chordata > Aves > Cuculiformes > Neomorphidae > Dromococcyx > Dromococcyx pavoninus. Next base: position 2,330,132 of record JAUMJL010000735.1, read on the forward strand.
ATTTTCACCCAGTAGTGAGTGGTGTTTTTAATTAAGTGAAAACTTCAAGCAACTCTCACAAACTTCTGATAGAAACACACTTTCGTTCAGAATTTAAGATATACCATCAAATTTATGTTAATGTTTTACCTGACTCATTACCTCAGGGTAGAATTCATCATTTGGCACAAGATAAAATGTTTTACGTATGGACATGTTCCTTTAATTACAGGGGGTATGTATCTGCGTATTTATATACTGTGTATCTTATATGTTACTTCTACATGTATGACATCAAAGTCGCTTAAGGACATTACTGTTCTATAGGTGGGAGCTCTTTCTGCTCCCACCTATTTAAGGGAGAACAGGATAATTTGACCTAAATGACAGAAAACCTGAGAAGGGCAGAGAGAAATAGGCTATCACTGATGTGCAGTACAGTAATTTTGAGAGATGGGATGAACAAATCCCTGAATGACTCACAGAATGAATCACAAAAGTAATGACTGTAAGATCAGGTAGGGTGTGTGCGTGGGATCCTCCTCCATGGTCAGGAGGTGCAAAAAGGATGGTGCCTCGGATAGTGTTCCAGCTGTACTGGTCACTTGAGCCTGCAGATTCATAGGATGAGATATTCAGAAGAAGATTACCCTTTTTCCACAGCAAGGCTAAGGTTTCTTCTCATGTTTGATAATCTATTTGATAATCTGCCATTCTTTCACTCCTTTCTTGCATGTAACAACTGATAGGACAAGAGGAAATGGCCGCAAGTTGCGCCAGGCGAGGTTTAGATTAGACATTAGGAATGTGATCCTGAGTGGTCAGGCTTTGGAAGAGGCTGCGCAGGGAGGTGGTAGAGTCCGCCATCCCTGGAGGTGTTTAAAAAACGGGTAGATGAGTTTCTTAGGGACATGGTTTAGTAAGGGGACAGGTACGGCTGGACTCTATGATCTCAGAGGTCTTTTCCAACCAGATGATTCTATGGTTCTGTCTCTTTAGACTACAGAGAGCTGTGGTTATTGAGATGCTTCACTGTCTTAACTTTCACAGTGGTTACAGTTAGCAGGGACCTGCTGATCCCTGTGCACTTCCCGCCCGTCAGAGCCCAGACCTGCATTTAGCCTGAAGACAGCCACTGAAGGAAACAGGCAAATTCTTCAGTTAAAGATAAACTTAAAAGAAATGAGGGCTGCTTAGGGCTGATCTTCTGTACGTTGTGAATTCAAAGCGCATTGCTACATGCATTGCTCTAAATCAGACTCACATATGCTTTCAAAAACCTTCTACCTGTGGTAAGTGATGCTTTCTCTTGAGTTAACTGGCCTTTGTCTGGGGCAAGCTGGTGCTTGAGTAAAGCCGAAGTCTGAGCTAATGCTGTAGAGATTTAGCTCTCAGCCCACTCACGCCCTAGAATTTGCCAGTCCCTTTTCTTCCAGGAGAGCCTGAGTCTATCCCTCACCCATTGGCAGAAAGCTGTTTCAGGTGCCAGAACACTCTCTGTTTCAGTGCCAAGACCCACGCTGTAATTGATTTTCTGTGCCTCGGTGTGTGCTGCAGCTCTCCCCTTGTGCTGGCTCAGCAGGTAGGCAGGAGGGCAGCTTTCTCCCTTTCCTGTGGGTTCCTCAGCCTAAATTGTTCCCAAAGGGTTATTTAACCCTTCTTGTACAGCTGTGCTAAGGTGCCAGCAGAGATTACGATTTTGAGCCTGCATTCACAAATCCTCCACACTCTGGATCACTAGTAATGCCCCACAGACTGGTTGTTGGTGCCAGATGGCAGCACAGGTTTGGGCAAAACCTACCAACTCTGTATCTGGGGACACCTCAGAGAGCCCCAGTTGCTTGTGCAGTCTAAGTGGCTGCTCTTCAGCACCGCTGGATAGAGCTTGTGTGCTCTGCTGGGTTCTGGATGAAGTTGGGAGCAGCTTATGCTCTTGAGGGCAATGTGGAGTTGAGACTGCTGCCACCCCAAATAGCCCTGGGACAAAGGAACTGATTCCATCTGCACTTGCCTAGGCATTGGGAGGTGAAGTTGAAGGAGAGACAGGTTTAGGGAGGAAAAGACAGGAATAAAAAAGCAGCCCCAGGCCAGGTCAGAGCTTTGTTTGCTGCTATTCCTGTAGTTATGCAATATGTTGGTCAGAAAGTGGAATGTCATGTGGAAACTGTGTGCATCTGGGCTTGGCAGTAGGACTCGGAAAAAACTCCACTTCCACTCACCTTCAGCATCCAAGGAGCAGGTCTGCACCACTACTACTTCTCCTGACACCAGCATTTCCTGCTGAAATCCTGCCCTCTCCTATGACCACGCAGAGATCAGGCTTCAGCACCAGGTCCACCGGGTTTGGGAAACCATTGCCCTCTTCCAATGCCCAACCTTTCTCATGCTGCTCCTCACTATGTCAGCATCTCTACACAGCCGTAGCCACAACTGCAGTCTGTCAGCCTCACGTTCCTGGTGTCCTCACACAGGACTCAAAAGTGAACTACACATGGACTGGAAAAATCAAGGCCTTCAGTGGTGGCTCATTTGCAAAAAGAGGGGGTCATGAAACCTGTAGATGACAGCATCCCAAGAAAAAGCCCACAGGAATAAGGTTTTTTGTAAAAAAACCCAAGATCTGGAGGTACATCTTGAGGTACTCTACCCTTTCCCTGAGCAGCTTGTTTATTTTGGCACAGATTTTGCTCTGGTCTTTTAGACAGATTCAAGGAGCTTCTCATCAGCATGATTTCCTGATTGCCTTTCATGTTTTCTGGCATCCCAAGCTTCTCTTTCTCAGTTTGATAGAGCTTAGATTCCCCAATAGTCTTTTTTTTTTTTTTTCCCATTTTTCAGATGATGTCTGAATAGGCATATATTGAGAGCTTACCTAACAGGATACATTATCTACAATGTTTATGGTTGGACTTGATGATCTTAAATGTCTTTCCCAACCTAAATTATTCTGTGATCTGTCAATGCTCTTACTGAGAAGCATCCATAAGTCTATTCCAAATCACCCACCTTCACTCCATACACACTCTCCATCTTCATGTGCAAGCTTTGTCAGATCCAAGTGTACGGGTTTTGACTAGTATAGAGTTAATTTTCTTCATAGTAGCTAGTGTGGGGCTATGTTTTGGATTTGTGACCAAAAGAGTGCTATAACATAGGGGAGTCTTAGCTACTGCTGAGCAGTGTTTACACAGACTCAAGACCTTTTCTGCTTCTTTCACCCTGCCAGCAAGGAGGGTAGAAGTGCAGAAGAAGTTGGGAGGGAACACAACTGAGACAGATGACCCCATCTGAAAAAGGGATATTCCACACCATCTGATGTTATGCTCAGCAATAAAAACTGGGGGAAGAAGTAGTAAGAGGGACACACACATTTGGATCTATGGCATTTGTCTTCCCAAGTAATCGTTCGTGTGATAGAGCCCTGCTATCCTGGAGACTGCTGAACACCTCCCTGCTCTGAGGAAGTAATTAATGAATTCCTAGTTTTGCTTTGCTTAAATGCACAGCTTTTGCTTTGCCTGTCTTTATCTCAACCCACAAGTTTTCTCACTTTTACCCGATTCTCCTCCCTTTTCCACTGTGGGGCAGCGAGCGAGCAGCTGAGTAGGGTTTAGCTGCCCACTGGCATTAAACCATAATGCTAAGCAAGAAATAAGAAGCACTTCACAGCAGGCCTGGTGCTCAGGATAAAGACTTTCTGTAATGGACAGGAAAAAAGGCCTTGAGATAAAAATTTCAACATTTACCTGGCCATTTTGGAGATATAAAGGGAAAGTTGTTGGGCTTTGGGTTCCTCTCCCTCATTTTCTAAATGAAACAGAAAAGCTAAGCCAGTCTCTTTGCTTGAAAGGCTTTTCTGCACAGGTGCCTTCCAGAGTTCCCGCCCTTTTGGTCTAACAAAACGAGAAGAATGAGTAAATATAGGAACTTGACAGGAAGCCTGATGAACTCACTGAGCTCCCAAGTGAGACATAAACTGGGAAGCAGCAGCCTTGCAGAGCAGCTGCAGAGGTGGTGGGAATTGAGGTTGCGCTGCAAGCTGCAGTGAAAAGATGACACGATGACAAAAATTTTCCTTAAGACATGTGATGTGTCTTGCTGGAGCGTGCCTTGCTCATGCAGAGCAACTGCTTCTGTTGACGTGTGGTGAACAAAAACTCTTGGATTCAGTCGTATACAAACCTTGCCTTTTCTCATTCTCTTACATGTTACTCTTGAAGTCATTAGCAGAATTATCTTTAAGATTATCTTTATAGCAAATCTCTAACATCCATCACTACCTTTTTTCCACTAGAATCACAGAATGACAGAATGGTAGGAATTGGAAGGGACGTCTAGAGATTGTCTTGTCCAACTGCACTACTAAAGCAGGGTCACTTAGAGCAGATTGCACAGGAATGCATCTAGGCAGTTTTTGAATATCTCCAGAGAAGGAGACTCCACAACCTCCCTGGGCAGCCTGTTCCAGTGCTCCATCAACCTCAAAGTAAAGCTGTTTTTCCTCATGTTGGAACTTCCTGTGTTCCAGTTTGTACCCTTTGCCCTTTGTCCTGTAGCTGAGAAAAGCCTGGCCTCATCCTCCTGACAGCTGCCCTTTAGATATTTACAAGTATTGATAACGTCCCCTCTCAGTCTTCTCTTTCAGGCTAGTCATACCCATCTCACTCAGTCTCTCCTCTTAAGAGAGATGCTCCAGCCCTTTAATCATCTTTGTGGCCTTCCACTGGACTCTCTTCAGTAGATCCTTGTGTTTCTTGAACTGGTAATCCAAGAATTGGATATAACACTTCAGATGCGGCCTCACTAGGGCAGAGTAGAGGGGGAGGATAACCTTCCTGAACCTGCTTGCTGCTCTCTTCTTAATGCACTCCAGGATACCACTGGCCTTCTTGGCCACAAGGACGTGTTGCTCTTACATCATCAGTTTGTTGTCTACCAGAACTCCCAGGTCCTTCCCCACAGACCTGCTTTCCAGCCAGTCAACTCCTAACCTGTACCGGTGCGTGTGGTTATTCTTCCTAGGGTGCAGAATCCTACGCTTGCCTTTGTTGAACTTGTGTCACACAACTGCCTAGCAGAGACCAGAGACACAGCACTTCTGAAGGACTTACAGATGCATGCACAAAAATTCTCTTTTGAAAACTCTGGTCCACCCCTGTTCTCCCACCCAAGAGCCTGCTGGGACCACATTTCATCCAGCCACCAGTCACTTCGGGTGTGACACAGCCATATCCTAAACATCTAGACCTACAGGGCTGTGTGCTGGTGTGTTCATGGGCACCTGGAAGATCAGTGACCACTTGTGTTTCCCTGCCATGTGCAGGCAGGATTTGGCCTTTGATCGAAACCCTTGCGTAAGCAGAAGCAGCATGGTCAGTCGCAGGCAGTGGGTGTAGCGCTGGTCTGTGTTGAAGAGGTTAATGTAACACTTTGTTTTGAAAAGGGTGGGGTGAGATAAAGCGACCTGTGATGGTCTGCTGCAGAGAGGAGCACAAACGTGCTGGCTACTGCACACATGCCGGGTGCCTGTGGAGCCAACAGATAGTTTATCTCATTTCCTTCTGAAAACACAGGCCCTCTGTGATGATGGCAAATTCACCTGTTATGGAAATATAATAATTCTTTATTCAGGACCAATAATCAAATCTCACCCCTTGCCTTTGGTGGGGGGGAGGGGGAGGCATATATCAACATTTTAGTGACACTCAGTTTGTGACAACTATGTCAAAAGACATGGATGACATTGGTTACTGCTTTCTCTCCTATAAAGGGTCATCAGAAGTGCTGACTCCACAGCACCCTGTTCCCCCAGGACCAACAGGCAAACGGTGGCGTCTCACTTCAGGCTTCTCTGTGCCACCCCACCGCTGCACTGCCCCTCGGGCAGAACGCTCCCACTACAGCATAAAAGCTTTGTTTGCTCGGCTCCTGGTCTCCCTGCCAAGCCTGCCAAGAAGGCTGCCAGCACCATGGGTGATTTATGGGGCAGACACATGCCTGCAGCTGAATAAGGATTGCCAGTTCCTTGGAGAAAAGCCACATAGCTGCCACCAGCTAGGCGTAACTTCTAGTCATTGTACCCAAGGTGAAAGACTTTGTCCTAAAAGTATCCAGGACACCATCCAGTATCATTTACTTCTTAATCTGAATGGTCAGGAGAAGTGGTTGGCAATTAAATTCATAGATAGATATTAGGTATTACACCTTGTGCCAGGAGCACCTCTCACACTGGGACATGGTTGTTCCTGACGAGTGCTGCATTTTGTAACTCGTTTGGAAAAGAGAGACCCCAAAGGAAGCCATATCACTGCAAACGCAATTAGTAATAAAGGCTGGGTGTGACTTATGCAAATGTCTATCACTCATGACGTCTGAGTAGATGTAATTGCAATCTGAGGGAGAATTTCTGAAGTTAATCCTCCCAGTGGCTTCCAGACTAATTTGTTAAGGGATTGAGGGAGATTTTCTAAATAAACAATGCAGTTGTTGAAGATTAGGATAATGCCACTGTTGAGCAGATGTGGGCTCCACTGGAGTTTAGATTTTGCTGGCTCAGAGTGACTTGCTGTGTTTACAGCATCTGTGATCAGCACAGGCCTGCTCTAGCATTGCTTGGCACTGTCTGGCAAAGAAAAATGCAGGATGTTAATTGCAAAGTTAAGCAAATATCAGTAGGGGGGGAGGATGCTGTAAATACTGAAAGTGACATTCAGTTAGGAACAACCTACTTCTCTGAGCGTATTTGTCCAGGAAGAAATACTAATTTGTGGATCTGCATTTCCAAATATGAATTCATAATATCTCTAAGAAATGCTGATACAGCTTTCAAAGGCTCTCTCAAATATGCAAGGCAGAAAATGTGTTAAAATTTAGTGCTTTTCTTAAAATAGATCACATATTCTTACTTAAGATTTAGCCGTATTTCTAATTTTGTCATTTCTTTATCATTCATCTCATTGTGAATATTTAATTTAAAAGAGGAAGGTTCTGCAGGGTTGTTGTTGGCATAGTGAGGAGGAGGCAGTGGACAGTGCTAACATCCAGCAGAGCACTAATTGTATACTTCACCAGATCATCAGTTTGTGCTGGATGCCTTTCCTTCTACGGCGTTTTCACGGGATCAAAAGTTCTGTGATAGTTTAAGGACAGGAAAGTTTGCAGGACACCAAAAACACAGGAAGCATGACTACAGTCAAGTCGTTAGCTCTGATTTTGAGGACTTAACTGTGGTTACCTGCGGATGTGTGGGGCCTCTTCTTCACAGAGAAAGTTGCCAGGTTTTCTTCAGTTGTACAAGGAAGAAAAGCAATTAAAGTGGAAAAAGTCACTTTCTTTGCTAGCCACAACTAAAGTTTTTAACCAGCATCCTGAAGGACAGGCCTGTTTAATTTATATTTCAGCTCAAGGAGATTTTACTGTGTTACCAACATTGTTAGCCAAATGCATGTTATGATAGTTTTTTCACAACCTTCTTACAAGAATAAAAGTTACCATATCAGCAGAGGATTGTGCTTTTTGTGCAGCAGATGATCATGCAGGCTTATATACTTGTGAAGCGTGCGGTAGGTAGTACTGGAGGCACAAGTACAACATGAGGGTATGAGGAGTTCATAGCTATGCATTCCTGCTGTTTATCAGTACTACGTAGTTTTGGTGCTAGTGAGCATGGCCATTAAAAAAAAAAAGCAGCTGAAATTACAAGTAGCTAAAGGAAGGGAAAGAAATTAGATTTTCCACTGCTGAATGCATGCCAGGGTTTTACATTTGAAGTTCAAATTGTTGTTCTAGTCAAACACATGAAATATGCTCCTCGTATCTGAATGCAAAACATGTAATTTCCTACATGCGTAGAACTCAGTTTTTAAAATGCCATGAGAGAAGGTAATCACTGCAAAAATAGTTCCATTTGTGAGTCATTTCCTGGCATTCTGGTGGAAGATTCAGAGACTCTTGTCCTTGCTGAGGCCAAATTCATCCTTTTCCACCTAAATCCAGAAGATGATCAATGAAGTCCTGTCTAGATAAGACCATAGATTTGGTATATAGAAACTGAAGTCTGACAGATTCTGGTTAGAAATAATATATAGTATCATTAAGGTATATAATCAGCATGATATTCTACCCGCAGTTCTGATGGTCTTGCAGGCCTTTTAAATCTTTAGATCAATTCAGTATTTACTTTTCTAAAGGAAAATTTTAGCTCAAATGTGAGCAATGTTATTGAGGTGGGACTCACTGAGTGATGTTCTGTGGTTGTAGAAGGCAAAAAGCTGATGAGATGATAACATGAGTCTCTTCCATCCATAAAATGTGGTAAGATGCTGTGAAAACCTGTCTCAGGCTCTAGCTTGTAATATTGCAGGTGGGAAGCCGAGAACTAAGAGGACAGAAGTGTTGCTGCACATTTGCCCTCTTCCTTTGCTCTTCCACATGCATCTACCACTCCCTCAGTGGGACTTTGGTCTGGCCTGTGGCAACCATTTCCATTCGTAACATCTCCTGAAAAGCACTGAAGGGCCACCTGGCTAATATTTACTTTTCCTTGGTCCTGCTTAGATGTGGTTGCTGAGCCCTTGCAGGTGGTTGTGGGTGTAATGGGTGGGGGTGGGGCGGAGGGGCAGCTGATCTACAGGCACACGTGAGCTTGGACTTTGAAAGGTCCTCCCTGTAATTCCACCAATATTTATTCATGCGAATTTCAGTAGTAATAGTTTTTGTTGATTTGTTTTTTTTTTTTCTGGTGGAGGGTAAGTGCAAAGTGACTGATATCTGGGAAAGGAAATCAGCATTTAGCGGCAGAGTAACATTCCATTGTCTTGACATGAAATAACAAATAACTCACCTCTAAATCTGTGTCTCAGGAAATGAAAGTGTAAAGCAGTGAAAGTCACTTGGAGGTCAGTGAGATGCAAAGTGTGTCCTGCTCCCCAGCCCTGAGTTAGTCAGTTCTCCATAACAGCTTTGAAAAATTTCTTCTGCAGCTGGAGAAGAGGAAGGCAAGTGCATACCTGGTGCCCAGCTCTTTCTCTCTTCCACCTGCTTTTGGAAGTGTTGTTCTTGCAGAGTTTGTAAACATCACCTGAAAACACTCCTTGTTGTGAAATTTATTTTATATGCAAATGCAAACAGTAACTTTTCATAAACCATCCTCAGGGTTTTCTCTCTGAGTGACAGAAGGGATCATGTTATGTCAGAAACAACCCAAGCCCCACTCTTCTAGAAGTCTTATCCTCAATAAGCTGCTCAGAGCTTACTCCTCTCACTCTTCCCAGGTTAAAAAAAGCCTTGACTTGCATGTCCAGTTACAGCCGTGTCACTTCTAGGTCCATGCCCACACTTGAGCTGGATCTCAGCCACATGGTTTTCCCCATGGTATGTGGCTCTTAGATCACCCTGGGGAAGCTGGCACCTGGTGGTGCTCCTTAAGACCAGTTTTGCTTGAGTTGAAATGTCCTAACACCTCCCTGCTGCAGGACTCCTCAGAGTTTTAATGGCGCCTCCCAAATGGTGATTTTCAGGTCCTCCTGAAGGCTGAGGAGATGTGAGGGACCATGAGAGCTAGCAGAGTCTGAATGGCCATTGGCTCACCCTAAGCACAGCCTGGCAGGGCTTCTGCAAAGCCAGCGGAGTCATTGAAATGGCACCTCAGGAATTTAGTGTGAGTGCTTTGAAGTGCACTGTTATCTGCATTTAATCACACGCTAAATCTACAATAACTCACTGATTTGCAGTAACTTTTCAGGTATTTTGCATCTGTCTATGGAGTGAGGGGAAACAGCACTTTGCAACTGCCTGGCCATGCAGGAGATTGTGTATCAGGAGACCCTCACAAAGACCTGGCCATGGAGGGGGTAGGCCATAGAGCAGTGTGATATTCCTGGATTTTACAGACCCAGATGTGTCCCCATCACCCACACTGAGCAGCAGTTTGCTTGGCAAGGTGTCACCAGGCATGATGCCAAGGAGATGGAGTTAGTTGCTGTGAATGAGTGTCACGTTATGCTACTTTCAGGTATATCTTGGACTCTGAGAGTAATAACATTTGCATTCTGGGTGCCAAATTAAGTCATAAAGCATACAGTATGTATACAGAGCTGAAAATATTTGGGAGTGATGCTTTGGCAGGTAGATAGGGACTGATAGCAAAGGGACAAGAGTTTGCTGAACTGGGAGAGGAGAGCACGTGAAGGAGAATAAGGATGCTTTTCCAGTATCCTTCATTTTCTCTCCTTTCCCAGTTCTCCAAGGATGCTGCAAGATCATCCTTGTTGATGGAAGGATTGGTGGAAGAAAGGGAGGCAGCAAAATAGACAGAAATAGGGTTCAGAGGGATGGGAGAAGGTGCACCAACCATAGAGGCAGATCAAAGGGGAGGAGAGGGCTGCAGAGGGCAGACAAGGGGATCTGGAACAGCAGAGCACTGTGATGAGTGTTGTCTCCCATGCAGAAAGCTGGATATTGTTTTGAGGAGTGGGCATGGTCTCTCACCACCAAAACAGGTCCTTCTTGTTGTGTCACTGATTCAGCATCAAAGAGTTGAGAATCATCTGGAAATACAAATTTGAGGATAAAATTTCCTTTTGCAGGCAGGGAAAACTCGTTCTTCCCATCAGCACTACAGCAGCCTTTTCTAAATTTAGTCAAATTCAAGGATATGCCCTTGGAGGAGCTGGATGATATTTGTAAAGGTATTGGTCTCGCTCTGTGGAAGGAAGGAGCACATCTGGATGCTATGTATGTGTAACCATAGCTTTTCACAGCCTCACCATGCCATTGCTGCATGGTGGGACAGAAGGGCTGCTCCCTGACTCTGCCCTACCACTGAAAGAGCAGCGGCAATTCAGGCAGTGCCGTTCACACGTGCCAGGTCTCATAGCTGCCCAAAAGCTTTGAATATCAAAGTTTAGCCTCTGGATGTGGCTGTGAAGGAGATAACAAATCAGGCTAGTAAAACTCGCTTGACTTTGTGGCCCAGCCTGGATCCTGAGATCAGTGTTTCAGGGAATTTGTCTAGGAGAAGGAACTGGTCTGGTGGCTTTTCAGGATTTGCATTTTTCGCTCACTGATGGGAAGTTTTTATTTTCCCTTTTTACTGTCACAGCATCTCATGTTTCTCTACAGTCTCGAGCCAAGTTTGTATAAAGAAATACCATTAAAATATTCAGGGAATAAAGGAGACACATACATCAAAGGGATAAGGGGTTATGTGAAATGATTTGTCCTGCCTTTCCCTGGTGACTAACCAGAATGTGTAAAAAGTTCTCAGTTCTTCATGCCATCTTACTTTAAAGATGCTCTGGAAAACTGTAGGGGAAAGCTTTAAAAAGCAGAGATTAACATTAATGGCTTCTTTTAGTCTGGTCTAATTTGGAGCTTCGTGATTGATCAGAATGGTCTGCAGGTCCATTCCACAGCTTTTCTGGCATGTCATAGTCTCTTCTCCCTGGGACTGCAAGCACAGTGCTTTCTCCATTTGTTTTTTTCCTGTTAATTTATTGCACAGTGCTTTCTCAATTTGTTTTTTTCCTGTTTATTTATTTATTATCCTGACGGGGGGGCTGGACTCGGATGCTTGCCTGGGGAGACCGCCACCACAGCAGGCCATTAATGAGCTTTTTGACCACTGAAGCAGCACAGCATTGCCTGGGAATCAGAGGGGGTTTCTCCTTTCCCTGTTAGATAGCTGAGCAGAGGCCAGCGGGTTAACGAAGGAGCGGGGGTGGCTGGCAGGCTGCCTAATGAGCGCCAGGGAGCCGACGAGGGGAGACCCCAGTGATGGCTGAAGCCCCATCAGCAGCCTCCAGTGGGATCCGATGCCAGTTGCTCCATTTTTAGCCATTATTGCTGTAGCTGGAAGCATTGAGAAGCAAAAAGTCCAAAAGGGTATGAGCGGGAAGAATTTTCCACCCAGCACTTCTGGGGGAGGTGGGGTCTGAACAAGCACATTAACAATGCAGAGTACTTTTGTGTGTTAAAAATAACTAGGAAACAGATTCTTTTTAACCTTTAACCACTCCAAACAGTCGATAAATCATTAGCTACTGATTAACAAAAACAGAAGGGTAACTTATTTTACAGAAAGCAAACTCTTGGAATTGCTGAAAGGCTGGCACTGCCTTCAGGATGGCTTTTCTTTTTACACATTTGCAGTTATTAAAAAGATATGGAAGCCAAGCATGGTGTGTTAAGCCATGTCACAGAAAGCATTTTTTAAAGACCAGCTTTCTAAAATGAATATATTTTTAAATGTGTACAGTGAGCTGAGCAAATGCAGTATTTACAGTACACAGCATTATATCTGTCCCCCAAGAAAACAGGTCTCCTTGTGCCAGGCATACCGAGGTGGGTTGCGTCTCATTTGCAATGGTTCCTAGTTTGTGTTCTCAAAGTCTTGGCTATACTTACAGTCTGCTGCTGAATCCTCTTCTCAGCTGTCAGCTCCTTGAAAAGATTTGATGGGTGGTTACAGCAGGCGGTGGTCCTTGTGGCTGAGATTTGGACTGGAGAGCACAGCTTTTGCTTTCAGTCTAGGGAATATCTGTGACATTGGAACACACTTTCTCCATCTCTGTGAAAAGTCAAGTGGTAATTTTTTATCTAAGAATGGAAGTTGGGAAAAGGTGAAGGAAATGCTTGTGGGACCTTTGGAAAAGCCCTATTATCTTGCAGATTAACTAATAAAAGGATGTGATCCGGGAATCTCAGTGTCATCACTGCTACTGATTGACTAAACAAAAGTTTGGACTTTTTATTATTACTATTACGTGTACAGTATCTACTCTTGTTTTAATTCAAAATAAGTCTACCAAAGACGGGACTATTTACTTAAACCTCTCCAACAGTTTTCCATCCTGACTCTTGAAAACAGTAGTATTAATAATGTAAAAATGTAACGTTTAAGTATTTAAGACAAGGCTTCTATTGTCCATTAAACTGTACATCTTTTCCATTCACTGTGCATCATTAGACCATCTGTGTCTTTAATAAACAACTGTGTGGGCTCTCACAGTTTAAATATTTACTTTAAAATAATAAGGGATGAAACTGAGAACATGAGACTGTCTTTATGTTTTAAGTGGAATGGGATAGATTTGTGCAGTAGATTTGCAAACTGTGAACAGATGTGTTTTGATGACCTTCTCTCCTCTATCTGGTCTGCATTTATAAAACACAAATTCTCAGATTAAGTTTCTTAGAGTTTTACACGGACTGGGAGAATCTACATGTGTTTCTTTCTGTTGAAGTTGTGAGGAAAAGTCCAAATAGTTCATTGCTCCATACTTGAGTTTCATGAAAATCAGATTTGGCATCATTACTGAAATACCTTCATGGTGGTGTTCTCTCACTGCAACCTGAGAAAGTCACTGCAGGTGGCCAAAGACAGTTACATGCACCTTTGTGGCTTGAGAAGGTCACTCCTTCTGGTCACCACAGAGGACAGTAGAGAATTCTTACTGTTAACTCTGCTATGGTCAGAAAGGGAGCTGCAATTTTCAAAAGACTTCCTGGGAGAATGTCATTCCTGCAATTACAGTCTGCCTGCTACTCTGTGTGGGCAAGGGAGAATGTCATGGGTTAGACAAAAGATTTGAGATTGTCCACCCATAGGTCAGAATGACTAATCCCCTTCACAAAAGCTCAGTGAGGCAAAGTTAAGTTTCATAACATTGTGTACAATTTTAGGTACTAATTGCCATTATTGGAGGAACAAAAATGTTCCTCAAATCTTGTTTTACAGATAGAGAGAAAGGTAGGTGGCTTCTGCTCTCACATGTGGATCCTGCGTCAGTGCTGGTTCTTTTCAGTTCTCCAAGTGACTCTGTATGCATTTATAATGAGCAAACATAAGGGTCAATAAAACCAACACAAGGTACTTCTATAAGGGGTGCACAGAATGTTTGAAGAATCATTATGTGATGGTGGTAATACCCCGCAGCACTCAGGACTGGTTGTTTTTCCTTTATTTTTGAGTCCAGGATGAATCAACTTCTTTCATAGTTTATTTAAAGGAGATGAAGTTCTCTTGCAGACACTTTTTGGTACCTCTTCTTGCTACTCACTATTACAGCATGTGGTCTTTGAAGTTTGAATTCCAATCTCTTTCTGGACGAGGACTAAGTATAAAGGCAACATTTAGAGTTAGGCATCACAAGGTAAATTTTCAGCCCCATGAGCAGGAACTCAGTTACTTGCATTACCGTTAATGGGGGTCATGCTGGTAAATTCCTGTACACCACACTGAACATTTACTCATGAGTGCAGAATTGGCATAACTAATGAAATTTGACTTTTGGGCAGCATGGCGTTTCAGGAGATGGGTTTGACAGGCAGAAAGGAGGGCTAAGTACCCAGATGAACGTCTGGCTTTTAACTCCTTGAACGTATTTCCAGAAAATAATAGTGTGAATTAATGCTGGTTAGTATTAGCTGTTCCTACTGTTAGGGATCAGTCTTGCTCCAGTAGGATTCCACAGAGACAAAGATTGTGCCTGAAATCTGCGTGTGCTGTCATTTAGTGTTGGCAATTCACTTTCTTGTGTGTTTTCCAAATACTACTTACTGTTATATATTGTCTTTCAAACCTAGGCCAGTCCTCTGCTAACATCAGCTTCTATAATCACAAGCAAATTTAGGGGTTTTTTATAATTTCCACCTCTGCAGCTTTCCCAAAGATGACCCCTTCTATGCCTGGGCATCACCTGGTGATTTCCACCCTGCATTACTCATGGGCTTCTTATCTCCATTTGTTTTTGTGCTGTGTCCATTATAGGGGTAGGATCTTCTCATTTCTGAAACCCTTCCTCAGACTTTACTTTGCTCGGCTAAATATACCAAGTCTTTCTTGTCTGTTTGATAAGGAAAGCTTTCCATTTCCCTGACTGCAGTTCTGTGCATCTGCTCTAGCTAGAAGTTTTTTGTAGATGAAACCAAAATTGCCCACAATATTCTGTCCTGTTCAGTGTTAGCAAATTTCCCTCATACTCATCTTTTCAACAACCCCCTGTTGAATTGCCTTTTTTTACCTTCTAGTCACACAATGGTTCATCGTTGTTTTGTAGTCAATTAATAGGGTTTTTTTCCTTATTTTTCATCCTTTATAGCTGATGGTCTCTGAACTTACACTAGGAATTCTTGTCCTTAGATCTTGTTTCATGTTGTGTGATTAATTCTGTTTCTAGCCCTCAACTTCTCAAATGGATTTTTTTTAAAGCATGATGCTCTAAATATCCCTTGCGTCACCAGCATACTGTATTTAGTATTAACCAAAATATTAAATGAATAAAATCAGTTTCATGAGTCAATTCTGAAGGACTCCTAACTTAGTCTGCCTTTGTTCCAGTCTTAATTTATTTCACATTATTTCAGTTATGAGGTACTCGCTACACTAGCTGCCAAGAAGATGAATAGTGTAGTACTTGCCACAAATAAGTGAAAAAAAAGTCCATGTCACATTAAATCACTCAGAAAATCTTACTGTTCTTTCCCAGCAACGTATTATTCCATTTCAGGAAAAGCCTGTTCTGTCCTTTTAACATGGTCAGAAAAACGCTATGTGTTTGGACCAAGTACGGTTCGAACTACCAATAGGTCTCTCTTCATTCACCGGAATATTCCATTTCTTCTTCATCAGCTTGTGGCCTGTGTGGCCATTGGGGCCAAAGAGATGCCAGAGGTCTGCACTGAGATGACCAGTCAACGTCTAGAGAAATACTTTGCATTTTCTATTTTGAATAAAAGGGTGGGGGGGGAATCAACTTGCCACTGTAACGAGTTGACTGTGAAGGAGCAGCTGCAAACTGCTGAGTCTCATCAGGTTGCAATCTCTATTAACACTGGGCAGATCCCCCCTGCTGAGAGCATAAATGCCCTGCCTTTGTCAAGGCTCCTATGAAAGAAACAATGGGTTATTTCAGTGAAGCACAAGAACATAAATGTTAATCGAATCATTCCTCCAAATGAATAGAAGTAGCACCCAGAAGGTAAACATTTTAATTTTGGAAAGGAAGGTCTGCCTGTCAGTCGGTTAATTTTCTGTGTATTTTTTCATTTACTTTGAAAAGCTGCTCACTAACGTTGCCATCTTTGCATATGAAAACATTTTCAGCACTGCAAAAAAGAAAATCTGCCTTAATATCACTCAAGAGAGGTCAAAACCTTATACTGTATAACTGCCAAACTATGTGATCACGTTAGTTCTTGGTAGAGGAAATGGAAAATACTTTCCAACTGGAATTAATACCAGGAAACATCTTTTTTAAATGGTTTTATACTTTGGGATAATTACTCTTAGAAATAAAACTGTATCTCTTTACACATGATGAAAGTGGCTTTAGGTATTTTAACAAATTTATGTGTGTACAAGCGAAACAGAAAGAATAGGCATTTATCACCTTACTGCTTCCCTGTTTGCAGTATAAATAAGGGATTTCTGTATGCAGTTGAACAATATATGTTTTAAAGCAAGTGTACAGCAAACTACAGTGTGATGCCCAACCATCTTCCATTTTCATATGGTTACAGCTATTGTTGAACCAATACATCATAAAAGTATCTCTGGGTGTTCAGTTGTGTGGCCTGTCTGGGTCAGATCCTGCTGACATCACTCCTGGGGGTTGTCCCTTTGGCTGTAGAAGAATGGCAGCAAAGCCAAGGGGGTTCAGCTCATTGCTTCTCTTGTACTCAGAGGTCCTGCACCAGTGGCAAGACTTTGTAGCTCTCTACAAGTACTGAACATGGAAAATAATTTTCTTACACAATTTGCTAGTTCTTCACTGAGGCTGGTTTGCTGCTCTTTGTACATGCATCCTTTTTAACAGTCAAGATGTCCTTTGCCACGGAAGAAATCTGTCTTCAGTTTCTGCATAGCAGAAATCAGCCCCTATCAGTCACACTGGGGTACATCTAATCAGTTAGAAAATTAGTGGAGATGGAGGATATGTTTGTTGTGGAAGCATAGTTTGGTGGTTGAATTGGATATCCAGTGGTCCCATAGTCTTTCCTGTCTGTCGGGTTTGCTGAATATCCCCGGTTGTTGGTAGTTGCTGAGGTGGGGAGAACAACACCTGCCAGCAGGGTGGCTATCAGGGCAAACCAGTAACTAGAGGTGCGAAGCTGAGTGTGATAATTCTAGTTTTGTGGCCCGTGCTCACCAGGACACATTGTAATTGGGTGGGCAGAACTTTCCTACTTGCCTGAGTGAAGTCAGTCATCTCTAAAGGGCAAGCCCAAGCGTTTATTGCCACTCTAAAACACACTTTCTTCCCATCTTCCTGCACCACCTTTGGTGTCAGTCTGCATGCCTGAACCCAAGTGGCTGCATGAGCAAGGTCAGATCTATCCATCATTTTTGATTGTCCAACTCCAAGGGTCACCGACCTCTGTTCTCCTGTGACTAGAAATCAGGGGCTTCTCAGCTGGTTCAGCAAAAAGCAGTGGTTTTCTGTGCCCTCCATCATGTAGCTGAAATAAGTCTTCATCTAAGCTGTCTTGCAGTGATCCTATAAAGGCTTACACTACAGCCTTTATAGGATCCTGCGTTCAGTTTCTGGTGGCCTTGGGAGAGTGTTCTGATCAGAGAAAATTTTTATTTAAGCCTTTAGCTTCACTTGTGATATACATCATTTTACGGTTTCCAGTCTTTGGGCAGAAACAATGTTAAAATTCATTTGAGGTGAAGAGTTGCAAAATGAGCAGGGTTTAGCTGAGTAGAAGAAAACATTTCTTTGAAATTATTTGAGCCAAAGTGGTTCAGCAGTGGAAAAGACCAAAGCCACTTCTAACTATGCTGTGTATCACATTGAGCATTTGTAGACTTCCTTTGAAGATATCTGTTTCGGGTTTTTTCTTGCCTGGGTGTCGTAGGTCAAGTTAACTTCTGCTATTTTATTTATATATCCTGTTTTAGTCCCCTTTGGGGCTAGGAAGAAGTATGTTGTTGAGCTGGCAGAACAAGCATTTAAATCCTGTCTATATGTAGCATTATATAATGTATGCCATGTGTTTCTTGAAGCCTAATATTGGGCGATTAGGAATTCCTCATGGGCCTTCGGGAGAGAAGGTGGCAGTGGTGACCGTGGATGACTGTGACACAGCAGTGGCTGTGCGCTTTGGGAGCCTCATTGGAAACTACACCTGCGCTGCACAGGGGACTCAGACTGGCTCAAAGAAGTAAGGATTCCCTGTATTTGCATTTTCCACTCATTCTCTTCTTCTAGGGGAGAGTCGACAGTATGTGATTAACCACTAAGCAAATTAAGTTAGAAAAGCAGATATAATTCAACAAGAAAAAGTGACAAGGTTTAGTTTGGTAGATGGAATTTGTTGGAGGCTACTGCAGATGTCAGCACACTGGGTGGAATGCCCAGATGTGTGCCCAAATTACTTGTAAAATGCCAAAAAAAAAAAAAAAGGCCTGAAGACCTGGAGGGCCAGCAGTGTAGATCACCCCCAGAAAAGCATCTACTCAGTACGAAAGTGCAGAGAGAATGGCAAATAAAATGTTATTGACTTTATTAATGAAGGGTATGGCTCAAGAGCTTATTGCTTCCATCATTTGAGTTAGCAGTCCTACCTTGAAAGGAGATAGAAATAAAGGAAATTTAGAAGAGGACACTGAAGAACCATAAGTGATTGAAATGAAAAAAGAAACTTCCCCATGAGAAAAGACCAAAACAAGTAGCAGCATTGAGTTTAAAAAGAGATGGACAGCAAGCAACGTAGTGGGGATATAAAATAATGAGTGATAGCAGAAAGACCATTTAGATGTACTCTAAAATCCCAAGAGAAGGAGGGACCATTCTAGGACTGGTTCCAACTGACCGACCTATTTACTTGTCACACAGTGTGTAGTTGCTCAGTGAAAGCTGCCTCCACCAAATGTTATTAAGACTAAGATCTTCAGAGGATTTAAAAAGGGTTGGCAGTATATAATAATTAAGTCATTACATCAAAATCTATAGCATTTCTGCTCTTGTGCTGAGGAGTATAAGACAGCCCATGGGGGACAGGAGTTTGAAAGAAGTGGTCTGTGGCTGCAGATTTTTCCATAATTCTCATTTTCTTCTTCATATTGGCCACTGTTAGGGACAGGTCGTTGGATTCTGTTTGGGTATGACAGCTCTCAGGTTAAAAGTTACGGTGTTTCTGAAAGGTCTTTTGACTGCAAACTCTGGAAGTGCTGATGTAGCAGAGGGAGGAGCATGGCAACATGGGTAAAGTAAACAGCTCAGTCATGCTTATGGAAGCAGTAAGATAAAGAACAAACCAAAACAAACTATATGTAAGAAATTATGATCATTTCTTTGTTTCTTCAGGTCTTTGGATCTGACTGGCCCTCTCCTCCTTGGCGGTGTCCCAAACTTGCCTGAAGACTTCCCAGTGCACAACAGACAGTTTATCGGCTGCATGAGGAACCTCTCTATCGACAGCAAACCGATCGACATGGCTGGTTTCATTGCCAATAATGGTACTCTGCCAGGTGAGAGCGACGACAGCCTCAAAAGTCAACAGGAGAAAGCTCTATGCCATAGCTGTGTGTGTGACAAGGCTTAAGGCGTCAAAGGAGCCGGCACTAGGGGAGCCCCAGGAAGGGTCAGGGGACAGAGGGATCTCAAACAGCCCTTGTTCCTCTGTTACCATCACTGAGTGTGAAGCATTTGCCCCAGACTGTGTGGCAGAGGCTGGAGGGGCTGCTGGTCATTGTGCTGCCACCATGTCACCAGCATGACTACATCCAGACATCATTTGTTTGAGCAAGGTGCAGTCTGCACCTGTGCCAGGGACGCACACAACAGCCCGTGGTACAGTGCACGCTTACAGCGTGCAGAAAAGGGTCGGACTCATTTAGACCTTCTGCATTGCTACAAGTTTCACCCAAGAGTTTACTCCTAAATGAACTTTTCCTCTTTTTATTTTTTTTAAACTGCCTCTTAAATGTCACTTTGATCTGAAAACCAGTGGGATTAATTAATGAAAAAGACATTTTTAATGACTTTTTCCTAAATTATATTTGTTCTGTAAATCAAATTCTGTAGCCCTCCAAATGTGAAACCTGCTTTATGAAGCAGCCTTTTGGAGTTTCTGATTTGGTTTCTAGTACCTGGATCTCTGATCAGGATTAGTTCTGGTGTACAAAATATTCTCATCATCATCGAAATGGTTCTTACACACGAGTGGTGAGTCCCTTCCTTCCACCCTGCTGAAGGTCTGTGTAAGAGCTAAATTGCAGTTCTTAGGTATGTTTCCTTGATCATGGATTAAAAACAGAGTTGTAGCATAAGGTTCAAATTGCTATTTTGTTTTGCAGCCCATTTTTTACCAGTTATGTCTTATGGAGATATGCATCAGGAGGGAAATGAAGTGTTTTGTTTCGGATGTGGTTTTTTTTCTCATTTGGAAGCGTGTTTCCATATAGTTTAAAGCAATTATGTACAATAGTGTTACTCCACTGTGTAACGCTACATGTTGGCTTTCCCTGGTTAGTGTCTCAGTTAGATGACAGTCAGTTGCAAACTCGTACTGAGTCACCGAATCAGTCAGTCTGCCTGTCTGCAGCAGTGGATGCCAGAGGAAGAGTACAAAAACAAGAGAAGCATGTACTGATATTTCCCAAAACTTTTGTCTTAGTCCCCATAGATTTACAACTCAATGACTCTATTTAATATCCCTTGATAGATTTGTCTTTATGAATTTGACACTGGCTCATCTCATATAAACTCTTTCCATCCATGTTTTGCTTCACTGACTTCAAGGATATTATAAAAAAGCCCCAAACCTATAATGGTCATGCCTTCTTCTTTTTAAAATACAATCATTCAGAGCTTCTTTCTTATTAAAACCATGCATTTTCAGGCTGTGCAGCACAGAGGAACTATTGTGAAACCAACTGGTGCCAGAATGGAGGCACGTGTGTCAACAAGTGGAATACATACATTTGCGAGTGCCCTGTACGCTACGGAGGAAAAAACTGTGAGCAAGGTAGGATGCAAAAACTTCTTCATGCGTAGTCATGTGTGCACATTTCATTACCCGTCATTAACATCTCATAGCATGTGTGTCAGACTGTGATGCTTAAGGGATAGGTAACAGAAGATTGCGATTGAGACTGAAAATCACCAATTAATGTATTTGAAATAATTTTAGAGATCACCCATATAATAAACATGACAGCTGACATACTGTCATGAATAACAGCAGCTTTCACTGGTTTACTTATGTAAGTGAAGTAGTTCCACAGAACTTGGCAGTATTTAGTAATTTGTTTAGAGTAGAAATGCCTGATCCTAAGCCCCTTCAAATCAGTGTAAAGAATCCTGCTGACTTTATTGGGCTTTGGCTCAAATCAGGGATGAATGTGCGGTTTTAATCACCACTTTCTTGGCCAGAAGGCAGTCTCTGCTGAGTACGAGCGTTTTCAGTTATATTGCTTTTTTTCTTTTTTTGAACACAATGTAGGTATATGTGTAAAACCTCATTAATAAAGGATGAGGAAGGAGCAGCAGGTGTGTTTCATGGAGCATGAAGAACTTGCAGTTAGTTTCTTCTCAAGGAAGTGAGGAGTTGTCTGCATTAAGGGTCCTGTGGGGTCAGTGCAGCATCAGGCTGCCTGCTGTAAGGTGGCATCTCTATGTCTGGTGGAGGATTGCTCATTTGGAGTCTTCCTGGAGGCTTCCAGGAAAGAAAACGTGCTGAAACTAGGGATGGTTTTCCTAGAAACAGAAGGCTAAATTCTGGCCTCTGATGCAGATGTGGTAGATCTTAATTTTATTTTTCCCCCCATGACACTTAGCCCAGAATGGTTTGCAGTGTGATCAAGGATTTTGTTCTTTTGATGTATCAGACATTCTTGATGATTCTCAGTGGGGTGTGGACTCTGGAACAGCAGGTCTCCAAGGTAAAGTGCACACAGTGCACAGTCATTTGCAAACAGTTTTTAGCACAGTATGCCTCAGCCTGGGCCAGATCCAGGTGGTGGCAACTGTTGTCCCCTTGCCTGAGAAACAGCAGCTTAGGAGGTGAGGATGCATTAGTTAAATTTCTGGTTTAGAATAAGGGTCTGCAGGGAAAGGAATGGTGAAGACCTGTTCCCATGTTCCACCACATGCAGAGCCCAGGGCTGCTGTTAATGCCCCTAGTAAGGCAGTTGCTTTCTATCGCAGCTCTCCAAGTATTTTGAGCTCTCCAGATTTGTATGAAGATCTAATTTTTCTATGTGTCTCATGGCAAGCATCTTTGCCAGTGAAGTTCTGATGTTTTCTTCGTGATAGGCTGGTCTCTGTGATATAAACTCATGCTGATGTTTCCTGTGAGAGCGCCAGGGCCCAGCTGTGGTGTGACCTGTACTGAGGGCAAATGGGGAGTAGTGCTGTCGCATGCAAAGACTATCCTTCCCTCATTGTTGTCATTGTCATTGTTCCCCCCCCCCCAGCATTCTATTCTGCCTCCAGTGTATTTCATTCCTGCACGTCCCCTTTGTCATTTGGTAACCTTGTGTTCTTGTGATCCCTCGGTTTGTGGGGGTTTTTTTTGTAGTTTGAGGGGAGCAGGCTGCTTGCTTCTTTGATGATGTTTGTGGGGCAAAGTGTCGCTAAGGAAAAACTGCAAGCCAGGAAAGAAAAGAGTTTTTCTGAAATGTGACCAAAGATTTCAGGAGTCTGAAGCTCAAGTCAGCAGGAATCACTGATGTGTGATACTCCTGGCTTTCAGGTTGCTTGTTTTGGTGCTCAGATATGATCCTAACAGCATTAGCTATTTATTAAGCAGCTATTTTTTTAAAAAAAGCCTTAGCTTGAATACTTGCATTCTTGTGTAAGTGATTGGCTGATGCGTTTCTTAAATCCCTTTGACAGTGCTGGATCTGCTTCAGGTTCACGGTCAGCAGTGGCTTTGGCAGGTTAAGAATTCAACTTTTTCAGTTGCCCACTCTTCAGAAACTCTGGGATCCGGTCTGCACTAGTGAGAATGGGGTATTTCAACTTCACAAACCTCCTAGGACCCTCTGACTCATTTACTGGCAGCTCCCATCTCCCTCTGCTGACATATAGAAGGGAGATAAAATTGGGGAAAAATTAGTTTCACCTTTCTTTTAGTTTAATTCTTTTAAAAATTGAGGTATTGTAATGCTGTGAAGAGGATCCAGCAGCTGTGCCCAACTCATTCTTGGGTGACTAATGGCATTGTGCTGGCCTTGGGCTGAACACCACAGGTTTGCACCAAAACCTAAGCTGTCACATGTCCTACACCCAAACTGCAGGTAACATCCCAGTGTTGGCAGTATGTTTCTCCAGGCCTTCTGCCTCCACAGTGAATAACCCCCATGTCTTTCTGATGGTCTTTTAAATATAAGTGTCTTTTAAAAGTGTGTGCAGATACACAGGCACAAAAGTGACAAAACCTGAAAAAACCATTAGTTTGCATCACTGCACCGCTGATGGCTGTACTTGGAAGCATGTGCCTCTGTGGTGATGGGGGTGATCAGGTGTGTCCACCAGCCCCTCCATGGAGACCACCAGTCCCAGGCATGGTGAAGGGCTGAGGGGGAGGGAGGTCAGAGGGGGCTGATGGATGAGGATTTCTGTTTTACTAGTAGGGGAAGGTGCACCCTGGCCCGAGGGAAGGGAGAGGAGTTGGGAGGAGGTGTGGGAAGGGAATGGTATTTGCAAGCACTGAAAGTCACCAACGATGAGAGAAGGAAGAAGGTGGCTAATTGCCATGACAGTCCAGTTTTCCCAGGAGCTGAGCTGAAACACTTGAAAACAGCATTCTCAGCCTCCAGCAGGTGGGAAGCCCACAAGGTTTGCATCCTGGCTCTGCTCCCCAGAGGCAGGCAGACATAAAAATCTCAGCAACAGTCTAGAAATCCACTAGCAAAGACGTTGAAAGTGAGGTCATTGTGAAGGTCAGCAGGGCAGAGGAGGAAGGAGGGGACTGACTTTTGCGAAGGAGGAAATGATGGTATTCCACACTGGTGTTGCAGTTAGTTTTACATTGATGTGTTGCAGTGTGGGCTGGTGAGTTGTGCCCTGGCCCAGACAACCAGAGGTCAAACACCTGATTTGAGTTTTAAGCAAGCCGGGGACATCTATGTCTGGTGACAAACCAATGTAAGTTGCTGTCCGGGCTTCAAGAGCAAGCTAAGCTCCAGTTGCTCCAGCACATGCCCCCACTAGTGTTCCTGAAGGACTGAGTGTGACTGCAAAGGGGAGATCACAGCCTGGAGCAGGAGGCAGAAGAGCTGTCGGGTGAGGTGGTCGAGTAACCAAGCCTTAGAGAAGAACATGTCAAGTTCCACCTCTGGCTTGGCTAGCGGTGGTCTACTAGCACTAACGTCTCATTTCTCACAATTAGGGAGCTGAAGGGCTTACAGACAGCACTGTGCTCCAGCCCCTGTGCTCTCCTACACACAGCATTTACCCCTACAGAGACCAGCAAGCCAGAGATATCAGAATTTGGAGTTTGGGGCTTTTTTTTCTCAAAAAAAATGCAATTTTGTATCAACCTGACTCCATTTCTGCCATGATGCCATTCTTCTACCTTTTTCTAAGGTCTTGCCATTTTAAAGTGATGCAGACACATTTGTATATACATGACAGAAGAGTCTCCCGATATGGTAGTGCGGAGCAGAAGAGGAAGGAGACTTAAACCCTGTCATCTTACTGCCCATCCCCATGGGCTCAGTGCATGACAAGATACAAGGCTAGGTGCCAATCTGTGTTGGTTGTACCCAGTCTCTAAAGTCTGCTTGCACTTGCAAAAAGCTGTCGTGACCTTTACCAGCATGCCTGTGAATGAGGACACCACGCAGGGACTGCAGATCCCACTACAAGGTGCCGTGCATGGTGTAGGTACCATATGAGGTGCTGCAAATATCACAGAGCTCCAATGGCGTAATTTATGCTTTTAATCAGTGGGATCAACAAATACATGTTACTGCAGCTCCTGTTACCTGAGGTAATTTTAAGTCCAAAGGATGGGTGTTGCCCTACTTTCCATCAGCAATGTGCTTTTCATTGAAGGCTATCATCGGTGTCTGCCTGTGGGAGCTGTGTTCAAGGAGGGCAACACTTCAGCTGTCACCTCAAGATATTTAAGGCAGATGATTTAGGCAATTGCACATGAGGTTTCTCCCTGTGAAAAGGTTGTGTAGCCAAGACAGCTGAATAGTCCAGCTCTGGAGTATTTATAATTAATTAATATATCCTATTGCCTGCCAGCCTTTTGCTCTGTGTTTAATCTGTTAATTAGAAGCAGGTAATCAAGGCTGTGTTGAAAACATCTGCAGCAAGTGTTGCCCTCATACTTCCTGCTCTCTCCACCCACTCATCCATAGAATTTTACCAGTAGAGATCCTGAACTTGCCTTTCTAGGAACATCTCTCACCTGTGTAATGCCATAGCAGCGTGGAGATGTTGCCTTTGAGTGCATGCACTGAGATAAGGTGCCCAACCCACAATAAGGGAAGGCTGGGAATTTACATTGCTGTCAGCTGGTTCATGGTAACTCCCCTAGACTGTCTCTTACTTCATAGAAGAATAAAAATAGCTCAAATGGAAGAGGGACTGGCTACCTTGCACCATCATCACAATGTAGTGTAATTTCTCCTCTTAACCTTTGTCCTGAAAGATATCAACTGTTTCTCTCCTGTCTTTTGATTTACAGCAATGCCTTCTCCTCAGCGTTTCAGTGGTGAAAGCATTATCATTTGGAGTGACCTTGACATTACCATCTCTGTGCCATGGTACATTGGGCTGATGTTCAGAACCCGGAAAGTCAATGGCGTGTTAATGCAAGCCAATGCTGGGACTGCCTCCAAGATCAACATTCAGGTAAAAATATGGCTGCCTTTGGGTAGGAAGTAATTAGGAAATTATCCCCTATTCCCATCAGTGGATATGGCCACATAAATTTCGTTCACCCAGCTAAGTGCACATCAATAAATACCAATTATTTCTTCAACCTTTTACAAAGATCGTCAATGATAAAATATCATTGTAGAATTCAGATTCATCGGTGTCACGGTTCAACCTCAGCTGACAACTAAGCACCACACAGCTGCTCACTCACTCCCCCCTGCCAGCAGGATGAGGGGAAGAGAACTGGAAGGGTAAAAGTGAGAAAACTCATGGGTTGAGATAAGAACAGTTTAATGATTGAAATACGTCATAATAATAACAATAAAAGGAAAGTAACAAATAGAGATAAATAAAACCCAAGAAAGATAAGTGATGCAAGTGAAAAACAATTGTTCCCCACCAACTGACCTATGCCCAACCAATGCCCAACCAAACAGCAACCCCATGGCCAACTTTCCCCCCCAGTTTTATTGCTGAGCATGACATCATGTGGTGTGGGATATACCTTTGGTCAGATGGGGTTAGCTGTGCCTCCTCACATCTTCTTGTGCACCCCCAGCCTCCTCGCTGGTGTGAGAAGCAGAAAAGACTTTGACTGTGTAGCCACAAGCCCCATACCAGCTACTAAGACGAAAATTAACTCTCCCCCACCCAAATCCAGCACTGTTGGTTTGAGATTTTTTTTTTTTTTTAAACAGAGGTAGTAGTGTACAATAATTTAGATGCAAAAAAAGGTGTCTCTTGATTGTTTTAGTTTGGGTTTTTTTTGTCGGTAGGGTAAGTTACAGTCCAAAGTTATAACAAGGAGTTATTGCAAGTGTTCCCTTCTTTACTGTTCGCGGTTTTTTCACTTTCAGCTTGTCTTAGAAAATGTTATTATCTTACCCTCTGCCCCCTTCCGCATCACATACAAATATGTATAAAAAATAGACGTGATTTTTTTTTCGACAGATACTGAACAACTATGTGCAGTTTGAAGTGTATAGCGGCCTGAGCCAGGTTGCTAGTTTGAAGATGAGCCAGCTGCGAGTCAGTGATGGGGAATGGCATCATTTATTAATAGAACTGAAGAGTGCTAAAGATGGCAAAGACATTAAGTACCTTGCAGTCATGTCCTTGGACTATGGGATGTACCAGGTAAGGCATCATCATAGCTTTGTCACTAAGCACTACAGAAAAGTTTTTAGGAGAAAGTGGGATAAAGATTGTGGACAAATACTTATACCGTGAGACGTCTGCAGTGATTTGTGCCTGATGAAGTTGTATTAATTTATTGAGCTTAATGATGTTATCTTTTGAACAAGTCTGTAAAATGCCACATTCGCATGTCTTGCTCCTCACTGCTTTGATTTTTTTCTGTAATCTACTGTCAGCTGCTGCTTGACTCCAACACTGCAGAAGGTAGACTGTGTTACAAAGGAGGATAAGTGCTTATGGACTGTCCTTTTCCTCAACAGAGCACTGTGCAGATTGGAAATCAGCTACCTGGACTGAAAATGAAAAGCATAATTGTGGGAGGTGTCTCTGGAGACCAAATCTCTGTTCAGCAGGGGTTTTATGGCTGTATGCAGGTATGAAGTGAAAACTGTAACAAGAAACTGAAATTTTGAGAAAATACCTATATCATAATGTGGGGGTTTCTTTTTCATCCATCCCTGAGCATTTCTGTTTTCTCCATCAAAATACCAAAGCATCAAAATATTAAAATCCACCCACTTTCCCAGGATACAAATCTGGTCTCATAGGGGAACAACATTTGAAAAAAAACTTTTAGCTTATCAGGTGATGTTTCTTTAAAACATAGCCTCACGGATTGATGGAAGTAGTACAATACGTAATACTGTGTTCTTAATGAAGACTAATTTAAATAAACAATTGTCTTTTGTCACCAGGGACTAAGAATGGGAGAGACATCTACAAATACAGCTACACTCAACATGAAACAGGCTATCAAGATCAATGTGAAGGACGGTTGTGAAGTTGACAACCCCTGTGATTCCAACCCGTGCCCCCAGCACAGCTACTGCAGTGACGACTGGGACAGCTACTCCTGCATCTGTGATCCAGGTAACCCAGTAACCATGCTGTGCACTCATCCAGAAGCTAGATCACATCTTCATGTGCTCATGAGAAGAGCAGTAAGCAACAGGCTTGCAAAGTGCATGTCTCCTGATTCTTCCTCTTCCAGTCAGTGTTATTTTTCTGTCTTACTATAGCACACTTGAAACTGTAGTCCTGGACTAAGGATTGTCATTTCTAGTCAGTGTGTCAACAAAAAGGAAAGATTGTTTCTGGTGCAAAGGGCTCTTCCCATGCACCTACCATTTCCTTTTTGTTGGTTTTCTTTTTCTTTTTTTTCTTCTTCTTTCCCAGATTTTTCTGCTTTTGGATTTCAGTCTCACACCCTACATCCTAATAGAGATACTTTGAATGTTTTCTCTGCTGTGGTGCGTGTAGCCAGCACATGCTGTCAACACCCAGCACAGTCAACTCCCATACATGCAGGGAAAGAATACAAAACTATTTGTAACACATGCCCCAAATATAAAACTGGGAACCAGAGGCACAAGGGTGCCTCAAGCATGTTAACAGACTCTCAAAAGGAGCAGCCCACTGTCTTTTTTTGCTGAGGGGGAAAAGAGTAGCTTCTTTCTGACAGTATCTCATCAGGAATTTACTGATTATTGAAAATGTTATTAGTGTATGAGCTTAAAATAGATGGTCTTTTGGAGACATGCAAATCATAAATTATAATGTTTGCAGTAATTTTATGACCCTGTCTCCCCAGGGTACTTTGGAAGAGACTGTGTTGATGTATGTAACTTGAACCCATGTGAGCATGTCTCCACCTGTGTGCACAAACCTAGCTCATCCCATGGCTACACCTGTGAATGTGGACAAAGCTACTATGGACAGTACTGCGAGAGCAAGTAAGAGAATTATTTTTTTTTCTTGGTTTCTTGATCCTTCCAGGTACTACTTCTCCTAAGGCAGGAGTCTTCCTGCTTCCTTTTCTGCTTTTGTTAGCTTTCCTGTTACAATTTGAGTGTTCATAGGGGAGGTACGTGCAAGCTCCCTGCCCTTTGGCACTCCTGAGCTCTCTTCCCAGAGACCAGGCAAACTTCTATATACTCTGGGACCATTTTTCTTCAGCAGGAGCTCAGGGACTAGACCAGTTGTGCTGTGTTAGACAGCACTACATCTGACCTGTACCTCGTGGTGGGCTTGGCCAGGGTTTGTTCTGTGTCTCTCCTTCAGCTCCCCTAGCACACACAGAGAACGATGCACCCAGTTAGGTGGCCATATGAAACGACTTTGCAGTTTGGGTCCAGTCCCCAGGCTGGCAAAAAGCCATCTCTTCTGGACAGTCTGGAGGGCTTATATCTTGTTGATGTGTGGGGAGAATATGCTGATTCCCTTGTCACCAGCCTCCAGATCTCCGATAAGCTTTCAGAAACCAGCCTCCTCCTATCCCAGAGACACTTTGATTTACTGTAATATGGGCCATTCATGATGTGCAAATTAAATGCATTTGTTTGCCCGTTTAGGAATAGCTCATGTGTTGTTTCCTTCCCTTTGAAAACTGCATGCTTCTTCTTCTGCCTTTTGTTGTGGGGGCTTGCAAATGTTTGGAATGCTGTTCCTAGGTTCATCTTTCATTCCTCTGGATTAGCAACGCAGAGATTTTGTCCCTTGTCATTATCTCCTGACATCATATCAAGTGCGGCGTTGTGTTTTTTCATGTTATAGAGCATAGAAGTATGAATCTGGCAATTACCATGAATAAAATCTGTTGTGATCCTTGAAACACATGGTAAACATCTTTTCTTTCCTAAAATGAGCAGCAGGGAGGGGTTTCCTTGTGCATTACACTGATCACAGACCCAACAGTGTCATCCTTCAGGCTATTCCTTGTCAAAGACTTCCAGCTAGCAGAGACTTTGGTCATTGCCCTGGTTCCTTCCCAAAGTTCTCCTTGCCAACACTAGTATGGGGCATCTGTGGGACAAACCTGCTGAAAAGCTCACCCAAAAGAAACAGAAGTAGCAAAACCAAGGGCTAGGGTTCAGCAGATGCAGCTTTCTGGTTGCTGCACAGCCTCCATCAAGCTGTGCTGCTTGACTTGTAATCTGAACCAGAGTCTTTGATTCATAGTCTGGATCAAAGGTGCCACCCTTCCCTCTTCCATGTCCCCAACCACATATGTCCTCTTCTTCCTCCTCTGTGGCAGACAGGGGCTTTTCCGACTTTGTGATGGGCTGGCTGGGAAAGGCAGGTTGGCTGAAAGCAATGACTCTTCTTCGCAGGACGAGCTTGCAGCCAGCTTTGCATGCGAGCTGGTGTCCCTGCAGGCTGAACAAGCACTGCTGCCCATGACAGGGCTGGGATAGGATCCTATGAGGATAAAGGGTGGGAAATGAAGTGGTGGGGAGCTGTACCCTAAGGCTGTTTATGCTGGTATATAAACCAGGGCATGGGCTTAGCACTGCCTTCAGTTGCCCGAGCCCCATCAGTGTTAGCCAGCCTAACACAGGCTGTCCAGCCTGCCACTGTCAGTGCTTTCCCTGGCAGGGAACTGCAACTGGTGGGGCTGGAACCAATTCCACTAGGCAGTGTGGGCCCCATCACCCTCTTCCAGATGTTTACTTCCTACATAGTGGAGCTGATCTTGAAAGCATTTAGAGAAGAGTTCCATCTAAGGTTTTGTAGCACTGATAATTTTTATTTTCTTTTATTACAGTGTACATATAAATATAGAATCATAGAATGGTTTGGGTTGGAAGGGACCTTAAAGATCATCCAGTTCCAACCCCCCTGCCATATGCAGGGAGAGCTCGCACCAGACCAGGCTGCTCAAGACTCCATCCAACCTGACCTTGAACACCTCCAGGGAGGCCACATCCACAGCCTTCCTGGGCAACCTGTGCCAGTGTCTCATTACCCTCATTGTGAAGAATTTCTTCCTAATGGCTAATATAAATCTTCCCCCTTCCAGTTTAAAGCCGTTCCCCCTTGTCCTATCACTACTTGCCCTTACAAAAAAGTCCCTCTCCAGCTTTATTGTAGGCTACCTTCAGGTACCAGAAGACGGCTATGAGGTCCCCCCCGAAGCCTTCTCTTTCCAGGCTGAACAGGCCCATATATATATGTTGATTGTTGTCTCCTGCACTGAAATACATTACATTCTATAAGCTGATGGAGTTGAGTGCAGATTTGGCCAAACTCATTTTTCCCCACCTTTTAAGAAGAAGCTTAAAATAACTTTCTTTTAATTTGATTTTCTTTTATAGGAATGACCTGCCTTGTCCCAGAGGCTGGTGGGGAAATCCCATCTGTGGCCCATGTAATTGTGAAACTAGTAAAGGGTTTGATTCTGATTGCAATAAGACCAATGGAGAATGCCACTGCAAGGTAAGCAATAGAAGCCAGTCTTAAGTAAAAATTTCTTTAGTTTAAAAAGTAATTATACCACTAATAACTACAATAAGTGAGTATCTGAGGCAAAGTTCACACAGTTGTGCTTTGTAGCATACATATATATGAGCAGTGTAGTTAATCTTTACCTAAATCATTTTTCTGGCACCACCCTTCACAAAATCATACCATGCAGCTCTTATCTTATAACTGAGAGGATGAAAGCCTGGCTCTGATCTCTGTAAGTGCAGCCTAGATTATCAAGGAGATCAAACCTTGGCACAGAGGAGTGCCAGTGGTGTTTTGCGTATCACAAGTGAGTAATAGCCATGGAACAGCTTGGGACAGCTGGGTGAAGCTCTCCCCTGGGCAGTGGCCAGTAAAAGGCCTAGCAGCTGGAGGGAGGTAAATAATACTAGAGGCTAAAGGCTTTCCTCAAAGCAGAGGGGGAATGTGGGAGGGGAGGTGCCTCCATCCTGAAGGTTTTACAAAGGACTTCTCACAATAGGTTTTACAATAGGCTTGAATGACATCAGAGGAGCTGTGCCTGTGCAGACCAGCGGCAGCAAACCTGGCCCGCTGCTCCTTTCGGAAATGCCAGCAGGACACACAGCAACTGTTGCGTTAAATTGAGTCAGTGGGGTGCCAGCACCATGCTCTTGTGTAATAGTGTAATGCCTCAGATCAAAAGCATTTACAAATGCGATTGGAATACATGATCATTGGCTGCTTCCCACTCTGTACATGGAACATAACTGGATGGCACAAGAAATTTCCTTACTGGCTTGTTCATGCCATACAGGAGTGGAATTGCTAAGCAGAGAAAATTGCAAATCCTTCAAGAATGCATTTGCTGGGCACTGGCAGCAAGTACACAAGGAGTAATATGGGCCCTCTGCCCCCACTGCAAATGGTGGTCCAAACCCTGGGTCTCTGGGGCACAAGGCAACCCAGCCATCCCTCCAGCACTCAGCTCTGCTTCTCCACTTCACCACGGCTAACATGGCACACTTCCCATAGCTGTTAGATTTTCTGTTAATAATATCTTTATTATCCCCTGCTTTGCAAAATTAGCCCTTTCATGTTGCACATGCTACTTGAGCAGGATTTCAGAAACACAAGCAGTTTGGAATGTAAGTAAAATACCTGGTGTCTATTGTTTTGTTTTTTTCTAGGCAAATTACTACAGGCCCCAGAACAGTGACACTTGCTACCCCTGTGACTGCTTCCCATCTGGCTCCCACACACGTGCCTGTGACATGGAGACAGGACAGTGTCCTTGCAAACCTGGCGTCATAGGGCGGCAGTGCAACCGCTGTGACAACCCATTTGCTGAAGTTACTGTGAGGGGCTGTGAAGGTACCTCCTGTCCAGGAAGCGCTGTTGATCAGCTGGGCTGTGGTGGCAGGATAGGACCTGCTAACAGCGGGCAGACGAGAGGTGCACAGCAGTGGGCATGCAGCTGCATCCTGGAGTGCATGTGAGCCCAGTGAGATGGCTCCAGCAGGGGCAATGGGAGCTGCAGCAGCCTAAACATGCACCCCTCCTCCTAAATCTGTGCCAATGTGATTCATGTGGGCTGGGAAAACAGAAAAAAATTCATGTTTCTTTGATTTCCCTGAAATGGAAATATAACTATCTGATGGTGGGGGAGGTGTGGAGCAAAACACTAATCCAGGTTTTGCTTGGAATCTGAGCTCATCTACCAGTGCAGCATTGCATTGCTGGATGTAGCTGAAGAGGCAGGCAAGAGCCCTCGCGCCTTCTTCCCACGCTGCACACCTAGTGCTCCCTGACTTTCTTCCCAGTCTTGCCCATCCTGCATTTCCTCTCATCCACCCGCCCTTCTCCTGTGATCAGTGCAAAGCTGATGCAGTAGCCATCTCCCACAGCATGTGGGTGAAATGAAGGGGAAACATCTTCCCACAATAAAGGAGCAGGCAGAGATAGGCAGAGCCAAAATCTAGAGCCCCATAATCATCCTGAGCTCTCCTCTGCCTGTACGTGTCTGCCCGCATGGCTGGATAAGGAGCAGCTGTGGGATACAGCTTGGAAGGCACAGCAGAGGGCATGTATCCTGACAGGGCTTGGGAATTACAGGAAGGTTCTTTAGGCAGGTTGAATTATCTCATTGTTGTAATTTTTATCTTGAGAAAAATTGCATAATTTTTTTTCTGCTTTCAGTAATTTATAATGGCTGTCCCAAAGCTTTCGAGGCTGGTATTTGGTGGCCACAGACCAAGTTTGGCCAGCCAGCTGCTGTGCCATGTCCTAAGGGATCAGTGGGTAAGTTCCCTGAGTAAAACATTAACTGGGTTCCCTGGGTGAAACGTTTTATCTAAATCCATGTTGCAGGGGGGGGGGGGGGGTGGGGAGAGCAAAGAAATGTGTACATAGGGAATGGCGTTATTTTTTACTCTAAATTGCAGCATAACTTACGCAGGTCAAAAGCAGGAAGGTTTAGCTAGCTGAAACTCAAGAACTGTTAAAATACATTTGAAATACTTGCAAAAAATGAATACAGAAGTGCAGCAGATAAACACATATAAAGAACATAAATTCTATATTGGTTCTTTCACAAAAGTACAGTCCATTTTTCTGTTGTCTCTATCAAGCAGTTTTTACACATGTATCTTCTGGTTTCTAGCAACTTACACATGATCCTTAGCAATACAGCTCCTTTGGGCAAAGATGAAATAAGTAGAGTCATTTACATGGTGATTGTGTTGCAGGCTAATAAAACTAAGAGTTACAACAGAACTCATGTCTTTCCACCCAGTATCTTTTCTCTAACCCGTAAGTCAGATGGCTAAAAATGCATTTGAAGAATCACATGAGCTGTGTTGTTTTGTACTGCAAGCAAATGACAATCTGCTTTTTCACACATGTTCCTGAAGACATTTATCTACAGGAGTACCAAAGCAGATTTTTAGAAACAGAGTTCATAAAGTTTCCCAAAGCCTCTTCTGTGGGAAATGAAAACTCTTCCTCATTTTTGGGTCTGGTAACACTCTGCTGTGAGCACCCCTCAGGCTCAACGAGTTGTAAATAGTTATATGACTTCCCCAAATATTACCAGGGGAAATCACTGCTTGTAGGTGTGCAGAAGATTTGTGATGTCCCAAGCCCATTTTCTGTGGGTTTTAGGAGACAAAATTATTATTAAAAAAAAAGAATTAGGAGTGTTTATGTTAGTAAACAGTATAAGGTTGAATTAAAATAAGTTCTGGCACTAAATTTGCACTGTTCTTGTGGTTGACCCCAGTGTCTTTTCTAGCAAATAGGCTAGCAAGCAAGGGCACTTACAGGAATTGCAGGTTTTAAGTGAATTTTACAGAACATTAAAAAAAATAAGCTTTGTAGTAATGAATATCCAGACAAGGAACCTGAGACTTAATTGTATTCCACTAATCATGGAAGAGAAATAGTATAATTTAGGTTTTGTTCAATTAGTTCTTATTTAGATATCAGTAATTAACTTAGACACCTGCAATATATATGCACTTCAAGTTAACCAGCACAGTGTTAATTTTGAATTTTGATAACTTGCACTTCACTGTGAAGGATCAATAGCCAAGAGTCACATTTTAAAATGATTTGACAAATAGTACAAAGTAATAGGCTGCTCACAGACCATTCACAAGTGGCAAAAGGCAGTATTGGCTGAAGTGTTTCACATGTGCTGCATGCAAATGTGCTAGCATGTTTTGACATGAAGACAGCATTTATCTGGGAGGTCTTCCTATATAGGATAGGATATTGCACAGAAATCTGAGCACGGACATGGTTTCATGGATATTTAGGAAGTACACAGTCTTTTTCAAATATTGTATAAAAAATTGCTAAATTCATTAGAGAATATTAGGACAGCGAGGCTGAGAGCAGTTGGGTGGATCTGAAGTTTGCCTAACTTTTCTCTAAGGCCTGGGATAAAATGATTCATGAAGCTGAGTTGGTTTTAACTTTTTGCAGACAGGAATGCCAGTCTGGAAAGTGAAATATGTGCATATCTCTAGAAAGTCTAGGAAATTTGAAATCTATGAAGATTTACCCAGCACAATTCAGAACGTTATTTACCATTATATCTCTGTTTCCTTTAGGAAACGCCGTTCGCCATTGTAACATTGAAAAGGGCTGGCTGCCTCCTGAGCTTTTCAACTGCACTACCAACACTTTTGTGGATCTGAAAATCATGGTAAGTTGTGCTTTCTCATTTTTACCTTTATTTTATAAATGATCGTCAGTTCAGACACCAGTTTGATATCCCTGCACTCCATCTTCGGAGTGAGTCCTTGAAATCCCCTCATTTCCCATCAGGACCCTTTTGCTTTTCTGGCTCTAAGTTACATTGTCCACTGAGTTGTCCTGTCCACCCTTTCTTGAATCAAACACCGTTCTGATCAAACAACTCCTTTGTGCCGAAAATCCCTAGACAATAATTGTTTTTATAACTAGAATAAAAAAAAAGAACAACCCATCATTAGTTTCTTTTCTTACTACTTGTTTCTGATTCAGAATGAGAAGTTACACCACAATGAGACCAAGCTGGATGGACACAAAACCATACGGATCGTGAGAGTGCTTCAGAACGCCACCAAATACACACAAAGCTTGTATGGCAATGATGTGAGGACAGCTTACCAGATGATGATCCGAGTCCTCCAGTATGAGAGCCAGCAGCAAGGGTTTGACCTGGCAGCCACGAGGGATGTGGAATTCAATGAAGTAAGAGAGAGATACTGTATTCTGTGCTGAGCCTTTACAGTTCTCTGTGAAAGTTTTATGGCAATGGGTAATTAAATTTGTCTTTGACCAAGGTGAAGTAAATATCATGTAATTGCTTAATATGTTTCACAAATGAGTCAGTCTTCTCAATTGAGAATGAGCAGTTGGTTATGCATGTGCGTATGCACATGTAACAAATATCAACATAGCAATAACCAAAAGCAAAATTACACAAATGAAAAAATCATCACATTGATGTATTGTATTGGATAAAGCTTTGTGTACCATATTCATTTTTGTTGGAAAACCTGCCTAGTGTGACAATTTTCATTTACATGTGCAGTGAACTAACTCTGAACAAGTTACTCATTCTGACGGTTTCTTATAATACAGTTTGGAAACACTTGGATCGTATTTATTAAAGAATTGGTACATTGAAAGACACTCCATATTGTATCGATATTTTAAGTGATGCAGGCACAAACAAAAAGGCATGGCAGAGAGCTTCTGCTAATCAGAGCATTCATGGAAGATCCAGTTATCACCAAAGAACTGACCAGGTCTAGAGAACAAGCTGTAGAACCCTCTCTGTCTAGAGGAAGCATATTATTTTGGTAGAAAAATGAGATGTAGAGGAAGTTGGGAGTTTTATGTGATCTGAAATTGTGAAGGTTGGATGAGCCATGTCAGGCTTGTAGAACTCTCCTTGTTCCAGTGTGTGCTGTCTACAGTTGCCAATACTATTTCCAAGATTCCAACCACAGCACAGCACAGCACATGGACCAAGCTAAAACATCCTGCTGGAACAACCCTGCATGGGCCAAGACTGGCCTCTGTGCTGGCCAAAGGTGGTCTGGCTCCCTTTAGAAGTATGATATACCAGCTCACTGCTCACAGTGCTCCAGGAGGACCAGCCAGGTGAGGCACACTTTGGAGTGAACTTGGAGACCCTGTGCAAGGCCAAGCTGTACCAGGAGAGGACATCCTTGGAGAAGTGGGAGCAGGAGGAAGTATGACTGAGAAAATTCCTCTGTGCCTTGGATTGTACAGTCAACAAATAGCGGAGAACTTCTGAAATTCTGAACTTTTTAAATGCACCAGATTTTAAGAGATTCAGTTTTTCCTTTCCTAAGGAGACACTGTGCTGACAAACTTTGCCGGCAGGCTGTGGAGTGAATGAATTTCCCCACTGAGATCTTGAGAACGAACTTAATTCTTAGCAAGTTTTGTTAAATAAAAAATAAGAGCAATAAGCAGAAAAAGTGGTTTGGAGACCTCTGCTTTAATTTATCATTCTCTGCACTTGGCACTGAAACTTGTACAGATGATGTTTTCAAGAACTCCCTAAATATTTTTTGAATAGGTCAGGGATTTGAAAACTATTCAGTAAAGCTCATGAGAAAAAGGAGGTAACATCCTCATCTGAGGGAGCATAAGGGGAGAAGGAATTTATTTTTTTATAGTCTCAGGTAGAAGCCTGAAAAATAGATAATAAAAAACCCCATAAATAACCTTCACGAACACTGAGGAGGCCTGATAGCGAGTACAGCACGTCTCCTATGTGTCTGGGAAACCATGTAATGCTTCTCACCTGTGATAAAGGTAGTCATACTGGCAGCATCTTTTATCTCAAATACAACCTTGTGACACCAGACAATACTTAGAGAATATAGCATCTTCCCCTCTGCTTCTAAGTGAAGGGTTACGTGTATCCAAATATTTACCTTGGTTATTTTAGACCTTGAGGTGAGTAATTCCTAATGTCATTTATACAATTTTACCTTAGCTAGGAATTAGGCTTTGACACAACAGTGTTGGTCATGTGTACACCAAGATGAAAAACTTCTTAGCACCTTTTACATTTAAGTCATTTAACAGTCATTTGTGGTCCTCTTTCATTCAGTGTGAGGATTCCTTTGGATATTCTTGTAAGAGAGGGCAGAAGGGGCAGATCCTCAGCTAGAAATTCCATTTTAGCACCATTTGTAAGCAACATAAAAATGGGGGAGAAAACATAATCTGAATTTTCTTATGTATCTTCAAGTTTCTATATGGAAGTTAGTATCTGCTCTGACATTCTTCACCATGTAAGTTGTCCAGGAGTCAACAAAGTAATCAAAAAAAATCAAAATAAAAGAGAAAGCGATATTGCTATCAGTGGCTTTCTTTTGATTTTGAACACACAGCATTATTTTGATTTCTGTAGGGTAATTCTTCATTGTACAAACCAAGCACTCTGCTTTTTTTTTCTCTCCAAGAAAAAGAAAATACAGTTAGATTTTCCTTCTGTATTTTCTTGCTAGGTTTCCTGTCTTAAAGGGGAAAGAAAGTAGGCACTTCTCTTACAGCCTCCAATTTTGGCTTACTCTGCTCATAAAATTTTGGAGGGATTTGCTTTATGTAACAAAAAACCTCCGAGTGAGTAACTGGTGTGCATATTTTCATAAGGCTCCTGTATAACATGCTTGCATTAAAATATTTCATTATACAGTCACCTGAGACATTAATGCCAATCATTTTCAATATTCCTCACTTGAAACCCAGCGCTTTGTTTGCCTCATAATTTAAGTTTGTACTCTTTTTCTCAGAATATTATCCAAGTGGGTAGTGCTCTACTGGACCCCAGCAATAAGGAGCACTGGGAGCAAATTCAGCGAACAGAGGGTGGCACCGCTCACCTGCTCAGGCACTATGAGGAGTATTTCAACAATGTGGCCCAGAACATGAAGAAAACCTACCTGAGACCTTTTGTCATTGTTGCCACTAACATGAGTGAGTATCTGTGTTGAAAACTGCCATTTTGTATTAGAACTTTAAGAATGTGTTGGATAGAGGTGCTAGCTGTTTTTTTTCAGTAGTAGCCACTAAGAAACAACATACTTGGATTTTCTAATCTAATCAGTGCATTCATTTCTAGTTGAGCCTTGATCCGTATCTCTCGGTTGCTGTGGGGGCCTTGTAGGAGGTGTCTGAACTGTTTTCCATCTGGGCCATGCCACTGTTCTGTGAGGCATTTTGTTGCAGCCACAGTAGTGTACAGATGATAGGAAGGACAAAGTTTGTAAGTAAAGATAATGCTTTTTGAGACCATCTAGTATAGTTGAACATGGGTAGATCACATTTTTGAAAGAATCACCCCACCACCACCTGAAGAATCAGTGCATTACAAGAAAAAAACTCTACTTTTGATTGCATACCTCTGATTTTCACATGCTTTCCTACCCTGGAACCTATCCAGAAGATCATCTTCTGTAGAAATTCCTGTGCTGAAAGGTATTTTCTCAGAATCACCCACCCAAAACTTCAGACAGTCTCCCAGCCTTTCAAAACCCATCATCAGAGCAAAATCTGAGGGGTTCAGGATATCCAGAATGGGTCTAAACTGAGAAGGAAACATCAGGCATACCCATATACTTTCCCCAGCTATCACAGTAAATGCCTCCTCTGACAACCAAATAGCAGTTCCTGCACTTGCAGGGCTGTGATGTACTTCACAGATGCCCTCACTGCGCACATGCAAGCAAAGCACGGCAACCACAGCCTGAGCGGCCTCTTTCCCGTTTTTCCATTTCACTTTCTTCCCAGGCACCAACAGTCTGAGCTGATCAGGTGTTGATGATAGTCCTACTCTGAGTGGGAGGTGGGAGTGAGTTGGGTGACCTTCAGAGATCCCTCCTAAGCACCATTACTATCTGGTTTTTATTTCAGAGGTGGTTTAAATGATTATCAGTCTGAACTTGTATTAGGCTTTTCAAGTTGCTGCTTTTATTTCGGACCTGAAGAAGGGCTTATGTGCCCAAAAGCTTGCCTTGTTTTCCCAGCTACACCCATTGGTGCGAGAAGTGAATTTACGTTTGCCTGCAAATATTGTCCTGAGAGTGCTTCCTGTTCATGGTTGCAGGAGAATAAAAAGCAAAAGCATGAGACAGTCAAGCTACAGAGTTAATAAAGTCCCACATCAATTCCAAGGGGGAATTATTTGAAGTTGTTGAACTAAGCCAAACTGAAATACTTTGATTTCTGTTTAATAAACCAATCTTGACGTATTTCCTTTTGATTCAGGACTATCAGAATCAAAATATTTTTACATTCACACTCAGAAAAAAAAGTATGCTCAGTATTTTAACCAAACTGAACTGAGATGAAAATGAAGAAAAGCAGAATTTCTTGCAGCTTGTAAATCCTGATTTTTTCAACCAGTTCTTCCTGAGTAAAAAGGCATAAGCATGTGAGGGATGAGGCAACTCTGGCCTGAAAGGAGTCTGTTTTCTTCTGAACAGTTTTTCCAGGTGTTAATGGAGTTTCCTAATGGCTCATCTGGGAATTATTTAGAGACTAGGAAAGGTATGGGAATTTGTAGATCTTAATTGAATATTTCTTCATATAGAAACTTGCAGTGGATCACAGCTTTCAGTGTAGGATTACCCCCAGGACTTCCAGCTTCTCACTTTCATAACATCTAAATTGGCACTCAACGACTTCTCTTAAATGGGAAAGTTCAAGCCATATTTTGGCAGGTAGACAACTGATGAAGTGAGCCAGAGAGGAACTGCTAGTGTAGAGGAAGGAGAGCTGGAGGACTAAAGAGTAGTTCTAGGTAATAGCCAGGTCATTTTCTTTGCTTATCTGACTTTGCAATTTAACAGATGTAGAAGTATACTTTTGAAGCAGCAGATTTTTCGTTCCTTGCAAGAAGCAAGTCTGAAATTGGAATATGCCACTTATATATTCCCAATGTTTGCAATAGTGTTTTTCTAGTTTGAGATACTGTCTTGTGAATTCCTTTCCACTGCATAATAAATTTATTATTTGATAAAAATAACATAATGCTTGCAGTAAGCTTTTAGTTGTCATTTAAGGTATTAATTGAGAGAAATTAAATTTGAATTGGCATTTTGGGGTTGAAGTGTCTTAGCTGCATTGTACAGATATTTTAACCTTTCAATCATGTTTCATTTTGTTGCAATATTGTATTTGGAAGCATCAAAGTTAATTTTGTGGGAAACTTTTTCCCCCCAGTTATTGCTGTTGACATCTTTGACAAGTCTAATTTCACGGGAGCTAGAATACCACGATTTCATGAGATTAAAGAAGATTATCCAAAAGATCTGGAGTCATCTGTTGTCTTCCCTGATACTTTGTTCAAACCTTCTGACAAGAAAGGTAAAACCCTTCTGCTGCTGTTTGGAGGGCAATTTTGACTAACTCCCAAGGAGCATGATTGATCCTCATGAGGTAGAGTGGTACTAGGGTGAGAGCGGGGCAACTGTCTACGACACAAGTACACATTATTTAGGGATAGAGCAGCTGTGCATACTTCTGAGGCATTTTGCCTGCCGGCAGCGATGGGAGCATGGGGGGCTGTGTAACTGGCTGTACCTGTCTGTCAGGTCTCACTCACAGCCCCTCAAACGGTCCTGTCAAAGCGGGAGAAATGCTCTGCCTCTGTTCTCACTGGGATGGGACAGCTGTCCGAAGCCTGCAGCCCCACAACCACTAGTCCCTGCAGAGAGGGAGGTAGGCATTGTGAGAGATGGAGAATCCAAATCTGGGAGCAGAGACATGTTATAAGAAGTAGACAGCGAAGAAAAAGTCTTGACCTGCTCAGGGAGATCGGTGATTGGGTGATGAAGGAGAATACACAGGGAAGTGCCTGCTTCCCAGTGTTTCTA
The DNA here is from genome assembly GCA_033558185.1 of Dromococcyx pavoninus. NCBI lineage: Eukaryota > Metazoa > Chordata > Aves > Cuculiformes > Neomorphidae > Dromococcyx > Dromococcyx pavoninus. The sequence goes on from JAUMJL010000735.1 coordinate 2,371,773, forward strand.
AAGTAACCAACCCTGAGATTGCTGAGAGGAGCCACAAGTTACCTTCAGCAAGCAAAGAGACACAGGGCAGCTCAAAGTGCAGTAATTATACACATACCATGGCTGAATATCATGCGAATGGGATAACAGTAACACTTCTGAAAATAACACATAGTAATTAATAAATTCATACAACTGAATAACTTTTTTTTCCTTAGAAACCAGGCACTTGCTTGTATGACTTGTATCTTTTCTGTAAGAAAAGAGTGAATGTAAATTTTAAGAGGTACTGCTAAAACTGAAAGCTTATTAAATGACAGAATTAGCAGGGAGAAATCCCATTTGAGCAGTTGGTGTATTCATAACCTTAGTTTTGCCATGTATAAAGATACATGCAATTTAATAGCATGCATATTGTATTAATGTTTTCCTTAAATCATGCACAGAGTATTTATATACTTATGGATCTTTTAGCTTAGAAATGGCTTATTTTCTAGGTAGACTATGTGGTTATTCGTGGTTCCATGTTATTTGATTATCAGCTATATAGCTATGAGATGTGCTAAAACTTTATTAAAATATCAAATATAACATGCTTAGTGCTGTAAGCCTAGAGTTATAACAACAGTGACATCTCTCTGTCTTTTGCAAAGCAAAATTACCAGTTTAAATGGTGGCTTCTAAGCTGTGCAGAAAAATTTAATGCTTGTGTTAATTCCATAGCAGTGCCTACAATGAAGCCTTCAAATCAAAAATTATCCTCTAAGGTGAACAGTGATGCACTGAGCCCTGAGAGTGCTTTTGCAAAGCGCAAGAAGCGGCACCCAGATGACTCAACACATCACACTGTTGCCATGGTCATTATATACCGATCCCTGGGACACCTCCTGCCTGAAAACTACGATCCTGACCGAAGGAGCTTGAGGTAAACTTCAGACCTGTTTGTGAACTGTGCAGACCCCTTCTTCCACTTGCTTTGAGTGTGTGAGTAAGGCAGAGTGGCTTTTATAGTGACCAAGTGTCTTCTGTGCTGCAGGTGTCACCACAGTACTGTCTCTTGTCCTTCGCTGGCACACTGTGGGAAAAAAAAAACATGGTAGCAATGCCAGCAGCTTTTGGGAACACAACTGTGTGGAAGACTGATAGTGAATCTACTTCAGTTCCTGAGTGGAAGCGACTGGATATCTTTTATTTGCAGAACCTACCAAATCAGTGCTTTGCATTTTAACATTTAGCTCACTCTGCTTTTTTTGCCTTCTGCAGATTGCCAAATCGTCCTATTATTAACACACCTGTGGTGAGCGCAGCCATTCACAGTGATGGGAAACTTCCCCCTAACCTGATGGAAAAGCCCATAATAGTGGAGTACACCATGCTGGAAACAGAGGAGAGAACAAAGCCTGTCTGTGTCTTCTGGAATCACTCCATCACGTATGTGTCCTGCTTGCTTTTAAGGCTGTGGCTGGCAACTGTCTCAGTAGCAGAGAAGTTCCTCCCAGGAAGATAATTCTGGAGGAAACTCCTTCTTTGCTTATTTTATTCAACTGACAGGTGATTCCTGATGAAATAGAACTGACCAACCCAAGAAAAATGAAAATAATCATAACTCCTCAAACAAAGGATTATTCATGTGGTTTATAGTGAACACAGTGCCATTGTGTCTTGCTGCAGGGTTCATTTTCACCCATCAGTAATAGATCTCACAATTTCTTTGTATTTGCTCATGCTTTTGGCCCACAGATATATATCTGGACAAGTGTAGTCTGGCTGCAGTGCCTGAAATCATGGCTCATCTGAGATGCCGAAGTCAGGACTCTCATTGCTTCATGCCCTCTTCTTAGGAGGGCAGCTCCAGGAGGTTCTTACGTGAGCTGCATCTTGTCGTGCTACACTCCAGTGTAACGAACAGAGTACATGGCCAGCAGGCACCCACCCTTGATGCCTCAAGCCAGGGCCAGTTCAAACAATTGGAAAACCAAGTCTTCACATTGGTAAAAGGGAAGACTGAGATTTTGCAGGTGGAATTATATGAATATGGATTATACATTTTTGAATTTCAATTTTTTTAATCAAAAGTCAACCCTAAGACCGTTGCACTGATAAGAAGCGACTTGCCTTTCCTTCCATCAGCTATTATGGATTTGCTTTCACTTGTTTTAGTGAAGAAATGGAGGGAGAGGAAATACTTTCTTTGGGACCTTAGACCTCTTGCAGTTGTCAGGAAGCAATCCTAATACGTAAGCAGAACATAAGCAGAGAATATTTGACTTTCTGGGAGGGAAGTGTGAAGGAAAGAGTGAAATATTCTGAAAAAGGCTCACTTAAGTCTTTTGTATTCAGTAAAGTTGAAGACATTTTTCTTGAAAATGTGAAAAATGTTAAGAATTTTACATGCTTATAAGTGTTTTGTCGGTTTTCTGTTGTTGTGGAAACAGCACAGTCCTACTGGAGATCTTTCAAGACTATGGATAAAAAAAGAAAATGTGTTGAGCACTAACTACATGCTCTGCTTGTTACAGTTTTACAATATTGTAACTATTACATATATAATGCAATTTTCAACCAGGTTTACAGTTAAGTTTATAGTTAGAAGACAATATTGTCTTCCCAGAGCAAGAAGAGTAATGGTTACTCATTTCCTAAACATCCAAAAACTCTCATAAACCTATGGAAAAACACATTAAAAGGCAATAGCCTGTGCTGAATATAAAAAACCCCAAACTAACCTAGGAAATGTTTGCCTCCAAGTCAAAAGCTTCAGGAGATTAAATTGTTGAAAGAACTGAAGCAGCAACAGAAATCTGTTCCGTTAGCAATAACAAATTACCGTATTTGCCTGCATGTAAAGTAGTGTAATTGCTGCTAAGTACAGATGATTCTGCCAACTATGAGGGAATGGCAAATCCTTTTTCATAAATTTTTAAACATTGTATAGGCTTGAATAAGTCATTAGCTCTGAAGTGATTCATGTATTAGCTATTTGCTGGCAGCTTCTATGCCGTTATAGTCTGTGTTACATCTTTCTACAGCCACAATTAAAAAGCAACTCTTAAACTGCATGTAACAAATATTTTTTTTAAAGTGAGTACTTCTCAAGAAAAAGTGATATTACAACTGATTAACAAATATTTTATTGCTGAATGGAAAAAAATCTCCTGTAATATCTATAAACTCTGTCAGTAATGAGTATTTTTATTGCTCATTGACCTCAGAATAGAATAATTAGTATTGTACAAAATAATTTCTGAAGTCACTGGAGTTAACCAAGGCTGAACTGGGAACAATTTTTAAGGGAGCAGTTTCTCTCCAATGTTAATACAAGAGATCTCCTGATAGAAAGTGGTATTTACTGCTATAAACTTTTCTCGTCTACACTACGGTAAATCATATTACTTCTGAAACATATTTCACATTAGAGTTTCACAGGCAGTACATAAATCTGGGGAAATAGATATGGCTCAAAACCATGTAACTCTGGGGTTTGTATTTTTTTACCTTTGTTATGGCTAGTTTGCTCTGTGCATTCACTTCCCTGTATTGCTCGTGTGGTCACTGACCCAAAAGCAAAGATTTTTTTTTTTTTTAAATTCAAAATAAATTGTTATAAAACCACAAAATTCAGCCAGCAAAGCCAGGTGTCATACAGGAACCTCTTTCAACTGAAGGCTTTTTAAGTTGATGATATTCTTTCAGGCAGATGACAGCAATAAATATTTCTGTCTTGCTACTTACAGTCCTGTTTCATTGCAGAGCAAGAGCTGCAGTAGCAGCAGGAGGCAAAGGGAGATCAGAGGACGGCTCTCAGCAATGCCTTTTTTTTCCCTGCAGGATTGGTGGAACAGGTGCCTGGTCGTCCAGAGGATGTGAGCTGTTTTCCAGAAACAAAAGCCATATCGCTTGCCAGTGTAATCATATAACCAGTTTTGCTGTCTTGATGGACATTTCGAAACGAGAGGTGGGTGATTCCAGACTCATAATTTTCATGGGCTTTGGTTTTCAGGAGCTTTGGTTCAGAGCTTGAGCTTGAACATCAAACTCAGAGCTTCGTCAGCAGATCGATCCCATGTTGCATTGTGTCAGGAGCACATTGACCCGTGTCTGACAGCACTCGACACTGGTTCTGCTGAAAGAACCTTGCCTGGTTGGTGCATGGGCATAGCTGACAATGTAGAACTGTGCCCGACCATGCTGCCGACAGCCATGCAGAGAAGGGAGTGAGAAAAGGATTACAGACACATGGTAGCTGCGACATCACTTGATATTAGGTCTGTCTAGAACTACAAGAGCAGGGACAATGACATAAACACCAGAGTTTTTTCAGCATTTCAGGTTAGCCTCAACAGGGGCAATCCAGCATCAAATTCACTGAGATTCTTGCTTAACTCTCTGCTCCCTGCGGGTACTGCCTGAATGACTTCAGTGGTGGCATCGCCCACTCCTGTTGGTTCTGAAGCAAATCTGTGTGTTAGCTCAGTAGCAATGTAAACGTTGACTTTCTGAGTAGTAAATTCATTTGAAGGAAAAGGAATGAAAACCTCCCAGAGGTTCTATCAGTCTGTCTTTCTACATACAGAATGGGGAAGTGCTTCCTCTGAAGATTGTCACTTACACAACTGTATCCATCTCGCTGGTGGCTTTGCTGATCACCTTCATACTGCTGGTCCTGATCCGCACACTGCGTTCCAACTTGCACAGTATCCACAAAAACCTGGTGGCTGCCCTTTTCTTCTCGGAACTCGTTTTTCTCATTGGAATCAACCAGACTGAAAACCAGGTAAGAGTTACACTGTGCTTATTGCTAGAGTTGTTTTCAAGCTTTAAATTGGAGGGTTCATATTGACACTTTTATCTGATCACATCTATTTCACTTTCTCTTCTTTTTTACTTCTGCTTGACCTCAGCAGTTGTTTGAAAAACATCACACTTTTAATATATTGTTGTGTGTTTGACATGTTTAATAGCAATGCAAGGAGATAGGACTGTATCTTATTTTCAGAGAACAAATGACAACAGCCTTGTTGAAGGTTTATTCTGGGAACTGAACCCTGAATACTGATTTCTTCTTTTCTTTCCATTAGTATGTTTTCTGTCTTGCTTTGTCTGTTCAGTAGGAAAGTCTTCAGTTTCTCCTGCAGCAGGTACCTCCCAAGTCCAAACAGCTCCTGATGTTAACTGGTAGGTTGTCAACTAAGTGTTGCTGTGCAGGGTGCTAATATGCATGTTGCACACCCACCATGGCCATTCTGGAGAAGTCACTTGCCAGGCATGGGACAGCTTGCTACATCCAAGAACTAGTAGGAAACCTGTTGCTTTGCTTTGTGCCTTCCAGCCTCAGTGATTGTTGGCTTCACCCATCATATCTGCTACCAAAGCTTAGTGCAGGCACCTCCAGCATCATGCATGGCAAGAAACACAAGCTATAAATGGACGGAATATGAGACATACACCATACGTGAAGTGTGTATGTTTTGTATCTAGGACCTCATTGCTATCTTAACTATGTAGCATTATGTGCAGTAGTGCTGCTAATTCTTAGTAGCATCCATCTCAAAAGTCATGGTTACCACGTTGCCTTTACCGGTCAGTAAACAGATAAATGACATGCAATAAAAAGTATGTCCTTAACGGATATGAAAAATACTTCAAATGTTAGTGTAGGGATTATCTAAACACTCTCAAGAAAATTTATGTTCTAGAAATCCTTTACTGTATATGTTTGAATCTCAATTTTGAGAGAGAAGTGAAATCTTGAGATGAAAACACAAAGGAAAAAAAAGAATAATCATTTTGATCCCATATTGTCCAGGCAGCAGAAACGGGAAAGAATGCTTACATTCAATGGGTTTCATCGCTGTTATGCCTGACCGTGTAGCCTCACTTACCATGTAAAATTGTCCTGGATAAAAGTATAAGCCAAAAGTGTCACCCAGGATTCCAATATCCATTTGAGTTATAATATGCATTTTAGAAAGTATCTGACCTTGATTTAAAGATTTGGTGTGATGGCACAGTCCCTTACCTCTGTTAGTATAAGATGTCATAGTGTATCATCCCAGTTAAACATACTGTCAGATTTTGTCTGGTTTTGACTTCCAGTAGGTGGGTGTTGTCAAGAACTTTCCTTAGTAAATTTAAGAGACCACTCTTCTAAAAATTGTCTTCTCAGGAAACCTCTGTTCAATAGTATTTCTTTGGGAAAACTAAACAAAATCAAGCTACTTAAATTCTTCAGTTTCTAAGATTCAGGTTATTCTGTTGCCTTTTTTCTGGACTTTTTTCCCCGGCTCTCCTTTTGGAAAATTGTGACTGCTAAACTGAGTGAAGCTTTCTAGCTGGTCGTGTTGCTTCCAGTTCTGTATTCTGCACCATGACCTCCAGTTATCTGCTGCTGTGGTGAGGTCCTCTGCAGTGACCTGCCCGTTGGGATGTGGTCTCACATCATGCGTGAGCTATGTTGTCTTTGTTTCATGATATACGAGTATATGATATAAAATATCTTTGCCCAAATGAACTCACCTTGCCAACTGATCCCCAGCACTCTGTGTAACTTGACCTTAACACTACTCATTTCTCACTGCATTTCACTAGCAAAGAGTTTCTATTCTTTCAGTTCTCCAACGTGAATACTGAGGAACAGGGGGCCAAGCCCATATCCCTGCAGGATCTTGTCAAAAACTATGCTGTAAATGATGGCTCCACATTTCAAGATTTCTCTCATAGTATCACAAAGCACCAAGCAAAGGTTTATAAAAGTAGCAAAACAGTTCATTACAGCAATACCACAAAACTAATGGTCATACTTGGAGAGATTGTTCTCTTTTATTCCTTCTCATTTTCATGCTTTTGGGCTCATGGTGTGATCGTGTCATGTACTGTTACCAGCACTCAATGAAACACCCCAAACCTTTAACCCGCTTACAAAGATCTTTACGTTACAGAATATATTTCATACAACAGAAAGTTGCTCCTTACAGTCTACCCAGTCAATTTGAGAACTTAGAAGGGCTATAAGCCATGTCTGCTTGAGACAATTATTCATCTGTCTGTATGGAATGAGAGTTGTCTAACGAGTCATGCACTGATGAACATAAAGAGGGAAAGAATGCTGGAGCACAAATAATGCTGCACTGCTTGGCACCCAGCCTGGCTTTTATGGGTTTCTGTAAATTAACAGTCACATTTCTGGGCGAGGTTTTAATCTTTCCCTGAACTATTGATAGAAAGTGATTTCTTTTCTTTCTTTTTTCTTACCTAAAAAAGGTAATGTTCAGGGCAACAGTCTACTCGTACGCATGTGCCAGTAGGAACAAAAAAGCCCTGCATATACAGAGGGAAGAAAGGTCTTTTATTTCTTGAGCTACATTTTCAATAACACTCGGTGTTATAATAAAGCTGATGCAGTAAGTGAATCCAGAAAGTTGGCAGTCTTTATATGATTCCTTCAGGGAAACTTACGTTTCTGAGCATTATACCATTAAAAAAACACCAAAAGTTATGCCAAAATCTGAAAGCAAGGTCAGTGCTGCATGGGAGCAAAAGGATCCAAAACACAATGGAAAACACTTTGGAACAAAGTGCTCTTAATTCAAGCTTATCAACAGATCCTTGGCAAAAGGCCTTGCTTCTGAAGAGATTAATTGGGAGATTTCAATTCCAGCGTCGGATGCTTGTGGTCATTCCTGTCTTCGCCCATTAAATTTTGAAGTTAGCAGGTATTACAGAAATGCAAGTCTGTGAATGTCAGTTGTTTCAAGGTGGCCATCTGGTCACAAAGATGGCTTCAGCTATCAGTTTGCTCCCTGCAGTTGTTACTCCTAGTCATACTAAGGACCTGGTCTCTTTTGTTTCATCAGGTCCTTCATTTTTGTTGCTCTCAGCCTGGCAGACCTGAGTGGTCAACTTTGTGCTGCTGATATAGGATAAAAAGCAAATCCAAGCCAGAGACTGGAAGCTCCAGATCCCCTTGTTCCTACCCAAAGACGTGAACTACCTGACCAGCATTAACCTGCCTTCTCCTTGTCTTTATGACTTCTGTGCCTGACTGCAAGTAGCACAGCCTCAAGTGGATAATAGAGCCAAGCATTTCTGCATTCAGAATACCTTACAGGCTGGCAGTTAGGGTGGGTTTCTGCAGTGGATGAGAAGGGGGTTAACCCCCTGCCTGCTGAAGCCAGGTAGACCCTAGAAGCCACTCTCCCACTTTGTAGTCAAATACTCGGATTTTGACATCAGGTAAAAGGTTGATCTGCAGAGTAGGTGGTGATCTACTTCTGCATCATTTTAGTCCAGTGATAATGGCCAGGCATCCTCCAGGGCTTGTTGAGATACACATGTGCAAGGTCTGCAGGGTTCATCAGTGAAGGCCAGAGCTGCAAGGACAAAAGAGGCAGCCACTACCTTGCCCCGTGGATGCCTCCATGCTTTTGCTTCTCAGTTCTTTTTTTTTAAAAGAGTCCCAGAAAAGGAGGTGTAGACAGAACAGACTTTTTCAGACCTATGACATGGCAGGGGCAGAATGCTCTGCTGTCCTTATGCTAGATCATAGGGTCACGTCAGATTTTGCCTGTTTGCGAGACAGAGATTTCATTTAACTGATAAGAAGATTTCTCAAAAAAATTGCTGTATTTCTCTGGTTAAGGTCAGTAGATCATCTGTTGCTCATGTTCAGCATGTTTGCTTTTCCTGACCTGAAGCTTCATGGATTTTTGTCCCCAGAAATTAAGTTTTTCAGAGCAGGGAATTTCTTGGGGACTTGTCCGAAACTGAAGACCAAAAATCTCACTCACACCTCTCCTCAACCTATGCCAAATGCAAGAAGAGTTTCTTTGTACTTCTTTATCTACTAGTATCAGGCACAAAACAGTGTCTACTTTAAGACGAAACAAAACTGTACCAAAATAGCACACTTTCAGTGTGCTAAATTCAGTGACTAAATTCACTGGAGTGGTGTTGTGCAGGTGAGAGTCATATGTGAGGTAGGGCAGAAGGCCTGAGCCTCCCTAGGGGCATCCCCGTGTAGAATAATAGAATCATAGAATCATTGAGGTTGGAAAAGACCTCTAAGATCATCAGGTCCAACCACCACCGTGCCTACTAACCCATGTCCCAAAGTGCCATATCTACATGCTTTTTAAACACTCCCAGGTATGGTGACCCCACCTTTTCCCTGGGCAACCTGTGCCAATGTTTCACGACTGTTTTGGTAAATAATTTTTTTCCTAATCTCCAACCTAAACCTCCCCTGACGCAACTTGAGGCCATTTCCTCTTGTCTTATCACTTGTTACTTGGGAGAAGAGACCAGCACCCACCTTGCTACAACCTTTCAGGTAATTGTAGACAGTGATAAATAAGGTCTCCCCTCAGCCTTCTTTTCTCCACGCTAAACAGCCCCAGTTCCTTGAGCCACCTCTCATAAGACTTGGTCTCCAGACCCTTCCCTCGCTTCATTGCCCTCTTCTGGACATGCTCCAGCAGCTCATTGTCTTTCTTGTTATGAGGAGCCCAAAACTGAACACAGTATATGAGGTGTGGCCTGACCAGCACTGAGTTACAGGTGCCTCCTGCTCTGCACCAGGAGAAAGAACTAGAAGTTCTGCCAGCTTTGCCCCTCCTGCAAGCAGAAAGAATTCAGTCAAAATAGTCAAAAGTCTCACCTTTGCAGCAAATATGCATGGAGAAATCAGCTACAGAATGTAGCAAGGGCAGTGACCAAATGCGTGTTGTTTTGATAGGGTAAAGCTGAACCAGACGCAGAGCAGGCCACATAATTTAAAAAAACAAACAAACAAAAAAAAAACCCGAAAACCCCAGCTTTCACAATATGAACAACTCTCTGAAAGTCTGAAGAGCTTGATTAATGGCAGTACATTTGTTTTGCCTAAACCTTCTTTTTACACTTGTTTTTAGCTTCATGGGGGAGACCGTGACTCACCAGGTTGTGATTCAGAAGAGCAACTCTTATTTTCCCTGCCCTTTCCCTTCTGCAGTTTGTGTGTACCGTGATTGCCATCCTCCTGCATTATTTCTACATGAGCACCTTTGCATGGATGTTCGTGGAGCAGCTCCACATCTACCGGATGCTGACTGAAGTGAGGAACATCAACTTCGGGCACATGAGGTTCTACTACGTCGTTGGCTGGGGCATTCCTGCCATCATAACAGGTACCCTCAAACCACCCCTAAACAGCTTTGATTCCCTTCCCTGCCATCGTGACTGGCCAGATACGGGAAAGTTACCCCATCCTTGACAACTATGGGTGGACTCAACTACTGCAGTCAATTCGGTGTTTTTCTGAATGAAGACAACACCAAATCTAGAAGTCTGCCTGAATTTGGGAGATCTGTGCACCAAATGTCTACTGCCCCAGCTGAAATGATACTAAGGGTTTTACAATAACATAAACATAATTGCTCCCAGATTAAAACACGACTTAATAGTAGAATAAGAGTATTTTTAGTATAACAACTTTTAGTATAACAACTTTGCTGGTAGCCTTCAGAATTTTCCTTCCCTGTGCTGTTACCTCAGGATACAGACACATGGTCTCTTGGGGAGGTATCTGCAGCGGCTTCAGAAACGATGCTGCCCCCAGGACATCACTGCCCTTCATTGGACATTCCCATTGCCTACCCTGAACAGCAGTAAATGCTCCCTAAAGGGGATTTTTAGCAGTTCTGTTTTACTTGGCTTAAAAATGATCTGGGAATACTCAAGCTTTTGGTTGAGGAAAAGTAATGCAAATCTCGAGGCTGTAATCTTTTAAACTGTTCCAGGGTGATCCTCAGGAGCACATCCATCTCCGCCCTCACCATGCCTATTTTTGCTATCAGACATTTCCAGTGCTACCCTAAGCACATGGTTCTGTGTTAATTCAGGCAGACAGCTCCTCAGGAAGTGCATTTTGCAGAACAGTTGGAGTAGGGTTTTTTGGTTCAACTGTTTCAGCATGTATCTGTTGCCATATGGGAAATCAGATCATAGGCAGATACTTAACTTTTATCCAATTACTTTTATTTTTACAGATAGCAACATATTGCCAACAATGGCAGAGGTTTAAATGTCTCTCAGATTAAACAAATAGCTATCAGTCATATACACTTGAAAAAATACTATGGAACAAGTTAGAATTTTAAAAATATATGGGTTTTTTTCCTATGTGACTTAAGAAAGTATAGTCTGGAAGCGTGATGTTGGGTAGTGCAGGTTAGCTTTCATTCTGGAGACCCAGTAAGTTTTTTCCATATCACTTTGTGCATAAATAATTTCTGCCTCTATCAATTTGTCCAGAACACAGTGGAAGGTACAGCCCAGAAGTTTCTGCCACCCTAGACGTTTTCTGATGTTCTCTCTGACTTTATAAATAGAAATGGCCCTTGAACTTCTAAAACGTTCCAGTCCTGTGTAACTTGTATCACTACATACAGAACTACTGCAATGCATTTAGGGTTGTTTAAGTGCCATCAGATAGTTGACAGCATCATTTTTGTTAAAAAAGAAGTATTATCATTAAATAGCAGTAAATATTTTGTGTTTCAGAGGACATAACTCTTAAGAATAATTTAGTCAGAAGGATTTTCTGTGTCATGGTTAGTTTCTCTGCTGAATTTTAAATTAATTCAGACCTCAACAGTAGTATTATGCAATCTAAATATTACAGGTAGACCATATTTATGTTTTTCTACTTAGATATTGTTCTCTGGAACAATGGAACAATTTTGCACTTTTAAAACTATGAATTATGGTTCCAGCTTGTTTCCTGTAATTTAAATTCTGAATCTACTCAGTTTGCAGTTCATTTAAATGAAAAGTCAGATCCTTATTACTGAGCAACTCAGAGGATTTTGTGAAATGACAGATAAAGAAAACTAAGCCTTTAGTTTGCCCTTCCACTTTTAGAAATCACCTGAAGAGAAAATTATGTCATCATAGATAGCACATTGTGGGATTTCTTGCCCCTGGAAAACTTTTTGTTACTGTACATATTTTAAATAAATAGAAAGGTTCTAACTTCGTAACATGCATCTTAAATGCAATTTCTTTTAAATTATCTTATGAGAGAAGGTTTGTGTATGTTTCTTAATAGTGGAAATGTCTGGATATCTGAAAAGATTTTAGTGTTGAGCATCAAAAAGGACTGTTTGTTTTATATGAAAGATAAATATCTGACCCATTTCATCTTTATCATAGCTATCCTGAAAAAGAAAATTGTACCTACAGTGGCAGTGGCTTTATTCTGTTTTGTTTACTTATTTTTTTCTGTGTGCAACCTGACATTCATTTCAAGCTGGGACATAGTAGTTCTAAGGTATCTGTGATGGGACCAGGCTACTTGCAGAAGGGAACCTTGACCTTGTGGTCAGGGAGAGAACTTAGCAAAATGTTTACATAGGAAACACTCCAGCAAGGAAGAATCGCATTTAATCACAACACAGAAAAGCGAATTCCCATAAATAGAAGAAGGGTAGAAGTTGGGAGAAGGCTTGCAACCATCAAAAGAGTGTGGATCTGGAATATTACTCTGGAATATTACTCCTTGAGGAGCAATAATGGAACATCTTAAATTTGTTTTAAGCTTGCTTATTGTAAAACGTAGTTTGATCAATCTAGGAGAAGGATTTTATGACTTCCTTGCCTCAGGAGCAAAAGGCTGGGTTTGGCACCCAGCAAGACCCTTCCAGTTCTGCGTGTCTTCTTGGCAAGACACTAATCAGTTGGCATATGTGTGCTCTAACTGCTTTGCCATGGAGACCTCGTTGTTTGTGTTAAAACAGGTTGCCCATCAGAAAATGGCATTTTCCGAATCTGGTATTTGCTGTGAATACTAAGCAAAGTGATGAGTCAGGAGAGAGGTGATGCTGACCCGCAATCTCTTAAGTCACACATAGCTGCTGAGCCCACAGGAGCTCAGAAGGTTCAAAACATGCCCTTCTGGCAGCATCTCCCCACAATGTGCTCTTGACACATTCCTGGGATGTGTGCTGGTCCCCCAGGGATGTTTGGCTCATCCATAGGACCAGCCCTGGTTTCTGCCAGCATCAGCGTACTTGCTTGGTCTGCTTAGGATAACTAGGCTACAGCATTTAATTGATGTGCCAAAGTGATTCTCTGTATTGTGTTACACTGGGTTAATTCTGCCTTTAGGTAGAGTGTTATTTCACATATTGTTGACTCCGGTAAAATTTGAGCTGTGTACCTGAAAACTGCAATTTGCCCCATTTGTTTAATGGAGAACTTTAAGGTAAGATTTTGAGAGTGAAAAAATGTTGCTATCTGCCAGTTACTTTTAGAGCCAGATGTTTGGTCAGAACATAGTTTAAGTTCTGCTAATGGGGAGATCAAGTCCTGGGAAACAGGCTATGTCTATAGAATTACATCTGTAAAAAATACTTTATGGTCCCTTAATCATTTATGACTAATTCCTTCTGGATGGCAACTGCTGAAGGGGGTAATGGAAGGGCCAATGGGAGCAGAAAGGGAGACCAGTCCTATCTCATTCCACACTTCAGAGAAAATAGATCCAATATCCACCGCTTTGCCAAATAGCCAGTTTAATTTTAATAGACCGTAGGCTTGTACCAGATGTGAATGTTGGCTGTGGGCCAGCTTAAAGCAGTGAGAGTGAAACTCAGCTAGCTCTTTTTCAGTGTGTTTATGGCAAAGAACGTGGACTTCAATTTTTTTTAAAAAGTCATTCATTAATGCACATAAATTCTTGCAGAGGAGGGCACTGCTGTCAACCTTGGCTGCCTGCTTGAGTCAGGACATACGCTCAATGCAATCGGTGCCCCTGATGCCCAGACAACATGCTGCAGCCATTTACCATATGTCATTGGCCATGGGCCTCGTAAGGATCAGTTTCTGTGTCTTGAAGAAGGAAGACCTCGGTAGTATTTTGCAGGTCAAAGGCAGCAATCCCAGTCCTCGCCATATGGGCAAGGTGTAGGTCACTAAATCAGACGGCACAGTAAATCAGCAGATGGAAGTTGGCCTCAGAGACTCCCTTGGAATTGTCCAGGCTTTGAAAAATAAAACAATAAAAGGTGTGTTCTTAACTGAGTTGCCTTGGGGGCATCAGCAAACTCCATTTCAAACAGTGCTGAAAGCAAGGTGAGGTACATGGGATGGCAGCCGAAAATGAATCCCACCTGAGCTCAAGCGGTTAACTCCCATGAGTTCCCAGATTCCTTTGTCTCTGGTGTTATTTTAATGACAGCAAGCTCACAGCAGTTAAGAATGCACTTTTTTTCTAATATAGACATCTCCTCAGTTATGATTCATGTCATTCTGCTGCATAGGCTTATTGAAATTCCTCAACCTGTCACTCAGCCTCAAGGCTTCATCACACTGTGTGAGTATGACTATAAAACTGTGCTGAGACAGAATTAATTTGGCTCTTGCATTTATTGTCATTTTTATGCAGCTGAGCTTTGTTCTGGTAGATGAAAAACTTATAGTATCATTTTCTATGGAGTGGCCAGCATAAAGGTTTTGATTTACAGAAGTTTTATTTCAATATTTGCTTTATTTTGACTTCCCAGGCTGCCCTATTAAATACATGTCGCCATTATCATTTTTTTGTGTCAGACAGTGATGAGAAAATGTTCCTGCCTATATATGAGATCTCAGCAGTACCTTTCTGATGTACTTTCATTTTGTGACCCAGGGCTTGCTGTTGGTCTGGATCCGCAAGGCTATGGGAACCCTGATTTCTGCTGGTTGTCTGTTCATGACACGCTTATCTGGAGTTTCGCTGGGCCCATTGTAATTGTTGTAGTTGTAAGTATGGTGGAGTTGTCATCCTGCTCTGTCTCTTCCTTACCGTTACCTTTTCTTTTATATTCTGTCAAACAGTAGTTATAATGTGAAGCAGTGGTATTCATTACATTTGAAGTTGAGGTACACAAACTTACTTCTTCTGCTTAAACAGATAAGTCATGGAAAGCAGAGGGCTGCTTGGCAGAGTGAAGATTGCTTGTGGAGCGACGGCTGTATAGCCAGAAAGCTCTTTACTTTTTCCCGTTTGCTTTGTTCCATGGTTGAAGGGTTGGTTGGTGGACTTAAACCCAAGGAACAAAATGAGCCTTAACAGGTCTCTTCATCCAGATGTCCTAAAGGAATATTAAATAATTTCAGCTTCAGGAATTTAAAAGAATTGGCTGATGTTAAAACTCTCCCTTAAAACATCCCTCGGTAACAGAGCACCAGAAGATATATCCATGGCATGACTGTATCTTAAATCTCTAGTCTGATCTTCTCATCTCAGACAGTATGAAATAGACCTGGAAGTGGTGTAGGCTGGGGTCACGAGTCAACAGAGACATGGGACAATCCCTGCTGGAGGAGCAATTAAGTGGACCTGGAGCCTTCAACAGAGAGAAGAGAAAGCTGCAGAGAAGGTGTTAGGGAGGAGATTGTAATAGCATGGTGGCCTGGAGAATGTGACTGTGGAGCCAACCATTCAATGTCTTTTCCAGCACAATTAGTCTTAGGAAGTGATGGATTCAGAACAAAGAGGATGAGCTACAATGTCGCTCCCTGGGGAGTTAATTTAGTAACTCACAGAAACGAGACAATGGCAGTGGTAAAGCTCTGCATGGTTTCAGAAAGTATCCAGACAAAATCCCGGCATTCATATTAACAGTGAATGATTAAGTACAAACTCACCACCCAACATACTACATCCCAGCTCTGGAAGTCGGTGGAGGCTGGAGGAGGAATTATCGCTGTATGCTTGCTCTGTTACGATATTCTGCTTTGGCCTAGCTGAAACAGGATGCTGGGCTGAGTGGATTCTCATCTGGGCAACAACAGTTATTCTTGAGTTTTTGTGTTTCTCTTAAGCCTCTTTGCATAGGACCATCTTACAGGGTTTCATCCAGATCAAGTCCCAGAATTTTTGTGACTATGTTGGCTTGAAACAAGATGAATCTTGGAACTTTGAGGCATGTAAATTGAATGAAAAATATTCTTGGCACCACAAACCATTTTAGGATAAAAATTCCAATGCCATTGAAAACTGAGCTCTAATAACTTTATAGAAGAAATCCATGCTGTTATTTTGTTTTCCTTTTCAGGTAAACACTGTCATCTTTATACTGGCAATGAAGGCATCATGCAGACGAAGGCAACGTTCATTTGAAAAAACTGGAGTCGTGTAAGTTTGAGTTCTTAAAACTGTATAAAAAGTTCTGGCCAGCAATAATAAAGGGAAAGAATTGCCTAACAG
Source organism: Dromococcyx pavoninus (assembly GCA_033558185.1). Lineage (NCBI taxonomy): Eukaryota > Metazoa > Chordata > Aves > Cuculiformes > Neomorphidae > Dromococcyx > Dromococcyx pavoninus. The sequence goes on from JAUMJL010000735.1 coordinate 2,387,980, forward strand.
CAAATGTTGGGGTGGGAAATCAATCAGATATTTGGAGGAGACATTCAGCATTGGTAGAGGTGATTGGAGCTGCTTCACCAGCACCTACTTCTGGAGTTCCCTTGGAGGCTCTGTAAAACCTCCACCACAGGGCTTTGCACCACCATAAAGCATAAGCAGGAGAAGGGAGGGGAGAGGGAAAGGTCTGGTCTCCGCATAGTATTTTTACAGTCCTTCCAGATCTTTCATCATACTCCCTCATACACTGTCACTTCACCTCCACCTATGCCATGGCCTGGTAGGCGTAATTCTGGGTCTCCCTGTGCTCACTCATGGCTCTGAAAGATCTCTCCTCGTGAATGTCTGGGTGAAGAGCCATGTCATGGCAAAGATCTGTTAAGGATCCCATGCTCATTCCAGCTCCCCATGGGACAATCAGAAAGCCTTGCAAGCTGCAACCTGCCGCCTTCCCAAGCTGCTGTGAAGCCTGTTCCCATTAATGTCTGTTTTGCCCAAAGCTTAGAAGTTACCTGTGAACTGAAACATGATTAGCTAGTGGCAAGACAGCCCTGCGCCCTGCCTTTTTTTTCAAAAAGGTAGCTGGATGAGATTTCAAAAGGCTGCTTCTAGCTATTAATTCAGCTCTGGCTGTTGGGTAATTTTTTTAAATTTTCTTTTTTAAATCTTCCTTAATAAATGGAGTATAATTGCTGTTTAATGGCAGCTGTTTTACTCATAATACAAAACTTTTGCCACTAGAGTTGTGACCATCTTTTGAAAGCGTCTGTGGAAATAATGTTTTTAAGCAAATAAATATCTCTCTGAGTGCTCTCTATTCAAAACCTGGGCTGTGACATTCAGAAGAAATGTCAGAATGAACTCAGCAAACAGAAAGGAGACAGATGTGGCCATTTACTGGCCAGATCTCTTCCTCAGAATCAACAAGGCTGAACAGCATGGGCTGGGCAGATAGCGTGGTTTGTTTGAAGAAAACCTTGGAAACTAACTTAAAAAGAAATTATGGGGTTTTTTACCTGAATATGCTAAGTCACTAAGTAGTTGAGTACTGGGAGCTAGTGAACACTGCCCTAATGCTCCCAAAGGTAGTGTCCAGTTGGCAAATCATTTGGGCATGTGGCACTGCCCATGCGGAGAATTTGGGCTGTTCTCTTGTGTCCTGTCGTGCTGCAAATGCAGATCTCTGTTTGCTTTACAGCTCTGTGCTGCGAACAGCGTTCCTGCTCTTGTTGCTCATCAGTGCCACATGGCTGTTGGGGCTCATGGCTGTGAACAGTGACGTCATGACATTTCACTATCTCTTTGCCATTTTCAGCTGCCTGCAGGTAAGTTGGATGGCATCTTATCCATGACAGACCTCAATGAGCACAGTGCTGCACCCAGACCTCAAAAAAACCTGCTAAATGTGAGCTGACTTAGGATGAACAGAGATGTCGAGTACAGTTTTTGCTCTGTTTTCTCAAAGTGAGCATTCTTTTCACCAAAACCATAACTTTTGAATAATTGCATCTCTCACTTTTAGTCATTCTAAAGATGTGTTCTGCTGTTATAACCTTTGACAAATAAATAACAGAAGGCAATTATAACTCTGTCTTTCTAGAGATAAAAATCTGTGTTACTGTCTTGTACCTGCTTATTGTTAACAGTTGTTCTATTGCTATGGCAAATAAGAGACTTTTATTTCACCCGGAGTGGATGGTCCAAGTTCAAGGCTTTCACAAATTAGGTTACTGTTTAAGAAAATGAGACAAATAATGATTTGCAGTTGCAACTCATTGCATTAGGGATTTACGGGGTTACCTGTCCTAGTGTGCACGCTTGTTGGTTAAAGATGCAGAATCTGGTTACTTTTAGGAGTCCTGGAACAGATGTAGTCATGAAGCTTCACGTTGTTCAAAATTTGACGATCACCAAGGATGGCAGTAACTGTCACAGCAAGTGCCTGTAGTATTTAAACAGCTACTGCTAGTAGGCCACTCTTGTCAGCTGCAGCACAACAGCCACAAATTGCAACCACCGTGAAAAAATCTTCTAATGGGTCTGCTCCAGAGATGGCTGTCCATGCCCTGAAAGGATACCAGACAGATTCTGGAGCAAGGTTATATTGCCACTGCAGCTGGTCTGCTCTGAAATAAGTACACCTACTCAGTTGTAAAACTAGGATATAACAAGCCTAAAATAAAATTAAATTAATATAAACCTGATGAGAGGAAGGAAACTCAGCAGCTGGAATTCTCCAAACTTGCCCAGTGATATGTGGTGCCTTCTTTGAACTTGTATTTTTAAAGGGATGGGTTTTATGTGACTTTTATTAATGAAAAATCCCAAAGTACTAATGCCAGCTAGGAGTGCTGTTGATTGAATGTTTAGAAAGTGAGCTTGACATTTGAAGTTTCTTTAAGTCAATTGCTTTGGTTGAAATCATGAAATCTGGGCATCTTGTGATGTTGGTACAGCTGCAAGTGTACCGCAAGTGATTGGCTTCTATATCTATATGTCCAACCAAAACTGATAACAATTTGGCAGCTGCATGAATTCCCTCAGAGCAAATACATCTGCAGACATGCATATGTGAGCCTGCTGTCGCAAGCGAAAGCTGTTCATGTGTGTTCCTGGCAGCCAACAATAGCCCAGCCCTGAGGATTTCAGCAATTTTCCCAACTGTAGTTATTGCTGAACTGAGGAGCATCCAGGGTAAAAGTTGGGACCTCTCTGCCCTCAGTATCTCTCCACATCTCCCAAGGTTTTCTAAAGTTCTCTAAGCAACAGTATTAAGGACTCCTGCCACAGAAGTTCTCCATTTCCAGAGGTTTTCACTAAAAGCTATGGTATTTTTTATGTGCTGCTCTTGATTTTGTCTCATCATCAGTATAAAAGTTGTAAAATCTTAATACGCATATGACTCTGAAACTCTCTGCAGCGTCTTCCAGTGGGACACTGAGGTCCCTGTTAGATATTTTGAGAAAAAACAAGGGAGAGTTAAACCTCTCACAAGCTCTGCTCTGTAAATCCTGGAGGAACACGTCATTGTCTGTATTTTTCCAGGCCCTCTATGCACATTTTAACATGGAACACGGAAGCAAATTGTGAATAAGTCCTAGGAGATCAATCAACACCATTTCAGTCAAATACAGAAAATAGTTATTGCTATTGAAAACATGGACTACAAACTAGAATTCAGGAGTTAGTATTTGCAGTTTGGTAGTAATGAATCATTTAGATTTATTCTTCCACTCGCTTTAATTATCCAGGGGCTGTTCATTTTCTTCTTCCACTGCGTATTTAACAAGGAAGTCAGGAAGCACTTGAAGAACACTTTAACTGGAAAGAAACCACTTCCAGATGATTCCACTGCAACGAGAGCTACGTTATTAACTGTAAGGACAAAACATCCTCTTACTGGTAGAAGTTGCTTAAATACACTGAGAGGTGGCTTGCCTGTAGTTAATTGAATTGTCGGATTTGTTTCAGTGACTTGTACAAAGATTACTGATGACCTCTCTCAAAAATTTTGATTGCTATTTCAGTTAAAATTTTTGAGAGGACATTTTTTTTTTCTCAGCATTAAAACCACTTGATTTTGGTAGCATCATTCACTTTTGCTTTGTGTCTTTTTTTCCCTTCAGCGGTCTCTGAACTGTAACAACACATATATAGAAGAGCCCAATATGTATCGCACAACTATTGGGGAATCAACTGTCTCCCTAGAAAGCACCATCAGGTCAGCCAAGAGCCACAATAGCTACCTTGCTTATATTCTCAGGTAATCAGGTGGCAGGTGCATGGCTTTCAGGTGCTTGCCCTTCCCTTTTCATTGCTCTTGTGGAAAACAGAAATGTTTTGGTTCAAATGCTCCTTGTTTCATGTCTCAACAGTTCTGGTTTATGTGACTGTCATTTTCTGTCGTGAATTATTTTTTGCATGCACCTCTGGTGTGGAGTTCCAACAGCACAGTGGTTAACGTAACTATTACCTTAACCATGTAGGCTGTGCTGCTTGCGTGTTAAAATTCAGTCATGTGGGAGAGGGATTTGGCTTATTAACTTCAGGCTTTTTCAGAGTGATTCATGTGGCCAAAGGCAGACCACTACATTAGAATAACCTGTATCTTGATGTAAAAGTGACCACATTGACAGTCAAGCACAGGCTGGCCAGCATCCATTGTAACTGTCTGCATTTGACTAGAAGAACCTCATCTGTATGTCTGTCTTGTTAAGAACAGAAAAGTGATGGAAAAAGTTGTATCTTATTTGTATTCTCTAAGGGATGAGGCTGCTCATAAACTCGGTGGATCCTCAAGTCAAGCCAGGGCTGGTCAGACAGAAGCAGATTCCTCCATTTTTCATAGGAATCCATCAAAATCCAATGGTAAGAATTATTTCTAAATGCTCTGCCCCGGTTGTGCATCTTTTCCTTCTCAGCTCTTTTTCAAAGGCTTCTGAACAGTTAGTCTAGCCTGGTGTGTCTGATTCTCATTATGCGCTTGGCGTAAGGACCTATGCAATGGTTGCTTTACTAGGGAATCTTGGAATGGAAATATCATGTATCTGCTTCTTATGATGGTTCAGTTTTAATCTGACAGCTGTCACAGCTGTTGACAGTTTCTGGCATGTCCTTTCGTTCTCGCAAATTATGTGCTGTTACTCTTGATTTTTAATTGGAGATCTTTTAACGTTTGAGACCTTGAGGCAGTATCCTCTTTTACTGCTACGTGTTTTGTACAAGAAAATGAGAAGTGTCTCTTGCCTGGGTTTATTTCATTTGAGGTCTTGATGTTAAATTTTGTTGCCTTGTAGCAGTTTTTAAGAGTGTTTTTGCAGATTCTTGATATTTCTAGGTACTTTGGTTTGCCTGTGTGATGTGTTGAGGTCCTGTGGAATTACTGTTCTACACATTAAATAGGGTAAAAAGTGTCCCTCCCCACTCTGTTCTGCGCCTTCCGTGCACATAAAAGTTCCTGTCCCCTCACTAAGCCAAGCAGCTATGCTTCCCATAATTACTTGGATGCCACAATCCTTGTGAATGAATCCTATGTACATTTACAGATAAATGCAAGAGCTCATCCCTGGCATGGTCTGAACCTGCATTTCCTTTCTCCTTGCACGTTTGTCAGATAGATTTGTTCAACTCCTGTCTGCACTCTCATTGCTATGTTTCCTCTTTCTGCATTTGTAGAGCATGATTCAGACTCCGACAGCGAACTGTCCCTCGATGAACACAGCAGCTCTTATGCCTCCTCCCATTCTTCAGACAGTGAGGAAGATGGGCTCGAGCAGGAGAAAAAGTGGAACACGTCCACTTCCAAAACTAATGAACATGGCCCGCTCCACAGCACACCCAAAGGTACTCCCAGGGTGAGGGGGAGCAATGGGCTTATTACCTTCTTTAAAATGGTTTTAGTGTAGATGGGACAATTTTCCCAGGCTGGCAACACCAGTTGAGACAGCATCCTTGCTGCTGTGCTTTGCTTTTTCTTCCACCCAAGGGCTTGTTCACTGGGGTCACTGCAAGTAAAAGGATGCTTGAGTAAATCTGTGACTTATGTCCTCAAACACCAGTCATTGGGTTTGCAGATGGGTGCTGCACAGCCAAGAAGGTCCCATATGAAGGAAAAAGAAGACTCCCATGATCATCAGTAAGGAGCTGGTTATTTTGAGGGCAGGGGGAAGAAATACCTGCCGCTCCTTATGCAATACAGATATATGGATTTAGCGGGGCTAGGGACGTCATGAACCTAAAGAGTAGGAGATCATTGGGTGTTGATATCAATACTGTGTGGCAGTGTGGGTATTTCTCGTCACAGTTCATCTTGTTCTAAAGGTAAGACGGTTTAGAGTGACAAATGTCCAGGCTGTGTGCTCATGCTCTGCATAGACACAGCATGAGGTGCCTCAGGTACCATCACCCTTCAGAAGCCAATATGCCTGGGGGGCTGCTGGGATTGCCAGCCTTGGAGAGCTGAGAGAGCAGGTTTGATTCCCTCTCAGTAATGGAGCCTGCAACCTTGCTCTGGGAAGGGTTTGGACACCATGCCACCCTACTAGGCATGTTTTGTGGGTGTTGTTGCACCCCAAGGGCAGTGCAGTCCAACAAGGATCATCTGAAGTGTTGCTCTGATTTGACACGTTACTACTCCCCAGCCACAGGGAACAGGGCTGGCTGGGCAGTGATTGAAAAAGCCTGTAAAAAGTGGGTTTCGAGCTAGTGTTTTTTTCAATTGCAGTCGATACTCTTCCCAATCACGTGAAACCCTATTGGCCCACAGAGTGCGTAACAGCCAGCGACAGCGAGGACCCCAGCGGGAATCAGAAACTCAAAGTCGAGACCAAGGTCAACGTAGAGCTTCACAGGGAAAACCAGGTGAACCTCAGCAATGAAGCACCCCAGGACAAGGAGAATGAAGGGCAGCAGAAAGAGAACAGACCTCTCTCTCACCAGAATAATCAGCAGCCGGAGCAGAGGAAAGGTAGCATGGCAACCCAGCCTCACAGCTGGACTGGGAGATGGGGGATTAAGGAGCATTAATCAGTTGATATGCTATCTCTGTCAGGAAAGAGAACTCTCCAAATGGCTCCAACCTATGTAACCTGATGGGCCATGAGAAGTTAGGAGGTCTAATATTTTGGTTTTGAAATAAAGTGACGAACTAGAAGTCTGATTAAGAAATACGAAGTGTCACTTCTTGGGTGTGTTCAGCATGATAGATGAAATTACTGACATTTCAAAATTCTCGTTATTCCGTCTTTTCTGTAACAGGCATCTTAAAAAACAGAGTCACCTACCCTCCCCCACTGGTGGATAAGAATATGAAGAACCGACTACGGGAAAAGCTATCGGATTACAATCAGACCACAATCTCATCCAGGACTGCTTCCTTGGGGACAAATGATGGGGTCCGCTCTCCCTCAGACTCAGGAGTGACAGTAAAAAATGCTCGGAGGGAGCAGTCTCGAGACCAGCTCAATGGCATGGCCATGAACCTCCATGTGGGAACAGGACATGCTGACACCTCAGACTCAGAGTAAGTGCCACATCGGGATGCCCTGGCAGATCTCTTGTGCCTCTGACCTCTCCTTCCACTTTCCAACGCCCCAAACTCCCAAAGAGCAAGGAATTAAGTTGGTGACTGGTTGAGAGTCGGTCACCAGTGACTGTCCAGAGTAGTTGTCCATACCATGTCCGCAAGCTACAGTGTTTCACTGATGAGAAGGCCAAAGCCAGGTATCATGAGCAAAGTGCCAAGACAGTCACCTGTCACTGGTCACCTTAGTGTGCTCTAAACTGGCAAGCTGATGTTTTACTGGCACACTGGGGACTAGAACAATCTCCTTGCTGTGGGACTTCCTGCACTTGGTGTGGTAAACGGTCACAGTAAAACAGGCTTCCACACTTACATGAATTATCTATCCCCTCTCTGCCCGGTGAGCTGCCAAGGTCATCACCTTCTCCAGCCCATGACCACAACAAGGATGGGCTTTTAATGGCTCCCACTCACTGCCAGACATCCAGGATGGCTCAGCAATGCCCACCCATGGCCTCAAGAGCCACACATGCCCAGAGGGGTGCTCTGCTCAAAGCTTCCTCCTGCTTTTCTGCGCTCAGCCCCTTGCCTTCACCCCACTTAGGCCATGGGAACAGTTGTTTTTTCCTCTGTCTTTTATCTGTCCTCCCCTTTTGCAGTGGGGAGAGTGTTTGGGGCCATTAGGGACTTGTCACTAATGGGGTACAGTTAATTATAATGTGGCCAGTTAATTATAATGTGACCACAGAGTCATAGACCAGGCACCCAAGGAACAGGATAAGTGCAGGGCAAACACGGAGCAACACTTCTTGATGTGTGTCCAGTAAGACCAACAAGAGCTGTTGTGGGTGTCGGGCAGCCAGCATGGAAGAGGGTGGGCAAGGGTAATACCCCATTGAAGACAATCCCTGAGGAAGCCCAGTGTTTTAGTGAAGAAAGACACGAGGCTGGGGGGGAGCATGAAGTGAGTGTCCAGCTGGGTGGAGGGAAACCATTGCTGGGGCAGGAGATCCAAAGTCTGCAGAGAAAGTGTCATGTCAAACTAGTGATTCTAAATTACCAGGTGAACGATTCCCACCTGCTGCGTGGTGGTCAGTGTGTGAATTTGCCACTCTAAGCTAGATCAAACATTAACAGAAGGCTGAGCAAGCTTGCAGCCGAAGGGTATTCTCAGAAACCTCATTACTCATCATAATTCTCACATTTAAAATGAAGACAACAGCCATACATAAAGTCCATGTAAACATTTTACACATATAATCTTCCTTGTATTAATACAAACAATAGTTTCATTCTTTCTCCAAATCAAGAGAAAATTTGTCAGCCAGTTTCAACTCTGACATTGTCCCACCATTCTTTAGACACCCATGTTGCCTGGGCACAGACCATTGTGTAAAAGTACCTCTTCAGATTGCTGGGAACTGGCTGTTGAAATATATCCTGGTTAGCCAGGAAAGAGATGTCTTTAACAAGTAATAACTACTTGCTGCTGCCAGGTAGTGCATTCATCACTGGAAAATAACTAGCCAACTTATACTAAGCTACTGTTTTAACTCTTTGTGTAGTGTAAAACTGCTGTTTGATAGTGAGATGTATGAATCTGTCTGAAAGACTAGGTTTCTAACAGCTTGTAAGATTTGTGGGTGAACATCACATCTTCACCTAAACATTACCCAAATACAAGCACTCTGCAGAGCTTCCTTTGTGCATCTCTTATGTACTGCCCAGAATTGTTTCTCCCAGCTGTTCTTCTCGTCCAGGGCAGCATCGCCTTTGCAAATGTTGGCTTGGCAAGGCATGGTAACTTCACAGAGCATGAGCACTTAGTGGAAAGGGTGAGCTGGTTTTGGGTAGAGTGATTTGCCTGTTCCTGTTTAACCCTAAGCCTTCATGGTTACTTCTTCTCACTAACAGAGGCAGTAATGAAACTTCAATTTGAACCATCAGGAAACTGTGATCGCTGCTGTGTGGTTCTGGACTCCTTGCTGCGGGGTCACCGCCTGCCCGCCTCAGACTTCATCAGAGGCCGCAAAGCGAGGATGAGGTGGGCATTGATTCCCACACGGTTTCGTGTTATGGCAGACTCCTGCCCACTCGTGATGCAGACACAGTGTCCAATGTGCCTGCAATAAGGCTGCAGAGTAGTGTGTTCCATGTGGCACCAACCTGTGCCAGAATGCGTGGAAATGGCCATGGGGACGCACTGTGAGGGACCGATACCTGCTTGCAATGTGGACAGTGCTTATTACTGGGGAGAACCAAGGAAAAACATGTTCTTATTGCAGTGGACCTACAGTAAGTCTATCCATCAGCCTTAACACAAGCACCTGGAGACGTCTCTTGTGGAGTCTTGTCCAGCTACAGTATGAACCCTTTGGCTTGCTGGGCTCTAGGAAGGAATACCCCAACAAGTGCCCTTTTGTTTCTATGCCAGCATCTCATCCACTCCCCTAGGGACACGTCGTCTTAAGGAAAAAAAAAAAACCTTTATATATATATATATAAAAAGTGTAGATACTGTTATATATTTTGTATGGTGTTGCTAAAGAAAAGTTACTTTGTATATTTTACATTTATACGGATCTTCTTAATTTGATAATAGGAAATCAATTAAAAGAGGTTTTGATATTTTTTATATGAACATTGCACAACATTACTTGAATTTGGCTTTTGATAAAGTAACTGAGGTTTGCATGGAAGCCACCTTAAGATGCAATGCCACTTTCAAAGCAATACAGTAAAGATTACATCAAAATCCATGACTGTAATTTATAAGTTTTATAAACAAATTTTGGAACACTTTAAGGACACGGTATTTTTTTTGTAATCTCTTCTAAAACCCACAAAAAATGTTTTGTGTTTTCATTGGTATTTTGACCTCTTCTCTCAGTGCGTTGAAGTGTTCAGCAATTGAACTTCAGAACTGAAAATAAGTCATATCTTTGTCTAAGATTTCAAAACAGTCCTTGTCTGGGAGAAGTCGAATCAATATTTCACTTACCAAGACAAGAAAATATGTGGTGTCATTGTATGGTAGATTTTGACTTTGGTCTGGCTCTGTGAAAAACCAGTGCTCCGTGTGTCCCAAGAGGAGGGTCCTCCTCCTGTGGGGCAAGTCCTGCCTGAGGCATAGACTTTTATTCTACTGTTAATTTCTTTCCCACTGTAGTTAACATGTTGCTAATCAAAGGAGATATACGATTCTTTAAGGATGTCCAGGTTTCATGACCCAGCTCTTTGACAAAGCCCTGGCCTTCTTGGTGTTTCAGAAAGCACATGGAAGGTGCTAAATATGCTGGTTTCACAAGTATAGGAAAGTTAAGCATGGCCTGTCTGCCATCTGCACCTTCCTACAGTGTTTACAAGAAAAGGAAAAGTAAGATGTGAAAAAGTTTGTATCCAATGGCGTGGAGCAAAGCTCTGCTGGCAGCTCCCCATGGTGGGAATACACAACTTGAAGGGCAGCAGTGGCATCTTTGTAGCCTGCTGTCTGCTGCCAAGGCTTTCAGGAGCTCCTCACTGGCATCCCTTTTAGGAAAACAATGGCTTTTGTTCATGTAACTGTGTGTGTGAAAAAGAAAAAAAAAACACCAGAAAATCAGACAAAATAAAATACATGAGTTGAGGAAAAAATGAAATAATATATACTGTAATCTTGGTTTCGTTATATTCCTGTGCATTTTCAAATGCATTGAGGCCTTTGGAAAAGGAAAGGGAGGAGGGGATGCTGTTCCTTTAAAAATTGTGCAACATGCTGTGTGACATGTTCTGACTGCAAAAAGTTCTGAATGTTTTAAGAGTCTGGCACTTGGCTGTGTGCTCAGGCATTGTGTATAACCCACACTAGTTGTTTTTACATCTGTGTATGTATATTTTGTCCCAGTGAGATGTAGGTAGTTTTTATTTTGACCAGAATTGTTGCAGTAAATGAGGGTCAGTTGTATTAATGACAAAAAAAATTAAAACCTATTTTTATGACTTTTTAAAAGCTTTATGGCAGATTAGACACTGGAGGTTGTTTTTTTTAACAAATGTATATTTATTAATGTGCAGAACACTGGAATTGCAGCACAGATGAAAGAAGAATTTACAATAAATTAAGAAATTTTTTTGAACTTGTGTTGGTAGTTTGGTTTATTGGTTTATTTTGGTTCATTTTAAGTGCAGTATAGATTTAGAAAGGAGGGAGGACATATGGGTACCTGTCACTCTTGCCAAGGAAGCAGAGACTGTTAAGCAGAGGCTGCTCCCTGTGGGATTGTGTCTAGAAGGGAGGTTGCTCCAGGTGGGCACACACACATAATCCCCCTTCCAGCCCAGTGTCCTTCGCTGGCACAGGGTACCACTGCCTGCGTTGCATTTTGATCCAAACCTGCAGCATTTCTCATACCTAGGAAATGGTCTGTGGAATGAAAGCACCCTCTGCTAACCTGGAGCAAAGCAGACTGCCAGAAAAGTACTGGGAAGCTGGGAGGAGCTAGAGGGGTTAAGGCAGCCAGCCCATCCCATGAAAGCCTGTAATGAGAAGAACGTTTTTGGACTTTTTGGCTTTCTCAAGCCAACTGAGGCCAAGCTATGGTCTTGCTCACTCGGTACTTTTCAGGTCATTGTGCAGGTCTTCATTCACATGCCTCACGATGCACTGCAGTGACCTGCACGTGACAGCTTTCTGGAAATAAAAGTATTTCTCAGTATCATCTCACCAGCTTTTCCATAAATGTGTCTAAACATTAGGCAATAAACTCGGAGGATGTGAGGTCAGGGGGAGAGATCCTAGTTACTGTCATGATGTAGGGACAAAATCAAATACAGGATCTTCAGTTTGCAAACAGCTCTGCCAAAACTTGCCATTAAACCCAATCTGTTAGTGCAAAGGGAAATTCTTATAAATTTCCTTTTTTTTTGGTGAAACGCTAATACTTGTGTTTGTTCTCAAGTATTAGTTCACTTTACTGTAGTAAAGCATAAATAAGCCACTTTCGAAAAAGCAGGATAGTTTCAGA